>OX465595.1:404498269-405748269 GCA_950022295.1 Bromus sterilis | reverse complement strand
AATGAAGTGTTTAAGGATTTACCTTTGGAATTCTCTAAGAAGATTGAAGATGCTTTGAGAATGAAGCCTCGCACACCAAGCAACTTCACAAGAGTGCTTGCTGATGCACTTGCTGCCATTGGAGATCATACGGTAGTTATTGGTTCACCCAAAGGCCCAGTAATCTGTCAAAACTTGAATGCTTATATGATTAGCAAGGAAGATTTGCATGATGTTCCGAAGATAATGGATCTTCTGCGCACTGAAGAACCAAGTTTTGTAAAACAAGAGACTCCATTGCCAGAAAAATCTGATAGTAGCAAGTTCGGAAATGTGATTTCTGGAAACATGCCTGTGCCTGTACAGACAGTGAAGATAAGAATCAGTTCGAGAAAGATAAAATCAACTGATAAGTTTGTGCCTGCAGAGATATTAAAGGTAGAGAGTTCGAAAAAGACAAGTTCAACTGGTTTGTTTGAGGCTCTCTGGAAGAAGTTTGAGATTTTTCTACTCGATGAGCAAGGCCAGGTGAGTTGCATCTGTTATAATAATGCTTGTTTTGGTACCTTCCAGTTTGTCCCATTGTTGGCAGCTGCAAAGTAATTCTAAAAGCTAATTTCTGCAGAAAGATGCAAGGGTTGTCATTCAATTTCTTAGAGATGCCCTTCCATGGCTGGAGCAAACAGGTATTCTAGCAGCGATCGATAAAGATCTTCATCAACACACTCTGGAAGGGATTAAGCACATCTGCAGTGAGTTTGAAAAACTTCCTGACAGGTAAGCAAGTGTTAATTTAGGGCCAAATCCATCTAAATTTCTTAATATGCCGTATTGTAATTGATAGGCATGTATGAGTAATACTCCGTACCATCCTCTTTTTTTCCTGCATGATATATATGTACCAACTTCTAGTCTAGTGTAAGACATGTATTGTGAAAAAATAAAATCTTAGCACCTGCGTTCGTGAAAATTCACAGGACGGATAAAAAGGATGTGGATTATCTATTCTCAAAGTGGGAAAATGCTGGGAGGATACTGGAGCAGGTCATCCGCCTTGTGAGTGGTGCGGGGATATGCATGAATGATTGTCGCGAATGCAAGGATGGGAGGATCAACGGAAAGGGGAAAGATCCCAGCCTCTGCATCTTGAAGGTGCCCACATCCAGTGTATTTTCCAGTTGATAAACGAGCTGACACGGGAGAAGCTGCCTCGACTTCGACAAAGGCGGCGCAGAAGCAGAAGGGCAGGAAGAAATCAAAATCCAATGGCCGTGGCAAGAAGTGAGCTGCTGTAGTTAGTTTCCTGACTGCGAAAAATATTTTGCGCATGCATGGGAGAAACTTGTAGCACGTAGAACCATTGGAGAAACAGCAGAAATGTGTTGTTGCAAACAGGGGTTTGGAAAGAATTAATTAATAACAAGTATCTTCATTCCAAATCGCTATCTCAGGTTAAAACTAAACCAACAGATTCGCATTTTTGGAAGGGAGTCATGAAGTTAAAAGATGAGTTTTTTAACCGTGGATCGTTTATTGTGGGGACTGGGGAAGCTACTCGTTTTTGGGAAGATACTTGGCTAGGGGATAAGCCCCTTTCATGGCAATATCCTTCCCTCTACAGTATTGTCCATCGAAAAGGAGTTTTGGTGGCCGATGTTTTAACTAACGCACCTCCTCCAAATTTAAGCTTTAGGAGAGCTTTGAATGGGGAGAGGTGGGATAGATGGCTTCACTTAGTACACCGCCTAATGCATATTCACCTCACAAATCATAAGGGTAGGTTCAAGTGGGGTCTAACTAGGTCCGGGTTATTTACGGTTAAATCTTTATATATTGACTTCATGAGTGGTCACACGCGTTTCCTCCGTAAATATATTTGGAAGATGAAAGTTCCGCTTAAAATCAGGATTTTTATGTGGTTCTTATACCGTAAGGAAATACTCACCAAGGACAATCTGGTTAGGCGTCGGTGGAATGGATGTAAGAAGTGTTGCTTTTGTGACCAAGAGGAAACAATACAACATCTATTTATTGATTGCCCCCTTGCTAAAATGGTTTGGCGTATTGTCCATATGGCTTTTAACATTAACCCACCAAGCAGCATAGCATTTTTGTTTGGCAATTGGTTGAGGGGTGTCTCTAAATTAGAGAGGGTTCAAATCCGAGTTGGAGTTTGCGCCTTACTCTGGGCCATTTGGAATATTCGTAATGACTATATTTTTAATAGAGCAAAATCAACTTCTTTCATGCAGGTTATCCCCAAGGCTACTCATTAGATCCGTATGTGGTCTTACCTACAGTCGACGGACAAGCAAAGCGCAATGGATTTTGGGTGCAGCCGCCTGGAATCGGTTGCGTCGGATCTATTTGCCCAGTTCAACTGGCGTTCTGAGCGTAGAATAACATATTGATGCAGAATCCCTTCATGTTCTACTTGTTTTTTAGGTGGCTGGTTTTTGTCGCAACTCTGTGCGACCCATGATGTAATAAACGATTGACGTTTAATAAAATCAATAAAGGCCGCATGCATCAATCGATGCAGAGGCTGGGACTGTCCCTTTTCAAAAAAAAAAAACGTCTGACCAAGGAATGTAACTTTGGAAACGGCACAAGACAGATGTACCCATGCATCACTGTGAAGTTTCAGCTAAATTGCTTGTATCGAACGTGCTTACAAATCACCTCCAGTCCCAAAGGCCAAAGCCCCTAGGCTAGAACCATGGCAGCGGACTCGGATGACAGGTAGGCTTGTGCTGCTTAATTATACCCTCACGTCGACGGCTATATACCCCATGCTTGTGCTCGCCTACCGGGTTGGTTCCTCTCGTGCATTGACAAAATCTGTCGAGGATTCTTCTGGCGTGGCAACGAGGATGCTATGGGTGGACATTGCTTGATCAACTGGCAATCTGTGTGCATGCCAACTGAGTATGGAGGCCTCAGGATTAAGAACCAGCGCTTACTGAGCGCTGCCCTGCTCCTGAAGTGGCGTTGGGTTGAGTTGGAGGGGGCGGCAAAGCCATGGACTGGGTTTCAGATCGAGATCCCGGAGATTGCCCTGATCCATGAAGTAAATTTACCATGGTTAATTACTAAATATTGCCATGGTCAATTATTAAAATTTGCCATGGTGAATTACTAAAAAAATTCCATGATCCATGAAATAAATTTGCCATGGTTCATAAATAAAACTTCAAAATTTGGTGTGGCAACACATGTTTACTTACCATGGTAAGAACACATCTTAAATTGTCGTGAAAAAATATATTAAATTTTCCATGGACACGAAAAGGAAAAAAAATCCATGGGTAGATAGAACTTTTTTGCTTCTATATGATAGATTTGTCATGGACATAAAATAAGAGTCACTTTATCAAAAATAAATAAAATAAGAGTCACCGCCAGCGCAACACCACACCCCCCTTCCCCTGCCATCACACAACGAGATGCGTCCGAGAATCTCCTCGACGCATCTGTGTCCCAGAAGCCCACCATGCCCCCCCCCCCGGCGGTATTTGCTCGGGGCTCACGGGTCATCCCCGCAGCTCTTCGGGATCCTCGCCGATGAGTGAGTAGTTGATATACAATGATGGTTTTTAAATCTAGAAAAAGGCCCAAAAATGTTATCAAAACATATCAATACGTTATCTAGTTTTGAAAATCTCATCGCGGTGGATTAATGGTGAAAAATATATATTTAGTCAGATTTTTATTTAAGAGATAAAATAGCGTAATGAATAGTTATGGAGGCGATCAGGCCAACCTCCTTTAACCCATACGTTCAGCACTTACCAGTTTGGGTATAAGTAACAGCAAGGTTGGGCATCATATATATCACATAGTACATTGTAGCATTTTTGTACATATATTCATGGGATTGCTAAATCTCAGTCGACTGAGATTTAACTAAGTCTTAGTCGATGCTATGTCTGTGAGATTGTGCGTGGTGATCTGTACAAAAAACAAATTTAAACTTCTTATTTTTTTCTTTTTACATGTACTATCAGTTGACTGAGACTTGATTAAGTCTTAATCGACTAAGACCTAGACACACCCATATTCATGCTACTAATCGGTCACAAAACTGTACACATTACTTGTAATGCAGTATATGTGCGTACAATACTATGTACAAGAGCCATGTCACTACGGCACAGCACTGATACGCCGACGATCGACCACCGTCGGCGTAGAGTCAAACGCCGTTGGCGTAGGCCTACGTGAGGGCCGCCGTTAGCTTACGTCTTCCTCGGGTTAGCCTTCGATGCCGTCGGCGTAGAAATATACGCCGATGGCCAGGCCGTCGGCGTATTCGTGGTGGGGTCCACGCAGAGACTAACGGCCGTTTGGCCTGGTGGCCACCTACGCCGACGGCCTGGCCGTAGGCGTATCCCCATTTGATTTTTTTAGAAAAAAACAAAAGATATTTATTAATTTTTTAAAATTATAAATCATTATTTTATTGCTACGCCTACGGCCTTGCCGTCGGGCCGTAGGCGTATCCCCGTTTGATTTCTTTTCAAATTTTTTTTTGAAATTTTTTAATTCTTAATTATTTTTTTATATCAACGCCGACGGCCCGGCCGTAGGCGTATCCCCGTTTAAAAAATTGATATTTTTTCAAAAAAAAAATCAACTTTTTATTTCAATTTGTTTTTCCACATTTTTCTTAATTAGAACTAATTATTCTTAATCTCAAGTCAAACTTCCCAGAGGGTCACCCATCCTCACACTACTCCAACCCCAGCACGCTTAGCTTAACTTCTCGGTTCCATTCAACTCCAAGTCCAGCTCGCTTAACAAACATTTGTTGATATATGTGTCGTATCAATCCTATTAAACCTTGTTGATATCTAGAACCTTATTGATGTCCATAGGTGTGATAAAATCTTGAAAAAAAACTTATAACTTCCCGATCGGTTACCTAACAAATTATGAAAACATTTTTTTAATATATTTTAGAAAAAAAATTGATTTTTTTTTGTCTATTACAAGTGGCGCACTTAGCCAATAGTGTGCCACTATTTAGTGTGTGAATTTGAACCACTCTATTTTTGTAAAATACTAGACCACATTTTATTCACAATTGACCAAAGTTTTCATGTAAAATATTTTTTATATACCTCTCCTGAAAAAGACAAGTTTATGCAGATTCAGCTGGAAGGGGGTCAAATTTAAACAACATGTGCTTAATAGTTTGCTCTTTATTTTTTCAAAAAATCATTTCTAGGTACACAAGTAGTCATTTCATCATAGATCCACCAATAGTTTTGCAAGATTTCACCCCTAGCTATCACCGTCCATGCCCCCCGTTTTGATCACTTTTTGAAATCGATAAAAATAATTCAAAGAAAATCAAAAAAATGTAAGACCTTCACGTTACATCATAATTTATGTCTTAGTAACCATACAAAACAAAAAAACTTGGAATAAGACAAATATCTTAAAAAAGTCTTTTCGAAATGAGCTATCGAGTATGAAGATTCATGACTTTCAAGCCAAATGACCAATGTTATAGCTAGATTCAAAGGATAGTTTTTCCAAATGAAGTCATATGTTGCACATGTGTGTATATTATACTAGCCAACAAGTTTAACAAATAAAGTTTTTATTTTCTTTGCACGAAAAATCCATTTTTCATTTTCCGAGTGACAAAAGTAGGGGTTTTTTGTGAAGGATGTACCAAATATTTGATGTCAACTTGAATTGCTCCATTTTTGTAAAATAATAGACCATATTTTATTCACAATTGACCAAAGTTTCCATGTAAAATATTTTTTATACACCTCTCCTGAAAAAGACAAGTTGTTGCAGATTCAGTTGGAACGGGGTCAAATTTGAACAACATGTGCTTGATAGTTTGCTCTTTATTTTTTCAAAAAATTATTTCTAGGTACACAACTAGTCATTTCATCATAGATTCACCAATAGTTTTGCAAGATTTCACCCTAGCTATCACCGTCCATGCCCCCCGTTTTGATCACTTTTTGAAATCGATAAATATAATTAAAAAAAATCAAAAAATATAAAACCTTCGCGTTACATCCTAATTTATGTCCTAGTAACCATACAAAACAACAAACTTGGAATAAGACAAATATCTTAAAAAAGTATTTTCAAAATGAGCTATCGAGTATGAAGTTTAATGACTTTCAAGCCAATTGACCGATGTTATAGCTAGATTCAAAGGATATTTTTTCCACATGAAATCATATGTTGCACATGTGTGTATATTATACTAGCCAACAAGTTTAACAAAGAAAGTTTTTATTTTCTTTGCACAAAAAATCCATTTTTCATTTTTTGAGTGACAAAAGTAGGGGTTTTTTGTGAAGAATGTACCAAATATTTGATGTCAACTTGAATCACTCCATTTTTGTAAAACACTAGACCATATTTTATTCACAATTTACCAAAGTTTCCATGTAAAATATTTTTTATATACCTCTCGTGAAAAAAAACAAATTTTCGCAGATTCAGTTGGAACGAGATCAAATTTGAACTATATGTACTTAATAGTTTGTTCTTTATTTTTAAAAAATAATTATTTATAGGTACACAAGTAGTAACTTCAGTTTTTTAAGTTTCTTTTATTTTTTTTCGATTTTTTTATTGCTACGCCGACGACCTGGTCGCAGGCTTATCCCCGTTTTAATTTTTTAAATTGTTTTTTTAAAAAATAAATTTTTTTATTTTTTTATTGCTACGCCGACGGCCTGGCCGTAGGCGTATCCCCGTTTGAATTTTTTTATTATTTATTTATTTTTTATTTTTAAATTATTAATTTTTTTACCGTTACGCCGAGGGCAATGCCGTTGGCGTATCCCTTTTTGAATTTTTTTTCTATTATTTTTTCTTTTTTTTTAATTTTAAAATTATTTTTTAATTTTGTAGGAAAAAACATACGCCGAGGGCAATGCCGTCGGCGTAGGTCTTTTGCCGTTAGGCCGTTTAACGCCGTCTCACGTTCGGTTTATATGCCGACGGCTTTTCTTACGCCGACGGTGGCCGTCGGCGTAGCTCCATCTACGCCGATGGCTTTCTTACGCCGACGGTCACGCAGCCGTCCTCCTCTCCTCAAGATCTACGCCGACGGCCCCGACATTTGGCCGTTGACGTAGACACCGGCCGTTGGCGTTTACACTCAGTCTCGTAGGGCTTGTTTGATTCATAGGGTAGGAAAATCATAGGAATAGGAAAAGCATAGGATTGCAATGGCATGCTCACTCCAATCCTATAGAATTTTGCTTGCACCAAAGTTTGTTTGATTTCATCAAAGAAATTGTAGAAAAAGGTTGGAGTGAATGTTAGGATTCTATAGGAAGTAGTACAAAATTTCTATGATGAAAATTCCTATAGAAACAATTCCTATAAATCAAATGAGTAACATAAAAAAAATCCTATGAAATAAAATTATATAAGATTCCTATGAATCAAACAAGCCCGTAGTGTGTACGAGTTCTAGCTAGGCTGTAGCGGGAGGCGGCCTCTGAAAACCACTATAGCCCCAGCTTAATCAGAATTTGCTAAAAAAATGAAACCCTAATCTCGCTCCAACTCCCAGAACCAGAAGTTCCATAAGGCTCAGCAGTTCTTCTCTGCCGCCTCGGCGTCCCTACTTCTTGCCTTCTCCGTCGTTGCCATCGCCGGGCACGCACGTTAGAGGAGCAGGTTCTTGGTCTTCTCGGATTGCACCATGTGAGTTCTTGGACATGGCTGCCTCAGCCCTCAGGGGCAGGTTCTTGGCCCGCTGGGCGCGCACCTCCGCGTTCTTGGACGTGGAGAGCGGTGGACGCGTCGGCGGAGGCGGCATGGGCGCCTACTCGTCGCGGCGGTGGCGGGGCCTGTCGTAGTAGCACGGCGGTAAGCGGCCACACCCGGCGAGTTCCTGAGCGCTCTGCACACGCCGCATCGACGGCGGCGCTGGACCGGGGCCGGCGACGCGCGCGGCCGTGCAAGGGTCGCTCTGCACGCGCTGCATCTTCGGAGGCAGAGGGGGACGCCCTGACCGACGGACGCCGGAGAAGAACACCCGAAGGATCGCCAATGGCCGCGTGGCCTGCAGGCGGTCGTGCTCGTCGCGCAAGTGGGCAAGCTCCTCGTCGCAGGTGACCGACACGAGCACGTCGGCATCGTCCACGAGGCGGTGCCTGAGCGTGGACACGATCTTGCCGCCGCCGGCCATCTCCCCGAGCCTCGCCGCCAGCTCCCGGAACGAGACCCCGCGCGGCACGACGAGGACGCGGGCCTCGCCTCCGACGTACCGGACCGCGCCGTCATGGGCGCGACGCACGAAGCAGCCACCGTGGCTGCACATCATCCTTAGGGGTGCTTCTGGCGCCGCCATGAGTAGCTCGGCGAGTCGGCGCGCTTGGCTTGAGTGGACGAGTCGTGTGGGTATCGGGAAGAGAGAACAGGTGAATTTGGCGTGAGGGGTGCCGTGCGTCTCCAAATTTATGGACACGGTATGCGCATAGGCGGCGCGGTCCGATTCCATCTCAAATCGAGTGGGACTGCCCATGAGTCGTTTCACATCACGTACGCGGTACGCTCAAACAACATGGCAACGCGGCGTTCTGCCTCCAGTCAATGAGTTTATTTGACAGAGCAAATTAACTGCAAGAAAAGTAATATTATCCATATCAAAATAACAAAACAGGGGAAATTTGAACGGAGCTAATGTAAAGCATTTAAAAAATCATTCAAACAGAAAAAAAATCATCTTCTTATTCATAATGATGAATCCAGGATGAAGCGAAACATTCCAAGTGGAATGTGCTATAACAAATTAACAATAACATGATTTATCTTCCGTATTTCAATTAAACTAGCATGTAAATTATTAATAATCTACATTATTTCTGATTACAGTAGTCGCTAAACTGTAAGTATCATGGATTGGACAGAACTATTTAACTACAAGAAAAATAATAGTACCCATTTGAAAGTAATAAAAATATGAAATTTAGTGGAGCAAATATAAAGCATTAAACCAACATTCAAACATATAAATCATATTTTTCATTGAAAAAATATCAAAATTCAAAGCTTCGGATGTAGGCTGAAAGAACATACTAAATTTCATGATGAAAACTACCCAAACTTGTAAAATGGCAAGAAAGAATACCATGAACAAAAATGGCAAACAGTAGATCGATCGGCAATAAAATAGCATGGATTGAAGCAAGATTAAACAGGATGGGACCCAATGAGTCGGGCCCTTAGCTAACATGTGAATGCTCTATTCAAAAAGTGGGGGAGAAAACGGAACATTGCTGCTCATGGTAGAAGAGGATGCTGCGACAAACAACAAAAAGATCTAGTGCGAATGCTAGTTCTTGTTTTTTTTTCTGTTTTTATATTTTACAAAAAATATATACATATGAAGGTCAAAACACCGCGGGGATTTTATAAAAATTTTATGGAATATATGTGAACTTCGGGTGCAGAGAGGCTAATTTATGAGGAAAATCATGTAATTAATCAACCCAAAAAGAGTTAAAGACCTTCAAAAATTTAAGAAACAATATTCAGCCTCAAATTCCAGCGGCCAGAAAATAGAAGCAGAGAAGAAAAAAGATCCAATCTTAAAGGCTGCGACCCACCGGAAGCAATAGAGGCCAAGGTCCGGCAAAGGTACCCTTTCCCCACCTAGGGGGAAGGCAAGGAGGAAGGAGTGGATATCTCTCTCCCCACTCTCCTCGTGGCTTTGAAATGCTATCGAGGGCGAGGGCATTGTCATGATCACCTTAAACTCCATCGGCTCATCACCTTTTCCCACTTGTACAACTTCATTGGCTCATCACCTTAATAGGCATTTTCTGCCATGTGATGTGTATGAAATCTTGAAAATTAGGGCTTGCCCGAGAGGAGGTGACGATACTCTCGCGTGGGGCCCAGGTTTACATGGAAGATTCACTGTTAAGAGCGCATACGACTTTGCCTCGGAACTTGTCCGCACAGAATCTACGGCCTCGAGCAGTAACAGCGATAGCTCTCGTCCAATTTGGAAATTGTTGTGGTCTATCAAGGTACCCCCCCCTCAGTGTCGCACTTTTCTTGGAGATTAACCACTAATAGCCTGCCTACATGGGATAACAAACACCGCCGCAACCTTGAAACGAGGAACTCATGCCCTATCTGCTCTAAAGGTGTCGAGGACAACTTTCACCCCTTCGTTATTTGTCCCAAGTCGGTTGAGCTGTGGTGCGCCATGCAAGTCTCATGAAACCTGCCAAGCATTGAGTCGATCCAACACACTGATGAGGAATGTTGCTGCATTTGTTGGGCTCGGTGGAAGGTTCTCAACGAGCTCCTATACTCATGGTCCTATGGCATTCTTGGTTTGTCCGGAATGAAGTGATTCATGACAAAGACCCGCCCCCAATAGAGGTTTCGTGTAGATTCCTAACCAGCTATCTTAACAGCCTAGCTTCCCTTGACGCCACTAGTCCAAATGATTATAAGGGAAAAACGCCGATTCAAAGCTCTATAACGCATGTGAGCATGAAGCCTAAGGCCTGCTGGTCCCGGCCTCCTAACGGTTGTGTAAAGCTAAACTGTGATGACTCTTTTGACCAGGATGGAAGAGCGGGTTCTGGTATGATCCTTCGAGATGAGATGGGACATATTCTGTTTTCCTCCTGTTGATCATTGATTAAATGCAGAGATATCTTGGAGGCAGAACTTGGAGCATGTATGGATGGTCCTTCTCTAGCTATACAGAGATCTGAAGCCCCGGTGATCATCGAGACAGATTCTCTTGTAGCGGTAAAACTCATCAGCACTGAAGAGGTGGATAGGTCTATGTACACATCATTGGTCAGGGAGGTCAAGCACCTGATGACGCTCCGCAAATGCTTTATTACTCATGTAAGCCGTGATCAAAATGGCTGGCGCTCTGCGCTGGCCGACTGGTGCTACAGTTCGGCCGGTCAAGCGCGGACCGTCCGATTCCCGCGATTGAATGGTCCATATTCGCGCGTACCCTTCGGATTAGATGAATGCAACATTTGCGGTATCTTTGCAATATTTACGGTATATTTGCAACTATTTTAGTATATGGATGCAACATTTTTTATTTTTGTTTTTTTTTGCAGAATTTTTTTATGGTAACAAATTTTAATCGCTGGTGGTAGCATTTTTTACTATCGGTTGCAACTTTTTTGGTACATGGATGCAACAAAAATTTATTGTGTGCATTTTTTTTTCAATTTTTTTCATGTTGCAACAAAAAATCTGATAAAAAATTACGTACCATATTTACCATCAATTCGTGGCAGCAAATTTAATCTACGCTTGTAGCTTTTTTTATAATGGTTGCAACAAAATTCGGAACCCATCATCACCGATCACACTTTATCTTTTTTGATGTAGCAAAAATCATTAGTAACATTTTCATATCATGCTACCAAATGAATGCGCTTAACACTAAAATACTATTAAATACATCCGTTTAGCAAAAATATATCAATATAATAATATTAGTATAATAGTAGTACAAATAGTAGCATTTTATACTACGGTTGCATCGTTTATCATGCGCCAAATGCAACAAAAGCGGGAAAATTGACACAAGTGGGACATTAACCGATCAAAATAGGGTTAGCAACTCGTTCGCAAATTTAGCTCGATCTGAGTGCCGTACTGTGACCTTACTTGATTCTGTTCCTCGGGATGTTATTGAGTTAAACTATCTTGATTGTAACCCTGTTGTGTTGGAGTAATAAAGTTCTTTTCTCGCAACAATTTTTTTTGTACCATATACATGTCACATACACTTATTCATGCTAATCACTAATCAGGCACAAAATTATACACATAACTTATAGTGCAGTATACGTGTGTACAATACTACGTACAATCGTAGTGCCAGCCAAGCAATCTAGGACTTGGAATATAGCGGGAGGCGGCCTCTGAAACTGGTAGCCAGCTTGAATCAAAGGTTTGCTAAAAAATTAAACCCTAATTTCGCTCCAACTCCCACGATGCCCAGCAGGCTCTGCTGTTCTTCTCTGCCCCCTCGGCGTCCCTACTTCTGGCCTTCTCCGTCGTTGTCATCGCCGGACACGTTAGAGGAGCAGGTTCTTGGCCTTCTCGGATCGTACCATGTGAGCTCTTCGTCATGGCTGAGGCAGCACTCAGGGGCAGGTTCTTGGCCCGCTGCGCGCGCAGCTTTCGCGTTCTTGGATGTGGAGACCGCTGGCGCTGGGTGCATCGCCGGCCGTAACCAGCATGAACGCCTATTCGTCGCGGCGGTGGCGGTCGCACCCGGCGAGTTCCTGCGCGCTCTGCACACGCCGCACCGATGGCCGTGCTGGACCAGCGACGCGCGCAGCCGTGCACGGATCGCTCTGCACGCGCCGCATCTTCGGAGGCAGCGGGGGACGCCCTGACCGCTGGACGCCGGAGAAGAACACCCGAAGGATCGCCAATGGCCGCGTGGCCTGCAGGCGGTCGTGCTCGTCGCGCAGGTGGGCGAGCTCCTCGTCGCAGGTGACCGACACGAGCACGTCGCCGTCGTCCGCGAGGCGGTACTTGAGCGCGGACACGATCTCCGGCCATCTCCCCAAGCCTCGCCGTCAGCTCCCGGAACGAGACCTCGCGCGGCACGACGAGGACGCGGGCCTCGCCTCCGACGTACCGGACCGCGCCGTCGAGGGCGCGACGCACGAAGTAGCCGCCGTGGCTGCACATCATCCTCAGGCGCGCCTCGCCGGAGACACCGGACGCTTCTGGCGCCGCCATGAGTAGCTCGGCGAGTCGGCGCGCTTCGCTCGAGTGGACGAGTCGTGCGGGTATCGGGAAGAGAAGAGGGGAATTTGGCGTGAGGGGTGGGTGGCTGGGTGCCCGCGCACCGTACGTCTCCAAATTTATGGACGCGGTTCGCATAGGCGGTGCGGTCCGATTTTGAATCGGATCCCATGGGACCGCATACGAGGAGGATTCACATCACGACGTACCCGTACGCGGTACGTCCAACATGGCAAAGCCTAGGATTGTGTTGATACCCAAGGTTGAGAGCCCGAAGACACACAATTCCGCCCAATCAACTTTTGCAATGTGGTGTATAAGGTGAGATTAATTACATATAATTTTCATTGGGCGTTTGAGTCATACCATACTATCAAAAAGAAGAGTGCTGGCAAATTCGGGATGTGTGCTGTAAAGCTTGATATGCACAAAGCATATGATTGAGTTGAATGGAAATTTCTATAACAAATGATGACTCAACGAGGATTGGGTCTCTTTGATTATGGCTTGTGTTACTTCTGTCTCTTATCAGGTCAGGGTAAATGACAGTCTATCTGATACTTTCAACTCTACTAGAGGTCTCCGTCAGGGGGATCCACTCTCATCTTATTTATTTCTGCTTTGTGTAGAAGGGCTTTCTAGTGTGTTATCACATGAGGAGGAACATGACCGATTAATGTTGTTTGCAGATGAGAGCAGACTCAACAAAGGATTGGGGTGAAGGTATGCAAAGAGGCACCTATTATCTCCCACCTCCAGTTTGCAGATGAGAGCAAACTCAACAAATGCTGAAAGCCTACCGAAGGCACTGGATGTTCTATTATCTCCCACCTCCAGTTTGCAGATGAGAGCAGACACAACAAATGCTGAAAGCCTACTGAAGGCACTGGATGTATATTGCTCGCCCTCAGGCCAATTTGTGAGTGAATCAAAGTCGAGTATCTTCTTGAGCCCGTGTACGACACCTGATGTGAGGGTAGGGGTTTGCATTCGACTCAATATATTGGCCGAGGCCATCACTTATGAATATCTTGGCCTTCCACCGATCGTCGGACTAGAGAGAACATATTATTTCCAACACATTGTGGACAAAGTTTTGGCACGCATCAGGGGATGGAAGGAGAACCTACTTTCTCGAGGTGGTAAGGAAATACTAATCAAAGTGAAAACAAATAGAAAAAATAATTAAAAAATCCATTTTTATAGTAAAAAATGCTTAAGTGTGAGATGCTCGTACAAGATTTTAAGAAGTTCGAACATCTAGGAAGCTTGCGGACAAAAAAAGTTCGATCTAAATAGTGCATGAACATTACATGCTCGAACAAACTGTAAATTTGTTTTTTTTGCCACGAGCTCCCTAGATGTTCGAACTTCTTCAAATATTGCACACACATCTCAGACCTAAACATCTTGCACAATAAAAAGAATTTATATTTTTTTAAAGGTTTTCTTTATTTTTTATGTTTTTTCTTTCGTTCGGGTGTAAATGAGTCTAGGCACCGAAACGCCCCGTCGGTATTTTGGGTACATCTCGCATATTCTTATATACACATGATGTTAGGCAAGCAAGTTCAAAATCATTGTTTTGCTCCTATCGTCAAGGAGAATGGCGGCGGTAGGGTATAATATCCTATCAATGTTTGGCGGTAGGGTATTTTTCCATATCAAACTATAACATGATGGTGTAGTTAAATTTTACTTCATCAACTTTAACGGTAGATAATGTTATATATATATAGAATATAAACATGCGAGTGCACGAGCTCGATAATTCTTTTAATCAAAAATAAAAAATTCTTCCTAAGTTACATCATTTATGCCGTTTTTTCATTATTATTTTCACCGTCATGACAAAAAAATCTATCATTTGCTAATTTTCAAAGTAGGATGCCAGATTACTTTATTACAATCCACGTAGTAATTAATATGTGGAAAATAAATCTAATTACCAAAATGATTTTCCTATTAAACACTTTTTATATTATGTCTCCTTAATTACTATGTGGAAACAAAATATAGAATATAAACATGTGAATGCACGGGTTTGATGATTTTTAAAAAATCTTCCTAAGTTTCATCATTCACCGTCATTTATACCGTTATTTTCATTATTGTTTTCATTATCATGACAACAAAATCTAGCCTTTTCTCTTTATAAAAGTAGGATGCCATATTCCTTCATTACAATGCACGGCCTAATTAATATGTGGATAATAAATCTAATTACCAAAGTGAATTTTCTATTAAATATTTTCTATATTATGTTTCCTTAATTATCACGTGGAAATAAAAATATAGAATCTAAACGTGTGAATGCATGGGCTCGATGATTTTTTAATAAAAATATAATTATTCCTCTGTTTCATCGTCCATCATCCTTTATATCGTTTTTTTTCATTATTGTTTTCACTGTCATGGCAACAGATATAGAATTCATTCCAAAATTCTACATGTAGCTAACTCATAAAAAAGTGTACCCACAAAAAAACTCATGAAAAGTTTTCACATGTTTTAAATTTTTGTATTATTTAAAATCCGTTTCCGTGTTTTTGAAATACTAGTAAGCATGCACGTGCAACGCACGTCTCAAAATAAAAATCACATGAAATAATATCTTTACAAGAACTTAAAGTGACTACAAAATTTATCATATCACTCAAATTGTATTATCAAAAGTGTGATATATTTGTGATCCTTTGAAGATCTGCAATGTGTATACAAATAATCATAGGGTAAATACTCACCTGGGGTATGGGATAATAGAACTTTTCATTACAGAATGAGTGCATGAAATTAAAAACCAAATACCCCGACAAGGAACTGCATGTATAAAATATTACATTACGAGTTGAATGAATCGATTAATATTGTAATGCAATGTAAAGATTCATACCCATATGAGTTTGTCGGAACAACATGAACTTTACATTTCCATTTATAAATGTCATCCTTGAATGCAGGGTTTGCAACTTGGAGCGCAAGGTTTAGGTTGTTGATCACAAGTTTAAGTATATGGATCCCTAAAGTAGGTATTAGAATTGGATATGAAATTGAGACAACTTTGTTATTTTGATCAAACACAAACAATAGAAATAATCCAAACATATCCCAAGGCAATAAAATCTGCAATGAAATACATGAAATATTAATTGAGACCAAAAAATCATTCTTGTAAATAACATATTTAATTTTTACTGTATCACATTCGGAGATATGGTAATCATTGCTATAAGGCCATCTATGAAACAACCGTGTCAACTTAGCAATGTCCATAATTTCACCATGACGTGTATCTCGTGCATAGTGAGATATTGACTAAAATAAAATACAAAAGCATTAGTGCCATGAGGCAAAATATAATACATGACTATAAATTTCAGGTCCATGTAGTGAGACGGAATGTCTCTCATAAGCTGGACATCGTGGCACGCTAGTATCCGAACATCCATGTTAAAGAAATTAACATCCATGTCTTCATCATTGTTCAATATATTTTTTATTTTTCTTAAATTTAAACTAATAGAATAAGGTTTAGAGCTTTTCACCCATTCACTCCTGTAAAATCAACATTTTATTAATTATAATGATATGAGAGTAATTATTAAAATACAAAATGAACTAAGGAAATATAACTTACTCTAGCAGGGCGACATCATCAATCATACTGATGAACATGCAAAGTTAATTCATTAAGTCATCATTTGTTGGATTGATAGATGGTGAAAGGATAAATTATTGCGAGACAAGCTCAACTGGTGATGGAGTGTTCGATGTTTTAAATTTGCCAGGTGGTCCATCCAGAACCATACAATCCAATGGATTTGCGTTGTTTTCGTCATCTTCTATGTCTCGATTTCTTACACAATCATCATTCAATTCAGAATCCACTAAAATGACAACTAGTTTAGTTCTAAAATTTGTCATATGATCCTATTTCAAAAGTAATCAAAGTTAGTGTTGAAATAATGATACAATATAGGATAAGTAACAATGATACAGAGTGGAAAATACCTGTGTAGAAGTGTCGAACAAAATAACTCCTGTGAAATACTCCATAAAATTTACCATCCATAAACCATAAGATGACCTGCATGATTACAAAGCTTAAATATACTATGTATTTTTTAATTAATTCTATAGATATGTATAAAAAAACTTTTAGAATCATCAAATAATCATGACTGTAACATGTCGTGAAGATAAAAAATATATCACCAACGCCACGCAGATGAATCAGACATGCTCTATAAAAGACAATAGATTTTTTTCAAAGATAATTTTTATGGGTGTGGACAACGCCCCATTCACTCACAAGCCCACTCACAACCACCCAGCCTTCCACCGCCCTCACGTTTTTTTGCTCTCTTCTATCTTCTCCATTCTTCTTCATCACTTTCTCTTCCCCACACTCCAGATCCCATCCACAGCCGGCGCTGTGGCAGCCCCTTGGCGCACGCCCCTGCTCTGCCTCGCCCCCATCTTCAAATCCTGCCACGGAGGTCATTGAGGAGGCGCTCGAGCTCGGCATGCTCGCCGGCGGCGCTGGGCCCTCCCTCGTGATGCACTCGCTGCCTCCGCCATGAGCCCCTCCACTTCTCCCGCGCGCCACGAACTGCCCCCCCTGCTTGGGACGCCGTCAAGGACCCAGTCCCAGCCGCCTCCGGGGTGCCGCCCCTCACGCACGGCAGTGGCTTCCAGACTGTTTCCATTTGATGAAGAAACCACCAAGGTGAGTTTCGTGCTTCAGTTTTATATTATTCTCACTTGTACAGGAAAAAATTGCAATGAGAAGACACACGCCAGTAACTTCAGCCAGCTTAAATTTCCAATATTTCATGGCTGCTGATGTCCTCATTATTTGTGACAATGATCCAGCCAGCTTAAATTCTGTCTTGGGACATATGTTCAATATTAGTTGAGATAACACTTGACATTAACAAGAAGCAAGTCTGCTCAAACATAAAACTTTGTAATCCAAGTGTGCTTTCTGACCACAGATGTATCAACATATTACACAACAAATCACTGAAGTGTGTTCTTCAGTTTTCTTATAAATAATCAGATAGAGTAAAACATAACCAGAAAACAGGGTAATCTGATGGCCCTTAAATGAGCACAATCTTAGCTGATTCTGAACTAAAGGCTAATCAGCGAGTGAATAGAAAAAGGCAATAACTATGATAGTTCTTGATGTTATTAAGACCGTAACATTTTAGCTTTGGGTGCCCCATCTTCATGTGCCGACTCCTTTCTATTCTTTCTCGTGGAGTAGCTCGCCACTCAATTTGTCCTCTTCCTCTTCCACAAGTTTTATTTCTGTTCAATCTTTTTTTCGTTGCAGGGCTTATCACCTGACAACTTGAAGCTCCCTGAAATATTTCAAAACATCAACACATGATATTTGAAATCATAACAATTCTCATTTTGCCCAAAAAACAAACAACACCAAGAAGTTGTAAACAAATCAAAGGGGTGTAGCCACTATAATTATATGTGCCTACCTCATCTGATCATAACATATCATGTGCCTACCACATCTGATCGTTACATATATATATATCAAAGGGGGATTAGATGGAGAATTCAATCAAAGCTGGATGAAGAAGATACTCCTGTGTTCATCCACCGTACCTACTCATCCACTTCTTCTTCTCTTTCATTAAACCTGCAAATGAAAAACAAATAGTGTTAGATCCAGGAGTGCTAACTTGCTTTTTTTGCTTTCATGATTAGAAGTATATGCTCATGCGGGAGACCTTGTTTCTGAAACTCCGTGACATGTACATAAGCCGCGACTTCTCCGAAATGTTTACCCTTAGTTAGTAAGTCCATCATATCCCGTTGTTTAGCTTTGTATACTCTCGCCACCAGGTCTGGACGGTCTTGTGGCAGTCGGCCAGGCAACAGTTGCTCGGTTATCTCATCCCAGTACGGGTTGCAAGTCATCGTGATAAAATAATCGGGTTTACCCCACCGTTGCACTATTGCCATTGCATCCAGGAACCTTCGCTGCATGTCGCGATCACCACCAGGGAATGTACGTGGAAGCACGATTCTCTTGCCAATCCGATCAGCGCGAGCCTCACCAGCAATGACGGTGTCAAGAAGACCCTGAAATAGTTTGAAGCAGTTGTAGAAAAAATGGAACATCTACAATGTCGCTTTATAATGAGTACTATTAGAATAAACACAAGCACGTTACCTGGTACAGATCATCGCGTATAACCTTTTGATTTTCCGGTTTTGAGTACCAGTCAAGCCTCATAGTCTCAATCTTAATATACATGCCAACAACCCACTGTTGAAAAAGGCGCCCCCCGAACAAGACAATGTTAAACAACTTCTTCCTGACCATCAGCTTGAAGCAATAGTACTCCCGCGCACTAACAAACTTTCTGGATTGTGTTGCATTCACTTCATTGTCACCAAAATCCTCATCAGGGTTATCCTCGTTCTCATCTACAAGATTGATAATATAAACATCAATATGATGGATGTACTCATAATGATTGGCAACATAAGAATAGAAGAATAAGCAATGATGACCGGTACCTGCAGGTAAATCAGCGGCATGGTCTTCATGTGGTGCAAAATTCCCAACTTGTTCTCTTTCTGTAATCAAAATTCTTTCTGCCCCATGTCTCTTTATTTATACCTGGCATTTATGCGCTATCTTACATGTCATTTGAAATCTGTTAGTCGACAGCAGAGTTGGAAATAAGTGATTAGTTTTGATCATTCTATAAACTTAAATTTGGTAAAGATCATTTTTAGTTATGATTATGTCTATCCTTTTCAACAGAATCTGATAAATGCATGAATTTTAATGTGCTACAGGAGCGGGTGTTCGTCTTTGTAAATGTTTTCAGGCTACTCGCAATACCAATTTGGTTTTCATGGCTGGAGAGCTTCTGCTGGTATGACGTACAAATATGATGCAAGAAAATTCAGTTTGGATTAATCTGTACTCATACAAAATACATGTTACATATACTCATGCAAGAAGTCTAAATTTCTCTCCACATCTTACAATAGATTACAATACGCAGGAAATATGGATGGCGGCGGCAGCGGCGGCTAAAGACAGATGAGCATATACCTGTGTTGGTGAAGAGCTCGTAGTCGCGATCGTCGTCGAAGAGCTTGGAGTTGTCTTGGCAAAGAGCTCGCCGTCACATGGTTGACTGCGCAAGACACCGATGGCAGTGGTAAAGCTAGATGGGGAACGATGGCATGTGTAGATTGATTGCCGCTATTTTAGCTGATTTCTATCTGTATCGTTGAGTAAATCATGAAACGGGACGTGGTGGCCGGTAAATAATGGAACGGTACGTGGTGCCTAATGTACTGGATGTGGACCCGCTGTGTGGATGTGGACGTGGGAGGCAGACTTTTCGTCCATCCTTTAAAATTGCTGGAGGTACTAATGGGAATGATTAGTTGAGATGTGAAGGGTGAGATCCTAGTTAATAGGCTTGATCAGGCGGCTGAGGTTGATTTGGTTTGTTGTGTGTAGATTAGACGGGTGTACTTAAAAAAATTTAAGTTCGCTCTTTTAATAGTAGTAGAGATATAAAGTTCATTTTACGTACATCATAGATATTTTTTCATAACATTAAAAAAAATCCCGTTGCAACGCACGGGCATTGTCCTAGTCTATACCTAATAATAAAGGGAGATGGCTTTCTTAGTCCGTTTTTACATTTTTGCAAAAAATCCCCTCCCTTTTTAGGTAATCAACCCGCAATCCAGATAATCCGAAATAAAAAAAACGATTTTTCATTAGGTTCAGCTTCTTGGGCCGGCCTGCTTGATGGGCCGAGGGCCTACTTCGTACCTCTTTTCCATATTGATTGCTGCTGGCCCAAGCTGTTAGTTCTTTTTATTTTATATTAAATCACATTAGTAAAAAAATAAAATAAAAATAGTCTACATATCCTAAGAATATAAAGTAGTTTTGCGCTCCTAATTTATAGCTTAATTTTTTGTATAAAATTAGAATTAATCTTTGAGAATTAAAAAAATGACCATATGATAATTTATTGTAAATTATTTCTGCCTAGATTAATTTTAATTAATTCTTCGATAATATATAATTGAATTAGATTAAATTTATTATTAATGATACTGTTATGTAGGTAATTATAGTGTTAATAAAAATTAAAATAAATAAATAAAACGGCAAAAATTTAGATCAATTAGAATTACTGTTTAAAAAAATGAAAAAATGGTCATATCATTATTAGTTATAAATTACATCTGCCTAGACTAATTTTAGTTAATTATTTAATTATTTTATTGAATCATATTAAATTTGTTATTAATGCTACTGTTTGTACCTAATTGTACCATTGATAGATAATTAAAATAAAATAAATAAAAACAGCACTAAAAATACTTAATCTTTGTTTCCAGTAAAGCATACGGTCATGATTTTTTTAGAACGGTCATTTGTTTGTTTGTAGTACATAAACTTCTTATTAATTTTAGTACAGTGTAAAAAAATGTCACATAGCACGGGCATGCCACAATTAGTTTCAACTATGAGCATATGTCCGCGAAGGAAACACAGTAATCTATCAACATCAGTTTGTTTCAGCTAATCGATGTACGCTATAAAAAGATAAAAAGTGATACAAATGATATATTGTCTTTATCTACTCTACTTTTTTACTTAAAAAAACTAAGATCTCATTTTTCACCCACTTGCACATATGAAGCAGCCGCCTTAATTTACTTATCTTCTGAACAAATTTTACTTCAATTTACTTATAAAACTTTTAACCAAACATAAAATAAATCACGTGCATCATTTAATAAATATTTATGTGTAAATAAGTTACAAGCTAATATACTATAATATTTATAGAGCGACGTTATGTGTCATCTGTTCATAGCGTTTAAATTATCCACTGATAGCATAGTCGTTCTATGGTTATAGGTAGAGCCGCTCGATTGCTCGCACCCGCAAGATAGCCATCCTTAACAACATACGCTTTGGTATGGTCCGATCATTGCAATAGGAGTTATGCTGCAAAGCCTTCAATCATTTGTTTATAACACCAAATTAATGTCTTTTATCTCTTTGACCATACGCAAGGCAGTGTTGTGTCGTCTTGCAATATGAATCAACAAATGATCCTTTGCAACCAAGGATCTATTGCGAATGTGTCATTTTATTTGAGTTGAGAGTGGTTCACAATCACCGTTGGTTCACGAGACCATCTGATAGACATGAGACGATTGACACATGCATGCATATTAGTTCGATGAAAGGATCTATTTTCGTATTTATACCCGTTGCAACGCACGGGCATTGTCCTAGTTTGTTTCCGAACAGCCTCTAGCAAACTCGATCAGGTTACTTGGGCGACTCACAGTCGTCTTTAACAACAAGATGCATGCAGAAAAACGAAGATGCAGCACGGAGTGCGACGGCACGCATGCTTCCTGGGAATCGCTGCAAGGAGACATAGTTGGTCTGATCGCGCCGAGCTTGCTGGCCGGAAATTTACTGGACTACATCCGCTTCCGCGCCGTCTGTGCGCACTGGCGATCGGCCACTCTCTCCCCGCGCGGGCGCGGGGTTATTGACCCACGATTCCATCGGTGCCGCTGGATGATGTTCCCTGAGCACCGTGGCCTCTACCCTGGACACCCAGACGGGCCAGACCTGGGCGGCTACATCCGCTTCTTCAACCTAGGCTCGGGCGTCTTCGTCCGCGTCTGCCTACCGCTCTTCAGGAACCATTGCGTTCTCGGTTCCATCCGTGGCCTCCTCCTCCTCCGGAGGGACAAAGACGCAGCCATCCGTCTCCTGCACCCTTTCACCCGCGACATTGTCGAGCTTCCGCCGCTCAGCACTCTCGCCGCGCAAATGCCAAAGGGAAAAAGGTGGTCGCTCCGGCAGATGAGATTCATCTCTACCTGTGCTTCATTCGTCGCAGGGGGTCGTCACCGTCTTGCTTAGGTTCACTGAGTTTGATGGTACGGCTGTGGCTACCTCCCTAGACATGCAATGGACGATGCTAACTTGCTAAGTTGGGAATGGCCGGATTCCTCACGTCCGGTTTCGTTACACGGCAAGCTATACGTGGTTCATAATCGGTCGGTCTGTATGACCGGTGAACCAACTATTTTCGAGATGGACGCAGCCCGAGGCACACCAAAGCCGATCTTCACATGCCCGAAAGAGAAGCATCTCCACAAGTGCTATCTGGTAGAGTATGGCTCGGAGATCTTAGTGGTTAGCCACGACGACGGTGAGCTATCCCGTATTACTGTCTATAGACTTGACGACCTTGTCTTGGGCAAATTTATTCCGGTAACGGACATCGGAGAAAACGCTATCTTCATGGGAATAAGGAGTATTTGTGTATCTTCCAAGGCATTCCCCAACGTCGAGGCCAATACTATCGTCTACAGACGTCCGATCGTAGATTGGTTTGCACAGTACAATATGGGTACTCGCACCTGGTCACCAGCAATGGATCGGTGCAGCAGAGATGGCCGTGAACAAGGTCCCCCTAGCATTATATCTCACATCTTAACATGCTGCTCTCCCGTTCATTGGTACGTATATGTGGTTTTTTTCTATGCCTAATAGTAGCAAACATATTGTTATTTCTATCTTAAAAAGTATATATTGTTATTTTATACGTATTTGGTTGACTCGTTGTCTTTTTTTTACTGTGTGCTTGTAGGAACAAAGGACAAGATTACCCATCTACAGGTGGTATACGATTTCACTGGACGGTGAAAAGAGAGTTTCGAGATGGGGTACAGTCTTCCTTATTCCATATACTACTATACTGGATACTCCTTCCGTTTCTTTTTATTCCGCGTATTAAATTATTGAAAAGTCAAACTTTATAAAATTTGATCAAATTTATTTTAGAAAATATTAACATCTAAAAAACCAAATATATATATTATGAAAATACATTTCATGATCAATCTGATGATATAGGATTTGTGTTGTGGGTGTTCATATTTCTTTGTATAAATTTGGTCAAACTTTGTAGAGTTCGACTTCAAACATTTCTAATACGCGGAGTAAAAAGAAATGAAGGGAGTACAATAGAACAGTATGAGCTACTACTACTAAACGTGCAATCTTTTTCAATTTGGATTTACGTCGTATGATTATGTATTTTTTTTGCGGGGAATTCTGACTTTGTATTCAATATAGATAATAAAAGTAATCTTAATTAAGCTTGTGAAAGGACAGTACAAAAAGTTGGATAAAATCAGTGGTGGGGATTTTGTTTTATTCTTTTTTTGCGGGAGATTGCTTGAGAATACTACCTCTGTCCCATAATGTAAGACGTTTTTGCAAGCTAGTTTAGCTTGAAAAAACGTCTTACATTATGGAACGGAGGGAGTATATCAGTCAGTATTCCGTAGCTATTTCTCTATGATGATGTTTTTTTCTGCATGGAATTTTTATGATGATGTTATTCTGTTTTTTAAGGTTGTATTTATTATATACTACTCCCTCTCTGTTCCTAAATATAAGTTTTTTAGAGATTCTAATATGAACTACATACAAAGCAAAATAAGTGAATCTACACTTTAAAATACGTTTATATATATCTGTACGTAGTTCATATTAAAATATCTAGAAAAAGTTATATTCAGAAACAGAGAAAGTAGTACTATAACATAGCTGGTATCACCCGATGATATCTTATTTTGGGCCTAATTATGTATTCTTTTTCTTTCAGTCATAAATTGATGACATCTGTATCGAAGCTAGCAATGGACGACTTATATATCGGGGCTACCAATGGTGCATGGGCACCATGCTTCATGGTCGTTGGATCATGTACATATCATGTTATCGTAATGGGCATCAAAATTAACGGGTCAACCCGTTAGCATATTTTGTTTTATATAGAAATTAAAGTATTAACTAATGCATGATCCTTGGTACAACCATGGCATGTATTGATGAAAAAAAATCATTTTTTAATCATCCATCATTTATTATCTTGTAGGGTGGAAGAAAGGTAATAGTACTACTCCCTTCGTTTCATATTAAGTATCATTGAAATAGATGTATCTAAAATTAAAATACATTAATTTTACATACATTTATTTCAACGAATGTTGATATGAAACCAAAGAAATAGTAATATCTATGATTAGTAGTTTACTGATGTTCTCTTAATATTTTTGTGTGTGGTCAATTTTGTACGAGGTAGTGTAAGGTAGTGAACATATTTTCTAGGATACAAATGATTAGCAGTTTTACGAATGTTCGTATGCACGGTATTTGAAAACAGGACGTGATTGTCAATATGCTTAACTAGCAAACATGCCCGTGCGTTACAATGGGAGAAAATAAAAAAAGTTTATTTCAAAACCTAAACTTCGTAGTGGTTCTTGATTTAAATTTCGAAGTTGGAATCCCTATCGTTTGTGCACTGGACTAATGAACCCCGATCTAAATTGAAACGATACTTGTTTGGCGCACCAGAAAATGGAGGTTCCCGTCGGGATGGTTGGGTGGATATTAGAACAAATTGAGGCAACCCATTAGCGCAGGAAAAAAAACTATTCATACTCAAAATTTTAATTTTAAAAAAAATCTCGCACATAAAAATACTTGCTCTTGTCGGAAAATTTTCATTTATTTTTTATTCTTCTTTTGCATCAGTTTTATTAGATGTTTGCACTCAAAAAATAATATTTTAAAATAATTATACATAAAAAAGTGTATAAAAATCCATGAATGCATTTATTAAATAGTTCATACTTTAAAAATGCGTTAAAATATTGACACACTTTAATGTGTTTAATTATTCACACATAAACGTTTTTAGTGTGAATTTATACAAAATAATTATTATTTTTAAGTGCAAACCATTTTTAAAATGTGTGAACATTTTTATAAATTCTCAATCACTTTTTAAATTTAAGAAAAATATTAGTGCAGAGCGAGCACGCGAGCAACTGCTTTTACTTTCCCGAAGTTTTTTTTGCCAAAAAATAAAAAAATAAGGGAAAACAAAAAAAATAGAGCCTAGTTGGTTGTGGTGTTGGGTACATGATTGTGATTAGGAGTTCGAACATATGGACAATTATTTATCGCTACAGAACAGGCTCAGTTCGGCCCAGTAGATGGACCAGCTTCGTTGCCCAGGCGACATGCAGCAGATATGCTGAGGCCCAGGAAGCCTACATGCGTTGAGAGAGCAACACAACATTTTTATATTATTTTTTGCGAGAAACTATGAACTGCGGGTTCATTCAATGAAGCAGGAGGGGGTTTCCTGTAAAAGTGCCATGACAAAAGGAGAAACACACCTTCCTTTATTATTAAGTAAAGATTAGTCAAATCTATACATGCTTTTTGTGGCTATTAGGAAACTTAGATATACATACCTGGGCATGACTGAGCACAGTTCCACAATTAACCCATGATTCCTTGTTTGTCCTTTGTTATATAAACAATATTTAAAATACTAGAAAATTTAATCGTGCTGTATTACCATCCATTGCAAGCTTGTACTATCGGATGATATACTGGTTGTCTTAAGAAAGGATAATAGATCGGTCGAGTGAGGTACCATCATACACCATCTTTCCTTCAAAATTATTAAGTCCATATTTAGCATGGTTTTCATAGGTTCATACTATTTTCTCAACTTTCTATGGGGAAATAATCTCACAAATTGTAATCATCATCTTTACCTTGCACCCTAGACCAAAACAGTAATGACACACTACTGTAAAATAATGCTATTAAAACACACCTTTCACGTATTCTAAGGTCTATGCGACTGAGTCACCATACACCGTAGGAAAATAAAATCACTTATCAAAAAATAAAATGTACTCCCTCCATTTCACAATGTAGTGTGTTCGTGTTTATCGAGACTCAAGTTTGATCATAAATTAGATCAATGTGACCAACTGCGGCGGGAGCAAAAATCATACCAACACTAGTATTTTCAACATACTTTATCCTTACTAGGACAATGCCCGTGCATTGCAACGGGTATAAATACGAAAATAGATCCTTTCATCGAACTAATATGCATGCATGCGTCCATCGTCTCATGTCTATCAGATGGTCTCGTGAACCAACGGTGATTGTGAACCACTCTCAACTCAAATAAAATGACACATTCGCAATAGATCCTTTGTTGCAAAGGATCATTTGTTGATTCATATTGCAAGACGACACAACACTGCCTTGCGTATGGTCAAAGAGATAAAAGACATTAATTTGGTGTTATAAACAAATGATTGAAGGCTTTGCAGCATAACTCCTATTGCAATGATCGGACCATACCAAAGCGTATGCTGTTAAGGATGGCTATCTTGCGGGTGCGAGCAATCGAGCGGCTCTACCTATAACCATAGAACGACTATGCTATCAGTGGATAATTTAAACGCTATGAACAGATGACACATAACGTCGCTCTATAAATATTATAATATATTAGCTTGTAACTTATTTACACATAAATATTTATTAAATGATGCACGTGATTTATTTTATGTTTGGTTAAAAGTTTTATAAGTAAATTGAAGTAAAATTTGTTCAGAAGATAAGTAAATTAAGGCGGCTGCTTCATATGTGCAAGTGGGTGAAAAATGAGATCTTAGTTTTTTTAAGTAAAAAAGTAGAGTAGATAAAGACAATATATCATTTGTATCACTTTTTATCTTTTTATAGCGCACATCGATTAGCTGAAACAAACTGATGTTGATAGATTACTGTGTTTCCTTCGCGGACATATGCTCATAGTTGAAACTAATTGTGGCATGCCCGTGCTTTGTGACATTTTTTTACACTGTACTAAAATTAATAAGAAGTTTATGTACTACAAACAAACAAATGACCGTTCTAAAAAAATCATGACCGTATGCTTTACTGGAAACAAAGATTAAGTATTTTTAGCGCTGTTTTTATTTTATTTATTTTAATTATCTATCAATGGTACAATTAGGTACAAAACAGTAGCATTAATAAAAAATTTAATATGATTCAATAAAATAATTAAATAATTAACTAAAATTAGTCTAGGCAGATGTAATTTATAACTAATAATGATATGACCATTTTTTCATTTTTAAACAGTAATTCTAATTGATCTAAATTTTTGCCGTTTTATTTATTTATTTTAATTTTTATTAACACTATAATCACCTACATAACAGTATCATTAATAATAAATTTAATCTAATTCAATTATATATTATCGAAGAATTAATTAAAATTAATCTAGGCAGAAATAATTTACAATAAATTATCATATGGTCATTTTTTTAATTCTCAAAGATTAATTCTAATTTTATACAAAAAATTAAGCTATAAATTAGGAGCGCAAAACTACTTTATATTCTTAGGATATGTAGACTATTTTTATTTTATTTTTTTACTACTGTGATTTAATATAAAATAAAAAGAACTAACAGCTTGGGCCAGCAGCAATCAATATGGAAAAGAGGTACGAAGTAGGCCCTCGGCCCATCAAGTAGGCCGGCCCAAGAAGCTGAACCTAATGAAAAAATCGTTTTTTTTATTTCGGATTATCTGGATTGCGGGTTGATTACCTAAAAAGGGAGGGGATTTTTTGCAAAAATGTAAAAACGGACTAAGAAAGCCACCTCCCTTTATTATTAGGTATAGATTACTCGTGCGCACATGGGATCAACTTCCCAGTCCGTCACTCATCACAAGACTGCTCTAATTCACCTAGTAGTTCTTTCCTGATTGGGGATCCTAGAAAAGAAGGTGCACCTTGTTAATATGTGTAATCTTTCATTCCTATTGAAGCTGGGTTGTTACAGTCACATTGATCTAATTTATGGTTAAACTTGAATTTCAATAAGCGTGGGCGCACTACATTATAGAATGAAGGGAGTATGATATAGTTTATCCATCAAGCATAATTTTAGAAGGAGTGTCGTGTATGATAATGGACACACAGTTGACTTCTAAGAACGGTGTGTGGTCACTCGAAACAGTTTTCAAAACCTTCTTGTTGTACCAATTAAAATTATTTCTTCAAATTATGTATTTAAGAAAGACACGGTATTGATAACCTTATGGAGTAACCATAGTGAACACCCTATCGACTCAAGCATCACTACTTATTATAGTCAACACTTTTGAATTTGTCAAAACATCTTTATGACAAATCGATCTTTATTTCTTTCTTGACGTTTACGTTTCTTCCTTATAACCTTGCAGTTATAGGTAATATCAAGTAACCTCTTTATTCGATAAGATTCAAGTAATCTTAAATGTAACTCAACATAGGATTTCATGAGTCCTAGTCATTTCTCGTACTTAGGTATACCATCGCTTCTTCGTAGTTTGTAAGTATGTCTTTGTTCCACTAACATTACAAGTGAATCATGAATATTATTTTGCACAAGGGGCAAAATGTATTCTTGAAACCTACTTAACTTAGTAAAAGCTTCAACCGAAACATCATAATTACTATCATCAGTTTCTCCTCTAAATGTAGAGCTTTGGTTCCGGAACACTTTTCCGTTACGCTGCTTAACATATGGAGGACTGGAGGCAAGGTCAACAACCTTGTTTAAGCTTCCACTCACTTCTATCAACACATTCATTAAGAAAAATCCTTCTTAATAAACATCGAACTTAGCAACTCAAGTTTTTCTCTTTTCGTTCTAGTTGTGAAAGATGCATCCATAGTTGTCTAAGGACACACACACTACAAAGATAATTTATCATATAAATTAAAACTTCCTAGAAACCACGACACACCATAACTCATATGGTGTTGGTTTCCACGAACATAGACGGTTCCTATACTGAAGTGAGTGTTTTCCTATTCAATTAATAACTCTATATAATGTAACTTGATAAGAGATATTTTAGACCATTCAACATTCAATGAAGTATGATTATAATGTTCAAACATATCAACAACTTTGAAGTGTCATAAAAATTGCAATTTGTGAAAAATCTTTCACAAGTCTGTATGCCCAAGACTAACTTAAAATACTTGTCACTTTGATCAAATCATAGGAACTTATCTTTCTTGTTAAATTAATAGCCTTCTTTATTCTGAGATCCTTTGATCATATCAAACTATTTCAGACACGTGTTTCATTAGCGAATATACATATTCACCTAAGTCTACATATGAATTTCACGAAATAATAATATTCACTACATGCTAAAATATGATACATCGATCACTATGTATGATATTCAATAATCAAGGTACACTCTATCTTACCAGAATGCGGAGTTTTTGTCATCTTTGCCTAAAGACGCATGGTTTGAATGTGTCAAGAGTGCAAATATCTAAAGATTTCATCATACCAATCATGATTTAAACGGTAGTGTCATTATTTATTTTGGATATATCTTGGCATTATAATGAATAAATGATCAAACTACTATCATCAAGATTAGAATAACTCATTCATAATCGTAATGTGTCCATAAAACATATTATTCATAAAATTAGAACAACTGAATTATCTCTTACTAATATGAATAATTGTCTTACGAGATGCAAGACACACTAATAAAGTTCACACTCATACGATTACAAAAATATTCATATAACTAATCAAAATGATAGATGTAGAGAGAGAGAGTGTTGTCGACCATCAACCATTTTGATTGTTGTTAGCACATATTGTCACCTCGTCCTTTTCAAGCCACTCTCAAGCAGTAAGTTCAAGCATCAAATTCTTAATTAGCCGCAATAAGTGTTTTCTGGGAAATAGATTTATAACCCGTATATCAAATATACCTTCTCCGTCGATGACTATTCCTGCATTGGTTCTACCTTTAAAGTTCTCAACTTTAACCATGATCTCATGAAAGGTGAACGATTCTTCTTCGTGGCATAGTCTAGACACGATCTTTGTAGCTGAAAAGAAGCGAATGCAACTACCCAGTTATCACAAAGTCATAAGTCATTTAGTAGTCCAAGTCGTACACAAGGTGTTCATGTATCTTATACATTTTTCCAAGTGACTTTCTAAGAAGGTATTTCCTTCCACCATAGTTGAGAGAAACCTTGTCTAGATACTCATACTCCATAATTTTGATTTGCAATATAGTGTTTTAAGTTCATCAACCACGTCATACGTGGTGGAGTCGTTAACATGCACTCGCAATTGAGATTATCTGGAATAAAGTATGATGTATTAGACAATCATGAACAAGTAACGACGAATATGATACTCATCATCATCTTCCTCACTTACAGAGTTTTACGTGTATCTCCTAGCAGTTCTCATATTACATTCAGCAAGTTATTACTCCCTCCGTAAAGTAATATAAGAGTGTTTAGATAACTAAAGTAGTTATATAAACGCTCTTATAATTCTGTATGGAGTGAGTACTAATGAGTATGTATCTTATGGTGTTTGTACCAATCAATGAAGTTAGACCCATCTACTTTAAGTTCCTCATCACACATAAAAGAGTCATAGTTATAAACAATGGGGTATGACATTATCTACAATGATATTTGCAATGACATGAAGACTAAGTTCATAATATGAGTTCATGTTTAGACTTAAACAATTTTAGAACTCCCACTTAGACAAAACATCCCTCATTGTTTGTTCTAGTGATTACATGATACTTGATCACTATACCTCCCCCGACCGTCTTAGCCATCGGTATGTTTTCAAGGTAGGCCATCATGCCAATCACATCAACCATGTGACTCATGCTAGATCTTCCAATCTCTTGTGTTCCAAGGCCATGTATATACATGCTAGGCTCACACAAAAACACCTTGTTGAAATATTCACTACTAGAAAAAAGGCTATTAGTGGCGCACCTATTTTTCCTATTAGTGGTGCACTATTGGTGCGACACTATTAACCCGCTACTAGTGTCAGAACCCCAAATTTAGGTTTGTGCTTTTCCAAGCTTGCATTTTTGCATCTTAAAAAAAAATTGCAAAAGAAAAAGAATTGGGGAAAAGAAAAGCCCTAAATGAATTTAAATAATAGGCCAGAAATAAATCTTTTTCCAAAATTCTTTTGGATGTGTTGAAAAATCCTAAAAATGAGTCTGATCATTTTAAAAGTGATTTGGGATTAATCCCATGCTCATAGATTTTTCAATAATTCAAAAAGTGGCTTGGAAATTAAATAAATTGCTTATTTGAATTGAAATTCAAATAAGTTGAATTTCAAAAATTCCCAAAACTTGGGGTTGACTTCTATATAGTCACCTAGGTTTTATAAAAATGTTTGGGGATTTTTATAAATGCCCTAGCTATTTTATTTTAAAGGGAAAAACAAATAACAGAAGGTTTAAAAAGAAAAACAGAGAAGAAATCTTACCTCTCGCCCACGGGCGAAGGCCCACTTACCTGGCCTTGGCCCAGCCCAGTCGCACCTCCCCTGTCGTCTTCCTCCCCTGGCCCCGATGCTGCTCGGTGGCGAGCATGCGCCGGCCGCCTCGCCACCTCCTGCTCTTCCCCCCTCTTCTCCCTCGCGCTGGACGACGCCTGGAAGCTCCCAGTTCCTTTCCCCCCCTCGCAGGTTCATCTCCCTCTCTCCTCTGCCAGTTCCGCGCCACCCCCGAGAGCTCACCGGAGCGGCCACCGTGCGCCCGCGTGGCCACCGGCTCCCTTCCGTCGAACCGCGATGTCCAGGAGCTTCAGCGCCCTCGCCTCCGTCTAGCTGCAGTGCCAATCGAGCTCAAGCCGCGCTGGAGACGACGCCAGCCTCGAGATTTTTCCGCCGGCCGCCGACGACCCCGAGCTCTAATTCGCCGCGTACAGCTTCTCCCCGGCCATCCCGAGCTCGCCCTCGAGTTCAGGTGAGCACGAGCTTCATTTCCCCCCCATCCGCGCTTCCTCCCGACCCCTCTGCCGTCAACCGCCATGACCAGTGGCTCCGGCCGCCGCGACCGTCTTCGTAGCCATGGGCCGGGACCTCCCCGTGAACCCCCACTTGCACCGCTCGACGCGGAAGACCACGGGCGACGTTCTGCTGGTCTCCCCGTTCCATTCCGTGGCCGGAGCCGCCCTCCAGTGGAGCGCCGCCGCGCCGGAATGCCACCGGCATTTAGCCGCCGGTCGGTTAACCCTAAACCAACTCCTAAATCCCCCCTCCTCTCGCTGACCGGTGGGCCCAAGCCCCCTAATGACCCTGCTTAACTTAATCTAAACCGGGTTTAACCCCAGAGCCACTGACAAGGTGGCCCTACACGTCAGCCCCCCCTTGCGTCATGCTGACGTCTTAATGACGCAATAAACATAAAAACATTTAAAAGAAATAAAGAAATTCAGTAAATTCCAGAAAATGGCTGAAACTTTGAAAAATCATAGAAAATTCATTTTAACTCCAAATTTAACATATAATATATGAAAAATGATCAGGAGAAATTCCTCTATCCAAATTTCCAACTTTCAGCTATGTTGGAGTTGATCTTAAAAAGGGATCAGTAGCTTTTGCTATTTGATTTAATTGGAATTATTTCAAATTCAATTCAAAAACCATTCCAAATTCAACCATTGAAATGCACCACACTTTACTTGTACTTCAGAAGCATTTCACACATATGATCACTTGGTTTACAATGAACAAACTTTAGCAAATGCAAGTTGAAACTAAATTGAATAACATTTGGAGTTTGAATTTGAATTTACTTTTCAAATCAACTTCAAGTAACATGTGGAAATTCAAACATAGGTCACATCAGCACATTGCCATGCTATGTTTTACATATTGAATGTGCATTGTTTTATCTTGATTGTGCTTTACTTCCAGTGCTTCGGTGATTGCATCTTCTCGGTAGAGTTGATCTCGGAGACGAGTTCAACCTCACGTCAGAAGAGTGTTACATCGTGATCGTCAGCAAGGCAAGCAGCCCCCTCTTTGATCATGTCTATAAAATCCCAGTTCCCTCTCATTCTCGCAAATGCATGTTTAGGATGTCACCATGATACGTTCTACCGCTAGTTGAACCCATTCTTTTGCATGACCTATCATTTTGTCACAGTAGTAAGCAAACCACAATCCTAGCAGATGTAGGAGTTGGTTGATATCATGTGGCCCCTGCAACTGTTACAGCTTATTGCATGCTTAGAGTTGTTACCTGAGGCTACTTTGATGTGAGTCGGGATGGTAGTGATCATGTGAATGTTGGTGGTAACGTGTTGGTGAATCTACCCTAAACAAAGGTGAACGATGAGAGGTTGTGTAGGAGTACACAGTGGGTTGTCTCGTTGAACACTGCCTTAAGCCCGAGTTCTTGTGTTGTTATCCAAGACAAAGAGTACGACCACACATTGGGCTCACTGACCCCTCTCGTCCTAGTACCTCACCCCGGACCTGTCCAGGAGTCGCAAGTAGTTCGCCCTTTAACGATCTCAAGCAGGTGGAACCAAGGTAAGTGGTTGGCGTAGGTTGTGGGCACGTTGAATCAAGTGATCATGATCGAGTTGAGCTTGATAGCGGTCACACAACGTTTGAGTCCGCATCGGAATAATCGGCCGGATTCCGATTGTGGTCTCAACTCAAATAGGCGACTCCCTAGGACTAGAGATGGTGCCGTGAGTGAAGTGTCGTGACAGCAACCTCGCCGGTACTCATTTGAAGGGTCCATCCCCAGGCGGTAAATGATGAGGCGTGTGTGTAGCAGTACACCCCTGCAGGGTTAATGAACTATTCGAATAGCCGTGTCCGCGGTTATGGACTACTTGGAGACCTTTACTTGATCATAGATAACTTGAACTGGATACTTCTAAAACACACCAAGATAAGTGTGAGTGCTATGGCGTGCTTCCTCGTGGGGAAGTCGAGGAAGGCACCATAGTGGAGTATTGGTTGGAGACTGTTACTTGGACTCGTGTACGTTCTTACCTCTCTCTGGTACTCGTAGTTCAGGACTAGCCAAGTCAAAGCTGGCATTTCTGCAAGTGAAACCCCACCTCCCTTTGCCTTGATACATGTGCATGAGTAGTTTAGTTCCTATGTAAGTCTTGCTGAGTACGACTTTGTACTCACATTTGCTTATTCTATGTTTTAGAGACGAGACCACTGAACCTGATGGTGGCCTCTACCTCGAGCTCGACGTGGACCAATGTCGTATAGTTCCAGGCAGCAACCTGTGCCCTTTGGAGGGTCGTTGTACTTTTCTTTCAGGCTTCTTAAGCCATTTGTTAAACTTGTCTTTACTAAGACATAATTTGCTTCCGTTGATGTTGGATGTAATGTTGGATCACATTTATGTGATCTCTGCTTGTAATACAACTACTATGTCTGCTCTGTTTAGCAGAAGTTATAAAGACTGAGTTTGTAGAGTTCATGTTGTGATTACCTGCTGTTTACACTGGACATGTATGCTGCGTGTATGATTATAACATGCATGTCTTAGTGTGGGGTTCGATAGCTTAGTTGTGTTCTTGCCGGCGGTCTTTTATACACCAAGTGGCCCTTAGATGTGCGCAGCTTGGGGCATCGCGATGCGATTGCTCGTGACTCTGTCACGTGGCACACTTTGTTGTATGATTGAGCCCGCCCGAGATCCCGACTAAGAGATCGGGCTGGAGTAAGTTTATGTAAGGGTTATGATTCAATCGATAACATGGTTGAGGCGACTTGTCTATGAGTATGGGGTTCACCACCCATAAGCATTTAGACTTGTGAGCGGACGATGAGGACCCATCTCAGTTGATCATCCGGCCTGGATGGGATGCCCCTCACGTTCGATGCTTACCGAAAGTGATCTGTGCTTGGCCTTGTCTGCTTAGACAAGTGGGCACGGCTCTCGGCTCTCCATGTGATTGCATTGTGACCGGAATTACATACGCTAACCCCGGGTCCCGACAGACTTGGTATCAGAGCAGGACTGCCTATAGGATTATCAAACCATTGGCCGTTGTCGAGTCTAGCATTCTATAGTTATATAGTTACTTTGGGGTATAAGGGAACAACGTAAGACTTCTTTTTTCTCCTTATCCTCATCGATCTGAGTTCTGAGTCATCCTCATCTTATTCTACGGGAAGATAGGACTAGGCTCATCTATGTCTTTACTAGGACATCTCGTTGATTGCTTCTTTGTAGCTGTAGGAGTGTTGTGGTCTTTCTGAGCCATCATTCCATAGTGTTTCTGTGGAAGTGATGTCCGTTATCCTGTAGGTTGTCTCAATTTCCATCCCGGTGCAGCTGTTATGCTGTCCGTTTGTGGCTTTGATGCTATTGCATTATAGTCTTCTATCTTAGCATAGAATTGTGTCCTAAATCCTATTCTGATTGTTGATTCTTATCACACAGAATGTCAGGTGCAAATCAAGGTGTTGATCCCAGTTCTGGTTACATAGACGGTGAAGAACCTCCACCACCAACCTCAACGGCAGAAATCATGATGGAGGCTGAACAGAATCGTCGTGATCAGACACGTCTTCTCGAGCGTATTGAGCAGAACACTTCTCGTCAGCATCTTAGTGTTGTTACCATCCAGGACTTCATTCTCCTCAACCCGCCAGTTTTCCGATGTCCTTCCGAGCCCCTTGATGCCGATGATTGGCTTCATTCCCTCGAGCGTAAGCTTGAGACAACCCATGTTGCTCCAGGTGATCGTGTGCTATTTGGGGCATACTTTCTGGAAGGTGCTGCTCTTCAGTGGTGGGAGAACTTCGTGGCAATGCAACCAGTTGGTCACATGGTGACTTGGAAAGAGTTCTGTGATGAATTCCGAGGATATCATATTCCGGATCAGCTGATGGAGCGCAAGAAAGAAGAGTTTTGCAATCTGACCCAAGGAAAGATGACTGTTCATGAGTATAGGACTGAGTTCACTCGTCTAGCACGTTATGCCCAAGAAGAAGTATCCACCGATGCTAAGAAACAAGCAAGGTTCCGCAAGGGACTTAGCCCCGTCCTTCGTCATGACCTGTATCTTCATGAGTTCGTCAACTTCAGGGACTTGGTCGACAAATCCTTCAAGGCCGAGTATGGAAATGAGTTGTATGAAGAGTCTTGCAAGCGTGATCGTGAGTTTACCCAATCTTCTGGCCCAGTTTCTCGGAAACACCGTGTTTGGATTCCCTTCAGTGACGTCAGTCGTGCTGTAAGTGCTTCTAGACCATCAACCACCATATATCGTCCACGTCAACCCAATCTTCCTCCTTGGAATTTTGTTGGACAATCAAGTGCTCAAGTTCCTTTCATTCCATGTGGTGTTTGTTTCCAATGTGGGAAGTCAGGTCACAATGTTCGAGAGTGTCCCCAAAATCATGTAGCCACCACACCTAAACCAAAGCAAACCTTTCGTCGTGGTAGGCCACTACCCAAGACTTCCAATGTCAAGCCTCCTGTTTATGAACATGGTTATGTGAATCATGTATCCATTCTATATTCCCACAAGTCAACCGATGTTGTACTCGGAACCCTTCCTGTCAATTCCACCCCAGCTTCGGTTCTTTTTGACCTAGGAGCATCTCACTCATTCATATCCCAGGACTTTGCACTGTCACATGACATCTCTTTTTCGATGTTGTCCACCCCCTTAGTTGTGCAAGCCCCTGGATCCAGATGGAACACCACCATGGTGAGTCATGAAAATGAAGTTGCAATTGAGGGTTTAGTATTCCTTGCCTCACTTATAGCCCTCAAGTCTTCAGACATTGATGTCATCCTAGGAATGGATTGGTTATCAAGACAGAGTGTTGTCCTTGATTGTAAAGCCAAGTCAGTGAAACTAACCCATCCAACAGGCCAGACAATCAAGTACACCTCACCCAGTTCTAAAACCCAGGTGCATTCTTTGAATGTGCTTCCTCTTCCAGACCTTGAAGATATTCCGGTGGTTCGTGACTTCCCGGATGTCTTTCCAGAAGAGCTGCCAGGGATACCACCTGACAGATCTGTAGAGTTTGTTGTAGATCTTATCCCAGGAACCGCACCAATATCCATACGCCCATATAGAATGGCCCCACGTGAGTTAGCTGAGCTCAAAATCCAACTTGAAGCTTCGTTGGCAAAAGGCTTCATCCGCCCTAGCTCATCGCCATGGGGTTGCCCCGTTCTGTTCGTAATGAAGAAAGATGGAACAGAAAGGATGTGCGTAGACTATCGCCCGCTAAATCTAGCGACGATAAAGAACAAGTACCCACTGCCCAGGATCAATGATCTTTATGATCAACTTGCAGGATCCTCTGTCTTCTCCAAGATGGATTTGAGATTAGGCTATCATCAAATCAAAATCAGAAACGTGGACATTCCCAAAACGGCTTTTACTACTCGGTATGGTCTTTACGAGTACACCGTTATGTCCTTCGGTTTAACCAATGCCCCCGCCACATTCTCGTGTTTGATGAATTCAATCTTCATGGAGTACTTAGATAAATTTGTTGTAGTTTATCTTGATGACATTCTCATCTACTCGAAGAACGAAGAAGATCACGCAGAACATCTTAGGTTGGTATTGATGAAACTTAGAGAGCATCGCCTTTATGCTAAATTCTCCAAGTGTGAATTCTGGCTACTAGAAGTGACCTACTTAGGCCACGTGATTTCTGAAAAAGTCATTGCTGTCAATCCCGAGAGAGTTCAGGCCGTCCTTGACTGGACTCCACCTGAATCGGTTAAGCAAGTTTGGAGTTTTCTTGGCTTAGCAAGCTATTGCCGCCGCTTCGTCGAGAACTTTTCTAAAGTTGCAAAGCCTCTAACTGAACTCCTCAAGAAAGAGAAGAAGTTCGAATGGACTCCCAAGTGCGAGGAAAGCTTTCAAGAGCTAAAAAGAAGATTGACTTCTGCACCCGTACTTGCGCCTCCAGACACCAAAAAGGATTTCGAGATCTATTGTGACGCATCACGGCAAGGGTTAGGATGCATACTTATGCAAGATCGACATGTGGTAGCTTATGCTTCACGCCAGTTGCGGCCACATGAAGAGAACTATCCTACCCATGATCTTGAACTCGCTGCCGTAGTTCATGCTCTGACAACTTGGCGACATTACCTCCTTGGTAATCGTTGTGAGATCTATTCCGACCACCAAAGCCTCAAATACATATTCACCCAGCCAGATCTTAATCTCAGGCAAAGACGCTGGATTGAGTTGATAAAAGATTATGACTTAGGAATTTCTTACACCCCAGGCAAAGCCAATTTCATGGCTGATGCGCTAAGTCGTAAGTCGTATTGTAACAACCTCATGTTACAACAGTATCAACCACTTCTTCATGAGGAATTTCGAAAGCTCAACCTCGAGATTGTTCCTCGTGGATCTCTTTTCAACTTGGTGGCGAAACCAACCCTTGAGGATCAAATCATAGTTGCCCAAAGGCGTGCACGAGGTGTTCGCCGGATCAAGGAGAACATTGCTAGCGGAGTTGCTAAATGTTTCTCCACAGATAGTAAGGGAACGATATTCTTTGAAAATCGTTTGGTAGTACCTAAGAATAGGGAACTAAGGCAACTCATCCTCAAAGAAGCCCATGATACACCCCTCTCCATTCATCCCGGTAGCACAAAAATGTACCGAGATCTACGCCAGAGATTTTGGTGGACTAGGATGAAGAGAGAAATTGCTCAGTTCATTGCTGAATGTGATGTTTGTCTTCGCGTTAAGGCAGAACATCAAAGACCTGCTGGTACTCTTAGACCTTTGCCTATCCCCGAGTGGAAGTGGGATAAAGTTAGTATGGACTTCATTACCGGCTTTCCAAAAACCCAGAAAGGAAATGATGCCATCTTCGTTGTCATAGATAGACTTTCCAAAGTTGCTCACTTCCTTCCCGTTCGTGAGTCTATAACTGCTAGCCAGTTAGCGGACTTGTATGTCTCCCGAATCGTGTCACTTCACGGTGTTCCTTTGGAAATCAATTCAGACCATGGTAGTCTTTTCACTTCTCGATTTTGGTAAAGTTTCCAGAATGCTATGGGAACCCACCTCTCCCTTAGCACCGCTTATCACCCGCAGTCAAGTGGTCAAGTAGAAAGGGTCAATCAAATTCTCGAAGACATGCTCAGAGCTTGTGTTATCTCTTTCGGAAAGAAATGGGAGAATTCTCTTCCTTTTGCCGAATTTGCGTATAACAATAGTTTCCAATCTAGTTTGGGCATGGCTCCTTTTGAATTTCTCTATGGACGGAAATGTCGAACAGCCCTAAAGTGGTCAGAAACCGGTGAAAGACAATTCTTTGGACCGGATTTGATTCAGGATGCAGAAGAGCAGGTTCGCATTGTTCGTGAGAAGTTGAAAACAGCCCAGTCTCGTCAGAAAAGCTATTATGATCGTCATCATAGGGAAGAAAGCTATAATCTGGATGAGAAGGCTTACCTTCGGGTTACTCCTCTGAAGGGTACCCATCGCTTCGGTATCAAAGGCAAGTTGGCCCCACGTTATATCGGTCCTTTTCGCATTCTCGCTAAACGTGGAGAAGTTGCCTACCAATTGGAACTACCCCCTCACCTCTCCCAGGTTCATGATGTCTTCCACGTCTCTCAACTCAGGCGTTGCTTCAAGGACCCCATCCGCGAAGTAGACCACGAAACGCTTGATCTCCAAGATAATCTTTCGTATCGAGAGTACCCTGTCCGTATTCTTGATGAAGCCGAGCGTAGCACCAGACGTCAGAAGATCAGATTCCTCAAAGTGCAGTGGTCACATCATTCAGAGAAAGAAGCCACCTGGGAACGAGAGGATCGTCTACGAGCTGAGTACCCCACCCTCCTCCCGACGACTTCTGAATCTCGGGACGAGATTCTTTTGAGTGGGGGCGAGTTTTCAGAACCCCAAATTTAGGTTTGTGCTTTTCCAAGCTTGCATTTTTGCATCTTAAATTTTTTTTGCAAAGAAAAGGAATTGGGGAAAAGAAAAGCCCTAAATGAATTTAAATAAAAGGCCAGAAATAAATCTTTTTCCAAAATTCTTTTGGATGTGTTGAAAAATCCTAAAAATGAGTCTGATCATTTTAAAAGTGATTTGGGATTAATCCCATGCTCATAGATTTTTCAATAATTCAAAAAGTGGCTTGGAAATTAAATAAATTGCTTATTTGAATTGAAATTCAAATAAGTTGAATTTCAAAAATTCCCAAAACTTGGGGTTGACTTCTATATAGTCACCTAGGTTTTATAAAAATGATTGGGGACTTTTATAAATGCCCTAGATATTTTATTTTAAAGGGCAAAACAAATAACAGAAGGTTTAAAAAGAAAAACAGAGAAGAAATCTTACCTCTCGCCCACGGGCGAAGGCCCACTTACCTGGCCTTGGCCCAGCCCAGTCGCACCTCCCCTGTCGTCTTCCTCCCCTGGCCCCGATGCTGCTCGGTGGCGAGCATGCGCCGGCCGCCTCACCACCTCCTGCTCTTCCCCCCTCTTCTCCCTCGCGCTGGACGACGCCTGGAAGCTCCCAGTTCCTTCCCCCCTCGCAGGTTCATCTCCCTCTCTCCTCTGCCAGTTCCGCGCCACCCCCGAGAGCTCACCGGAGCGGCCACCGTGCGCCCGCGTGGCCACCGGCTCCCTTCTGTCGAACCGCGATGTCCAGGAGCTTCAGCGCCCTCGCCTCCGTCTAGCTGCAGTGCCAATCGAGCTCAAGCCGCGCTGGAGACGACGTCATCCTCGAGATTTTGCCGCCGGCCGCCGACGACCCCGAGATCTAATTCGCCGCGTACAGCTTCTCCCCGGCCATCCCGAGCTCGCCCTCGAGTTCAGGTGAGCACGAGCTTCATTTCCCCCCATCCGCGCTTCCTCCCGACCCCTATGCCGTAAACCGCCATGACCAGTGGCTCCGGCCGCCGCGACCGTCTTCGTAGCCATGGGCCGGGACCTCCCCGTGAACCCCCACTTGCACCGCTCAACGCGGAAGACCACGGGCGACGTTCTGCTGGTCTCCCCGTTCCATTCCGTGGCCGGAGCCGCCCTCCAGTGGAGCGCCGCCGCGCCGGAATGCCACCGGCGTTTAGCCGCCGGTCGGTTAACCCTAAACCAACTCCTAAATCCCCCCTCCTCTCGCTGACCGATGGGCCCAAGCCCCCTAATGACCCTGCTTAACTTAATCTAAACCGGGTTTAACCCCAGAGCCACTGACAAGGTGGCCCTACACGTCAGCCCCCCCTTGCGTCATGCTGACGTCTTAATGACGCAATAAACATAAAAACATTTAAAAGAAATAAAGAAATTCAGTAAATTCCAGAAAATGGCTGAAACTTTGAAAAATCATAGAAAATTCATTTTAACTCCAAATTTAACATATAATATATGAAAAATGATCAGGAGAAATTCCTCTATCCAAATTTCCAACTTTCAGCTATGTTGGAGTTGATCTTAAAAAGGGATCAGTAGCTTTTGCTATTTGATTTAATTGGAATTATTTCAAATTCAATTCAAAAACCATTCCAAATTCAACCATTGAAATGCACCACACTTTACTTGTACTTCAGAAGCATTTCACACATATGATCACTTGGTTTACAATGAACAAACTTTAGCAAATGCAAGTTGAAACTAAATTGAATAACATTTGGAGTTTGAATTTGAATTTACTTTTCAAATCAACTTCAAGTAACATGTGGAAATTCAAACATAGGTCACATCAGCACATTGCCATGCTATGTTTTACATATTGAATGTGCATTGTTTTATCTTGATTGTGCTTTACTTCCAGTGCTTCGGTGATTGCATCTTCTCGGTAGAGTTGATCTCGGAGACGAGTTCAACCTCACGTCAGAAGAGTGTTACATCGTGATCGTCAGCAAGGCAAGCAGCCCCCTCTTTGATCATGTCTATAAAATCCCAGTTCCCTCTCATTCTCGCAAATGCATGTTTAGGATGTCACCATGATACGTTCTACCGCTAGTTGAACCCATTCCTTTGCATGACCTATCATTTTGTCACAGTAGTAAGCAAACCACAATCCTAGCAGATGTAGGAGTTGGTTGATATCATGTGGCCCCTGCAACTGTTACAGCTTATTGCATGCTTAGAGTTGTTACCTGAGGCTACTTTGATGTGAGTCGGGATGGTAGTGATCATGTGAATGTTGGTGGTAACGTGTTGGTGAATCTACCCTAAACAAAGGTGAACGATGAGAGGTTGTGTAGGAGTACACAGTGGGTTGTCTCGTTGAACACTGCCTTAAGCCCGAGTTCTTGTGTTGTTATCCAAGACAAAGAGTACGACCACACATTGGGCTCACTGACCCCTCTCGTCCTAGTACCTCACCCCGGACCTGTCCAGGAGTCGCAAGTAGTTCGCCCTTTAACGATCTCAAGCAGGTGGAACCAAGGTAAGTGGTTGGCGTAGGTTGTGGGCACGTTGAATCAAGTGATCATGATCGAGTTGAGCTTGATAGCGGTCACACAACGTTTGAGTCCGCATCGGAATAATCGGCCGGATTCCGATTGTGGTCTCAACTCAAATAGGCGACTCCCTAGGACTAGAGATGGTGCCGTGAGTGAAGTGTCGTGACAGCAACCTCGCCGGTACTCATTTGAAGGGTCCATCCCCAGGCGGTAAATGATGAGGCGTGTGTGTAGCAGTACACCCCTGCAGGGTTAATGAACTATTCGAATAGCCGTGTCCGCGGTTATGGACTACTTGGAGACCTTTACTTGATCATAGATAACTTGAACTGGATACTTCTAAAACACACCAAGATAAGTGTGAGTGCTATGGCGTGCTTCCTCGTGGGGAAGTCGAGGAAGGCACCATAGTGGAGTATTGGTTGGAGACTGTTACTTGGACTCGTGTACGTTCTTACCTCTCTCTGGTACTCGTAGTTCAGGACTAGCCAAGTCAAAGCTGGCATTTCTGCAAGTGAAACCCCACCTCCCTTTGCCTTGATACATGTGCATGAGTAGTTTAGTTCCTATGTAAGTCTTGCTGAGTACGACTTTGTACTCACATTTGCTTATTCTATGTTTTAGAGACGAGACCACTGAACCTGATGGTGGCCTCTACCTCGAGCTCGACGTGGACCAATGTCGTATAGTTCCAGGCAGCAACCTGTGCCCTTTGGAGGGTCGTTGTACTTTTCTTTCAGGCTTCTTAAGCCATTTGTTAAACTTGTCTTTACTAAGACATAATTTGCTTCCGTTGATGTTGGATGTAATGTTGGATCACATTTATGTGATCTCTGCTTGTAATACAACTACTATGTCTGCTCTGTTTAGCAGAAGTTATAAAGACTGAGTTTGTAGAGTTCATGTTGTGATTACCTTCTGTTTACACTGGACATGTATGCTGCGTGTATGATTATAACATGCATGTCTTAGTGTGGGGTTCGATAGCTTAGTTGTGTTCTTGCCGGCGGTCTTTTATACACCAAGTGGCCCTTAGATGTGCGCAGCTTGGGGCATCGCGATGCGATTGCTCGTGACTCTGTCACGTGGCACACTTTGTTGTATGATTGAGCCCGCCCGAGATCCCGACTAAGAGATCGGGCTAGAGTAAGTTTATGTAAGGGTTATGATTCAATCGATAACATGGTTGAGGCGACTTGTCTATGAGTATGGGGTTCACCACCCATAAGCATTTAGACTTGTGAGCGGATGATGATGACCCATCTCAGTTGATCATCCGGCCTGGATGGGATGCCCCTCACGTTCGATGCTTACCGAGAGTGATCTTTGCTTGGCCTTGTCTGCTTAGACAAGTGGGTACGGCTCTCGGCTCTCCATGTGATTGCATTGTGACCGGAATTACATACGCTAACCCCGGGTCCCGACAACTAGTAACAAATAGCTCTTGGATATGTGCCCTAGAGGCAAATTAATAAAGATATTTGTCACATATTCGTTTTGTTCATAATACGTTTTATATTATGCTAGAGTTGTATTACTTGGAAACACTAATACACGTGTGTAGTATATAAACACCCGTCCCTAGTTAACCTTAGGTCTAGCTCATTGGGAAATCGATGATCAAGGTTTCCTGATCATGAGGTACGAACTGCCTATTGACAATGAGGTCATATCATTAGGAAAATGATGTGATGGACACCCACCCACCTAAAGACTTGCGATGTGATCAAGTCACATGGTTCGGCATTGCGATGACTTTGTAACATATGACTTAGTCCTTAGACCGTAATGATCATACATAATTGATATCTATTAGGATGCTTTGATTTGCATCCACCGCCTGACTGAAATATGCTGGCCATAAAGGTGTACTTTGGGTATTACGAAATAGATATGTTGATGAGTATGCAAATAGATCAAAGCGGGATTTGTCAGTCAATGTGACGGACAGGTACTCTGGACCCACTCGGTGATATTGCATCAATAGCTTTCAAGCAAGTGACTAGGTCACAAGATATGTAATAGGCATAAACGAGTAAACTTGTTTATTGAGAACGAGGTATGAACTGGGTATAAGGATACCGACGATCAAATCATGGAAAAACAAAGTACCGCAGGACACAGGGATCATGTCTTATCGTTAATGGTTTCCAAAAGCGATTGAAGTTCATTTGATGGAAGCGCAGGGGCTATCAAGGATTGTAACCAGGTCCAATTGATTAGTCATTGATCAAGAGAGTGTCTTGATCATGTCTGTTGTTTCCCAGACCGTAGGGTGTCACACTTAAGCGGTAATCAATGCATTAAGACAGAGTTGGGATCATCGGTGAAAAAGGAGAGAGCACCAGAATTGTTCTGGGAAATTGCCGGAAGATGTTCTGAATATTTTGAAAGGTTCAAAATAATGTGTAATTATATTTAATAATGTTTTATTATTTAATTGACATAATTAAATATTAAAGTATATTTAAATTAAATAAAATAATGAAAAAAAGACAAATGGGCCATATGGGGCCCATTAGGGGAAGGAGGGGGTTCCCCTTGGGCCATGCGCCAAGAGTGGGGCCCATCCACCCTCCCATGGCCGGTGCACCCCCCTCCCAATGGGAGTTTAGTCCCACATGGGGGAGGGGAGGAGGATCACACCCCCTTGGCCTATATAAGGCGGGGTAGACCCCCCTTTTCCATACAACTTAAAGTTTAATCTTTTCTCTTTTTCTTCTACGGCGAGCGGACTCCTCTTGTTTGGAGTTTGCACCTAGTTCGGAGTTCTGCACCAAAGCACGTCGTCGCTCTGCCGGAGTCGGGATCCGAATCCGTCTTCTTTCCGCTGCTCTCCTGGTTCGGAGCCCGGAGGGAACATTGGTTGCCCTGTACGTGTGTAATCTCCTCGAGGCACTACACTTGTGGTGCTACTTCATCGCCGGAGGTCACTATGAGTCTTCATTTCCGGTGGTCTTCTACACGACAGGGAGGTCGTAGGTTCAGAGTCTACGCCAACCATGTTCGTAGAGTGTTTCCCTCTTTCGGTCTTCAAAGGTATGAACACCGATTCTCTCCGTTACTTTGCATCGACATATCATAGATCTTGGGTTCGGGTATCGTAGGTAGGAAATATTATTGTTTTCTGCCCCGTATCCCAACAATAGGCGCCATTAGTAATGCAAATACTAGTGGCGCACCACCTGGTGCGCCATTACTATTACTACAGGTGCACCACTATTAACTCCCACGATGCGCCATTGCTATTTTTGAATTTTGAATCTGGATCTAGATCTGGATCATGATTTTTTTAAAATTTTGTTCTGGATCTGGTACGTTCTTTGTGCTGGGGAGCTCCACATGTGGCCAGAGAGGAGCTCGCCGTAGAGGAGGTCGCCTAGGTCGCCGGAGACGAGGAGGAGGAGGTCGTCGGAGAGGACCGAAGATAGGTCTCCTAGGTCGTTGAGAGGAGTCGTCGGAGGTCGCCAAAGAGGAGGGGGGGAGTATGGTGGAGGAGAGGAGGAGATGGAGTGGAGGAAAGGAGGAGAAGAATGAAGAGGTAAGGAGAAGGAGGCCGTCCGACCGTTATATATGGCCTAGCAGTGGCACACCTTGTACTGGTGCGCCACTGTTAAATTTTTCTATTTTATTTTATTTTTAATTTTGAAGGCGAGAAGATTACCAATCGTGCATAATATACCTGGTGTGCCACTACTAACTTTTTTTTTTCAATTTGGAAGGCGGGAAAATTATTTTTATTTATTTATTTTTAATCTTGAAGGCGGGAAGATTACCAATGGCGCACTATATACATGGTGCGCTGAAGCTAATTTTTTTTATTTTTGATATTTATTTCAATTTTTTGCCTCCAAATCTTAAAAGCATCATAACTTTTTTCTGTTAGGTTTTTGAGGATTCTAGAAAATCAAGAATGACCTACAATTGTAGGTCGTTCAATACAGATGTAACTTTTCGAGTAAATGATTTTTTATATAAAAAACTTTTTCATCGGAGGTCGTATGCAAAAGTTATGGCTATTTTACCGAAACACGAGGGAATTTTGCAAAAAAGTGGAAATTCGTGTTTGTTAATTTTCCTAACAACTGGAACACATAACAGATTGGCATGTTTAAGGACTTGAAATTTTCTATTTTCTATTATTTTGTTTTATTTATTTTTAAACTGAAAAGGCGATCCACTAGGGGGTGTCTTGGTGTGTTGGATGTGAATTTTGGGCACCTCACATATCAGTGGCGCACAAAGGCATGGTGCGCCACTGGTATGTGAGGTGTTGATGGCACCGAAGTAGTGCTCCCCGTTGGTTACCCCAAGTGGAAGGTTGAGATGTGGCCTAGCAGCAAATTTCCCCTAACATAGAGGATAGGGTTCAAGGCTCCAGTAGGAATCTGAAGATCAGCAAGAAGGTGGTGAAGTGAGCAACGCGTCGTCTGAGAGATATTGCTCCCTTAACTTGGACCTGCGCACGACACAAGTAACTTTGCTCCCAACGAGTACAGAGAGGTCGTCAATCTCTTCGGCCTTGTCGTTTACAAATAATCAAACACACGGTGGAAATAGTGATGGTGATTGCAACTGAAAGGAAATAAAAACAGTAAATAGTTGAGGTCTAAACAATGGTGGAAATATGGACCGGGATCCCGTGATGTTCACTACTGATGTCTCGCTCCCAAAAGACGATAAAACAACTAAGGTCGGTAAACAAATTACAGCTGGGCAATTGACAAAATTATAAATGCACCGCAATGCTAATTATGCTGCAAGAAAGTCAGAGGCTGAAAAGTATGGGAAGTACGCCAAAACAAGTAGACCGTTTATCCATCAGCATCTACTTACTAATCATCCACCTTGAGATATCTATCCAGAACATCTCGCTGGTATTAAGTTGCGAGCCCCACCCAAAGTGTAAACCCAAAGCAACAGACAATTGTATTAACAAACTTTGCGTAAGGTAAACAATCCTTGCAACTGCGGTTACAAGCACCGTTGTTTTCTCCCTGGTGGCAACATCACATCCCCTAGTCTCATGTTTCTGTCACTCAAGCTAGACATCAGGGGGCATGAACCCACAATCAAGCATAAATGCTCCCTCTTGGAGTTACTATCTACTACTTGGGCAAAGCAATAAGAAGCAACGGAGAACATGCAAGAATTACTCAAGAACAAAATATAAAAGGATAACCAAATATATAACTCATCACAAACTAAATATAATCTCATAATTCATCGGATCCCAGCAAACACAGCATAGCAACAGCAGGAAAATTACATACATGCCTCGATCATGTAGGGCAGCTCACAAGGACTAAGAAATGAAGCACAAGATTGGAGAGAAGACATCACATAGCTACGGGTCATGGACCCATGGTCCAAGGGGGACTACTCGCGGCACATCCGGGAAGCGCTCATGGTGGTGGAGAAGCTCCCGGAGGTCAATCCTCCCTCCGGCAGGGTGCCAGGAAGAGGTCTTCTGGTTCTCCCAAACTTGGAAGCGAGGCAGCGGCGGAACAGAGGAGAAAATCGTGATGTGAGGCTCTCCTCGAGGGTTTCTGGAACGAGGTGTAAATATAGGCTGAAGGGTGTCACCATGGGAGGTGGCCCCCGCCCAGGCGCCCTCCTGGCGCGGCCAGGGGTGGGGCCATGCCACCTGGCCGCCTGGGTGGGGCCTGGTCCAACTTAGGGCTTCTGGAGTCTTCCGATGCACTGATTATATATATATATATATTTATTGGAATTTTGGGGGCTCTGTAATTATGGGTGAAAACCTGCAATTCACACACATCAGCGGACAGAAAATGGCACTGGGTGCACTGAGTTAGTAGGTTAGTCCAAATATGTGTAAGAAAGGTATGAAAATGTAGCAAAACACATAACAATGTCACCCAAAAGAGCATGGAACAAGAAGAAATTATAGATACGTTTGGGACATATCAGGTGCCCAAAATTCCCAACCTCCCCAGACATACGCATGGTGCACTTTTGTGTCGGGACCCGGGGTTAGCGTATGCAAGTCCTGCTACGACATAGTCATATGGAGAGCCGAGAACCGTACCCACTTGTCTAAGCAGACAAGGCCAAGCACAGAACGTTCTCGGAAAGCATCGTACGTGAGGGGCATCCCATCCAGGCCGGATGATCAACTGAAATGGGTCCTCATCGTCCGCACACAAGTCTAAGGATATGGGTGATGAACTCCCATATTCACAGACAAGTCACCTCAACCATACTATCGACTATCTCATAACTATTACATAGACTTACTCCAGCCCGATCACTTAGTCGGGGTCTAGGGCGGGCTCAATCATACCACAAAGTGTGCACGAGACGGAGTCTCGAGCAATCGCATCGCGATGCCCCAAGCTGCGCACATCTAAGGGCCACTTGGTGTATGAAAGACCGCCAGCCAGATCACAACTAAGGTCTCGAAAACCCATACAATGACATGCATGTTATAAACATACACACAACACACATGCCTTGTATGAACAGTAGGTATCATTGCAATTCTCTACAAAGTATACATTTTATTGATAACTCTTACAGAGTGCACACAGAGATCACAAGTATGTGATCCAACATTACAACAACAAGCGGAAGCAAAGTATGTCTAAGTACAAACAAGTTTAACAAATGGCTTAAGAAGCCTTATTTAAACACAAGCCCTCCACGAGGGAACCAGTCGTCTGACTGGGACTAGACTAGCTTGATCTTCAGTCGTCGAGCTCGATGAATAAGCCACCTTTGGGGTCAGTGGGTTCATCTAAAACATAGATTAAGCAAACGTGAGTACAAAGTCGTACTCAGCAAGACTTACATAGGAGCTATACTACTCATGCACATGTATCAAGGTAAAGGGAGGTGGGGTTTCACTTGCAGAAGTGCCAGCTTTGACTTGGCTAGTCCTGAACTACGAGTACCAGACTTGAGGTAAGAAGCGTACACGAGTCCACTACTTTCTCCAACCAATTACACCACTATGGTGCCTTCCTCGACTTCCCCACGAGAAAGAACGCCATATCACTCACACTTATCTTGGTGTGTTTTAGAAGTATCCAGTTCAAGTTGTCTAATAATCAAGCTAAGCTTTCCAAGCAGTCCTTAACCGCGGACGCGGCTATTCGAATAGTTTTGTTAACCCTGCAGGGGTGTACCGCTACACACACATGATCATCAGTTACCGCCTTTGTACTCGACACCGTTCAAGAAGTGTCGGCGAGGATGCTCACCACAACGGTTACCTCATATATAGCCTATCTAGTCCAAGAAAGCCGCCTACCTGGGTTGGCTACCACTATCGTGAACCCGGCCGGTTTACCGAAGTGGACCCAGATAATGTGTGCGTGGTGCATAAGTCGGTCTCGGTTGAGCCGTTCTCTCACTTAGCAGCCAGGCCACAAACCTACCAGAACTCCGAACTATTGCGACATCTGGACATCGAAAGGGATGAGTTAATAGGTTGAGAGGGGTCAGTGAGCCCAATGTGTGGTTGTACTCTTCATCTTGGATCACCACACAAGAACTCGGACTTAGGGCGGTGTTCAACGAGACAACCCACTGTGTACTCCTACACAGCCTCTCATCATTCACCTTGTATTAGGGTAGATTCACCAACACCTTTCCACCAACATCAACATGATCACTACCATCCCGACTCACATAACAGTAGCATCATTGTATCACTCTAAGCATGCAATAAGCAGTAACAATTGCAGGGGCCACATGATATCAATCAAATCCTACATTTGCTAGGATTGTGGTTTGCTTACTACTGTGAAAAAATATAGGTCATGCAAAGGAATGGGTTCATCTATGCGGTAGAAACGTAGCATGGTAATCATCATATACAATGCATAAGCGAGACATGAGAGGGAAGTGGGATTTTATCGACATGATCAATGGGGTTTTGCTTGCCTTGCTGACAAGGTTCAGTATCGGGGTCTTCAACGAAGGGGGTGGTCTCCGATTTCGGCTCCATTTCTATCAGCAACATGACAATCATAGGATCAACATAATGTACAATGCACAATCACATGAATAAGATTGTAATGGTGATGTTCATTGTTGCATCGTGTGGACAATTCTATTTAAAAGGAGTATATTGCAATTGAATTGCAAATTCAAACTCCATTTGATTTATCGATGAATTTCAAATGCATTTGAATGCATGAATGTTCATTGGAAAAGGTTGATCATGAAGTGAAGTTGTAAAAGTGAGGTAAAGCCTCTGATGTGTGGACGAAAACATTTAAATTAAGTGTGTTGCAAAGTCATTTGCAAATTCACTCCAAAATTGAATTCAAATTAAAGCCATATGGATGTTTTCCACTATTCACCCAATTTAAATTTGTCAAACATACAAACAAAGTCCATATTCAGAATCCTTGTATTTTTCTGATAATTTTAGCCATATTATTTGTCCAATTTGGAGTTAATATGAATTAGTTATTGAATTTCAAAGTTTAAAGCATTTTCTGGAATTTTCTGAATTTAGTTAAATCGTTTAACAGTTTATTGCGTCATGCTGACGCGGGGCTGAGGTGGGGGGGGGGCTCTGACTCGTGGGACCTCTCTGTCAGTGACTGGGTTAATTAACCCGGTTAATTTTAAACTAACCAGGGGATTAGGAGGCTCTGGGCCCACTGGTCAGTGGCTTAAGGGGGTGGATTAGTGCTTAACTAAGCACGACCACGTCACGGCTGCCGGCGTCACCAGACGCGGCGGCGCCCGCACGGGACGGCGTTCCCGTGGTCTAAAAGAGGCGCCGAGACCACCAGAAGAAATCTCGTGCCCGCGCGCACTCGTTTGAGCTCCACGGGGCCACGAGGGGGGGGCACTGGAACGTCACCGACGTCAAGCCCTAGCGGCGGCGGAGCCACGACTTCGACGGAATAGACGCTGCGCTGCCCGTGCTTGGCCATGCGCTAGCTGGACGGCCTCCTGGGAACGCCAGCTATGCGATGGACAGCACGACGAGGACAGGCGAGCAAAAGAGCAGCCCCACCGGCGACCAAGGCGGCGGTGAGCTCCTGCTCCAAAGGGGAAACTCGCTAGGGGGCTAACGGGGCAAGGAGAAGGGTTGGATGTGGTGTAGCAGCTCACCAGGAGTGCGTTGGTGGTGAAGACGAGGCCGGGGAGGGTCTTACGGCGAAGCAATTACACGATGAAGCTCGTCGGCCGCAGTTGGGGAAGAGGAAGCTAGCGACGCGTGCAGAGGCCTTCGTCTTCAATTGAGTGCACAGATCGACGTAGAGGACGACGACGGAGAAGATGGACACCACGGCGAGGCTTCTCGTTGACGTTGGCCGTGTGTTCTCGGCGGCGTGACCCACGGCGGTTCTCGGGCGGCGACGAAATTGAATGAGAGAGAGGAGGAGAGGGATCCAGCAGAGGGGGAAAAGACGGGCGGCCTCGAGGCGGTTCTCCACGGCACGAGGTGAGGGCATGGGGAGGCCTGGAAGCCCCTGGACGTCGAGGTGGCGTCCACGGCGTGCTCGGCCTCTCCAGCGAGCTGCTTGGAGGCGTGGGGAGAGGGAGAAGACCCTGCTGCCCCTGGTGGGTTGGGCTGGGCCAGGTAAGTGGGCCAACAGGCCAGAAGCCAGGTAAGTTCCTTTGTTTTCTTTTCTGTTTCTTTACTGCATTATGTTTTGTCTTGCTAAAAAAATAGCTAGACATTTTTTTAAATGCCCCAAATTTTTATATGGCCTCAATATATATATATATATGTAGCTAGCCACTTATAAAGTTTGGCACTTTTTAAAATTCAAATAATTTGAACTTTAAATCAAAAAGGGGTTTAAATTTAAATCCATGCTCCTGTTTGAATATTTGAAAAATCCATGAGCATGGGGTTGGTCCCACATCACTTGATATGTGATCACACTCATTTATAAGACTTTTCAAAAATCAAACATGAATTTTTGGAGAAGATTTATTTCTGGCCTTTTGAATTAAATTCATCTGGGGGGTTTTCTCTCCCATTTAAATTTCCTTTTGAAATTTTTACATGATGCAAAGGCCTAAGCTTACCCTAGCACATACCTAACTTGGGGTTGTGACAACTCGCCCCCACTCAAAAGAATCTCGTCCCGAGATTCAGAAGTCTGCGGAAGGAAGGAGGGGTACTCGGTACGGAGACGGTTTCTCTTTCCCATGTGGCTTCTCTCTCAGAGTGGTGTGACCATTGCACTTTCAGAAACTTAATCTTCTGACGACGAGTGACACGCTCTGCTGAATCAAGAATACGAACAGGGTACTCTCGATAAGAAAGGTCATCTTGTAGATCAAGCGTTTCATGGTCGACTTCGCGGATGGAGTCCTTGAAGCAACGCCTGAGTTGTGACACATGGAATACATCATGTACTCGGGAAAGGTGCGGGGGTAGTTCAAGTTGGTAGGCAACTTCTCCACGTTTAGCAAGAATGCGGAAAGGTCCAATGTAACGTGGGGCCAATTTGCCTTTGATAACGAATATTTGGGTTCCCTTCAGAGGAGTAACCCGAAGGTAAGCCTTCTCATCCAGATTGTAGCTCTCTTGCCTATGATGACGATCATAGTAGCTTTTCTGACGAGACTCGGCTTCTTTCAATTGATCACGAACAATGCGAACTTGCTCTTCTGCTTCCACGATCATATCCGGTCCAAAGAATTGTCTTTCACCGTTTTCTGACCAGTTAAGGGGTGTTCGACATCGTCGTCCATATAAGAGTTCAAAAGGAGCCATGTTCAGACTAGATTGGAAACTATTGTTATAAGAAAATTCGGCAAATGGAAGAGACTTCTCCCAATTCTTTCTGAAAGAGATAACACAAGCTCTGAGCATGTCTTCGAGAATTTGGTTAACCCTTTCGACTTGAACGCTAGACTGAGGATGGAAAGTTGTACTAAAGGAGAGATGAGTTCCCATAGCATTCTGAAAACTTCCCCAGAATCTAGAGGTGAAAAGGCTACCACGATCAGAATTGATTTCCAAAGGAACACCGTGAAGGGATACAATTCTAGAGACGTACAAGTCCGCTAACTGGCTAGCAGTTATAGACTCGCGAACGAGCAGGAAGTGAGCAACTTTGGAAAGCCTATCTATGACAACGAAGATGGCATCGTTTACTTTCTGGGTTTTTGGAAAGCCGGTGATGAAGTCCATACCGACTTTGTCCCATTTCCACTCTGGAATAGGAAAAGGTTGAAGTGTACCAGCAGGTCTTTGATGTTCTGCCTTAATGAGACGACAAAAATCACATTCGGCAACAAATTGAGCAATGTCTCTCTTCATCCTAGTCCACCAAAATCTCTGGCGTAGATCTCGGTACATTTTTGTGCTACCGGGATGAATCGAGAGGGGTGTGTCATGGGCTTCCTTGAGGATGAGTTGCGTTAGTTCCCTATTCTTAGGTACTACCAAACGATTTCCAAAGAATACCGTTCCTTTACTATCTGTGGAGAAACATTTAGCAACTCCGCTAGCAATGTTCTCCTTGATCCGGCGAACACCTCGTGCACGCCTTTGGGCAACTATGATTTGATCCTCAAGAGTTGGTTTCGCCACCAAGGTAGAAATATAGCCATGAGGAACAATCTCAAGATTGAGCTTGCAAAATTCCTCATGAAGAAGTGGTTGATACTGTTTTAACATGAGGTTGTTACAATACGACTTACGACTTAGTGCATCAGCCATGACATTGGCTTTGCCTGGGGTGTAAGAAATTCCTACGTCGTAATCTTTTATCAACTCAATCCAGCGTCTTTGCCTGAGATTAAGATCTGGCTGGGTGAAAATGTATTTGAGGCTTTGGTGGTCGGAATAGATCTCACAACGATTACCAAGGAGGTAATGTCGCCAAGTTTTTAGGGCATGAACTACGGCAGCGAGTTCAAGGTCATGGGTAGGATAGTTCTCTTCATGTGGCCGCAACTGGCGTGAAGCATAAGCTACCACATGTCTATCTTGCAAAAGTATGCATCCTAACCCTTGCCGTGATGCGTCACAATAGATCTCGAAATCCTTTTTGGTGTCCGGAGGTGCAAGTACGGGTGCAGAAGTCAATCTTCTTTTTAGCTCTTGAAAGATTTCCTCGCACTTGGGAGTCCATAGGAATTTCTTATCTTTCTTGAGGAGTTCAGTTAGAGGCTTTGCAACTTTAGAAAAGTTCTCGACGAAGCGGCGGCAATAGCTGGCTAGGCCAGGAAAACTCCTAACTTGCTTAACCGATTCAGGTGGAGTCCAGTCAAGGACGGTCTGAACTCTCTCGGGATTCACAGCAATGCCTTTTGCAGAAATCACGTGGCCTAAGTAGGTCACTTCTGGTAGCCAAAATTCACACTTGGAGAATTTATCATACATGCGATGCTCTCTAAGTTTCATCAATACCAGCCTTAGGTGTTCGGCATGTTCTGCTTCGTTCTTCGAGTAGATGAGAATGTCATCGAGATAAACCACAACAAATTTATCTAAGTACTCCATGAAGATCGAATTCATCATGCGCGAGAAAGTGGCGGGGGCATTGGTTAAACCAAAGGACATGACGGTGTACTCGTAAAGACCATAACGAGTAGTAAAAGCTGTCTTGGGAATGTCCTCGTTTCGGATTTTGTTTTGATGATAACCTAATCTCAAATCCATCTTGGAGAAGACGGAGGATCCTGCAATTTGATCATAAAGATCATTGATCCTGGGCAATGGGTACTTGTTCTTTATCGTCGCTAAATTTAGCGGGCAATAGTCTACGCACATCCTTTCTGTTCCATCTTTCTTCGTTACGAACAGAACGGGGCAACCCCATGGCGATGAGCTAGGGCGAATGAAGCCTTTTTCCAACAAAGCTTCCAGTTGGGTTTTAAGCTCAGCTAACTGACGTGGGGCCATTTTGTATGGGCGTCTAGAAATTGGTGCGGTTCCTGGCACAAGATCCACTATAAACTCTACACATCTGTCGGGTGGCTAGTTTTAAGGAGTTGGGTTACTGGATGGTTTTCCTAAGGATGACCATGGCTTACTAGGGGCTACAACAGATATGTCAGAGTAGCAAAGTACCCCAACACGATGGTTAGTGTGGTTCTACTTGCTAGAAGACATCTAAAGTGGGAGGAAGAGCTGCAAATGAATCACTATAGGTTTCTAGAAGAAAACCTACATCAAACACCATGGAACTGTCGGGCATGCCACCTAGAAAAACTTCTGGAAGGACAACCGAAAGGGGGAGAAGGATTTTTTTTGCAAATGCATCAGATTATGAAGAAACCTGGAATGACTCGGACAGCATAACGGCTGTAATTGTAAGAAAAGACAATTTCTTACAACATAGAAAACAACACTTACATAATACGATGTAAGAAATCATCATTACAACAATGCTAGAAAACCGGACACAACTTTTCTACGGCTACAAGGAAGCAAACAACGAGATGTTCTAATCAGATAGAGGTGAGCCTAGTCCTATCTTCCCGTAGAATAAGATGAGGGTGACTCGGAACTCAGAACGAAGGGGGTAAGGAGAAAAAAGAAGCCTTACGTTGTTCCCTTATATACCCAGAGTAACTATATAACTATAGCAAGCTAGACTCGACTTCGGCCAAGGCTGCTAGTCCTACAGCCAGTCCTGCTCTGTTACCAAGTCTGTCGGGGCCCGAGGTTAGCGTATGCAAGTCCCGCTACGACATAGTCATATGGAGAGCCGAGAACCGTACCCACTTGTCTAAGCAGACAAGGCCAAGCACAGAACGTTCTCGGAAAGCATCGTACGTGAGGGGCATACCATCCAGGCCGGATGATCAACTGAGATGGGTCCTCATCGTCCGCACACAAGTCTAAGGATATGGGTGATGAACTCCCGTATTCACAGACAGGTCGCCTCAACCATACTATCGACTATCTCATAACTCTTGCATAGACTTACTACATCCCGATCACTTAGTCGGGGTCTAGGGCGGGCTCAATCATACCACAAAGTGTGCACGAGACGGAGTCTCGAGCAATCGCATCGCGATGCCCCAAGCTGCGCACATCTAAGGGCCACTTGGTGTATGAAAGACCGCCAGCCAGATCACAACTAAGGTCTCGAAAACCCATACAAACACATGCATGTTATAAACATACACACAACACACATGCCTTGTATGAACAGTAGGTATCATTGCAATTCTCTACAAAGTATATTTTATTGATAACTCTTACAGAGTGTACACAGAGATCACAAGTATGTGATCCAACATTACAACAGCAAGCGGAAGCAAAGTATGTCTGAGTACAGACAAGTTTAACAAATGGCTTAAGAAGCCTTATTTAAACACAAGCCCTCCACGAGGGAACCAGTCGTCTGACTGGGACTAGACTAGCTTGATCTTCAGTCGTCGAGGTCGATGAAGAAGCCACCTTCGGGGTCAGTGGGTTCATCTAAAACATAGATTAAGCAAACATGAGTACAAAGTCGTACTCAGCAAGACTTACATAGGAGCTATACTACTCATGCACATGTATCAAGGTAAAGGGAGGTGGGGTTTCACTTGCAGAAGTGCCAGCTTTGACTTGGCTAGTCCTGAACTACGAGTACCAGACTTGAGGTAAGAAGCGTACACGAGTCCACTACTTTCTCCAGCCAATTACACCACTATGGTGCCTTCGTCGACTTCCCCACGAGAAAGCACGCCATAGCACTCACACTTATCTTGGTGTGTTTTAGAAGTATCCAGTTAAAGTTGTCTAATAATCAAGCTAAGCTTTCCAAGCAGTCCTTAACCGCGGACGCGGCTATTCGAATAGTTTTGTTAACCCTGCAGGGGTTTACCTCTACACACACATGATCATCAGTTACCGCCTTTGTACTCGACACCGTTCAAGAAGTGTCGGCAAGGATGCTCACCACAACTGTTACCTCATAGCCGATCTAGTCCAAGAAAGCCGCCTACCTGGGTTGGCTACCACTATCGTGAACCCGTCCGGTTTACCGAAGTGGACCCAGATGATGTGTGCGTGGTGCATAAGCCGGTCTCGGTTGAGCCGTTCTCTCACTTAGCAGCCAGGCCACAAACCTACCAGAACTCCGAACTATTGCGACATCTAGACATCGAAAGGGATGAGTTAATAGGTTGAGAGGGGTCAGTGAGCCCAATGTGTGGTTGTACTCTTCATCTTGGATCACCACACAAGAACTCGGACTTAGGGCAGTGTTCAACGAGACAACCCACTGTGTACTCCTACACAACCTCTCATCGTTCACCTTGTATTAGGGTAGATTCACCAACACCTTTCCACCAACATCAACATGATCACTACCATCCCGACTCACATAACAGTAACATCATTGTATCACTCTAAGCATGCAATAAGCAGTAACAATTGCAGGGGCCACATGATATCAATCAACTCCTACATTTGCTAGGATTGTGGTTTTCTTACTACTGTGACAAAAGATAGGTCATGCAAAGGAATGGGTTCATCTATGCGGTAGAAACGTAGCATGGTAATCATCCTATACAATGCATAAGCGAGACAGGAGAGGGAAGTGGGATTTTATCGACATGATCAATGGGGGTTTGCTTGCCTTGCTGGCGAGGTTCAGTATCGGGGTCTTCAACGAAGGGGGTGGTCTCCGATTTCGGCTCCATTTCTATCAGCAACATGACAATCATAGGATCAACATAATGTACAATGCACAATCACATGAATAAGATTGTAATGGTGATGTTCATGGCTGCATTGTGTGGACAATTCTATTTAAAAGGAGTATATTGCAATTGAATTGCAAATTCAAACTCCATTTGATTTATCGATGAATTTCAAATGCATTTGAATGCATGAATGTTCATTGGAAAAGGTTGATCATGAAGTGAAGTTGTAAAGGTGAGGTAAAGCCTCTGATGTGTGGATGAAAACATTTAAATTAAGTGTGTTGCAAAGTCATTTGCAAATTCACTCCAAAATTGAATTCAAATTAAAGCCATATGGATGTTTGCCACTTTTCACCCAATTTAAATTGGTCAAACATACAAACAAAGTCCATATTCAGAATCCTTGTATTTTTCTGATAATTTTAGACATATTATTTGTCCAATTTGGAGTTAATATGAATTAGTTATTGAATTTCAAAGTTTAAAGCATTTTCTGGATTTTTATGAATTTAGTTAAATCGTTTAACACTTTATTGTGTCATGCTGACGCGGGACTGACGTGGGGGGGGGGCTCTGACTGGTGGGACCTCTCTGTCAGTGACAGGGTTAATTAACCCAGTTAGTTTTAAACTAACCATGGGATTAGGAGGCTCTAGGCCCACTGGTCAGTGGCTTAAGGGGGTGGATTAGTGCTTAACTAAGCACGGCCACGTCACGGCTGCCGGCGGCTTAACGCTGGCGTCACCAGATGCGGCGGCGCCCGCACGGGACGGCGTTCCCGTGGTTTAAAAGAGGCGCCGAGACCACCAGAAGAAAGCTCGTGCCCGCGCGCACTTGTTTGAGCTCCACGGGGCCACGGGGGGGGGGGCACCGGAACGTCGCCGGCGTCAAGCCTTAGCGGCGGCGGAGCCACAGCTTCGACGGAATAGACGCTGCGCTTCCCGTGCTTGGCCATGCCCTAGCTGGACGGCCTCCTGGGAACGCCAGCTATGCGATGGACAGCATGGCGAGGACAGGCAAGCAAAAGAGCAGCCCCACCGGCGACCATGGCGGCGGTGAGCTCCTGCTCCAAAGGGGAAACTAGCTAGGGGGATAACGGGGCGAGGAGAAGGGTTGAAGGTGGTGTAGCAGATCACCAGGAGTGCGTTGGTGGTGACAGCGAGGCCGGGGAGGGTCTCACGGCGAAGCAATTGCACGACGAAGCTCGTCGGCCGGAGTTGGGGAAGAGGAAGCTAGCGACGCGTGCAGAGGACTTCGTCTTCAATTGAGTGCACAGATCGACGTAGCGGACGACGACGGAGAAGATGGACACCACGACGAGGCTTCTCGTTGGCGTTGGCCGCGTGTTCTCGGTGGCGTGACCCACGGCGGTTCTCGGGCGGCGACGAAATCGAACGAGAGAGAGGAGGAGAGGGATCCAGCGGAGGGGGAAAAGACGGGCGGCCTCGAGGCGGTTCTCCACGACACGAGGTGAGGGCACGGGGAGGCCTGGAAGCCCCTGGACGTCGAGGTGGAGTCCACGGCGTGCTCGGCCTCTCTAGCGAGCTGCTTGGAGGCGTGGGGAGAGGGAGAAGACCCTGCTGCCCCTGGTGGGTTGGGCTGGGCCAGGTAAGTGGGCCAACAGGCCAGAAGCCAGGTAAGTTCCTTTGTTTTCTTTTCTGTTTCTTTTCTGCATTATGTTTTGTCTTGCTTAAAAAATAGCTAGAAATTTTTTTAAATGCCCCAAATTTTAATATGGCCTCAATATATATATAGCTAGCCACTTATAAAGTTTTGCACTTTTTAAAATTCAAATAATGTGAACTTTAAATCAAAAAGGGGTTTAAATTTAAATCCATGCTCCTGTTTGAATATTTGAAAAATCCATGAGCATGCGGTTGGTCCCACATCACTTGATATGTGATCACACTCATTTATAAGACTTTTCAAAAATTAAACATGAATTTTTGGAGAAGATTTATTTCTGGCCTTTTGAATTAAATTCATCTGGGGGGTTTTTATCTCCCATTTCAATTTCCTTTTGAAATTTTTACATGATGCAAAGGCCTAAGCTTACCCTAGCACATATCTAACTTGGGGTTGTGACATTTTGTATATGTGGGTCATTGCTACCTCAAATAGCAGTGGCACACATGTACGTAGTGCGCCATTGGTATGCCCATGAATTGGTCAAACCTTGGTCAAACATAGTAGTGGCGCACTTTTCACCAGGTGCGCCACTGCTATTTGAGGTACCAATTGTAACAGCCCAGTTTTCACAAAAATTCAAAATTTTGCTTTCGGTGTGAATTGTTTGATTGTCTGATTTGTTTATGGCGTTTGCATCCCCGATTTATCGATCGGCGATTATTTCCCCCCCCCTCTTATCTCGTACCGGACGGAGACCGACCCTTTCCACCCTGACACTCGACCTTTGCGACACCGGGTTTCACCCGATCACCGTCGCAAAAACCACACGAGACCAGCCGCAGCCAACGGAACGAAAAACCCCGTTTAATAGGTAAACGAGATGTTTTTATAGCGCGCCGGAAAGTGTCATCAGAACGGTTCCAGCGCAAGGTGAACGCCTCCAGCTCGACGCGCTGATCGCGCAGTTCGAAGTTTTACCCGAATCGGAGGTACTGCGGACCCCCGACGGTCAGAAACGTAAAGACCGGACGAGCGAGAGAGAAACCGGGGATGTTTTTGCAAACTGCCAGCCACCGGGGCTATATAAAGACCACCACACTCCCACCCATTTCTAGGGTTTCCTGTCAGAACCCTCTATTAGGCAATGTGCTAGGATCAAATTCACCTTGCATCATGTTAAAAATTTCAAAAGAAATCTTTGAAATCAAATTCAAAAGCAAAATGGGAGAAGGAACCCCCGAGATGAATTAATTCAAAAGGCCAGATAAAATTCTTCTCCAAAAATTCATGTTAGATTTTTGAAAAGTCTTATAAATGAGTGTGATCACATATCAAGTGATGTGGGACCCACCCCATGCTCATGGATTTTTCAAATATTCAAACAGTGCCTTGGAATTAATCAAAAACCCCTATTTGAGTTAAGATTCAAATTATTTGAATTTTAAAAAGTGCCAAACTTTATAAGTGGCTAGTCTATATTATTATGAGGCCATATAAAAAGTTTCATCATTTTAGAAAATGGCTAGGTATTTATTTTTGCTAGCCAAAACAAATGACAGAAAAGAAAAACAGAAAAGAAACAGGAAAAGCTTACCTCGCGCCCAGGCGAGAGCAGCCCACCCATCCCAGCCAGCCCACCAGGGGCAGCAGGGTCTTCTTCCCCACCCCGCGCCTCCAAGCTGCTCGGTGGAATGCCACCGAGCCAGCCGTGGACGACACGTCGCCGTCGAGGGCCTTCCAGGCCTCCCCGTGCCTCCTTCTCGCGTCTGGAGACGCCCTGGAGTACGCCTCCTCCATTCCCCCCTCCAGAGCTCTTCCCCTTCCTCTCCCGCTCGATTTCGTCACCGCCCGAGACCCCGCCGGAGCACCGACGAGAAGAACGCATGGACAACGCCGTCGACAAGCCGCGCCACCTTGTCCATCTGCTTCGCCGTCGTACTCTACGCCGAGGAGTGCAGCCAATCGAGAAGAAGAGCCCCTGGACGTGACGCTAGCTTCATCTTCCCCAACTCCGGCCGCCGCGAGTCGTCCTCAAATTCCGTCCAACTCCGAGCTTCCCCGAGCCCGCTAGCCATCCCGTCGCGTTCGTGGTGAGCTTCTCACCGTTTCCCCTAACCTAGCGCCCTCCCTCTCGTTCTCTATCCACGGCCGCCATGAACGCCGAAGCTTGCCGCCGCCATGGTCGACGCAGCGCAAGCTCTGGTGTCCCTGGGCTGCCCCAGTGCGCGCATTTGGACCCTAGCCTCGTCAGCTTTCGAACGCACCACTAGTTGGCCCAAGCCATGCCCCACAACCCCACGCCCGAGCTCGCCGTGGTTCTGCCACCGCCATGGTTGAAGACGACGTCGCCTGGAGCCTCCCCGACGACGCCCGAGTAGCGCAGGCGATGCGGCTCATCACGGGCCATCTTCTGGTGCCCTTGGCGCATGGAATGATGGCCGGGAACGTGATCCCGACGCAGCGCCGCCGCGTACAGGACCGCCGGAGTCAAGCCGCCGGCCTGTCAGGCTAACCCCGGGCTAATCACCCCTTTAATCCCCCCCTGGTGTCACTGACAGTGGGCCCAAGGCCACTAACTAACCCCCTGGTTAGTTTAACTAACCGGGTTATTTAACCCCCCACTGACACCCCGGCTCCACTGGTCAGCCCCCTGCTGACGCCATGCTGGCGCAGTGCTGACGCAGTAAATGAATTTTCCAGAATAAAAAGAAATCAAGAAATTACAGAAATTCCACAAAAAGGCTGAAACTTTGGAAATTCATAGAAAATTCATATCAACTCCAAATTTAACAAATAATATATGAAAAATGATCAAGAGAAAATAATCTATCCAAATATCCAACTTTCAACCATGTTTGAGTTGATTTTAAAATGTGATCAGTAGCATTTGCTATTTGATTTAAATGGAATTAAATCAAATTCATTTCAAATACTTTTGTAACTTGAACCATGGCAACATGCTACATTTCATTTACACATCAGAGGCATATCATACACATTTCAAAATGTTTCAACTTGATCAAACAATGTCACATGTAACTTGGCTAAGTTTGAATTCAAATTGGAGCTCGAATTTGCAATTAAATTTGCAATATACTCCATTTAAACGGAATTGATTCACACATCAAAGCATATACATCAAGTTTCAACCTTCAACCATGTGATTGTGCATTGTATTTACTTTGCTACCTTGTTTGTTGTTTGTCGAGTAGAGGTGGAACCGGAACAGGAGGCTGCCCCCTTCGTTGAAGACCCCGAACCCGAACCTCGTCAGCAAGGCAAGGAAAACCCCATTGATCATGTCGATAAAATCCCACTTCCCTCTCATGTCTCGCTTATGCATTGTTTAGGATGATTACCATGATGCGTTTCTACCGCATAGATGAACCCATTCCTTTGCATGACCTATCATTTTGTCACAGTAGTAAGCAAACCACAATCCTAGCAAATGTAGGAGTTGATTGATATCATGTGGCCCCTGCAATTGTTACTGCTTATTGCATGCTTAGAGTGATACCATGATGATGTTGTTATGTGAGTCGGGATGGTAGTGATCATATTGATGATGGTAGAAAGGTGTTGGTGAATCTACCCTAATACAAGGTGAACGATGAGAGGCTGTGTAGGAGTACACTGTGGGTTGTCTCGTTGAACACCGCCCTAAGTCCGAGTTCTTGTGTGGTGATCCAAGATGAAGAGTACAACCACACATTGGGCTCACTGACCCCTCTCAACTTATTAACTCATCCCTTTCGATGTCCAGATGTCGCAATAGTTCGGAGTTCTGGTAGGTTTGTGGCCTGGCTGCTAAGTGAGAGAACTTATCACCCGAGACCGGCTTATGCACCACGCACACATCACTTGGGTCCACTTCGGTAAACCTGCCGGGTTCACGATAGTGGTAGCCAACCCAGGTAGGCGGCTTTCTTGGACTAGATAGGCTATATATGAGGTAACCGTTGTGGTGAGCATCCTCGCCGACACTTCTTGAACGGTGTCGAGTACAAAGGCGGTAACAGATGATCATGTGTGTGTAGCGGTACACCCCTGCAGGGTTAACAAAACTATCCGAATAGCCGCGTCCGCGGTTATGGACTGCTTGGAAAACTTAGCTTGATTATTAGATAACTTGAACCGGATACTTCGAAAACACACCAAGATAAGTTTGAGTGCTATGGCGTGCTTTCTCGTGGGGAAGTCGAGGAAGGCACCGTAGTGGCGTAATTGGTTGGAGAAAGTAGTGGACTCGTGTACGCTTCTTACCTCAAAGTATGGTACTCGTAGTTCAGGACTAGCCAAGTCAAAGATGACACTTCTGCAAGTGAACCCCACCTCCCTTTTACCTTGATACATGTGCATGAGTAGTATAGCTCCTATGTAAGTCTTGCTGAGTACGACTTTGTACTCACGTTTGCTTAATCTATGTTTTAGATGAAACCACTGACCCCGAAGGTGGCTTCTTCATCGAGCTCGATGACTGAAGATTCAGCTAGTCTAGTCCCAATCAGACGACTGGTTCCCTCGTGGAGGGCTTGTGTTTAAATAAGGCTTCTTAAGCCATTTGTTAAACTTGTCTGTACTCAGACATACTTTGCTTCCGCTTGTTGTTGTAATGTTGGATCACATGTTTGTGATCTCTGTGTGCACTCTCTGAGAGTTATCAATAAAATGTATACTTTGTAGAGAATTGCAATGATACCTGCTGTTCATACAAGGCATGTGTGCTGCGTGTATGTTTATAACATGCATGTCTTTGTATGGGTTTTCGAGACCTTAGTTGTGATCTGGCTGGCGGTCTTTCATACACCAAGTGGCCCTTAGATGTGCGCAGCTTGGGGCATCGCGATGCGATTGCTCGAGACTCCGTCTCGTGCACACTTTGTGGTATGATCGAGCCCGCCCTAGACCCCGACTAAGTGATCGGGCTGGAGTAAGTCTATGTAAGAGTTATGAGATAGTCGATAGTATGGTTGAGGCGACTTGTCTTTGAATATGGGAGTTCATCACCCATATCATTAGACTTGTGTGCGGACGATGATGACCCATCTCAGTTGATCATCTGGCCTGGATGGGATGCCCCTCACGTACGATGCTTTCCGAGAACATTCTATGCTTGGCCTTGTCTGCTTAGACAAGTGGGTACGGTTCTCGGCTCTCCATATGACTATGTCTTAGCTGGACTTGCATACGCTAACCCCGGGTCCCGACAGACTTGGTATCAGAGCAGGACTGCCTGTAGGACTAGCAGCCTTGGCCGAAGTCGACTCTAGCCTTGTATAGTTATATAGTTACTCTGGGTATATAAGGGAACAACGTAAGGCTTTTTTTCTCCTTACCCCCTTCGTTCTGAGTTCTGAGTCACCCTCATCTTGTTCTACGGGAAGATAGGACTAGGCTCTCCTCTGTCTGATTAGAACATCTCGTTGTTTGCTTCCTTATAGCCGTAGGAAAGTTGTGTCCGGTTTCCTAGCATTGTTGTAATGCTGATTTCTTACATCGTATTATGTAAGTGTTGTTTTCCATGTTGGAAGAAATTGTCATTTCTTACAATTACAGCCGTTATGCTGTCCGAGTCATTCCAAGTTTATCTCATAATCTGATGCATTTGCAAACTCCTTCTTTCTGTTTCAGATGGCAGATCTTCCCCCTCGGCAGATTGTTCGTTTGACCAGGTGCCTCGGTGTGCGTGGCCATCCCGCCACGTTGATCGAGATGATGTCCTATGTGGGATATCGATGGTATCCCGAGTACACCGTCGAGGAGCAGTTCCACGACTTCAACCAGACCCAGTTCCACTGCATTGTCAGGATCTACCCGCACCACAATGGATTCACTCAGCCTATCCACTTTGGACATGGCATTGGCATGACTGAGAACATGGCTGTGCAGGATGCTGCATACTCACGTATTACCCTGCCGAGAGAGGAGCACACTATGCTGAGAGAGACCTCGTTCCGCTATATCCTTGCTGCACTTCCAGGAGAAGAGGGATATTACACCGGACTCTACTCAGATCACTCTGTAGAAGATCCAGTACTTCAGATGACTGCTAGGTTTGCTAGTGATCGAGATCGTGATGCACGCGCTCTCCGTTTCGAGCTTCACGCCACCCGTGTTCGTCTGTATCGAGCACTGACACTCTTGGAACCCTTCGTGAGTGTTGGATCAGTCGAGTATGATGCTATCTACCCTGTGAGGACTCAGATGCCTTCTCGAGTTGCTTGGCCCGAGATTGGAGGCATTTTTCCACCCCGTGGTCCTCTACTTCCACCCTACGCTGGACCTAGGCCCCATCCTTTCCCAAATGGATATCAGGGTCCACAGGCCTCAGTGTTTTCCGATGGTCACCTTCAGCTACCGGGATACGCGGGTAACTTTTACGAGGACTACTATGGAGATGGAGATGAGTGAGACCTCCTGTGGTCTTACTTAGTGAGGATGTAGTAGTATCTTAGTATATTGTACGCAAGGTGTCTAAGTTCCAGAGGCTTAGATAAATAATGTATAGGAAGTTAGAGTGCCTCTGAAGGATGTATCATCTTCATCACGTTTATATTAGCTTGGTGCTTGTACTAAAATGATGTATGGTTTGTATGACAGCTTGTGAATATATGGCTTGTATGCTTTTATCCCCATGTTGTCAAGATGATTACTTCCTTTGCTCTGTAATCCTTCCAGTACTTCAGTACCTTGATTAGACTCTTCAAATCAACTCTGTTTGACTTTGGTTTTTCACCTTCAGGATGTCTCAAGGAACCCGTGGCCAGCTTGGTCGTAACCAGGGTCATGGAAATGAACAGGAGGAAGGCAACCTTCCACCCCCACCCACGATGGCTCAGGTTCTGATGGAGGTTGAGAGGAACCGCCGAGACTCTCACCATTTGCTGGAGGTCATTGCCCGCAACACCACACAGCAGCGCAACGAGTTGGTGTCCCTGAACGACTTCATCCGGCTTCATCCCCCGGTTTTCAGTTACTCCACCGAGCCCCTTGATGCCGATGACTGGCTTCGCAGCATCGAGAGGAAGCTCCAGGCAGGCCATGTTGCAGATGGCGACAGGGTCAGCTATGCCACCTATCACCTTGAAGGTGCAGCTAGCTCTTGGTGGGAGAACTTCCTGAACATGCGTCCCGTTGGACCGCCTGCATCTTGGGATGAATTCTGCACTTCCTTCCGCGAGCACCACATTCCCAAGGGTCTTATGGACCGCAAGCGTGAGGAGTTCTGCAACCTCACCCAAGGCAGAAGGACTATTGACGAGTTTAGTCGTGAGTTCAACCGACTGGCTCGCTATGCTATTGAGGAGGTCTCCACCGGCGCAAAGAAGCAAGAGAGGTTCCGTCGTGGACTCAATTCCGGACTCCTTCGTGAGCTCAACCTACATGACTTTGCCACCTTCCAGGTCCTTGTCAACAAGGCCATCAAGGCAGAGGACATGAACACCCCCAATGACTTCCGCAAACACCCTAGGGACGATGGTTCATCCAGTTCCGGCTCTCAGAAGCGCAAGATCTGGATCCGCAACAGTATGTTCCGCCAGAACCACCCACCGAGGCCATCCTATGTGGCGCCTCGTCCACCAACTCAGTTCCACCCAGCTCCACCAAACAACCCAACTCCACGCACTGTCTTTGGATCCTGTTACAAGTGTGGTCAGGCAGGCCACTACTCTCGTGAGTGTCCCCAGAACCAGCTCTAGAATCAGAATGCTCCACCCCGTGCCGAAGGCAACAACAACGGTCGTGGAAAGCCACCCCAGAAGGTCTACACCACCAAACCCGCTCCTCCCGCCACTCGTGGACGTGTGAACCAGATTGCCGCCGAAGAGAGTGATGATAATACTGACGTCATTCTTGGTACGCTCCCAGTCAATTATGTTCCTACTTCCGTTCTTTTCGACCCAGGAGCATCTCATTCATTCATGTCGGAAAGTTATGCACTTCGTCATGAGTTATCCTTTGTTGAATTGTCCACCCCCATGATTATTCAAACTCCAGGGTCAAGATGGCAAACTAATAGAGTAATCCATGGTAATCAAATTGCAATTGAGGTTTTAGTATTCCATGCTTCACTCAGAGCCCTCAAGTCTTCGGATATTGATGTCATCCTTGGCATGGATTGGCTATCAAGACAGAATGCCTACCTGGATTGCAAAGGCAAATCCGTGAAACTCACCCACCCTTCAGGCAAAACCGTCAGCTATACCTCACCCAGAACAAGAAACCAAGTGCATTCTTTGAATGTACTTCCCCTTCCCGAACTTGAAGATATTCCGGTGGTTCGTGAATTCCCGGATGTCTTTCCTGAGGAGCTGCCGGGAATGCCACCCGACAGATGTGTAGAGTTTATAGTGGATCTTGTGCCAGGAACCGCACAAAATTCTAGACGCCCATACAAAATGGCCCCACGTGAGTTAGCTGAGCTTAAAACCCAACTGGAAGCTTTGTTGGAAAAAGGCTTCATCCGCCCTAGCTCATCGCCATGGGGTTGCCCCGTTCTGTTCGTAACGAAGAAAGATGGAACAGAAAGGATGTGCGTAGACTATCGCCCGCTAAATTTAGCGACGATAAAGAACAAGTACCCATTGCCCAGGATCAATGATCTTTATGATCAACTTGCAGGATCCTCTGTCTTCTCCAAGATGGATTTGAGATTAGGTTATCATCAAATCAAAATCCGAAACGAGGACATTCCCAAAACGGCTTTTACTACTCGTTATGGTCTTTACGAGTACACCGTCATGTCCTTTGGTTTAACCAATGCCCCCGCCACTTTCTCACGCATGATGAATTCGATCTTCATGGAGTACGTAGATAAATTTGTTGTGGTTTATCTCGATGATATTCTCATCTACTCGAAGAACGAAGAAGAACATGCCGAACACCTAAGGCTGGTATTGATGAAACTTAGAGAGCATCGCCTGTATGCTAAATTCTCCAAGTGTGAATTTTGGCTACCAGAAGTGACCTACTTAGGCCACGTGATTTCTGCAAAAGGCATTGCTGTGAATCCCGAGAGAGTTCAGGCCGTCCTTGACTGGACTCCACCTGAATCGGTTAAGAAAGTTAGGAGTTTTCTTGGCCTAGCCAGCTACTGCCGTCGCTTCGTCGAGAACTTTTCTAAAGTTGCAAAGCCTCTAACTGAACTCCTCAAGAAAGATAAGAAATTCCTATGGACTCCCAAGTGCGAGGAAAGATTTCAAGAGCTAAAAAGAAGATTGACTTCTGCACCCGTACTTGCACCTCCAGACACCAAAAAGGATTTCGAGATCTATTGTGACGCATCACGGCAAGGGTTAGGATGCATACTTCTGCAAGATCGACATGTGGTAGCTTATGCTTCACGCCAGTTGCGGCCACATGAAGAGAACTATCCTACCCATGACCTTGAACTCGCTGCCGTAGTTCATGCCCTAACGACTTGGCGACATTACCTCCTTGGTAATCGGTGCGAGATCTATTCCGACCACCAAAGCCTCAAATACATTTTCACCCAGCCAGATCTTAATCTCAGGCAAAGACGCTGGATTGAGTTGATAAAAGATTATGACGTAGGAATTTCTTACACCCCAGGCAAAGCCAATGTCATGGCTGATGCACTAAGTCGTAAGTCGTATTGTAACAACCTCATGTTAGAACAGTATCAACCACTTCTTCATGAGGAATTTCGCAAGCTTAATCTTGAGATTGTTCCTCATGGCTATCTTTCTACCTTGGTGGCGAAACAAACTCTTGAGGATCAAATCATAGTTGCCCAAAGGCGTGCACGAGGTGTTCGCCGGATCAAGGAGAACATTGCTAGCGGAGTTGCTAAATGTTTCTCCACAGATAGCAAGGGAACGGTATTCTTTGAAAATCGTTTGGTAGTACCTAAGAATAGGGAACTAAGGCAACTCATCCTCAAGGAAGCCCATGACAAACCCCTCTCGATTCATCCCGGTAGCACGAAAATGTACCGAGATCTACGCCAGAGATTTTGGTGGACCGGGATGAAGAGAGATATTGCTCAATTTGTTGCCGAATGTGATGTTTGTCGTCGCATTAAGGCAGAACATCAAAGACCTGCTGGTACACTTCAACCTTTGCCTATTCCAGAGTGGAAATGGGACAAAGTCGGTATGGACTTCATCACCGGCTTTCCAAAAACCCAGAAAGGAAACGATGTCATCTTCATTGTCATAGATAGGCTTTCCAAAGTTTCTCACTTCCTTCCAGTTCGCGAGTCTATAACTGCTAGCCAGTTAGCGGACTGATACGTCTCCAGAATTGTATCCCTTCACGGTGTTCCTTTGGAGATCAATTCTGATCGTGGTAGACTTTTCAACTCTAGATTTTGGGGAAGCTTTCAGAATGCTATGGGAACTCATCTCTCCTTTAGTACGGTTTTCCATCCTCAGTCTAGCGGTCAAGTCGAAAGGGTTAACCAAATTCTTGAAGACATGCTCAGAGCTTGTGTTATCTCATTCGGAAAGAATTGGGAGAAGTCTCTGCCATTCGCCGAATTTGCTTATAACAGTAGTTTTCAATCTAGTCTGAACATGGCTCCTTTTGAACTCCTATACGGACGACGATGTCGAACACCTTTAAACTGGTCAGAAACCGGTGAAAGACAATTCTTTGGACCGGATATGATCAAGGAAGCAGAAGAGCAAGCTCGCATTATTCGTGATCAATTGAAAGCAGCCCATTCTCGTCAGAAAAGCTACTATGATCGTCATCATAGGCAAGAGAGCTACAATCTGGATGAGAAGGCTTACCTTCGGGTTACTCCTTTGAAGGGAACCCAACGTTTCGGTATCAAAGGCAAGTTGGCCCCACGTTATATCGGACCTTTCCGCATTCTTGCTAAACGTGGAGAAGTTGCCTACCAACTTGAACTACCCCCGCACCTTTCCCGAGTACATGATGCATTCCATGTGTCCCAACTCAGGCGTTTCTTCAAGGACCCCATCCGCGAAGTCGACCATGAAACGCTTGATCTCCAAGATGACCTTTCTTATCGAGAATACCCCGTTCGTATTCTTGATTCCGCAGAGCGTGTCACTCGTCGTCAGAAGATTATGTTTCTGAAAGTGCAATGGTCACACCACTCTGAGAGAGAAGCTACGTGGGAAAGAGAAGACCGTCTCAGTGCCGAGTACCCCATCTTCCTCCCGCAGACTTCTGAATCTCAGGACGAGATTCTGTTGAGTGGGGGCGAGTTGTCAGAACCCTCTGTTAGGTAATGTGCTAGGATCAAAGTCACCTTGCATCATGTTAAAAATTTCAGAAGAAATCTTTGAAATCAAATTCAAAAGAAAAATGGGAGAAGGAACCCCCCATATGAATTAATTCAAAAGGCCAGATAAAAATCTTCTCCAAAAATTCATGTTAGATTTTTGAAAAGTCTTATAAATGAGTGTGATCACATATCAAGTGATGTGGGACCCACCCCATGCTCATGGGTTTTTCAAATATTCAAACAGTGCCTTGGAATTAATCAAAAACCCCTATTTGAGTTAAGATTCAAATTATTTGAATTTTAAAAAGTGCCAAACTTTATAAGTGGCTATCTATATTATTATGAGGCCATATAAAAAGTTTCAGCATTTTAGAAAATGGCTAGGTATTTATTTGTGCTAGACAAAACAAATGACAGAAAAGAAAAACAGAAAAGAAACAGGAAAAGCTTACCTGGCGCCCAGGCGAGAGCAGCCCACCCAGCCCAGCCGGCCCACCAGGGGCAGCAGGGTCTTCTTCCCCGCCCCGCGCCTCCAAGCTGCTCGGTGGAATGCCACCGAGCCAGCCGTGGACGACACGTCGCCGTCGAGGGCCTTCCAGGCCTCCCCGTGCCTCGTTCTCGCGCCTGGAGACACCCTGGAGCACGCCTCCTCCATTCCCCCCCTCCAGAGCTCTTCCCCTTCCTCTCCCGCTCGATTTCGTCACCGCCCGAGACCCCGCCAGAGCACCGACGAGAAGAATGCGTGGACAACGCCGTCGACAAGCCGCGCCACCTTGTCCATCTGCTTCGCCGTCGTCCTCTACGCCGAGGAGTGCATCCAATCGAGAAGAAGAGCCCCTGGACGTGACGCTAGCTTCATCTTCCCCAACTCCGGCCGCCGCGAGTCGTCCTCAAATTCCGGCCAACTCCGAGCTTCCCCGAGCCGCCTAGCCATCCCGTCGCGTTCATGGTGAGCTTCTCACCGTTTCCCCTAACCTAGCGCCCTCCCTCTCGTTCTCTATCCACGGCCTCCATGAACGCCTAAGCTTGCCGCCGCCATGGTCGACGTAGCGCAAGCTCTGGTGTCCCTGGCGTTGCCCCAGTGCGCGCATTTGGACCCTGGCCTCGTCAGCTTTCGAACGCGCCACTAGTTGGCCCAAGCCATGCCCCACAACCCCGCGCCCGAGCTCGCCGTGGTTCTGCCGCCGCCATGGTTGAAGACGACGTCGCCTGGAGCCTCCCCGACGACGCCCGAGTAGCGCAGGCGATGCGGCTCGTCACGGGCCATCTTCTGGTGCCCTTGGCGCATGGAATGATGGTCGGGAACGTGATCCCGACGCAGCGCCGCCGCGTACAGGACCGCCGGCGTCAAGCCGCCGGCCTGTCAGGTTAACCCCGGGCTAATCACCCCTTTAATCCCCCCTGGTGTCACTGACAGTGGGCCCAAGGCCACTAACTAACCCCCTGGTTAGTTTAACTAACCGGGTTATTTAACCCCCCCACTGACACCCCGGCCCCACTGGTCAGCCCCCCTGCTGACGCATGCTGGCGCAGTGCTGACGCAGTAAATGAATTTTCCAGAATAAAAAGAAATCAAGAAATTACAGAAATTCCAGAAAAAGGATGAAACTTTGGAAATTCATAGAAAATTCATATCAACTCCAAATTTAACAAATAATATATGAAAAATGATCAAGAGAAAATAAGCTATCCAAATATCCAACTTTCAACCATGTTTGAGTTGATTTAAAAATGTGATCAGTAGCATTTTCTATTTGATTTAAATGGAATTTGATTTAAATGGAATTAAATCAAATTCATTTCAAATACTTTTGTAACTTGAACCATGGCAACATGCTACATTTCATTTACACATCAGAGGCATATCATACACATTTCAAAATGTTTCCTCTTGATCAAACAATGTCACATGTAACTTGGCTAAGTTTGAATTCAAATTGGAGTTTGAATTTGCAATATACTCCATTTAAATGGAATTGATTCACACATCAAAGCATATACATCAAGTTTCAACCTTCAACCATGTGATTGTGCACTGTATTTACTTTGCTACCTTGTTTGTTGTTTGTCGAGTAGAGGTGGAATCGGAACAGGAGGCAGCCCCCTTCGTTGAAGACCCTGAACCCGAACCTCGTCAGCAAGGCAAGCAAAACCCCATTGATCATGTCGATAAAATCCCACTTCCCTCTCATGTCTCGCTTATGCATTGTTTAGGATGATTACCATGATGCGTTTCTACCGCATAGATGAACCCATTCCTTTGCATGACCTATCATTTTGTCACAGTAGTAAGCAAACCACAATCCTAGCAAATGTAGGAGTTGATTGATATCATGTGGCCCCTGCAATTGTTACTGCTTATTGCATGCTTAGAGTGATACCATGATGATGTTGTTATGTGATTCGGGATGGTAGTGATCATGTTGATGATGGTAGAAAGGTGTTGGTGAATCTACCCTAATACAAGGTGAACGATGAGAGGCTGTGTAGGAGTACACGGTGGGTTGTCTCGTTGAACACCGCCCTAAGTCCGAGTTCTTGCGGCTTTCTTGGACTAGATAGGCTATATATGAGGTAACCGTTGTGGTGAGCATCCTCGCCGACACTTCTTGAACGGTGTCGAGGACAAAGGCGGTAACAGATGATCATGTGTGTGTAGCGGTACACCCCTGCAGGGTTAACAAAACTATCCGAATAGCCGCGTCCGCGGTTATGGACTGCTTGGAAATCTTAGCTTGATTATTAGATAACTTGAACCGGATACTTCGAAAACACACCAAGATAAGTGTGAGTGCTATGGCGTTCTTTCTCGTGGGGAAGTCGAGGAAGGCACCATAGTGGCGTAATTGGTTGGAGAAAGTAGTGGACTCGTGTACGCTTCTTACCTCAAAGTCTGGTACTCGTAGTTCAGGACTAGCCAAGTCAAAGATGACACTTCTGCAAGTGAACCCCACCTCCCTTTTACCTTGATACATTTGCATGAGTAGTATAGCTCCTATGTAAGTCTTGCTGAGTACGACTTTGTACTCACATTTTCTTAATCTATGTTTTAGATGAAACCACTGACCCCGAAGGTGGCTTCTTCATCGAGCTCGACGACTGAAGATCAAGCTAGTCTAGTCCCAACCAGAAGACTGGTTCCCTTGTGGAGGGCTTGTGTTTAAATAAGGCTTCTTAAGCCATTTGTTAAACTTGTCTGTACTCAGACATACTTTGCTTCCGCTTGTTGTTGTAATGTTGGATCAGATGTTTGTGATCTCTGTGTGCACTCTCTGAGAGTTATCAATAAAATGTATACTTTGTAGAGAATTTCAATGATACCTGCTGTTCATACAAGGCATGTGTGCTGCGTGTATGTTTATAACATGCATGTCTTTGTATGGGTTTTCGAGACCTTAGTTGTGATCTGGCTGGCGGTCTTTCATACACCAAGTGGCCCTTAGATGTGCGCAGCTTGGGGCATCGCGATGCGATTGCTCGAGACTCCGTCTCGTGCACACTTTGTGGTATGATCGAGCCCGTCCTAGACCCCGACTAAGTGATCGGGCTGGAGTAATTCTATGTAAGAGTTATGAGATAGTCGATAGTATGGTTGAGGCGACTTGTCTTTGAATATGGGAGTTCATCACCCATATCATTAGACTTGTGTGCGGACGATGAGGACCCATCTCAGTTGATCATCCGGCCTGGATGGGATGCCCCTCACGTACGATGCTTTTCGAGAACGTTCTGTGCTTGGCCTTGTCTGCTTAGACAAGTGGGTACGGTTCTCGGCTCTCCATATGACCATGTCTTAGCTGGACTTGCATACGCTAACCCCAGGTCCCGACATTTCCCTAGCCACAATTTGCAGCCACCCCCTCAGATCTGCCCCAATTTTCGCAGTTTTACCCCAATTTCAGTCAAACCCTAGCCCTTGCGGATCTGGACTGTCGGATCGGCCGATTCAACGGCCCAGATCGCGCCCATCCACCTACCTCGCCCAACCTCCCTCCTCTCTCCTCCACGTCCATGGACGCAGCCGCCCCCCGAGGGGCTCGCGCCGCCGCGGCCAACTCTGGCCAGTCGGGCCACCGGAGCCCTCCTCTCCTCCTCCCGCGCCCTCTCCCTCTCCTCCTCCTTCCTCCTCCCTCCGGTTCCCTCTCACCTCTCTCTCTTCTGCGTGCAGGGCTGTGCAGGCCGCCGCCGCCATTATCGCCCGAGAGCTCGCGCCGCCCTTCCTCGGACGCCACAGGACGCCGCGCCGGGACCCCGCCGTCGACGCCGCCTACCAGCAGCCGCGCCCCTCGCCGGGGCCTCTCCCTGCAGCGCCTAGGCCGCTCGCCGTCGCCGGCAACGAGGCCGCCGCCGGTCCTCCCGATCCAGACGAGGAGGCCGGCCAGCTCCCTCCAACCGCTGACCTGGGCCGGCCCAGCAGGTGGGCCACGGCCTGTAGCCCAAGCCAGGCCAGGCACGGCCTGCACCCAAGTCCCAACCGCGATGGGCCTCGGCCCACTAGGTGAGGCCCGAGCCGGCCTGCCCCTCCGTTTTTTTCTTCTTTTTACCCTGCTGTTATTTTTTTCCTAAGTCTGGAATACTGCTGCTGTTGCTGTTTTGCGACGATAATTGCGATCAATCCGTAGCTCTGATGAACGTGCCCCCAAAACGAAAGTTGCTCAGTTTTGCGTTCTCTAGCATTCATATGTAGAAAGTTTTTGCATTTGAGCTCATCTTGATTGTGTAATTGTGTGCTAAAGTGGGCATCAGGCCGTTAACTGCTACAAATTCCTGTTAAGTGCTGCTGTTTATATTTTGTCGCAACTTTGCATGATGCTTGTGACTCATCCATGAGGCCTATTGCATTGATTCTTTCTCCTATGTGTTAAGCATCATGTGTACTTCATTTCCATGCTTTAACTTGTCATGTTTGACTGCTTTAGCTATATTAAATCTTGCTCCAAAGTGGTGATCCTGATGTTAATGTGCTGCTGTTGCTGAAACTGTTATTCTATTGCAACTTCGGTCGACGAGTGTGTCGCGACCGTTTATCGGAATTGAGTGATTCCAATTGCATATTGTTAAGCATCATGTCTACTTCCATTATATGTATTGCATTGCCATGATATGCTTCCTGGTCATATAGTTATTTAGCTCCAAAGTTGCTATGCTGCTGTTTTTGACAGCCACCTCTGTTTTTCTCTAAGTCTGTAACGTCACGATGCCATGTTGTTTGCTTAATATCTTTTGATCTATGATGCCTATTTGCATGATTCTTTTTGCCATGCCTTCCTTGTCATGTCTAGTTTAATTTAATATCATTTGTGAGCATGTTTCCATTTAATATCATGTTTATGAATTGCTCTAAAGTGTGCTTCGTGATGTTGGCAGATTGTGCCCGTAACTTGTTCTGCTTGTATCTTTTTAACCGTCACTCCGTTTGGAGTGTGCCTTATATGTAACTTGATTAGTTTTTCGTGTACTTTGTGTTTATGCTATTGTTTTCTGTTGCTAACCAACCTAAAAAATGGTTTAGGGCAGAATAGTACCAAATCTTTTAATCATCGTGCGACACTTAGTGTTATGCCATGTTTAGGTTGTGCCTCACTTAAATTGACTAGCATAGATAGTTTACTTTGTGCTTCACCTCTTGACATGTTTGTGTGCTATGCCATGCTTGCTTGAGTTGCCATGTTAATAACCGTTGGTTGATCACCTGTAGCTAAGGAACTTGAACCACCGTAAACGTGCGGTATTCGTCGTGTGTGACCGATACCTCACTTAAACTGTTAGTGACCGTTCTCGACGATAGATCCGTATCGCGTTGCCGTGTCGTGTGCTGTCTTCTTGATCTTGTGATGCCTCGTAGTAATAGATGCTTGCTCGTTGATTGCTTTCCAGTGTTTATCGTCTTGTGTGCTTCCGCGGGTACCTCTCGGAGACGATGCGAGCTTGCGATCTACTACACCTTCGGAACCCGACTTATCAACATGCAAGGACTATACATTACTTATGATCCATTCTATTTCAACCAGCAGTTTGCATGCTAGTCTAGGTTAGGTTCAATGTTTGATCCTACCACATGTTTACAGCCTCTTTCAAACCGATACAGCCATGTCCCCTCCCAGCAAACCATGTACTGCTATGTTACTTTTGCTCGTTGCTCAGCCCCTGCTTAGTATGCATGCTTAGGATGCTACGATGTTACCTCTTACCCCTGGGTTTGGGATATCACCTTATTATATTGTTGTTAATGATATGATTATTATTATAATGTTGACTATATTCGACGAAGGATGGAAGGACTAGGCTATCCCGCCCCGACGCTTTGTTCCATTCGAGTCACCTAGGATCCGAGTTCCGGGTATTGGTTTTAAGACTGAGCGTGCCTAATCGCGTGTGGGATTTTATGGGGTCCCCTCTTCTTACCTACCTAGCTTCAAACATTTCTAGAGGTGGCCAAGCTGATTTACCATTTGAAACCGTGTGTGTGCTGGTCAGCTGCCAGTAGTTTTCAAACAACTCGGGCCAGCGGAGACTTAGTTCCTCTATTGGTCCACACTTGGTGAGCTAGGGAAGTACCCTGTTATATAGGTGAGACTAAATCGACCTTGGCCATACGGAAGAGTCCGATCCGAGAGCGTGGCCAGCTTTTGGATTGGGTGTCGACTCCCCGGGGGCCACCCGGATTTGTTCGTTGTTAGCTAGAGGGACCTGTCATTTCGGATCTCTTGGAACTAAATCATAAAATGGTTGCCTATAATGGGTAGCAACTGAGAGAGATGGGAGAGCATGCGACGCCTCGTAATGGGCAGTTGGTACACCCCTGCAGGGTTAAATCTTTTCGAGAAGCCGTGTCCACGGTTATAGACGACTTGAGACCTACTCCTTGTTCATAGACAACAACAACTGAGATAATCTTAATATAACTTGATCAACACGTGTGTGTGCCTTGATTGCTTCTTCTTCGTCGGGATGCGAAGAGGAGGACAAGGATAGGATAGGTGTTATGTTTGCGTAGTAGTTGATAGCAAGACTTGTTGGAGGCGATTCCTCATCGAATGCTTGGCTTCTTACCTTACTCTCTAGACCGTTAGCCACTTCATAAATGCTAGTGCGGCAGCAACCTCACCACTTACCCCATCCTTACCGTAAACTACTAGTTGTCCTAGAATGACGAGTGATGAAGTCCTTGCTGGGTCAGATGACCACTAAAGTTGGATGCTGAGTACCTCTGTACTCATGATACTACCCCCAAACTCTTTTCAGGGTTCTTGATTGACAACAGGTATGGTGATCGACGTTTCACGTGGAGACTCGACGACGACTAGTTAGGCGGATCCCGGCGGAGGGCCTGGACCTGTGTGGTTATGGGATCGATGTTTTCTCTTTGCCACTAGGCATTTGCTTGTAGTCTGTACCCAGACGTGTATCTTCCGTTGTTGTACTGTATTTAAGGCAGTTGTATGCCGATTGTATGAGATGTTGTATCCTTGTATCTGTAATGTTGTGATATAATGTTGGAAATCCGGGGCATATGGCTTTGTCATATGTCGCGGTGGGACCGATATGTGCTTCGTCCCCGGATCTGTATGGAAATATCTAGATCTGGAACAGTACCGCATATCGGGCCTTACAACTTGGTATCAGAGCCTTACCGACCGTAGGGATCCCCTCTCTGGCCAAAGTTAAGTCTAGACAAAAACTATTTTGTAGTTACTAAGTTAGTTATCGGAGAGTAGGAATCTTTTTACTCCTTACCCTTGCTCTGGTCAGGACAAGTGTCGTAAGTGTTTTATTCTCATCTTATCCCCTTCAAAACTTTAGGATCTCGAGTGTGTGGAGTTTCGGAACCATTACAATGCCTTGCTTGCAGCGTATTGTCTCGATTCCGATCTCAGGTGGGAGTTCCTGTAGTACCTTTAGCTTCTCCGGTTTCGGATATCATCTGAGTCGTCCTTTGCTCTCCCTCCTTTTGCCCGGTGTTTTCACGACTTGCGTCGAAAAGCACTATCCCTTTGACCAGGTTTTAGTAGCCGTTCTTCCTCTTGGCACCTGATGGTTTCGATCTTCGACGTCGCCATCTCCCTGCGGAAATTTATCTCAACCGAAGTTCGACGTCGACATGGAGCAGAGTCCCTTGTGGGTGGTGTTGAAGATCTTCGTCTCTCTTTTCTTTTCCCCCCTCTCCCCGGATCGTCCTGGATCTCGGGACGAGATCCCTTGTTGGTGGTGTTGTATTGTAATAGCCCAGTTTTCACAAAAATTCAAAATTTTGTTTTCGGTGTGAATTGTTTGATTGTCTGATTTGTTTGCGGTGTTTGCATCCCCGATTTATCGATCAGCGATTATTTTCCCCCCTCTTATCTCGTATCGGACGGAGACCGACCCTTGCCACCCTGACACTTGACCTTTGCGACACCGGGTTTCACCCGACCACCGTCGCGAAAACCGCACGAGACCAGCCGCAGCCAACGGAACGAAAAACCCCGTTTAATAAGTAAACGGGATATTTTTTATAGCGCGCCAAAAAGTGTTCTCAGAGCGGTTCCAGCGCGAGGTGATTTATCTTTTTCAGATGCTTCTACTTTATCTTTTTCAAGTTTTCCATGGCTCCTAGGGTTTTTGAGATAGAATCATTTCTATTCCTACAAACAGTCATCCACAACACCGATTAAACAATTGTCTCTATTACACCCTTTTCGGGGCCCTCCGTTGCAAATGATGTGTCGCTAATGTCAGAGAAACAACCACCCCCAAGGACACATATATGGTACAAGCCATATGTCAATTGTGCAACTAGTCTTGCGTAAGAGTACGTGTAAGGTAGGTCGGGGTTGTTGATGCCTATTACACACTTCTATTCTTGTAGACTATGTTGGGCCCCAAGCACACAGGTTTGTAGGACAACATCAATTTTCCTCAAGTGGATGACCTAAGGTTTATCGAACTCAGGGAAGTAGAGGTTGAAGATGGTATCCGCCAAGCAATCATGCAATTAAGATACAAGAAGTCTCTTGGGTTCCCAACACACCTAATACAATGGTAAATTGTATAGGTTCACTAGTTCGGCGAAGAGATGGTAAAATATGGGTGATAGGTGCGACAAAGCAAGGTAATATAAATTTCTATTAAAAATTATAGCAAGGCAGAAAGTGACAAAAGTGACTAAAAAGGCATTGCAATGCTTGGACTATGCTTCATACTTTCACTAGTAGAAACTCCCAACAACATTAATATAATTGAAACACGTGATATTTACTCCAAAAACATGCAAGCAGGAAGACATTACTCGGAGATCATTCATCTCGTGGACAAAAAGAGGGCGAGAATTGTGTAGGGATACAAAAGCACACCTTATAGTTTGTATTCCATATCTATGGATGTCCCAATGTTACCACGACCATCCAAAGATAGTACTAACTGTTGGAGATATGCCCTAGAGGCAAATAATAAAGATGTTGTTTTGCCATATCTCTGTTTGTTTAGAATAAGTTTTATACTATACTATAATTGCATTAAGTGGAAACATTAATACACGTGTAGTATATAAATGATGTGCGAGAGATGATAATGGCTTCTCGCCCTTCGTTGGTTACCCCAAGTGGAAGGTGAGATGTAGGATACCAGCAAATTTCCCCTAACTTAGAGGATAGGGTTTGTCTCCCATAGGACTTCGAAAGCTACAAGTAGGTGTCAACGGCGCAATTGACGCAAACCTGCACACAATACAAATAACTTTGCTCCAAACGAAGTTCAGAGAGGTTGTCAATCTCTCCGACCTTGTTGTTTACAAAGGATCAAACGCAAGGGATAAAGGATAATGATAATTGCAACTAGAAAGTAAAAGCAGGAAGTAAATTGAGCGTGTAAACAGTGATGATAATATGGACCGGGCTCCCGTGATGTTCACTAGTGATGTCTCTCTCCCAAAAGACAATAAAACTGCTATGTTAGGTAAACAACAAATCACAGCTGGGAAATTGACAGGATTAAGAATGCACTGCAATGCTAACTATGCTACAAAGAAAGGAAGAGGCTCAAAAGCATGGGCGCTACGCCAAAATAAGTAGACCGAAATCCAACTGCATCTACTACTAATCATCCACCTTGAGATATCTATCCAGAACATCTCGCCGGTATTAAGTTGCGAGCCCCACCCAAAGAGTAAACCCAAATCAACAGTCAACTGCATTAAAATAACTTTGCGTAAAGTAAACAATCTTTGCAACCGCGGTTACAAGAACCGTTGTTTTCCACCTTGTGGAAACAACACATCCCCTAGACTCATGTTTCTGTCACTCAAGCTAGTCATCAGGGGGCATGAACCCACAATCGAGCATAACGTTCCCTCTTGGAGTCACTACCTACTACTTGGCCAAAGCAATAAACAACAACGGAGAACATGCAAGAATTAATCAAGAATAAAAATATAAAAGATAAGAACCAAATATATTACTCAATCAAAAACTGAACATAGTCTCGTAATCCATCAGATCCCAACAAACTCAGCATAGCAACAGCAGAAAGAATTACATATGTGCCTTGATCATGTAGGGCAGCTCACAAGGCCTAATCCATGAAGAAAAAAGAGGGGAGGAGAACATCACATAGCTACTGATCACGGACCCATGGTCCAAGGTAGACTACTCACGGATCATCCGGGAAGCGTCCATGGTGGAGGAGAGGCTCCCGGAGGTCAATCCTCCCTCCGGCAGGGTGCCGGGAAGAGGTCTGCTGGCGCTTCCGAGCTTGGAAGCGCGGAGGCGGAGGAACAGAGGCAAGATCATGAAAAAGGGTTGTCTTCCGAGGTTTACCATCAAAGAGAATATATAGGTGAAGGGGGGTAGCCAGGGGGGCCACCAGGGGTCCAGGCGCCCCCCTGGCGCGTTCCCACCCTAGGGCGCGCCGAGAGGGCGCCTAGGGCCCTGGTGGTGGCCCTATGGCCCCACTTTGGTGATTCTGGAAGCTTCCGGTACACTGATTTTTTATTGTATTTTTCCGGAATTTTGGAGCATTTTTTATACGGGGAAAACCTGAAATAGAAAAACAGCAGAAAACAAGAACTGGCACTGGGGTGCACTGAGTTAATAGGTTAGTACAAATATGATCAAAAGTGTATGAAAGTGTATATAAAACATAGCAATATCACACAAAACATGCATGGAGCAAGAAGAAATTATAGATACGTTTGGGACGTATCAACATCCCCAAGCTTAATTCCTGCTCGTCCTCGAGTAGGTAAATGATAACAAGCCTAATTTCTATGGTGACATGCTAACCACCATATAAGAACTTTGAAAGTAAAGCAATCAAGGTATGTAATTCAATTCAAGTCATAACAAGCAAGAGTCTATATTAGCATTGAAACAAGCAACATAAGAACATAAAGGTGCAAGAGCTCTAGTTGTCCGTGACTCGAATGTCTCCAGATGGTGTTTGCGTGCAAGAAGTGGGAGATGGGAATACGAGAAAAAATATTTATTTGTTGAGAACTCAATCTACTAAAGTTTCACACTTAGTCTTCTTTGGAATCTTTTCTTGACTCGTCCCCAGACCACTAGCCAGGTACAAGTTAATTTGATCCACACCCTTTCAATATTTTGAGCGCTCATGCAATGGATGAGCGTAAGCACGAGATTTGACACTTAGGATGGCAAAGAGAGAGATATGGTGGAGTAGGAAGACAAAAAGGACAAATAATAGATATGATGTGAGGAGTAGGGATTGCCATGCAACAGATGCACATATGAGCTAAGAAAAGCTCTCCAATGGAAAAAGTCGGGGTGCATCCAACTTGCTCGCTCAAGAAGACCTAGAGCTCATTCAAAGAGGCTCATCCATGGAATATGCAAGCCAAGTTCTATAGTGTGAAGGTCCCCACATAGCTATATGCATATATGATCATATCTATGGAGTACAAGATATAGAGGGAGTACGAGTGTGGATCTTTCAAAAGGAATAGTAGTGTTGCCCCTTTCTCTCTTTTTATTTTATTTTTTATCTTTTTTCTGCTTTTTTGTATTTTTTTGTATTTTTTTGGTGGCCTCAACGGCTCTTTCTATTTAACTCTCATTTGTCCTCTTTGGAATCTTTTAAATTTGTGCTCTTTGGGATCTTTTCCTCACTTAAGGGCAACGCTCTATTTTACAAGAAGCATAGAAGATCTTCACAGTTTACAAGGTACTCAACATAAAGAAGATGTAGCTATCATGATGTATGCAAATGTATGCCTCTGCCAGTGTAGTAGGAACATGTATGACATGAAGATCAAGTCATGAAGAGGTGAATGTTGCATGGCAATATATGTCGGAAAGGCTATGGAAATGCCTTGATAGGTAGGTATGGTGGCTGTTTTGAGGAAAGATATAAGGAGGTTTATGATGACAGAGCGTATCATGCCAAGGGTTTGGATGCACCGGCGAGGTGGACGCCAACTCTCGGAGTGAGAAGAAGGCAATGCACGGTACCGAAGAGGCTAGAAAATATGAGGAGGTGGAAGTGTGAACTTTCAATACTAACATTAGTCTGAAGAACTCGTGCACTTATTATCGGTAACTCTCAATCTAATAAGGAGGTTCACAAAGAGACAAGTAGCCCGAGGAGGAGTGTATGGGGGTTTGGTTATCCTTGCGCATCCTCGACTCATGTTACGTGAGTGTACTCTAATATCCGATCCCTCCAAAGATTAGTGATCCATCTAGTAGCTAGAGTTCTCAACTAGTTTTGTAGTTTTTGAAAATAAACACGGATTGCCCAAATTACGACACCTATTACTAATAGGCTAGAGCCCTTGACACCAAAATTTCAAACATTACTCAAAACAATACCTCAAAACAATTGCAAGTGACAACTACAATTGAATGGAAACCTCAGTTACCTACTTAAAAATAAGACACAACTCAGTGCAACAACCAACTCTCTTATAAAGATAAGCTTGAAGACTAAAGAGAGTTCTAGCAACAAACTAAACAAAAGCTAAGGCTCTTGAGATAGATAGAAATGAAAACTAAGAGCTAAACATGGCAGCAGCTACGAAAATATAAAGAACACACAACAGAAGAAAGATAAGCATGGAAATCCTATGATGTGTTCTAGTTTAAAGTGGAGCGTGTTTCTGATAACCCACAAATGCAAGGGATCGAGATCGTCTTCGCGGGTAAGATAACCCAATTTATTGATTCGACTCAAGGGGAGCCAAAGAATATCCACAAGCTTTAACAATAGAGTTGTCAATTCCACCGCACCTGAGATACACTTACTTGCAACAAGGTATTAATAGTAACTGCGATATGGAAGTGATGATAGCAACGGTAATACCAAACAACAAAAGTAAAGAACTAGTAACCAGCAGAATTAAAACACTGTAGGCTAGGGAGATGGATGGTTGGGCACTGCATGGATAAGACACATCATGTAATCAACTTGGGGCAAGGCACACAGAAAAGCAAAGATCATCTAGGCATAAATCAAACATCAGGCATGTATCCCACAAGTAGTTGTACGTGCTTGCAATAAGAACTTGCACACCATCTTTTGTCCTACCATCCTGCTACGAACGGGGCCAAAAGGAACTTATGGAGATTAAGGTGCTCCTGTCAAAGAGCACCGGAACAAAGCATTAACAATCAATGGATACACGGAACCCTCAAATTATAGTCCATCCCCTTTGGTGTCCCAAGTTGTCACCTTTGGGATTGTCGGCTCCGGACTATAATAGGTGCATACAACTCAAAGAGAAGATCAAGAACACAAAGATATTCATGAAAACACATAGGGTTCAGATCTGAAATCATGGCACTCGGGCCCAAAGTGACAAGCATTAAGAGCAACAAGTTGAAGCAAAGATGATAAACACCAATCTAGAGGATAGGCAACATGCCCCCAACAATCTGATAAACTATTACATGATCTAACTCATCCAATCCCTACCATCCCCTTTGCCTACAACAGGGAATTACTCACACATGGATGGAGAAGTCATGGAGGGATGATGGAGTGGTGATGGTGATGACGATGGCGATGATCTCCCCTCTTCGGAGGCCAAAACAGCCTCCAGATTAGCCCTGCCGGAGAAGAACAGAGGGTGGCGGTGGCTCCGCGACGAGAACTGGGAAAACGAATTCTGTTCTGGGGTTTTCGCGTCACGGGAATAAATAGGAGCATCGGTAGGGCACCAGAGGAGGGGGGAGGCCCCCAGGAGGCCAGAGGGCGCGGCCCCACCCCTGGCCACGCCAGGGGGCACCTGGGCCCCCCTGGGCTCCCCTCTGGTCCCACTTCTGGCATTTGGATCCTTCGGGTGCGTGGATTTTCTGGTATTTTTCTGGGAATTTCTCGGGACGTCAAAAAATCCATTTTCCTACGCACAATAAAACCATACAGACAGCTCTGCTGAAAACAGCGTTAGTACGGGTTAGTTTCGTCCAAATCATGCAAGAATGAGGGCAAAACAATAGCAAAAGTGTTTGGAAAATTAGATACGTTTGAGACGTATCAACCCCCCAAGCTTAGCATATTGCTTGTCCTCGAGAAATTCAGTACAACGAACTGAACGCGACAAAGAAAACTTTGACAAACTCTTTTGCTTCAATAGATGTATATAAGCATGTACTACGAAAGGAATTTAGCAAGTATCAAAACAATGCTATGAAGACAATGCACGAAGCAATCCTTCTTTCAAGTGATCAATCTCAAACAACTAAAAACAAATAATATGCTACTGAAAATCAAGACAGGATTACAATGCACAAAGTTTGAACATACTAGAGTGGTATTTCGCTAGCCTCCATGAGTGAAGCAAAACATAAATGCAGAAACTCCTCCGGAGTTTTAAAGGAGACTAGAACTAAGAACTTCAGGATAAATAATACCACAATCATGCAAAAGATAATGTAATACTTTGGGACAATGCACATTACATTCAGAATGAAAATTATGCTCTCCTAGTTGGTGCTTTGAATAAAGAAGGTGGAGACTCTCGAAACGTGGAGTTTGATGAAAAGGTTGAAAACCCGTGGAAGGAAGCAAAGACTAGACATGTACCAGAGCTCTTGGTTTTGAAAACAGAGATAAAAAGTGTTTTGGGAGGTGCATGCTTTGTCAACGAATGCTAGTATACAACTCAATCGCCTCTTACGCTAGACATGTTTCGAGGAACGGCTCACAAGATGGAGACGATCACATCCCCTTAATCTCCTTTGTTTATCACTGCCAAAGTTTTCTGATTTCTCATAGACAAAGCGTGAAGGAGAGTTTGTTGGTTGTGATTATCTTTTGTGAGTTGGGCGCACTCATGCCAGTCCCTTCTCGTATTGGGGTTTGCAGATTAGACATGCAATCCCAGAATAAAACATGTCTAACATAAGACGGTCATGAATTATCTACTACTTCCTCATGAGTTAAAACAGAGGCACAAAACAGGGATACTTTTGAATAATTTCGAGATGGTACAAGAAAGTCTTCGTTAGGATGGACGGTAAATACCACATAGGAAGGTATGGTGGACTCATATGGAAAGACTGGTTTTCAAGGATTTTGGATGCACAAGCAGAAATCCGCTTAGTGCGAGCGAAGGCTAGCAAAAACTGGGAAGCGACCAACTAGAGAGCAATAATAGTCATAATCATGCAGAGCGACAAAGTAACATTGAATTGAGCATGAAAATGATATGCCTATTCCAAAATTCAAAGATCATCAAGGCATAGTAGACTTTTCAGTCATAAACATGTGTAAGCATGTGCCAAGTCAATCCAAGAATTCTCCAAAGGGAAATACTACTTCAGTATGCCAAACTATGAACAATGCATTGCATGTAAATCATTTCAACAACACATTATGTACTCTAGCTATTTGGGATTAGTCACAAGGAAAGCATGAACACTGGGCAAGCATTGTAAACATAGCACTATGTCGCTACAAGCTGGTCTCTAAATCATAAGTACAAGCATATGTACAAAAGTAGAAACAAAAAGAGTTCATACCGGTTTTCCTTGTTGCATCCCTTTCATCGATCTTCGTCATTACTGCCTTGTCACTTGCACGACCGAACGTGGGAAATATATAATCAAATGTCATCACGGACTCGAGCTGAACTCTGCAACAAAGCAAACTAAAGAGAGAAAATAAAATATTTTTGGATTTTTCAAAGATTTAGCGAAAGAAAAAGAAGAGAGAAATCTTTTTGTTGTTTTTGCAAAATAAAAGAACAAAGAAGAACCGGAAAAACCTTCGAAAAGATCAAAGCGAAAAAATGAAAACGGGTAATACAATGGAAAGGTGAGAGGGACACGTATTCCCCCAAGCTTAGGCTTTTGGCCTAAGTTGGTAGCAGCTAATGCCCCCAGGAGCCTCCTTCTCCGGGGTAAGGGTAAGTCCAGGAGTCGTATGAGCCCTCCGGTGTACACCGAAGTCCTCGGATCCTCCCATGAGGAAGGTCCTGCGCTCCAAGCGGAAGAAGATCCCTCGCCATGCTCGGTGAAGGTCTCTCCCTGGAAAGGTGGGAACTCACCATGCTCCTCCTCATCGGGCACAACCCCCTCCATGGGGTTATGAGGTTGGTAATTAGCCAAGAACTCATCGAACTGAATTTCGTTGAAGGACCATCCGTTCCTGCGAGTGTTATCAAACAAAAGTGGTGCAGGTAGACGGATCTCACGAGTAATAGTCCTTTCAAACCTCAAAATATAATCAAGGTTACCAAACTGGGAAGTCATGGTAACAAACTTATGCCTCTTCATAGCCGCAAGATCGAGACTCGCGTATGAAAAGGGAACATCATCAGGATGCGGGGTGCGCTCAAGAGACTCAAGGATAAGTGTGGCGTGAACGCCACCATATAAATCGCCCTTGTTACTATTCGTAACAAGGCGCCGAGCAATCAAGGCACCCACATTATACCCATTCTTACCAGAGAGGGCGTTCACATAAATAGCGAAATCTGGTGCAGAACCATTGCTCATGTTGTCACGAGCCAACACCCCTCTAGCAACAAAATACGCAAAATACCTGAGGTGTGGAAACAAGATGCTGGAAATCTTTGTGCGCCGAATATCGGTCTCCTCCTGGCAGCAAAGGGAGTTGAAGTGGGTCCTCAACCCGGAAGGCTGCATGGTCATCTTAGCTGTCTGACCAACATTCGACACACCTATTATATCACAAAACTGTGCCAAAGGCATGGTTATGAGATCATTATAAAGTTTGAACTCAACGGTTCCAGCATCATGGTTATAACAAAAACTGTTGACAAAACAGGAGGTAAGCTTTTTGTATTGTACCACACGGCATAAAGATAGCCGTGTCAAACCTGCGTTGGCACAAAGGCCATAAAATTCCTCCTTAATTCCTGCAGCTGTAAGAAAATCATCGCACGGATACATCATTGCGCATGCTGGGTTTGTTTCTTCTAACAGCTCCAGGGGCACATGATCTTCATTGTAGCTCACCCTGACTGCTGAGGGTGAAGCTGCAGCTCTAGTGACTCGATCGGAGCGCTCGAGCCTCTTCTTACCAAGCCACCCCTTTGCTTTTCCAAAGAAACTCATTTCTACAATTTTTTACAATTCACAAAAACAAGGATTTAAACAAAGTGAGTTGAGTCAAACTACTCTACTCACTTACTTAAGGCATAAACTTGCATCAAAACTTGGAAAATAAAATTCTACACATGCATGCAAGCTCATATGAACAGCACCAAGAGTTACTAAATACTCACAAATGCGGCCACCAATCAAAAATCTAATTGGAGGGGTGAAGGAGTTACATACCAGGGAGTATTTACCAAAATCTCAGCTCAAATGATGGGTCGTAGAGAGAGATTGAAATTCTGGACGGAGAGCAGCAAGAATGCAAGAACAAAGTGCAGAACTCGTGTTTTTGGAGAGAGAGAAGGGGGGAGGAAGAAGACTTACCTGGCTGGCTGCCCTATGGGCCCCAGGCGCCCTGTGGGCGCGGCTAGGGGCTAGGCCGCGCCAGCTGGCCGCCTGGGCCACTGGTGCCCCCCTGGTCAGCCCCCGGTGCCCCTGGGTAACTCCCGTCATGGAAATTTTTAATATATTTTTTCTGGAATTTTTCTGACAACTTCACTGTTGAAATTTTTTCGAAGTTCAAAAAGTTGCGAAACTCTCTGAAAACTTGAAACAATGATTAGAGTTGTGAAGTTTCAAAAACATATAAAGTTGGTGCAGCAAGGAGAATAAAATCTAAAGCAAATGAAAACATAACAAGCTCCACTTTTTACCTATATAAAACATGCTTACTAGCAAGGTTGATCAAGTCTTACCAACAAACCGGCGATATATAGAGCAAAAAGTCTCACCTCTCATGAAGTGATCATTGCACCTTTACTTTAATGGACATTGTCCCCACCATGATGGTTTTGTATTTGTGGTGTACATGTAAAGGACAATCCCATTCTCCAATCTTTACGGTCTCGATATTCTCTATAGAGTTGAGGCCATGCCTCTTGTCAATCTTCTTCGGAAAATACACCGTGTGTTCTTTGTCATTCACGTTGAAAGTAACCTTTCCTTTATTGCAATCAATAATAGCACCTGCAGAAAGGTCTACCAAGAATAATAGACATGATCCCATCCTCGGGCATGTCAAGCATAACAAAATCAGTAAGGATCAAACAATTAGCAACTTCAACGGGAACATGCTCACAAATACCTATGGGAACAACTGTTGACTTGTCAGCCATCTGAAGAGAGATATCTGTACGGATTAGATTTTCTAAACATAGTCTCTTGTAAAGAGAAAAGGGCATAACACTCACTCCTGCTCCAAGATCACATAAAGCAATCCTGACATAATTATTCTTTATGGAGCAAGGAATGGTGGGTATACCTGGATCACCAAGCTTCTCAGGAATCTTGCCACTAAAAGATTAGTTAGCAAGCATAGTAGATATTGCTTCATTAGGAACTTTTATTTTATTAGTAATAATATCTTTCATATATCTCGAATAAGGAGGTAACTTAATAGCATAAGTCAAAGGGATTTGAAGAAAAAGAGGTTTCATCCACTCACATAACTTATTGTAATGCTCTTCTTCTTTGGTTTTGAGAGACTTACCTGGAAAGGGCATGGGTTTCTGTACCCATGGTTCTTGTTCCTTCCCATGTCTTCTTGCGATAAAATCTTATCTAATGTATTTCTTGCGTTTGTCGGGTGCTTCTTTTTCTTGAACCTCGGGTGGATCATTCTTTTCACCATCTTTTTCAGGCTCAACACCGTCTTCAGTCTCAGCATCGGAGGTGGATATACTATTTGGATCATTGGAATTGTCAGCTTCTTTGTGCTTCTTCTTCTTCGGAGAGCTAAAAATTTCTTCTTCCTGTATTTGAGAATCTTGCTCGATCCTCTTAGGATGCCCCTCCAGATAGAGAGGATCTTGAGTGCTAGTTCCCCCTCGGGTTTTAATCCCGAAGGCCTGTATATCCTGTTTGGCATTATTAGCAAGCAAATCTTTTTGCTCATTAGAAATTTGATCAAGTTGAGTTTGAACCATATGAAAATTGCTTCACAAGACATTTAACATCATTAACTGTTCTACCTAGAACATCAAGCAAACTTTTGATAGCAAGGGAATTATCATACAACTGACTTTGTATCCTCTCATTAAAGTGATTTTGCTTCATAATAAAATTATCAAGCTCATCTAAACATGGATCAGGAGGCTTACCATGAGGAAAGTCACTTGCATTGAAATCTAAAAGAGAGTGTACCTCTACCATAGGAGGGTGAGTGGTAGGCTCACACAACTTCTCAATAGGGGGTAAATTCTTCACATCTTTCGTTTTAACACCCTTCTCTTTAATGGACTTCTTTGCTTCTTGCATGTCTTCGGGGCTTAGGACAAGCATGTCCCTCTTCTTTCGTGGTGGAGGTGGTTCAGGGACGGGCCAATCTTCGTGGTTCTTGGAAATCCTGCCCATTAGTTCTTCTGCATCGTCCGGTGTTCTTTTCCTGAAAACACAACCAACACAACTATCCAAGTAGGATCTAGATTCATCAGTTAGACCGGCATAAAATATATCAATCAATTCATTCTTAGGGACTCCATGTCCCAGTCTAGCCTGGATCAGACTGCAATACCTCCCCCAAGCTTTAGGGAGGTTCTCATCCTGCAATTGTTTAAAGTTATAATTTTTTCGTAAAGCAGCATGTTGCATATGAGCAGGAAAATACTTATCAACAAAAGAGTGAGCTAAGTCTTGAGGAGTCCTAATAGAACCACATGGTAGTGCATCGTACCATGCTTTAGCACCTTCCTTTAAAGAAAAAGGAAAAAGCTTAGTAACATAGAAGTTCCGTATCTTCTCATCAGTAGTAAACAAGCCACCTAACTCAGTGAGTTTGGTCAGGTGTGCAATAGCATCATCATTTTCTTTGCCATAAAATGGGTCAGCTTCAACCATAGATATAAGTGAAAGATCAACAGAGAAATTATAATCAGGATCACTGATGCATATAGGAGACGTAGCAAAAGTAGGATCAGGAACGGTCTTGTTCTTCAGCGAGTGTTTTTCGAGCAGCTTCTAAATAGCATCAGGGTCAGAGTCGTCAAACTCTGTTAGCTCCCTGCATAAATCATCATCAAGTATGATATAATTATCATCAAGGAGTCTCTCCTTGAGTTTACTCAAGTCGGGATAAGTGTAAGTCCCATCAAAAGGATAGCAAGTATTGGGAATTTCAATCCCAGATTTCTTGGCAGCAGCAGCAATCTGTTTCTCAAGAGCGTGACTAAGTGAACCAATATCATCAAGGGTAGTAGAAGCATCATCAAAAGTATCGGACATAGTAACAGATTCAATAGAGGCATCATGTGGTGGAGGTGAAGCAAACTTACTCATAACTGAAGGTGAATCAAATGTAGCACTAGTGTTCAGAACAGTACCTTTTCTCGTATGGGATGGTAAGATCGAGACCTTGGGGTCTTCTTTCTTACGCATAGCGGATAAATTTCAGCAGGTAAAATACTTCAAGTAGACTTGTGAATAAAGCTATGCTCCCCAGCAACGGCGCCAGAAAACAGGCTTGATAAGCCACAACTGCAGGGGATCGAGATAGCCTTCGCGGGTAAGATAACCCAATTTTTTGATTCGACTCAAGGGGAGCCAAAGAATATACACAAGCTTTAATAGTAACTACAATATGGAAGTGATGATAGCAACGGTAATAGCAAACAGCAAAAGTAAACAACTAGTAACCAACAGAATTAAAACACTTTAGGCTAGGGAGATGGATGGTTGGGCGCTGCATGGATAAGACACATCATGTAATCAACTTGGGGCAAGGCACACAGAAAAGCAAACATCATCCAGGCATAAATCAAACATCAAGCATGTATCCCACAGGTAGTTGTACGTGCTTGCAATAAGAACTTGCACACCATCTTTTGTCCTACCATCCCGCTACGAACAGGGCCAAAAGGAACTTATGGAGATTAAGGTGCTCCTGTCAAAGAGCACCGGAACAAATCATTAACAATCAATGGATACACGGAACCCTCAAATTATAGTCCATCCCCTTTGGTGTCCCAAGCTGTCACCTTTGGGATCGCCGGCTCCGGACTATAACAGGTGCATACAACTCATAGATAAGATCACGAACACAAAGATATTCATGAAAACACATAGGGTTCATATCTGAAATCATGGCACTCAGGCCCAAAGTGACAAGTATTAAGAGCAACAAGTTGAAGCAAAGATGATAAACACCAATCTAGATGATAGGCAACATGCCCCCAACAATCTGATAAACTATTACATGATCTAACTCATCCAATCCCTACCATACCCTTTGCCTATAGCAGGGAATTACTCACACATCGATGGAGAAGTCATGGAGGGATGATGGAGTGGTGATGGCGATGACGATGGCGATGATCTCCCCTCTCCAGAGGCCAAAACAGCCTCCAGATTAGCCCTCCCGGAGAAGAACAGAGGGTGGCGGTGGCTCCGCGACGAGAATTGGGAAAACGACTTCTTTTCTGGGGTTTTCGCGTCACGGGAATAAATAGGAGCATCGGTAGGGCACCAGAGGAGGGGGAGGCCCCCAGGCGGCCAGAGGGCGCGGCCCCACCCCTGGACGCGCCAGGGGGGGCGCTTGGGGCCCCCTAGGCTCCCCTCTGGTCCCACTTCTGGCATCAGGCTCCTTCGGGTGCGTGGATTTTCTGGTATTTTTCTGGGAATTTTTCGGGACGTCCAAAAATCCATTTTCCTGCGCACAATAAAACCATACAGACAGCTCTGCTGAAAACAATGTTAGTCCGAGTTAGTTTCGTCCAAATCATGCAAGAATGAGGACAAAACAATAGCAAAAGTGTTTGGAAAAGTAGATACGTTTGAGACGTATCAGTTTCTCTCCCACACAAAATAAGTTGGGTTCTAACTTGCTATGAACAACAAGCAAAGCTAAAGAAAACTAAAAAGTAAACCTAAGAGAGAGACGCTCCAAGCATAGCACATAACGCATGAAGTGACAAAAATATAGTGAGACGGAGGATGAACTGATAATTGTTGATGGAGAAGGGGATGCACGGGGGCATCCCCAAGCTTAGACGCTTGAGTCTCCTTGAATATTTATTGGGGATGCATGGGGGCATCCCAAAGCTTGAGCGTTTGACACTCCTGGATCTCCTTTCATCATCTTCCCTCGCACACTTGAAAACTCCCTTCATACATAACTCATCATAAGATGATTAGAGAGGTTAGTACCTTAATAAAATAATTTTCTTGTACTGGAAGTATAGATATTATTGAAGGGCTACTATTTCTCAAGATTAACAAACAGTTTTTGCAAAGAAAAAGCAAGCTTAAGGTTTGCAAAAGTGAGGAAAGGCAAAACGTGGCAGAATCTGTGAAAAACAGAACAACAGGTAGTAAATAATTTTTTTCGGGTACTTCTACAACTCAAATAAAAAAACTCAGAACAGACGCTCAAAAGTCAATTGTATGGATCACCTTTTCAAAAAAAATCAGATAAAAAATATCATCTGATGATTTTAGGCTAATTTTTCCGTCCAAGTACGGAATCTGTTTTCTCGACATCATGTCACAACTTTTGAACTTTCTTGCAATCGGAGACTAAACTTGGCACAAAGCTTAAAAATAAAGATACAATGATGTTGCTACAGTAGTAAAAATCATCAAGACCACTAAAAACAAAAGTAAAAAACATCTTGGGTTGCCTCCCAACAAGCGCTTTCTTTTACGCCTTTAAGTTAGGAAAAAAGATTATAAAGGATGCTCTCATAAGGATAAGGATTTGAAGCAAAAGAGAGCATAAAGAAGCAAATATGAAATACATTTAAGCCTAACCCACTTCCTATGCCTAGGAAACTTGTAAATAAATAAATCAAAGAATCACAAAGTGACATGCATAGGAAGGTGGAACAATAACAACTTCAAAACTTTTAACATGAAGAGAGGTGTTTTTGTAACATGGAAGTTTCTACAACCAAACTTTCCTCTCTCAAAGTAATTTCCAGTAGCATCATGAACAACATCAAGAATATAACTATCACATAAATCATATTGTTCATGACCTACAAGCACACATGTATAGTTTTCAACACGGTCTTTAGGAACATAAGATAAATGCATCCCATCACATTGAGCCTTAATAAGAGCACAGTTCTCCGGAATATGAGTTGGAGATTTCAAAAGGATAATAGGCCAATCAAGTATGTGTGCAATAGAAAAAAATTCATGCTTAACATGAGGAACTATAGCAAGTTCATCTTCGCAAGCATAATCCATATTGACATCATGGCCATCAAGAAAGCAAGTATCAAGATCTTCAGAAAGGGATGTATCAAGTGAGTCCTCGGAATCATGGGATTCCTCATCAAAGGAATCATTGGCCTCTTCTTGGGCAGCAAACATTTTGTTTTTAAAATCCTCAATATAATCATTGCAAACATAATTCTCAAAGCAATAAGCAAGAACTGCAAAGTTTCCAGACTTGTGAATAGTATCGTAATACTTTTCAATCAAAGAAGCAATCTCATAAGCACCCTTAAAAGAAACAAAGTCTTCAATTTTTTCAACATCAAAGTAATCATAAACACCTCTAGCATAAGAAGATAGGATCTCATTCTCATTAAACTCACATTGGACAGGTAGGTGTTTACGATCTATATTAGAGCAGCAAGTAAAATCATAAATGTGGCATAAACACTTAGCATAGCAATAAGAAGTCTGTATTTGATCCCATAAGTGCTTCCCTTTCTGAGATAAGCGGTGTCGCTGATGTCTACGCACACTTCTATTCTTGTAGACTATGTTGGGCCTCCAAGCGTAGAGGTTTGTAGGACAACAGCAATTTCCCTCAAGTGGATGGCCTAAGGTTTATCGAACTCAGGGAAGTAGAGGTTGAACATGGTCTCTCTCAAGCAACCCTGCAATTAAGATACAAGAAGTCTCTTGTGTCCCCAACACACCTAATACAACTAGGAGTTGTATAGGTGCACTAGTTCGGCGAAGAGATGGTAAAATATGGGTGATAGGTGTGATAAAACAAAGTAATATAAATCTGTAATAAAAAGTGCAGCAAAGAAACAAGTAACAAAAGTGAGTGCAAACGGTGTAACAATGATGGAAACAAGGCCTAGGCTTCATACTTTCACTAGTGGCAACTCCCAACAACATTAACATAGTCTAATCACATGATATTTCCCATAAAACATGCAATGGAGACGTACTCGGAGGTCATTCCTTTGTGGTCAAGAGAGGACGAGAATTGTGTAGGGCTACAAAAGCACACCTCAGAGTTCGTAGTTCTCAATCTATGGATTTCCCAATGTCACCGCAGCCATCCAAAGAGAGTACCACAATCACCACAACATATCTAAAGGATAGTCAAAGACAAGCACCAAGAGACTCTCAATCTTCAATCCACACACAAAAGGGGAAATCACTCATGATAATATTCTTCTAACCCATGTCCAATAGACCGCTGTCACCTTGGTCTCGGAGATTATAATAGATAAGATCAATTGAGTACATCAATCCAATACATAGAGGAAGGGGAAATATCATGGGATCACCCTAGATTAACATAGCCTATGATCACAACAAAGATCACATCATGGGAGAGAGAGAAACCACATAGATCAAGATATAAGCCTTAGCCCCGAGGGGAACTACTCACACATGGACATGGTGAGAGGGAGATTTGTTGATGGAGAGGTGCAGCCCGGAGGAGATGAAGGAGACGGCGACGGCGGCGGCCACGGCGCCCACGGCCACGACCCTTGGGGGTAGCGGCCCTTGGCCCCTTCTTCTTCCTTGGAGATGGTGCTGCTGTGGAGATTGATCTCCCACTCAAGACGGCTGCCAAGGGGGAGGAATTTTCGTGGTACCCTTTGACCTATGTTTCCTCTCTTTATATAGACTCTCAGATTCCCTTCATCCAGATTACGTCTTCTGTATTTCGGGGTTTCTGGAAGCATCCGAACTCCGATTGGGCCGAATTTTATGTCTAAATCAGTCGGAAAAAATTCCCTACCACTTTTTAGTTTTAAGTTTTTCCATTTGAGGTCGTCTTCTAGCGTTTCCGAGGAGATCTTTAAAACCTGTCTGGTGGGGAAAGATTTCGGGAGAGTTAAAGTCCAACTCCTACAAGGCTCCTTTTTGTGATTTTTCCTTTATCCAAGTAATTCCTACACATAAAGTACAAAACCAAAAACTTGTGCACTCTTGCAACCATTAATAGGTTAGTTCCAAAATATGTTATAAAGATATATGAAAGTATATCAAAAACATAGCAATATCACACAAAACATGCATGGAGCAAGCAGAAATTATAGATACGTTTGGGACGTATAAACATCCCCAAGCTTAATTCCTGCTCGTCCTCGAGGAGGTAAATGATAACAAGCATAATTTCTGTGGTGACATGCTACCAACCATATAAGAACTTTGAAAAGTAAAGCAATCAAGGAATCAAGGCATGTAATTCAATTCAAGTCATAACAGGCAAGATTCTATATTAGCATTGAAACAAGCAACATAAGAACATAAAGGTGCAAGAGCTCTTGCTGTCCGTGACTCGAATGTCTCCAAATGGTGTTTGCGTGCAAGAAAGGGGATAGGGATATACGAGAAAAAATATTTTTGTGTTGAGAACTCAATCTACTAAAGTTTCACACTTGGTCTTCTTTCGAATCTTATCTTGACTCATCCCCAGACCAGTAGCCAGGTACAAGTCAAAATGATCCACTCCTTTTCGACATTTTGAGCACTCATGCATTGGATGAGCGTAAGAAAGAAAGTTGACACTTAGGATGGCAAAGAGAGAAAAGGTGGAGGAGGAAGACAAAAATGGTGTGAAAGGCTCACATCAATGAGGACAATCATAGGCGAGAGAAAGCCAAATGATAGATATGATGTGAGGAGTAGGGATTTCCATGCAACGGATGCACATATGAGATAAGGTAAGCTCTCCAATGAAACTAGTGGGGGTGCATCCAATTTTCTTGCTCAAGAAGACCTAGAGCTCATTTGAGGAGGCTCATCATTGGAATATACAAGCCAAGTTCTATAGTGTGAAGGTCCCCACATAGCTATATGCATGAATGATAATCTCTATGGAGTACAATATATAAGATGGAGTACGAGTGTGGATCTCTCAAAATGAATAGTAGTGTGCCCCCTTCTCTCTTTTTATTTTTCTTTTTCTCTTTTTTCTATTTTTTCTATTTTTTTGTGGCCTCAATGGCTCTTTCTATTTAACTCTCATTTGTCCTCTTTGGGATCTTTTGATTTTATCCTCTTTGGGATCTTTTCCTCACTTAAGGGCTGATACGTCCAAAACGTATCTATAATTTCTGCTTGCTCCATGCATGTTTTGTGTGATATTGCTATGATCTAGATACACTTTCATACATTTTTGATCATATTTGGACTAACCTATTAACTCAGTGCACCCCAGTGCCAGTTCCTGTTTTCTGCTGTTTTTCTATTTCAGTTTTCCCCCATAAAAAAAGTGCCAGAAAAATTCGAGAAAATTCAGATAAAAAATCAGCGTGAAGCAAGCTTTGCGAAGAGCCCGAGAGGGGCCAGAGGGGAGCCAGGGGGGCCCAGGCGGCCACCCAGCGCGGCCCCACCCCTGGCTGCGCCAGGGGGGCGTCTGGGGCCCCTGTTCCACCTTTGGCTGCCCCCCTTCGCCTATTTATTCTCCGTCACGGGAAAACTCCAGAGGAAGAACCTATTTCGCAAACTCGCCTCTGTTCCGCCGCCGCCGCGCTTTCGGGATCGGGAGCACCAGAAGACCTCTTCCCGGCACCCTGCCGGAGGGAGGATTGACCTCCGGGAGTCTCCTCTCCACCATGGATGCTCCCCGGATGTCTCGTGAGTAGTTTTCCTTGGACCATGGGTCCGTGATCAGTAGCTATGTGATGTTCTCCTCTCCTCTTTGATCTTCATTGTTTAGACCTCGTGAGCTGCCCTACATGATCGAGGCACTTTTGTAATATTTTCTGCTATTGCTATGTTGAATTTGATAGGATCTGATGGATTATGAGATTATGTTCAGATTGTGATAGAGTAATATATTTGATTTTTATCTCTTATATTTTTGTTCCTAAGTAATTCTTGCATATTCTCCGTTGCTGTTTATTGCTTTGGCCAAGTAGTAGGTAGTGACTCCAAGAGGGAACGCTGTGCTAGATTGTGGGTTCATGCCCCCCGATGACACCCTTGAGTGACAGAGACATGAGTCTAGGGGATGTGCTGTTGCCACAAGGGGGAAAACAACGATGCTTGTAACCGCGGTTACAAGGATTGTTTACTTTACGCAGAGTTCTTTTTAATGCAGTTGTCTGTTGCTTTGGGTTTACACTTTGGGTGGGGCTCGCAACTTAATACCAGCGAGATGTTCTGGATAGATATCTCAAGGTGGATGATTAGTAGTAGATGCAGATGGATTTCGGTCTACTTACTTTGGCGTACTGCCCGTGCTTTTGAGCCTCTTCCTTTCTTTTGTAGCATAGTTAGCATTGCGGTGCGTTCATAATCCTGTCAATTGACCTTCTGTAATTTGTTTACCTCGCATAGCAGCTTTATCGTCTTTTGGGAGAGAGACATCACTAGTGAACATCACGTATCCCGGTCCATATCCTTATTATTGTTTCCAAGCTATATTTACTTTACTGCTTTTACCTGCTATCATTATCCCTTGCGTTTTACCCTTTGTGAACAACAAGACCGGAGAGATTGACAACCTCTCTGAACTTTGTTGGGAACAAAGTTATCTGTGTCTGTGTGCAGGTCCGCGTCAGTTGCGCCGCTGACACCTACTTATCATCTCTGGAGTCCTACTGGAGACAAACCTTGGTATCTTCATCGAGGGAAAACTGCTGCTGCACTACATCTCAAACCTTCCACTTGGGGTAACCAACGAAGGGCGAGAAGCCATCAAGCAAGTTTTCTGGCGCCGTTGCCGGGGACTCCGAGTGCTAAGATAGGGGAGCAGCACACTACCCTTTACCTTTGTTTTTTAGTCTTGTTAGTTTACCTTTCAGTTTTTATCTTTGTGTCCTTTATCAAAAATCAAAATATATATATATAGTATGTCTAGTTCCTTACTTGCCAATCAATGTCTAACTTATTTGAAACTAGATCTTATTGGCATGGAGGATTCACCGAGGATCAACAAGAATATTACAAGGAATACCGCTTGTCTCAAAAAGGGGTAAATTATGGAGACTCATACATCAAACGTATGAGTATGCTAACAACTTGTGCTCAATATATAATATATCTTTCTGCAGGGATGAATCTTGTTGCTTTATGAGGCACAAACACCTTGCTTTCCAATGTGAGTACAATGAGGATGAAACCTTAGCTTCTTATGCTAAGGGGAATTATGAATTTTATGATGCAGAACAAATAGAAGAATTTGTTGCTTTTAAGGGTGCCTATGAAATTACTTCTTTTCTTGAAAATATTGATGACGCCCCTTACAAATCTGAGAGTCTTGCTATACTTAACTATTGTTTGGAAAATTATGATGCAAATTATTATATTACTGATCATCTTGAGAGAATCTCTCCTCCAAAGGAAGAGACTAATGTTTTGCAGGACTCTATGGAAGAAGAAATTACTGAACCTGAAAGCTCCTTGGATGAAAAAGAGGAGGAGAGTGACGAACAAGAGGAGGAAGAATGGAGCCATCCATGTCTACCTTCTAATGAGAGTAACTCTTTGACTCTTACCTTATATGAGTGTTATGATCCTATGGATTCTTTTTAAATGTACCTTTTTGATGAAGTTGACGCCTTCTATGCTTATGGCCGTGATGCCACTATGGATGATGCTTACGGAGATGAACTTGCTATAGTTCCTCATGTTAAGCATGAAATTGTTTCTATTGCACCCACACTTGATTGTCCTATTATCCTTTTGAAATCTCCAATTCATATTCCAGAGAACTATGCTCTTATCAAGGCTCAATGTGATGGGTTGCATCTATCTTATCATCCTAAAAACCGTGTTGAAAACAATACACGTGTGCTTGTAGGTCATGAACAATATGATTTATGTGATAGTTATATTCTTGATGTTGTTCATGATGCTACTGAAAATTACTTTGAGAGAGGAAAGTTTGGTTGTAGAAACTTCCATGTTACAAAAACACCTCTCTTCATGTTGAAAGTTTTGAAGTTGTTCTTGTTCTACCTTCCTATGCATGTCACTTTGTGCTTCTTTGATTTATTTTATTACAAGATGCCTATGCATAGGAAGTGGGTTAGGCTTAAATGTGTTTCACATTTTCTTCTTGATGCTCTCTTTTGCTTCAAAATTCTTATTCTTGTGAGAGCATCTTCTATAATCTTTCAGCCTAGCTAATGGCTCTAAAGAAGCGCTTTCGGGAGGCAGCCCGCAACGAATTTAGGTTTTTATTTTTGCTTTTTGTTGTGTCTTGATGTTTTTTACTACTGTAGAAACATCAATGTATCTTTATTTTTCAAGCTTTGTGCCAAGTTTAGCCTCATACGGCAAGGGAAGTAAAAGTTGTGACATGCTGTCCAGAAAACAGATTCTGTCCTCGTGACCAGAAAAATTCCAGAAAAATCACAGTTCATACTTTTGAGCTGAAATTTTTACACAGTGTGATCTATACAATTACGAAACTTCCGTACGTTCTGATTTTTTTGATTTGAGTTGCAGAAGTGCCCGTAAAAAATTCTTTACTATCTTCTGTTCTGTTTTTCACAGATTCTGCCACGTTTTGTCTCTCCTAACTTTTGCAAACCTTAAGCTTGCTTTTTCTTTGCAAATTTTTTTTGGCACTCTTGAGAAACAGTAGCTCTTCAAGAATATCTTTATATCCAGTGGAGTTTTTTTATTTATTAAGGGTACTAACCTCTCTAATCAGCTTATGATGAGTTATGTATGAAGGGAGTTTTCAAGTGTGCGATAGAAGATGATGGAAGAAGATCCAGGAGTGTCAAGCGCTCAAGCTTGGGGATGCCCCCATGCATCCCCAATAAATATTCAAGAATACTCAAGCGTCTAAGCTTGGGGATGCCCCCGTGCATCCCCTTCTCCATCAACAATCATCGGTTCGTCCTTCGTCTCACTACATTTTTATCACTTCATGCGTTATGTGCTATGCTTGGAGGGTCGCGCTCTTAGGTTTTGTTTTTAGTTTTCTTTAGCTTTTCTTGCTGTTCATAACAAGTTAGATCCCTTCTTACTTTGTGTGGGAGAGAAACACGCTCCACTTTCAAAATTTAGAACACATCATAGGATTTTTCCTGCCTATCTTTTTGCTGTTGTGTGTTCTTTATCTTCTCATAGCTACTGCCATGTTTAGTTTTAGTCTTAGTTTGTCTTTAGCAAGAGCCTTGGCTTTTGTTTAGTTTGTTGCTGTAACTCTTTTTAGTTTTCATGTTTATCTTGTTAAAGAGAGTTGGTTGTTGCACTGAGTTGTGTCTTGTCTTGAAAATAGGTGATTTAGGTTGCTATTTAATTCTAGTAGTAGCTTGCAATGGTTTCGAGGTATTGTTGTGAGTAATGTTTGAACTTTTGGTGTCAAGAGCTCTAGCATATTAGTGATAGGTGTCGTATTTTGGGCAATCCGTGTTTATTTTCAAAACCTACAAAACTAGTTGAGAACTCTAGCTACTAGATGGATCACTACCCTTCTGAGGAGTCGGATATCAGAGAACACTCATGTACCATGAGTCGAGGATGCGCAAGGATAACCAAACCCCCGTACACTCCTCCTCGGGGTACTTGTCTCTTTGTGAACCTCCTTATTAGATTGAGAGTTACCGATAATAAGTGCATGAGTTCTTCAGACTAATATAAGTATTGAAAGTTGACACTTCCACCTTCCCATATTTTGCTTGCCTCTCCCGTGCCGTGCATTGCCTTCTTCTCACTCCGAGAGTTGGTGTCCACCTTCGCTGGTACATCCAAACCCTTGGCATGATACGCTCTGTCATCATAAGCCTCCTTATGTCTTTCCTCAAAACAGCCACCATACCTACCTATCAAGGCATTTCCATAGCCTTTCCGAGTTACATTGCCATGCAACTTCCACCTCTTCATGACTTGATCTTCATGTCATACATGTTCTTGCTACACTGGCAGCAACATACATTGCATACATCATGATAGTTACATCTTCTTTATGTTTTGAGTACCTTGTAAAGTGTGAAAGATCTCCTTTACCTTCTTGTAAAATAGAGTGTTGCCCTTATGTGAGGAAAAGATCCCAAAGTGGACACATTAAAATATCCCAAAGAGGACAAATGAGAGTTAAATAGAAAGAGCCATTGAGGCCACAAAAAAATACAAAAAATAGAAAAAATAGAAAAAGAAATAAAAAGAGAGAAAGGGGCAACACTACTATCCTTTTGAGAGATCCACACTAGTACTCCCTTTATATCCTTGTACTCCATAGAGATGATCATTATGCATATAGCTATGTGGGGACCTTCACACTATAGAACTTGGCTTGCATATTCCAAGGATGAGCCTCCTCAAACGAGCTCTAGGTCTTCATGAGCGAGCAAGTTAGATGCACCCCCACTAGTTCCTTTGGAGAGCTTCTTAGGTCGTATGTGCATCCGTTGCATGGCAATCCCTACTCCTCACATCATATCTATCATTTGGCATCTCTTGCCTATGATTGTCCTCATTGATGTGAGTCTTTCTCATCCTTTTTGTCTTCCTCCTCCACACTTCTCTCTTTGCCATCCTAAGTGTCAACTCTCGTGCTTACGCTCATCCATTGCATGAGTGCTCAAAATATCGAAAAGGAGTGGATCAAATTGACTTGTACCTGGCTAGTGGTCTGGGGACGAGTCAAGATAAGATTCCAAAGAAGACCAAGTATGAAACTTTAGTAGATTGAGTTCTCAACAAAAATACTTTTTTCTCGTATTCCCTATCCCCCTTCTTGCACGCAAACACCATTTGGAGACATTCGAGTCACAGACAGCGAGAGCTCTTGCACCTATTGTTCTTTTCTTACTTGTTTCAATGCTAATATAGACTCTTGCATGTTATGACTTGAATTGAATCTCTAACCTTGATTTCTTTACTTTTCAAAGTTCTTTTATGGTTGCTAGCATGTCACCACAGAAATTATGCTTGTTATCATTTACCTACTCGAGGACGAGCAGGAATTAAGCTTGGGGATGTTGATATGTCCAAAACGTATCTATAATTTCTGCTTGCTCCATGCATGTTTTGTGTGATATTGCTATGATCTAGATACACTTTCATACATTTTTGATCATATTTGGACTAACCTATTAACTCAGTGCACCCCAGTGCCAGTTCCTGTTTTCTGCTGTTTTTCTATTTCAGTTTTCCCCCATATAAAAAGTGCCAGAAAAATTCGGGAAAATTCAGATAAAAAATCAGCGTGAAGGAAGCTTCGCGAAGAGCCCGAGAGGGGCCAGAGGGGAGCCAGGGGGGCCTAGGCGGCCACCCGGCGCGGCCCCACCCCTGGCCGCACCAGGGGGGCGCCTGGGGCCCCTGGTCCACCTTTGGCTGCCCCCCTTCGCCTATTTATTCTCCGTCACGGGAAAACTCCAGAGGAAGAACCCTATTCCGCAAACTCGCCTCTGTTCTGCCGCCGCCGCGCTTCCGAGATCGGGATCTCTAGAATACCTCTTCCCGGCACCCTGCCGGAGGGAGGATTGACCTCCGGGAGTCTCCTCTCCACCATGGATGCTCCCCGGATGTCTCGTGAGTAGTTTTCCTTGGACCATGGGTCCATGATCAGTAGCTATGTGATGTTCTCCTCCCCTCTTTGATCTTCATTGTTTAGACCTCGTGAGCTTCCCTACATGATCGAGGCACTTTTGTAATATTTTCTGCTATTGCTATGTTGAGTTTGATAGGATCTGATGGATTATGAGATTATTTTCAGATTGTGATAGAGTAATATATTTGGTTTTTATCTCTTATATTTTTGTTCCTAAGTAATTCTTGCATGTTCTCCGTTGCTGTTTATTGCTTTGGCCAAGTAGTAGGTAGTGACTCCAAGAGGGAACGTTGTGCTAGATTGTGGGTTCATGCCCCCCGATGACACGCTTGAGTGACAGAAACATGAGTCTAGGGGATGTGCTATTGCCACAAGGGGGGAAAACAACGGTGCTTGTAACCGCGGTTACAAGGATTGTTTACTTTACGCAGAGTTCTTTTTAATGGAGTTGTCTGTTGCTTTGGGTTTACACTTTGGGTGGGGCTCGCAACTTAATACCAGCGAGATGTTCTGGATAGATATCTCAAGGTGGATGATTAGTAGTAGATGCAGATGGATTTCGGTCTACTTACTTTGGCGTACTAGCCGTGCTTTTGAGCCTGTTCCTTTCTTTTGTAGCGTAGTTAGCATTGCGGTGCGTTCATAATCCTGTCAATTGCCCTTCTGTAATTTGTTTACCTCGCATAGCAGCTTTATCGTCTTTTGGGAGAGAGACATCACTAGTGAACATCACGTATCCCGGTCCATATCCTTATTATTGTTTCCAAGCTATATTTACTTTACTGCTTTTACTTGCTATCATTATCCCTTGCGTTTTACCCTTTGTGAACAACAAGACCGGAGAGATTGACAACCTCTCTGAACTTCGTTGGGAACAAAGTTATCTGTGTCTGTGTGGAGGTCCGCGTCAGTTGCGCCCCTGACACCTACTTATCATCTCTGGAGTCCTACTGGAGAAAAACCTTGGTATCTTCACCGAGGGAAAACTGCTGCTGCACTACATCTCAAACCTTCCACTTGGGGTAACCAACGAAGGGCGAGAAGCCATCAAGGGCAACACTCTAATTTACAAGAGGGTATAGAGATCTTTCACACTTTACAAGGTACTCAAAACATAAAGAAGATGTAGCTATCATGATGTATGCAATGTATGTCGTTGCCAGTGTAGCAGGAACATGTATGACATGAAGATCAAGTCATGAAGAGGTGGATGTTGCATGGCAATATATCTCGGAAAGGCTATGGAAATTCCTTGATAGGTAGGTATGGTGGATGTTTTGAGGAAAGATATAAGGAGGTTTATGATGACAGAGCGTATCATGCCAAGGGTTTGGATGTACCGGCGAAGGTGGACGCCAACTCTCGGAGTGAGAAGAAAGCAATGCACAACACAGGAGAGGCTAGCAAATATGAGGAGGTGGAAGTTTCAACTTTCAATACTTACATTAGTCCGAAGAACTCATGCACTTATTATCGGTAACTCTCAATCTAGTAAGGAGGTTCACAAAGAGACAAGTACCCCGAGGAGGAGTGTATGGGGGTTTGGTTATCCTTGTGCATCCTCGACTCACGGTACGTGAGTGTACTCTAATATCCGACCCCTCAGAAGAGTAGTGATCCATCTAGTAGCTAGAGTTCTCAACTAGTTTTGTAGGTTTTGAAAATAAACACGGATTGCCCAAAATACGACACCTATCACTAATAGGCTAGAGCTCTTGACACCAAAAGTTCATACATTACTCACATCAATACCTCAAAACCATTGCAAGTTACTACTAAAGTTAAATAGCAACCTCAATTACCTACTTTAAAGACAAGACACAACTCAGTGCAATAGGCAAACTCTCTAAACAAGATAAACATGAAAACTCAAGAGAGTTCCAGCAACAAACTAAACAAAAGCTCTTTAAAAATATAAACATGAAAGCTAAGAGCAAAACATGGCAGTAGCTAAGAAAAGAAAAGGAACAACTCACAGCTAAGGAAATAATCATGCAAATCCTATGAGTAGTTTTAGTTCAAACGGAGTGTGTTTCTCTCCCACACAAAGTAAGACGGGATCTAACTTGTTATGAAAAGCAAGCAAAGCTAAAGAAAACTAAAAATAAAACTTAAAAGCGAGACGCTCCAAGCATAGCACATAACGCATGAAGTGATAAAAATATAGTGAGACGATGGACGAACTGATGATTGTTGATGGAGAAGGGGATGCACGGGGGCATCCCCAAGCTTAGACGCTTGAGTCTCCTTGAATATTTGTTGGGGATGCATGGGGGCATTCCCAAGCTTGAGCGCTTGACACTCCCGAATCTTCTTTCATCATCTTCCCTCGCACACTTGAAAACTCCCTTCATACATAACTCATCATAATCTGATTAGCGAGGTTAGTTCCCATAATAAAATAACTTTTCCCCACTGGATATAAAGATATTCTTGAAGAGCTACTGTTTCTCAAGATTTCCAAAAGGTTTTTGCAAAGAAAAAGAAAGCTTAAGGTTTGCCAAAGTTAGGAGAGACAAAACGTGGCAGAATCTGTGAAAAACAGAACAGGTAGTAAAGAATTTTTTAGGGGTACTTCTGCAACTCAAATAAAAAAACTCAGAACATACAAAAGTTCCGTAATTGTATAGAGCACGATGTGTAAAAATTTCAGCTCAAAAAGATGAACTGGGATGTTTCTGTGATTTTTCCCGTCACGAGGACAGAATCTGTTTTCTGGACAGCATGTCACAACTTTCACTTCCCTTGTCATATGAGGCTATAACTTGGCACAAAGCTTGAAAATAAAGATACAATGATGTTGCTACAGTAGTAACAATCATCAAGACCACTAAAAAAGAAAGTAAAAACTCAAAGTAAAGATAACAAGGGTTGTATCCCTAGAGCTCTTTATTTTATAGACATAAAGACAGGCTTAAGATTTCGATGATGCTCTTGTAGGAATAAGAGTTGAAGAACAAAAGAGAGCATCAAGAAGAAAATACGAAACAAATTTAAGCCTAACATGCTTCCTATGCATAGGAATATTGCAATGAAATAATTTACTGAAGCACAAATCAATAAGTATAGGAAGGCAAAACTAGTGCAACCTCAAAACCTTCAACATAATGAGAGGGAACTTGATATTATTAAAATATCTATAAGAATATTGTCGTCGATATGCAAACGGCAGGTGCCATCGGATGGCTAAAGTGGGGGAACAATGCGCAGACGACGGCGCTCCGAAATGGGTCTAGGCACAAGCACACGGCGAGGTACCCAGGTTCGGGGCTCTCCGTAGAGATAAAACCCCTACTCCTGCCTTCTGAACTATAGGCATATCTGTGTACATAGTTGCTCCTTGAGCTGTATGTGCTGCGGCCGGGCTGAATTGCCACGGGCCGAGCTAATCTACTAGTAGATGGATGAAATGGAGTGCTCATCTCCCCTCCACCGTGAGCCATCTTGCCCCTTATATAGTGGGTGGCAAGATGACCATGGGATGGAGACAAGGGGAGGAGGACAAAAAGCTAGTACATGTGATGTGATGTAATGTGACATCTCACACCCACACTATTCATGATGTGACTAAAGGTGTACTTTCTTGTCTTGTATGCTTGTCTTGTCTTGTTTTTCTTGATGCTTCGGTTGACTTCCGGGCATTCAGACTGCGAGCAATCGGCAGCCAACAGATGAGCAGTCGACCGGGAGAATGGGCAGTCGGTGCAGAGCCCTCGGGAGTTGGCCGAGCTGGGCCGCAGTCGGCGGGGAGAAGCCGGCCGGGTGCAATCGACAGGCGCGCAGTCGGCCGGCGGCAATTGCGTCGAATCGGGGACTTTGGTATACCTGGGGGTAATTCCCCCGACAGTATTCCCCCGACAAATATGTTCCCCTCTCATAATAATTTTCAGTGGGATCATGAATAAACTCAACAATATAAGTATCACATAAAAAATTCTTATCATGATCCACAAGCATAGAAAATTTGTTACTCTCCACATAAGTAAAATTCTTCTCATTAGTAATAGTGGGAGCAAACTCAAGAAAATAGCTATCACATGAATCATTCTTATCATGATACACTTCCAAACATTTATTTTTTATAGCATAAGTGTCATCACAATAATCATTATAGATAGGAGGCAAAGTATCATCAAAATAAATTTCCTCATCAAAACTTGGGGGGCTAAAAAGATCATCTTCATCAATTGTAGCATCCCCAAGCTTATAGCTTTGCATATCATTAGCATCAAAAGTATTCAAAGAAGTCATGAAAATAACATTACTAATATCATGAGTGTTGTGCAAATAATAAACCTCCATAGGCTTTTTGATCTCCTCCTCAAACACTTCATGTCCTAACTCAAGATAGAGCTCATAAAGCTCTCTCATAAATTTTTTGTTGTTTTCCATAAATCCTAACTAGTGAAAATAAAAATTAGAAACAAAAAGAACTAATTGCAAGATCTAAAGATATACCTTCAAGCACTCACCTCCCCGGCAACGGCGCCAGAAATAGCTTGATGTCTACGCACGCTTCTATTCTTGTAGACTATGTTGGGCCTCCAAGCGCAGAGGTTTGTAGGACAGCAGCAATTTCCCTCAAGTGGATGACCCAAGGTTTATCGAACTCAGGGAAGTAGAGGTTGAAGATGGTCTCTCTCAAGCAACCCTGCAATTAAGATACAAGAAGTCTCTTGTGTCCCCAACACACCTAATACAACTAGGAGTTGTATAGGTGCACTAGTTCGGCGAAGAGATGGTAAAATATGGGTGATAGGTGTGATAAAACGAAGTAATATAAATCTGTAATAAAAAGTGCAGCAAAGAAACAAGTAACAAAAGTGAGTGCAAACGGTGTAACAATGATGGAAACAAGGCCAAGGCTTCATACTTTCACTAGTGGCAACTCCCAACAACATTAACATAGTCTAATCACATGATATTTCCCATAAAACATGCAATGGAGACGTACTCGGAGGTCATTCCTTTGTGGTCAAGAGAGGACGAGAATTGTGTAGGGCTACAAAAGCACACTTCAGAGTTCGTAGTTCTCAATCTATGGATTTCCCAATGTCACCGCGGCCATCCAAAGAGAGTACCACAATCACCACAGCATATCTAAAGGATAGTCAAAGACAAGAACCAAGAGACTCTCAATCTTCAATCCACACACAAAAGAGGAAATCACTCATGATAATATTCTTCTAACCCATGTCCAATAAACCGTTGTCACCTTGGTCTCGGAGATTATACTAGATAAGATCAATTGAGTACATCAATCCAATACATAGAGGAAGGGGAAATATCATGGGATCACCCTAGATTAACATAGCCTATGATCACAACAAAGATCACATCATGGGAGAGAGAGAAACCACATAGATCAAGATATAAACCTTAGCCCCGAGGGGAATTACTCACACATGGACATGGTGAGAGGGAGAGTTGTTGATGGAGAGGTGCAGCCCGGAGGAGATGAAGGAGACGGCGGCGGCCACGGCGGCGGCGGCGCCCACGGCCACGACCAGGCCCTTGGGGCAGCGGCCCTTGGCCCCTTCTTCTTCCTTGGAGATGGTGCTGCTGTGGAGATTGATCTCCCCCTCAAGACTGCTGCCAAGGGGGAGGAATTTTCGTGGTACCCTTTGACCGAATTTTATGTCTAAATCCACCGGAAAAAAATTCCCTACAACTTTGTAGTTTTAAGTTTTTCCGTTTGAGGCCGTCTTCTAGCGTTTCCGAGGCGATCTTTAAAACCTGTCTGGTGGGGACATATTTTAGGAGAGTTAAAGTCCAACTCCTACAAGGCTCCTTTTTGTTATTTTTCCTTTATCCAAGTAATTCCTACACATAAAGTACAAAACCAAGAACTTGTGCACTCTTGCAACCATTAATAGGTTAGTTCCAAAATATGTTATAAAGATATATGAAAGTATATCAAAAACATAGCAATATCACACAAAACATGCATGGAGCAAGCAAAAATTATAGATACGTTTGGGACGTATCAGTCGAGTATAATGAGCATGCTCATCCAATGATTTTCCCTCAACCAAGCCGGTTGGGTTTTTAGCGCGAGCACAAATTGATCGAAGGCGATCCAAGTGAAACATGTCCATCCTACCATATTTGGGTGGTTCCACACCCATGGTAAAGATAGCATCAGTAGGCAAGCAAAGACAAAGACAAAATGTAGCAACTATTTTTTTTGTTTTTTCATATAAGACACACAAGCAAAACTAGAAAGTAAACTAACAAGACTAAAAAGAAAAGATAAAAGATAGCGTGCAAATCCCCTGTCTTGAAGAGCGGAGTCCCCGGCAACGGCGCCAGAAATTTTGCGGTTCACGGGACCTATCTTTTGTCGCACCTCGGAATCCCCGGCAACGACGCCAGAAATTTGCTTGATGTGCGAGAGATGATAATGACTTCTCGACCTTCGTTGCTTACCCCACCAAGTGGAAGGTGAGATGTAGGATAGCAGCAAATTTCCCCTAACTTAGAGGATAAGGTTTGGCTCCCGTCGGACTTCGAAAGCTACAAGTAGGTGTCAACGGCGCAATTGATGCGAACCTGCACACAATACAAATAACTTTCCTCCCAACGAAGTTCAGAGAGGTTGTCAATCTCTCCGGCCTTGTTGTTTACAAAGGATCAAACGCAAGGGATAAAGGATAATGATAATTGCAACTAGAAAGTAAAAGCAGGAAATAATCTGAGCATGTAAACAGTGATGAGAATATGGTCTGGGTGATACGTCCAAAACGTATCTATAATTTCTGCTTGCTCCATGCTTCTTTTGTGTGATATTGCTATGATATTGATGAACTTGCGTACACTTTTGATCATATTTGGACTAACCTATTAACTCAGTGCACCCCAGTGCCAGTTCCTATTTTCCGTTGTTTTTCTATTTCAGGTTTCCCCCTTATTAAAAGTACCAGAAAAATTTCGGGAAAAATATAGGAAAAATCAGCGTACCGGAAGCTTTGAGAAAAGCCCCGGAGGGGCCAGAGGGGAGCCAGGGGGGCCAGGCGGCCAGAGGGAGCGGCCAGGCCCCTGGCCGTGCCAGGGGGCGCATGGAGCCCCTGGCCCACCTCTGGCTGCCCCCTTTCGCCTATTTATTCCCCGTGACGAGAAACCCTCAGGGACAGAACCCTTTTTCGCGATCTCTCCTCTGTTCCGCCGCCGCCGCGCTTCCAAGATTGGGAGCACCAGAAGACCTCTTCCCGGCACCCTGCCGGAGGGAGAAATCACCTCCGGGAGCTTCTCCACCACCATGGATGCTTCCCGGATGAACCGTGATTAGTCCACCTTGGACCATGGGTCCATGATCAGTAGCTATGTGATGTTCTCCTCCCCTCTTTCTTCTTCATGGATTAAACCTCGTGAGCTGCCCTACATGATCGAGGCACATATGTAATCTTTCTGCTGTTGCTATGCTAAGTTTGCTGGGATCCGATGGATTATGAGATTATGTTCAGTTTGTGATTGAGTTATATATTTGATTCTCTTCTTTTATATTTATGTTCTTGAGTAACTCTTGCGTGTTCTCCGTTGTTGTTTATTGCTTTGGCCAAGTAGTAGGTAGTGACTCCAAGAGGGAGCGTTATGCATGATTGTGGGTTCATGCCCCCCGATGACTAGCTTGAGTGACAGAAACATGAGTCTAGGGGATGTGTTTTTGCCTCAAGGGGGAAAACAACGGTGCTTGTACTTGCGGATGCAAGGATTGTTTACTTTACGCAAAGTTCTTTAATGCAGTTGTCCGTTGCTTTGAGTTTACACTTTGGGTGGGATTCGAAACTTAATTGTCAGAACCCCAACTAGGGTAAGTGCTAGGGTTTGTTTGTGCCCTTTGCTGCATCATGCAAAAATTTCAAAAGAAATTCAAAAATGGGGAAAAGAAAGCCCTGAGAAATTAAATCAAATGGCCAGACAAAAATTTCTTCCAAAAATTGCTCTGGTATTTTTGAAAAGTCTTATAATTATGCATGATCACATATAAAGTGAAGTGGGTCCCACTGCATGCACCAAGATTTTTCAAATATTCCAAATAGGGCTTGGAAATTAAATTAAACTCCAATTTGAATTTAAATTCAAATTGTTTGATTTTCAAAATTCACCAAAACTTATGAGTGGCTAGCTATATATGTTATAAGCCCACATAAAAGTTTTCATGATTTTTAAAAATGCTCTGCTATTTTATTTTGGGGCAAAACAAACAACAGAAAAGGAAAACAGAAGCAAAACACAGAGAAAAAGAAAAACAAAAGCTAGCCCACCCCTACAGGCCTCGGGCCCAACTAACCCCCCCCCCCCCCACGGCCACCCTTGTCGTCTTCCTCAACCAGCTCGGTGGCGAGCTGGGAGGGAGCCGGCGACGCCACCGCGACGCCTAGCGGCTTCCAGACCTCCCCCTGGCCTGTAAGCGCGCCACGGAGCTGCCTGCGAACCCCCGCACCCTTTCCCCCTCCTCTGGCTTCCTCCCTGTCTCTCTTCCCCGTGAATCCAGCGCCGCCCGAAGCCCAGCCGGAGCACGCCGCCGTGCAGCGCGTGGCCATCGAGCACTTCTCGGCGAACTATGCTGTCCAGAAGGTCCGCAGCAGACGACTTCATCAAGCCGCGCCACGAATCGAGGCCAGAAGCCCTTGGACGAGCCGCCAGCTTCGAGTTCTTCCCCACGGCCGCCGTGCGCCATTGTCAGAATTCGCCATCGCCTCGCATCCTCCGGCTTCCTCGAGCCCGTCTCTGCAACCAGGGTGAGCATGCGCTCATTTCCCCTCATTTTCCCGCTCGAATCCGTGCCCGAGTCACGTTTCGCCATGGTCCAGTCCACGGCCGCCGCTGCCCCTCGTCGCCGGCGAGGTTCCGGCCGCCCCCTGACCTCCCTGGTGCCATAGCTCGAAGCGGACGAGCACGGGCATCACTCCGGTGCCTTCCGCGTGCCCAGCCGTGGCCGATTTGGTCACTCCGGCGGGGCTCCGCCGTGCCCAGTGGCACCGGCGGCTAGCCGCCGGCCGGTGGATTAGCTTAAGGGCTAATTAGCCCTTAATCACCCCCCAGTGACGATGACAGGTGGGTCCCCCTGGCCCCTAACCCCTCTGTTAAGTTAACAGAGAGGGGATTAAACCCTCTCCCACGGACATGGGGCCCCCAGTTGTCAGCCCCCCCTATGACGTCACCCTGACCTCAGCATGACGCAATAAAGGTTTTCCAGAGAATTAAAATACTCCAGAAATTACAGAAAATTGAATAAACTTTGGAAAATCATAACTAATTCATATTAACTCCAAATTGGACATATAATATATGAAAAATTATCAGAAAAATGCAAGGATTAATAATATGCAATTTGTTTTCATGTTTGGCCATTTTAAAATGGGGAAACAGTAGACAATGTGCATATGACTTAATTTGAATTCAAATTTGAAGTTTGAATTTGCATTCCAAATGCAATATACTTCAATTAAATTGAATTTTCCACGAATCAGTACCCTTCACATCATGTGACAACTTAAACATGTGCTTGTGCATTCTATTACAATGTTGCCACCCTCTTGTTGATGATTGTGCCGATAACAGTGCCTCCGTGACGGTGATCACCCCCGAAGAAGAAGACCACCGTTAAACCCCGTGTGTCGTCATCAAGGCAAGCAAACCCTATTGGTCATGTCTATAAAATCCCAATTCCCTCTCAGTCTCGCTTATGCATGTTTAGGAGATCACTTTGTATCGATTCTACCGCATAGTTGAACCCATATCCGATGCATGACCTATCATCTTGTCACAGTAGTAAGCAAACCACAATCCTAGCTGACATAGGAGTTGTTTGATATCATGAGGCCCCTGCAAATGTTATAGCTTATTGCATGCTCAGTGTTACATGAGGTTGCTTTTGATGTGAGTCGGGATGATAGTGAACATGGTGTTGATGAAAGTGAAACTGTGTCGGTGAATCCACCCTAATACAAGGTGAACGATGAGGGGCTGTGTAGGAGTACACAGTGGGTTGTCTCGTTGAACACCGCCTTAAGCATCGAGTTCTTGTATGATAATCCAAGACAAAGAGTACAACCACACATTGGGCTCACTGACCCCTCTCGGCCTAGTACCTTGATCCGTGTCGACGTCCAGGAGTCACATTACTTCGGGCTTTCCATTTGACATCTGCATAGAAAAAGAATGAAGGAATGGTTGCATCATATAGATATGTGGGTGCACATGTGAGGCAGGAAAACCATCTGCCAGAGGTGGCGTCTCGGTCACCTACATTGTTTGAGTCCGTTTCGTTGATCCGGCCGGACTCTCGAGCGGAGGCAAACTCAGATAGTCGACTCCTGGAATAGACCGGTTGTGAGCGAAGTGTCGTGGTGAACATCCTCGCTGTCACCTCTTGAACGGTGGCGAGACCTGGCGGTAACCGATGGTCATGTGTGTGTAGTTTACACCCTTGCAAGGTTAACAAAACTATTCGAATAGCCGCGTCCGCGGTTAAGGACTACTTGGAACCTGTACCTGATTATTAGACAACTTGAATGGATACTTCTAAAACTCGCAAGATAAGCGTGAGTGCTATGGTGTGCTTCCTCGTGGGGAAGTCGAGGAAGTAACCATAGTGGTGTATTGGTTGGAGACTTGGATAGTGGACTCGTGTACGCTTCTTACCTCAAGTCTGGTATTCGTAGTTCAGGATTAGCCAAGTCAAAGCTGGCACTTCTGCATGTTGAACCCCACCTCACTTTACCTTGATACTTGAGCATGAGTAGTTTAGTTCTGATGTAAGTCTTGCTGAGTACGACTTTGTACTCACGTTTGCTTATTCTATGTTTTAGATAAGAAAACGGACCCCGATGGAGTCACCTTCGTGAAGCTCGACGTTGACTAAGTTAGCATAGTCCCAGACAGCAGTCTGGTCCCTCGTGGAAGGGCATGTTTGTTTTACAAGGCTTCTCTAAGCCATTTGTTAAACTTGTCTGTACTCAGACCTAATTTGCTTCCGTTGTATTGATGTAATGTTGATCACAGACATGTTATCTTTGTATGCTCTATGTGTATATCAATAAAGGGTACGTTGTAGAGTTATGTGATGATACCTGATGTTCATACTAGGCATGTGTGCTGCGTGTATGTTTATAACATGCATGTCTTAGTATGGGTTTTCGAAACCTTAGTTGTGATCTGGCTGGCGGTCTTTTATACACCAAGTGGCCCTTAGATGTGCGCAGCTTGGGGCATCGCGACGCGATTGCTCATGATTCTGTCACGTGCACACTTTGTTGTATGATCGAGCCCGCCCTAGACCCCGACTAAGTGATCGGACTGGAGTAAGTTTATGTAAGAGTTAGGATCCAATCGATAACATGGTTGAGGCGACTTGTCTATGAATATGGGATTCACCACCCATAAGAATTTAGACTTGTGAGCGGACGTTGAGGACCCATCTCAGTTGATCATCCGGCCTGAATGGGATGCCCCTCATGTTCGATGCTTACCGAGAACGTTCTTTGCTTGGCCTTGTCTGCTTAGACAAGTGGGTACGGTTCTCGGCTCTCCATGTGATTGTATCGTGACTGGAATTACATACGCTAACCCCGGGTCCCGACAGACTTGGTATCAGAGCAGGACTGTCTGTAGGCTTATCAAACCCTTGGTCGAAGTCGAGTCTAGCATTCTATAGTTATATAGTTACTCTGGGTATAAGGGAACAACGTAAGACTTCTTTTTCTCCTTACCCTCATCGGTCTGAGTTCTGGGTCACCCTTATCTTTTCTACGGGATGATAGGACTAGGCTCATCTATGTCTGACTAGAACATCTCGTTGTTTGCTTCCTTGTAGCCGTAGGAAAGTTGTGTCCGGTTTCCTAGCATTGTTGTAATGCTGATTTCTTACATCATATTATGTAAGTGCTGTATCTACATTGAAAGAAAATTGTTTTCTTGCAATTACAGCCGTTATGCTGTCCGAATCATTCCAGGTTTCTTCAAAATCTGATGCATTTGCAAAATTCTTCCCTCCTTTTCGGTTGTCCTTTTAGAAGAACTTCTAGGTGGCATTCCCGACAGTTCCATAGTGTTTGATGTAGGTTTTGCTCTAGAAACCTATAGTGATTCAATTGCAGCTCTTGCTCCCACTTTAGATGTCTTCTAGCCAGAAGAACCACACTAACCATCGTGTTGGGGTACTTGCTACTCTGACATATCTGTTGTAGCCCTAGTAAACCTTGGTCATCCTCTAGGAAGCTATCCAGAGATCCAACCCCTTAAACCTAGCCACCCGACAGGTGTGTAGAATTCATAGTGGATCTTATACCAGGCACAGCCCCAATTTCCAGACGCCCATATAGAATGGCCCCACATGAGTTAGCTGAGCAAAAAACCCAACTTGATGCTTCGTTGGCAAAAGGCTTCATCCGCCCTAGCTCATCGCCATGGGGTTGCCCCGTTCTGTTCGTAACGAAGAAAGATGGAACAGAAAGGATGTGTGTAGACTATCGCCCGCTAAATCTAGCGACGATAAAGAACAAGTACCCACTGCCCAGGATCAATGATCTTTATGATCAACTTGCTGGATCCTCTGTCTTCTCCAAGATGGATTTGAGATTAGGCTATCATCAAATCAAAATCCGAAACGAGGACATCCCAAAGACGGCTTTCACTACTCGATATGGTCTTTACGAGTACACCGTCATGTCCTTCGGTTTAACCAATGCCCCCGCCACTTTCTCGCGCTTAATGAATTCGATCTTCATGGAGTACCTAGATAAATTTGTTGTAGTTTATCTTGATGACATTCTCATCTACTCGAAGAAAGAAGAAGAGCACGCAGAACATCTTAGGTTGGTATTGATGAAACTTAGAGAGCATCGCCTGTATGCTAAATTCTCCAAGTGTGAATTTTGGCTACCAGAAGTGACCTACTTAGGCCACGTGATTTCTGCGAAAGGTGTTGCAGTCAATCCCGAGAGAGTTCAGGCCGTCCTTAACTGGACTCCACCTGAATCGGTTAAGCAAGTTAGGAGTTTTCTTGGCCTAGCAAGCTATTGTCGCCGCTTCGTCGACAACTTTTCTGTAACGACCCGGTCCCGAAGGGAACCAAGTCTACTGTGCTTCTGTGCTATCCCTGGATCAGTATGCTAGCACACACAGTACTCGATGAAATACCATGAATCACATGTCAAAAAGTAACGTAAATACATGGTATTTATTACCTTATAGCCTTTGGGCAAGAATACACCGCGGAAACAAACAATACATAAGTGGAGTCCCATCAACACCAACGGCAAAGTTGAGTGTAGACATCGTAACCCTACATCGCATCACTTACTCGGCATATACAATCCTGCAACACCGAAGGTTACAACCCAAAATGGGTCAGTACTTTGAATGTACGGCAAGTTACTCCCAAAAAAATATATAACAGACCTATCTTCTACATGCAATTTTGGCTGGTGGAAAAGCTCTAAGAGTTTTAGTTTGCATAAAGCTGATTTTGTCCTACTCACAGATTATCATAACAATACTACAAAGCTCATAATATGATTGAATTGGTTTCTCCAAGTCAATCTATTCCCAAAGTTGATTAAACCCGATTGATTAATTAAATATGATGAGATCCATCAACATTCCCACTTCTAGATGCTCAAAGTTGTCCGTAACCGGGGACACGGCTAATCATGATCAGTTTGTACACTCTACAGAGGTTTGTGCACTTTTCCCCACAAGACTCGACCACCTCCTTTTTAGTTCGTCACACTGCATGTTGTATGGGAACCGGAAGGTCGAGACATGGTCTTTTAGAAGAGTTTCCCTCACTCTGGCGGTGCCCATCCCACCTACTCATAACTACGTTCGTAGCACCACCTAGCAAGAGTCACTACAACTAATCAACCAAGCCAGAGCCCATAGTAGCTTGTGGTTGCACACGTAAGCTTCTAATTATGAAAAATATGATTGATCCCTTTAAGCCTGGGTGGCATTCCGCAGTGATTACTGGCCATCTCCAGGTCACTCAGGCAAATCCACTGGTTCCTCCAGGGTGCCCCCAACCATTCCACCCAGGTGGTTCATTAAGATTATCTTGGTCCTGTTTACTACCTAGTCGCTCATACCTCTTAATGGATCACTTCCCAATCCACGTCTACTTAGCAAAGCAGTATAATTCTACACGGTGGCGACAATGATATAAGGTTCAGACCTACCTCAATGAACTACTGGGTGTAATAGCATAGCATAATATATAATCCTATCAATGAATAATATTTAAGTTGGACTACAATGCATATAAAAAATATAGGTAATAGTGGAGCATGATCAAAAGAGTAACTTGCCTGGATCCTGACGATGAAATATTCTACTCGTAGTTATCTCTCCATCTCGTTACAATATATCTAACGGTAAAAGAGAAACACTTCAACACACAACTCAATCCAAAGTGAAGATCCAAATAAGATACAATTACAACATAAATATTTAGTTATTACTATTAATAAACTAATTACTATGGCATGGATAGGTTGAGATAGGATCAAGTTGGATTGGATGGAAATATGATGGAAATCATATATCCGAGGGTTGTAAAATCAATTGTATATGTTGGAGGTTGATTATAAAATCAATTGGATGGAGAGTATGTCAAACTCAGTTGGTTTGTCCATATGAATATTTGAATAGGAAATCAATTCTTGGATTGGATTCAAAGAGATCCGATAGAAATCGTGATGATCTTGTTGAGAAGATTGAATTTTTGTAGCCAAATTTATATAAAAAGAGATATAACTAAATGGAAGCTAAGACGAAGGTTTGAGGTCAAAATAGTGTATTTATATGATGGAAAGAATGTGAAAATTGTCCAAACAGAAAGAATTGATTTTAAGGATCAAATTTGATGAAGAAAATATTCCAAATAAATTATAGAATAAGATGTATATCAAATATACTCAAATTATAGAAATAAATTTGAGTTAAATTTCAAATTATCAAAAGTGGAATATTACTTGACCAAAATAAACTACATGTTTCAAGGAATCCGGGGATATAAAATTTGTCGAAATCCGACTTACGGGCTAGAAGATATGAATTTCTAAAGTTTGGGCTTTTTTTTTGAAAATGAATTACGGGAATTGAAAATGGGCTGCCACGTGGCGAGTTTTGATTGGTCAGTACCCCTTCGTTTTTTTAACAGAAAAAAATATGCAATGAACATACAGAAGAGAGAGAGCTCACCGGAGATCTCGCCGGAATTTTGGAAAAAAGGTCTTAGGCATCAATGAACAACCGAACGGGGTAGAGGATGATTTAGGCGACTCGATGGACAAGGTTATAGCTTCATGTTCGTCCTCGGATAGCCGAGAAGTTCCGTCGGAGTAGAGAAGAACGCATGAAGAGCACGACGACACGGACGACATGCTTCGGCCTTGCAATCGAGAGTAAAAATATGTCACAACGGTGCGCAAAGGAAAGAAGAAGAAACTAGAGGAAGAAATGTGTCATAGGTACCTTCCATGGTGATGCAATCTTCATCGGAAGTGTGGATGTATCCTAACCCCGACGATGAATTGCTAACGAACGAGATGGTTTTGGAGAGAGACTTTCTGCGTGGGGATGTGTGGTTCAAAGGGGTCCTAGGGGCGGTATTTATAGGGTCATGGGAGGTCCATAGAAGGAGAGTGGGTGAGGTTTTGGAATGGAGTTAATGACATTCATGGAGAAATAATGAACATTAAAAGCGAGGTTTTGGAAATAGATTTAATGACATTCATGGAGAAATAATGGGCATTAAAAGCGAGGTTTTGGAAATGAATTTAATGGCATTCATGGAGAAAATTCTGGACAATTAAAAGCATTAAAACGCATGTTTGTTTCCATGAATGGATTCCTCATGAACTTGTCCACAATTTTTGTGTAGGTTCTGAAGTGAATCAGTCAAAAGAGTATATGGGAGGAAAGGAGGAAGAGCTTCAGTTGCCATGGCGATTTTCTTCTGTGTTCACGTACACATGAACGAACGAGAGGAAGAAGACAGCTCGCTCGGGCTATGGGCCTTAGTAAAAATTTGGCCCTAGATAAAGAAAAAGGAAAGAGAGATAGAGAAAAAATTAGATAGATTACCTCGGTCCAATTGACTTAGGAATCCTATTTTTATTATCTGAGTTAAACACACTCAAATAAAATTGTATAGGCCAAATAAAACATAGAGAGTCTAGGAAAACTATATTTCCCTCTCAGAATAAATTTTAGAAATAGATTTTTATGGAAAAAAACTCATTAACGAAATTATTAAATTTTTCCAATACTGTTTTTGGAGAAGTCGTATTATCTCCTCTTATTTTATTTATTAAATTATTGGAAATATTTAAATATCTCTTAAACGTCAATATCCAATAAACTCCAAAATAAGAATTCAAGAATGAGTATGGGACCATAATAAATTTAAGAAAGTCATTTTATTCTCACTCGAAAATATTTAATTGTGGTTCGTACCAAATTTCAAAAGGACAAAGGAAAGAAAATCATTCTTTGAAATTTTGAATAAAGTTCACAACCAAAATTTTCATTATTGGATAAATGATTATCCAATTTTATTAAATGGTTTGTAAAGGTTTAAACAAAAACTCAAGGGAAAAGTTTTCATTTATCCCAAAATCAAAACAATTCAATCAATATTATATTATTTATTAACATTCCAAAATTTTGAAAATTTTGGGATGTTACAAACTACCACCCTTAAAAGAAATCTCGTCCTCGAGATTTGCAAAGGCTCGAAAGAAATGTGTTAGGCTCGAGGATTTTTGGGTTACTTCCCCATGGTCTTGGCATAACATTATGAGGCTTGCGGTTTATCCTTCACTTCTCGTTTTGAGGGTTGTGTTCCACCGGTACAATTACATATGCTTCCGTTACTTAAATCATATCCTGGGCTCATGGCTTTTGGCACCAGTTTTTAACCTTAACCAGGGTGTGGTTCGCATCATTTACCGCACCAGTGTGTTAGGGAACTACCACCCTTAGAAGAAAGCTTATGGGGTCTCCAAAATTCTTCATTCCATGATGGTTCTTCATCAAGCATCCACATATAAGAATCTGCATCTACCCAAGGAACAAGTGTTGCTAAAAATACATGGGTTCCAAAACTAACCATCGAGACGCTCATGGTGGTCAAAATAACTTCCAAATGACGCTTCTTGAAAATCTTCATGTTTCTTACTCACCGTACAACCTACGTTAGGCACGATGCCTATCTACAAAGGGTAACGTGTCTTACCATTCTATGGTTTTAGGCTTGTCGCATCGAAACTCTACTACTGGGTTTTTTTGTCTCTCTGATTTACCAATCTAACATAAGAAGTATATAATAAGAGTCTTCGGTATGGGGGCCAATCCATCCCGTACTCAAATCATTACTTCATATGCAAATAGATAAATTTCGCATTCTAACACTCAGTCTTTCTCACTCCTCTTAAAGAGGTCTTCATCTACAAGGCTAATCTAACGTTTTTTTTGGGTGGCGATGATCCTACATGGTTTGTGGTCAAAACTTGCATCCGTAGAGTAAGAGAACTTCTGTCTTCGGCAATTGTGTTCTCCTTGCAAATGGGCTATTCTTGTCCATTCTATATTTTGAATCCACTCTTCTACTTTGACTGGGTCACTGGTCTCATCAAAATATTAATGTCCATCTATGGGTTTTAAGGTTGGTCAGAGATGAGATAGAATTTTAGAGAGAAGAGGAGATGGATACCTACACAACAATTATCAAACAACTAACATACATAATAGACTCGTTTACTACGTTTTCGTCAGGAAGTGTTCATTCTCTTCGGTTCTTGAAAGTCTTCGATACAAGGAGTTTCGTCGATGTGATGGTATTCTGATACATCATCCGTTGCTCACAACTCTCAAGGTTCAATAAATCCTACGAAATACGTATCCCAAAAATACAAATTTAAATTTAACAGTTCAAATGACACCAATCATTAAATCAATAGCGAGAAATCCGAGAAAACTCCAAATATCACTCATAAAGTCAATCAAAAAAAATTCCTATGGTACCTTCCTCCACATGAGCTCGCATGGTCGGGCACTCTACTCGCACTCTTTCGTTCATTTCACAACTCTCATGGTGGGCCCTGATACTATTGGTATTGTGTAATATATTCCTTAACTTCTTCACAAGCATCTTAGTCTTGGATGTACCCGGGTCTTCTATGGGTCTTGAATAATCTTGGGATCTTTAGAGTCTTCAAATTCTTCGAGTCTTCCATACTTCCATACTTCTAATTCACGTTCTAAACATCTATTCTCCGAAATGGTCTTGAGTTGTCCAATATCTTGTCCTTCCCGAAGAGACATAACACAATCCTTCTCAGTGGTCAAAGTGGCATGGGTATAGTCTAACTTGTTTGGGATAAGAGGGAGTGTTTGGTAAAACTTAGAAAAGATGAGTAGTAATGGATTTTTTTTAAATAATATTTTTAGAGAGTATACTTCCTAATGGCTTTCCAGTTTCTAGGGCCACGACCTACAGTCAACATGTGCTCTGATACCATCTTGTAACGACCCGGTCCCGAAGGGAACCAAGTCTACTGTGCTTCTGTGCTATCCCTGGATCAGTATGCTAGCACACACAGTACTCGATGAAATACCATGAATCACATGTCAAAAAGTAACGTAAATACATGGTATTTATTACCTTATAGCCTTTGGGCAAGAATACACCGCGGAAACAAACAATACATAAGTGGAGTCCCATCAACACCAACGGCAAAGTTGAGTGTAGACATCGTAACCCTACATCGCATCACTTACTCGGCATATACAATCCTGCAACACCAAAGGTTACAGCCCAAAATGGGTCAGTACTTTGAATGTACGGCAAGTTACTCCCAAAATTATATATATAACAGACCTATCTTCTACATGCAATTTTGGCTGGTGGAAAAGCTCTAAGAGTTTCAGTTTGCATAAAGCTGATTTTGTCCTACTCACAGATTATCATAACAATACTACAAAGCTCATAATATGATTGAATTGGTTTCTCCAAGTCAATCTATTCCCAAAGTTGATTAAACCCGATTGATTAATTAAATATGATGAGATCCGTCAACATTCCCACTTCTAGATGCTCAAAGTTGTCCGTAACCGGGGACACGGCTAATCATGATCAGTTTGTACACTCTGCAGAGGTTTGTGCACTTTTCCCCACAAGAATCGACCACCTCCTTTTTAGTTCGTCACACTGCATGTTGTATGGGAACCGGAAGGTCGAGACATGGTCTTTTAGAAGAGTTTCCCTCACTCTGGCGGTGCCCATTCCACCTACTCATAACTACGTTCGTAGCACCACCTAGCAAGAGTCACTACAACTAATCAACCAAGCCAGAGCCCATAGTAGCTTGTGGTTGCACACGTAAGCTTCTAATTATGAAAAATATGATTGATCCCTTTAAGCCTGGGTGGCATTCCGCAGTGATTACTGGCCATGTCCAAGTCACTCAGGCAAATCCACTGGTTCCTCCAGGGTGCCCCCAACCATTCCACCCAGGTGGTTCATTAAGATTATCTTGGTCCTGTTTACTACTTAGTCGCTCATACCTCTTAATGGATCACTTCCCAATCCACGTCTACTTAGCAAAGCAGTATAATTCTACACGGTGGCGACAATGATATAAGGTTCAGACCTACCTCAATGAACTACTGGGTGTAATAGCATAGCATAATATATAATCCTATCAATGCATAATATTTAAGTTGGACTACAATGCATATAAAAAATATAGGTAATAGTGGAGCATGATCAAAAGAGTAACTTGCCTGGATCCTGACGATGAAATATTCTACTCGTAGTTATCTCTCCATCTCGTTACAATATATCTAACGGTAAAAGAGAAACACTTCAACACACAACTCAATCCAAAGTGAAGATCCAAATAAGATACAATTACAACATAAATATTTAGTTATTATTATTAATAAACTAATTACTATGGCATGGATAGGTTGAGATAGGATCAAGTTGGATTGGATGAAAATATGATGGAAATCATATATCCGAGGGTTGTAAAATCAATTGTATATGTTGGAGGTTGATTATAAAATCAATTGGATGGAGAGTATGTCAAACTCAGTTGGTTTGTCCATATGAATATTTGAATAGGAAATCAATTCTTGGATTGGATTCAAAAAGATCCGATAGAAATCGTGATGATCTTGTTGAGAAGATTGAATTTTTGTAGCCAAATTTATATAAAAAGAGATATAACTAAATGGAAGCTAAGACGAAAGTTTGATGTCAAAATAGTGTATTTATATGATGGAAAGAATGTGAAAATTGTCCAAACAGAAAGAATTGATTTTAAGGATTAAATTTTATGAAGAAAATATTCCAAACAAATTATAGAATAAGATGTATATCAAATATACTAAAATTATAGAAATAAATTTGAGTTAAATTTCAAATTATCAAAAGTGGAATATTACTTGACCAAAATAAACTACATGTTTCAAGGAATCCGGGGATATAAAATTTGTCGAAATCCGACTCACGGGCTAGAAGATATGAATTTCTAAAGTTTGGGCTTTTTTTTTGAAAATGAATTACGGGAATTGAAAATGGGCTGCCACGTGGCGAGTTTTGATTGGTCAGTACCCCTTCGTTTTTTTAACAGAAAAAAATATGCAATGAACATACAGGAGAGAGAGAGCTCACCGGAGATCTCGCCGGAATTTTGGAAAAAAGGTCTTAGGTATCAATAAACAACTGAACAGGGTAGAGGATGATTTAGGCGACTCGATGGACAAGGTTATAGCTTCATGTTCGTGCTCGGATAGCCGAGAAGTTCCGTCAGAGTAGAGAAGAACGCATGAAGAGCACGACGACACGGACGGCATGATTCGTCCTTGCAATCGAGAGTAAAAATATGTCACAACGGTGCGCAAAGGAAAGAAGAAGAAACTAGAGGAAGAAATGTGTCATAGGTACCTTCCATGGTGATGCAATCTTCATCGGAAGTGTGGATGTATCCTAACCCCGACGATGAATTGCTAACGAACGAGATGGTTTTGGAGAGAGACTTTCTGCGTGGGGATGTGTGGTTCAAAGGGGTGCTAGGGGCGGTATTTATAGGGTCATGGGAGGTCCATAGAAGGAGAGTGGGTGAGGTTTTGGAATGGAGTTAATAGCATTCATGGAGAAATAATGAACATTAAAAGCGAGGTTTTGGAAATAGATTTAATGACATTTATGAAGAAATAATGGGCATTAAAAGCGAGGTTTTGGAAATGAATTTAATGGCATTCATGGAGAAAATTATGGACAATTAAAAGCATTAAAACGCGTGTTTGTTTCCATGAATGGATTCCTCATGAACTTGTCCACAATTTTTGTGTAGGTTCTGAAGTGGAATCAGTCAAAAGAGTATATGGGAGGAAAGGAGGAAGAGCTTCAGTTGCCATGGCGATTTTCTTCTGTGTTCACGTACACATGAACGAACGAGAGGAAGAAGACAGCTCGCTCGGGCTATGGGCCTTAGTAAAAATTTGGCCCAAGATAAATAAAAAGGAAAGAGAGATAGATAAAAAATTAGATAGATGACCTCGGTCCAATTGACTTAGGAATCCTATTTTTATTATCTGAGTTAAACACTCTCAAATAAAATTGTATAGGCCAAATAAAACATAGAGAGTCTAGGAAAACTATATTTCCCTCTCAGAATAAATTTTAGAAATAGATTTTTATGGAAAAAAAACTCATTAACGAAATTATTAAATTTTTCCAATACTGTTTTTGGAGAAGTCCTATTATCTCCTCTTATTTTATTTATTAAATTATTGGAAATATTTAAATATCTCTTAAACGTCAATATCCAATAAACTCCAAAATAAGAATTCGAGAATGAGTATGGGACCATAATAAATTTAAGAAAGTCATTTTATTCTCACTCGAAAATATTTAATTGTGGTTCGTACCAAATTTCAAAAGGACAAAGGAAAGACAATCATTCTTTGAAATTTTGAATAAAGTTCACAACCAAAATTTTCATTATTGGATAAATGATTATCCAATTTTATTAAATGGTTTGTAAAGGTTTAAACAAAAACTCAAGGGGAAAGTTTTCATTTATCCCAAAATCAAAACAATTCAATCAATATTATATTATTTATTAACATTCCAAAATTTTGAAAATTTTGGGATGTTACATTTTCTAAAGTTGCAAAGCCTCTTACTAAACTCCTCAAGAAAGAGAAGAAATTCGAATGGACTCCCAAGTGCGAGGAAAGCTTTCAAGAGCTAAAAGGAAGGTTGACTTCTGCACCCGTACTTGCACCTCCAGACACCAAAAGGGATTTCGAGATCTATTGTGATGCTTCACGGCAAGGGTTAGGATGCATACTTATGCAAGATCGACATGTGGTAGCTTATGCTTCACGCCAGTTGCGGCCACATGAAGAGAACTATCCTACTCATGATCTTGAACTCGCTGCCGTAGTTCATGCCCTGAAGACTTGGCGACATTACCTCCTTGGTAATCATTGTGAGATCTATTCCGACCACCAAAGCCTCAAATATATTTTCACCCAGCCAGATCTTAATCTCAGGCAAAGACGCTGGATAGAGTTGATAAAAGATTATGACTTAGGAATTTCTTACACCCTAGGCAAAGCCAATGTCATGGCTGATGCACTAAGTCGTAAGTCGTATTGTAACAACCTCATGTTACAACAGTATCAACCAATTCTTCATGAGGAATTTCGAAAGCTCAATCTCGAGATTGTTCCTCATGGATCTCTTTTCAACTTGGTGGCGAAACCAACCCTTGAGGATCAGATCATAGTTGCCCAAAGACGTGCACGAGGTGTTTGCCGGATCAAGGAGAACATTGCTAGCGGAGTTGCTAAATGTTTCTCCACAGATAGTAAAGGAACGGTATTCTTTGAAAATCGTTTGGTAGTACCTAAGAATAGGGATCTAAGGAAACTCATCCTCAAAGAAGCCCATGACACACCCCTCTCGATTCATCCCGGTAGCACAAAAATGTACCGAGATCTACGCCAGAGATTTTGGTGGACTAGGATGAAGAGAGACATTGCTCGATTTGTTGCTGAATGTGATGTTTGTCGTCGCATTAAGGAAGAACACCAAAGACCTGCTGGTACACTTCAACCTTTGCCTATTCCAGAGTGGAAATGGGACAAAGTCGGTATGGACTTCATCACCGGCTTTCCAAAAACCCAGAAAGGAAATGATGTCATCTTCGTGGTCATTGATAGACTTTCCAAAGTTGCTCACTTCCTTCCCGTTCGCGAGTCTATAACTGCTAGTCAGTTGGCAGACTTGTACGTCTCTAGAATTGTGTCTCTTCACGGTGTTCCTTTGGTGATCAATTCTGATCGTGGTAGCCTTTTCACCTCTAGATTCTGGGGAAGCTTTCAAAATGCTATGGGAACTCATCTATCCTTTAGTACAGCTTTCCATCCTCAGTCTAGTGGTCAAGTTGAAAGGGTTAATCAAATCTTGGAAGACATGCTCAGAGCTTGTGTTATCTCTTTCGGAAATAATTGGGAGAAATCTCTTCCCTTCGCCGAATTTTCTTATAACAATAGCTATCAATCTAGTCTGAACATGGCTCCTTTTGAACTCCTCTATGGACGACGATGTCGAACACCCTTGAACTGGTCAGAAACCGGTGAAAGACAACTCTTTGGACCGGATATGAAGTTCGCATTGTTCGTGATCGTTTGAAAGCCGCCCAGTCTCGTCAGAAAAGCTACTATGATCGTCATCATAGAAAGGAGAGCTACAATCTGGATGAGAAGGCTTACCTTCGGGTTACTCCTCTGAAGGGAACCCAAAGATTCGGTATCAAAGGCAAGTTGGCCCCACGTTACATCGGACCTTTCCGCATTATTGCTAAACGTGGAGAAGTTGCCTACCAACTTGAACTACCTCCGCACCTTTCCCGAGTACATGATGTATTCCATGTGTCACAACTCAGGCGTTGCTTCAAGGACCCCATCTGCGAAGTCGACCATGAAACGCTTGATCTCCAAGATGACCTTTCTTATCGAGAGTACCCTGTTCGTATTCTTGATTCTGCAGAACGTGTCACGCGTCGTCAGACGATCAAGTTCCTCAAAGTGCAATTGTCGCATCACTCCGAGAAAGAAGCAACATGGGAAAGAGAAGACCGCCTCCGTGTCGAGTACCCCTCCTTCCTCCCGACGACTTCTGAATCTCGGGACGAGATTCTTTTGAGTGGGGGCGAGTTGTCAGAACCCCAACTAGGGTAAGTGCTAGGGTTTGTTTGTGCCATTTGCATCATGCAAAAATTTCAAAAGAAATTCAAAAAATGGGGAAAAGAAAGCCCTGAGAAATTAAATCAAATGGCCAGACAAAAATTTCTTCCAAAAATTGCTCTGGTATTTTTGAAAAGTCTTATAATTATGCATGATCACATATAAAGTGAAGTGGGTCCCACTGCATGCACCAAGATTTTTCAAATATTCCAAATAGGGCTTGGAAATTAAATTAAACTCCAATTTGAATTTAAATTCAAATTGCTTGATTTTCAAAATTCACCAAAACTTATGAGTGGCTAGCTATATATGTTATAAGCCCACATAAAAGTTTTCATGATTTTTAAAAATGCTCTGCTATTTTATTTTGGGGCAAAACAAACAACAGAAAAGGAAAACAGAAGCAAAACACAGAGAAAAAGAAAAACAAAAGCTAGCCCACCCCTACAAGCCTCGGGCCCAACTAACCCCCCCACGGCCCAAGCCCACGGCCACCCTTGTCGTCTTCCTCAACCAGCTCGGTGGCGAGTTGGGAGGGAGCCGGCGACGCCACCGCGACGCCTAGCGGCTTCCAGACCTCCCCCTGGCCTGTAAGCGCGCCACGGAGCTGCCCGCGAACCCCCACACCCTTTCCCCCTCCTCTAGCTTCCTCCCTGTCTCTCTTCCCCGTGAATCCAGCGCCGCCCGAAGCCCAGCCGGAGCACGCCGCCGTGCAGCGCGTGGCCATCGAGCACTTCCCGGCGAACTGTGCTGTCCAGAAGGTCCGCAGCAGACGACTTCATCAATCCGCGCCACGAATCGAGGCCAGAAGCCCTTGGAAGAGCCGCCAGCTTCGAGTTCTTCCCCACGGCCGCCGTGCGCCATTGCCGAAATTCGCCATCGCCTCGCATCCTCCGGCTTCCTCGAGCCCGTCTCTGCAACCAGGGTGAGCATGCGCTCATTTCCCCTCATTTTCCCGCTCGAATCCGTGCCCGAGTCACGTTTCGCCATGGTCCAGTCCACGGCCGCCGCTGCCACTCGTCGCCGGCGAGGTTCCGGCCGCCCCCTGACCTCCCTGGTGGCATAGCTCGAAGCGGACGAGCACGGGCATCACTCCGGTGCCTTCCGCATGCCCAGCCGTGGCCGATTTGGTCACTCCGGCGGGGCTCCGCCGTGCCCAGTGGCACCGGCGGCTAGCCGCCGGCCGGTGGATTAGCTTAAGGGCTAATTAGCCCTTAATCACCCCCCCCCAGTGACGATGACAGGTGGGTCCCCCTGGCCCCAAACCCCTCTATTAAGTTAACAGAGAGGGGATTAAACCCTCTCCCACTGACGTCACCCTGACCTCAGCATGACGCAATAAAGGTTTTCCAGAGAATTAAAATACTCCAGAAATTACAGAAAATTGAATAAACTTTGGAAAATCATAACTAATTCATATTAACTCCAAATTGGACATATAATATAAGAAAAATTATCAGAAAAATGCAAGGATTCAGAATATGCAATTTGTTTTCATGTTTGGCCATTTTAAAATGGGGCAACAGTAGCAAATGTGCATATGACTTAATTTGAATTCAAATTTGAAGTTTGAATTTGCATTCCAAATGCAATATACTTCAATTAAATTGAATTTGCCACAAATCAGTACCCTTCACATCATGTGACAACTTAAAGATGTGCTTGTGCATTCTATTACAATGTTGCCACCCTCTTGTTGATGATTGTGCCGATAACAGTGCCTCCGAGACGGTGATCACCCCCGAAGAAGAAGACCACCGTTAAACCCGTGTGTCGTCAGCAAGGCAAGCAAAGCCCATTGATCATGTCTATAAAATCCCAATTCCCTCTCAGTCTCGCTTATGCATGTTTAGGAGATCACTTTGTATCGATTCTACCGCATAGTTGAACCCATATCCGATGCATGACCTATCATCTTGTCACAGTAGTAAGCAAACCACAATCCTAGCTGACATAGGAGTTGTTTGATATCATGAGGCCCCTGCAAATGTTATAGCTTATTGCATGCTTAGTGTTACATGAGGTTGCTTTTGATGTGAGTCGGGATGATAGTGAACATGGTGTTGATGAAAGTGAAACTGTGTCGGTGAATCCACCCTAATACAAGGTGAACGATGAGGGGCTGTGTAGGAGTACACAGTGGGTTGTCTCGTTGAACACCGCCTTAAGCATCGAGTTCTTGTATGGTAATCCAAGACAAAGAGTACAACCACACATTGGGATCACTGACCCCTCTCGGCCTAGTACCTTGATCCGTGTCGACGTCCAGGAGTCACATTAGTTCGGGCTTTCCATTTGACATCTGCATAGAAAAAGAATGAAGGAATGGTTGCATCATATAGATATGTGGGTGCACATGTGAGGCAGGAAAACCATCTGCCAAAGGTGGCGTCTCGGTCACCTACATTGTTTGAGTCCGTTTCGTTGATCCGGCCGGACTCTCGAGCGGAGGCAAACTCAGATAGTCGACTCCTGGAATAGACCGGTTGTGAGCGAAGTGTCGTGGTGAACATCCTCGTTGTCACCTCTTGAACGGTGGCGAGACCTGGCGGTAACCGATGGTCATGTGTGTGTAGTTTACACCCTTGCAAGGTTAACAAAACTATTCGAATAGCCGCGTCCGCGGTTAAGGACTACTTGGAACATGTACCTGATTATTAGACAACTTGAATGGATACTTCTAAAACTCGCAAGATAAGCGTGAGTGCTATGGTGTGCTTCCTCGTGGGGAAGTCGAGGAAGTAACCATAGTGGTGTATTGGTTGGAGACTTGGATAGTGGACTCGTGTACGCTTCTTACCTCAAGTCTGGTATTCGTAGTTCAGGATTAGCCAAATCAAAGCTGGCACTTCTGCATGTTGAACCCCACCTCCCTTTACCTTGATACTTGAGCATGAGTAGTTTAGTTCTGATGTAAGTCTTGCTGAGTACGACTTTGTACTCACGTTTGCTTATTTTATGTTTTAGATAAGAAACCGGACCCCGATGGAGTCACCTTCGTGAAGCTCGACGTTGACTAAGTTAGCATAGTCCCAGACAGCAGTCTGGTCCCTCGTGGAAGGGCATGTTTGTTTACAAGGCTTCTCTAAGCCATTTGTTAAACTTGTCTGTACTCAGGCCTAATTTTATTCCGTTGTATTGATGTAATGTTGATCACAGACATGTGATCTTTGTATACTCTATGTGTATATCAATAAAGAGTACTTTGTAGAGTTATGTGATGATACCTGCTGTTCATACTAGGCATGTGTGATGCGTGTATGTTTATAACATGCATGTCTTAGTATAGGTTTTCGAAACCTTAGTTGTGATCTGGCTGGCGGTCTTTTATACACCAAGTGGCCCTTAGATGTGCGCAGCTTGGGGCATCGCGACGCGATTGCTCGTGATTCTGTCACGTGCACACTTTGTTGTATGATCGAGCCCGCCCTAGACCCCGACTAAGTGATCGGACTGGAGTAAGTTTATGTAAGAGTTAGGATCCAATCGATAACATGGTTGAGGCGACTTGTCTATGAGTATGGGATTCACCACCCATAAGCATTTAGACTTGTGAGCGGACGTTGAGGACCCATCTCAGTTGATCATCCGGCCTGAATGGGATGCCCCTCACGTTCGATGCTTACCGAGAACGTTCTGTGCTTGGCCTTGTCTGCTTAGACAAGTGGGTACGGTTCTCGGCTCTCCATGTGATTGTATCGTGACTGGAATTACATACGCTAACCCCGGGTCCCGACATTAATACCAGCGAGATGTTCTGGATAGATATCTCAAGGTGGATGATTAGTGGGTAGATGCAGATGGATTTCGGTCTACTTGTCTTGGCATACTTCCCGTGCTTTTGAGCCTCTTCCTTTCTGTTTTGCATAATTAGCATTGGTTTGCGCACATAATTCTGTCAATTTCCCAACTGTAATTTTTTTACCTTGCATGGATGTTTTATCGTCTTTTGGGAGAGAGACATCACTAGTGAACATCATGAGATCCAGGTCCATACTTCCACCACTGTTTACGCTATCAATTTACTTTCCGTATTTACTTTTCAGTTGCTATCACTATCTATCATTATTATCCCGTGCGTTTTATCCTTTGTAAACAACAAGGCCGGAGGATTGACAACTCCTTTGTACTCGTTGGGAGCAAAGCTATCTGTTGTGTGTGCAGGTCCAGGTGAGGTTAGCAATCCTTAGATTGTCAACGGAGCCAGTTGTTCACTTCACCACCTACTTGTATCTGTTGGAGTCCTCCTGGACGATACTCAACCTTGGCATTTTTGCTAAGGGAAATTTGCCGCTATCTACATCTCACCTTCCACTTGGGGTAACCAACGGGGGCGAGAAGTTATCTCGTGTACCACTGGGGTCCCGTGATGTTCACTAGTGATGTCTCTCTCCCAAAAGACGATAAAACTGCTATGCGAGGTAAACAAATCACATATGGGCAATTGACAGGATTAAAAACGCACCACAATACTAACTATGCTACAAAGAAAGGAAGAGGCTCAACAGTATGGGCGGTACGCCAAAATAAGTAGACCGAAATCCAAATGCATCTACTACTAATCATCCACCTTGAGATATCTATCCAAAACATCTCGCTGGTATTAAGTTGCGAGCCCCACCCAAAGTGTAAACCCAAAGCAACAGACAACTGCATTAAAAGAACTTTGCGTAAATTAACAATCCTTGCAACCGCAGTTACAAGAACCGTTGTTTTCCCTCTTGTGGGAACAACACATCCCCTATACTCATGTTTCTGTCACTCAAGCTAATCATCAGGGGGCATGAACCCACAATCGAGCATAACGTTCCCTCTTGGAGTCACTACCTACTACTTGGCCAAAGCAATAAACAGCAACGGAGAACATGCAAGAATTACTCAAGAACAAAAATATAAAAGATAAGAACCAAATATATTACTCAATCACAAAAATGAACATAGTCTCATAATCCATCCGATCCCAGCAAACTCAGCATAGCAACAGCAGAAAGAATTACATATGTGCCTTGATCATGTAGGGCAGCTCACAAGGTCTAATCCATGAAGAACAAAGAGGGGAGGAGAACATCACATAGCTACTGATCATAGACCTATGGTCCAAGGTAGATTACTCACGGATCATCCGGGAAGCGTCCATGGTGGAGGAGAGGCTCCCGGAGGTCAATCCTCCCTCCGGCAGGGTGCCGTGAAGAGGTATGCTGGCGCTCCTGGTTTTGGAAGCACAGCAGCGACAGAACAGAGGCGAGATCGCAAAAAAGGGTTCTGTCTTCCGAGGTTTCCCGTGACGGAGAATATATAGGCGAAGGGGGCAGCCAGGGGGCCAGGGGTCGAAGCGGCCCCTTGGCGCGGCCCCACCCTAGGGCGCGCCGGGAGGGCGCCTAGGGCCTTGGTGGTGGCCCTCTGGCCCCACTTTGGTGATTCCGGAAGCTTCCGGTACGCTGATTTTTATTGTATTTTCCGGAATTTTTGGAGCATTTTTCATACGGGGGAAACCTGAAATAGAAAACAGCAGAAAACGGGAACTGGCACTGGGGTGCACTGAGTTAATAGGTTAGTCCAAATATGATCAAAAGTGTATGAAAGTGTATATAAAACATAGCAATATCACACAAAACATGCATGGAGCAAGCAGAAATTATAGATATGTTTGGGACGTATCAATAAACAACCAGGACCCTAGTTAACTCTGGTCTACTAGTTCATTATGCAAATGATGATCAAGTTTTGCTGGTCATGGAAACACATACGTCCATTCACAATGGAATCATATCACTAGAAGAATGATATGATGGATGCACACCCAAATAAAAGTATTGCAATGTGATTCAGTCACATAGTTCAACATTGCGATAACTCGGTAACGTAGTAACCCGATCCTTAGACCGTAAAGATCATATCAAATTGCTATCTCCAGAGGATGCCTCGATTGCATCCACCTTCACACCGTAACAGGGTGACTAAACAGGTGTAACTCGGGTATTCCAAAGGGATACTTTGAGGAGTATGGATCGACAGCAGGATTTGTCCAAAAGAATGTATGATATGCTCAATTTGAAACCTTTTGATACATGTTCTTTTGGTGTTCGTCTTGTTGATTCTTTCATAAAGAAACCTTTAGGAAGGATTGATGATGTGCTTATTATTGTCAATGATAATTATGTTCCCGTTGATTTTCTTGTCATGGATATTGAGTGTCATCCCTCATGTCCAATTATTTTGGGCCGTCCTTTTCTTCACATCGTTGGTGCTATCATTGACATGAAAGAGGGGACCATTAGATTTCAATTCCCCTCAAAAAGGGAATGGAACACTTCCCTCGAAATAATAACAAGTTACCTTATGAGTACGTTACACGGGCAAGCTATTCTTTTGATATTGATTAAACTTGATTTTCTTGTATCATGCCTAGCTAAAAGGCATAAAAGAAAGCGCTTGTTGTCTTGATGCTTTTTACTACTGTAGAAACATCATTGTATGTTTATTTTCAAGCTTTGTGCCAAGTTTTAGCCTCCGATTGCAAGAAAGTTCAAAAGTTGTGACATGCTGTCCAGAAACAGATTATGTCCCCTTGACGGAAAAATTGGCCATAAATCACTAGATCGTCTTTTTTATCTGATTTTTTCGACAGCATGCTCCATACAATTGTCTTTCGTGCATCTACTCTGAGTTTTTTTATTTGAGTTGCGGAAGTACCCCGAAAAAATTATTTACTACCTGTTGTTCTGTTTTTCACAGATTCTGCCACGTTTTGCGTTTTCATCGTTTTGCAAACCTTAGACTTGCTTTTTATTTGAAAAAACTTTTTGGCAATCTTGAGAAACATTAGCTCTTCAAGCATATCTTTATTTCCAGTAGAGAAAAAATATTTTATCATGGGTACTAACCACTCTAATCAGCTTATGATGAGTTTCGTATGAAGCCATTCACCCCCAAGAAATATCCAAGGAGACTCAAGCATCTAAGCTTGGGGATGCCCCCCGTGCATCCCCTTCTCCATCAACAATCATCAGTTCGTCCTTCTCCATACTATATTTTTATCGCTTCATATGTTATGTGCTAAACTTGGAGCATCTCGCTCTTCATTTTTTAGTTTGTTTTATTTTTGCTTTTTGTTCATAACAAGTTGGATCCTAAATTTAATTTTTTGGGAGAGAAACACGCTCCAATCCACCATAGAACACAACATAGGCTTGCATGCTTATCTTCCTTTTTGTATGTGTTCTTTATCTTTTCATAGCTGATGTCATGCTTAGCTCTTAGTTTTCATGCTTATCTTTTTAAGAGATTTTGTTTACGTTGTTCTAGTAACTCTCTTGAGTCTTCATGCTTATCTTGTTTAGAGAGTTGGCTTGTTGCACTGAGTTGTGTGTCATGAGTAGGTAATTAAGGTTGCTATTACAAGTGTAGCAGTAACTTGCAATAGTTTTGGGGTATTGATTAGAGTAATGTTTGGACATTAGGGTACCAAGAGCGTGAGCCTATTAGTGATAGGTGTCGTATTTTGGGAAATCCGTGCTTATTTTCAAAAACCACAAAAATTAGTTGAGAACTCTAGCTACTAGATGGATCGCTAACCTCTGGAGGGGTTGGAATATATAGAGTACCCTCACGTACCATGGGTCGAGGATGCGCAAGGATAACCAAACCCCCATACCCTCCTCCTCGGGTTAATCATCTCTTTGTGAACCTCCCGATTAGATAAAGAGTTACCGATAATAAGTGCATGAGTTCTTCAGACTAATGCGAGTATTCGATTGTTGGCACTTCCACCTCCCCATATTTTGCTAGCCTCTTCGGTACCGTGCATTGCCCTTTCTCACCTTGAGAGTTGGCGCATACTTTTCCGGTGCATCCAAACCCTTGGCATGATATGCTATGTAATCATAGACCTCCTTATATCTTCCTCAAAACAGCCACCATGCCTACCTATCACGGCATTTCCATAGCCTTTCCGAGATACATTGTCATGCAACATCCACCATCTCATGACTTGATCTTCATGTCATACATGCTTTTTCTTGATCGAGGAGCCGCATGCTAGTTGGGCTTTGCCCTTATTACTGTGACATGACGCGCTAGTATCAATGCATATCGTGCTACACTGGCAGAGGCATACATTTGCATACATCATGATAGTTTTCATCTTTCTGTATGTTGAGTACTTCTTGTAAAGTGTGAAGATCTTCTATATTCTTGTAAAATATAGAGTGTTCCCTTAAGTGAGGAAAATATCCCAAAGAGGACAAATGAGAGATAAATAGAAAGAGCCAAAGAGGCAAAAAAATAGAAAAAATAGAAAAAAAAATAGAAAAAAATAGAAAAAATAGAAAAAAAAGAGAAGGGGCAACACTACTATTCCTTTTGAAAGATCCACACTCGTACTCCATTTCTATACTTGTACTCCATACAGATTTTCATTCATGCATAACTATGTGGGAACCCCTTACACTATAGAACTTGACTTGCATATTTCAAGGATGAGCCTCCTCAAATGAGCTCTAGGTCTTCATGAGAAAGCAAGTTGGATGCACCCCCACTAGATCCATTAGAGAGATTACCTTAGCTCATATGTGCATCCGTTGCATGGCAATCCCTACTCCTCACATCATATCTATCACTTGGCTTTCTCTCGCCTATGATTGTCCTCACTGATGTGAGCCTTTCACACCTTTTTTGTCTTCCTTCCCCGTCATTTCTCTCTTTGCCATCCTAAGTGCCAACGTATCTTGCTCGCGCTCATCCATTTCATGAGTGCTCAAAGTCAAAACGGAGAGGATCAGTTTGACTTGTACCTAACTAGTGGTCTGGGGATGAGTCAAAATAAGACCCCAAAGGAGACCAAGTGTGAAACTTTAATAGATGAGTTCTCAATTAAACTATATATCTTATTTTTATTCCCTAATCCCATCTCCCAATTCTTGTGCGCAAACACCATTTGGAGATATTCGAGTCACGGACAACGAGAGCTCTTACACCTTTATGTTCATGATTTGCTAGAATCAATACTAAGACTCTTGCTTGTTATTGTCTTGAGTTGAATTGCACATCTTACTTGCTTTACTTTGAAGTTCTTATATGTGTGTTAGCATGTCACCAAAGAAATTATCTGTGTTATCATTTACCTACTCGAGGACGAGCAGGAATTACGCTTGGGGATGTTGATACGTCCCAAATGTATCTATAATTTCCGCTTGTTCCATGCACTTTTATGTGACATTGCAACATGTTTTGCTACACTTTCTTATCACTTTACACATAATTGGACTAACCTACTAACTCAGTGCACCCAGTGCCAGTTTTTGACAGCTGATGTCTTTTAGTTGCAGTGATTTTACCCCAATTAAAAGTGCTCCAAAAATTCCAGAAAAATCTGAATAAAAATCAGCATGACGGAAGCCTTTGGAACCCCGAAGGAGGGCTAGGGGCCCACCTTGCGCCCAGTCGGCCAGGTGGCGCGGCCCCACTCCTGTCCGCGCCACCAGGGCGCTTGGGAGCCCTGGGTGGCCCCTGGCTGCCCCCATTGGCCTATATTACCTCTTCGTCGTAGAAACCCTGGAGGAGAAACCTGATACGTCCAAAACGTATCTATAATTTCTTCTTGCTCCATGCATCTTTTGTGTGACATTGCTATGATATTGATGCACTTCCATACACTTTTGATTATATTTTGACTAACCTATTAACTCAGTGCACCCCAGTGCCAGTTCCTGTTTTCAGCTATTTTTGTGTTTCAGGTTTTCCCATTACTTAAAGTGCCAGAAGAAATCCGGGAAAAATATAGGAAAAATCAGCGTACATGAAGCTTAGGGAAGAGCCCAAGTGGGGCCAGAGGGGAGCCAGGGGTGGCCCGGGCGATCACCTGGCGCGGCCACCCCAAGGCCTCGCCAGGGGGGCGCCTGGGGCCCCTAGTCCACCTCTGGCTTCCCCCCTTCGCCTATATATCCCTCTCGTCCTGAAACCCTCGAGGACAAAACCCTTTTTCGCGATCTCTCCTCTTTTCTGCCGCCGCCGCGCTTCCAAGATCGGGAGCGCCAGGAGCCCTCTTCCCGGCACCCTGCCGGAGGGAGGAACCACCTCCGGGAGCTTCTCCACCACCATGGATGCTTCCCGGATGAACCATGAGTAGTCCACCTTGGACCATGGGTCCGTGATCAGTATCAATGTGATGTTCTCCTCCCCTCTTTGTTCTTCATGGTTTAGACCTCGTGAGCTTCCCTACATGATCGAGGCACATATGTAATCTTTATGTTGTTGCTATGCCGAGTTTGCTGGGATCTGATGGATTATGAGACTATGTTCAGATTGTGTTTGAGTAATATATTTGATTCTCCTCTTTTATATTTATGTTGTTGAGTAATTCTTGCATGTTCTCCGTTGCTGTTTATTGCTTTGTCCAAGTAGTAGGTGGTGACTCCAAGAGGGAGCGTTATGCATGATTGTGGGTTCATGCCCCCTGATGACTAGCTTCAGTGACAGAAACATGAGTCTAGGGGATGTGTTGTTTCCACAAGGGAGAAAACAACGGTGTTTGTACTTGCGGGTGCAAGGATTGTTTACTTTACGCAAAGTTCTTTAATGAAGTTGTCTGTTGCTTTGAGTTTACACTTTGGGTGGGATTCACAACTTAATACCAGCGAGATGTTCGGATAGATATGTCAAGGTGGATGATTAGTAGGTAGATGCAGATGGATTTCGGTCTACTTGTCTTGGCGTACCTCCCATGCTTTTGAGACTCTTCCTTTCTTTATAGCATAGTTAGCATTGGTTTGCGCACATAATGTTACCTTGGTTTCAGTTATCCTTTATGTTTATCCAAGCATGTTAGGATTTGGTGCCTTGAGGGAATCGGAGGTCCTAGATTTCCATCAAAGGGATGGAGAAAATATGAAGAAGGCATGGGACATAATTTCTGATGCGTATAGGAGAATTATGCCTTGGATACCTATTAAAATTGTGCTTAGAAATTTTTACCATGGTATTTTTAGATGGTGCAAACACTCTATTGATATTATAGCCGAAGGAGATTTCTTAGATTGTGATGAAGCTAGAGCTCTTGAAATTATACATGGTCTATCTAGTTACTTTGTTTATGATCATAGTTTTGATACTGTTATAGATAGACTTGCTACTATTGAAAAGAGTGTGGGTGCTCTAGACTTGAGGGAAGTAAAGAAACCCAAGACAAATAACAAATATGTTTACGAGATAGATGGTGACTGGGAACCCTTTGTTAGTATTAGCATCTCTAATCAAGACTTCCTTGCTTTTTGTGACATTGGATCCATGGTTTCTACTATGCCAAAAGTTGTTTATGATTTTTTAAAATTTAACATGGACAAATTGTCATCCTATCATGAACATGCTAATGGAGATATTTCTGAGATCCAGGGAATGGTAAAATATGTACCAGTTACATTCCTTAAAGGGATTGCAATGGTTGATTTCTTCGTCATGAAGCCAAACCAAGGAAACATAGTGCTTGGAAGGGATTTCCTCCGGGCCGTAAAGGGCTTCATTGATATAGGTAAGGGACAAATACGCCTATGTGGGAAGGCAAAAGGTATGTACCCCTTTCCTAAAAGAAACAAGGATGAACTTGTTGAGGAACCATTCGAAGCGATTTACAACTCCGATTATTATGATGACTTTTGAATCCTCCTTCTTGCATTAAGCATAGCTAATGGCTTTAAAGAAGCTCTTTCGGGAGGCAGCCCGCAACGAATTTAGGTTTTCATTTTTGTTTTTCTTCTGTTTTTAGTGGTCTTAATGATTGTTACTACTGTAGCAACATCATTGTATCTTTGCTTTTCAAGCTTTGTGCCAATTATAGACTAATATGAAAAGGGAAGTGAAAGTTGTGACATGTTGTCCAGAAAATAGATTATGTCCTCGTGACGGGAAAAATCATAGTAAAATCCCAGTTCATCTTTTTGAGCTGAATGTTTTACACAACGTGCTCTATACAATCACGGAACTTTCGTATGTTATGAGTTTTTTTATTTGAGTTGCAGTGGTATCCCTAAAAAATACTTTACTACCTGCTGGTCTGTTTTTCACAGATTTTGTCATGTTTTTCCTTTTCTTCGTTTTGCAAACCTTAAGCTTGCTTTTTCTTTGCAAAAACTTTTTGGCGATCTTGAAAAACAGTAGCTCTTCAAGAATATCCTTATTTCCAGTAGAGAAAATTTATTTTATTATGGGTACTAACCTCGCTAATCAGATTATGATGAGTTATGTATGAAGGGAGTTTTCAAGTGTGCGAGGGAAGATGATAAAAGAAGATTCAGGAGGGTCAAACGCTCAAGCTTGGGGATGCCCCCATGCATCCCCAATAAATATTCAAGGAGACTCAAGCATCTAAGCTTGGGGATGCCCCCATGCATCCCCTTCTCCATCAACAATTATCAGTTCGTCTTTCGTTCCACTATATTTTTATCACTTCATGCGTTATGTGCTATGCTTGGAGAGTCTTGCTCTTTATTTCCTTTTTAGTTTTATTTAGCTTTGCTTCCTGTTCATAAAAATTTAGAACTCAGCTTTCTTTGTGTGGGAGAGAAACACACGCTCCACTTCACCCTAGAACACAACATAGGATTTTCATGCTTATCTTTGCTGTGTGTGTTCTTTATCTTTTTCGTAGCTGTTGTCATGTTTTAGCTCTTAGTTTTCATGCTTATCTTTTTAAAAAGCTTTTTTTAGTTTGTTGCTAGAACTCTCTTGAGTTTTCATGTTTATCTTGTTTAGAGAGTTTGCATGTTGCACTGAGTTTTGTGTCTTGACTTGAAGTAGGTAATTGAGGTTGCTATCCAATTATAGTAGTAACTTGCAATAGTTTTGAGGTATTTACATGAGTAATGTTTGAACTTTTGGTGTCAAGAGCTTTAGACTATTAGTGATAGATGTCGTATTTTGCGCAATCCATGTTTATTTTAGAAAAACCTACAAAATTAGTTGAGAACTTTAGCTACTAGATGGATCACTAATCTTTGGAGGGATCAAATATTAGAGTACACTCATGTACCATGAGTCGAGGATGCGCAAGGATAACCAAACCCCCATACACTCCTCCTCGGGGTACTCGTCTTTTGGTGAACCTCCTAATTAGATTGAGAGTTACCTATAATAAGTGCATGAGTTCTTCGGACTAATGTGAGTATTCGAAAGTTGACACTTCCACCCAGCCATATTTTTCTAGCTTCTTCGGTACCGTGCATTGCCCTTTCTCAGCTCGAGAGTTGGCGCATACTTCACCGGTGCATCCAAATCCTTGGCACGATACGCTCCGTCATCATAAGCCTCATTATATCCTTCCTCAAAATAGCCACCATACGTACCTATCAAGGCATTTCCATAGCCTTTCTGAGATACATTGCCATGCAACATCCACCTTATCATGACTTGATCTTCATGTCATACATGCTTTTGCTTGATCGATGAGCCGCATGCTAGTTGGGCCTTGCCCTAATCATTTCTACATGACGCGCTAGTATCATTGCATATCCTGCTACACTGGCAGAGGCATACATTTGCATACTTCATGATAGTTTCATTTTCTTTATTATTGTCAATGATAATTATGTTCCCGTTGATTTTCATGGCATGGATATTGAGTGTGATTCCTCATGACCAATTATTTGGGGACTTCCTTTTCTTCGCACCGTTGGTGCTATCATTGGCACGAAAGAGGGGACCATTAGATTTCAATTCACCCTCAAAAGAATATCAAGTTACCTTATGAGTACGTTACACGGGCAAGCTATTCTTTTGATATTGATAAAACTTGATTTTCTTGAATCATGCCTAGCTAAAAGGCATAAAAGAAAGCGCTTGTTGGAAGGCAACCCAAGATGTTTTAACTTTTAGTTTTAGTGGTCTTGATGCTTGTTACTACTGTAGCAACATCATTGTATCTTTATTTTCAAGCTTTGTACCAAGTTTTAGCCTCCGATTGAAAGAAAGTTCAAAAGTTGTGACATGATGTCCAGAAACAGATTTTGTCCCCTTGATAGAAAAATTGGCCATAAATCACCAGATCATCTTTTTGATCTGAATTTTTTTGACAGCATGCTCCATACAATTGAATTTTGTGCATATATTCTGAGTTTCTTGATTTGAGTTGCAGAAGTACACCAAAAAATTATTTACTGCCTGATGGTTTGTTTTTCACAGATTTTGCCACGTTTTGTGTTTTCATCATCTTGCACACCTTAAGCTTGATTTTCCTTTGCAAAAACTTTTTGGAAATCTTGGGAAACAGTATCTCTTCAAGCATATCTTTATTTCCAGTAGAGAAAAATTATTTTATCGTGGGTACCACTCTAATCAGCTTATGATGAGTTTCGTATGAAGGGAGTTTTCAAGTATGCGAAGGAAGATGATGAAAGAAGATTCGGGAGTGTCAAGCGCTCAAGCTTGGGGATGCCCCCATGCACCCCCAAGAAATATCCAAGGAGACTCAAGCGTCTAAGCTTGGGGACGCCCCCCGTTCATCCCCTTCTCCATCAACAATCATCAGTTCGTCCTTCTCCATGCTATATTTTTATCGCTTCATATGTTATGTGCTAAACTTGGAGCGTGTCGCTCTTTAATTTTTAGTTTGTTTTAGTTTAACTTGCTGTTCATAACAAGTTGGATCCTAGCCTTAATTGTTCGGGAGAAAAACACGCACCACTCCACCGTAGAACGCAACATAGGCTTGCATGCTTATCTTTCTTTTTGTGTGTGTTCTTTATCTTTTCATAGCTGTTGTCATGCTTAGCTCTTAGTTTTCATACCTATCTTTTTAATTGATTGTTTAGGTTGTTCTAAGAACTCTCTTGAGTCTTCAAGCTTATCTTTTTTAGAGAGTTGGCTTGTTGCACTGAGTTGTGTATCTTGCATGAGTAGGTAATTAAGGTTGCTATTACAAGTGTAGTAGTAACTTACAATAGTTTTGAGGTATTGATTAGAGTAATGTTTTGACATTAGGATGCCAAGAGCTTGAGCCCATTAGTGATAGGTGTCGTATTTTGGGAAATTCATGCTTATTTTTAAAAATTACAAAAAATAGTTGAGAACTCTAGCTACTAGATGGATCGCTAACCTCTGGAGGGGTTGGAATATATAGATTACCCTCACGTACCATGGGTCGAGGATGTGCAAGGATAACCAAACCCCCATACACTCCTCCTCAGGGTACTCATCTCTTTGTGAACCTCCCGATTAGATAGAGAGTTACCGATAATAAGTGCAGGAGTTCTTCGGACTAATGCGAGTATTCGATTGTTGGCACTTCCACCTTCCCATATTTTGCTAGCCTCTTCGGTGTCGTGCATTGCCCTTTCTCACCTTGAGAGTTGGCGGATACTTCATCGGTGCATCCAAACCCTTGGCATGATACGTTGTGTCATCATAAACCTCCTTATATCTTTCTCAAAACAGCCACCATATCTACCTATCAAGGCATTTCCATAGCCTTTCCGACATACATTGACATGCAACATCCACCATCTCATGACTTGATCTTCATGTCATACATGTTTTTGCTTGATCGTGGAGCCGCATGCTAGTTGAGATTTTCCCTTATTACTGCTACATGACTAGCTAGTATCATTGTGTATCCTGCTACACTGGCAGAGGCATATATTTGCATACATCATGATAGTTTTCATCTTTCTTTATGTTGAGTACTTCTTGTAAAGTGTGAAGATCTTCTATATTCTTCTAAAATATAGAGTGTTGCCCTTAAGTGAAAAAAATATCCCAAAGAGGACAAATTAAAAGATCCCAAAGAGGACAAATGAGAGATAAATAGAAAGAGCCAAAGAGGCCACAAAAATACAAAAAAAATACAAAAAGAGAAAAAAATAAATAAAAAGAGAGAAGGGGAAACACTACTATTCCTTTTGAAAGATCCACACTCGTACTCCATTGCTATACTTGTACTCCATAGAGATTATCATTCATGCATAACTATGTGGGGACCCCTTACACTATAGAACTTGGCTTGTATATTCCAAGGATGAGACTCCTCAAATGAGATCTAGGTCTTCATGAGAAAGCAAGTTGGATGCACTGCCACTAGTTCTATTGGAGAGCTTACCTTAGCTCATATGTGCATCCGTTGCATGGCAATCCCTACTCCTCACATCATATCTATCATTTGGCTTTCTCTCGCCTATAATTGTCCTCATTTATGTGAGCCTTTCACACCTTTTTTGCCTTCCTTCCCCGTCATTTCTCTCTTTGCCATCCTAAGTGCCAACGTATTTTGCTCGCGCTCATCCATTGCATGAATGCTCAAAGTCGAAAGAGAGAGGATCGGTTTGACTTGTATCTGACTAGTGGTTTGGGATGAGTCAAAATAAGATCCCAAAGGAGACCAAGTGTGAAACTTTAGTAGATTGAGTTCTCAATTCAACTATATGTATTATTTTTTATTCTCTAATCCCATCTCCCATTTCTTGCACGTAAACACCATTTGGAGAGATTCGAGTCACGGACAGCGAGAGCTCTTGCACCTTTATGTTCATCCTTTGCTAGAATCAATACTAAGACTCTTTCTTGTTATTGTCTTGACTTGAATTGCACATCTTACTTGTTTTACTTTGAAGTTCTTATATGTGTGTTAGCATGTCACCACAGAAATTATTTGTGTTATCATTTACCTACTCGAGGACGAGCAGGAATTAAGCTTGGGGATGGTGATACGTCCCAAACGTATCTATTATTTCTGCTTGTTCCATGCACTTTTATGCGACATTGCTACATGGTTTGCTACACTTTCTTATCATTTTACACATATTTGGACTAACCTACTAACTCAGTGCACCTAGTGCCAATTTCTGTCTGCTGATGTCTTTTAGTTGCAGTGATTTTACCCCAATTAAAAGTGCTCCAAAAATTCCAGAAAAATCTGAATAAAAATCAGCATGACAGAAGCCTCTGGAACCCCAAATGAGGGCCAAGGGGGCCCACCTGGCGCCCATGAGGCCAGGTGGTGCGTCCACACACCCGGTCGCGCCACCGCGGCGCCTGGGAGCCCTAGGTGGCCCCGGGCTGCCCCCTTTGGCCTATATTACCTCTTCGTCGCAGAAACCCTGGAGGAGCCGCATCGCGAAATACCTCTCTGTTCCACCACCGCCGTGCTTCAAGATCGGGAGCACTAGAAGACCTCTTCCCGGCTGATACGTCCCAAATGTATCTATAATTTCTGCTTGCTCCATGCATGTTTTGTGTGACTTTGCCATGTTTTGCTTGAACTTTCATACACTTTTGAGCATATTTGGACTAACCTATTAACTCAGTGCACCCAGTTGACAGTTTGTATTTTCTGCTATTTTTGTATTTCAGGTTTTCCTGCCATTAAAAGTGCCAAATAAATCCCGGAAAATTATATAAAAAATCAGCGACCCGGAAGCTTCTCGAATCACCAAGGAAGGAAGGGGTGGACCCACCAGGGCCCCAGGAGGGTCCCTGGCGCGGCCCCACCCTAGGTCGCGCCAGGAGGCCTCCTGGCTGCCCTGTGGCCCCTCTCGGTGCCCCCTTTGGCCTATATTTACCCCCCCCCCCCCCCCGTGATGGAAACCCCTAATATCGATATGCTATTCCTGTTCTCCTCTCTGTACCTCCGTTGCCGCCGTTTCAAGATCGAAGCTGCCAGGAGAAGCTACCTCGGCACCCTGCCGAAAGGAGGAATCCCCTCCAGGAGACCATCCATCGCCATGGACGCCTCCCGGATGTGTCGTGAGTAGTCCCCTTGGACCATGGGTTCGTGACCAGTAGCTATGTGATGTACCTCTCCCCTCTTTGTGCTTTCACTTTCAAGACCTCGTGAGCTGCCTCACATGATCGAGGCACTTTGGTAATTTTCTGTGTTGCTATGCTGAGTTTGCTGGGATCTGATGGATTATGAGATTATGTTCAGATTTTGATGAGTAATATATTTGGTTCTCTTTTACATTTGTGTTCTTTAGTAAATTCTTGCATGTTCTCCGTTGCCGTATTTTACTTTGGCCAAGTGATTTGTTGCAACTCCAAGAGGGAGCGTTATGCTTGATTGTGGGTTCATCCCTTGATGTCTAGCTTGAGTGACAGAAACATGAGACTAGGGGATGTGTTGTTGCCACCAAGGATAAAACAATGGTTCTTGTACTTGCGGGTGCAAGGATTGTTTACTTTACGCATAGTTCTTTTAATGCAGTTGTCTGTTGCTTTGAGTTTACACCTTGGGTGGGATTCACAACTTAATACCAGCGAGATGTTCTAGATAGATATCTCAAGGTGGATGATTCGTAGTAGATGCAGATGGATTTCGGTCTACATACTTTGGCGTACTTCCCATTGCTTTTGAGCCTCTTCCTTTCTTTTGTAGCATAGTTAGCATTGCGGTGGATTTATAATCCTGTCAATTGCCCAGCTGTGATTCGTTTACCTCGCTAGCACTTTTATCGTCTTTTGGGAGAGAGACATCACTAGTGAACATCACGAGACCCCGGTCCATATTCACACCATTGTTTACACCTTCAATTTACTTTCAATTCTTACTTTCAGTTGCACTATTATCTCTTGCGTTGATCCTTTGTAAACAGCAAGGCCGGAGGAATTGACAATTCCTCTGTACTCATTGGGAGCAATGTTATTTGTTTCTGTGTGCAGGTCCAGACAACCACCCAATTTCTCGCGCCATTAGCTCGAAGCCAATTTCTGGCGCCGTTGTCACCTTCTTGTATTTTTGCGAGTCCTACTGGAGACAAACCTTGGTATCTTCACCGAGGGAAATTTTCTTCTACGCTACATCTCACCTTCCACTTGGGGTAACCAACGAGGAGTGAGAGAACTATCCTCACCGTATCAAGCTAATTTTTGGCGCCGTTGCCGGGGACTCCAGTCTACAAGATAGCGGAGTTGCACACTATCTTTTATCTTTGCTTTTTATTCTTGTTCGTTTACCTTTCAGTCTTTATTTTTGTGTCCCTTATCAAAAATGCCAAAAATACCTATTAATTTGCTAGTAGTTACCACTATGGCTGGTCCTTTTGCCCTTGGTGAGGCAGAAGTACTTACCTTTACTCAGAGAGGTGGTGAAAGTCTGAAATATGCTTGGTATAGAATTAATGATTCTCAAAAGAGGACCACCAAGAAGCAATCCACTACTATCCTGCTTAGAAATTTTTATGTTGGGATTACTTCTTGGAATAGGTTTGTCTTAGACACTGCTATCAATGGGAACTTTATGGAGGCTCCAGTTTGGGAAGCCCTTAATATTATTGAAAATATTGTTGGAAGTCTCCCCGTTGCTAGCATTAAGGAGGACATTACTCTAGCTCACATTATGAGAAAACTTGAAAAAAATAGAGTTAGAGATGCCAAGTATCGATAATGAGTTGGATCGTAAGATTCAAGGGAATTTGAATAGGCTAAATAGCTCCATGCAAAAAATTATCAAAACTTTGGAGACTATCAAATCCCTTGATGAGAAGTCTTCTAGGATAGAGAAGATTGAGGAAGTTATTGAAACTCTAGGAAGTTAGATATCTCAAGGTGGATGATTAGTGAGTAGATGCATATGGATTTCGGTCTACTTGTTTTGGCGTACTGCCCATACTTTTGAGCCTCTTACTTTCCAGTAGCATAATTAGCATTGCGGTGCGTTTATAATTCTGTCAATTGCCCAGTTGTAATTTGTTCACCCGGCTTAGCTGATTTATCGTATTTTGGGAGAGAGACGTCACTAGTGAACATCATGGGACCCCGGTCCATATTTCCACCATTGTTTACACCTCCACTTTACTTTCAGCCTTTACTTTCATTTTCTATCATTATCACTATCATTATACTCTTGCGTTTGATCCTTTGTAAACAACAAGGACGAAGAGATTGACAATCTCCATGTACTCGTTGGGAGCAAAGTTACTTGTTGTGTGTGCAGGTCCACATCATTTCTCGCGCCATCAAGTAATTTCTGGCACTGTTGACACCTACCTGTCAATCCTTGGAGTCCTCCTTGATTCGATAAACCTTACCGTCCTCGTGTAAGGGAAATTGATGCTACGCTACATCTCAACCTTCCACTTGGGGTAACCAACGAGGGGCGAGAAGCCATCAGTCCCACTTGGGAAAGGGAGGAGAGTTTCACCTCCCCTTAGACTAAAAAAAGGGGAGGGGTGCCCCCTTTTCCCATCCAATTGAATCCAATTCTCTCTCTTTCTTTCTCCTTCCTAAGTCGGGTTCCAATTGTTTGGAGCTTTGACTGGGTTGGGGGTTTCTCCACCATACGCACGTCGTTGTGCCGCTGGAGTCGGGACTTGTGTCCATCTTCTTCCGCTGCTCGACTGGATCGAAGCCCGGGGGAACGTCGCTTACACCGTACGTGTGTGATACTACGAGGTGTTGCACGTGTTACACTAGTTCGGCGAACAGATGGTAAAATATGGGTGATAGGTATGGAAAAGTAAGGTAATATAAATCTGTAATAAAAATTACAGCAAGGTAGCAAGTGACAAAAGTGACTAAAATGACATTTCAAAGCTTGGAAACAAGGCCTAGGCTTTATACTTTCACTAGTGGCAAATCCCAACAACATTAACATAATTGAAACACATGATAATTCCTCCAAAAGCATGCAATGGAAGACGTAACTTGGAGGTCATTCTTCTCATGGATCAAAAGAGGATGAGAATTGTGTAGGGCTAGAAAAGCACAACTTCGAGTTTGTATTCCACATCTATGGATGTCCCAATGTCACCACGACCATCCAAAGATAGTACTAACAAACACCACAACATACCTCAAGAGTAGTCTCTTTCTAATATGACAAAGCACCCATCAGTCATCGAAGCACTATGAAATTTTTTATCAACACAAGCATCAATAGACTCTTAGATCCATGATTCAATCCAACAAGAAGAACAATCCCATGATCAATATCACCATAATAATGGAGTCCTACGCGTCACCGTGGACTACGGAAATATCACCAAGGGAGCACATCATATCCAATACATAAAAGATGGGGAAATATCATGGGATACAACTAGATTAACATAGCCAATGATCACAATCAAGATCACATCATGGGAGAGAAAATTAACCATATAGCTACTGTACAAGACCTCAACCCTGAGGAGGAACTACTCCCGCATAGTCATGGGGAGGAAGCAACATCGACGGAGATGGATCCGGGGGCACTTCCCCGTCCCCGCAGGGTGCTGGAACAGGAACTTCTGGTTCCCCGAAGCTTGCTGGAGATGGCGGTGGAGATCGGAAACCCTTTTGGAAAAAGTGTCTCGATATTCATAGTTTTTGCGATCAGGGGGTTAATATAGGCTAGAGGGGGCCCCGAGAGGTGGGGTCAATCACCCAAGCGAGCAGGGGCGAGACAGGGACTAGCCGACTGAACTAGTGGTGTCCCCCCTCCAGGAGTCCTTCTGGCTCCTGGGGTCTTCCGGTGAATAAGAATTTTAGGAATTTTTTTGGATTTTTCTGAGAACTTTTATTTTTCACCTATGTTCTGCGATGCCTAGACAGAAACAAGCACTAGTCATAAGCCAACTCTCTAAACAAATAAGAGTGAAACACAAGAGAGTCCGAAAACTTGCATAAATAAAAACTAATAGCTCTTCAAAAGGTAAACAAGATAAACAAGAGCAAACAAGTAAAGTAGTAGCTAGAAACAGAAATTGAGCACTCAACAAGTAAACATGAAGCACAAGAGTATTCTAGCAAAAGTGGAGTGTGTCTCTCTCCCAATCAAGGATCATAGGGTCTCACATGCTATGACCGACAAACGGAGAAAAACAATACTAAAAACTAAGACTAAAGAGCAAGACGCTCCAATCATAGCACATAACATGTGAAGCAATAAAAATATAGTGCTAGGAAGGACGAAAGGATAATTGTTGATGAAGAAGGGGATGCACTGGGGCATCCCCAAGCTTAGACGCTTGAGTCTCTCCTTGAATATTTCTTGGGACGTCGGGGGCATCCCCAAGCTTAAGCTTTTGGAACTCCTTGATCTTCTTTTATCACCTCCCTTCGTAACACTTGAAAACTTCCTTCACACGAAACTTCTCATAAACAGATTAGAGCGGTTAGTGCCAAAAAAATATTTCACTTGGGTACTGTTGGGACACATTGGAACACTCAAATTAAGCATTCGATACTATTCCCCAACTTTGTCTAAGGTTCCCCCCCCCCAAAAAAAACCATGAACAAAGTGCACAAAAGAAGCAAATGGAATTACAACGCAGACATCTGGGAAAACAGGACAGTCTGATCAGTTTTGTTTTTGTTTTTGTGTGTGTCTTGGAGTTTGTTACTTCTTTAGCAACTCCCATTGTATCCTTTTTTTAAAGTTTTGTGCCAAGATTAGCCTCTAATGTTTAGTAAGTGTAAAGTTATGTATTTCTATCAAGAAATTGGTAATGAACGCTCCAGTGTAGAAATTATTAAAAATCACCATATCATCTTTTTTATCTGATTTTCACACAGCAAGCCTGATGCTTTTCTCTATATTTCGTTATTTTTTAGTTTTCGTATTTGAGCTACAGATGTACCTCGAATAAATTCAACTTCACAGATTGTTCTGTTTTGATAGATTTCTACCTCAAATTGCATTTGTTTCTTTACATGCTTTGTTTTTTGTTCTTTTGGGGAAGAGTCTAAGTAAATTTTGGTATTAGTAGATTATGTTTTAAATTGAGTTTTGAATGTGTTTTTACAGTACCTAAGTGGGATTGATTTATTATGTACTAACCTCTCTAATGAAGTCTATGATAAGTTTTGTGTGAAGGACATTTTGAAGTGTGGCGAGACAAGATGATGAAAGAAGATCAACGAGTGACAAAAGCTTAAGCTTGAGGATTTCCCATGGAACCCCCAAGAAATATCCAAGAATACTCAAGAATCTAATCTTGTGGATTCCCCGAGGTATCGCCTTCTTCATCAACAATTATCAGATGTCTCTTTTGATGCTATATTTTTATTGCTTCACATGATATGTGTTGTTCTTGGAGTGCCTTTGCTTTTAATTCTTAGTTTTTGTTTGCTTTGTTTGTTGGTCATAGCATGTTGGAGCCTAGCATTCTTGATTGGGAGAGAGACTCGTGCCGCTTTTTCATAGAATACTCTTGTTCTTCACTTATACTTGTTAAGTATTAAACTTTAGCTCTACCTATGATAGCTCTTATTCTTCACTTATATCTTGCTAAGAGATTAATATTTTTCTTTTGTAGAAATTTTTTAGAACTCTCTTACTTTACTTATATTTTTTTATAGAGTTGTTTCTGCTGCACTGGCTATGTACCTTGTTGTTGAGTAGGTAATCTAGATTGCTAAGTTACCATAGTCTATATTTTGCAATAGTTTTGAGGTATTGTTTGAGTAATATATGTTAAACTTTTGTGCAATTGAGCTTGCGCCCATTAGTGGTAGGTTTCGCATTTTGGCTCAACATGCCCTATTTTTGAAACCAAAATTAGTTGAGAACTATGTCTCCTGAGTTGATCCACGTATGTGCGGTGACTATAAGTAACCCCTCACGTAGTATGGGTCAACATGCGCAAGGATAACCAAAACCCCATACATTCTTCTTGGGATACATTGTTATTTGTGGCTCTTCTGTGTAGGCTCAGAAATACTGATAATATGGATGAGTTCCTTTGATTAATGCGGGTATTCTATTTTTGTGCAGTTCCACCTATCCATATTTTTTTACCCTCTTCGATACCGTGCATTTCCCTTTCTCACTTTGAGAGTTGGTGCATACTTCGCCGGTGCATCCAAATCTGTGGGATGAATCGCTCTCTCACACATAAGACTCATTATATCTTCCTCAAAACAGCCACCACACCTAACTATTATGGTATTTCCATATCCATTCTGAGATACATTGTCATGCAACATCAATCTTACATTACATGACTTGATATTATTCTTCATTGTCATATTGCTCTGCATGATCATACAACCGCATGATAGTTGGGCTTTTCCCTTATTCATGTTTTTGCTACATGTCGCGCTAGATCATTGCACATTCTGCGCTACACTAGCAGAGGCATTTAGTTCATACATCATGTTTTATTTATTTTGAGTTATGGGTACCGAAAATTGTGTTGATGTTGTTTGTATAGAGTGATTGCCCCTACTAGTTAGAAATTAAAATATCTTAAAGAGGACAAATAAAAAAGGAAATAAAAGATACAAAAGAGGAAAAATGAGACAAAATAAAAGAACCAAGGAGGCCACCAAAATAAAAAATATATATAAAAAAGGGAGGAAAGAGAGAGAGAGAGAGAGAGGGAAACACTGCTATCTTCCTTGCATTCTTTTGGAGGAAATATCATGTGTTTCGATTATGTTAATGTTGTTGGGATTTGCCACTAGTGAAAGTATGAAGCCTAGGCCTTGTTTCCAAGCTTTGCAATACCGTTTTTACTCACCTTTGTCACTTTCTACCTTACTGTAATTTTTACTACAGATTTATATTACCTTGCTTTACCACACCTATCACCCATATTTTACCATTTCTTTGATGAATTAGTGCATCTATACAATTTACCATTCTATTAGGTGTGTTGGGAACACAAGAAACTTCTTGTATCTTAATTCCAGAGTTGCTTGAGAGAGACGATCTTCAACCTCTAATTCCCTGAGTTCGATAAACCTTATGACATCCACTTGAGGGAAATTGTTGTTGTCTTACAAACCTCTGCGCTTGGAGGCCTAACATAGTCTACAAGAATAGAAGCGTGTAGTAGATATCAAGCTATTTCTGGTGCCGTTGCCGGGGAGGTAAGCGCTTGAAGGTATATCTTTAGATCTTGCAATTAAATCTTTTTGTTTCTTGTTGGAAAACAACAACAAAATGAGAGAGCTTTATGAGCTCTATCTTGAATTAGAAGTGTTTGAAGATAAAATCAAAAAGCTTATGGAGCTTTATTATTTGCATAACACTCATAATAGTCGCAACGTTGTTAGTATGTATTGTTTGAATACCTTTGATGATAATGATATGCAAATCCATAAGCTTGGGGATGCTATGTTTGATGAAGATGATATTTTTATCGCCCCCCCCCCCAACTTTTGATGAGAATATTTGCTATAATGATACTTTGCCTTCTATATATGATGATTACAATGATGAATGTGATATTTTCAGTCCACCTACTATTGAGGATGATATTTATTATGATTACAATATTCCACTAACTATGATTACTATTGCGGTGACACTTATGAAATAAAGAATACTTTTTGTATGTGGACTATGATAAGAATTTTTTATGTGATAGCTATTTTGTTGAGTTTCCTTCCACTATTATTAATGAGAATGATTTTGCTTATGTCGGGAGTAATAATTTTTCTATGCTTGTGGATCATGATAAGAATTCTTTATGTGATAGTTATATTATTAAGTTTATTAATGATGCCACTGAAAATTATTATGAGAGGGGGACTCATGCTTATAGATATCTCAATTTTCCTCTCTCTATGTTGAAGGTTTTGAAGTTGCACTTGTTTTTCCTTCTTATGCTAGTTGCTTTGTGCTTTAGTGAGTTATTTCTCTGCAAGATCCCTTTGCATAGGAAGTGGGTTAGACTTAAATGTGTTTAGTATTTGCTTCTAGATGCTCTCTCATTGTTCTTCAATTCCTATTCTTATGTGAGCATATTTTGCAATCTTCATGCCTAGCTAAAAGGCATTAAAGAAAGCGCTTATTGGGAGGCAGCTCAAAATGTTTTTTACTTTCAATTCTCTCTTTTTGTTTTGTTGTGTCTTGGAGTTTGTTACTACTGTAGAGACTCCATTGTATCTTATTTTCAAGTTTTGTGCCAAGTTTTAGCCTCTAATGATAAGGGAGACAAAAGTTATGACATGCCGCTAGAAAACAGATTATGTATGCTTCGGTGCAGAAAATCATAAAAATCACCAGATCGTATTTTTTATCTTAATTTTTTACACAACAAGCATTATAATTTTCCACATCATTCATTAGTTTTGAGTTTTTTATTTGAGCTACAGAAGTGCGCTTAATAAATTCGTCTCTACAGACTAACCTGTTTTCCCAAATTTCTGCCTTGTAATTGCATTTGCTTCTTTTGTGCACTTTATTCATGGGTTTTTGGGCGGGGGGCTTAAAAAAGTTGGGAAAAGTAGCTTATGTTTAATTTGAGAGTTCCAATGTGTTCGAACAATACTCAGGTGAAACTTTATTATTTATTGGCACTAACCAGTCTAATCAAGTTTGTGAGAAGTTTCGTGTGAAGAAAGTTTTCATGTTCTATGAGGAAGATGATGAAAGAAGATCAAGGAGTGTTAAAATCTTAAGCTTGGGGATGCCCCTGGCACCCCCAAGAAATATTCAAGGAGACTCAAGCATCTAAACCTTTGGAAAAAATATCATGTGTTTCAATTATGTTAATGTTGTTGGGATTTGCCACTAGTGAAAGTATGAAGCCTAGGCCTTGTTTCCAAGATTTGCAATACCGTTTTTAGTCACTTTTGTCACTTGCTACCTTGTTGTAATTTTTATTACAGATTTATATTACCTTGCTTTGACACACCTACCACTCATATGTTACCATCTCTTCGCCAAACTAGTGCACCTATACAATTTATCATTGTATTAGGTGTGTTGGGGACACAAGAGACTTCTTGTATCTTAATTGCAGGGTTGCTTGATAGAGACCATCTTCAACATCTACTTCCCTGAGTTCGTTAAACTTTAGGTCATCCACTTGAGAAAAATTGGTGTTGTCCTACAAACCTCTGCGCTTGGAGGCCTAACATAGTCTACAAGAATAGAAGCGTGTGGTAGACATCACCAAGCGTGGCTAGCGGAGGACGAAGAAGAAAGCAAAGGCCACCGCTAACAAGAAGTAAGAGGGCGTCGTGCGACCGCCCGATGTGGCATGTGGCGCCAGATACCCTCCAAGCCATGCTTTTTCTGGGGGTCTCAACCAGAAATCGGGCTCCTCGCATGCTCGCCTGCCAATGGTTCGCATACCAACGTCTTGATCATACACAAAGGAGAAGGACACTATGATTTGCACGGATTGGCTAGCAATTATCCTTGATGCATCGAAGGGGGTCGAGCAAACCGGGCAAGCTTTTTATAAGAGGGTGCATGATGTCACAACCCCAAGTTAGGTATGTGCTAGGATCAAGTGCTCCTTTGCATTCATGATAAAAATTTCAAAAGAAATCAAAATGGGAGAGAACACCCCCCCCCTAGATGAATTAATTCAAATGGCCAGATAAAAAGTTGCTCCAAAAATTCCTTTTGCATTTTTTAAAAGTCCCATAAATGAGTGGGATCACATATAAAGTGATGTGGTAGCAATCCCATGCTCATGGATTTTTCAAATATTCAAACAGGAGCATGGATTTAAATTTAAACCCCTATTTGAATTAAAGTTCAAATTATTTGAATTTTAAAAATGTCCAAACTTTATAAGTGGCTAGCTATATATATCTTGAGGCCATATAAAAATTTTGGGCATTTAAAAAAAATGCCTAGCTATTTTTTTAGCAAGGCACAACAAATAGCAGAATTTAAAATAAAAAGAAAAAGAGAAAGCAGAAGGGAAAGAGCTTACCTGTTGCTCAGGGGCGAAGCCCACCTTCCCTAGCCGGCCCAGCCCACCAGGGGGCTCCCCTGTTGTCTTCCCCGGGCACGAGCACACTGTTGCGTGCCCGGCATGCCGCAACTGCCGCTGTGGCAGCTCCTCAGCTCTCTCCCCTGTCTCTTCTCGTAGCCACGCACGCCCAGGGAGACGCCCAGGCCATTCTCCCCCTCACGCACACCTTTCCCATTCCTCCCCGGCGTGCAAAAGTCGCGCACCCGAAACCCTAGCCGGGCACGGCCGTGCACCGACGTGGCGACCGAGCCCCTCCATCCTCGCCGCCGTGTCCATCTGCTTCGCCGTCGACGACTTCATCGTTCCCCCGCGTCAATTGAAGCCGAGCGCCCACCGGAGACACGCCAGCTTCGAGTTCCCGTCGCCGGCCACAGAAACTCCAGCGTCGAATTGAGCTACACCCGCGTCTTCTCCGGCACCGACGAGGCCTCCATCGTGTTTGGGTGAGCTCTACGCTACGATTCCCCCTCTCCTCTGCTCCTCCCGTGCTTTAAATCTCCTCGCCAGCGAAGTCAGTGCTCGAGCCGCCGCCTCCATTGAAGCCCCCGTGCTCTGGAGCACCCCCTTGACCCCCCAATGGCACCACCAGACGCGGACGCTCCCCGGCTTATTGCCCGTGGTCTCCAACCCCCAAACCGTGGCCTAAATCGCTATGCCCACCGTGGACCGAGCCTCCGCCGTCGCCGAGCAGCTCGCCGGCGTCGCCCCGTTGCCTCCCGAGGACGCTGCAGTGTGCAGTTCGAAGCGTGCGAGCTCGAGATGCACAGCGGTGCCCTTCGTTCAGCAAATGGCGCCCCGAGCCGTCGTCCAGGGTGTGCGTCGCCGCACTGGTGCCACCGGCGGCTAACCGCCGGCAAGGCCCACGTGATTAGGGGCTAACCCCCTGTTAATTGAACCCTAGGTAAATGACAGGTGGGCCCCAGCCCCTTAATCCCCCTTAGTTTATTTTAATTAAACGGGGTTAACCCCCTAGCCACTAACAGCTTGACCCCACCAGTCAGACCCCCCCCCACGTCAGCATGACCTCATGCTGACGCAGTAAACCAATTAAATCGTTTAATTTAATTCAGAAAATTCCAGAAAATGCTTTAAACTTTGAAATTCAATAACTAATTCATTTTAACTCCAAATTGTACAAATAATATGTCTAAAATTATCAGAAAAATACAAGGATTCTGAATATGGACTTTGTTTGTATTTTTGACCAATTTAAATTTGGTGAACAGTGGCAAACATCCATATGGCTTTAATTTGAATTCAATTTTGGAGTGAATTTGCAAATGATTTTGCAACACACTTCTATTAGATGGATTCATCCACACATCAGAGGCTTTACCTCAACTATACCACATCACTTCATGCTCAACCTTTTCAAATGAACTTCCATGCATTCAAATGCATTTGAAATTCATCGATAAATCAAATGGAGTTTGAATTTGCAACTCAAATGCAATATACTCCTTTTAAATGAAATGCTCAACACATCAGTACCATGAACATCACCATTACAATCTTATTCATATGATTGTGCATTGTACATTATGTTGATCCTATGATTGCCATGTTGCTGATAGACGTGCAACCGGAATCGGAGGCCACCCCCTTCGTGGAAGACACCGTTATCGAAACCTCGTCAGCAAGGCAAGCAAACCCCCATTGATCATGTCTATAAAATCCCAATTCCCTCTCATGTCTCGCTTATGCATTGTATAGGATGATTACCATGCTACGTTTCTACCGCATAGATGAACCCATTCCTTTGCATGACCTATCATTTGTCACAGTAGTAAGCAAACCACAATCCTAGCAAATGTAGGAGTTGATTTATATCATGTGGCCCCTGCAATTGTTACTGCTTATTGCATGCTTAGAGTGATACCATGTTGATACTGTTATGTGAGTCGAGATGGTAGCAATCATGTTGATGATGGTGGAAATGTGTTGGTGAATCTACCCTAATACAAGGTGAACGATGAGAGGCTGTGTAGGAGTGCACAGTGGGTTGTCTCGTTGAACACCTCCCTAAGTCCGAGTTCTTGTGTGGTGATCCAAGATGAAGAGTACAACCACACATTGGGCTCACTGACCCCTCTCAACCTATTAACTCATCCCTTTCGATGTCCAGATGTCGCATTAGTTCGGAGTTCTGGTAGGTTTGTGGCCTAGTTGCTAAGTGAGAGAACGGCTCAGCCGAGACCGGCTTATGCACCACGCACACATCATCTGGGTCCACTTCGGTAAACCGGCCGGGTTCACGATAGTGGTAGCCAACCCAGGTAGGCGGCTTTCTTGGACTAGATCGGCTATGAGGTAACAGTTGTGGTGGCATCCTCGCTGTCATCTCTTGAACGGTGACACGCAAAAGGCGGTAACTAATGACACGTGTGTGTAGCGTTACACCCCTGCAGGGTTAACAAAACTATTCGAATAGCCGCGTCCGCGGTTAAGGGCTGCTTGGAAAGCTTAGTTTCGGGGGATTGGTACCCGGGTAGGCTAACCCAAGCGGAAACAATTTTTCAAGACAAGGAGGGACCGATTGGGCCGCAGCTGGGCCGAGCTAGGAAGATGTATGGCCGATTGCTCCGAGGCAATCAGCCGTATCAAATGCCGGCAGTCGGCCCAGGCGCAATCGGTCCACTCCTTCACAAAGACGATCATCCGATTGATCCACAACTGGGCCGAGGCAGGCACCCGGAAGGCCGATTGCCCAGGGCAATCGACCTTGCCAAGGACAACCAATCGGCCCAGGCGCAATCGGAATAGCCTACAACCCTTGGAGGAAGTTGACCCCGACTCCAGTTGGGGGTATGATTACGAGGTTATAAATGCACTATCTCGAGATATCTGGGTGGCAGGAAGGCCAAGTCATGTCGAAGATCTGGTGGAGATACGGTGTCGACCTCTCCGCCGATTCCGCGGACAGGGCGACAAGACCGCACCTCCTAGCTCCACTGTTCATCCCCATGCCCTATAGGTCTACAGCATGGGCCGCCGCTCGTAGGATCCGGATCACCCGGAGAGGAGCAGTCGGTGGGCCCAGGCCGATTAGAGGATGACAGCTGGGCCCAATCGGCAGTGAAGTTACCGATGTACCCCGGGCTCATACTATAAGAGCCCGGGTACCCCTCCTGCGTGGGGGACGATCCGCTCATTCACCCCATTAATCAAAAGTCACTTAGTTCATTCATTGCTTATAGTTACTCCTCAGGGAAGCAGGAGAGAGCCTTGCCCACGGCGGTGCTCACCTTCCCCTGAGTAGATAGAGAAGCAGTTGTTGTAGCTCGGTTCCATTCATATATAAGAGAGAAGCAGGAGTAGGGGTGTTATCTCTTCGGAGAGCCCCGAACCTCGGTACATCGTGGTGTCTGTCACCGTGTTTGTGCCCAACCCGATTCCGGCACCATCGACATCTTTCTTCCTCGCGTCTTCCCCTCACTTTAGCCATCCCCATGGCATCTGCCGTCACATATCGACGACAGTTGGCGCCCACTGTGGGGCAGACCGAGGCGTCGACTGGAGTAAAGATCCGGACGGGATTTTCCTCTGCATCAGGCGGTAGCCACGCCTCCGGCCTGATTCTAAGGCGTGGGGCAATCGATTACGTGGTGGACTACTCGGCGCGGTACAGGGCTGGAGCGCCCCTGCCGCCCGGTGTGTCGCTGCAGGTCGGCACCCATCGCCTCTTCATCGGCAGCTTCCCCGAGGCATATCCCAGAGAGATTCGTATCTTCTCGTGCGCTACAGATCCACTCTCGACCAGGGGCTGCAGTGCAGCGCCTGGCAGAGAGGAAGGCCGAGTGCATGCCGCCGTCATGATGGCGGGAGCATCTTCATCAAGCAACCGTGACCCTACGAGTGCGGCTAGAAAGGCAAAGGAGGCAGCCGACGCTGCAGAGCGAATCGGCACCAGTGCATTGCGGGACGTGTTATACACACCCGTGAACAGGAATGGTGATCCCGAGCGGGTGCACACGGAGTTGGAAACAGCACGGCTCGCTCTGGCTCGCAGGGCTGAACAGGTGCTGGCAGAAGAGCGCAGGCTGGGAGCCATCACAAGGGAATACAACGTAGCGCATGCAGGACCGCGCCGGCCGATTGAGCCCGCAGTCCTGGAAGATCTGAGAAGCCGAGGCAGGGCAGTCAACCAGCAGCTGTCGGGCGCCGAGCAGCCGGAGCGACCAAGGAGGCCAGTGCAACCGGAGCAACCGGCGTAGTCGGTATTTATCCAGAGGCCGACATACAGTACGCCGGATAAGAACCTGAGAGCAGCCGAGCAGATAGCACTCGAGCTAGAAGACCTGGAGGGAGATGAGCGGCGCGAGCAGTCGCGCCGAATGCGTGAACTGTTGGCAGCCGCAAAAGAGCAGAGGCTCGTTGCAATGGATAATCAAAATGCAGAACCCGGGGCGTCGAGAGGAACTGTGAGGCCGAATGCGGGAGCTAGCCAGCGACCGAATGCATCGCGCCAGAACAGACATCAACCCGCTCCTTCTCTGCATGAGAGTAAGGTCAGAAGCAATCGGCCACCCCCAGCAGCAAGAAGAAGAGTTGAAGAGACAGCTTTTAACAGCAGACGCAATGACATGCCCTCGCCAAATCGGCCAGAATGATGCAAGGCACCGCATTGAGATCCTAGAGAAGGAGGCTCAAGAGGATGAAGAAGGAGAAGCTGGCCCATCATGTTTCGGTCATCGTATTCGGACTGAAAAGTTTCCCAAAGGCTTCACGCTGCCGAGAGACACTCCCAAGTACAATGGCTCAGTGAAGCCTGAAGACTGGTTATCCGATTACCTGACTGCGGTTCGCATCGCAGGAGGCAATCGGCGCGTAGCAGTCCGCTATGCACCTTTGATGCTGCAGGGATCGGCTCGTACATGGTTGAATAGTTTGCCTAAGGACAGTGTAAACTGCTGGGAGGACTTCACGAGTGCATTCATCCACAACTTCACAAGCACGTATGAGCGGCCCAACCTCCCACGGCAGCTAGCTCTTTGTGTGCAAGGCAAAGATGAGCCCCTCCGAGATTACTTATCTCGGTGGATCAAGCTGAAGAATTCATGCGAAGGAGTCCATGAAATCCAGGCCATTCAGTACTTCACACATGGATGACTGGCTGATTCAATGTTGAAGCAAAAGCTGCTCCGCAAAGACTTCACGTCGCTCGCCGAGCTCATGAAGGTGGAAAATGCGTTCGCTATGTCCGATTATGTGATGCGCCCTATCCAGCTCGGAGTTGGAGGTGTAATCCAGTCACCAGGGGCTCCGCAGTCGGACACGGGGAACCAAGGCCTTAGTCGGAAGGAAAGGAGAGAGAATAACCGCAACAACAATAACAACAACCACAACCAGCAGAACAATGGCAAGCGCAAGGACGAGCAGCCTGATACCCAGTATGGCAGTCAGCAGGTGGCCGCTGTCCAGAACGAAGAAGATCCAGCGGCTGCAGGAGGCAGTCGGAAGATGAGACCAAATGTGAGACCCCCGGGACATATGAAGACCAAGTACACGTTCGAGGATATGCTGGACGCACCGTGCAAGTTGCACAGCACGCCTGGCAGGCCGTCTGCGCACACCACTCGGCAGTGCGACTTTGTGAGAAGGATCGCGAAGGGAGAAGCTTTACCACCTCCACCCCCACCACCACCCCAGAACAGAGGACCGCCTCAGCAGTAGAACCAGTTCCCGCAGCAAGACGCTACCTACATGATTTTCACCAGCGAGTCCACAGACAAGGGCAGTCGGAGAGCCCGAGCTCAGGAGGTTAATGCCACTATGCCACCGATTCCCCAGTTTATGCACTGGTCCGAATGTCCTATATCCTGGGACAGAGCAGATCATCCCACCATTTGGCCGAATCCGGGCAACTATCCACTGGTGGTGGATGCTCTGTTCGCAGGACCAAGGTTTTCATGCAAGTTCTCTCGAGTGCTTGTTGATGGAGGAAGCACAATCAACATTCTGTACAGAGATACATTGATCAAGCTAGGTCTCACAGAGAAGGACCTGGAACGCAGTCGGACGACTTTCCATGGGATTGTTCCTGGATTGTCGTGCACCCCCATGGGTCGCATTCGGCTGGATGTTATATTTGGCACAAAAGAAAACTTCAGGAGAGAGCCGATTTGGTTTCAAGTCGCCGACCTCAGTAGTCCTTACCATGCCCTGTTGGGATTGCCTGCATTTGCCAAGTTCATGATCAACGCGCAGCAGACATACCTGAAGATGAAGATCCCAGGGCCAAACGGCGTCATCACTGTCACCGGGGACTTCAGGAAGTCCCTCGAGTGCACATCTGCTGGCAGCAGTTTGGCTGATTCTTAAGTGGTCGAGATGGAGAAGCGTCAGCTCAGCAAGGTGATTGCAATGGCGCAAGCACAGAACAAGAATCCACTTCCAGTCGGCCCAGCAAAGAGGGTAGATGAGGAGTCGGCTTTTCAGTCGGCCAAGGACAGCAAGAAGATCGCTCTAGATCCCTCCGATTCAACCAAGTTTGTTGTAGTCGGAGCTGGACTCAGCGATAAATAGGAAAGCGAGCTCGTCGAGTTTCTCTGTGAGAATCGGGACATCTTTGCATGGTCTCTGCAAGACATGCCTGGTGTGCCGAGAGAACTCGCCGAGCACAAGCTACATATTCGGCCAGGCTCGAAGCCGGTCAAGCAACCCTTGAGACGTTTCTCTGAAGACAAGAGAAGAGCAATCGGTGAAGAGGTTGCGAAGCTGCAAGCCGCATGTTTCATCATGGAAGTGTTTTACCCCGAGTGGCTGGCGAATCCAGTCCTCGTCATGAAGAAGAACAAGACTTGGCGCATGTGTATCGATTACACTTGCCTGAACAAGGCGTGCCCGAAAGATCCGTTTGCTCTGCCCCGTATTGAACAAGTGATTGATTCTACGGCCGGCTGCGAGCTTTTGTCTTTTCTGGATGCCACTGCTGGCTATCACCAGATCAAACTTGTCGTGGAAGACCAAATAAAAACTGCATTTATAACCCCTTTCGGGGCTTATTGCTATATCACCATGCCATTTGGTTTGAAGAATGGAGGTGCCACTTATCAGCGCACAATTCAGAGATGCACACACTCTCAGCTCGGTAGAAATCTCCACGTTTACGTGGACGATTTAGTGGTGAAGTCGGCAAAGGGAGTCACGCTGTTAGATGACCTCAGGGAAATATTTGCAAATTTGAGAACTTATCAGATCAAGCTCAATCCGGAGAAGTGTGTTTTTGGAGTCCAGGCTGGCAAGCTCTTGGGTTTCTAGTTTTCGAGAGAGGAATCGAATGCAATCCCGAGAAGATAGCCGCAATAGAGCGCATGGAACAGCCCAAGACCTTGAAGCAGGTACAGAAGTTCACCGGTTGCCTCGCATCACTTAGCCGATTCCTCAGTCGGCTAGGTGAAAAAGCAATCCCATTGTACCAATTGATGAAGAAGACAGAGAAGTTCACTTGGACCCCCCAAGCAAGTGAAGCATTCTGAGAGCTCAAACGCATGCTCTCGACAGCACCGATTCTGGCTGCCCCGATTGAGAAGGAGCCAATGATGCTATACATTGCGGCAACCAATCGGGTAATCAGCGCAGTGATGGTGGTGGAGCGGCCCGAGAAGGACAAGGCACAGCAAATTCATCGCCCAATGTATTACATCAGCGAAGTGCTCTCGGCGTCCAAGCAGAACTACCCTCACTACCAGAAGATGTGCTATGGAGTGTACATGACAGCCAAGAGATTGAAGCCATACTTTCAAGCCCACTTGATCACCGTCGTCAGCTCGGCTCCACTGGCCGACATCATAGGAAGCAGAGATGCAACCGGAAGAGTGGAAAAATGGGCAATTGAAGTCGCTAGTCATGGCATCCAATATGAGCCGAGAACGGCAATCAAGTCACAAGCATTAGCCGATTTCCTGGTGGATTGGGCCGAAACTCAGTATATGCCGCAGCTCCCAAGGTCGGATTTCTGGCGAATGCACTTTGACGGCTCCAAGATGAAGAGTGGCCTAGGGGCTGGTGTGGTACTCACTTCACCAAGAGGAGATCAATTGCAATATGTGCTCCAGATTCACTTTCCAGCATCAAACAATGTCGCCGAGTACGAAGCCCTTGTGCATGGTATCAAGCTTGCCAAGGAAATCGGTATTCGGAATATTGAATGCTTTGGTGACTCCGACCTGGTTGTACAGCAATGCACAGGCACCTGGGATGCAAAGGATGCAAACATGGCAAGCTATCGCTTCCTGGTGCAGCGGATCAGCGGGTACTTTGAAGGTTGCGAGTTCCATCATGTGCCAAGAGCAAACAACGAGGCAGCAGATGCGTTGTCCAAGCTCGGCTCAACAAGACAAGCTATCCCACCAGGCGTGTCGCTGGAGCACATCAAGAAACCATCCATCATACCATCCCCAGAATCCGAGTCCATTTTTATCTCGGAGACCGACCTTGAAGCATTGAAGAAGGCAAAAGAAGCTCACCCGGCAAAATTTGCAACCTTGAAGAAGCAGTCCAGCATCCAAGGTGTCTCGGCAACAGCACCTAGGCCGCCGACTGCAAGCCAGGGGCTGCCGACTGCGATCCAGGGGCTGTCGAAAGCTATGAGAAGAGCAAAGCCAAAGGGAAGCAAGCAGAGGCAAGACCAGGAAGCACAACCTCCGAAGAACCAATGATATCGGAAATTGCCGATTGCAGTGAAGAAGCTCCAGCTCCAGACGAGAAGTCAACACCAGGGGCTGCCGAATGCGTGCCAGGCGCCGCAATCGGCAGTTCAGAGGCAGAGATAGAAATGATAGAGGTCCAAGAGGCCGAGATCCAGGAGGCCAGTGGCCAAGGAACGGAGATCCAAGAGGAAGACCCACCCCAGCATGCAGTGGTAATGGCAGTTGTCAGCGCGCCATCATGGGCACAGCCGATCAGAGATTTCCTAGCAGACGGAGTCCTCCCAGAAGACGAAGCAGAATCACGGCAAATCAGCCGCCGATCTTGGGCTTACACAATAATTAACAATGAGCTAGTGCGCAAGAGTGCAACTGGTATCTTTCAAAGATGTGTAGAAGAGGACAGAGGCTTGGAGCTGCTCAGAGACAGTCATCAAGGTGAATGCGGACATCATGCATCTGCAAAGGCCATCGCCAGCAAAGCTTTCCGAAATGGTTTCTACTGGCCGACTGGGCTTGCAGCGGCTGAAAATTTGGTGAAGTACTGCAAGGGTTGTCAGCGGTTCAAGGCAAGAAGTCATCAGCCAGAATCGGCACTGAAGACAATCCCAATAGCGTGGCCGTTTGCAGTATGGGGTTTAGATATGGTTGGACCATTCAAGAGAGCTCGAAGTGGCATGACACATCTTCTAGTCGCAGTGGACAAGTTTAACAAGTGGATTGAAGCCAGACCGATCAGGAAGCTGGATGGTCCGACTGCGGTTCGGTTTGTGGCCGACATTGTGTGCAGATACGGTGTGCCTAACAGCATCATCACCGACAACGACACAAATTTCGCAAAGGGCGCGCTGGCCCGATATGCATCTCAGCAGGGCATCCGGCTGGATCTGGCATCTGTGGCGCATCCGCAATCAAATGGTCAAGTAGAAAGGGCGAATGGTCTCATCCTCTCGGGTATAAGACCCCGATTGGTGGAGCCACTCGAGAGGGCACCCGGCGCATGGATTGAAGAGCTTCCTGCAGTCTTATTCAGTTTGAGGACCACACCAAACAGGTCGACTGGATTCACTCCTTTCTTCCTGGTGTACGGCTCAGAAGCAGTTATCCCATCCGACATTGAGTTTGATTCACCTCGGCATGCCCTATACACCGAAGAAGAAGCCATATTGGCACGAGAAGACGGCATCGACCTCAAAGAAGAATCTTGTCTGCTGGCTTTGTCCAGGTCAGCAGTCTATCAGCAGAAATTGCGGCATTACCACAGCAAGAAGATCCGTCCTCTCGCTTTCCGAGAGGGAGATATGGTGTTGCGCCGAATTCAGAAGTCATACGGGCAGCACAAGCTATCTTCACCCTGGGAAGGGCCATTCGTCATCAGCCGAGCGCTCAAGAACAAATCCTATTATCTGCTCGACTGCACCAAGGGCACTCGGCATAAAGACACGTCAGGAGCAGAGACGGAGCGGCCGTGGAACGCCGAGTTTTTATGTCCGTTCTATAGTTGACCGGCAGAAATTCATGTAAGCCAGTCGGCAAACCATCAGAAAAAGCTATCATGCCTCTGAAAATGAGCATTCGATTACCTTTGTATAATTGAATTCGAAGAGCTAGCCTCAGTCAGCAACGCTCAGTCATACCTGAGCCGTGCGTAACGCACTCGGGGACTGACTGACCACGAGGTCAGGAGAATAAACCATCGAGGCACGGGGACTGTGGGCTGGCACTCAACTCGGCACCTAGCTCAAGCGCAAATCACTAAAAGGTTTGTGGCATTGAGAAGGGTGGCGATTGGGGCAGTCGGTAGTACAAGTTCCCGGGAAACAATCCAAAACGCGCCACCAACGGCATAGTCGATAAGACAAAGTTACCGATTGCGCCGCAAACCAAGGCATCGAGCCCGGTTGGAAGCAATCGGCTCCCACTGTTGCAGAATCCTTTGCGTTAAACCTTGTCGTGTAAAAAATAAAAAGCTTATCGAACCTTGGCTGGTAATCTACCGTTGATCCCATTGCAGACCGTGGGACGGCAGCAAGGCAGACACGGTAGACATCCCCAAGTGCAGACCGATAAAGGAAACCGACAAAGACGCAAAGTCGATCGCACAAGTAAAAGCCAGAACTAAGCAATCGGATTGCATCAGAGATAGTAGTCCCAAGGCCGAATAAGTTCGTTACATCGAAGTCGCACCCAGTGGGTGTCGACAGAATTAAAAATTATGTCTTACAAGCAAATAAGTCGAAAGAGCAAAATAAGATGAGGCCGATCCAGTGTCGGCAAACTACAGCAAGTAACATAGTCGGGAGCATGGCTCAGAAAGTCGGGGTAGTCGGAGGCACAGAGCTAGAGGTCGGGGCAGTCGGATCAGCGTGCGCGGCATCTGGCTCCGATTGCGCTTCAGAAGATGTGGCGCCAGTCCGCTTAGATCTCGGGGATGTATGGGATGAGCCGCTATCAGAAAGCTCCTCGGCCAGGCCAGAGATTGAAGGTGCAGCGAGTGGATTCCCTCCCTCGTCGAGATACGGAGTATACTTGTACGAAGAGAACCAGTTCACCATAGTGCTGGCTAGCCGATTTACCTCGGTATAGGTCTTCTCAAGCAGGTCGGCAGCGTTTTCTCTGAGGCTATAGAGTTGGGAAAGCTTCACCTGAGGGTACCAGCTCAGCACAGTCTGGAGAGCAGTCTCTGTGCCAGTCCGACCTGCAGAGTTCAGCAGAACGTCGATCCGACGTGGGATGGCCTTAAGGAGAGTCCGAGTCTGCTCAGTGGTAGCATTCGGAGCCTCCACCTTGTCAGAATCCTCTTCGTCTTGTGTTCCAGGCTCGCGGGCGCCGGCGGAAGAACCGACGGCATTTTTCATCTTTTGGAGTCCGACCTTAAGCTCAGTCGGTGACCATAGTGATTCAGCAATTTTCAGGATGCCGAGCTTGAATGACAATGCAATTCCCTTGATGATAGGAATGCGAGCTTCTGTGCCAATCAGGTACTCGTGCCGAGTCCAGACGTTGTCTTCAAGTTGGCAGGTCCCTCCGGCGGCAACGGTTTCTTATCGGGATTTGGCTACGGCCGCGTAGGCGGCTGCTTCAGATTAAGGCCAAGCCTCTGCGCATCGAGAGAAAGTATGAGCAACAAGATAAAAGAAGAAAGCAATCGGAAAGTGCACTCGGATGCAGGAAACACTCACCGCTAAGGAGGACGTCCATCTCGGTCATTGCATCGCAGAAGCGTTTGGCTCGGCGGCGCAATCGGGTGGTCTCTTCGTAGTTGCGTTTCTCCAATTCTTCAAACTTGGCGAAATGCTCGTCACGATCCCGCCGAACGGAATCCCGCGCAGGAACTGCTTCGTCCCTCTCGGCTTGCAAGACTTCTCGGGCGGCGACAGCAGCTTCTCGCTCGGCAAGGAGACCATCGCCAGTAGCCGTCATGGCAGCGAGGTCGGACAGATGTTTTCTTTCAAGGGCAGCCATCTCAGAACGAAGATTTTGGATAGTTCGAGTTAGATCAGTTTCTACCCCCTGCAGACGGGTCGCTTCTGCCTCGGCTTTGGCGAGTGTTGGGCCTTGCTGGTTGAGCTCTGCAGTCAATTCATTAATACGGCCCTGAAGGTCATCTACCATGGGGACAGAAGCTAGAAGAGAACATGAAGATATGAGTACAAGAGTGACTATCAATCGGAGAGAAGACAGAAATAGTATAGAAGTTACCTTTCAGTTTATTGATCTCGGCCGATTGATTGTTGACCTCCAGCTGGGCCTGGGCGAGAGTTCGGAGGCTGGCGGTGTAAGCATCAAGGAGATTTTCGAAGACCTCGCGCCTTTCTTCCATAACAGCCTGAGAGGAATATTAAGATGGGGTTCAGAGATACGACAGTCAAGAGAAGATCCGAACCGATTACAAGCAACCGGCCCGAATCTCGGGGACTACACCCAGTGGGTGCGCTTGCGCGCACCCACCGGAAGAAAAGTCTCCCGATTGGAGGAAGGCAGGAGATAAAGCAAGGAATATGAAAGATCCAAACCGATTGCAAGCAACCGGCCTGAATCTCGGGGACTACACCCAGTGGGTGCGCTTGCGGGCACCCACCGGAGGAAATGCTTCCCGAATAAAGGAAAGACATAAAAGGAAAGTCAGGAGTTTACCATGTGATGACGGTTGAGCTGTTGAAGGTCCCGAGCAAAGGCGTCGGCAAATTCATTTACCCGACTAAGAGCAGTGGTCAGAGGGTCTTGAGGGCAGTGTGAAGCGTCAGGCTCGGTGCCAATATGACGGGCGCGAGAGTATTCGGCACGGAACTGATCCACCGAGCGCATCAGAACCTCTGACGCAGAGGAGGTCGGTGTCAGCACTAAAGCTTGAGTGGCGGCGGAGGCAGCAGTGGTGAAGGTTGGTGGCGTCGACGTCACCTGAGGGCCGGAGGTACCCGGTTGTGGTGGCGGCGCAATCGGACGAACTGAAGTGGAGGTAATAGCGGCGACTGGCGGTAGGGTTGTCATCGTCGATGGCGCGGACAGTACGACTGGTGGCACAGGCATCGCGATCAGCGAAGCGGACACCGCGATTGGCGAAGGAGTCGTCACAGTCGGTGGATCGGAGGTGGCAATCGGAGCAGCAGCAGTCACGGCAGTGGAGGTCGGGTCGGAGCGGCGTGGTGGAGATGGGGCAATCGGGTCGACCGATTGTGTTCCTCGGCCACCACTAGCTCCCCGATCAGTTGTGCTCTTGGAAACCTTTGAGGCAAAGGAAGAAGAGGAAGTCTTCTTAGCCGTCTCAAGGCGGGCCTTCTTGGCAGCACGCTCGGCATCCTTGGAGGAGCGATGAGAAGCAGGCGGCCGTTTGTGGATGGCGGCGACAGATACAGCAGGCGAGAGGACGACGCTAGCACGGACAGGAACGCCGGCGTCGACGTCGTCAAGCCCAATCGGCTCCCTAAAAGAAGAAAGAGGAGGTGAATCAGTATAAGGAAAGATAGAAAAATGCAAGGCGTGAAAATAAAAGTATACCCGACTGTTCTCGGTGCGCCAGAAGGCATCCGACATCTCAGCGGGGCGACATCCAGCGGTGCCTGGGAAGTCGGCCCTCGGGTGGTCGTCACCTGGGGTTGTTTGCCCTTGCTGACTGTTGGCGTTGCCTTAGCAACCTTGCTGGGAGCAGCACCAGCGGAGGAGCTGGTTGCCGAGGTGCGCTTAACTGGCGCCTTTGGAGGTTTGGCACGAGGAGCTGCATCAGAACCATCAGCCCTTGAGACACTATCGTCATCGCTCCATTCGGCCAAAAATTGCTCAAGTGAAGGGTCAGGCGTACCCCCTTGAGCAGTCGGTCGGGTGTCGAGCCTCGGGGGGTTGGCGGCCTCAGCATCGGCGTCGTCTACACCTATGGAATCGGAGGATTCTCCGGAAGACTCGTCATCATCATCACCATCGTCGTCGGACTCGGCGGAAGGGACCTCGCCGTTGTACTCAAAGTCGGCGGGGTCGTCTTCTGCGCGGTCGGGGGCATACACGCCGGACACCTGGCCGTCTTCCATCAAATTGGACTAGATAAAATGCTAGGAAAAAAGATGAAAGTAATCAGAGAAGCTGAGAAGAAAAGCAATCGGAAGAAGAAAGCAATCGGAGCATACCACAGGCGGTTTCTGCTGGCGAGTGAGGCAGTCAAGCCCGAAGTGGAAGAGGTCGGGCAAAGGACTACAGGTGATAGCCTTTACTCTGGCGTAGAGGTCTTCGTTCTTCATCCGCCACGTGCAGAGCCGAGTGGGGTCTCGAGGGCCTGACATATCGCAGAGACGGTGCACTCGGCGCTGCAGGGGGAGCACTCGGGCTTGAAGCCAAGCGGCTACCAGGTCAGTCGGGAGAAGTCCTTCCTGATCTAGCTGGGCGATCCTGGCGACCTGGGCATCGACATCGCAATCTCCGACGCCATACTTCAGTGACCACTGGTGTTTTTCAGTCGGCCGGGCGAGGGAGAACTCGGGAAGATTTAGGAGATCGGGACCCTGATCAGGTGACTTGACGTAGAAAAATGAGGTCTGCCAATTCTTGCACGATTGGACGATCTCGGGACTCTTGTACCTCGGCTTGCCGGCTGCAACAAGGCAACTGCCACAGTCGGTCATGTCAGTCGGGTACTTCGGTTCGCCGCCTTCAGTGGTAGATGGCACCACAGCACCCGTCCGAGCATTGTGGGCTCGGAGGTTGAAGAATCTCTTCCAGAGAGCAATACTTGGGCGGCAGCCGAGATACCCTTCGCAGAGTGTCACGAAGCTGGAAAGGATCATGATGAAGTTGGCTGCAAGGTGGTGCGGTTGCAATCGGTGGAAGTCGAGGAACCCGCGGAAAAAGGTGCTGGCGGGAAGGCCGAATCCACGCTCAAAGTGAGCAAGGAACACAACCCTCTCGCCAGCACGCGCGTTAGGCACGACCTCAGCGCCGGGAATACGCCATTCGATCTCCGCGGGCATCTTCCGGGCGCGGATTAGAGACTGGACGGCCCCGGCGGTGGCTGTCGAGCCCTTCCAGCATCCGCGGCTCGCCTGAGAGACGTCTCGCCGTGGCGCCATGGCGTTCGCAGGCGGAGAGAAGAAGAGGGACGAGGAGCGCGAGAGCAGCGGCGAGGAGTTACCGCGGAGGCGGCGGAGCGCACGGGCCCGTGGCCGGAGCAGATCCAAGGCGCAAGGGTCGAGTCTCCGGAGTAGCAGGGAGCTTCGAGCGGAGCGGCAATGGCGCGGGAGAGCAAGAGCTGGAGGAGAAAGATGGCGTCTGGGAGAAGGAAGAGGCAAAGGGCCCTCCCCTGTGGCTTATACGGGCGGCGGGGGAGGGGAGTGGGATGTGTTTGCGGCTGTGTGGCTTGGTGTGGCCTAGCACATAGGAAGGCCAGCCGGCAGACCAGCGCAAAGAATCCTGGCGCAGGAGGCGAGGCGTGCGACGTGGGGGTCGAGACCTGCAGTTACGTCAAGTCGTGCGTCGGTCGTGGGTCCCGGCTCACTGACCGTATCCCGGAAGAATCAGATGTAACCGTTGGAATGTAATCGGCGAAAGATTTCATTCTCAACAAAGTGAAGACACGAAATTGAGGCGACCCAAATCTAATCGGACAAAGTTCGGCCAGCCGAGTGTGATCTCCGAGTCGGTCGACGAGCTCGGAATGACACACCCGATGAGGCCATAGCAGTCGGAAGATATCGAGGAAAGATTAAAAAAAACTGCAAAGGCCCCGCGATCAAGTAACTGTGGGACCTTTACAGCCTTAGGGGCTACTGTCGGGGGATTGGTACCCGGGTAGGCTAACCCAAGCGGAAACAATTTTTCAAGACAAGGAGGGACCGATTGGGCCGCAGCTGGGCCGAGCTGGGCAGATGTATGGCCAATTGCTCCGAGGCAATCAGCCGTATCAAATGCCGGCAGTCGGCCCAGGCGCAATCGTTCCACTCCTTCACAAAGACGATCATCTGATTGATCCGCAACTGGGCCGAGGCAGGCACCCGGAAGGCCGATTTCCCAGGGCAATCGACCTTGCCAAGGACCACCAATCGGCCCAGGCGCACTCGGAATAGCCTACAACCCTTGGAGGAACTTGACCCCGACTCCAGTCGGGGGTATGATTACGAGGTTATAAATGCACTATCCCGAGATATCTGGGTGGCAGGAAGGCCAAGTCATGTCGAAGATCTGGTGGAGATACGGTGTCGACCTCTCCGCCGATTCCGCGGACAGGGCGACAAGACTGCACCTCCTAGCTCCACTGTTCATCCCCATGCCCTATAGGTCTACAACATGGGCCGCCGCTCGTAGGATCCGGATCATCCGGAGAGGAGCAGTCGGTGGGCCCAGGCCGATTAGAGGATGACAGCTGGGCCCAATCGGCAGTGAAGTTACCGATGTACCCCGGGCTCATACTATAAGAGCCCGGGTACCCCTCCTGCGTGGGGGACGATCCGCTCATTCACCCCATTACTCACAAGTCACTCAGTTCATTCATTGCTTGTAGTTACTCCTCAGGGAAGCAGGAGAGAGCCTTGCCCACGGCGGCGCTCACCTTCCCCTGAGTAGATAGAGAATCAGTTGTTGTAGCTCGGTTCCATTCATATATAAGAGAGAAGCAGGAGTAGGGGTGTTATCTCTCCGGAGAGCCCCGAAACTGGGTACATCGTGGTGTCTGTCACCGTGTTTGTGCCCAACCCAATTCCGGCACCATCGACATCTTTCTTCCTCGCGTCCTCCCCTCACTTTAGCCATCCCCATGGCATCTGCCGTCACATATCGATGACACTTAGCTTGATTATTAGACAACTTGAACTGGATACTTCTAAAATACACCAAGATAAGTGTGAGTGCTATGGCGTGATTTCTCGTGGGGAAGTCGAGGAAGGCACCATAGTGCTGTAATTGGTTGGAGATGTAGTGGACTCGTGTACGCTTCTTACCTCAAGTCTGCTACTCGTAGTTCAGGACTAGCCAAGTCAAAGCTGGCACTTCTGATTTTGAACCCCACCTCCCTTTACCTTGATACATGTGCATGAGTAGTATAGCTCCTATGTAAGTCTTGCTGAGTACGACTTTGTACTCACGTTTGGTTATTCTATGTTTTAGATGAACCCACTGACCCGGAAGGTAGCTTCTTCATCGAGCTCGACGACTGAAGACCAAGCTAGTATAGTCCAAGTCAGACGACTGGTTCCCTCGTGGAGGGCTTGTGTTTAAATAAGGCTTCTTAAGCCATTTTTTAAACTTGTCTGTACTCAAACCTACTTTGCTTCCGCTTGTCTGTTGTAATGTTGGATCACATGCTTGTGATCTCTGTGTGCAATCTGTGAGAGTTATCAATAAAATGTATACTTTGTAGAGAATTGCAATGATACCTGCTGTTCATACAAGGCATGTGTGCTGCGTGTATGTTTATAACATGCATGTCTTTGTATGGGTTTTCGAGACCTTAGTTGTGATCTGGATGGAGGTCTTTCATACACCAAGTGGCCCTTAGATGTGCGCAGCTTGGGGCATCGCGATGCGATTGTTCGAGACTCTATCTCGTGCACACTTTGTGGTATGATCGAGCCCGCCCTAGACCCCGACTAAGTGATCGGGCTGGAGTAAGTCTATGTAAGGGTTATAATACAATCGATAGTATGGTTGAGGCGACTTGTCTATGAGTATGGGAGTTCACCACCCATATCTTTTAGACTTGTGTGCGGACGATGAGGACCCATCTCAGTTGATCATCCGGTCTGAATGGGATGCCCCTCTCGTTCGATGCTTTCCGAGAACGTTCTGTGCTTGGCCTTGTCTGCTTAGACAAGTGGGTACGTTTCTCGGCTCTCCATATGATTGTGTTGTAGTGAGGCTTGCATACGCTAACCCCGGGTCCCGACACATGATTACTTCCATGAACATAGGAAGTTTGGTGACACAAAATTTGAGAGCGACCGGAACATCTTTTCACTCCAAGAACGGTAGGGGACAATCCAATTAGATTGCAACATGTTTTGTGACGCATATGCTAGAGTGTCCTCCGTCATCCTGTGAGTTTCATCGCCTTCGGCGACTTGATACATTCTTTGTCCCATCTTTTCCTTCTTCATATGTTCATGCATCGTCCCCATTTGTGCATATGTTGGGTGGCTCCTATGTAGGTATGGCAATCTTTGGAAACATTCAAGGCAAAAAATGAGGGCAAGGCATTCACCTTGTCTCATTATTGGGTGTCTTTTAAAGACCAACTGTCACAACCCCAAGTTAGGTATGTGCTAGGATTAGCAACTCACTTTGCATCATGTTAAAAATTTCAAAAGAAATTCAAAAATGGGGAAAAGAAAGCCCTGAAGAAATAAAATAATTAGCCAGATAAAAATCTTTTTTCCAAAAATCATTTGAATGTTTGGAAAACTCCTAGAATTGTTGCTGATCATTGCAAAAGTGGTTTGGGTTCATTCCCAAGCTCATGGAATTTTCTAAAATTCAAAATGTGCCATGGAAATTAAATTTGACCCCTATTTGAATTGAAATTCAAATGTTTTGAATGTCAAAAATGCTCAAATTCTACAAGTGACTTGCTACTGGTCACCTAGGATTTATAAAAATGTTTGGGCATTTTACTAAAATGCCTAGCTATTTAATTCTAGGCAAAACGAAATAATAGAAACAGAAAAAGGAAAAAAGAAACCCCCTGGCTTCTGGCCCAACTCATCCCTCCACGGCCCAGCCAGCCCAGGCCCACCCCCTCCTCTTGTCGCCTTACTCCCGCCGAGCCAAGCAGCACGGTGGCGTGCATGTCGTGTGTGACGCCCCCCCAAATCAATCCGTGTACAGTAACCATACACGCAGGGTACACGGCTGAGATTAGGGTGCCACGGTGAGAATATCACAGCACAACACTAAACACAAAAGGATAAATCAATATGTTACAATAAAGGGGGTCACGCGGACCCGAATACATAAGTTATACAAGCCATAATATCTGAGTACAGACATAGTTAGTCAAGTTTTGCCTTAAGAAGGCTAGCACAAATAACATCAGAGAGACAGATCGAAAAGGCAAGGCCTCCTGCCTGGGAGCCTCCGAAACTACTCCTGGTCCTGGTCAGCGGGGGTCTCGACGTAGTAGTATCCGCCTCCAGGGTACTCCTGCTCCTAGGCTCCAACGTCGACTGCAGCGGCCGATCAGGCAAAACATAAAAGGGGAAATAAAGCAAAGGTGAGTATCTAGTATACCCGCGAGTCTTACGTCCGCTACTAAGCATTATGCATTTGTATCAACGGAAAAAGGGAGGCTATATATATAGTGGACTGCAAGATAGAAATCAGAATAAGGGTAAGAAGCTAGGCCTATCGAAGACTAGCATCTTCCGACGTTGTCTTGCAGCATGAGAAGAGAAACAGCCAACAGTTCATATAAAGCAATAAAGTAACAATGAAGCAGAAGTTGCTGCAACATTGTATAATATAAGTTGTAATGATTAATAATAACAATGCCTCCGAGTTCCCCTCCTCGACTCCCTGCGAGGAAGAAGACCCGGAACCATACAGTTTAATAGTAATAGTTTCTAGTGGTAAGATCCAGCTTCAGCATAAAGCGTCCTGTTACCGTGGACACGGCTATTCGAATAGATTAAACTCCCTGCAGGGGTGCACTACTGTTCAGGCTGCACGCTCGGATCTCCAGGGTGGCGTGAACCTTGTTAGGGAACGCCCCACCGAGGCTATCCGACACGACACAGCCCATCCTAGGCTCAACAGAGAGGCCATCCGCCGGACTATATCCTATGCGCCAAGGGGTCTAGGTCCCTCACCCTTGCACGCTCCTGCACGGTGTGAGTCTGGCCGGTGAAGCAAAAGCAAATCCAAACACACCTGCTGCAGCAAAGAAGACAAGACCACTTCTCGGCGATCAGGCCGCAGTACTGCTGACGTCTGAAGAGCTTTCGAACGAACTACGACGCGGAGGGCCCACACTGTAATCCCTCGTGCAGGTAGTGCGAACAGACCAACGGGCCTCTCAAGTCATCCGCCGAACCATTTAGCATTTTAATTAACCTGCGTGACAACCATTATCGTTGCCTCGACTTAACCGACCTGCGGTCAACGACAGCAGTCAGGACCACCAGTACATCGGTGCCTGCCCTGTCGTCCCACCAAGTCACTGCGGTTACCAACAAGGTGAACCGTCTCCTTACCTTGTCTCGCGTGTGCTCTTGGTAGAGCTCGACTTTTCGTAGTTTGGTAACTCTCGCGAGATACGAGCAGGGGCCAAGCACGCCAGTAACGTCGGTCGTACCCTCCCTGTCGTTCCCGACGATATACCTCTCGCGGGCACCGTTGGGTCGCCCGACTTCTTACCTTTAGGGACAACCGCTGTTCAGGACCCTATGGCGGCAAGACAAAGTCAGCCTCGAGTGGAGTACAAGGATTACTCCTTGATAGCTCACACTTGAGGTGACTAGGCATAACCCAGATAGGGGCCTTTGGCGTTGTCTGCTTTGTTCCGTATCTGTGCAGTTGTATATATTGTATCCGTGTTCACCCCCCCTGAGTGGTCACGGCCCGCTATCTAGTCCTAGCTAACAATGCGCAGGGTTCACTGCTGAATACATGCATAATTATAATAGGCAGCATAGGATAAGAAAGGTACATCAAGGGGCGACAAAATCAGGCTATGCAATTGAATAGGATTGTAATCGTAGAAGCAGCAGTAACCATGCCTAGTGCAAGAAAATACGGAAAAGGTAGGCGATATCTGGGGAAGAGAATGGCTCTGCTTGCCTGGAAGCTTGACGGTAGGGGCAGGGTCGTCGATGAAGTAGTCATACCCGGCAGTAGTGTAGTCGGCGGTAGCAGCGGGGTCTATCGGAGATTAAGGGGGAAGGAAACAGTAAATACAAAGCAAGCATAAACGAACAGATGAATAGCATGACGTATGCAATGTTAACGGTGTTCTAACGCAGTGCAATGCACGTTGCTCGGAGCGGGAATTCATCCGGGGATGAACTGCCAGCTCCGGGGTGATTACCGGACAGGGTGTCCGGAGGAGGAAGGATCAAGCCGGAGGTGTCGTGGACATCCGACAAACATAAGGGGGGTGTATCCGTGTTAGTTGAACCATTCCGGACAACTTTCGTGTTCGAAATAAATTCATCCGGGTACTTTTTATCGGTACCGGGAATTATCGACAGACAGCCCGGAGGGGGGAATGTCGATGATCGGTGTGCTAGGGGGGTGGGGTTGGTATACGGATAGCGTATCCGTATTCGTTATATTTTTCTGATCAATTTTGATGTATAAAGTTTTTGAATCTGACTTACGGTTTAAAAGATATTCAAATTCAAAGTTTTAAATCATTTAAAAGATTTTCTGGAATTTTTTTTTAATAAAACGGTAACATTATCCACAGAGAGGGTTGACCAGGTCAAACTGACAGAGGGGACCCACCTGTAAGGTTGACTGGTCAACTGACCAGAGGGTCCCACATGTCAGCCTCTAGTTATTTAATTAAATCTTTATTTTTATTCCAAAATCCTCTGGGTCCACATGTCATACACAGTACACTAATAAATCAATTAATTTATTTAATTAACCCAGGGGGGCCACTTGTCATACTCAGTGGGGGGTTTTAGTTGCTAACAGTGGGGTTAGGGGGGTGGGGTTAACCCAGCCGGGCCCACTGGACAGTGGCACGAGGCCACAGCCATGGCATGCCGGCGGTCGCCGTGGCATGGCGGCGAGCTCGCGCCCGGTTCCGGCGACGAGAGCAGGCACGAGGGGGCTCTTTTGAACGAGTAGAAGACGGCGCGTCGTTCTGTGGTCACGGCATCGACGTGGATGGCGGGAGTCGAGGGCAACGTCGACAATGGCGGGCGGCAGTGGTACGGCGATGACGACGACGGGCTTCTGCGGCACAAGGGGGAGCGGGAGCTAGCGCCAAGTGACGAGGAGGTCGCGGGCATACGCATGACACGAACCGCGTGCCAGATGCATGCGTTGGAGCGCCTCAGGGAACTTGCCGGCGGCGAGGAGCTCCTGCTCCAATGGTGGAGCGGGCTACGGCGAACGGGAGGGGGCGCGAGCGATTGGGGGACGGCGAGCAGCTCACCGCGGGGCGTAGCCGTTAAGCGGGCTCGGGGAAGGGGTCGGGGTCGCCGGAATTCGACAACGAGCGGTGGTGGCCCGAGGTGGGGAACGGCGAGGTAGCAGTGTCCACGGGGCGGCTCCGGTCGATTTCTTCTGCAGGGTGGGGAAGACGAGCGCGGGGCGGCGAAAGGACACGCTCCCGGGCGTCGGCGAGGGCGGAGGCCGCGTGCTCCGACGAGGCCGTGGCCGGTATGCGCTCGGGCAGAGGTGGAAAACGACACGCTCGTGCGAGATCCGGTGGCTGGGAGGTTTAGGGTTAGGTCACGGGGCACGGGGACGGTTGCGCCGCACTTGTAGGTCATCGGCGCCGCAGGATGGCCTCCACGGAGGGGGGGTGCGTCGCCGTGGCCTCGGCGGATGGGCGCCACGCCCAGCTTCTCCCCTGTAGCGAGGGAGATGACCGGGGGGTGGGCCATTCGGGCCGGTTTCGGTGGGGTGGGGGTTAGTGGGCTGGGTGGTGGCCCAGGAGGGAGGGGTAGATTAGGCTTTTGTTTTTCTCTTTTTCCTTTCTGTAATTTCTTTTTGTATTTATCTTAATTCACTTAGGCATTTTAGTTAAATGTGGAAGTTGTACCAAAAATACTGTTATACCTAGGGTTAGTGCCACAAAAGATTTGGGCACTTTTAAAAGTCATTTAATATTTACTTTAATTATTAAATGATTTGTTTGGGGTTTTTGGCCTCTGTTTATATTTGTTTAGAATTTTCTATCACTTAATAAATACTCAAACCCATATGTATTTGGTCCACTGAATATTTGTGTTTTTATAAAAGTAGTTTCATAATTTTTGGAAAAGATTTTATTGCCACCATATTTTATTATTCCACGAAAAGGCATTTAGGGTTTAAATTGATTTCAATGCAAAGGTCATTTGAATTGAGCTAGGTATTGGTTTGGTCCAAGTTGACCAAGGTCATGATCACATTGCATTCCAGGATAACAAAGTGGAAATTGAATTTGAACTGATCCAAGTTGATTAAACAAAAGTTTTGAACAGTAGAGATGAACAGTAACCCTGATTATTGTTCACTGACAGTGAGAGTGTTACAAATCTCCCCCACTACAAGAATTCTCGTCCCGAGAATCTAAGCGGTAAAGGGGAAAAGATCGGGGTATTCCTCACGAAGACGATCTTCGCGTTCCCAAGTGGCTTCATCTTCAGAATGATTCGACCACTGAACTTTGAGGAACTTGACGTTCTTGTTGCGGATTCGATGTTCAGACTGATCGAGAATGCAGCTCGGATGTTCTTGATAAGTCAAGTCCTGTTGCAATTCAATCATATCATGTTCCACTTCACGAATAGGGTCTTTGAAGCAGCGTCGGAGTTGCGACACGTGGAATACATCGTGGACTTGAGAGAGGATCGGCGGCAATTCCAATCGGTATGCCACTGGTCCACTCCGGGAAAGAATACGGAACGGGCCAATGTAGCGAGGAGCTAACTTGCCTTTGATTCTGAAACGATGAGTGCCTCTCATCGGAGTGACACGGAGGTATACGTATTCGCCAGGTTGATAAACCATTTCTTTGTGCTTGCGATCATAGTTGCTCTTCTGGCGGGACTGAGCAGCTTTCAAGTGTTCACGAATAACGCGAACCTAATCTTCGGCGTTCTGTATAATGTCCGGACCAATGAGAGTTCGTTCCCCAGTTTCTGACCAATTCAGAGGGGTTCGACACTTACGTCCATAGAGAACTTCAAAGGGTGCCATCTTCAGACTAGCTTGATAGCTATTGTTGTACGAGAATTCAGCAAATGGAAGAGATTCCTCCCATTTCTTACCGAATGAAATGACACAAGCTCGAAGCATGTCTTCAAGCACTTGGTTGACTCGTTCGACTTGTCCTTGCGACTGGGGGTGATAAGAGGTGCTGAAATTCAGGTGAGTGCCCATAGCTTCTTGGAAACTATCCCAGAACTTCGAGGTGAAAATGCTGCCTCGGTCGGAACTGATCTCCAACGGAATACCATGGAGGGAAACAATTCTGGAAACATACAAGTCTGCTAACTGACTAGCAGAGATCGTCTCCTTGACAGGAAGAAAAATGAGCAACCTTGGAGAATCGGTCGATGACAACAAAGATCGCATCATGACCCTTCTGTGATCGCGGAAAACCGGTGACGAATTCCATTTCAATCTTGTCCCATTTCCATTCAGGAATAGAGAGTGGTTGCAGAGTACCAGCATGTCGGGACCCGGGGTTAGCGTATGCAAGCCTCGCTACAACACAATCATATGGAGAGCCGAGAACCGTACCCACTTGTCTAAGCAGACAAGGCCAAGCACAGAACGTTCTCGGAAAGCATCGAACGTGAGGGGCATCCCATCCAGGCCGGATGATCAACTGAAATGGGTCCTCATCATCCGCACACAAGTCTAAATGATATGGGTGGTGAACTCCCATAATCATAGACAAGTCGCCTCAACCATACTATCGATTGTATTATAACCCTTACATAGACTTACTCCAGCCCGATCACTTAGTCGGGGTCTAGGGCGGGCTCGATCATACATCAAAGTGTGCACGAGACAGAGTCTCGAACAATCGCATCGCGATGCCCCAAGTTGCGCACATCTAAGGGCCACTTGGTGTATAAAAGACCGCCAGCCATATCACAACTAAGGTCTCGAAAACCCATACTAAGACATGCATGTTATAAACATACACGCAGCACACATGTCTTGTATGAACAGCAGGTATCATTGCATTTCTCTACAAAGTATATATCTTTATTAATAACTCTTACAGAGTGCACACAGAGATCACAAGCATGTGATCCAACATTACAACAGACAAGCGGAAGCAAGTAGGTCTGAGTACAGACAAGTTTAACAAATGGCTTAGAGAAGCCTTATCTAAAAACAAGCCCTCCACGAGGGAACCAGTCGTCTGACTGGGACTACACTAGCTTGGTCTTGGTCTGAGTCTTCATCCTTCGAGCTTCAAGTAGAAGCCACCATCGGGGTCGGTGGGTTCATCTAAAACATAGATTAAGCAAACGTGAGTACAAAATCGTACTCAACAAGACTTACATAGGAACTATACTACTCATGCATATGTATCAAGGTAAAGGGAGGTGGGGTTTCACTTGCAGAAGTGCCAGCTTTGACTTGGCTAGTCCTGAACTACGAGTACCAGACTTTTGAGGTAAGAAGCGTACACGAGTCCACTACATCTCTTCAACCAATTACACCACTATGGTTACTTCCTCGACTTCCCCACGAGAAGCACACCATAGCACTCACGCTTATCTTGCGAGTTTTAGAAGTATCCAGTTCAAGTTGTCTAATAATCAAGCTAAGCTTTCCAAGCAGTCCTTAACCGCGGACGCGGCTATTCGAATAGTTTTGTTAACCCTGCAGGGGTGTACCGCTACACACACGTGCCATCAGTTACCGCCTTTTGCGTGTCACCGTTCAAGAGATGACAGCGAGGATGCCACCACAACCGTTACCTCATAGCCGATCTAGTCCATGAAAGCCGCCTATCTGGGTTGTCTGCCACTATCGTGAACCCGGCCGGTTTACCGAAGTGGACCCAGACGATGTGTGCGTGGTGCGAAAGCCGGTCTCGGATGAGCCGTTCTCTCACTTGGCTACCAGGCCACAATACCTACAGAAATCCGAACTACTGCGACATCTGGACATCGAAAGGGATGAGTTAGTAAGCCGAGAGGGGTCAGTGAGCTCAATGTGTGGTTGTACTCTTCATCTTGGATCACCACACAAGAACTCGTACTAGGGCGGTGTTCAACGAGACAACCCACTGTGTACTCCTACACAGCCTCTCATCGTTCACCTTGTATTAGGGTGGATTCACCAACACGTTTCACTTTCATCAACACCATGTTTATCAACATCCCGACTCACATCACAGTAACATCATGGTATCAAACTAAGCATGCAATAAGAGATAAACATTTGCAGGGGCCACATGATATCAACCAACTCCTACATCTTCTAGGATTGTGGTTTGCTTACTACTGTGACAAGATCATAGGTCATGCAAAGGATATGGGTTCAACTATGCGATAGAAACGTTATCATGGTGATCATCCTAAACAATGCATAAGCGAGACATGAGAGGGAAGTGGGATTTTATCGACATGATCAATGGGGGTTTGCTTGCCTTGCTGACGAGGTTTCGATAACGGAGTCTTCAACGAAGGGGGTGATCTCGAGCTCCGGATCCACTTCTATCAGCAACACGACAATCATAGGATCAACATAATGTACAATGCACAATCACATGAATAAGATTGTAATGGTGATGTTCAAGGTACTGATGTGTTGAGCATTCTATTTAAAAGGAGTATATTGCATTTTAATGCAAATTCAAACTCCAGTTGATTTATCGATGAATTTCAAATGCATTTGAATGCATGAAAATTCATTTGAATTTGTTGATCATGAAGTGATGTGGTATAGTTGAAGTAAAGCTTCTGAGGTGTGGATGAAACCATTGGAATTAAGGGTGTTGCAAAATCATTTGCAAAATCACCCCAAATTTGAATTTGAAAAGGATCCATATGCATGTTTGCTACTGTTCACCCATTTTAAAATGGTCAAACATGAAAACAAATTGCATATTCTTAATCCTTGTATTTTTCTGATAATTTTAGACATTATTTGCTATATTTGGAGTCAGGATGAATTAATTATGAGTTTCCAAAGTTTATTGCATTTTCTGGAATTTCTCTGATTTATTAAATGATTTAATTGGTTTACTGCGTCAGCATTGCGCCATCATGGCGTCAGCAGGGGGCTTTGAACCCGGTCAAACTGACCAGTGGGCCAGGGCTATCAGCCTCACATCTAATTTCCCTGTTAGATTAATCTAACAGAGAGGATTAGAGGGGGCTGGGCCCACCTGTAAGTGACCCAAGGGGGTGGATTACGTGCTAATCACCCCGGCCACGTCGGACCTGCCGGCGGCTAGCCGCCGGTGACCAGAAACGCGGCGGCGGCGCTCGGGATTGCGCATCCGGCCACCATCTGGCACGCTGCGACCACCAAAAGGTGGCCCGTGCACGCCCGCTTCATCCAGCACCAACGGGGAGGCTCGGGAGGGGTCGGAGCCTCGCCGGCGTCGAGATTTGCGGCGGTGGAGCTATGGCTGCGAGTTGGTTTTCGTTACAAGTCGCGAAAAGGAGCGGGGTTAGGCTGGTTCGAAGCAGTGGAGAACGGGGATCACGGTGCGCGCGCTGGTGCAAGCTGGAGCTCACGAGAACGAGCTTGGGCTCATCCATGGCGGAGGCCGAGCTTGGGCTCATCCATGGCGGAGGCCGAGCTCGGCTCTCATGGCAGTCGACGGAGGGGGCCCAAAATAAACACGGGGTTTGGGGGTTTTTGAAGAGGGGCTCACCCCGAGGTGATTGGTGAAGACGGCGCGGTCGGAGAGGCAACAATGGCGACGAATTTGACGGTGATCTTCTCGGCGTCCAGCGAGAACTCGAGGAAGAATCCGGCGGCTTGGGGTCGAATTGGCTCGCGATCTTCCGCGCGGTGATGAAGACGAAGGTGGCGAGGAGGAAGGACAGCTTGGTGCGGCCTGGAGGTGACGATGGCCACGCGTTCTTCACGGCATGGCGACGGCGGCGCTCGGGTCGTCGTCGGGTTCGTCGCAGGAGCGAGAGGGAGAGGCTCTGGAGGGGAGGAATGGAGGCGTGGCACTCGGGTGCGTCTCCAGGTGCGCGTAGAAGGGTCGAGGAGGGCAGGTGGAGGCTGGGGAGACGACGCCGTGCCCGGCTGTCTCGGTGGCATTCCACCGAGCAGCTTGGAGGCGCGGGGAGGAAGACGACAGGGGAGGGGTCCAGGTGGGCTGGACTGGGCCAGAAGAGGTGGGCCTCGCCTGTGGCGCCAGGTAAGCTCTCTGCTTTCTTTTCTTTTTATTATTTCTGCAATATGTTTGACCTAGCTAATAAAAATAGCTAGGCATTTTATAAAATGCCACAATTTTTTATATGGCCTCATAAAATAGAGAGCTAGCCACTTATAAAATTTGAGCATTTTTGAAATTCAAATAATTTGAACTTCAAATCAAATAGGGTTTTATTTAATTTGCAAAGCCACTGTTTGAATATTAGAAAATTCCATGAGCATGGGATTGCTCCCAAACCATTTTTAAAATGATCAGTACCATTTATAGGAATTTTCCAAACATTCAAATGATTTTTGGAAAAAGATTTTTATCTGGCCATTTGATTTAATTTCTCAGGGCTTTTCTTTTCCCCATTTTTGAAAATTTCTTTTTGAATTTTTGCATGATGCAAGGTAGCACTTGATCCTAGCACAAACCTAACTTGGGGATGTGACACAGCAGGTCTTTGATGTTCGGCTTTCACGCGACGACAAACGTCACACTCATCAACATAACGAGCAATGTCTTGTTTCATGTTGGACCACCAGTACCGCTGACGAATGTCTTGGTACATTTTGGTACTACCAGGGTGAATCGACAAGGGTGTATCATGAGCTTCTTTTATGACATCAGAGGCGTAATTCAGGTTGGCCTTGGCTACCGGAACCACTAAACGACCCTTGAAGTACACCGCATTATCATCATTTGCATCAATAGTGAAGAATGAGGGCTCTCCGCTGGCGACACGATGCTTAATCTTCCAAATGTGAGAGTCATAATGTTGTACTGTCTTGATGCGGGTGTCGAGGTCTAGTTGGACCACCAGGGAGTTCACATATCCCTGCGGAACAATTTCGATGTTCAGCTTGCGGAGTTCTGCATACAGACGTGGTTGTTGCACCTGAACTTCAAGTTCACTACAATAGGCTTTGCGGATTAAGGCATCGGCCACCACATTAGCTTTGCCAGGGGTGTAAGAAATTCCCATGTTATAGTCGGCTATTGTCTCGAGCCATCTCTGTTGGCGGAGGTTCAGGTCGGGCTGCGTAAACAGGTACTTCAGGCTTTGGTGGTCGGTGAAGATCTCGCAATGATTACCGACGAGGTAATGTCGCCATAGCTTCAAGGCATAAATTACTGCTCCCAATTCGAGATCATGAGTTGGATAGTTATCTTCGTGAGCACGCAACTGACGAGATCCATAAGCAATCACTTTGCGCTCTTGCATTAGGACACAGCCTAATCCTTGACGAGACGTGTCGCAATAAATCACGAAGTCCTTTTGAGTATCAGGGGGAGCAAGCACTGGGGGTGAAGTGAGCTTGTCCTTCAGAGCTTGAAAACTTTCTTGACATTTATCAGTCCACTCAAACTTGACGCCTTTGTGAAGTAGATTAGTCAGAGGCTTGGCAACCTTGGAGAAATTATCAACAAAACGGCGGCAATAGTTGGCAAGGCCGAGGAACCTTCGGACTTGCTTGGCAGTCCTGGGCGGAGTCCAGTCAAGAATAGCCTGGATACGTTCGGGGTTGACGGCAACGCCATCCTTGGAAATCACATGACCAAGGTTGGTTACTTCAGGAAGCCAGAACTCACACTTAGAATACTTAGCATAGAGTTTGTGTTCTCGAAGCTTTTCCAGTATAAGGCGAAGATGTTCAGCATGTTCTGCATCGGTCTTGGAGTAAATCAATATATCATCCAGGTAAACCACGACAAACTTGTCGAGATATTCCATGAATATATAGTTCATCAATCTGGAGTAGGTGGCTGGTGCATTGGTCAAGCCAAATGACATGACAGTGTACTCGTATGAACCATAGCGAGTAATGAATGCGGTCTTCGGGATGTCCTCATCACGGACCCGGATCTGATGGTAACCCAACCTTAAGTCGAGTTTTGAAAATACCGTGGATCCAGCAAGTTGATCATAAAGATCATTGATCCGAGGGAGAGGGTACTTGTTCTGTATCGTGGCCTGGTTGATAGGTCGGTAATCTTGGACCAAACGGTTCGTGCCATCACTCTTCTTGACAAAGAGCGAAGGTGCTCCCCAAGCAGAGGAACTAGGTCGGATGAAGCCTTTCTCGAGGGCCGTGTCGATCTCCTTCTTCAATTCAAGGAGGTGGTGAGGTGGCATCTTATATGGGCGCTTGGCAATAGGGACGGTGCCAGGCTTCAAGTCGATGACGAATTCAACTTCCCTAATCGGGGGTATCCCCGGCAGTTCTTCTGGAAATACGTCGGTAAAATCACAAACGATTGGGACTTTCTCAATCCCTTCGAGAGGTGCGACATTCAAGGCATTCAGAGCATATATACGAGCTTCGGAATTCATCGACACAATGGCAGTATGACTCAAAATCGCGCCAGAAGGATGAAAAAGTTGGATGACCTTGGTGCCACAATAAAGTGCGGCATCGTGGGTTTTCAGCCAATCCATGCCAAGGATAAGGTCGATGGTGGAGGTTTTCAGAATGTGTGGAGAAACCATGAACTCAAATCTTTCGATCTCGACAGTGAGGTTAGGTGCAACCATGTCAACACGACACTGGGTACCGGGAGTCCGGACTATTAAGGGGGTATGCATCTTTTCGTGGTAAATGCCATGCTTAGAAGCAAATGCTCCAGACATAAATGAATGCGATGCTCCTGTATCAAATAAAACAGTAGCAGGTATTGAGTTAACGGGGAGTGTACCCATCACAGTAGCGGGCTGTTCCTGAGATGCTTCAACATCAATGTTGTAAGCATGACCACGAGCATGAGGATTTGACCCAGTATTATAGTTGAGGGTCCCATTGTTGCCACGACCATTTCCGCGGCCAGCAGGGTGAACTACCAGTTGATTCTGTCGCTGAGGGCAGTCTCTGGAAATATGGCCTGGCTGACGGCACTTGAAACACAGGCCATCTTGAGGACGGAGAGGTGCAGTCTCATTCTTCGGCTGTCTCGACGGGGGCGGGGGCAGACGGGGTGCAACATACGACGCCCTTGGTGCAGGGGCAATTGAACGCATAAGACTGTGTGGAAGCCAAACGCGTTGCTTCTGTGCTGTGCCCGAAGATGAGCCAGCATCACGGGGGCGCTTCGGCGAACCACCGAACTTAAGCTGAGCGGTCTCAAGAATGATAGTCTGGTTCACCATGGTGGCGAAGTCGGGGAAGGCGTGCAAAGCCAGTGCAAGCTGGAGATCTGGGTTGAGCCCATCACGGAACTTCTCTTGCCTACTTGCATCATTGGGGAGGTCACTTGCAGCATAGCGGGAGAGGCGGAGGAATTCCCTCTGGTATGCCTCGACAGTTTTGCTGCCCTGAACGAGGTTGCGGAACTCGGCCTTCATACGGTTCATAATCGCCTAGGGGACATAACGAGCACGAAAGGCAGTCTTGAAGTCATTCCAGGTGACGACAGTCCCTTCAGCTAGCGAGCCCTTGTAAGTGTCCCACCTCTGAGCAGCGGGACCACGCAGGAAATAGGACGCGAAGTTGACATAATCATAAACGTTCACATTAGCGAACTCCAGCTGACGAGTGATGTCACGAAGCCAATCATCGGCATCCAGCGGCTGTTCAGGTTGGTGGAAGAGAGGGGGAATTAGACGCATGAAATCCCGCAGAGTAACCACAGGCGGTTGGTTCTAGTGCTGGTTCTGGTTCTGGAGCTGATCTATGACTCCTTGCATAAACACTTGGTTCATCTGAAACTGCTGCATCATCGCGGCCATGTAATCCGGCGGCGGAGGTGGATTGTTGGCACCACGACCACGACCACCACGACCAGCCATCCTGCTAGAATTTAATAGGGGTATTTCAGCGATTAACATTTTAACGAGATGCCGGAAACGAGTAAGAGGTAAAGCGACAACAAAGAGGAGGCGCGGATATATAGGAGTAGTCATATAAGACATACACATCCACACATAGAATCAATCGAAAATCGGACAGCGTAACGTCGTAGAAATTAAGGAAAAAGGACACACTAGGCGGCGCGCAGACCGCGGTAAGGATTACACGACGCGACATAGATTCCACTATGTCAATCACGCCGCAAGAAAACTGTTGGCCACAGGAGTTAATGCCAGAGGACGCGCGGCCTGCCCAGAATGAGAATGGGATCCGAGGTCCGGGACCTGGGGTATGACTCCTGCGACACGACTCAATCAATGGGGGGAAGCACCAAAAACGCCGGGTGGAATCAAGAGAACGTGATCCTAATGTCAGAGTTTGTAAAACTTACCAGCAAGGATAAGAGAGCAGATTCCCAGAGCATAGGTAAGGAGAAAAGAATCCTAATACCATAGATATCACACGTAGTGACATCGATGTGGGCCCGTAAGCCAAACATTTAAGTTAACAAAATAGTTTTTCAAAGTCTAGACTCAACTTCGACCAGGTAGTGGATGGGTGGCTTCCTACAGGCAGTCGGCTCTGATACCAACTTGTGACGCCGCCCAAAAACAATCCGTGTACAGTAACCATACACGCAGGGTACACGGCTGAGATTAGGGTGCCACGGTGAGAATATCACAGCACAACACTAAACACAAAAGGATAAACCAATATGTTACAATAAAGGGGGTCACGCGGACCCGAATACATAAGTTATACAAGCCATAATATCTGACTACAAACATAGTTAGTCAAGTTTTGCCTTAAGAAGGCTAGCACAAATAACATCAGAGATACAGATCGAAAAGGCAAGGCCTCCTGCCTGGGAGCCTCCGAAACTACTCCTGGTCCTGGTCAGCGGGGGTCTCGACGTAGTAGTATCCGCCGCTGGGGTACTCCTGCTCCTGGGCTCCAACGTCGACTGCAGCGGCCGATCAGGCAAAACACAAAAGTGGAAATAAAGCAAAGGTGAGTATCTAGTATACCCGCGAGTCTTACGTCCGCTACTAAGCATTATGCATTTGTATCAACGGAAAAAGGGAGGCTGTATATATAGTGGACTGCAAGATAGAAATCAGAATAAGGGTAAGAAGCTAGGCCTATCGAAGACTAGCATCTTCCGACGTTGTCTTGCAACATGAGAAGAGAAACAGCCAACAGTTCATATAAAGCAATAAAGTAACAATGAAGCAGAAGTTGCTGCAACATTGTATAATATAAGTTGTAATGATTAATAATAACAATGCCTCCGAGTTCCCCTCCTCGACTCCCTGCGAGGAAGAAGACCCGGAACCATACAGTTTAATAGTAATAGTTTCTAGTGGTAAGATCCAGCTTCAGCATAAAGCGTCCTGTTACCGTGGACACGGCTATTCGAATAGATTAAACTCCCTGCAGGGGTGCACTACAGTTCATCCTGCACGCTCGGATCTCCAGGGTGGCATGAACCTTGTTAGGGAACGCCCCACCGAGGCTATCCGACAGGACGCAGCCCATCCTAGGCTCAACAGAGAGGCCATCCGCCGGACTATATCCTATGCGCCAAGGGGTCTAGGTCCCTCACCCTTGCACGCTCCTGCACGGTGCGAGTCTGGCCGGTGAAGCAAAAGCAAATCCAAACACACCTGCTGCAGCAAAGAAGACAAGACCACTTCCCGGCGATCAGGCCGCAGTACTGCTGACGTCTGGAGAGCTTTCGGACGAACTACGACGCGGAGGGCCCACACCGTAATCCCACGTGTAGGTAGTGCAAACAGACCAACGGGCCTCTCAAGTCATCCGCCGAACCATTTAGCATTTTAATTAACCTGCGTGACAACCGTTATCGTTGCCTCGACTTAACCGACCCGCGGTCAACGACAGCAGTCAGGACCACCAGTACATCGGTGCCTGCCCTGTCGTCCCACCAAGTCACTGCGGTTACCAACAAGTTGAACCGTCTCCTTACCTTGTCTCGCGTGTGCTCTTGGTAGAGCTCGAATTTTCGTAGTGTGGTAACTCTCGCGAGATACGAGCAGGGGCCAAGCACGCCAGTAACGTCGGTCGTACCCTCCCTGTCGTTCCCGACGATATACCTCTCGCGGGCACCGTTGGGTCGCCCGACTTCTTACCTTTAGGGACAACCGCTGTTCAGGACCCTATGGCGGCAAGACAAAGTCAGCCTCGAGTGGAGTACAAGGATTACTCCTTGATAGCTCACACTTGAGGTGACTAGGCATAACCCAGATAGGGGCCTTTGGCGGTGTCTGCTTTGTTCCGTACCTGTGCAGTTGTATATATTGTATCCGTGTTCACCCCCCTGAGTGGTCACGGCCCGCTATCTAGTCCTAGCTAACAATGCGCACGGTTCACTGCTGAATACATGCATAATTATAATAGGCAGCATAGGATAAGAAAGGTACATCAAGGGGCGACAAAATCAGGCTATGCAATTGAATATGATTGTAATCGTAGAAGCAGTAGTAACCATGCCTAGTGCAAGAATATACGGAACAGGTAGGCGATATCTAGGGAAGAGAATGGCTCTGCTTGCCTGGAAGCTCGACGGTAGGGGCAGGGTCGTCGACGAAGTAGTCGTACCCGGCAGCAGTGTAGTCGGCGGTAGCAGCGGGGTCTATCGGAGATTAAGGGGGGAAGGAAACAGTAAATACAAAGCAAGCATAAACGAACAGATGAATAGCATGACGTATGCAATGTTAACGGTGTTCTAACGCAGTGCAATGCACGTTGCTCGGAGCGGGAATTCATCCGGGGATGAACTGCCAGCTCCGGGGTGATTACCGGACAGGGTGTCCGGAGGGGGAAGGATCAAGCCGGAGGTGTCGTGGACATCCGACAAACATAAGGGGGGTGTATCCGTGTTAGTTGAACCATTCCGGACAACTTTCGTGTTCGAAAAATACTCATCCGGGTACTTTTTATCGGTACCGGAATTATCGACAGACAGCCCGGAGGGGGGAATGTCGATGATCGGTGTGCAAGGGATGGGGTTGGTATACGGATAGCGTATCCGTATTTTTTATATTTTTCTGATCAATTTTGATGTATAAAGTTTTTGAATCTGACTTACGGTCTAAAAGATATTCAAATTCAAAGTTTTAAATCATTTAAAAGATTTTCTGGAATTATTTTTATTAATAAAATGGTAACATTATCCACAGAGAGGGTTGCCAGGTCAAACTGACAGAGGGGACCCACCTGTAAGGTTGACTGGTCAACTGACCAGAGGGTCCCACATGTCAGCCTCTAGTTATTTAATTAAATCTTTATTTTTATTCCAAAATCCTCTGGGTCCACATGTCATACACAGTACACTAATAAATCAATTAATTTATTTAATTAACCCAGGGGGTCCACTTGTCATACTCAGTGGGGGGTTTTAGTTGCTAACAGTAGGGTTAGGGGGTGGGGTTAACCCAGCCGGGCCCACTGGACAGTGGCACGAGGCCACAGCCATGGCACGCCGGCGGTGGCCGTGGCACGGCGGCGAGCTCGCGCCCGGTTCCGGCGACGAGAGCAGGCACGAGGGGGCTCTTTCGAAAGAGTAGAAGACGGTGCATCGTTCTGTGGTCACGGCATCGACGTGGATGGCCGGAGTCGAGGGCAACGTCGACAATGGCGGGCGGCAGTGGTACGGTGATGACGACGACAGGCTTCTGCGGCGCAAGGGGGAGCGGGAGCTAGAGCCAAGTGACGAGGAGGTCGCGGGCATGCGCATGACATGAACCGCGTGCCAGATGCATGCGCTGGAGCGCCGCGGGGAACTTGCCGGCGGCGAGGAGCTCCTGCTCCAATGGTGGAGCGGGCTACGGCGAACGGGAGGGGGCGCGAGCGATTGGGGGACGGCGAGCAGCTCACAGCGGGGCGTAGCCGTTAAGCGGGCTCGGGGAAGGGGTCGGGGTCGTCGGAATTCGACGACGAGCGGTGGTGGCCTGAGGTGGGGAACGGCGAGGTAGCGGTGTCCACGGGGCGGCTCCGGTCGATTTCTTCTGCAGGGTGGGGAAGACGAGCGCGGGGCGGCGAAAGGACACGCTCCCGGGCGTCGGCGAGGGCGGAGGCCACGTGCTCCGACGAGGCCGTGGCCGGTATGCGCTCGGGCAGAGGTGGAAAACGACACGCTCGTGCGAGATCCGGTGGCTAGAAGGATTAGGGTTAGGTCACGGGGCACGGGGAGGGTTGCGCCGCACTTGTAGGTCGTCGGCGCCGCCGGATGGCCTCCACGGAGGGGGGGTGCGTCGCCGTGGCCTCGGCGGATGGGCTCCACGCCCATCTTCTCCCCTGTAGCGAGGGAGATGACCGGGGGGTGGGCCATTCGGGCCGGTTTCGGTGGGGTGGGGGTTAGTGGGCTGGGTGGTGGCCCAGGAGGGAGGGGTAGATTAGGCTTTTGGTTTTTCTTTTGTTTTTCTCTTTTTCCTTTCTGTAATTTCTTTTTGTATTTATCTTAATTCACTTAGGCATTTTAGTTAAATATGGAAGTTGTACCAAAAATATTGTTATACCTAGGGTTAGTGCCACAAAAGATTTGGGCACTTTTAAAAGTCATTTAATATTTACTTTAAATATTAAATGATTTGTTTGGGGTTTTTGGCCTCTGTTTATATTTGTTTAGAATTTTCTATCACTTAATAAATACTCAAACCCATATGTATTTGGTCCACTGAATATTTGTGTTTTTATAAAAGTAGTTTCATAATTTTTGGAAAAGATTTTATTGCCACCATATTTTATTATTCCACAAAAAGGCATTTAGGGTTTAAATTGATTTCAATGCAAAGGTCATTTGAATTGAGCTAGGTATTGGTTTGATCCAAGTTGACCAAGGTCATGATCACATTGCATTCCAGGATAACAAAGTGGAAATTGAATTTGAACTGATCCAAGTTGATTAAACAAAAGTTTTGAACAGTAGAGATGAACAGTAACCCTGATTACTGTTCACTGACAGTGAGAGTGTTACATCGTGGCCGCCGTCGACGGCGAGGCCACGCAGCAGCCTCCGCGCCCACGTCCTCACGCCTGGAAACGCCTGGAAGGCCTCCACGTCCATTCCCCCTCTCCCTGCTCCCTCTAGCTCTCTCTCTCCCGTCAAGATCTCGCCGCACCCGAGCGCACCAAGTCGCCGCCGTCGCGCGCCACCGCGGCCACCGTGCCCCTCCCGACGAGCCACCGTGTCCAGGAAGCCCCCCGTCCTCAGTTTCGTTGGACTGCGCAACGAATCGAGTTCCAAATACCCCGAAGACGACGCTCGCATCAAGACTTCACGGCGGCCACCCGTGAAGCTCCGGCGAGAAATCCTCCGCCGCCTCGCCTCCTCGGGCCTCCTCGAGCTCGCCACTGCCCTCGGGGTGAGCAGGCGTTCATTTCCCCTCTCTCCCCGCTTTTTTCCGAGCACCGTAGCGCAAGAACACCTCCACCAGTCGCCGGCCGCCGCTGCACCTCGTCGCCGGCGACGTTCCGGCAGCCTCTTGCCCCTCCTGTATGCACGGCTCGATGCGGACGAGCACGGGGATCATTCTGCTGCCCTCCCCGTGCCAAGAGGTGGCCAAGAACCATTCCGGCGAGCCCCTCCGCCGTGCCCGTGGCCACCGGCGGCTAACCGCCGGCGAGACCCTCTTAATTAAGGGCTAAAGCCCTGTTAATTTACCCCTGGGTCAATGACAGGTGGGGCCCCAGCCCCTTAACCCTCTGTTTAATTAAAATAAAACGGGGATTAACCCCAGAGAGGCTGACAAGTGGGTCCCTCTGGTCAGAGCCCCCCCCCCCCCCCCCCGTCATGCCGACGCAGCAGTGACGCAATAAACAGCTTTCCAAATTAAAAGAATTAAAAGAAATTTAGAAAAAGGCAAAAAATAGTATAAACTTCCAAAAATCATAGAAAATTCATATTAACTCCAAATTTAACATATAATATATGAAAAATGATCAGAAGAAAATAATCTATCCAAATATACAACTTTCAGCTATGTTTGAGTTGAATTTAAAATGGGACCAGTAGCTTTTTCTATTTGGCTTAATTGGAATTAATTCAAATACTTTTGTAATTCGAACCTTTGCAATACACCACATCTCACTTGAACATCAAAGGCATATCAAACACATGATCACATGGTTTACAATGGACAAACATTAGCAAATGCAAGTTGACCTATTTTGAATAACATTTGGAGTTTGAATTTGAATTAATTTTCAAATCAACTTCAATTAAAATGTGACAAATTGAACCTAGGTCACATCAATACCATTCACATCATGTGACAACTTAAACATGTGCTTGTGCATTCTATTACAATGTTGCCCCCCCCCCCTCTTGTTGATAATTGTGCCGGTAACAGTGCCTCCGAGACGGTGATCACCCCCGAAGAAAAAGACCACCGTTAAGACCCGTGTATCGTCAGCAAGGCAAGCAAACCACATTGATCATGTCTATAAAATCCCACTTCCCTCTCAGTCTCGCTTATGCATGTTTAGGAGATCACCTTGGTATCGATTCTACCGCATAGTTGAACCCATATCCGATGCATGACCTATCATCTTGTCACAGTAGTAAGCAAACCAAAATCCTAGCTGACATAGGAGTTGTTTGATATCATGTGGCCCCTGCAACTGTTAAAGCTTATTGCATGCTTAGAGGTTACATTGAGGTTACAATGATCTGTGAGTCGGGATGGTTATGATCATGTTACTGATGAAGGTGAAACTGTGTTGGTGAATCCACCCTAATACAAGGTGAACGATGAGAGGCTGTGTAGGAGTACACAGTGGGTTGTCTCGTTGAACACCGCCTTAAGCACCGAGTTCTTGTATGATAATCCAAGACAAAGAGTACAACCACACATTGGGCTCACTGAACCCTCTCGGCCTAGTACCTTGATCCGGTTGACGTCCAGGAGTCACATTAGTTCGGGCTTTCCTTTTGGCATGTGCATAGAAAAAGAATGAAGGAATGGTTGCATCATATAGATATGTGGGTGCACCTGTGAGGCAGGAAAACCATCTGCCAGAGGTGGCGTTCGGTCACTTGAATTGTTTGAGTCCGTTTTGTTGATCCGGTCGGGCTCTCAAGCGGAGGCAACTCAGATAGTCGACTCCTGGAATAGACCGGTTGTGAGCAAAGTGTCGTGGTGAACATCCTCGCTGTCACCTCTTGAATGGTGGCGAGCAAAAGGCGGTAACCGATGGTCATGTGTGTGTAGCTTACACCCTTGCAAGGTTAACAAAACTATTCGAATAGCCGCGTCCACGGTTAAGGACTACTTGGAACCTGTACCTGATTATTAGACAACTTGAATGGATACTTCTAAAACTCGCGAGATAAGTGTGAGTGTTATGCCATGCTTCCTCGTGGGAAGTCGAGGAAGTATCCATAGTGGTGTATTGGTTGGAGACTTGGATAGTGGGCTCGTGTACGCTTCTTAGCTCAAGTCTGATACTCGTAGTACAGGACTAGCCAAGTCAAAGCTCGCACTTCTGCATGTTGAACCCCACCTCCCTTTACCTTGAAACTTGAGCATGAGTAGTGTAGTTCTGATGTAAGTCTTGCTGAGTACGACTTTGTACTCATGTTTGCTTATTCTATGTTTTAGATGGAAACTCAGCCCCTGATGGAGTCACCGACCTGAAGCTCGACGTTGACCTTGGTAGTATTGTTCCAGACAGCAGTCTGGTCCCTCGTGGAAGGGCATGTATGTTTACAAGGCTTCTCTAAGCCATTTGTTAAACTTGTCTGTACTCAGACCTAATTTGCTTCCGTTGTATGATGTAATGTTGATCACAGACATGTGATCTTTGTATGCTCTCTGAGTAAGTCAATAAAGATATACTTTGTAGAGTTATGTGATGATACCTGCTGTTCATACTAGACATGTGTGATGAGTGTATGATTATAACATGCATGTCTTAGTATGGGTTTTCGAGACCTTAGTTGTGATCTGGCTGGCGGTCTTTTATACACCAAGTGGCCCTTAGATGTGCGCAGCTTGGGGCATCGCGATGCGATTGCTCGTGACTCTGTCACGTGCACACTTTGTTGTATGATCGAGCCCGCCCTAGACCCCTACTAAGTGATCGGGCTGGAGTAAGTCTATGTAAGAGTTAGGATTCAATCGATAACATGGTTGAGGCGACTTGTCTATAAGTATGGGATTCACCACCCATAAACATTTAGACTTGTGAACGGACGATGAGGACCCATCTCAGTTGATCATCCGGCCTAGATGGGATGTCCCTCACGTTTGATGCTTTCCGAGAGTGTTCTGTGCTTGGCCTTGTCTGCTTAGAAAAGTGGGTACGGCTCTCCATGTGATTGCATCGTGACCGGAATTACATACGCATATTCCGGGTCCCGACGGACTTGGTATCAGAGCAGGACTGTCTGTAGGATTATTCAACCCTTGGTCGAAGTCGAGTCTAGCACTCTATAGTTATATAGTTACTCTGGGTATAAGGGAACAACGTAAGGCTTCTTTTTCTCCTTACCCTCATCGATCTAAATTCTGAGTCACCCTCATCTTTTCTGCGGGAAGATAGGACTAGGCTCATCTATGTCTGACTAGAACATCTCGTTGAGTGCTTCCTTATAGCCGTAGGATTGTTGTGGTCGTCCAGAGTCATCGTGTTGTTGAGTTCCTTGGGGAAGTTTTGTCCAATCTCCTCAAGGTTGTTTCATTTTCTATCCCGGTGTAGCCGTTATGCTGCCCGAATTATCCCGTGTTTCTATGAATCTTTGCCTTTGTACAATCTTTTCCTCCTAAATCATGTCCTCTTATCTTTGATTCCATCATATAACCTGTTCTGATTGTTGATTTTTATCACACAGGATGTCAGGTGGAACTCGTAGTGCTGTTCATCGGAATCGAGACCGTCTTCGGAATCGAAATGATGATGAACCGGCACCACCGCCTTCTGCGGCGGAAATCATGATGGAAACTGAGAAGAATCGACGTGATCAAACACGCCTACTGGAGCTCATCGATCAGAATACCTCACGTCATCGCAATGTGGTCGTGAGCATTCAGGACATCATCCTCCTCAAGCCACCGGTATTCCGATGTTCTTCAGAGCCCCTTGAAGCTGATGATTGGCTCCGTTCCATCGAGTTTAAGCTTGATACTGCACATGTTGCTCCCGATGACCGAGTTATTTTCGCGGTATACTTCCTGGAAGGTGCTGCTATTCAATGGTGGGAGAACTATGTTGCTATGCAGCCAGATGGTCACGTAGTGACTTGGCAGGAGTTCTGTGTTGCCTTTCGAGGGTACCACATTATGGATGAGTTGATAGAGTGCAAGAAGGAAGATTTCTGCAATCTGACTCAAGGAGAGATGTCCATTCATGAGTATGTGAGAGAGTTCAACCGTCTTGCTCATTATGCCCAAGATGGGATCACCATCGATGCCAGAAAGAAGGCAAGGTTCCGTAAAGGACTTAGCCCCATCCTTCGTCATGATCTCAACCTCATCGAATTTTCCACCTTTGAGGATTTAGTCAACAGATCCTTCAGAGCTGAGCATGGCAATGAAGTGTTCGAAGAGTCTCGCAAGCATGCTCTTGAGCTTGCCCCTTCTTCAAGTTCAGCCCCTCAGAAACGCCGAATATTGATTCCAACTAGTGCCATACCTCAAATCCTTCTTCAGAGGCCACCACCCAATATATGCCATCCACCCCAACACATTATTCCACCCCGGAATGATGGTGTGCAGCCAAGTAATCCCACTCCCAGCAATTCAGACAGGGTGTGTTTCAAGTGTGGTCTGTCAGGCCATTACTTTCGTCAGTGCCCTCAGGTCTTGATGACACCGCGTCATTCTCGACCCAAGCCTCCAAAGAAATCAACCACCAAAGCCTTTCCAGCAAAGCCTTCATCCACTAGTAGTGGTTGTGTGAACCAAATCTCAGTTGAGGAAACCACGGTTGCTTATGACGTCGTCCTTGGTACACTCCCAGTCAATCATGTTCCCTCCTCCGTTCTTTTCGATCCAGGAGCTTCTCATTCATTCATGTCGGAGAGTTATGCACTTTGTCATGAATTCCCTTTTGAAGAAATGTTTTCCCCACTGATCATTCAAACTCCTGGTTCCAAATGGCAAACTAATAGAGTAAGCCATGGCAATCAAATTTCATTTGAGGTTTTAGTATTCCTTGCTTCTCTTATAGCCCTCAAGTCTTCGAACATTGATGTCATCCTAGGCATGGATTGGTTATCAAGACAGAATGATGTGCTTGATTGTAAATCCAAGTCAGTTAAACTCACCCATCCTTCGGGCCAGACATTTGACTACACATCACCCAGCTCTAGAATCCAGATGCATACTTTGAATGTGCTTCCCCTTCCTGACCTTGAAGATATTCCGGTGGTTCGTGACTTCCCGGATGTCTTTCCTGAAGAGCTGTCGGGCATGCAACCCGACAGATGTGTAGAATTCATAGTGGATCTTATACCAGGCACAGCCCCAATTTCGAGACGTCCATATAGAATGGCCCCACATGAGTTAGCTGAGCTAAAAACCCAACTTGATGCTTCGTTGGCAAAAGGCTTCATCCGCCCTAGCTCATCGCCATGGGGTTGCCCCGTTCTGTTCGTAACGAAGAAAGATGGAACAGAAAGGATGTGCGTAGACTATCGCCCGCTAAATATAGCGACGATAAAGAACAAGTACCCATTGCCCAGGATCAATGATCTTTATGATCAACTTGCTGGATCCTCTGTCTTCTCCAAGATGGATTTGAGATTAGGCTATCATCAAATCAAAATCCGAAACGAGGACATTCCAAAAACGGATTTCACTACTCGTTATGGTCTTTACGAGTACACCGTCATGTCCTTCGGTTTAACCAATACCCCCGCCACATTCTCGCTCTTGATGAATTCGATCTTCATGGAGTACCTAGATAAATTTGTTGTAGTTTATCTTGATGACATTCTCATCTACTCGAAGAATGAAGAAGAGCACGCAGAACATCTTAGGTTGGTATTGATGAAGCTTCGAGAGCATCGCCTATATGCCAAGTTCTCTAAGTGCGAATTTTCGCTACCAGAAGTGACCTACTTAGGCCACGTGATTTCTGCAAAAGGCATTGCTGTCAATCCCGAGAGAGTTCAGGCCGCCCTTGACTGGACTCCACCTGAATCGGTTAAGCAAGTTAGGAGTTTTCTTGGCTTAGCAAGCTATTGTCGTCGCTTTGTCGAGAACTTTTCTAAAGTTGCAAAGCCTCTAACTGAACTCCTCAAGAAAGATAAGAAATTCCTATGGACTCCCAAGTGCGAGGAAAGCTTTTAAGAGCTAAAGAGAAGATTGACTTCTGCACCCGTACTTGCACCTCCAGACACCAAAAAGGATTTCGAGGTCTATTGTGATGCTTCACGGCAAGGGTTAGGATGCATACTTATGCAAGATAGACATGTGGTAGTGTCGGGACCCGGGGTTAGCGTATGCAAGCCTCGCTACAACACAATCATATGAAGAGCCGAGAACCGTACCCACTTGTCTAAGCAGACAAGGCCAAGCACAGAACGTTCTTGGAAAGCATCGAACGTGAGGGGCATCCCATCCAGGCCGGATGATCAACTGAAATGGGTCCTCATCGTCCGCACACAAGTCTAAATGATATGGGTGGTGAACTCCCATACTCATGGACAAGTCGCCTAAACCATACTATCGATTGTATTATAACCCTTACATAGACTTACTCCAGCCCGATTACTTAGTCGGTGTCTAGGGCGGGCTCGATCATACATCAAAGTGTGCACGAGACAGAGTCTCGAACAATCGCATCGCGATGCCCCAAGCTGCGCACATCTAAGGGCCACTTGGTGTATAAAAGACCGCCATCCAGATCACAACTAAGGTCTCGAAAACCCATACTAAGACATGCATGTTATAAACATACACACAGCACACATGCCTTGTATGAACAGCAGGTATCATTGCAATTCTCTACAAAGTATATATCTTTATTAATAACTCTTACAGAGTGCACACAGAGATCACAAGCATGTGATCCAACATTACAACAAACAAGCGGAAGCAAGTAGGTCTGAGTACAGACAAGTTTAACAAATGGCTTAGAGAAGCCTTATCTAAAAACAAGCCCTCCACGAGGGAACCAGTCGTCTGACTGGGACTACACTAGCGTGGTCTTGGTCTGAGTCTTCATTCTTCGAGCTTTGGGTAGAAGTCACCATCGGGGTCGGTGGGTTCATCTAAAACATAGATTAAGCAAACGTGAGTACAAAATCGTACTCAGCAAGATTTACATAGGAGCTATACTACTCATGCATATGTATCAAGGTAAAGGGAGGTGGGGTTTCACTTGCAGAAGTGCCAGCTTTGACTTGGCTAGTCCTGAACTACGAGTACCATACTTGAGGTAAGGAGCGTACACGAGTCCACTACATCTCTTCAACCAATACACCACTATGGTTACTTCCTCGACTTCCCCACGAGAAGCACACCATAGCACTCACGCTTATCTTGCGAGTTTTAGAAGTATCCAGTTCAAGTTGTCTAATAATCAAGCTAAGCTTTCCAAGCAGTCCTTAACCGCGGAAGCGGCTATTCGAATAGTTTTGTTAACCCTGCAGGGGTGTACCTCTACACACACGTGTCATCATTTACCGCCTTTTGCATGTCACCGTTCAAGAGGTGACAGCGAGGATGCCACCACAACACTTCGCCCACAGCTCCGTTCTAGTTCAGATAGTCGCCTATCTGAGGGGGATCCGTATGGAAGTCCGGCCGAGGTTCCAGTACAGCCTCAAACGATGTGTGCAGGGTCCCAAGCCGGTCTTGAAAAGCCGTTCATCCACTTCGCAGACCGTGCCACAGCCCTACCAGAACTCCGAACTACTGCAACTCTTGGGGTTCGAATGGGGTGAGGTACTAGGATGAGAGGGGTCAGTGAGCCCAATGTGTGGTTGTACTCTTCTTCTTGGATCACCACACAAGAACTCGGACTTAAGGCAGTGTTCAACGAGACAACCCACTGTGTACTCCTACACAGCCTCTCATCGTTCACCTTGTATTAGGGTAGATTCACCAACACATTTCACTTTCATCAACACCATGTTTATCATCATCTCGACTCACATCAAAAGCAACCTCATTATACCACTAAGCATGCAATAAGCAATAACAGTTTCAGGGGCCACATGATATCAACCAACTCCTACATCTGCTAGGATTGTGGTTTGCTTACTACTGTGACAAGATGATAGGTCATGCAAAGGTTATGGGTTCAACTATGCGGTAGAAACGTTATCATGGTGATCATCCTAAACAATGCATAAGCGAGACATGAGAGGGAAGTGGGATTTTATCGACATGATCAATGGGGGTTTGCTTGCCTTGCTGGCGAGGTTCGGGTTCAGGGTCTGCAACGAAGGGGGCAGCCTCCTGCTCCGGTTCCACCTCTACTCGACAAACAACAAACAAGGTAGCAAAGTAAATACAATGCACAATCACATGATGGAAGGTTGAAACTTGATGTATATGCTTTGATGTGTGAAGCAATTCCATTTAAATGGAGTATATTGCAAATTGAATTGCAAATTCAAACTCCAATTTGAGTTCAAACTTAACCAAGTTACATGTGACATTGTTTGATCATTTTGAACCTTTTGGAAATGTGTATGATATGCCTCTGAAGTGTGGTTGAAATGTAGCATAACTCCATGGTTCAAGTGGCAAAATCATTTGAATTGAATTCGAATTAATTTCAAATAAACCAAATGACATATGCTACTGGTCCCATTTTAAAATCAACTCCAACATAGTTTAAAGTTGCATATTTGGAAAGATAATTTTCTCCTGATCATTTTTCATATATTATTTGTCCAATTTGGAGTTAATATGAATTTTATATGAATTTCCAAAGTTTGGGGTATTTTCTGGAATTTCTGGAATTCTTTAATTCAATTTGATTTTCTGGAAATTCATTTAAACGAGTTATTGCGTCAGGCTGACGTCAAGCTGGCGTCAGGGCGGGGGCTGACATGTGGGTCCAGGGTGTCAGTGACTAGTTGATTTAATCCGGCTGGTTAATCTAATCCAGTGGCTTAATTAAGCCACTGGGCCCACTGGTCAGTCTCACTGGGGGGCTAAGCACGGGGGTTAAGCACTGGTTTAAGCCCTAATGGCGTCGACGGCGGTACTGTTCGCCGGAGAACTCGTCGGAGTTGCAAATCGGGCACGGGAGGGAAAAAGGAGTGCACCATCTTGCTCAGCATCGTCGTCCGCATCGAATGGACCCGTCCAGAACTTCAGGGGGCCACTGGAGCATCGCCGGCGTCGACGATGGCGGAAGCAGAAGGTAGGGCTGCGCTGGGGAGGGGGAAAACGGGCACCATTTGGGGTGGCGAGAGGCGCGTTGAGAAGCTAGCGCACGCATGATCCATACGCACGCTCTGGGGCATCGACAGGGGCACGGGAACAAGGGGGGCATCGTCCATGGCGGCGACCTTCCTCTGCTCTCATGGCGGAATCAGCTAGGGGGGAAAAGAGGAGCCGCAAGGTTGGGGTTTCTGCTCACCAGGAGGTGGTGAACGCAACGGCACAGGCTGTGGAGGCGGAGAGGCTTCAACGACGACGAATTCGGCGGAGTTGGCTTGCGGGTCCGGCAGCGACGTGGAGATGATTCCGGCGGCTACAGAGCGTCCGAACTCGATTCCTTCTGCACGGAGACGAAGTCGAGGATGGCGAGGAGGATGGACAACACGACGCAGCTCGGGAACGACGTTGGCCACGCGGGCTTCAAGCCATGGCGACGGCGGCGTCCTGTTCTTCACGGGGTTCAGCGAGAGAGAGGAGGATAGGCACTGGGGAGGGGGAGAATGGACGCACGGCGTCTCCAGCGTCTCTGTGGCGTGTCTAGAAGACGTGGGAGGGGCAGGTGGCGTCTGGAGCAGCGGCGACGTGCCCGGCTAGCTCGGTGGCATTCCACCGAGCAGCTTGGAGGCGCGGGATCGGGGAAGAAGACCCCTGTGCCCTTTTGGGCCGGCTGGGCTGGATGGGCCGACTTCGCCTAGGCGACAGCTAAGGTTTTCTGTTTTCCTTTTCTATTTTCTTTTCTGTAGTTTGTTTTGTTTAGTTAAATAAAATAACCAAACATTTTAATAAATGCTGAAAACTTTTATATGGCCTCATAATAATATAGACTAGCCACTTATAAAGTTTCAACATTTTTAAAATTCAAATGATTTGAATTTTAAATCAAATAGGGGTATTTCTTTAAATCCAAGGCACTGTTTGAATATTTGAAAATTTTTGGAGAAGATTTTTATCTGGCCTTTTGAATTAATTCATCTGGGCGGGGTTCCTTCTCCCATTTGCTTTTGAATTTTGATTTCAAGGATTTCTTTTGAAATTTTGACATGATGCAAGAGTACTGGCTAATCCTAGCACATTACCTAACAGAGGGTTCTGACAACTCGCCCCCACTCAAAAGAATCTCGTCCCGAGATTCAGAAGTCTGCGGGAGGAAGGTGGGGTACTCGGCATTGAGAAGGTCTTCTCTTTCCCACGTAGCTTCTCTTTCAGAGTGGTGTGACCATTGCACTTTCAGAAACCTAATCTTCTGACGACGAGTGACACGCTCTGCGGAATCAAGAATATGAACGGGGTATTCTCGATAAGAAAGGTCATCTTGGAGATCAAGCGTTTCATGGTCGACTTCGCGGATAGGGTCCTTGAAGCAACGCCTGAGTTGGGACACATGGAATACATCATGTACTCGGGAAAGGTGCGGGGGTAGTTCAAGTTGGTAGGCAACTTCTCCACGTTTAGCAATAATGCGGAAAGGTCCGATGTAACTTGGGGCCAACTTGCCTTTGATACCGAAACGTTGGGTTCCCTTCAGAGGAGTAACCCGGAGGTAAGCTTTCTCATCCAGATTGTAGCTCTCTTGCCTATGATGACGATCATAGTAGCTTTTCTGATGAGACTGGGTTGCTTTCAATTGATCATGAACAATGCGAACTTGCTCTTCTGCTTCCTTGATCATGTCCGGTCCAAAGAATTGTCTTTCACCGGTTTCTGACCAGTTTAGTGGTGTTCGACATCGTCATCCATAAAGGAGTTCAAAAGGAGCCATGTTCAGACTAGATTGAAAACTATTGTTATAAGAAAATTCGGCAAATGGAAGAGACTGCTCCCAATTCTTTCCGAATGAGATAAAACCAGCTCTGAGCATGTCTTCAAGAATTTGGTTAACCCTTTCGACTTGACCACTAGACTGAGGATGGAAAGCCGTGCTAAAGGAGAGATGAGTTCCCATAGCCTTCTGAAAGCTTCCCAAAAATCTAGAGGTGAAAAGGCTACCACGATCAGAATTGATTTCCAAAGGAACACCGTGAAGGGATACAATTCTAGAGATGTACAAGTCCGCTAACTGGCTAGCAGTTATAGACTCGCGAACCGGAAGGAAGTGAGCAACTTTGGAAAGCCTATCTATGACAACGAAGATGGCATTGTTTCCTTTCTGGGTTTTTGGAAAGCCTGTGATGAAGTCCATACCGACTTTGTCCCATTTCCACTCGGGAATAGACAAAGGTTGAAGTGTGCCAGCAGGTCTTTGATGTTCTTCCTTAATGCGACGACAAACATCACATTCGGCAACAAATTGAGCAATGTCTCTCTTCATCCTAGTCCACCAAAATCTCTGGCGTAGATCTCGGTACATTTTTGTGCTACCGGGATGAATTGAGAGGGGTGTGTCATGGGCTTCTTTGAGGATGAGTTGCCTTAGTTCCCTATTCTTAGGTACTACCAAACGATTTCCAAAGAACACCGTTCCTTTACTATCTGTGGAGAAACATTTAGCAACTCCGCTAGCAATGTTCTCCTTGATCCGGCGAACACCTCGTGAACGCCTTTGGGCAACTATGATTTGATCCTCAAGAGTCGGTTTCTCCACCAAGTTGAAAAGAGATCCACGAGGAACAATCTCGAGATTGAGCTTTCGAAATTCCTCATGAAGAAGTGGTTGATACTGTTGTAACATGAGGTTGTTACAATACGACTTACGACTTAGTGCATCAGCCATGACATTGGCTTTGCCTGGGGTGTAAGAAATTCCTACGTCGTAATCTTTTATCAACTCAATCTAGCGTCTTTGCCTGAGATTAAGATCTGGCTAGGTGAATATGTATTTGAGGCTTTGGTGGTCGGAATAGATCTCACAACGATTACCAAGGAGGTAATGTCGCCAAGTTGTTAGGGCATGAACTACGGCAGCGAGTTCAAGGTCATGGGTAGGATAGTTCTCTTCATGTGGCCTCAACTGGCGTGAAGCATAAGCTACCACATGTCGATCTTGCAGAAGTATGCATCCTAACCCTTGCCATGAGGCGTCACAAAAGATCTCGAAATCCTTTTTGGTGTCTGGAGGTGCAAGTACGGGTGCAGAAGTCAATCTTCTTTTTAGCTCTTGAAAGCTTTCCTCGCACTTGGGAGTCCATTGGAATTTCTTATCTTTCTTGAGGAGTTCAGTAAGAGGCTTTGCAACTTTAGAAAAGTTCTCGACGAAGCGGCGGCAATATCTGGCTAGGCCAAGAAAACTCCGAACTTGCTTAACCGATTCAGGTGGAGTCCAGTCAAGGACGGCCTGAACTCTCTCGGGATTCACAGCAATGCCTTTTGCAGAAATCACGTGGCCTAAGTAGGTCACTTCTGGTAGCCAAAATTCATACTTGGAGAATTTAGCATACAGGCGATGCTCTCTAAGTTTCATCAATACCAGCCTTAGGTGCTCGGCATGTTCTTCTTCGTTCTTCGAGTAGATGAGAATGTCATGAAGATAAACTACAACAAATTTATCTAGGTACTCCATGAAGATCGAATTCATCATGCGTGAGAAAGTGGCGGGGGCATTGGTTAAACCAAAGGACATGACGGTGTACTCGTAAAGACCATAACGAGTAGTAAAAGCCGTTTTGGGAATGTCCTCGTTTCTGATCTATATTTGATGGTAACCTAATCTCAAATCCATCTTGGAGAAGACAGAGGATCCTGCAAGTTGATCATAAAGATCATTGATCCTGGGCAGTGGGTACTTGTTCTTTATCGTCGCTAGATTTAGCGGGCGATAGTCTACGCACATCCTTTCTGTTCCATCTTTCTTCATTACGAACAGAACGGGGAACCCCCATGGCGATGAGCTAGGGCGGATGAAGCCTTTTTCCAACAAAGCTTCCAGTTGGGTTTTAAGCTCAGCTAACTCACGTGGGGCCATTTTGTATGGGCGTCTAGAAATTAGTGCGGTTCATGGGGCAAGATCCACTATGAATTCTACACATCTGTCGGGTGGCATGCCCGGCAGCTCTTCAGGAAAGACATCCGGGAAGTCACGAACCACCGGAACATCTTCAAGGTCGGGAAGGGGAAGCACATTCAAAGATTGTACTTGGTTTCTTGTTCTGGGTGAGGTGTAATCTATTGTCTGGCCTGAAGGGTGTGTAAGTCTAACTGACTTGGATTTACAATCAAGAAAAGCATGTTGTCTTGATAACCAATCCATACCAAGGATGACATCAATGTCTGAAGACTTGAGGGCTATGAGTGAAGCAAGGAATACTAAACCCTCAATTGCAATTTGATTACCATGGCTTACTCTATTAGTTTGCCATTTTGAACCAGGAGTTTGAATGATCATAGGGGTGAATATTTCTTCAAAGGATACATCATGCCGAAGTGCATAACTCTCTGACATGAATGAGTGAGATGCTCCTGGGTCGAAAAGAACAGAAGTGGGAACAAAATTGACTGGGAGCGTACCAAGAATGACGTCAGAAGTACTATCAGTCTCCTCAACTGAGATTTGGTTCACACGTCCAAGATTTTCTGAGGTGGATGGCTTGGCAGTGGAAACCTTCGGGGGTGGTTTGGCACGAACAGTGGGTTTTCCTTTGGCTTGGGGTGGAGCATTTTGGTTGACGGGGCACTCACGAGAATAGTGACCAGGCTGGCCACATCTGAAACAGGCTCCAAAGATAGTGCGGGGAGCTGGGTTATTTGGTGGAGCTGGTGGACGAGGTGGCACAAGGGATGGCCTCGGTGGGTTGCTTTGGTGGATCAAACTGTTAGGAATCCAGATCATGCGCTTCTGAGGGAGTGAACTGGAAGAAGGGGCAAGTTCAAGAGCATGCTTGCGAGACTTATCGAAAACTTCATTGCCATGCTCAGCTCTGAAGGATCTGTTGACTAAATCCTCAAAGGTGGCAAACTCAAGGAGGTTGAGATCATGACGAAGGATGGGGCTAAGTCCCTTGCGGAACCTTGCCTGCTTTCTGGCATCGGTGGTGATCTCATCTTGGGCATAACGAGCAAGGCGACTGAATTCCCTCACATACTCATGAATGGACATCTCTCCTTGATTCAGATTGCAGAACTCTTCCTTCTTGCGCTCCATCAACTCATCCAGAATGTGGTACCCTCGAAAGGCAACACAGAACTCTTGCCAAGTCACTACGTGACCATCTGGTTGCATAGCAACATAGTTCTCCCACCACTGAAGAGCAGCACCTTCCAAGAAGTATACCGCGAAAATTACTCGGTCATCGGGAGCAACATGTGCTGTATCAAGCTTACGCTCGATGGAACGGAGCCAATCATCAGCTTCAAGGGGCTCAGAAGAACATCGGAATACCGGTGGCTTGAGGAGGATGAAGTCCTGAATGCTCACAACCACATTGCAACGACGTGAGGTATTCTGCTCGATGAGCTCCAGAAGGCGTGTTTGATCACGTCTATTTCGCACAGCTTCCATCATGATTTCCGCCGCAGAAGGCGGGGTTGGAGGTTCATCATCATTTCGATTCCGATCACGGTCTCGATTCTGAAGAACAGCACTACGAGTTCCACCTGACATCCTGTGTGATAAAAATCAACAATCAGAACAGGTTGTACGATGGAGGCAAGGACAAAAGGATATGATTTAAGGAGGAAAATATAATAATGCGAAGGCAATGACTCAAAGAAACACGGAACAAATCCGGCAGCATAACGGCTACACTGGGATGGAAATTGAAACAACCTCGAAGAAATTGGACAAAACTTCTTCAAGGAACTCAAAACACGGAGACTCTGGACAACCACAACAATCCTACGGCTATAAGGAGGCAATCAACGAGATGTTCTAGTAAGACATAGATGAGCCTAGTCCTATCATCCCGTAGAAAAGGTAAGGGTGACTCAGAACTCAGATCGATGAGGGTAAGGAGAAAAATAAGCCTTACGTTGTTCCCTTATATACCCAGAGTAACTATATAACTATAGAAGGCTAGACTCGACTTCGGCCAAGGCTGATAATCCTACAGTCAGTCCTGCTCTGATACCAAGTCTGTCGGGACCCGGGGTTAGCGTATGCAAGCCTCGCTACAACACAATCATATGGAGAGCCGAGAACCGTACCCACTTGTCTAAGCAGACAAGGCCAAGCACAGAACGTTCTCGGAAAGCATCGAACGTGAGGGGAATCCCATCCAGGCCGGATGATCAACTGAAATGGGTCCTCATCGTCCGCACACACGTCTAAATGATATGGGTGGTGAACTCCCATACTCATGGACAAGTCGCCTCAACCATACTATCGATTGTATTATAACCCTTACATAGACTTACTCCAGCCCGATCACTTAGTCGGGGTCTAGGGCGGGCTCGATCATACATCAAAGTGTGCACGAGACAGAGTCTCGAACAATCGCATCGCGATGCCCCAAGCTGCGCACATCTAAGGGCCACTTGGTGTATAAAAGACCGCCAGCCAGATCACAACTAAGGTCTCGAAAACCCATACTAAGACATGCATGTTATAAACATACACGCAGCACACATGCCTTGTATGAACAGCAGGTATCATTGCAATTCTCTACAAAGTATATATCTTTATTAATAACTCTTACAGACTGCACACAGAGATCACAAGCATGTGATCCAACATTACAACAAACAAGCGGAAGCAAGTAGGTCTGAGTACATACAAGTTTAACAAATGGCTTAGAGAAGCCTTATCTAAAAACAAGCCCTCCACGAGGGAACCAGTCGTCTGACTGGGACTACACTGCTTGGTCTTGGTCTGAGTCTTCATTCTTCGAGCTTCGGGTAGAAGTCACCATCGGGGTCGGTGGGTTCATCTAAAACATAGATTAAGCAAACGTGAGTACAAAATCGTACTCAGCAAGACTTACATAGGAGCTATACTACTCATGCATATGTATCAAGGTAAAGGGAGGTGGGGTTTCACTTGCAGAAGTGCCAGCTTTGACTTGGCTAGTCCTGAACTACGAGTACCAGACTTGAGGTAAGGAGCGTACACGAGTCCACTACATCTCTTCAACCAATACACCACTATGGTTACTTCCTCGACTTCCCCACGAGAAGCACACCATAGCACTCACGCTTATCTTGCGAGTTTTAGAAGTATCCAGTTCAAGTTGTCTAATAATCAAGCTAAGCTTTCCAAGCAGTCCTTAACCGCGGACGCGGCTATTCGAATAGTTTTGTTAACCCTGCAGGGGTGTACCGCTACACACACGTGTCATCATTTACCGCCTTTTGCATGTCATCGTTCAAGAGGTGACAGCGAGGATGCCACCACAACACTTCGCCCACAGCTCCGTTCTAGTTCAGAGAGTCGCCTATCTGAGGGGGATCCGTATGGAAGTCCAGCCGAGGTTCCAGTACAGCCTCAAACGATGTGTGATGGGTCCCAAGCCGGTCTTGAAAAGCCGTTCATCCACTTCGCAGACCGTGCCACAGCCCTACCAGAACTCCGAACTACTGCGACTCTTGGGGTTCGAACGGGGTGAGGTACTAGGATGAGAGGGGTCAGTGAGCCCAATGTGTAGTTGTACTCTTCTTCTTGGATCACCACGCAAGAACTCGGACTTAAGGCAGTGTTCAACGAGACAACCCACTGTGTACTCCTACACAGCCTCTCATCGTTCACCTTGTATTAGGGTAGATTCACCAACACATTTCACTTTCATCAACACCATGTTTATCATCATCCCGACTCACATCAAAAGCAACCTCATTGTACCACTAAGCATGCAATAAGCAATAACAGTTGCAGGGCCACATGATATCAACCAACTCCTACATCTGCTAGGATTGTGGTTTGCTTACTACTGAGACAAGATGATAGGTCATGCAAAGGTTATGGGTTCAACTATGCGGTAGAAACGTTATCATGGTGATCATCCTAAACAATGCATAAGCGAGACATGAGAGGGAAGTGGGATTTTATCGACATGATCAATGGGGGTTTGCTTGCCTTGCTGGCGAGGTTCGGGGTCGGGGTCTTCAACGAAGGGGGCAGCCTCCTGCTCCGGTTCCACCTCTACTCGACAAACAACAAACAAGGTAGCAAAGTAAATACAATGCACAATCACATGATGGAAGGTTGAAACTTGATGTATATGCTTTGATGTGTGAAGCAATTCCTATTAAATGGAGTATATTGCAAATTGAATTGCAGATTCAAACTCCAATTTGAGTTCAAACTTAACCAAGTTACATGTGACATTGTTTGATCATTTTGAACCTTTTGTAAATGTGTATGATATGCCTCTGAAGTGTTGTTGAAATGTAGCATAACTCCATGGTTCAAGTGGCAAAATCATTTGAATTGAATTTGAATTAATTTCAAATAAACCAAATGACATATGCTACTGGTCCCATTTTAAAATCAACTCCAACATATTTGAAATTTGCATATTTGGAAAGATAATTTTCTCCTGATCATTTTTCATATATTATTTGTCCAATTTGGAGTTAATATGAATTTTCTATGAATTTCCAAAGTTTGGGGTATTTTCTGGAATTTCTGGAATTCTTTAATTCTATTTGATTTTCTGGAAATTCATTTAAACGAGTTATTGCGTCAGGCTGACGTCAAGCTGGCGTTAGGGGGGGCTGACATGTGGGTCCAGGGTGTCAGTGACTGGTTGATTTAATCCGGCTGGTTAATCTAATCCAGTGGCTTAATTAAGCCACTGGGCCCACTGGTCAGTCTCACTGGGGGGCTAAGCACGGGGGTTAAGCACTGGTTTAAGCCCTAATGGCGTCGACGGCGGTACTGTTCGCCGGAGAACTCGTCGGAGTTGCAAATCGGGCACGGGAGGGAAAAAGGAGTGCACCATCTTGCTCAGCATCGTCGTCCGCATCGAATGGACCCGTCCAGAACTTCAGGGGGCCACTGGAGCATCGCCGGCGTCGACGATGGCGGAAGCAGAAGGTAGGGCTGCGCTGGGGAGGGGTAAAACGGGCACCATTTGGGGTGGCGAGAGGCGCGTTGAGAAGCTAGCGCACGCATGATCCATACGCACGCTCTGGGGCATCGACAGGGTCACGGGAGCAAGGGGGGCATCGTCCATGGCGTCGACCTTCCTCTGCTCTCATGGCGGAATCAGCTAGGGGGGAAAAGAGGAGCCGCAAGGTTGGGGTTTCTTCTCACCAGGAGGTGGTGAACGCAACGGCACAGGCTGTGGAGGCGGAGAGGCTTCAACGACGACGAATTCGGCGGAGTTGGCTTGCGGGTCCGGCAGCGACGTGGAGATGATTCCGGCGGCTACAGAGCGTCCGAACTCGATTCCTTCTGCACGGAGACGAAGTCGAGGATGGCGAGGAGGATGGACAACACGACGCAGCTCGGGAACGACGTTGGCCACGCGGGCTTCAAGCCATGGCGACGGCGGCGTCCTGTTCTTCGCGGGGTTCAGCGAGAGAGAGGAGGATAGGCATTGGGGAGGGGGAGAATGGACGCACGGCGTCTCCAGCGTCTCCGTGGCGTGCCTAGAAGACGCGGGAGGGGCAGGTGGCGTCTGGAGAGGCGGCGACGTGCCCGGCTAGCTCGATGGCATTCCACCGAGCAGCTTGGAGGCGGGGGATCGGGGAAGAAGACCCCTGTGCCCTTTTGGGCCGGCTGGGCTGGATGGGCCGACTTCGCCTAGGCGACAGGTAAGGTTTTCTGTTTTCCTTTTCTATTTTATTTTCTGTAGTTTGTTTTGTTTAGTTAAATAAAATAGCCAAGCATTTTAATAAATGCTGAAAACTTTTATATGGCCTCATAATAATATAGAGTAGCCACTTATAAAGTTTCAACATTTTTAAAATTCAAATGATTTGAATTTTAAATCAAATAGGGTTATTTCTTTAAATCCAAGGCACTGTTTGAATATTTCAAAAATCTATGAGCATGGGGTGGGTCCCACATCACTTGATATGTGATCACACTCATTTATAAGATTTTCAAAAATCTAACATGAATTTTTGGAGAAGATTTTTATCTGGCCTTTTGAATTAATTCATCTGGGGGGGTTCCTTCTCCCATTTGCTTTTGAATTTTGATTTCAAGGATTTCTTTTGAAATTTTGACATGATGCAAGAGTACTGGGTAACCCTAGCACATTACCTAACAGAGGGTTCTGACAGGTAGCTTATGCTTCACGCCAGTTGCGTCCACATGAAGAGAACTATCCTACCCATGATCTTGAACTCGCTGCCATAGTTCATGCCCTGAAGACTTGGCGACATTACCTCCTGGGTAATCGTTGTGAGATCTATTCCGATCAGCAAAGCCTCAAATACATATTCACCCAGCCAGATCTTAATCTTAGGCAAATACGCTGGATAGAGTTGATAAAAGATTATGACTTAGGAATTTCTTACACCCCAGGCAAGGCCAATGTCATGGCTGATGCACTAAGTCGTAAGTCGTATTGTAACAACCTCATGTTACAACAGTATCAACCACTCCTTCATGAGGAATTTCGACAGCTTAATCTCGAGATTGTTCCTCATGGATCTCTTTTCAACTTGGTGGCGAAACCAACCCTTGAGGATCAAATCATAGTTGCCCAAAGACGTGCACGAGGTGTACGCCGGATCAAGGAGAACATTGCTAGCGGAGTTGCTAAATGTTTCTCCACAGATAGCAAAGGAACGGTATTCTTTCAAAATCGTTTGGTAGTACCTAAGAATAAGGATCTAAGGCAACTAATCCTCAAAGAAGCCCATGACACACCCCTCTCGATTCATCCCGGTAGCACAAAAATGTACCGAGATCTACGCTAGAGATTTTGGTGGACCAGGATGAAGAGAGACATTGCTCGATTTGTTGCTGAATGTGATGTTTGTCGTCGCATTAAGGCAGAACACCAAAGACCTGCTGGCACACTTCAACCTTTGCCTATTCCCGAGTGGAAATGGGACAAAGTCGGTATGGACTTCATCACCGGCTTTCCAAAAACCCAGAAAGGAAATGATGCCATCTTCGTTGTCATTGACCGACTCTCAAAAGTTGCTCACTTCCTTCCAATTCGCGAGTCTATAACTGCTAGCCAGTTAGTGGACTTGTACGTCTCTAGAATTGTGTCTCTTCACGGTGTTCCTTTGGAAATCAATTCTGATCGATGTAGCCTTTTCACCTCTAGATTCTGGGGAAGCTTTCAGAATGCTATGGGAACTCATCTCTCCTTTAGTACAGCTTTCCATCCTCAGTCTAGCGGTCAAGTTGAAAGGGTTAACCAAATTCTTGAAGACATGCTCAGAGCTTGTGTTATATCTTTCGGAAAGAATTGGGAGAAGTCTCTTCCATTAGCCGAATTTGCTTATAACAATAGTTGTCAATCTAGTCTGAACATGGCTCCTTTTGAACTCCTCTATGGACGACGATGTGGAACACCCCTTAACTGGTCAGAAACCGGTGAAGGACAATTCTTTGGACCGGATATGATCATGGAAGCATAAGAGCAAGTTCGCATTGTTCGTGATCAATTGAAAGCCGCTCAGTCTCGTCAGAAAAGCTACTATGATCGTCATCATAGGAAAGAGAGCTACAATCTGGATGAGAAGGCTTACCTTCGGGTTACTCCTCTGAAGGGAACCCAACGATTCGATATCAAAGGCAAGTTGGCCCCACGTTACATCGGACCTTTCCGCATTCTTGCTAAACGTGGAGAAGTTGCCTACCAACTTGAACTACCCCCGCACCTTTGCCGAGTACATGATGTATTCCATGTGTCACAACTCAGGAGTTGCTTCAAGGACCACATCCGCGAAGTCGACCATGAAACGCTTGATCTACAAGATGACCTTTCTTATCGAGAATACCATGTTCGTATTCTTGATTCAGCAGAGCGTGTCACTCGCCGAAAGAAGATCAAGTTTCTGAAAGTTCAGTGGTCACACCACTCCGAGAAAGAAGCCACGTGGGAAAGAGAAGACCGTCTCAGTGCCGAGTACCCCTCCTTCCTCCCGCAGACTTCTGAATCTCGGGACGAGATTATTTTGAGTGGGGGCGAGTTGTCACAACCCCAAGTTAGGTATGTGCTAGGATTAGAAAGTCACTTTGCATCATGTTAAAAATTTCAAAAAGAAATTCAAAAATGGGGAAAAGAAAGCCCTGAAGAATTTAAATAATTGGCAAGATAAAAAACTTTTTCCAAAAATCATTTGAATGTTTGGAAAACTCCTAGAATTTTTGTTGATCATTGCAAAAGTGGTTTGGGTTCATTCCCAAGCTCATGGAATTTTCTAAAATTCAAAATGTGCCATGGAAATTAAATTTGACCCCTATTTGAATTGAAATTCAAATTTTTTCAATTTCAAAAATGCTCAAATTCTACAAGTGACTTGCTACTGGTCACCTAGGATTTATAAAAATGTTTGGGCATTTTACTAAAATGCCTAGCTATTTAATTCTAGGCAAAACAAAATAATAGAAACAGAAAAAGGAAAAAGAAACCCCCTGGCTTCTGGCCCAACTCATCCCCCCACGGCCCAGCCAGCCTAGGCCCACCCCCCTCCTCTTTTTGCCTTCCTCCCCGCCGATCCAAGCAGCACGGTGGCGTGCATGCCGTGGCCGCCGTCGACGGCGAGGCCACGCAGCAGCCTCCGCGCCCACGTCCTCACGCCTGGAGACACCTGGAAGGCCTCCACGTCCATTCCCCCTCTCCCTGCTCCCTCTAGCTCTCTCTCTCTCTCCCGTCGAGATCTCGCCGCACCCGAGCGCACCAAGTCGCCGCCGTCGCGCGCCACCGCGGCCACCGTGCCCCTCCTGGCGGGCCACCGTGTCCAGGAAGCTCCCCGTCCTCGGTTTCGTCGGACTGCGCAACGAATCGAGTTCCAAAGACCCCGAAGACGACGCTCGCATCAAGACTTCGCGCCGGCCACCCGTGAAGCTCCGGCGAGAAATCCTCCGCCGCCTCGCCTCCTCCGGCCTCCTCGAGCTCGCCACTGCCCTCAGGGTGAGCAAGCGATCATTTCCCCTCTCTCCCCGCTTTTTTCCGAGCACCGTAGCGCAAGAACACCTCCACCAGTCGCCGGCCGCCGCTGCACCTCGTCGTCGGTGACGTTCCGGCAGCCTCTTGCCCCTCCCGTATGCACGGCTCGATGCGGACGAGCACGGGGATCATTCTGTTGCCCTCCCCGTGCCAAGAGGTGGCCGAGAACCATTCCGGCGAGCCCCTCCGCCGTTCCCGTGTACACCGGAGGCTAACCGTCGGCGAGGCCCGCTTAATTAAGGGCTAAACCCCTGTTAATTGACCCCTGGGTCAATGACAGCTGGGGCCCCAGCCCCTTAACCCTCTGTTTAATTTAAATAAAAAGGGGATTAACCCCAGAGAGGCTGACCAGTGGGTCCCTCTGGTCAGAGCCCCCCCCCCCCCACCCCACCCACGTCATGCTGACGCAGCAGTGACGCAATAAACAGTTTTCCAGATTAAAAGAATTAAAAGAAATTCAGAAAAAGGCAGAAAATAGTATAAACTTCCAAAAATCATAGAAATTTCATATTAACTCCAAATTTAACATATAATATATGAAAAATGATCAGCAGAAAATAATCTATCCAAATATACAACTTTCAGCTATATTCGAGTTGAATTTAAAATGGGACCAGTAGCTTTTGCTATTTGGCTTAATTGGAATTAATTCAAATTAAATTCAAATACTTTTGTAACTTGAACCTTTGCAATACACCACATCTCACTTGAACATCAGAGGCATATCAAACACATGATCACATGGTTTACAATGGACAAACATTAGCAAATGCAAGTTGACCTATTTTGAATAACATTTGGAGTTTGAATTTGAATTAATTTTCAAATCAACTTCAACTAAAATGTGACAAATTGAACCTAGGTCACATCAATACCATTCACATCATGTGACAACTTAAACATGTGCTTGTGCATTCTATTACAATGCCCCCCCCCTCTTGTTGATAATTGTGCCGGTAACAGTGCCTCCGAGACGGTGATCACCCCCGAAGAAGAAGACCACCGTTAAGACCCGTGTATTGTCAGCAAGGCAAGAAAACCCCATTGATCATGTCTATAAAATCCCACTTCCCTCTCAGTCTCGCTTATGCATGTTTAGGAGATCACCTTGGTATCGATTCTACCGCATAGTTGAACCCATATCCGATGCATGACCTATCATCTTGTCACGGTAGTAAGCAAACCACAATCCTAGATGACATAGGAGTTGTTTGATATCATGTGGCCCCTGCAACTGTTAAAGATTATTGCATGCTTAGATGTTACATTGAGGTTACAATGATCTGTGAGTCGGGATGGTTATGATCATGTTACTGATGAAGGTGAAACTGTGTTGGTGAATCCACCCTAATACAAGGTGAACGATGAGAGGCTGTGTAGGAGTACACAGTGGGTTGTCTCGTTGAACACCGCCTTAAGCACCGAGTTCTTGTATGGTAATCCAAGACAAAGAGTACAACCACACATTGGGCTCACTGACCCCTCTCGGTCTAGTACCTTGATCCGGTTGATGTCCAGGAGTCACATTAGTTCGGGCTTTCCTTTTGGCATGTGCATAGAAAAAGAATGAAGGAATGGTTTCATCATATAGATATGTGGGTGTTGGGGTTCGGGGCAGAAAACACAAATTTTTCATAACCTAAGAGACCCATACCCAAGACCTATGCTATGCTGATGCAAGTAACGGACAGAAATAGATCACATACCAGTATGTAGTCCATTAAGCGGGAAATGTTCCCGCATGAACGTGGTTGGTGTAGTCGTACCGGCAATCCCCGATGCCGCACAGATCCACGATGACTCCTGTAGCCACCCGATCCTTGTGGACCGATGACGGGATTACATCCCCGTCGGAACGTTGCTGATGAAGACCTCGCGATACGACCACGACGATGAAGTAGCACCACAAGTGTAGTGCCTCGCGGGATTATACACATACAGTATACCCGACATCCCTCCGGGCACCGAACCAGTAGAGCAGCGGAAAGAATATGGATTCGGATCCCGATTCCAGCAGCACGACGGCGTGCGTATAGTGGAGAAATCCCCAACCAAGTGTAGACTCCAAACAAGGGGAGTCCACTCGAGGAAGGAGAAAAGGAGGAAGAGAGAACTTCAATTGTTCAATCAAAAGGGCACCCCTGCCCCTCCTTATATAGTCCAAGGAGGGGTGGGATCCTCCCTCCCTCCCCGAGGTGGGACTAATCCCACCAAGGGGGGGAGGTGCGCCGGCCTAAGGAGGGGGTGGGCCCCTCCCTTGGCGCCAAGCCCAAGGGGGGAGGCTCCCCTCTCCCCTAATGGGCCCTTAGAGGCCCATACACCTTTTTAATTCATTTTTAATATATTTAAATATATTTTAATATTTAATTAAGATAATTAAATAATAAAACATATATTAAATATTATTAAATATATTTTGAACCTTTCAAAATACCCGGAACAACTTCCGGCCTTCATCGGAACAATTCTGGCCATCACCGGAACAATTCTGGTGTTCTCTCAATTTCTCCGGTGATCCCGAATCAATCCTTACTGCGTCGAGTACCCTTAAGTGTCACCCTACGGTCCAGGAAACAACAGACATGATCGAGACAATTCTCATTGATCAATGACTAATCAATTGGACCTGGTTACAATCCTTGATAGCCCCTGCGCTTCCATCGAATGAACTTCAATCGCTGTTGGATCCGTTAACCGTGTGCCTGTTCCCTTTGTCCTATGGTACTTTGCTTGTCCGAGGTTTGATCATCGGTATCCAATATACCTATTTCGTCCTCTTTCTCAACAAACAAGTTTACTCGTTCCCGTGATATTACAACTCCTTGACCTAGTCACACGTTTGCAAACTTTATGATGTAACATCACCGAGTGGGCCCAGAGTACCTATCCGTCACACGGATGGACAAATCCCGCTTTGATCTATTTGCATACTCATTAACATATCTATTCGGAATACCTGAAGTACTCCTTTATGGCCATCATATTTCAGTCAGGCGGTGGGTAGCAAATCAAGGCATCCTAATAGACAGTAATTACGTATGATCATTACGGTCTAAGGATCTGGTCACTACGTTATAGTTATCGCAATGTCGAACTATGTGACTTGATCACATCGCAACACTTCTGGTGGGTGTATGTCCATCATATCATTATCCAATGATACGACTCCATTGTCAACAGACGCCATTGTCTCATGATCAGGAAACCTTGATCATCAATCGCCCAATGGAATAGTATACTAGGGTTAACTAGGGACCTGGTTGTTTGTATACCACACCTGTATTAATGTTTCCGCTTAATATAGTTCTAGCATAGTATCAAACGTATTATGAACTAATGGAATATGCTCGATAAAACATATTTTATTTGCCTCTAGGGCACATTCCCAACAGACTCCCACTTGCACTAGAGTACAAATAATCTAGTTGCATTTTCTCTGGATCATAACTCCTTATTGATCATGCTTGCCCGTGGAAGAGGTTGTATCAACAGTCTGGGTACCATTCAGAACCGTATGTCCTTTTGCAAATCATAATGTCACCTAATTTTGACATTCCTTCATTATCCATTATAATAATGAGGTATATATATTTGGCGGTGAAGTGAGACCTCGTTTGCTGTGTCATAGCAATGACATCCGGTGGGTCACGCGGACTTTCCCATAGTCATGCACACTTGAAACTCACTCAATCAGAAGTCAAACTTCTTAAGCCATAATATAACTCCTGCTACTTCTAAAGCAGCCACATCAATGTAGATTCAATCCTTCGTGCATTGTATGCAACTTTGATGTCGAACCATGTTTCATTCAACTTAGGCATTCATTAGTATGATATCTCAATTTTCTAGGTTGGTGTCAAAACTTGAACCAGCATAACATTTATGGTCAAGTCCACTATCCTTTACAAATTTGAGATGTATCCTCAGTTCTCTTCAGACACTGAAGGATAAACTTGACTCTTTGTTCAATGATTTACTCATAAATCATATCACAAGATGTTCTTACTACTAAGAACTTGGGTCACATTACGTCGAGTACATAACTCTGGTTTTATATGAAAGAACCTATGACAAAGGCATAGAGGATCCAACACATCCATTTCTTTCATTAACCATTAACCATTGTTCTTGTACTGAGATTAACTCAACACTTCTCTTGGATATACAAGTAAGGACCACTTCTTGACTTGTCCCATTCTGAACTCCTTCAGAATCTTATCCAGGAAAGTATTACGACTCAATGTTATTAAACACATATCTATCTTAATAGATCTTCAATGCTTAATACTTATTCATCTTCATTTATGAAAGATTCAAACAATCATTAACACCAACTGCACCATTCATAATATGTTATCCATATATGAGAATGTTATCATGCTCCCACTCAAATATGTCATGCACATATTAAGTTATAGGATAACACTCATATTGCTCCCACTCAAATATGTCGGCCACATATAAGACAAGGATAACATCCACATGGCTCCCACTTAGATATGTCAGACACATATTAAGTTCAGGATACTAGCCACATGGCTCCTACTCAAATATGTCATTTACATATAAGTCTAGGATAATACTCCCATAGCTCCCACTCAAAATATGTCGTCTACATATTAAGTTTCAGGAAACTATTCAGCTCCCACTCAGTTTCATGCAAATGCATGTTTCCTCGATATTTTGGTTAAGTCCAAAATCCTTTGATCATCCATCAAAATGAGAATTCAGTTTACGAGACACTAGTATCCATATGTTTTTCCAAAACCTTCTTGTTGTACCAATTACAACACTTCTTCAAATACAGGATTTGAGGAAGTCACGGTATTGATAACAATCCTGGATCAATCGTAGTGAATATCCCTTTGACTCAAGCATTGCTACACATTGTAGTCAACCCATTGAATTTGTCAGAAACAATCTTTGTGACAAACCAATCTTGACGTCCCTTTGATGTTCACATTTATTCCTCATAACTCTGAAGTTATTGTGAATATCAAGTAACCTCCTTACTTGATAAAATTCAAGCAATCTTAAATGTAACTCAACATAGGATTTCATGACTCGTAGTCATATCTCGTATTTAGGTCCACCATCGCTTCTTTGTAGTTTGTAGGAATGTCTTGTTCCATTAACATGACAAGTGAATCATGAATATCATTTTGCACCAGGGGCAAATATATATTCTTGAATCCTACCTTCCTCAGTAAAGGCTCCCATCAAAAAATCATGATCATTATCATTAGTTTCTCCTCTTATTGTAGAGCTTTGCTTCCAGAACATATTCTGTTGCACTACTCTGACATTTGGAGGCAAGGTCAATTACCTTGGTTGAACTTTCACTTTTCTTCCATTACCACATTTATCAAGAACAATTCTTGACAAACACCAAACATAGCAATACAAGTTTTGCTCCTTTTGGTTCTAGTTGTGGAAGATGTATCCATAGTTGTCTAAGGATACACTACAAAGATAATTTATCTTACATAAATCAAGCTTCCTAGAAACCACAACACACCATGACATATATAGTGTTGGTTTCCACGAACTCAGATGGTTCCCTATGCTGAAGTGAGTGTTTGCATATTAAATTAATAACTCTAAACAATAATAACGTAACTTGGTAAGAGATAACTTAGACCGTACACTTTTTGATAGAATATGATCACAATGTTCAGGCACGTCAATCATATTGAAGTGTCTCAAGACATTGCAATTTGTGGAACAACTTTCACACAAGTCTTTATGCCCAAGACTAACTCAAAACATTTGTCACTTTGATCAAATCGTAGAGACTTGTCTTTCTTGTTAATTTAATATCCATCTTTACTCTGAAATCCCTTTTGATCATATCAAATTATTTCAGACTCATGTTTAATTAGTGAATACAAATATTCATCTAAGTCCACATACGAAGTTCACGAAATAATGAAATTCACCACATGCTGACATACGATACATCAATGTATGATATTCAACAATCAGTACACATTCTGTTTACCAGAATGCGAGGTTTTAGTCATCTCACCTAAAAGGCATGGTTTGTATGTGTCAAGAGATCAAGTATCTTAAGACATCATCATACCATTCATGACTTAAACTGTAGTGTCATTATTAAGCCTGGATATTTCTTGGCATTACAATATTTCTTATAAATGATCAAACAACTATCATCAATATAAGAATAACTCATTCATAATCGTAATGTGACCATAAGAGATATCATTCATAAAAGGAGAACAACTGACTTGTTTCTCACTAATATGAATAATTGTCTTCGCGAGATGCAAGACACACTAATAAAGTCCTCATTCAAACGATCATAAAATTTATTAATATATTAATCAATTGATAGATGTAGAGGGAGAGTGTTGTCGACCATCAACTATCTTGATTGCCGTCAGCACACATTGTCACCTCATCCCTTCCAAGACACTCTCAAGCAGTAAGTTCAAGCATCGAATACTTAATCAACCGCAATTAGTGTTTCGTGGGAAAGACATTTATAACTCGTATATCAAATATACCTTCTCCGTCAATGACCATTCCTGCATTGGTTCTACTCTTAAAGTTCTTAACTTTAACCATGACCTCATGACAGGTGAACGATTCTCCTTCATGACATAGTCCAGACATGGTCTTTGTAACTGGGAGGAAGCGGATGTAACTCCCCAGTTATCGCAAAGTAACCAGTCATTCAGTAGTACAAGTTATACACAAGGTGTTCCATGTATCTTATACATTTTCCAAGTGACTTTCTCAGCAGGTTGTTCCTTCCACCATAGTTGAAAGAAACCCCTTCCATATACTCATATTCCATTACTCTGATTTGTGACCAAGTGCTTTCAAGTTCACCTAGCACGTCATACGTGTTGGTTAACATGCATTCACAATTCAGACTCATAGAATGAAGTATGGTGTATTGGACAGTCATTCATAAGTGACGGTGAGTACGATACTCATCATCATCTTCCTTGAATACGGAGTTAACAGGTGTATCTCCTAGCAGTTCTTCGTATTATGTTTAGGAAGTCATTACTAACGAGTATGTCTCTAATGGTGTTGGTACACATCAATGAAGTAAGACCCATTTACCTTAAGTTCTATCATACTAAAAGAGGCATAGTTCTAAACATTGGTATGACGTTGTCTACAATGATATTTGCTAAGACATGAAGATTAAGTTCATAATGTGGAGTTTCAATTTGATCTCAAAATTCTAGAAAGCTCCCACTTAGATAAACACCTCTCAATTTAACTAAGTGATTACACAATCCCATCCCCCATACCTCCCCCGATCGTCACGGCCATCAGTATGCGAACCAGGTAGGCCTCTAAGCCAATCACATCAGGCATGTGACTCGTGCTCGACCTTTCGGTCTCCTGTGTTCCAGGCCCGCATCTACATACGTCAAGCCTGCCAATCGAACCTTGATGTTAGCTGTTCAGCAAGGCCATATCTGCATATGCCAGGCTTGCCGAAACCAACCTCATGCGAACTCCGTTTAATATGTAGGACAACTCCGGTATCTACGGAGCATCAAGCCATATGGGAGAACCTTCCAGGCGGTGCCCACCAAGGGAGAACACAATGTTGGTATTGTGAGAGATGGTCCTGTTTCGTGCTACCGTCGATATATCTAGCATACTAGCATAAAACAGGAAGTAAAACTGTAAATCATACAACCTATGATTCCCCCTTACATGCAAATTAAAGTTAAAAACGCCTTTCTACTTTATATTTTGCAAGTTTTACGTGGCTGCTAGGGGTTTCGAGAAAAGAACCGTTTCTATCCTACGAAAACAAGCCACAACACCAATCCACAATTGTCTCTATTACACCCTTGTCGGGGCCCTCCGTTGCAAACATCTTCGCATCGCTAATGCAGAGAGACAGACACCCCCCCCCCCAGCCACTTTATATGGTACAAGCCATATGTCAAGCGTGGAACCAGTCTCGCGTAAACGCGTAAGGTTGGTCGGGGGCCGCTTCATCAAACATTGCCACAACGCTAAATGAGTACACGTGAGAGGGTAACAATTGAGAATTGATGCCCACATACTAGATGTGTTCTATCCGTACAATACATCTACGTATAGCCATGCTCATGATACCACTGTTGGGGTTCGGGGCAGAAAACACAAATTTTTCATAACCTACGAGACCCATACCCAAGACCTATGCTATGCTGATGCAAGTAACGGACAAAAATAGATCACATACCAGTATGTAGTCCGTTAAGCGGGAAACGTTCCCGCATGAACGTGGTTGGTGTAGTCGTACCGGCAATCCCCGATGCCGCGCAGATCCATGATGACTCCTGTAGCCACCCGATCCTTGTGGACCGATGACGAGATTACGTCCCCGTCGGAACGTTGCTGATGAAGACCTCGCGATACGACCACGACGATGAAGTAGCACCACAAGTGTAGTGCCTCGCGGGATTATACACATACAGTATACCCGACGTCCCTCCGGGCACCGAACCAGTAGAGCAGCGGAAAGAAGATGGATTCGGATCCCGATTCCAGCAGCACGACGGCGTGCGTATAGTGGAGAAATCCCCAACCAAGTGTAGACTCCAAACAAGGGTAGTCCACTCGAGGAAGGAGAAAAGGAGGAAGAGAGAACTTCAATTGTTCAATCAAAAGGGCACCCCTGCCCCTCCTTATATAGTCCAAGGAGGGGTGGGATCCTCCCTCCCTCCCCGAGGTGGGACTAATCCCACCAAGGGGGGGAGGTGCGCCGGCCTAAGGAGGGGGTGGCCCCCTCCCTTGGCGCCAAGCCCAAGGGGGGAGGCTCCCCTCTCCCCTAATGGGCCCTTAGAGGCCCATACACCTTTTTAATTCATTTTTAATATACTTAAATACATTTTAATATTTAATTCAGATAACTAAATCATAAAACATATATTAAATATTATTAAATATATTTTGAACCTTTCAAAATACCCGGAACAACTTCCGGCATTCATCGAACAATTCCGGCCATCACCGGAACAATTCCGGTGTTCTCTCCAATTTCTCCGGTGATCCAGAATCAATCCTTACTGCGTCGAGTACCCTTAAGTGTAACACCCTACGGTCCGGGAAACAGCAGATATGATCGAGACAATTCTCATTGATCAATGACTAATCAATTGGACCTGGTTACAATCCTTGATAGCCCCTGCGCTTCCATCGAATGAACTTCAATCGCTGTTGGATCTGTTAACCGTGTGCCTATTCCCTTTGTCCTATGGTACTTTGCTTGTCCGAGGTTTGATCATTGGTATCCAATATACCTAGTTCGTCCTCGTTCTCAACAAACAAGTTTACTCGTTCCCGTGATATTACAACTCCGTGACCTAGTCACACGTTTGCAAACTTTATGATATAACATCACCGAGTGGGCCCAGAGTACCTATCCGTCACACGGATGGAAAAATCCTGCTTTGATCTATTTGCATACTCATTAACATATCTATTCGGAATACCTGAAGTGCTCCTTTATGGCCAGCATATTTCAGTCAGGCGGTGGGTAGCAAATCAAGGCATCCTAATAGACAGTAATTACGTATGATCATTACGGTCTAAGGATCTGGTCACTACGTTATAGTCATCGCAATGTCGAACTATGTGACTTGATCACATCGCAACACTTCTGGTGGGTGTATGTCCTTCATATCATTATCCAATGATACGACTCCATTGTCAACAGACGCCATTGTCTCATGATCAGGAAACCTTGATCATCAATCGCCCAATGGACTAGTATAGTAGGGTTAACTAGGGACCTGGTTGTTTGTATACCACACCTGTATTAATGTTTCCTCTTAATACAGTTCTAGCATAGTATCAAACGTATTATGAACTAATGGAATATGCTCGATAAAACATATTTTATTTGCCTCTAGGGCACATTCCCAACAGTGGGTGCACCTGTGAGGCAGGAAAACCATCTGCTAGAGGTGGCGTCTCGGTCACTTGCATTGTTTGAGTCCGTTTCGTTGATCCGGCCGGGCTCTCGAGCGGAGGCAACTTAGACAGTCGACTCCTGGAATAGACCGGTTGTGAGCGAAGTGTCGTGGTGAACATCCTCGCTGTCACCTCTTGAACGGTGGAGAGCAAAAGGCGGTAACCGATGGTCATGTGTGTTTAGCTTACACCCTTGCAAGGTTAACAAAACTATTCGAATAGCCGCGTCCACGGTTAAGGACTACTTGGAACCTGTACCTAATTATTAGACAACTTGAATGGATACTTCTAAAACTCGCAAGATAAGTGTGAGTGCTATGGCATGCTTCCTCGTGGGAAGTCGAGGAAGTATCCATAGTGGTGTATTGGTTGGAGACTTGGATAGTGGGCTCGTGTACGCTTCTTACCTCAAGTCTGATACTCGTAGTATAGGACTAGCCAAGTCAAATCTGGCACTTCTGCATGTTGAACCCCACCTCCCTTTACCTTGAAACTTGAGCATGAGTAGTGTAGTTCTGATGTAAGTCTTGCTGAGTACGAGTTTGTACTCACGTTTTCTTATTCTATGTTTTAGATGGAAACCCAGCCCCCGATGGAGTCACCGACCTGAAGCTCGACGTTGACCTTGGTAGTATAGTTCCAGACAGCAGTCTCGTCCCTCTTGGAAGGGCATGTATGTTTACAAGGCTTCTCTAAGCCATTTGTTAAACTTGTCTGTACTCGGACCTAATTTGCTTCCGTTGTATGATGTAATGTTGATCACAGACATGTGATCTTTGTATGCTCTATGTGTAAGTCAATAAAGATATACTTTGTAGAGTTATGTGATGATATCTGTTGTTCATACTAGACATGTGTGCTGCGTGTATGATTATAACATGCATGTCTTAGTATGGGTTTTCGAGACCTTAGTTGTGATCTGGCTGGCGGTCTTTTATACACCAAGTGGCCCTTAGATGTGCGCAGCTTGGGGCATCGCGATGCGATTGCTCGTGACTCTGTCACGTGCCCACTTTGTTGTATGATCGAGCCCGCCCTAGACCCCGACTAAGTGATCGAGCTGGAGTAAGTCTATCTAAGAGTTAGGATTCAATCGATAACATGGTTGAGGCGACTTGTCTATGAGTATGGGATTCACCACCCATAAACATTTAGACTTGTGAGTGGACGATGAGGACCCATCTCAGTTGATCATCCGGCCTGGATGGGATGTCCCTCACGTTTTATACTTTCCGAGAGTGTTCTGTGCTTGGCCTTGTCTGCTTAGACAAGTGGGTACGGCTCTCGGCTCTCCATGTGATTGCATCGTGACTGGAATTACATACGCATATTCCGGGTCCCGACACCAACAAAAGTGGAAGGAATTCTTCCAATCCCAAAAGACAGATGAGAGGGCCTCAACAGATGTGAACAAGTGAGAGGCCAAGGGGGAACAAGAACTCCAAGAGAGAAGCAAGGCTTGATGCTTATTTCCTTGATATATAAGAAACTTTGAAGGGTTAATTACCCAAAAGGAGGTGTCAATACACAAAAGGGAAGAGAGGGAAGAAAAGAAGAGGCAAAGAAGAGCTTCTTTGAGTTGCAAAAGAAGAGGCTCGAGAACGAGGAGGTCAATGCTCTATCTCAAGCCAAGGAAGCGGAGGCGAAGCAAACCGCGTTCGAGCTCGAGATTAAGGTGGTGTTTGGTTGGGTTGTGGATTTCCGAAAGCGGATGCGGAAAACCTGTTGTGGAAAATCTGGTGTGAAAAATTTGTTGACCATTTGGCAAACTAGTTGTATGATCTGTGCTTGTAGAGATAAATGTTTGAAATACCCCGTAGAGCTTAGAGATTAGTTGCACATTGTTTAATGGTGACAACATCATTACATGTTGAATTAGAGCACTAATAAAAACCTAATTAACATGCAGCCAAATCTGAAAGTAATCAAAAAGTAAAAATGCAAAAGTTCCTTCAACGAGGTAGCTTCTAGGGGAGGGGGGGCGGAGCTCAAATTGGTGCAGAAGCTTGTCCGGTGGGTGGGGGATAGAGGCGTCCGACGGTGGTGGCTAGCCGGTGGTCGCTCCCTTGATTTGCAGCGGCAGGGGCAGCACAAGTACTCCTGGCGACAGAGACGAGAGGCGAGATGAGTTGTGTGGTGGCTCCTGGGATCGTTCATGTCCTTTGGGTCGATTCATCCAGTGGAAAAGGTGGGTAATTTTACCACAACATCCGGGGTAGGTTTGAAGAGATGCAGCAAAATCCGGGAAAACACCTTGTGGGGTACACTATTGCTCGCACGTGTATTTTTCGCTGGAATCGGGATTGGTTGTTTCGCTATTTGGTTAAGATGATTTGGCTGCCAAGCACTGAAATCTATACCTAATAATAAAGGGAGGTAGATTTCTTAGTCCGTTTTTGCGAATTTGCAGAAAACCCCCTGGTGTTTCGGAAAATCAACCCACAGTCCACCTTCAGCCCAGAAAAAAAGAAAAAAAGCGAAATATTTATGTGGGCCGAACTAAGGCATCTTTCTCTATACATGGGCCCTGTGGAGTCGAAAAAAATTAAAAGGCGCCAGGATTCAAACCGGATTTTTTTTAATGCGTTTGCGCCTTTTTTAAATATATAAAGTTAATTATACGTACATCATAGGTATAAGATTATTATTTTTAAATATTTTATTTTTTGTGCCTTTTTAAAATATATATACTTAATTTTACGTACATCATAGGTATTTTATCATAAGATTAAAACTTTATCCCGTTGTTTCAAATAATCTTTATTTTTATTAAAAAATATTGCTCAAAATATAACAAAAAAATATTCACATGATTTTAATTTCTTGTGTCATTCATTTTAAAATTCTAGATGTACCTAACTCACGAAAAAGTGTACCCGCAAAAAAATGCACAAAAAGTGTTCACACTTTTTAATATTTTGTATTATATTAAATGCTTTTTTGCCTTTTTAAAACATATAAAGTTGATTTTACGTACATTATACGTATTTTATCATAAGATCCAAACTTTATCCCTTTGTCTCAAACAATCTTTATTTTTATTGAAAATATTTCTCAAAATATAACAAAAAAATATTCACATGATTTTAATTTCTTGTGTCATTCATTTTAAAATTCTAAATGTACCTAACTCACGAAAAAGTGTACCCGCAAAAAAACCGCACGAAAAGTGTTCACACTTTATAATATTTTATATTATTTTAAATGCTTTTGTGCCTTTTTAAAACATCTAAAGTTGATTTTACGTACATTATAGGTATTTTATCATAAGAATCAAACTTTCTCCCGTTGTTTCAAACAATCTTTATTTTTATTAAAACATATTGCTCCAAATATAACAACAAATATATTCACACGATTATAATTTTTTGTGTCATTCATTCCAAAATTCTAAATGTATCTAACTCACAAAAAGTGTACCCGCAAAAAAAACGCACGAAAAGTGTTCCCACATTTTAATATTTGTATTATTTTAAATTTGTTTATGCCTTTTTAAAACATATAAATTTAATTTTACGTACATCATAGGTATTTTATCATCAGATTGATTTTTCTCCCGTTGTTTTAGACAATCTTTATTTTTATTAATAAATATTGCTCTAAATATCATAAAAAAATGTTCACGTGATTTTAATTTTTTGTGTCATTCATTCCAAAATCCTACATGTAACTAACTCAAGAAAAAGTGTACCAAAAAACACACACGAAAAGTGTTCACACGTATTAGATTTTTGTATTATTTTAAATGTGTTTGCACCTTTTTTTAAATATACTCCCTTAGTCCCATAATTTTTGTTATGGTTTTAGTTCAAATTTGAATTAAAATCATGACAAGAATTATTGGATGAAGGAAATATAAGTTAATACTATGTATCTCATAGGTATTTTATCATAACATTTAAATTATCTCCCGTTGCAACGCACGGGCATTGTCCTAGTCCAACTAAAAGGCCAAACTAAAACGGGCCAAGAAGGTGAATCTCGCCATGTTCAAGGAAGAGACGAAGATCATGACGATGGACGTGAGCTTCATGTCCTCAAAGAGAAAGAAATGATTTGAGAGGAGGCAAATAGAGTTGCTTGATACCCTGCAAAAAAAAATAGAGTTGCTTGAACGAGACAAGTTATGATCTACGCGACCAGGAGCCTCCTTTTGGCATGAAGTGTGAGCCCTGGGCATGTTTTGGCCTTGTTTTGGCTTGAGCTGTGCGGCCTGAGCATGTCCCAGCCTCGTTTTGGCGCAAAATGTGCGTCCTAGAGGCATACCCCGGCCTCTTATTAGCTTGAGCGGTCTGGGCGCATGCTCTGACCTCTTTTTGGCGGGAAGTCGAGAACTGCACGGCCTGGTTGCCTTTGGTTAAATATATATATTTCAAAATAAGTTTCCGACGGATCAAATGGATCGCCTAATGTGTGCAACCTGGGAATGGTGGACAGCGGGTGAACTGGTATCCGATCCAAATGGATAAAAAAACATGTTGATATCCTTTCGATCACCCCCGTGAAGTTGTCCTAACTTGCCGAGTAACCTATCCAACTCTCTCCTTGCTCCAGGTCTTGGAAGTGAGAGTGAATAGAAGACAATTTGTATACAATTTTCCAGAAATCCTAAGCACTGTCAATTGCCTCTACCATCGGGGGTGGGGAGGACTCATCTCGCTCCCACATGAGTTCATAGTAGAAACTGACCAGGTTACCTTTGCGCTTTGCCCTTGCGAGAGAGGATGCGGTGGGCTCAAGAGAAAAAATGGGCCATTCGGGGGTTGTGTGGCACAACAATGGGAGATTGGAGTGGGGTACAAGAAAAAAAACTGGAACGTTCAGGGCAGGGGAAGAGATTACCTCTGTTTACTGAGTCCCACAAGTTCAGCGACTTACAATGGATTTGACTCTAAATTATTGACAGAAATAATACTTTCAAAAACATTTTGAACATCTTTTCCCGTGACTGCATATCGAAACAAGCCACATAACCACAGCACAGGATAAACAGTAAAGTCACTTTATTGGTACATTAAAGTTCCAATCCTGAATTTCCATTGACTGCAATTCTCGGTATAATATGTTCTATCTCTACAAAGAAATGCAGTCCACAAAGGACACGACCTTATTGAGCTTAGGGGAAAAACAATGTATAGTTCTCTTCTAATTGCATAAATAAAGTTTTCTCTCGCTAGGTTTCATATAAGCTCTCGACTGAGTTCCGCCCGGTGTCCAAAACTTTCATTCATATAGCTAAACCACAACCACGCCGCTGTCTCCAGCGGCCTTCTCCCATCTACCGACGCGGTGCGGGTTTCCTTCCACCTGGAGCTTGGTCTTCCTCATCGGATTCAACGTCTCCGTACTGCCACAGCCGCAGCCTCTCCTTCTTCGCCTTCTCCTGGAACTGTTCCAGATTCTCTAGGGCGGTCTTCCTCTCCCTGGTGTCCCATCTCTTGCCCCTTTCAAGACGAGCAAGCCCTTCCTGCAAATATTAGCATGAGCATATTAGTTTCAGAAATACATAAATATGCATCTAAGCAGGGATAGGTAAGCTGAAGGAATGAACTAGAGGATAGCAATCCTAATGTATAGCTTTTTCGAAGTTATACTTCCCCAAAAAACATGGAGAGTCTAGACAAGTGGACATTCCATTACTATTTTATCATATTCAAGATCAAATATAAAGAAAATGTGAGCCATACTGAGTTAATGTTCAAACCTACTCAAATCTATTTTCACAGCAAACTATTTTCATTAAAAAAAAACTCCACGTGGAAAGATCAAAGCAGACTTTGCAGAAAACCACCAGCCAGTAAACAACTAAACATGAGCTAACCAGAAATTCATAATGCATAACATTCAACAGCACAAACCTCAAGCATAGCAGCATTGATGCTGGATTCTGTCTCTGGATCAACAAGAGTCACAACGAGGACAGTTCCAGTGCCTTGTCCCTTTACTTTTCCACCGGAAGTGTCTCGCTCTTCGATCATTGCCCGGTATTGTTTTGAACTGCTTAGCAAGCATTCACTAAGATACTCTGCTGCTTCCTGACCATAATCATCTTCCAGAGCAGGCACTTTTATGAAGGCGAGGCTGCACAGCTGAGCAAGAGCAGGAGAGGAGGATATTGATGGGTCTGCAGGTCGTATGCGATTGTAAGGAACCACTTCTTGGTTGCCGAAATCAATGTAGAATACTTCAAATTTGTCATCTACAGACTCTACAGCTCCTCGGGGTCCATTAACAATCTGCAAGAGTTATAATGGAAATGATCCTTTAGCGTATTTTGTACCATTTCATTGTCAGTGAATATCAAATCTAAGCAGAAACAAGAATAATTAGTAAGTTTTAACATGGGTGAATTGACTGTAGCCATACCATGGCTCTATTCCAAGAGTTATCAAGGCTAAACTGAGCAAGGACAATCTCTCCCTTCACAGGATTAAAAGCACCAATGACTGGTGCCTCTTTAAGTTTCAATGACGCAAGCTGTTGTTGGATGGAAGCTACTCTCTGGTCACCAACTGTCTGGGCATAGAACTTTCCACCACTAAGAACTTCAGTAGCAACAACCTGAAGTCAAGTAACAAGGCCATGTCAGCACTATTTTTAACGACAAAAATGATTTTCCCATATTTTTTCATCAACTAACCTTGAGAATTTCCTTTTGTTTGGATTCAGAGGCTGACCCATTAGAAAGTTCTTCACCCTCGACGTAATTCTCCCATATCTAGATAAATATATGTCAGTAACAAAAAAAAATGTACTGTACTTCCTAAGATGAAGCAGGGTATAACAGGTTACCTTCAGTTTCTGCTGCTTTGCTGACTTTTCAGCTCTTGTAAGGACATGGGCATCTGGAATCCTATCCAAGGCAAATGAACTAAGCTTGGCCAAGCCAGACTCTAGAAGAACAGAACCCACGTTGGTCTTTGACTCCCACAAGGAACCTATGAATGTTCCAGTTCTATCAACTGTTTCAACCTCAATCTGCAAAATGGATTCCTTTAGATACTGAAGATGGAGATATAGACAAAGCAGAGGGGCAGCAAACGTCATACCTCCACATCACGCTGAAGAATCATCCTCCTCATCAAAGCAATAGCTTCGCTTGAGTAGGGCTCATCTTTACCAGGGCACCTAACACCAGACAATGAAAAGGCGATGCTGCAAGTCTCCTTCGGAATTGTTAGTTTGAAGCGATGACCACTGAAAACATATTCAACAACGGCAGTATGCCTTCTATTCCGCTGTAGGAAGGGAAGGAAATCTTTGGCCTTCTTAGCATTAACCTGAGGCATATGCATTGATAACAATCTATTAATAAAAGTGCAGAGCAAATGTCAACGGAAACTATTGGAACAAGCAAGAACACCAACCATTGTTAAATCCGTTATATGCATCACAGGAGGAAGTTTCTCAGAGTGAAGTCCTTTCTTTGCTTTCTCAGCACGTGAGTGAGCCGCTAATAGAGCATCAAAATAATGTGATCTTTCCTCGTAGTCACGGTGTTTCGATATCTCAGCAAAGCCACGTGAGAGCAAAAGCTCAGCAACATTAATTCTAGGCTGGTTGCCTGTGCTCGGAATAGAAGATGTGTCTTCTCCATCGACCTGTGATGGCGAACCTAGAAAAACTGAACCATAATCCAAAACTCTGGCATCAGCCATGTTCATTGCAGGCACAGCATTCTGTCCATCCATGGGGCTGATCCTTCGAGAATATTCCATTTCCACGGTCACCTGAAATTTTGAAAGAAGGGATACATCAGTAACTTTTCAACTAATAAATCAACTTCTCGTCATTGTAACTTCAGTAAGAATATGAGCAGCGCATATACATACCTGTTTGCCAATCAACCGCGTGCGCAAGAATTCCTTAGATTCACGAGCAAATTTTGCAGGCGTCTCCTCTCTGCGAGGATTGCCTAGCTTAGGAGCTCTAATACTTGAAAGATTAACTCGTCTTTCTGCAGAAGGGCTTCCGTAAGGAGCAGCATCATCAGCAACAATGATACAATCTCCGCTCACAACTTCTACCACCTACGAAGACACCAGCATGAACCAAATTAGTTACAGTCACATCAATCACTGAAAAAACACTGCTACTGAGGACATGGAACCCACTTTTCCAGTGAATTTCTGATCATGGATTGGCTTCGAATTTGTCACTGGTGGCTTAAATCCAGTCCAAATTCGCAGCTGTTCCTTTTTTGCCTGAAGTTCAGCATTCTTCAGCTTTATCTTGACTTCAACATCAAGCATGTTCGCACTCCACTCAACATATTTCGCAAGACCCTGTAATGGGAAGGTTACAGAACAGTTTCGAAATGCAAAATGTCTGACAATTTACGTAAAAAAATTAGCAATTCTTGCTTCTTAGAATAAATAATATGAACCAGAAATGACTATGGATAAATAGTTAGTCATACATTTTCAACAAGCTCAAGGGACAAGTCCTTGGCAGTGTCACCATCAGGGTAATACACCGAACCAATTATATTATTGAAACTGTCTGTGCCCTCCACCACAATCCGCACCTAGAAAAAAATATACAAAGCAAAACTAATGAAAAGATGATAAACATTGACTCCAAATATGGGATAAAACAATTGAAACAAAAGGTGGCTTACATCTCTATTCAGAACTCTAGTCTCTGTGAAATGCTTAGCTTCTCTTCCAAACCTATCTGGTGGAACTTCAGTAGACACTGTCGATGCAGCAAGCCTTTGTGCTGTTGTCAGTGGTGCAGGAGCTTCCCCAGAATCATCACCATTTGTAGTGCCGTCAGCAGTGACCTCTGGCTCAGCAACAACAGTAGGATTCGGTGGGCGTCTCCCCATGGATGGAGCCTATGTTTCATCATTCTCAATATTTACTTTCTAAAGGAATATATCTATGGAACCAAAGAAAAGCTATTGAGAAGCACACCTGTACTCCAGCAACATATATCTGGACGAATTGAAAGCTTGGGAGCAAGTAAACACGAACAGTACTGCCATCCCGAACTTGTTCAACAATGGCTTCCAGACTCTTGCCTTTATTTGCAACTGCAAAACCCTTTGCATCAAAACCACTTAGTTCACCAATTGCTGATGGTGGAAGATCTCTTATCGATTCTTCAGCAGCACCAGGTTCCTATACATTGGCAGAGAATAAGAATACAAAAACTAAGTCATCATTCATTAGAACATTTGTGCCGTGCAAATTAAAATATGGTTGCAGGACAGAAGAAACCCCCAAAGAAAGCAAACCTTGCTCCAACGGCCTAAACCCTGTTGCTTAGCAGCTTCCTCCAACCTTAGAAGCTCAGCGACATTAGGGAGTGGTTCACCCCCCTTGGGTCCTTGCTCCTTTACCTGTTCAAACAAATAATATAAAAATTACCGAAACATTTGGCGCAATAAAACAATTGAGGAGAAAGTAAATGGTAATCACCCTTGCCCATCCTGCAGCAACTACCAAGTAGGCAACGTTCTTGTCACCAAGGTAGACGGTACCAAATTCTCGTCCGATGTTAGGAGCTGTGTAATCCACTCTGAATGTGACCTCCTGCAATAGGTTTCAGTTTTTCATTTCCAAGAGAAAATAAAAGTGGTTTTGATGTGAATACACTGAATATAACGCATGCATAAGAGATTTTGGAACAGGTGCAGAAGTCACATGATGTACCTTTCCTACGCAGTGTTTCCTCAGAAACTCCCTGCTTTCCCAAGCAAATGGCTCATCCACTCCACCACGACGAGCCTAGAGCAGCACAAAAATACAGATTCAACAGACAAGAAAAAAGGAGAAAAGACTCAAATGTATATATGTACGTATTGCATAAAAAATATCAACAATTTATTATAATGCATTCCTAAGTGTTAACTATGCAAACAGAACATGGTGAAAGAGTCTGATTGGTGATGCAATGATGAAGAGAAATTCTTCTGTCAAATATGAACTTCCATTGGCTCCCAGGCGTAGCATGCAAACCTAATTCACTACAGTGAAGTGCAAAAGCAGACCCTGGGTAATCAAGGGATCAACTCGGGGCCTAGATCCAAAAGCCCATAGAAACTACCATGTAAAACAAAACAAAATTGTCTAATATATTACATCCCTAGATGAGCTGGCCCAACCTAGCGTGGCCAATATCTATCTATGCCCCTGAAAATAAACTAAACCAGTGACTTCCTCTAAATTCATGGGGAAATGAACACATGGAGTAAGTTAAAATGCCAAACCATATTCCCCTTGTGGACAAGTGCAGATTGAATCTTACCAGCCTTGGGGCCATAAGGTATGACAGAGTGATGGACTTCTCTGGTGGGATCTCTGCCTTCGTGCTCCCCATGATGAGAAGGCAGTCCCCAGAAGTCACAGCCTTCACCTTACCCCTTAGCCATCCTGAAGCTCCTGTGTTCGATGCCATGATAGCAGCTATATCTGCAATCAAAAGGAAACGGAACTTAATTAGCTGTGAAGCAAAATTTAGTTGAGACCTCCATATAATTCAACAATTCTTTGCTAATACGTGCATGTTTCATAATTTTCGTTGCATCTAGATTTCACAGGCCATAGGTGTCAAGAAGGAAAGAAAAACATGAGCGGTCATGTGCTGAATTGAAGATACTTAATCACCTCGATGTCAAATTTTCACATAAATAACTGCTGCTTTTTATATGCTGCAAAAATCAATTCACTCCAATCCTAAAACAGCCAGTTCATGATACACAATACCAATAGTTCAATACCACATAAACAGCAAGAGAAAGCAGAAGGGTTACCAGAAGTAACCACCAAAAATATGCAAGTATAAGTGAACTGTCAGCATGTAGGCAGGTCATCAATCCGGCCCTCATCTTACACAGCAGTTGCTAAAAACGAACATGTTTCTGTAAAGCGGACAGGGGAAAAGTTGCACCACAGAGATTTCACACATGGTAACCACAAATAACTGCAGGAGTCCAACCACTCTTGGTTACCAGCCACCTTTCAGTCACGGCTCACACCATCACAGAACGGCGGAGCAATGCACACAGAATATAAGAACCTAAATATAACCTGGTACTCACAAAATTCGCCAAAGCAAACATGCACAGAGCTGCAATACTACAGCCTGTGTAAACCTGTAACTAGCACTAGCACCTACAACCCACATGCGATCGGAAGGAATTCCAAACTTGAATCAACACCATGAGAAAACCTCGTCAGAATTCCAAGCGTCTGGATCTATGACCCGTCAGACCTGAACTGCACGTTTACATGTCATGTCGTTCAGAAAGCATTGCCCCTGCCTCTCTCGCCTAGCCATGAGCCATGGCAGAAAGGCTGCTGTGATTGAGCAACCGAAATTTGTGGGTGGGCACAGGCTAAACCCTCCGGGTGCAACTTTCTCCCATGTTTCCTTTTACGGAACGTGTTCATTTTTAGCAAAATTTCCGATGTGGTGCAAGAGTCTGATGTGATGCCCCCCACCCTACACGCCGAACACTTTCATGTTCCCACAGATCTGTGATGCTTACTGCCGATAGTGATACCCCACGCCCACCCCCCACCACATGATACCTCGTGTTGCGGGAAAGCATTGCCGTTAATTGCTTGCATGAAAAAAAAACAGTAGATCTACGTTAAAACCCAAGAAAAAAAATCGACAATACTTTCAAACGGATCTAAGAAAAAATTCGACGTGTGACGACGTGAGCGACCACGAACTCATCAAAACCGGCGAACAGACGAATCAGGAGCGCTCCCGGTGAACCAGCGGAACACCTATCGTGCAGAGATAGGCAGGGAAAATAAAAACTGAAGCCATCGCAAAACAGAGCAGATTGCACCTAGACTTCCTCCGAGCTTCCCATCGCCGGGAGATCAGGAACGGAACCATAGCGGATCAAGCTAGATTGGAACGGGTAATTCGCCAGCCAGCGGCTAGTACGGACGCATCGACGAGCAGGGTACAAGAAGCAAATCACAGCGAGGAGGAGAGGAGAGGAGAGGATGGGTGGTGCCGGACGGCGGAGAGTCTCACCTCGGGGATGGGCTGCCGCCTCCCGATCCGAGATCCGAGAGGGATCGCCGCCTGGGGGTTTGGTCTGCACCTCCTGATCCGGTGGGGGAGAAGGACCTCTGATCCCGATCCGAATGAGGGAGGAAAAAACTCGCAGAGTGGAGCAGCGCCCAGTGCCCCCCCTTTATATTATTGGTATTTTTTGGAAGCTTCCTTCCGTATTAATTCAGGTGGGCTCTCCGCGGGCTGTACGAGGCTCCTGGGCCGGGCTTTCGACGAACTGCTCTCTCTCCTCTCACTCGGCGGCACACGTGACGGCTTTGGAGTCAGAAGAAGATAGATATCGTGACGCGCCGGCAAAGGGAAAAGAGGACGAGGTTGTACGCTACGTCATAGGCTGGGTTTCTTTTTACGAGGTTGTGCCTATCTATCGCCCCAAAGGGGATGAAAGCTGCAGGGACAGATATATCAGCAACTTTATCCCATTTCGGCCTTTCTAGCAGAAAGATCACACCTAAGAGTTTGTTTCATACAGTACTTTTCAGGTATTTCCCTGTCAACGATCTCGGCCTTGCTAAGGTTTTTGCTTCCTTTTCATTGTGTTTTTGTAGATGTTAGTGTTGAGGAAGATTTAGGCGTCATATTGTTGATAGCGAACACGCAAACAATTAGATAAGATAAGGATTATTGGTTTTTCCTTTGTTAATTACTTAATTAGATTATCATAATGACATCCGATGTATATGTAATGTATAGCCTTTTTATAGATACAGGCGTTTAGGCCTACGTGGCATCGTCCATCTAAATTTATACATGCGCCAATCGAGATTGTTACCGTTAGCTTTTATTAAAGTTTTCTAGTTTCAATGAATATTGAATAGTCCGCTTTATAAATTCATTATCAGGTGTATTTAGATACCGTGCTCTAACTAGTATAATTGAGGGGGGAATAGATAGATGTGATGTTACTCGTGGGATGCCACCATTATGATCAAGGTAGTTGGAAACTGGTTGTTGGCGGTTCGAGGAAGGAACACAACACGTATTTATTGTGTCGGCACCCGATGCCAAACTGACAACAGCGATCTTTCGTAATAATTATACTAAAATTCTCATATATTATTTTACAAAAGACGCAAGTCCCATATTGATTATCAAGAAATTTGTTAAGATCGGTTTCAAGTTAAGGTGTCACTCATTAGTTGTATGACAGACAAGTGATGGGCACCGACAATCGCCCTTCACTGGTATGGTTTGCAGAAGGGGGTAACTATCTAGGGACAAGTATTATTTGGATCATAGTTGTCGCTCTCTACCTATGTTTCTTGTGCGCGCTTGCCGGGGTGGGGGCTTGTCAGGGGGTATTCATAGAGTCGACGATGCATCAATCGCGGCTTCGCCCTATCATCTCCCATCCTCATATATTATCTCATCGTTAGACCCTAATTGAGCCACATAGTAGAATATAGTAAAATGTTATGCCCGCAAATGCAAAAATTTATAGCAAGCATCAATCTTTTCTTGGCGAGAACCAAAGTATCATCCATGGAGTGACGTATTTCCTAGACCAATGGCAAGTTCTTGGACCTTGACGCTTGCTCCAAAACCTAAGAGTTTGTACAAAAAATATCACACCTAAGAATTGGTTTGGTACTTTTCAAGTACTTTTCGTCATCAAATTTAGTCTTTTAAATTATTATTTCCTTTTTGTTATGTTTTGTGCATGATAGTGAGGAGGAAGCTTTGGACGTTGCCTTGTAAAGAAAGGCTTTCGACGTCATATTGTGGGTGACGATCACGCGAAAAAATGGATATGACAGAAGAGTGTTACTTCTCCCTTTGTTAATTACTTAATTGATTTGATTATCACAATGTTATTCGGTATGTATACAATGTATAGCCCTTCTTACATAAGCGGTCGCTTCACTCTCAACGGATCATGCATAAAAAATTGCACCTTTCCTATTTAAATCGATATGGTCATAAATAGTTTCTATTAAAGTTCTCCAGTTGCAATAAATATTGAATACACCGCTTTGACTTATATAAGCTTATATTGCAAGAGCTGGATGTTATTTTATTTTTACTATTTAATGAATGAAACTTTCTTGTTGGATGAAAGCAATTGTGGTGACCAACTTGTGACGCCCCCAAAATCAATCCGTGTACAGTAATCATACACGCAGGGTACACGACTGAGATTAGGGTGCCACGGTGAGAATATCACAGCACAACACTAAACACAAAAGGATAAACAAATATTTTATAATACCAAGGATCACGAGGATCCGAATACATAAGTCATACAAGCCATAATATCTGAGTACAGACATAGTTAGTCAAGTTTTGCCTTAAGAAGGCTAGCACAAATCACATCAGAGATACAGATCGAAAAGCCGAGGCCTCCTGCCTGGGATCCACCGAACTACTCCCGGTCGACGGGAACTCGACGTCGTAGTAGGCGCCTCCGGGGTACTCCTGCTCCTGGGCTCCAACGTCGGCTGCAGCGGCCGATCAGGAAAAACAGTAAAGGAAATAAAGCAGGTGAGTATCTAGTATACCCGCGAGTCTTACGTCCGCTACTAAGCATTATGCATTGTATCAACGGAAAGAAGAGGCTGTATATAGTGGACTGAAAGACAGAAATTCAGAGCAAGGGTAAGAAGCTAGGCCTATCGAAGACTAGCATCTTCCGACGATGTCTTGCAGCATGAGGTAAGAATCAACCAACAGTTTATATAAAGCATAAAGTAACAATGCAGCAGAAGTTGCTGCAGCATTGTATAATAATAAGTTGTAATAATTAGCAATGCCTCCGAGTTCACCTCCTCGGCATCCCCGCGAGGAAGAGAACCCGGAACCATACAGTTTAATAATAATAGTTTGTAGTAGTAAGATCCAGCTTCAGCATAAAGCGTCCTGTTACCGTGGACACGGCTATTCGAATAGATTAATCTTCCCTGCAGGGGTGCACTTGTGTTACGCTACACGCACGGATCTCCAGGGTGGCGGGAACCTTGTTAGGGAACGCTCCACCGAGGCTATCCGACACTTCATAGTCCATCTTTCAAACTCAACAGAGAGGTCATCCGCCGGACTATATCCTATGTACGCGGGGCTTTGGACCCTAACCCCGACGTACTCCTGCACGGTGCGAGGCTGGCCGGTGAAGTTAAATCAATGCAAATACAAATCACACTGCCGCGGCAAATAAGACAACACCACTTCCCGGCATAGGCCGCGGTACTGCTGACGTCTGAAGAGTCCTCGGACGACACTACGAAGCAGAGGAGCCCATAACTCATAATTCCCACGGGTAGGTAGTGCGTACATGGCATATAGTCAACTCAAGACATTCACTAAACCATTTAACATTTTAATTAACCTGCGTGACAACCGTTATCGTTGCCTCGACTTAACTGACCCGCGGACACCGACAGTAGCCAGGACCACCAGTACATCGGTGCCTGCCCTGTCGTCCCACCAAGTCATTGCGGTTACCAACAAGGTGAACCGTCTCCTTACCTTGTCTCGCGTTTGCTCCTGGAGGAGCTCGACTTTCGTAGTTTGGTAACTCTCGCGGCCAACGATCTGGGGCCAAGCACACCGGTACACTGGTCGTGCCCTCCCTGTCGTCCCGTCGCAATACCTCTCGCGGGCACCGTTGGGTCGCCCGACTTCTTACCTGAAGGACAATCGCTGTTTAGGACCCTATGGAGGTAAGACAAAGTCAACCTCGAGTGGAGTACAAGGATTACTCCTTGATAGCTCACACTTGAGGTGACTAGGCATAACCCAGATAGGGGCCTTTGGCGGTGTCTGATTGTACCGTACCTGTGCAGTTATAATAATGGTATCCGCGTTCACTCCCCTGAGTGATCACGGCCCTCTACCTAATCCTAGATAACCATGCGCAGGGCTCACTGCTGAATATCATATATATATACATGTATAGGCAGCATAGGATAAGGAAGGCACATCAAGGGGCGATATAAACAGGCTATGCAATTGAATAGGATTGTAACGTAGCAGCAGCAGTAACAATGCCTAGTGCAAGAAAGTACGGAAAGATAGGCGATATCTGGGGAAGAGAATGGCTCTTCTTGCCTGGAAGCTCGACGGTAGTAGTAGGGGCGTCGACGAAGTAGTCGTACTCAGCAGCGGTGTAGTCGACGGCAGCAGCGGGGTCTACCGGAGATTAAGGGGGGAAGAAACAGTAAATACACAGCAAGCATATACAAGCAGATGCATGACATGACAGATGAAATTTTAACGGTGTTCTAACGCAGTGCAATGCACGTTGCTCGGAACGGAAATTCATCTGAGGATGAACTACCGACTCCGGATGATTACCGGACAGGGTGACCGGAGGGGGAAGGATCAAGCCGGAGGTGTCGTGGGTACCGGACAAACGTAAGGGGGGTGTATCCGTGCTAGTTGATCTATTCCGAGAAACATTCGTGTTCGGAATAAATTCATCCGGGCACTCTAACAGTACCGGACAATTTATCGGACAGTCGGTCCGGAGGGGGAGGGTTCGATGTTCGTTGTGTTAGAGGGGTGTGATAGACATACGGATAGCGTATTCGTATTCGTCATATTTTCTGATCAACTTTCATGTATAAAGTTTTTGAATCTGAGTTACGGTTTAAAAGTTATTGAATTTCAAAGTTTTAATCATTTAAATGATTTTCTGAAATTTCTTTTATTATTTATTCAACATTATCCAGAACAGTGCCTGACATGTGGGACCCACATGTCAGCCTCTGTATTTTCTTTAAATATTTTTAATCAATAAAAACTGACAGTGGGGGCCCAGCGGTCAGTGACACATAAGCTAAATAACTAGTTTAAATTAATTTAAATGGGCAGGGGCCACATGTCATTGACAGTGGGGGGTTTAATTTTGCTATCAAGCTAATCAGTGGGATTAGCTGGGGGGCCCACATGTAAGTGGCCCACGGGGGGATTAGCTTAACGCTAATCACACCTCTGACGAGGGGGCCCCGCATGGCAGCCACCCAGGGGGCTCACCGGCGACTGGCCGGCGACGAGGTTGACCGCGCCGTCAACACAGGCCACGGGAGGGGGCGCGGCTTGCTCTATTCGACGCAGCAGACTACGGGGAGGACTTGGTGGCGGTGCGGTGGCTGGGGGTCGACGGAATCGTCGACGGCGACGAGGGAGACAACGACCGAGAAAATGCGATGACGGAGCCGACGAACTAGCGCGGGAACTCGGGCACAAGGTGGCGCATTCGACCATTGGGAGGTGCGGGAGCAATATGACGCGGGTGGCGCGCCAAACGTGCGATCTAGGCCACGGCTACGAGCTCGCCGGCGGAAGCGCGGCCACGGCTCTAATGGTGAAGTGGACTACGGTGCACGACTTGCTCGTCGGGGAGTTGGGGGAGGCGTAGAAGCTCACCAGGAGTGCAGTGCAGGTGACGGCGTGCTCGATGGAGGCTCGACGGCGGCGAATCGCGACTGTGACTCAACGGCGGCAGGGAAAAGGGAACTTGGGCGTGTGCTTGCTGTGGACGGCGTCGACTCGATTCCCTGCGGTGGACGACGAAGACGACGTCGGCGAACGGCTTGGACAAGGCGGCGTGGCGACGCGAGCTCACTGGCCGCGTGAGCTCACGGCCATGGTGACGGCGGCTCGGGTGGGAACTTTCCTCGACGACTACGAGAAGAGGAGGAGGGGCGTGTCCAGGGGGTAGCTGGGGGTGCCCTTATCGCGTCAGAGGCACAGGGGAGGTGGGGGCGGACAGCAGAGGCGCCAGCCACGGTGGTGCTGCCACGGCGACGGGGCAGTTGACGATGGCCACGGGGGCAGGTGAGGAAGGGGAGATGGGCCGGGGTGGGCCTCGCCCTGGGCGAGGTATTACCATTTTCTTTTATTTGCCTTTTTAATTTACTGTTACCGCTAGAAACAATTAATTTAAATGCTAAAACATTTTTATCAAAGGTGCCAGTGGTTTCTAAATTAGGTGTATGTCACATGTAGGTGACACAAAAGGTTTGGTGCATTTTAAAACTCAATGGGTATTTCTTTTATATATTTTATGATTAAAAAGGACCTTACAAGCTACTGTTATAATTGTTTGGGATTTTTCATAACTCCAAAAATTACCAAAGTTGGTCCAACATGATTATAATGATTTTAGGCAATTTAAAAAAATGGTTTCATGATTTTTGAGTAAGGTTTAATTTCCACCAAGTTTTTATTATCCACCAAAAGAGGTTTTAAGAGTTTTGGCTTTGGGGTTTTTATTCCAAGGGCTCAAGTACATGGTGCATGGGGTGTTGATCACCCACATCAAGGTTCTGATCATTAGCATCATAAAGTTTGAACAGGGTCAGGGAATCAACAGTGATAACTCAACAGTGATGATCAACAGTAAGGATGGTTACTGTTACAAGCAACCGAGGGTGTTACACCCAGGAGGCACATCCTAAATCAAGATAACATAAACAAGATTGTTTTAATCTCGTCCATAATATAAATCCCTGGTGATTATCATGAAATTTTTCGGGATCAGTTTCGTGGGTAAGATGGTGATGGTGTGGATCTCACACCCTCGTTGGGAACCCCAAGTGGAAGGTGATGTAGATAGTAGCAAATTTCCTTCAACACGGAGACTTGAGGTTTATCAAATTCAGGAGGACTTTGGGTTCTTCAAGGAGGTGTCTTCTGCTCTGGTGCTTACAGAAGACGTGGACCTGCACACAAGAACACAAATACTCTCGATCCCTACGAGGAAGGAAGGTTATCAATCTCACAGTCTTGATGTTTAAGAAATATAAACCAAATGGTGTGCTTGGAACAACAAAGTAAAACAAAAGAAATAAATTACAGCGGGTGTAAACTATGATGAGAATATGGACCGGTGTACCACGTCCTTCACTAATGATGTCTCTCTCCCAAAAGGCAGTAAAACTTATGTTGGTGAACAAATTATAGCTGGCCCAATGACAGAATTATGAATGCGCCGCAATGCTAATTATGTTACAGAGAATGCAATGTTCAATCATGTAGGCATTACATGCCGAAGCAATTAGACATCAATCCAAAGCATCTACTTCTAAATATCCACCTTGAGATATCTAATCCAAAACATCTTGTTGGTATTAAGTTGCAAGCAACAACTAAAAGCTGAAAACTCAAAGCAACAGATAAATGCTATAAACTCAATGCATAATGTAAGCAACACTTGTTAGCAAAATAGCCACAAGCACCATTGTTTTCCCCTTAGTAGCGACAACGCATCCTTGGTACTTGAATGTTTCTGTCACTCAAGCCCTGACACAAGGAGGTATGAACCTACTATCTAGCACAAAGCTCCCTCTTGGAGTTATAAAATACTATTTGACCAAAGCAACAAAATACAACAGATAGCATCCAAGAACAATCAAGAACACAATATAAAAGAAGATCAAATATATTACTTCCACAATCTAAACATAATCTCTTAATCCATCGGATCCCAACAAACTCAGCATAACAACAAGGAAACTATAACATGTGTACCTTGATCATCGAAGATGAAGAACAAAGTCTAATTAGTGAATCACGAGTTTGGATATAAGACATCATCTAACTGCTGCCATGGACCCTAGTCCAAGGTGGAACTACTCAAGGATCTTTCTGGAGGCAGGCACGGTTGATGAAGATGCCTTCGGGGATGATTCCCTCCTTCGGCAGGGTGCCGAGATAGTACTACAGGGACTCCCGACCTGAGAATCGCGATGGCGGCGGAACGGTGGCTATTGGAACAAAAACTCCCCCCTCAAGGGTTTTTGGGTCCCGAGAGATATATAGGCGAAAGAGGGGTACCAGGATGTGGCTGATGACCCACACGTGTAGGGGATCGCAACAATCTTCGCGGGTAAGTTTAACCCAATTTATAGATTCAACACAAGGGGAGCCAAAGGATATTTATAAGCTTTGACGGTTGAGTTGTCAATTCAACTGCACCTAAAAGTTACTTGCTTGGAAACAATTTATTAGTAGCAACGGTGTGATGGAAGTAACGGTGGCAACAGAAGTGATGGTGGCAAAACAACGAAAGTAAAGACAGCAAAGTAAAGTAACTTGTAACAAGCAGGATTAAAACACTGTAGGCTAGGGGAATGGATGGTTGTTGGATGAGAGATAACATGTAATAAACATGGGGCAAGTGATGGCACCGGATAGTGCTCCTCATTGGCTACCCCAAGTGGAAGGTTGAGAAGTAGACAACAACAAATTTCCCTTGATAAAGATACCAAGGTTTATGTCTCCAGTAGGACTCCAAGTTTTGAAAGAAGGTGGCAAGAAAACAATGACGCTGTTTTACAACCTTGAGGGTTGCTTACCTGACCTGGACCTACACATGGCAACAAATAACTTTGCTCCAAACGAGTTCAGATAGGTTTTCAATCTCTTCGGTCTTATTTTTTACAAAGGATCAAAACACAAGTGGAAATAGTAGTGGTGATTGCAACGAAAAGGAAATAAAAGTGGTAAAGATTAACGGTGTAAACTATGATGTAAATATGCACCGGGGTCCCATGATTTTCACTAGTGATGTCTCCCTCCCAAAAGACGATAAATAACTATGTTGGGTGAACAAATTAAAGCTGGGCAATTGACAGAATTATAAACGCACCACAATGCTAATTATGCTACAAGAAAGCTAGAGGCTCAACCGTATGGGCAGTATGCCAAGACAAGCAGGCCGTCTATTCATCAACATCTACTCACTAATCATCCACCTTGAGATATCTATCCATAACATCTCGATGGTATTAAGTTGCGACCCCAGCCAAACTGTAGGATCAAAGCAACAGACGACTGCATTAACACACTTTGTGTAAGGTAAACAATCCTTGCAACCGCGGTTACAAGCATCATTGTTTTCTCCCTGGTGGCAATAGCACATCCCCTAGTCTCATGTTCCTGTCACTCAAGCTAGACATCAGGGGGCATGAACCCGCAATCATGCATAACGCTCCCTCTTGGAGTTACTATCTACTACTAGGCCAAATCAATAAAAAAAGCATAGAACATGCAAGAATTGTTGGGGTTCGGGGCAGAAAACACAATTTTTTCATAACCTACGAGACGCATACCCAAGACCTATGCTATGCTGATGCAAGTAACGGAAAGAAATAGATCACATACCAGTATGTAGTCCGTTAAGCGGGAAACGTTCCCGCATGAACGTGGTTGGTGTAGTCGTACCGGCAATCCTCGATGCCGCGCAGATCCACGATGACTCCTGTAGCCACCCGATCCTTGTGGACCGATGACGGGATCACGTCCCCGTCGGAACGTTGCTGATGAAGACCTCGCGATACGACCACGACGATGAAGTAGCACCACAAGTGTAGTGCCTCGCGGGATTATACACATACAATATACCCGACGTCCCTCCGGGCTCCGAACCAGTAGAGCAGCGGAAAGAAGATGGATTCGGATCCCGATTCCAGCAGCACGACGGCGTGCGTATAGTGGAGAAATCCCCAACCAAGTGTAGACTCCAAACAAGGGGAGTCCACTCGAGGAAGGAGAAAGGAGGGAGAGAGAGATGAGAACTTATCTCAAAAATATGATGAATAAAAGGGCACCTCTACCCCTCCTTATATAGGCCAAGGAGGGGTGTCACCCCCCTCCACTTCCGGGGTGGGACTAATCCCAAGGGAGGGGGGTGGCACACCTATAAGGGGGGTGGGCCCCCTCATGGCGCCATGGCCCATGGGGGAGGACTCCCTCTCCCCCTAATGGGCCCTATGAGGCCCATATGCCTTTTAGTTCATTTTTAATTATATCTAATTATATTTTAATATTTAATTCAGATAATTAAATGATAAAACATTAATTAAACATTATTAAATATATTTTGAACCTTTCAAAATACCCGGAACAGCTTCCGGCCTTCGTCGGAACAATTCCGATCATCACCAGAACAATTCCGGTGTTCTCTCCAATTTCTCCGGTGATCCCGAATCAATCCTTACTGCGTCGAGTACCCTTAAGTGTAACACCCTATGGTCCGGGAAACATCATGCATGATCGAGACAATTCTCATTGATCAATGACTAATCAATTGGACCTGGTTACAATCCTTGATAGCCCCTGCGCTTCCATCGAATGAACTTCAATCGTTGTTGGATCCGTTAACCGTGTGCCTGTTCCCTTTGTCCTAGGGTACTTTGCTTGTCCGAGGTTTGATCATCGGTATCCACTATACCTAGTTCGTCCTCGTTCTCAACAAACAAGTTTACTCATTCCTGTGATATTACAACTCCGTGACCTAGTCACACGTTTGCAAACTTTATGATGTAACATCACCGAGTGGGCCCAGAGTACCTATCCATCACACGGATGGACAAATCCCGCTTTGATCTATTTGTATACTCATTAACATATCTATTCGGAATACCTGAAGTACTCCTTTATGGCCAGCATATTTCAGTCAGGCGGTGGGTAGCAAATCAAGGCATCCTAATAGACAGTAATTACGTATGATCATTACGGTCTAAGGATCTGGTCACTACGTTATAGTTATCGCAATGTCGAACTATGTGACTTGATCACATCGCAACACTTCTGGTGGGTGTATGTCCATCATATCATTATCCAATGATATGACTCCATTGTCAACATACGCCATTGTCTCATGATCAAGAAACCTTGATCATCAATCGCCCAATGGACTAGTATACTAGGGTTGACTAGGGACCTGGTTGTTTGTATACCACACCTGTATTGATGTTTCCGCTTAATACATTTATAGCATAGTACCAAACGTATTATGAACTAATGTAATATGCTCGATAAAACATATTTTATTTGCCTCTAGGGCACATTCCCAACAAGAATTACTCAAGGACAAAAAAAGGTAAACAAAATATAGTACTCATCACAATCTGAACATAATCTCATAATCCATCGGATCCCAGCATACACAACATAGCAACATAGAAACTAATACATAAGTGCCTTGATCATGTAGGGCATCTCACAAGGGCTAAGAATTGAGGCACAAGATTGGAGAGAAAACATCACATAGCTACTGGTCATGGAATCATGGTCCAAGGGGGACTACTCACGGTACATCCGGGAAGCGCTCATGGTGGGGGAGAAGCTCCCGGAGATCAATCCTCCCTCCGACAGGGTGCCGGGATAGGGTCTTCTGGCGATCCCAATCTGGATCGCGGCGGCGGCGGAACAGTGGTTAAAATCGCATAACAGAGGTCCTCTCGAGGGTTTTTCCCCCGAGGACTAAATATAGGCAGAAGGGGGGCACCAGGGGGACCCCACCCGACCAGGAGGCCAGGTGGAGCGGGCCCACCCGTGGTCGCGCCAGGCACCCGCCTGGTGCAGGGGGTGTCCCCCTTCGGGCTTCTGGAGTCTTCTTGTATGCTGATTTTTTATATAATTTTTCCAGATTTTTCCGAGCACTTTAAATATTGGTATTTTCCTACAATGCGCGGACAACAACAGACAAAAACTGGCACCGGGGCACCGAGTTAGTAGGTTAGTCCAAATATGTTGAAAAAGGCATGAAAGTGTAGCAAAACATGTAGCAAAGTCACCCATATAAGCATGGAACAAGCAGAAATTATAGATACGTTTGGGAAGTGTCAACATCCCCAAGCTTAATTCATGCTCGTCCTCGAGCAGGTAAATGATAACAAAGATAATTTCTATGGTGACAGGCTACCAAAAAATATTTGAACTTTAAAGTACAGCAAGTAAGATATGCAATTCAAGTCAAGACAATAACAAGCAAGAGGCTATATCTAGTATTGAAACTAGCAAAGTAAGAACATAAAGGTGCAAGAGATCTCGTTGTCCGTGACTCGAATGTCTCCAAATGGTGTTTGCGTGCAAGAAGTGGGAGATGGGTTTAGAGCATAAAAATACTATATAGTTGGCACTTAGGATGGCAAATAGAATAATGATGGGGAAGGAAGACAAAAAAGTTGTGAAAGGCTCACATCAATGAGGACAATCATAGGCGAGAGAAAGCCATATGATAGATATGATGTTAGGAGTAGGGATTGTCATGCAACAGATGCACATGTGAGCTATGGGAAGCTCTCCAATGGAACTAGTGGGGGTACATCCAACTTGCTTGCTTAAGAAGACCTAGAGCTCATTTGAGGAGGCTCATCACTGGAATATACAAGCCAAGTTCAACAGTGTAAGGATCCCCACATAGTTATGCATGAATGATATGAAACTCTCTATGTAGTACAAATGTTACTTCAGAGTACAAGTGTGGATCTTTCAAAAGGAATAGTAGTGTTGCCCCCATCTCTCTTTTTTTCCTTTTTTCTATTTTATTTATTTATTTTTGTGGCCTCATTGGCTCTTTCTATTTATGTCTCAATTGTCCTCTTTGGGATCTTTTAATTTGTCCTCTTTTGGGATCTTTTATTGGTGTACTCTTTGGGATCTTTTCCTCACTTTAAGGGCAACATTGTATATTTTACAAGAATATAGAAGATCTCACACTTTATAAGAAGTACTCAACATAAAAAAAGATGAAAAACTATCATGATGTATGCAAATATATGCCTCTGCCAGTGTAGCAGGATATACAATGATACTAGCATGTCATGTAGCAATTATGAGGGAAAGGCCCAACTAGCATGCAGCTTCTCGATTAAGCAAAAGCATGGATGGCATGAAACTCAAGTCATGAGAAGATGGATGTTGCATGGCAATGTATCTAGGAAAGGCTATGGAAATGCCTTGATAGGTAGGTATGGTGGCTGTTTTGAGGAAGGATATAATGAGGTATATGATGACATAGCGTATCATGCCAAGGGTTTGGATGCACCAGTGTAGTTTGAACCAACTCTCGAAGTGAGAAAGGGCAATGCACGATACCGAAGAGGCTAGCAAAATATGGATGGTGGAAGTGCCAACAATCGAATACTCACATTAGTCAAAGGAACTCATTCACTTATTATCGGTAACTCTCTATCTAATCAGGAGATTCACAAAGAGACAAGTACCCCGAGGAGGAGTGTATGGGGTTTGGTTATCCTTGCGTATCCTCGACCCATGGTACGTGAGGGTACTCTATATATTACAACCCCTCCAGGTGTTAGCGATCCATCTGGTAGCTAGAGTTCTCAACTAATTTTTTGTAGTTTTCAAAAATAAACACGGATTGCCCAAAATACGACACCTATCACTAATAGGCTTGAGATCTTGACACACAGAAGACCAAACATTACTCAAATTAATACCTCAAAACTATTGCAAGTTACTACTATACTTAAATAGCAACCAAAATTACCTACTCAAGTCAAGACACAAAACTCAGTGCAACAGGCCAACTCTCTAAACAAGATAAGCATGAAAAGCTCAAGAGAGTTCCAAAAGCAACAACCTAAATAAAATCTCTTAAAAAGATAAGAATGAAAAACAAGAGATAAGCATGATAGCATCTAGAAAAAATATAAAGAACACTCAACAAAGATAAGCATGAAAATATATTGTGTTCTAGGGTGAAATGGAGCGTGTTTCTCTCCCAAACAATGAAGGCTAGGGTCCAACTTGTTATGAACAGCAAGCAAAACTAAACTAACTAAAAAGTGAATGCAAGACGCTCCAAGCATAGCACATAACATATGGAGTGATAAAAAATATAGCGTGGAGAAGGACGAATTGATGATTGTTGATGGATGATACGTCCCAAACGTATCTATAATTTCTGCTTGTTCCATTCTCATTTGGGTGACTTTGCTATGTGTCTTGCTACACTTTCATACCTTTTTACACATATTTGGACTAACGTACTAACTCAGTGCACCCAGTGCAAGTTTCTGTCTGCTGATGTCTGTGAATTACAGGTTTTTACCCACATTTACAGTGCCCAAAAAATTCCAAGAAAAGTATATAAAAAATCAGCATGACAGAAGCTTCAAGAACACCGAAGGGGAGACAGAGAGGGGCCACCCCCTCCCAGGTGCCCCCCTGGCGCGACCAGGGGTGGGGCCGTGACCTAAGGCCGTCTGGGAGGTTGATAGCTTCTCGCTCCTCGTTGGTTACTAACGGCGTGGAAGTGGGTAATGGCTTCTCGCCCTTCGTTGGTTACCCCAAGTGGAAGATGAGATGTAGGATAGCAACAAATTTCCCCTATGTAGAGGATAGGGTTTGTCTCCCGTAGGACTCCGGAGGTGATAAGTAGGTTTCAACGACGCAATTGACGTGGACCTGCACACAATACAAATAACTTTGCTCCCAACGAAGTTCAGAGAGGTTGTCAATCTCTCCGGCCTGGTTGTTTACAAAGGATCAAACGCAAGGGATAAAGGATAATGGTAATAGCAGCTATAAAAGTAAAGCAGAAAGTAAATTCAGCGTGTAACAGTGATGGAATATGGACCGGGGTCCCGTGATTTTCCCTAGTGATGTCTCTCTCCCAAAAGACGATAAAACTGCTATGCGAGGTAAACAAATCATAGCTGGGCAATTGACAGGATTAAAAACGCACCGCAATGCTAACTATGCTACAAAGAAAGGACGAGGCTCAAAAGCATGGGCGGTACGCCAAAATAAGTAGACCGAAACCCAACTGCATCTACTACTAATCATCAACCTTGATACATCTATCCAGAACATCTCGCTGGTATTAAGTTGCGAGCCCCACCCAAAGTGTAAACCCAAAGCAACAGAAAACTGCATTAAAAGAACTTTGTGTAAAGTAAACAAGCCTTGTAACCGTGGTTACAAGCACCGTTGTTTTCCCCCTTGTGGCAACAGCACATCCCCTAGACTCATGTTTCTGTCACTCAAGCTAGTCATCAGGGGGCATGAACCCACAATCGAGCATAACGTTCCCTCTTGGATTCACTACTTACTGCTTGGCCAAAGCAATAAACAGCAACCGAGAACATGCAAGAATTACTTAAGAACATAAATATAAAATATAAGAACCAAATATACTACTCAATCAAAAACTGAACATAGTTTCATAATCCATCAGATCCCAGCAAACTCAGCATAGAAACAACAAAAAATTACATATGTGCATCGATCATGTAGGGAGGCTCACGAGGTCTAATCCATGAAGAACAAAGAGGGGAGGAGAACATCACATAGCTACTGATCACGGACCCATGGTCCAAGGTAGACTACTCACGGATCATCCGGGAAGCGTCCATGGTGGAGGAGAGGCTCCCGGAGGTCAATCCTCCCTCCGGCAGGGTGCCGGGAAGAGGTCTGCTGGCGCTCCCGATCTTGGAAGCGCAGCGACGGCGGAACAGAGGCAAGATCGCAAAAAAGGGTTCTCTCTTCGGAAGAATCCCGTCACGGAGATTAAATAGGCGAAGGGGGGAAGCCAGGGGGCACCAGGTGTCCAGATGCCCCCCCTGGCGCGGCCAAGCCCTAGGCCGCGCCACCAGGGCGCCTGGACCCCTGGTGGAGGCCCTCTGGCCCCACCCAGGTGATTCCGGAAGGTTCTTCTACGCTGATTTTTTCCGAATTTTTGGAGCACTTTTAATATGGGGAAACCTGAAATAGAAAAACAACAGAAAACAGGAACTGGCACTGTGGCGCACTGAGTTAATAAGTTAGGCCAAATATGATCAAAAGTGTATGCAAGTGTATCTAGATCATAGCAATATCACACAAAACATGCATGGAGCAAGCAGAAATTATAGATACTTTGGGACGTATCAACATCCCCAAGCTTAATTCCTGCTCGTCCTCGAGTAGGTAAATGATAACAAGCATAATTTATGTGGTGACATGCTAGCAACCATATAAGAACTTTGAAAGTAAAGAAATCAAGGTATGTAATTCAATTCAAGTCATAACACGCAAGAGTCTATATTAGCATTGAAACGAGCAACATAAGAACATTAAGTGCAAGAGCTCTCGCTGTCCGTGGATCGAATGTCTCCAAATGGTGTTTGCATGCAAGAAGTGGGAGATGGGAATACGAGAGAAAATATTTTAGTTGAGAACTCAATCTAATAAATTTTCACACTTAGTCTTCTTTGGAATCTTATCTTGACTCGTCCCCAGACCACTAGCCAGGTACAAGTCAATTTGATCCACTCCTTTCAATATTTTGAGCACTCATGCAATGGATGAGCGTAAGCACGAGAGTTGACACTTAGGATGGCAAAGAGAGAGATATGGCGGAGGAGGAAGACAAAAAGGGTGAGAAAGGCTCTCATCAATGAGGACAATCATAGGCGAGAAGGCCAAATGATAGATATGATGTGAGGAGTAGGGATTGCCATGCAACGGATGCACATATGAGCTAAGAAAAGCTATCCAATGGTACTAGTGGGGGTGCATCCAACTTGCTCTCTCATGAAGACCTAGAGCTCGTTTGAGGAGGCTCATCCTTGGAATATGCAAGCCAAGTTTTATAGTGTGAAGGTCCCCACATAGCTATATGCATAATGATCATCTCTATAGAGCACAAAGATAAGAGGGAGTACGAGTGTGGATCTTTCAAAAGGAATAGGGGTGTTGCCCCTTTCTCTCTTTTTATTTTCTTTTTCTCTTTTTTTTCTATTTTTTTATTTTGTTTGTGGCCTCAATGGCTCTTTCTATTTAACTCTCATTTGTCCACTTTGGGATCTTTTAAATTTGTCCACTTTGGGATCTTTTCCTCCCTTAAGGGAAACACTCTATTTTACAAGAAGGTATAGAAGATCTTCACACCTTACAAGGTACTCAATATAAAGAAGATGTAGCTATCATGATGTATGCAAATGTATGCCTCTGCCAGTGTAGAAGGAACATGTATGACGTGAAGATCAAGTCATGAATAGGTGGAAGTTGCATGGCAATATATCTCGGAAAGGCTATGGAAATGCCTTGATAGGTAGGTATGGTGGTTGTTTTGAGGAAAGATATAAGGAGGTTTATGATCACATAGCGTATCATGCCAAGGGTTTGGATGTACCGGCGAAGGTGGACGCCAACTCTCGGAGTGAGAAGGAGGCAATGCACGGCACGGGAAAGGCTAGCAAATATGTGGAGGTGGAAGTGTCAACTTTCAACACTTACATTAGTCCGAAGAACTCATGCACTTATTATCGGTAACTCTCAATCTAATAAGGAGGTTCACAAAGAGAAAAGTACCCCGAGAAGGAGTGTATGGGGGTTTGGTTATCCTTGCACATCCTCGACTCATGGTATGAGAGTGTACTCTAGTATTCGATCCCTCCAAAGATTAGCGATCCATCTAGTAGCTAGATTTCTCAAGTAGTTTTGTAGGTTTTGTAAATAAACACCGATTGCCCAAAATACGACACCTATCACTAATAGGCTAGAGCTCTTGACACCAAAATTTCAAACATTACTCACAAAAATACCTCAAAACTATTGCAAGTTACTACTACAATTAAATAGCAACCTCATTACCTACTTCAAGACAAGACACAACTCAGTGCAACAACCAACTCTCTTAAAAAGATAAACATGAAAACTAAAGAGAGTTCCAGCAACAAACTAAACTAAACTAAAGCTCTTGAAAAAGATAAACATGAAAACGAAGAGCTAAACATGGCAGTAGATACGAAAATATAAAGAACATACAACAGAGAAAGATAGGCATGAAAAATCCTATGATGTGTTCTAGATTGAAGTGGAGTGTGTTTCTCTCCCACACCAAGTAAGTTGGGGTATAATTTCTTATGAACAACAAGCAAAGCTAAAGAAAACTAAAATAAAAATCTAAGAGAGAGACGCTCCAAGCATAGCACATAACGCATGAAGTGATAAAAATATAGTGAGACGAAGGACGAACTAATGATTGTTGATGGAGAAGGGGATGCACGGGGGCATCTGATACGTCCCAAACGTATCTATAATTTCTACTTGCTCCATGAATGTTTTTTGTGATATTGCTATGATCTAGATACACTTTCATACACTTTTGATCATATTTGGACTAACTTATTAACTCAGTGAACCCCAGTGCCAGTTCCTGTTTTCTGCTGTTTTTCTATTTTAGGTTTCTCCCATATTAAAAGTGCTCCAAAAATTCGGGAAAATCATATAAGAAATCAGCGTTCCGGAAGCTTCTGGATTCACCAAAGAAGGGCCAGAGGGCCCCCACCTGGTGCCCAGGCGGCCAGGTGGCGCGGCCTAGGGTGGGGCCGCGTCGGATGGCCGTCTGGACTCCTGGTGCCCCCCTTTGGCTCCTATTTATTCTCCCGTCATGAAAACCCTAATTCCAGACCCCTTTTCTCTAGAAGCAATTCCGATCTCCGCCGCCATCGCCGACAAGCTTCGGGGGACCAGAATTCCTGTGCCGGCACCCTTCCGGGACGGGGAAGTGCCCCCCGATTCATCTCCATCGATGTTGCTTCCTCCCTCCATGATGCGGGAGTAGTTCCTCCTCGGGGCTGAGGTTTCTACCAGTAGCTATGTGGTCAATTCTCTCTCCCATGATGTGATCTTGATTGTGATCATAGGCTATGTTAATCTAGGGTGATCCCATGATGTTTCCCCTTCTTCTATGTATTGGATTGATGTACTCACTTGATCTTATCTAGTATAATCCCCGAGACCATGGTGACAACGGTCTATTGGACATGGGTTAGAAGAATATTTTCATGAGTGATTTCCTCTTTTGTGTGTTGATTGAAGATTGAGAGTCCCTTGGTGCTTGTCTGTGACTATCCTTTAGATATGTTGTGGTGATTGTGGTACTCTCTTTGGATGGCCGCGGTGACATTGGGAAATCCATAGATGGGAACTACGAACTCTGAGGTGTGCTTTTGTAGCCGTACACAATTCTCGTCCTCTCTTGACCACAAAGGAATGACCTCCGAGTACGTCTCCATTGCATGTTTTATGGGAAATATCATGTGATTAGACTATGTTAATGTTGTTGGGAGTTGCCACTAGTGAAAGTATGAAGCCCAGGCCTTGTTTTCACCATTGCAATACCGTTTGTGCTCATGTTTACCACTTGTTTGCTTGCTGCACTTTTTATTACAGATTTATATTACTTTGTTTTGCCACACCTATCACCCATATTTTACCATCTCTTCGCCAAACTAGTGAACCTATACAACTCCTAGTTGTAATAGGTGTGTTGGGTACACAAGAGACTTCTTGTATCTTAATTGAAGGGTTGCTTGAGAGAGATCATCTTCAACCTCTACTTCCCTGAGTTCGATAAACCTTAGATCATCCACTTGAGGGAAATTGCTGCTGTCCTACAAACCTCTGCGCTTGGAGGTGCAACATATTGCAAAAAAGTTCAAAAGTTGTGATGCACTGTCCAGAAAACAGATTATGTCCCTTGACGAAAAAATTCGGCTAAAATCACCAGATCATCTTTTTAATCTGAATTTTTTGACAGTGGGCTCTATACAATTAGCTTTCATGCATCTGTTCTGAGGTTTTTGATTTGAGTTTTAGAAGCACCCCAAAAAATAATTTACTACCTGCTGGTCTGTTTTTCACAGGCTCTGCCCTGTTTTGCGGTTTTCCAGTTATGCAAATATTGCGCTAGTTCTTTCTTTGCAAAAACTTTTTAGGAATCTTGAGAAACAATAGCTCTTCAAGAATATCTTAATTTTCAGTAGAGGCAAATTATTTTATTATGGGTACTAACCTCTCTAATCAGCTGATGATGAGTTATGTATGAAGGGAGTTTTCAAGTGTGCGAGGGATGATGATGAAAGAAGACCCGGGAGTGTCAAACGCTCATGCTTGGGGATGCCCCCATGCACCCCCAAGAAATATCCAAGGAGATTCAAGCATCTAAGCTTGGGGATGCCCCCGTGCATCCCCTTCTCCATCAACAATTATCAGTTCGTCCTTCGTTCCACTATATTTTTATCACTTCATGCGTTATGTGCTATGCTTGGAGCGTCTTGCTCTTTACTTTTTAGTTTTCTTTAGCTTTGTTTGCTGTTCATAACAAGTTAGAACCCAACTTTCTTTGTGTGGGAGAGAAACATGCTCCACTTTATCCTAGAACACATCATAGGGTTTTCATGCTTATATTTCTTTGTTGTGTGTGTTCTTTATTTTTTCGTAGCTACTGTCATGGTTAGCTCTTGTGCTTTCATGTTTATTTATTTTCAAGAGCTATTAATTAGTTTGTTGCTGGAACTCTCTTGAGTCTTCATGTTTATCTTGTTTAGAGAGTTGACCGGTTGCACTGAGTCGTGTATCTTGACTTAGAGTAGGTGATTGAGGTTGCTATTCAATTGTAGTAGTAACTTGCAATAGTTTTGAGGTATTGTTTTGAGTAATGCTTGAACTTTTGGTGTCAAGAGCTTTAGCCTATTAGTGATAGATGTCATATTTTGGGCAATCCGGGTTTATTTTTGAAAAACTACAAAAAACTAGTTGAGAACTCTAGCTGCTACATGGATCACTAATCTTTTGAGGGATCAGATATTAGAGTACACTCACGTACCATGAGTCGAGGATGCGCAAGGATAACCAAACCCCCATACACTCCTCCTTGGGGAACTTTTCACTTTGTGAACCTCCTGATTAGATTGAGAGTTACCGATAATAAGTGCATGAGTTCTTCGGACTAATGTAAGCATTCGAAAGTTGACACTTCCCCCACCCATATTTTTCTAGCCTCTTCAGTACCGTGCATTGCCCTTTCTCACCTCAAGAGTTGGCGCATACTTCGCCGGTGCATCAAAACCCTTGGCATGATACGCTCTGTCATCATTAACCTCCTTATATCCTTCCTCAAAACAGCCACCATACCTACCTATCAAGGCATTTCCATAGCCCTTCCGAGATACATTTCCATGCAACATCCACCTTATCATGACTTGATCTTCATGTCATACATGATTTTGCTTGATCGATGAGCCGCATGCTAGTTCGGCCTTGCCCTAATTATTGCTACATGACGCGCTAGTATCATTACATATCCTGTTACACTGGCAGAGGCATACATTTGCATACAACATGATAGCTTCATCTTCTTTATGTTGAGTACTTTTGTGAAGTGTGAAAGATCTTCTATACTTGTTGTAATATATAGAGTGCTTCCCCTAAAGTGAGGAAAATATCCCAAAGAGGACAAATTAAAAGATCCCAAAGAGGACAAATGAGAGATAAATAGAAAGAGCCATTGAGGCCACAAAAATATATTAAAAAATAGAAAAAAGAGAAAAAGGAAATAAAAAGAGAAAAGGGGGCACACTACTATTCCTTTTGAGAGATCCACACTCGTACTCCCTCTTATATCTTGTACTCCATAGAGATCATCATACATGCATATAGCTATGTGGGGACCTTTACACTGTAGAACTTGGCTTGTATATTCCAATGATGAGCCTCCACAAATGAGCTCTAGGTCTTCTTGAGCAAGCAAGTTGGATGCACCCCCACTAGTTCCATTGGAGAGCTTTTCATACCTCACATGTGCATCCGTTGCATGGCAATCCCTACTCCTCACATCATATCTATCATTTGACTTTCTCTCGCCTATGATCGTCCTCATTATGTGAGCCTTTCACACCTTTTTGTCTTCCTCGTCCATCATTTGTCTCTTTGCCATCCTAAGTGTCAACTTTCTTGCTTACGCTCATCCATTGCATGAGTGCTCAAAAAGTCGAAAGGGAGTGAATCAGTTTGACTTGTACCTGGCTAGTGGTCTCGGGACGAGTCAAGATAAGATTCCAAAGGAGACCAAGTATTAAACTTTAGTAGATTGAGTTCTCAAGTAAAATAAATATTATATTTTTCTCTCTTGTAATCCCATCTCTCACTTCTTGCACGCAAACACCATTTGGAGACATTCGAGTCACGGACAGCGACAGCACTTGCACCTTTATGTTCTTATGTTGCTTGTTTCAATGCTAATATAGACTCTTGCTTGTTATGACTTGAATTGAATTACATACCTTGCTTGCCTTACTTCAAAGTTCTTTTATGGTTGGTAGCATGTCACCATAAAATTTATGCTTGTTATCATTTACCTACTCGAGGACGAGCAGGAGTTAAGTTTGGTGATACGTCTCAAACGTATCGATAATTTCTGCTCGTTCCATGCATGTTTTGTGTGATATTGCTATGATCTAGATACACTTTCATACAATTTTGATCATATTTGGACTAACCTACTCACTCAGTGCACCCCAGTGCTAGTTCATGTTTTCTGTTGTTTTTCTATTCCAGGTTTCCCCCATATTAAAAATGCTCCAAAAATTCAGGAAAAATCGGATAAAAAATCAGTGCAACGGAGCCTTCCAGAATCACCAAAGTGGGGCCAGAGGGCCACCACCAGGTGTCCAGGCGGCCACCTGGCGCGGCCAGGGGCCTGACCGCGCCAAGGGGGCGCCTGGACCCCTGGTGGCCCCCTTGGCTGCCCCCATTCGCCTATTTATTCTCCTTCACGGGGAAACTCCGGAGACAGAACCCTATTTCGCAAACTCGCCTCTGTTCCGCCGCTGCCGCGCTTCCAAGATCGGGAGCACCGCCAGGACCCTTCCCGGCACCCTGTCGGAGGGAGGATCGACCTCCGGGAGCTTCTCCTCCACCATGGACGCTTCCCGGATGTGCCGTGAGTAGTTTCCTTTGGACCATGGGTCTGTGATCAGTATCTATGTGATGTTCTCCTCCCCTCTTTGTTCTTCATGGTTTAGACCTCGTGAGCTGCGCTACATGATCGAGGCACATATGTAATTCTTTTGTTGTTGCTATGCTGAGTTTGATGGGATCTGATGGATTATGAGATTATGTTCGGATCGTAATAGAGTAATATATTTGGTTTTTATCTCTTATATTTTTGTTCCTTTGTAAACAACATGACCGGAGAGATTGACAACCTCTCTGAACTTTGTTGGGAGCAAAGTTAATTGTGTTGTTTGCAGGTCCGCGTCAGTTGCGCCACTGACACCTACTTAACATCGCCGGAGTCCTACGGGAGACAAACCCTATCCTCTACATAGGGGAAATTTGTTGCTATCCTACATCTCACCTTCCACTTGGGGTAACCAACGAAGGAAGAGAAGCCATTACCACTTTCACGCCATCAAGCAAATTTCTGGCGCCGTTGCCGGGGACTCCGAGTGATAAGATAGGGAAGTTGCCGACTACCTTTTACCTTTACTTTTTAGTCTTGTTAGTTTACCTTTCTATTTTTATCTTTGTGTCTTATATTGAAAATTACGAAAAAATCTGCCACACTTGCTGCTACTGTGGGTTCCACTGAAAACACGAAGTTGTGTGACTTCACCAGTCACAACAACAAAGACTTTATCTGCACTCCTATTGCCACACCTACCACTTCAGCTACCTCTTATGAAATTAAACCTGCTTTTCTAAACCTTGTTAGGAGAGATCAATTCTCTGGTGCTGGAGATGCTGCTGCTTTACACTTGAATAATTTTGTTGAATTATGTGATATGCAAAAGCATAAAGAAGTAGAAGGTGATGTTGTTAAGCTCAAGCTTTTTCCTTTCTCTTTGAGGGACGAAGCTAAAATCTGGTTTCAATCTTTGCCTAGGAATAGCATAGATTCTTGGGATAAGTGCAAAGATGCTTGTATTGGGAAGTACTACCCACCTGCTAAAATTATCCAATTGAGGAGTAACATTATGAATTTTAGGCAATTGGATAATGAACATGTTGCCCAAGCTTGGGAACGCATGAAATCTCTTGTTAAGAAATGCCCTACACATGGTTTGACTACCTGGATGGTTATCCAGACTTTTTATGCAGGCTTGAACTTTACCTCGCGGAACCTGTTAGATTCGGCCGCGGGAGGAACCTTTATGTCAACTACACTCGGTGCTTCCACAAAACTCCTCGATGAGATGATGAACAACTATTCCCAATGGCACACCGAACGCGCTCCAATAGGTAGGAAGGTAAATTCTGTCGAGGAAATTACCTCCCTAAATGATAAAAAAGTTGATTTAATTATGTCTCTACTTACCAAGAAATCCTCTATTGATCCTCATGATGTTCCTTTAAATTCTTTGGTTGCTCAGGAACAAGTAGATGTGAACTTCATTGCTAGAAACAACTTTAATAATAATGCTTATAGGGGCAACTTTGCTAGTAATCCTAGACCGTTTCCATCCACTTATGGGAACAACAACACTTACCCTAGCAACAAGAACCCCACTTCTGAATTAGAAAACATGCTTAGAAACTTTATCACTACCCAAAAAGTCTTCAACAAGAATGTGGAAGAAAAGCTAGCTAAATTAGATAATCTTTGTTTGAAGGTAGACAGCTTAGCCCTTGATGTTGAGATGTTAAAAATTATAACCTCTCCCCTTGAGGAGAGCAAGGCCACTCCTATTAATGCTATCCAGTTACAAATTAATGAAAATATTAGGATGATGGCTAAACTTAAAGAAATATGGGCTAGAGAAGAAGAGGAAGAGGATAGAATTAAGAGCCTTCCTACACACCACACAGTTGCCACTATCCAAATTGTTGAGGATACCGAAACTATTAGCACCCAATGCACTCCTAGTCCCATTGGACCTATTAATGGTGATGCTAATACCTCAACAGTAGAAGAAGAAACCCCTATGAATATAGAGGGTTTCAAACAAGTGAGCCTAGATGACACTACTACCACCTTTGATAGTAGTGATATTGATTTTGATAGTTGCACCCTCTCAGAAGTTATCAGCTTACTACACAGAATGTATAGAGACCCCCACACTAGCACACTTAATCTTGCCTTCACGGAGCATATCACAAATTCTCTCATCAAATCTAGGGAGGAGAAACTTCGGATAGAAGCCTCCGTACCTAGGAAGCTAGATGATGGTTGGGACCCTATGATCAAAATTAAATTAAATATCTTCTCTTGCTATGCTTTATGTGACGTTGGAGCTAGTACCTCCGTCATGCCTAAAAGAATTCATGATATGTTTGAATTGAAACCTTTTGATTCTTGTTCTTTTGGTGTTCGCCTTGTCGAATCTTCCGTAAAGAAACCTTTGGGGAAGATCGACGATGTTCTTATCATTTGTCAATGCAACTATGTTCCCGTTGATTTCATTATTATGGATATAGAGTGTGAACCTTTATGTCCAATTATTTTGGGACGTCCTTTTCTCCGCACCGTTGGTGCTATCATTGACATGAAAGAGGGGAATATAAAATTTCAATTCCCTCTCAAAAAGGGGATGAAAAACTTCCCTAGAAATAAAGTCAAGTTACCTTTTGAGTCCGTTACATGGGCTAACTATTCTCTTTCTCTTGATAAAACTTGATTCTTATTTTGCCTTATGCCTAGCTTAAAGGCGTAAAAGAAAGCGCTTGTTGGGAGGCAACCCAAGATGTTTTTACTTCTGTTTTTAGTGGTCTTGATGATTTTTACTACTTTAGCAACATAATTGTATCGTTATTTTCAAGCTTTGTGCCAAGTTATAGCCTCATATGACAAGGGAAGTGAAAGTTGTGACATGCTGTCCAGAAAACAGATTTTGTCTTCGTGACGGGAAAATCGGATCAAATCACCAGTTCATCTTTTTGATCTGATTTTTTACACAGCGTGCTCTATAAAATCACGGAACTTTCGTATGTTCTGAGTTTTTTTATTTGAGTTGCATAAGTACCCCTAAAAAATTCTTTACTATCTGCTGTTCTATTTTTCACAGATTCTGCCACGTTTTGTCTCTCCTAAATTTTGCAAACCTTAAGCTTGCTTTTTGTTTGCAAAAAGCTTTTGGAAATTTTGAGAAACAGTAGCTCTTCAAGAATATCTTTATATCCAGTTGGGAAAAATTATTTATTAAGGGTACTAACCTCTCTAATCAGCTTATGATGAGTTATGTATGAAGGGAGTTTTCAAGTGTGCGATGGAAGATGATGAAAGAAGATTCGGGACTTTCAAGCGCTCAAGCTTGGGGATGCCCCCATGCATCCCCAACAAATATTCAAGAGACTCAAGCGTCTAAGCTTGGGTGTGTCCCCGTGCATCCCCTTCTCCATCAACAATCATCAGTTCGTCCTTTGTCTCACTATATTTTTATCACTTCATGCGTAATGTGCTTGGAGCGTCTCTCTCTTAGGTTTTATTTTTAATTTTATTTAGCTTTCTTTCTGTTCATGACAAGTTAGACCCCGTCTTACTTTGTGTGGGAGAGAGACACGCTCCACTTTCAAAATCTAGAACACATCATAGGATTCTTCATGCCTATCTTTTTGATGTTGTGTGTTCTTTATCTTTTCGTTGCTACTACCATGTTTAGTTTTAGTTTTAGTTTGTCTTTAGCAAGAGCCTTGGCTTTTGTTTAGTTTATTGCTGTAACTCTCTTTAGTTTTCATGTTTATCTTGTTAAGAGAGTTGGTTGTTGCACTGAGCCGTGTCTTGTTTTGAAAGTAGGTAATTGAGGTTGCTATTTAATTTTAGTAGCAACTTGCTGATACGTCCAAAATGTATCTATAATTTCTGCTTGCTCCATGCCTCTTTTGTGTGATATTGCTATGATATTGATGAACTTCCATGCACTTTTGATCATATTTGGACTAACCTATTAACTCAGTGCACCCCAGTGCCAGTTCCTGTTTTTTGCTGTTTTTCTATTTCAGGTTTCCCCCTTATATAAAGTGCCAGAAAAATTCCGGGAAAAATATAGGAAAAATCAGCGTACGGGAACCTTCCAGAAGAGCCAAAGTGGGGGCCAAGGGGGCCAGGGGGGCCCGAGGCGGCCACAGGCCGCGCCGGGGGGGGGGGGGGGCGCCTGGAGCCCCTGGCCCACCTCTAGCTGCCCCCCTTCGCCTATTTATTCCCCGTGACGAGAAACCCTCGAGGACGGAACCCTTTTTTGCGATCTCTCCTCTGTTCCGCCGCCGCCGCGCTTCCAAGATCGGGAGCACCAGAAGACCTCTTCCCGTCACCCTGCCGGAGGGAGGAATCACCTCCGGGAGCTTCTCCACCACCATGGACGCTTCCCGGATGAACCGTGAGTAGTCGATCTTGGACCATGGGTCTATGATCAGTAGCTATGTGATGTTCTCCTCCCCTCTTTGTTCTTCATGGATTAGACCTAGTGAGCTGCCCTACATGATCGAGGAAATTATGTAATCTTTCTGCTGTTGCTATGCTGAGTTTGCTGGGATCCGATGGATTATGAGATTATGTTCAGATTGTGTTTGAGTAATATATTTGATTCTCCTCTTTTTTATTTATGTTCTTGAGTAATTCTTGCATGTTCTCCGTTGCTGTTTATTTCTTTGGCCAAGTAGTAGGTAGTGACTCCAAGAGGGAGCGTTATGCATGATTGTGGGTTCATGCCCCTGATGGCTAGCTTGAGTGACAGAAACATGAGTCTAGGGGATGTGATGTTGCCACAAGGGGGAAAGCAATGGTGCTTGTACTTGCGGGTGTAAGGATTGTTTACTTTACGCAAAGTTCTTTAATGCAGTTGTCCGTTGCTTTGAGTTTACACTTTGGGTGGGATTCACAACTTAATACCAGCGAGATGTTCTGGATAGATATCTCAAGGTGGATGATTAGTAGGTAGATGCAGATGGATTTCGGTCTACTTGTCTTGGCGTACCGCCCATGCTTTTGAGCCTCTTCCTTTCTTTATAGCATAATTAGCATTGGTTTGCGCACATAATCCTGTCAATTGCCCAGCTGTAATTTTTTTACCTCGCATGGCTATTTTATCGTCTTTTGGGAGAGAGACATCACTAGTGAACATCATGGGACCCCGGTCCATATTTCCAACATTGTTTACATTCGCTATCAATTTACTGCTTTATTTACTTTTCCGTTGCTATCACTATCATTATTATCCCATTTGTAAACAACAAGGCCGGAGGAATTGACAACTCCTATGTACTCGTTGGGAAGCAAAGCTATTTGCTGTGTGTGTAGGTCTAGGTGAAGCAACCTTGAGTTGTGAACGGCGCCATTGTTCACTTCACCACCTTCTTGTATCTGTGGAGTCCTATTGGTTCGACACTCAAACCTTAGCATATTCGCTAAGGGAAATTTTCTGCTACGCTGCATCTCACCTTCCACTTGGGGTAAGCAACGAGGCGCGACAAGTTATCTCGTGCAGCAAGCAAATTTCTGGCGTCGTTGCCGGGGACTCCACTCTTCAAGATAGGGGAGTTGCACACTATCTTTTATCTTTGCTTTTTAGTCTTGTTAGTTTACCTTTCAGTTTTTGCTTTAGTGTCCTTTATAAAAAATAAAAAAAATAGTTAACTTGCTAGTAGTTATCATTATGTCTGGTCCTTTTGTCTTTGGTGAAGCAGAAGTGCTCACCTTGAAACAAAGAGGTGGTGAAAGTCTGAAAGATGCCTGGTATAGGATTAATGATTCTCAAAAAAGAGCCACCAAGAAGCAAACCACTACTATCCTGCTTAGAAAATTTTATGTTGGAATTACTTCTTGGAATAGGTTTATTCTAGATACTGCTATCAATGGGAATTTCATAGAAGCCCCAGTCTGGGAAGCTCTTAGTGTTATGGAAAATCTGGTTGGAAATCTCCCTGTTGCTAGCATTCAAGAGGACATTACCCTAGCTCATATTATGAAAAAACTTGAAAAGATAGAGCTAGAGATGCCAAGCATTAATAAGATAAGTGAGTTGGATCGTAAGGTTCAAGGGAATTTGAATAGACTAGATAGCTCCATGCATAATTTTTTTTAAATCTTGGAGACCATCAAATCCCATGACTTGGACCCTTCTAGGATTGATAAGATTGAGGAAATCATTGACACTCTAGGAACTACTTTCTCCTCAATCAAAACAAAAAAGGTGGAAACACCGACAAAGAAGGAACCTAGGTTCTTTTACGTTCCAAAGGCTCCTCGTTTCAAAAATAATCTATCCATTGCCAAAGGGTTGAAATTGTGAAGACTTTGGAAGAGATACCTCTCTTTAATAGAATAAATGATACTCCAATTGATCTTCCACCTTTTGCTTTTATCCCTAGAAGTATCTTTATTAGGCATTTTGAAAGACCTCTTAAGAGTGGTTGTATTATTTAAGAGCTTTTTGATGATCTTGATGATGGTTCAATTGATACAACTTGATCTATTTGCATTGAGCCTAGATAATGGCTTTAAAGAAGCGCTTTCTCGAGGCAGCCCGCAACGAATTTAGGATTTAGCTTTTTGTTTTTCTTCTGTTTTTAGTACTCTTGATGATTGTTACTACCGTAGCAACATCATTGTATCTTTACTTTCAAGATTTGTGCCTTTATAGCCTCATACGACAAGGGAAGTGAAAGTTGTGACATGCTGTCCAGAAAGCAGATTCTGCCCTCGTGACTAGAAAAAACAGAGAAAAATACTAGTTCATCTTTTTGAGCTAAAGTTTTTACACAGCGTGCTCTATACAATTACGAAACTTTCGTATGTTCTAAGTTTTTTGATTTGAGTTGCAGAAGTATCCCTAAAAAATTCTTTACTACCTGCTGGTCTGTTTTTCACAGATTCTGTCCTGTTTTGCCTTTTCCTCATTTTGCAAACCATAAGCTTGCTTTTTCTTTGCAAAACATTTTTGGAAATCTTGAGAAACAGTAGATCTTCAAGATTATCTTGATTTCCAGTAGATAAAAAATATTTTATTATGGGTACTAACCTCGTTAATCAGATTATGATGAGTTATGTATGAAGGGAGTTTTCAAGTGTGCGAGGGAAGATGATGAAAGAAGATTCAGGAGTGTCAAGCGCTCAAGCTTGGGGATGACCCCATGAATCCCCAAGAAATATTCAAGTAGACTCAAGCGTCTAAGCTTGGGGATGCCCCCGTGCATCCCCTTCTCCATCAACAATTATCAGTTCGTCTCTCGTTTCACTATATTTTTATCACTTCATGCGTTATGTGCTATGCTTGGAGCGTCTCGCTCTTAGATTTTATTTTTAGTTTTCTTTAGCTTTGCTTTCTGTTCATAACAAGTTAGAACCCAGATTTCTTTGTGTAGGAGAGAAACACGCTCCACTTTCAAAATCTAGAACACAACATAGGACTTTTCATGCTTATCTTTGCTCTATGTGCTCTTTATCTTTTTCATAGCTACTGTCATGTTTTGCTCTTAGTTTTCATGCTTATATTTTCAAAGAGCTTTTGTTTAGTTTGTTGCTGGAACTCTCTTGAGTTTTCATGTTTATCTTGTTTAGAGAGTTTGCACGTTGCACTGAGTTTTGTGTCTTGACTTGAAGTAGGTAATTGAGGTTGCTATTCTTTTGTAGTAGTAACTAGCAATAGTTTTGAGGTGTTGTTTTGAGTAATGTTTGGAATTTTGGTGTCAAGAGCTTTAGCCTATTAGTGTTAGATGTCGTATTTTGGGCAATCCGTGTTTATTTTCAAAACCTACAAAATTAGTTGAGAACTCTAGCTACTAGATGGATCACTACTCTTCTGAGGGGTCGAATATTAGAGTACACTCACGTACCATGAGTCGAGGATGCGCAAGGATAACCAAACCCCCATACACTCCTCCTCGGGGTACTTATCTCTTTGTGAACCTCCTTATTAGATTGAGAGTTACCGATAATAAGTGCATGAGTTCTTCGTATAATGTGAGTATTCGAAAGTTAACAGTTCCACCTTCCCATATTTTTCTAGCCTCTCCTGTGCCGTGCATTGCTTTCTTCTCACTCCGAGAGTTAGCGTCCACCTTCGTACATCAAAACCCTTGGCACGATACGCTCTGTCATCATAAACCTCCTTATATCCTTCCTCAAAACAGCCACCATACCTACCTATCAAGGCATTTCCATAGCCTTTCCGAGATATATTGCCATGCAACATCCATCTTCTCATGACTTGATCTTCATGTCATACATGCTACTTGCTTGATCGATGAGCCGCATGCTAGTTGGGCATTGCCCTAACCATTGCTACATGACGCGCTAGTATCATTGCATATCCTGCTACACTGGCAAAGGCATACATTTGCATACATAATGATAGTTACATCTTCTTTATGATTTGAGTACTTTGTAAAGTGTGAAAGATCTTCTATACTTTTTGTAATATATAGAGTGTTGCCCCTAAAGTGAGGAAAAGACCCCAAAGTGGACAAATTAAAAGATCCCAAAGAGGACAAATGAGAGAGAAATATAAAGATCCATTTAGGCGACAAAAAAATACAAAAAATAGAAAAAGGAGAAAAAGATGAGCCGCATGCTAGTTGGGCATACATTTGCATACATAATGATAGTTATACATGCTACATGACGCGCTAGTATCATTGCATATTGATACTATCTTCATGTCATACATGCTACTTGCTTGATCGATGAGCCACATGCTAGTTGGGCATTGCCCTAATCATTGCTACATGACGCTCTAGTATCATTGCATATCCTGCTACACTGGCAGAGGCATACATTTGCATACATAATGATAGTTACATCTTCTTTATGATTTGAGTACTTTGTAAAGTGTGAAAGATCTTCTATACTTTTTGTAATATATAGAGTGTTGCCCCTAAAGTGAGGAAAAGATCCCAAAGTGGACAAATTAAAAGATCCCAAAGAGGAAAAATGAGAGAGAAATAGAAAGAGCCATTGAGGCCACCAAAAAAAATACAAAAAATAGAAAAAGGAGAAAAATAAATAAAAAGAGAGAAGGGGGCGCACTACTTTTGAGAGATCCACACTCGTACTCCCTCTTATATCTTGTACTCCATAGAGATTATCATTTATGCATATAGCTATGTGGGGACCTTCACACTATAGAACTTGGCTTGTATATTCCAATGATGAGCCTCCTCAAATGAGCTCAAGGTCTTCTTGAGCAAGCAAGTTGGATGCACCCCCACTAGTTCCATTGGAGAGCTTACCTTAGCTCACATGTGCATCCATTGCATGGCAATCCCTACTCCTCACATCTTATCTATCATTTGGCTTTCTCTCGCCTATGATTGTCCTCATTGATGTGAGCCTTTCACACCCTTTTTGTCTTCCTCCTCCACTATATTCTCTCTTTGCCATCCTAAGTGTCAACTTTCTTGCTTACTCTCACCCATTGCATGAGTGCTCAAAATGTCGAAAAGGAGTGGATCATTTTGACTTGTACCTGGCTAGTGGTCTGGGGATGAGTCAAGATAAGATTCCAAAGAAGACCAAGTGTGAAACTTTAGTAGATTGAGTTCTCAACACAAAAATACTTTTTCTCGTATATCCCTATCCCCTTTCTTGCACGCAAACACCATTTGGAGACATTCGAGTCACGGATAGCGAGAGCTCTTGCACCTTTATGTTCTTATGTTGCTTGTTTCAATGCCAAATATAGACTCTTGCCTGTTATGACTTGAATTTAATTACATGCCTTGATTTCTTTACTTAAAAGTTCTTATATGGTTGTTAGCATGTCACCACAGAAATTATGCTTGTTATCATTTACCTACTCGAGGACGAGCAGGAATTAAGCTTGGGGATGTTGATACGTCCAAAACGTATCTATAATTTCTGCTTGCTCCATGCCTCTTTTGTGTGATATTGCGATGATATTGATGAACTTCCATGCACTTTTGATCATATTTGGACTAACCTATTAACTCAGTGCACCCCAGTGCCAGTTCATGTTTTCTGTTGTTTTTCTATTTTAGGTTTCCCCCTTATTTAAAGTGCCAGAAAAATTCCGGGAAAAGTATAGGAAAATCAGCGTACGGGAACCTTCCAGAAGAGCCAAAGTGGGGGCCGAGGGGGGCCAAGGCGGGCACAAGCGGCCATCCGGCGCGGCCACCCCCTAGGCCGTGCCAGGGGGGGGGGGCGCCTGGAGCCCCTGGCCCACCTCTGGCTGCCCCCCTTCGCCTATTTATTCCCCGTGACGAGAAACCCTCAAGGACGGAACCCTTTTTCGCGATCTCTCCTCTGTTCCGCCGCCGCCGCGCTTCCAAGATCGGGAGCACCAGAAGACCTCTTCCCGGCACCCTGCCGGAGGGAGGAATCACCTCCGGGAGCTTGTCCACCACCATGGACGCTTCCCAGATGAACCGTGAGTAGTCCACCTTGAACCATGGGTCTATGATGAGTAGCTATGTGATGTTCTCCTCCCCTCTTTGTTCTTCATGGATTGGACCTCGTGAGCTGCCCTACATGATCGAGGCAATTATGTAATCTTTCTGCTGTTGCTATGCTGAGTTTGCTGGGATCCGATGGATTATGAGATTATGTTCAGATTGTGTTTTGAGTAATATATTTGATTCTCCTCTTTTTTATTTATGTTCTTGAGTAATTCTTGCATGTTCTCCGTTGTTGTTTATTGCTTTGGCCAAGTAGTAGGTAGTGACTCCAAGAGGGAGCGTTATGCATGATTGTGGGCTCATGCCCCCTGATGACTAGCTTGTGTGACAAAAACATGAGTCTAGGGGATGTGCTGTTGCCACAAGGGGGAAAACAACAGTGCTTGTACTTGCGGGTGCAAGGATTCTTTACTTTACGCAAAGTGCTTTAATGCAGTTGTCCGTTGCTTTGAGTTTACACTTTGGTGGGATTCGCAACTTAATACCAGCGAGATGTTCTGGATAGATATCTCAAGGTGGATGATTAGTAGGTAGATGCAGATGGATTTCAGTCTACATGTCTTGGCGTACCGCCCATGCTTTTGAGCCTCTTCCTTTCTTTATAGTATAATTAGCATTGGTTTGCGCACATAATCCTGTCAATTGCCCATCTGTAATTTGTTTACCTCGCATGGCTATTTTATCGTCTTTTGGGAGAGAGACATCACTAGTGAACATCATAGGACCCCGGTCCATATTTCCAACACTGTTTACATTCGCTATCAATTTACTGCTTTATTTACTTTTCCGTTGCTATCACTATCATTATTACCCCGTGCGTTTTATCCTTTGTAAACAACAAGGCCGGAGGAATTGACAACTCCTCTGTACTCGTTGGGAAGCAAAGCTATTTGCTGTGTGTGCAGGTCCAGGTGAAGTAAGCAACCTTGAGTTGTGAATGGCGCCATTGTTCACTTCACCACCTTCTTGTATCTGTGGAGTCCTATTGGTTCGACACTCAAACCTTAGCATCTTCGCTAAGGGAAATTTTCCGCTACGCTACATCTCACCTTCCACTTTGGGGTAACCAACGAGGGGCGAGAAGTTATCTTGTGCAACACTTGCAATAGTTTTGAGGTATTGATGTGAGTAATGTTTGAAATTTTGGTGTCAAGAGCTCTAGCCTATTAGTGATAGGTGTCGTATTTTGGGCAATCGGTGTTTATTTACAAAACCTACAAAACTACTTGAGAACTCTAGCTACTAGATGGATCGCTAATCTTTGGAGGGATCGAATACTAGAGTACACTCTCATACCATGAGTCGAGGATGTGCAAGGATAACCAAACCCCCATACACTCCTTCTCGGGGTACTTTTCTCTTTGTGAACCTCCTTATTAGATTGAGAGTTACCGATAATAAGTGCATGAGTTCTTCGGACTAATGTAAGTGTTGAAAGTTGACACTTCCACCTCCACATATTTGCTAGCCTTTCCCGTGCCGTGCATTGCCTCCTTCTCACTCCGAGAGTTGGCGTCCACCTTCGCCGGTACATCCAAACCCTTGGCATGATACGCTATGTGATCATAAACCTCCTTATATCTTTCCTCAAAACAACCACCATACCTCCCTATCAAGGCATTTCCATAGCCTTTCCGAGATATATTGCCATGCAACATCCACCTCTTCATGACTTGATCTTCATGTCATACATGTTCCTGCTACACTGGCAGCGGCATACATTGCATACATCATGATAGCTACATCTTCTTTATGATTTGAGTACCTTGTAAAGTGTGAAAGATCTTCAATACCCTCTTGTAAATTAGAGTGTTGCCCTTAAGTGAGGAAAAGATCCCAAAGTGGACAAAATAAAAGATCCCAAAGAGGACAAATGAGAGTTAAATAGAAAGAGGCACTAAGGCCACCAAAAAATAAAAAAGGAGAAAAGAGAGAAAAAGAAAATAAAAAGAGAGAAAGGGGCAACACTACTATCCTTTTGAAAGATCCACATTAGTACTCCCTCTTATCCTTTTACTCCATAGAGATGATCATTCATGCATATAGCTATGTGGGGACCTTCACACTATAGAACTTGGCTTGCATATTCCAAGGATGCGCCTTCTCAAAAGAGATCTAGGTCTTCATGAGCGAGCAAGTTAGATGCACCCCCACTAGTTCCATTGGAGAGCTTTTCAGCTCATATGTGCATCCGTTGCATGGAAATCCCTACTCCTCACATCATATCTATCATTTGGCCTTCTCGCCTATGATTGTCCTCATTGATATGAGCCTTTCTCATCCTTTTTGTCTTCCTCCTCCACCATATTCTCTCTTTGCCATCCTAAGTGTCAACTTTCGTGCTTATGCTCATCCAGTGCATGAGTGCTCAAAATATCGATAAGGAGTGGATCAAATTGACTTGTACCTGGCTAGTGGTCTGGGGGCGAGTCAAGATAAGATTCCAAAGAAGACCAAGTGTGAAACGTTAGTAGATTGAGTGCTCAACACAAAAATACTTTTTTCTCGTATTCCCTATCCCCCTTCTTGCACGCAAATACCATTTGGACACATTCGAGTCACGGACAGCGAGAGTTCTTGCACCTAATGTTCTTTTGTTGCTTGTTTCAATGCTAATATGGACTCTTGCACATTATGACTTGATTTGAATCACATACCTTGATTGCTTTACTTTCAAAAGTTATTATATGGTTGCTAGCATGTCATCACAGAAATTATGTTTACTATCATTTACCTACTCGAGGACGAGCAGGAATTAAGCTTGGGGATGTTCATACGTCTCAAACGTATCGTCAATTTCTGCTCGTTCAATGCATGTTTTGTGTGATATTGCTATGATCTAGATACACTTTCATACACTTTTGATCATATTTGGACTAACGTACTAACTCAGTGCACCCCAGTGCCAGTTCCTGTTTTCTGCTGTTTTTCTATTCCAGGTTTCCCCCATATTAAAAATGCTCCAAAAATTCGGGAAAATCGGATAAAAAATCAGCGCAACGGAGCCTTCCAGAATCACCAAAGTGGGGCCAGAGGGCCACCACCAGGTGTCCAGGTAGCCACCTGGCGCCTGGACCCCTGGTGGGCCCCTGGCTGCCCCCTTCGCCTGTTTATTCTCCGTCACGGGGAAACTGCGGAGACAGAACCCTATTTCGCAAACTCGCCTCTATTCCGCCGCCGCCGCGCTTCCAAGATTGGGAGCACCGTCAGGACCCTTCCCGGCACCCTGCCGGAGGGAGGATCGACCTCCGGGAGCTTCTCCTCCACCATGGATGCTTCCCGGATGTGCCGTGAGTAGTTTCCTTTGGACCATGGGTCTGTGATCAGTAGCTATGTGATGTTCTCCTCCCCCCTTTGTTCTTCATGGTTTAGACCTCGTGAGATGCCCTACATGATCGAGGCACATATGTAATTCTTATGCTGTTGCTATGCTGAGTTTGATGGGATCTGATGGATTATGAGATTATGTTCGGATCGTGATAGAGTAATATATTTGGTTTTTATCTCTTATATGTTCGTTCCTAAGTATTTCTTGCACGTTCTCTGTTGGTGTTTATTGCTTTGGCCAAGTAGTAGGTAGTGACTCCAAGAGGGAACGTTATGCTCGATTGTGGGTACATGCCCCCCGATGACACGCTTGAGTGACAGAAACATGAGTCTAGGGGATGTGCTGTGGCCACAAGGGGGAAAACAACAGTGCTTGTAACCGCGGTTGCAAGGATTGTCTACTTTACGCAAAGTTCTTTTTAATGCAATTGTCTGTTGCTTTGGGTTTACACTTTGGGTGGGGCTCGCAACTTAATACCAGCGAGATGTTCTGGATAGATATCTCAAGGTGGATGATTAGTAGTAGATGCAGATGGATTTCGGTCTACTTATTTTTGCGTACTGCCCATGCTTATGAGCCTCTTCCTTTCTTTTGTAGCATAGTTATCATTGCGGTGCGTTTATAATCCTGCCAATTGCCCATTTGTAATTTGTTTACCTCGCATAGCAGTTTTATCGTCTGTTGGGAGAGATACATCACTAGTGAACATCACGGGACCCCGGTCCATATTATCATCACTGTTTACAAGCTTATTTCCTTTTCAGTATTTACTTTCAGTTGCTATCATTACCATTATCCCTTGTGTTTAATCCTTTGTAAACAACAAGACCAGAGAGATTAACAACCTCTCCGAACTTCGTTGGGAGCAAAGTTAATTGTGTTGTGTGCAGGTCCGCGTCAGGTGCGCCACTAACAACTACTTATCATCGTCGGAGTCCTACGGGAGACAAACCCTATCCTCTACATAGGGGAAATTTGCTGCTATCCTACATCTCACCTTCCACTTGGGGTAACCAATGAAGCGCGAGAAGCCATTACCTCTTCCACACCATCACTTGGGGATGTTGATACGTCCCAACGTATCTATAATTTCTGCTTGCTCCATGCATCTTTTGGGTGATATTGCTATGCTTTTGATGAACTTTCATACACTTTTCATCATATTTGGACTAACCTATTAACTCAGTGCACCCCAGTGCCAGTTTCTGTTTTCTGATGTTTTTGTATTTCAGGTTTTCCCATTACTTAAAGTTCCCAAAAAATTCCGGAAAAATATATAAAAAATCAGCGATACGGAAGCTTCCAGATGCCCGAAGGGGGCCCAGGGGGCCCCACCTGGCATCCAGGCGGCCAGGGGGCGCACCCCCACCCTAGGCTGCGCCAGGAGGCCGCCTGGACTCCCTGGTGCCCCCCTGGCTGCCCCCTTCGCCTATATTTACGCCTCATCTTGAAACCATCGAGGGGACAAAACACTTTTTCGCGATCTCCCCTCTGTTCCGCCGCCGCCGCGCTTCCAAGATCGGGGCTGCCAAGAGACCCTGTCTTGGCACCCTGCCTGAGGGAGGATTGACCTCCGGGAGCTTCTCCACCACCATGGACACTTCCCGGATTAGCTGTGAGTAGTCCACCTTGGACCATGGGTCCATGATCAGTAGCTATGTGACGTATTCGCTCCACCTTTGTTCTTCATTGTTTAGACCTTGTGAGTTGTCCTACATGATCAAGGCACATATGTAATTCTTTTGTTGTTGCTATGTTGAGTTTGCTGGGAGCTGATGGGTTATGAGATTATGGAGATTGTGGTGATTAATATATTTGGTTCTTCTCCTTTTATATTTATGTTCTTGAGTAATTCTTGCATGTTCTCCGTTGCTATTTATTGCTTTGGCCAAGTAGTAGGTAGTAACTCCAAGAGGGAGCGTTATGCCCCCCAATGACTAGCTTGAGTGACAGAAACATGAGTCTATGGGGATGTGTTGTTGCCACAAGGGGGAAAACAATGGTGCTTGTACTTGCGGGTGCAAGGATTGTTTACTTTACGCAAAGTTCTTTTAATGCAATTGTCTGTTGCTTTGGGTTTACACTTTGGGTGGGGCTCGAAACTTAATACCAGCGAGATGTTCTGGATAGATATCTCAAGGTGTATGATTAGTGAGTAGATGCAGATGGATTTTGGTCTACTTGTCTTGGCGTACTACCCATGCTTTTGAACGTCTTGCTTTCTTTTGTAGCATAGTTAACATTGCGGTGTGTTTTTAATCTTGTCAATTTCCCAACTGTAATTTGTTCACCTTGCATAGTTGTTTATCGTCTTTTTGGAGAGAGACATCACTAGTGAACTTCATGGGACCCCGGTCCATATTTCCACCACTGTTTACACCCTCAATTTACTTCTCGTTTTACTTTCTAGTCGCAATTATCATTACCATTATCTCTTGCGTTTGACCCTTTGTAAACGACAAGGCCGGAGAGATTGACAACCTCTCTGTACTCGTTGGGAGCAAAGTTATTTGTATTTGTTTGCAGGTCCAGGCAAATCAAGTGATTATCATAAATGATGCCTCACTTGCCGTACCACCTACTTGTTTCGTTGGAGTCCTACTGGTTCGATCTCAACCTTGGTATCTTTGCCAAGGGAAATTACCGCTATGCTATATCTCAACCTTCCACTTGGGGTAGTCAACGAGCTAATTTCTAGCATCAGCTGATGGCTAGAAGTGATAATGGCTTCTCGCCCTTCGTTGGTTACCCCAAGTGGAAGGTGAGATGCAGTGTAGCGACAAATTTCCCTCGGTGAAGATACCGAGGTTGAGTAGCGTCCAGTAGGACTCCGACAATGATAAGTAGGTGGTGAAGTGAACAATGGCGCCGTTCACAACTCAGGGTTGCTTACTTCACCTGGACCTGCACACGATACAATTAACTTTGCTCCCAACGAAGTTCAGAGAGGTTGTCAATCTCTCCGGTCTTATTGTTTACAAAGGGTCAAACACACAAGGGATAATGATAATGATAGCAACTGAAAGTAAATACGGAAAAAGGAAATAGCTTGTAAACAATAATGAGGATATGGACCGGGGTCCCGTGATATTCACTAGTGATGTCTCTCTCCCAAAAGACGATAAAACTGCTATGCGAGGTAAACAAATTACAGATGGGCAATTGATAGGATTATGAACGCACCGCAATGCTAACTATGCTACAAAAGAAAGGAAGAGGCTCATAAGCATGGGCAATACACCAAAATAAGTAGACCGAAATCCATCAACATCTACTACTAATCATCCACCTTGAGATATCTATCCAGAACATCTCACTGGTATTAATTTGTGAGTCCCACCCAAAGTGTAAACCCAAAGCAACAGACAACTGCATTAAAAGAACTTTGCGCAAAGTAAACTATCCTTGCAACCGCGGTTACAAGCACCGTTGTTTTCCCCCTTGTGGCCACATCACATCCCCTAGACTCATGTTTATGTCATTCAAGCGTGTCATCAGGGGGCATGTACCCACAATCGAGCATAACGTTCCCTCTTGGAGTTACTACCCACCACTTGTCCAAAGCAATAAACAACAACGGATAACATGCAAGAATTACTTAGGAACAAAAATATAAGAGATCAAAACCAAATATATTACTCTATCACGATCTGACATAATCTCATAATCCATCGGATCCCATCAAACTCAACATAACAAAAGCAGAATAATTACGTATGTGACTCGTTCATGTAGGGCAGCTCACGAGGTCTAAACCATGAAGAACAAAGGGGGAGGAGAACATCACATAGCTACTGATCACGGACCCATGGTCCAAGGTAGACTACTCATGGAACATTAGGGAAGTGTCCATGGTGGAGGATAAGCTCCCGAAGGTCGATCCTCCCTCCGGCGGGGTGTCGGGAAGGGTCTTGATGGTGCTCCCGATCTTGGAAGCGCGGCGGCAGCGGAACAGAGGCGAGATTGGAAAATAGTGTTCTGTCTTCGGAGTTTCCCGTAACAGAGGAATAAATAGGCGAAGGGGGGCAGACAGGGGGGCCACCCGGGGCCCAGGCGCCCCCTGGCGCGACCAAGCCCCTGGCTGCGCCAGGTGGACGCCTGGGGCCCTGGTGGTGGCCCTTTGGACCCACTTGGGTGCTTCTGGAAGACTCCGTTATGATGATTTTTTATCCAATTTTTCCCGAATTTTTGGAGCACTTTTAATCTGGGGGAAACCTGGAATAGAAAAACAGCAGAAAACAGAAACTGGCACTGGGGTGCACTGAGTTAGTAGGTTAGTCCAAATATGATCAAAAGTATATGAAAGTGTATCTAGATCATAGCAATATCACACAAAACATTCATGGAGCGAGCAGAAATCATCGATACGTTTGAGACGTATCAACATCCCCAAGCTTAATTCCTGCTCGTCCTCGAGTAGGTAAATGATAACAGGCATAATTTCTGTGGTGACATGCTAGCAACCATATAGGAACTTTGAAAAGTAAAGAAATCAAGGTATGTAATTCACTTCAAGTCATAACATGCAAGAGTCTATATTAGCATTGAAGCAAGCAACCAAAGATCATTAGGTGCAAGATCTCTCATTGTCCGTGACTCGAATGTCTCTAGATGGTGTTTGCGTGCAAGAAGGGGGATAGGGAATACGAGAAAAAAGGTATTTTTGTGTTGAGAACTCAATCTACTAAAGTTTCACACTTGGTCTTCTTTGGAATCTTATCTTGACTCGTCCCAGACCACTAGCCAGGTACAAGTCAATTTGATCCACTCCTTTTCGATATTTTGAGCACTCATGCAATGGATGAGCGTAAGTACGAGAGTTGACACTTAGGATGGAAAAGAGAGAATATGGTGGAGGAGGAAGACAAAAAGGATGAGAAAGGCTCACATCAATAAGGACAATCATAGGCGAGAAGGCCAAATGATAGATATGATGTGAGGAGTAGGGATTGCCATGCAACGGATGCACATATGAGCTAAGGTAAGCTCTCCAATGGAACTAGTGGGGGTGCATCCAACTTGCTTGCTCAAGAAGACCTAGAGCTCATTTGAGGAGGCTCATCATTGGAATATACAAGCCAAGTTCTAAAGTGTGAAGGTACCCACATAGCTATATGCATGAATGATAATCTCCATGGAGTACATGATATAAGAGGGAGTACGAGTGTGGATCTCTCAAGAGGAATAGTAGTGTTCCCCTTTCTCTCTTTTTATTTCTGTTTTATCTTTTTTTCTAATTTTTTGTATTTTTTTGGTGGCCTCAATGACTCTTTCTATTACTCTCATTTTTCCTCTTTGGGATCTTTTAATTTTGTCCTCTTTGGGATCTTTTGATTTTTCCACTTTGGGATCTTTTCCTCACTTTAGGGGCAACAACCTAAATTTTACAAGAATATAGGAGATCTTTCACACTTTACAAAGTACTCAAATCATAAAAGATGTAACTATCATTATGTATGCAAATTTATGCCTCTGCCAGTGTAGCAGGATATGCAATGATACTAGCGCGTCATGTAGAAATTATTACGTCAAGGCCCAACTAGCATGCGGCTCATCGATCAAGCAAGTAACATGTATGACATGAAGATCAAGTCATGAGAAGATGGATGTAGCATGGCAATATATCTCGGAAAGGCTATGAAAATGCCTTGGTAGGTAGGTATGGTGGCTGTTTTGAGGAAGGATATAAGGAGGTTTATGATGACAGAGCGTATCGTGCCAAGGGTTTGGATGTACCGGCGAAGGTGGACGCCAACTCTCGTAGTGAGAAGAAAGCAATGCACGACACATGAGAGGCTAGAAAAATATGGGAAGGTGGAACTGTCAACTTTCGAATACTCACATTAGTCCGAAGAACTCATGCACTTATTATCGGTAACTCTCAATCTAATAAGGAGGTTTCACAAAGAGACAAGTACCCCGAGGAGGAGTGTATGGGGGTTTGGTTATCCTTGCGCATCCTCGACTCATGGTATGTGAGTGTACTCTAATATTCGACCCCTCAGAAGAGTAGTTATCCATCTAGTAGCTAGAGTTCTCAACTAATTTGTAGGTTTTAAAAATAAACACGGATTTCCCAAAATACGACATCTATCACTAATAGGCTAAAGCTCTTGACACCAAAAGTCCAAACATTACTCAAAACAACACCTCAAAACTATTGCAAGTTACTACTACAAAAGAATAGCAACCTCAATTACCTACTTCAAGTCAAGACACACAACTCAGTGCAACAGGAAAACTCTCTAAACAAGATAAACATGAAAACTCAAGAGAGTTCTAGCAACAAACTAAACAAAAGCTCTTTGAAAAGATAAACATGAAAGCTAAGAGCAAAACATGACAGCAGCTACGGAAAAATAAAGAACAAACACAACAAAGATAAGCAGGAAAAATTCCTATGTTGTGTTCTAAATTCTGGAAGTGGTGCGTGTTTCTCTCCCACACAAAGAAAGCTGGGTTCTAACATGTTATGAACAGCAAGAAAAGCTAAAGAAAACTAAAAACAAAACCTAAGAGCGAGACGCTCGAAGAATAGCACATAACGCATGAAGTGATAAAAATATAGTGAAACGAGAGACGAACTGATAATTGTCGATGGAGAAGGGGATGCACGGGGGCATCCCCAAGATTGAACGCTTGACACTTCTTAATCTTCTTTCATCATCTTCCCTCGCACACTTGAAAACTCCCTTCATACATAACTCATCATAATCTGATTAGCGAGGTTAGTACCCATAATAAAATATATTTTTCTCTACTGGAAATAAAGATAATCTTGAAGAGCACTGTTTCTCAAGATTGCCAAAAAGTTTTTGCAAACAAAAAGCAAGCTTAAGGTTTGCAAAACGAAGAAAATACAAAACATGACAGAATCTGTGAAAAACAGACCAGCAGGTAGTAAATAATTTTTTAGGGATACTTCTGCAACTGAAATAAAAAAACTCAGAACATACGAAAGTTTCGTAATTGTATGGATGATGTTGTGTAAAGAATTAAGCTCAAAAAGATGAACTGGGATTTTTTTGTGATTTTTCTAGTCACGAGGACTGAATCTGTTTTCTGGACAGCATGTCACAACTTTCACTTCCCTTGTCGTATGAGGCTATAGAAGGAACAAAGCTTGAAAAGTAAAGATAAAATGATGTTGCTACAGTAGTAACAATCATCAATACCACTAAAAACAGAAGAAAATAAAAAGGAAAACCTAAATTCGTTGCGGGCTGCCTCCCGAAAGCGCTTCCTTAAAGCCATTAGCTAGGCTTAATGCAAATAGATCAAGTCTTTTCAAGAAAATAACTAGCCCGTGTGACGGACTCAAAAGGCAACTTAATATTTTTCCTAGGGAAGTGTTCCATCCCTTTCTTGAGAGGGAATTGGAATTTTATAGTCCCTTCTTTCATATCAATAACAGCACCCACGGTGCGAAGAAAAGGACGTCCCAAAATAATTGGACAAGAAGGTTCACATTCAATGTCCATAATAGTAAAATCAACGGGAACATAACTGTCATTTACAATGATAAGAACATCATCTATCTTCCCCAAAGATTTCTTTACGGAAGAATCGACGAGACGAACACCAAAAGAACAAGCATCAAAAGGATTCATTTCAAATATATCATACATTCTTTTGGGCATACCAGAGGTAATAGCTCCAACATCACATAAAGCATAGCAAGAAAAATTATTCAACTTAATTTTAATCATAGGATCCCAACCATCTTCTAGCTTTCTAGGTATGGAGGCTTCTACCCTAAGCTTATCCTCCCTATCTTTGATGAGAGCATTAGTGATATGCTTCGTGAAGGAAAGATTAAGTGTGCTAGTGTGGGGGTCTCTAGACATCTTGTGAAGGAAACGAATAACTTTATAAAGGGTGCAATTATCAAAATCAAGGTCACTACTATCAAGTAGATGTTGGGGCTCGCAGCAGAAAACACAAATTTTTCTAACTAGCGTTCCCATAACCCAAGATCTAGCTAGTCGTATTACCGTAACGGAAAGGAGTGCGGAAATAACATACCTCGGGGTGTAGTCCGTTGCGCGGGAAACGTTCCCGCAAACGTGGTTGATGTAGGCGATCAAGTTTCACAGCCCCCTGGCTGTGTTGAGCACCCGGATGGGTGTAGTGCCACACGTGTAGCACCTCGTAGTACTCGCACACGTATGAGACTCGATGACGACCTCCGTTCTCCGATCCAGCGAAGGTGGCGGAAGCAGACCTCCAGACGGAGCTTCGGCAGCACGACGGCCTCCGATTCTAGCAGAGAAGCCTCAATTCCACTATAGGCTCACACTAGGGAGCCCACCGTGAAAGATACAAGGGAGGGGAGAAGACCGGAGAAAACCGATCTCAATTCGGAGTAATATTTATTTTCTCACAAATTTCTGTGTATTAAATATGTGCACCCTGCCCATCTATATATAGGCAGAGGGGAGGGAGTCAACCCCTCTCCCTTAGCAATGTGGGACTAAAGTTCCTTTGCTAAGGGGGTGGCCGACCAAGGGGGGGGGGGAGGGGGCGCACCCCTCATGGGCCCTAGCGCCTCCCCCTTCTTTCCTTTTTCTTTTTTCCCTTTTATTTCCCCTAATGGGCCTTTTCTCCACTAAGGCCCATTGCACATATTAATTATAAATAAAATGATTTTAATTATTAATTCAATTAATTAATAACTAAAACATAATATTCCATCTCACTCCGAATTTGTTTGGTTCAACACGGTACTTCTCCGATGTTGTTTCCTTTATTCTCTGGTTACTCCGATGGTTCCTAAAAAGGTCTCCGATTTCATCGAGCCCTTAAGTGTCTTACCCTACGGTCCGAGAACACTCCAGTCATGACAGAGATGAGGCTACGGTCAATGATCATCAGCGGGACCTGGATGCCCATAATGACCCCTGTGCATTCCGGATATCAAACACCGATTGGACCTTACGCCGTATAGCATTCCCTTTGTCAGCGATACTGGATTGTTCCGAGATTCGATCAATGACATCTTATGTCTGGTTCAACCTCGTTCTGAACTAATCCTCATTCACTCGTTCCCGTGATATTCATCCCCGTGACCTAGTCACACGCTGCAGCTTTATGGATGAAATCTCACCGAGTGGGCCCCAAGTATCTATCCACTATATGGATTGACAAATCCCGCTCTTGTAATAATACTCCTCAACATATCTCCACGGAATATCCAAGATACAACCGTTATGACCCGCATATTTCAGTCAGGTGGTGGGATGTAGGTCAAAGCATCCGGGAAGATAGCAATTATGCACGTACTCACGGTCAAAGGAACGGTCTACCACGTTCTGTAATTACAACACTAAACCTTCACAAGATTTGATCATGCTGTAATGCTTACTTTGGGTAATGTTCATCACGTCACTTAACCAGTGAGGTGACCTCATAGTCAAGAGACTTAATTGTCCATGATCGCGAAACCACGACCATCATGTTGACCATGAACTAGTTATCGATGTAGAGGCTAACTAGGAACTCTGGGGGTTTCTATACCACACCTGCATCATTGTTTCACTGGTACAGTTCTAGCATGGTATGAAACGGGTTATGAACTTGCTTAGATATATTGGAATAATCATATATTATTTGCCTCTAGAGCATATATCCAACAGTATTATTTTAGAGCATATATTATTTTAGAGAATAGTCCTCAGTATTCCTCATATACTGAATGCATGGACTTTATTCAGATTCTGTGTTTTATTCCTAAAGCACATCAGAATCTGTTCTTCTTCCAAGAACTTTTGAGTCATTCTGTTGTTGGATTAACAATGCATGTTATATGGTAGAATCATATGTCAGGAACATATAAGATCACATGTCCAGTACATGGTGCATCTCTATTCTTCCATCAAGACATTGCTTGTGATATTTGGATTTCATCCATTATATAATTTCTAGCCACAAGAACCTGTTTCTTGTCTTAGAAGATTATGCCAACCTTCACTTTGTTTCATTATCCGTATCTTAATCTACTCATATAGATTTCAACGTGTAATGTGTTGGTATTTCACATAAAATAAGATTCTTGCAATCTTGTATTTTATTTACCTTATGCCCTATATATATCATAATGCACATATGTATATAAGACGATTCTCTATATACACAATTAATGCATATCCATATATATACATATGAGATCATTCTTCACACATATCAATGCATATATGTTTGAGACAATGATCATGCTCCCACTCAAATATATCCATCATATACTCATATATTTGTGGTTCAGCTTTGATCAAGTCATTTTATTGTTCACTATGTCTCACATAATGACAAATCTTCAAAGCTCCCACTCAGTTTCATGAAACTGCAGGGCCACTCAATATTTTGGTCATCACAAAATCACTTGATCAAATCAAGGTTGAGGGTTCCTGTCTTGAGGTACTATAGTCCATCCTTTTAACGAAATAACCTTCGTCATGCCCATTGCAATTCTCTTTCAAATCTCAAATTTGACTGAGATGCAATTTCAGGCTATGGTCCATCGTAGTGTAAATGAAATATTTTATTGATTAAAGCATTCCTACGTTTCCGTAGTCAATCACCATTGAACTTTGGTCATAACCAAATAATGCCTTATGCCCATTATATTATTCTCAATAACTCTCCAGTTTGTAGAGAATATGAAATAACCGATTTATTTCACGGGATGTGAGCCATCCTATATGTAACTCAATATTATTTCATTTCTCCTCGTGTTCTAGGCTACCATCATTCCTTTGTGTCTCAAGCAATGTTATTCTTTATTGTTTTATTAAGAAGACTCATGATTATTGTTCTGTACAGAACGTATTCATGACAACCTTCTAAATTCAACAATGGCTTCAATTCATATACCAAGATTAATCATCTATGGCATATCCTTCCTTATAAAGTGTCATTACAGCGGAACATGCTTCCGTTGCAATACTCTGATATTCTGAAGGGAAGGTCCAATACCCTGGTCAAAGTTTCCATTATCTCCCATTGGATCCGTGTCGAGAGACTTCTTCTCGCATTACCAATCAAGCAACACACATTTTGCTATTCGGGGAGAATATGTAATTTCAATTGCTTGTAGTTTTATTACAAAGAAATTCTTTCTTTTAAGAAACCTTATAACACCATCAATTATGGAGCTATCTTGTCTCATTAGATTCGGGATGGTTTCCTATTCATGAAGTGGGCGTTTTAACTTAATGAATTAAACAACCTTATTCGACAATAACTATAGTGCTAGGGGAAAGAACGTTTAGACCATACTACGGTTTAGTATGACTACGAATGGTTTAAGTAGTCTAGCACTTTCAACTTCCATCGTAGTTTGTGGTACAACTTCCACAAGTCTCCCATTATGTCAATATCAATACTTATCACTTCGGATCGTAGCGTAGTGATATGTACCCTTGTATTCTCACTTCTCACTGTGATTCCTGAATCTCAGTTTTATGATCTCAATTGAATACAACTTTCAATTAATCATATGAAGTCTTTAATGATAACTCACGTGCCCATTTAGTACATCATTTATGTATAATGATTGGCACAAGTTCTACTTTCTAGAACCTTGTCATGGTTATATTTATTGCAGAGGTTAATAGATCGTGTATCAAATCCATCTCATGCAATCAAGTTATGATTTTCATTAGATAATGAACTCACAAGTTAATAGATCATACATTTAATGATTTCATCAGTTATGAAGTCACCTCATGCAATCAAATCTTTGACTTGTTATAATCAAGACAACTTTATCATTAAACATTGAATATTTCTTGACAATAATAGCAGTATTATAAATGCTTTCTATCATATCATAAATCAAGACGTAATCAAAGTATAAGCACACTTTTATTCATAAAGATGGAACAACTGACTTGTCTCATTACATGAATAACTTTGTCTCGCGAGATGCAAGACACACAACTAAGTGTTCATACTATAATGATTACATAAGATTTATCTAATACTCTAAGTATCTCCTATGATAGATGTCTCGGTGGAATCCATGCTGGCCATTGTAACACCCTCAGATGCTTGTAACAGTAATCATCATCACTGTTGACTATCACTGTTTGCTAATCACTGTTATCCCCTGTCCCTAATCAAACTTTGCTTCAGCTCTTTCCACACCATGCTGTTTGGTAATCAAAACACAAAGCCAAATGCACCTTGCTCATCTAACAAACCAAACCCTAGTTGAGACTACCTTAATTGGAAATTAAAACAAAAGTGCTACAATATAGTTGTTCCAAAAATCATGGAACTATTTTTGTAAATTGCCTAAAATCATTGCAATCATGTTGGACTAACTTTGGTAATTTTTGAAGTTACAGAAAATTCCAAACAATTCAAACAGTAGGTTAAAACCCTTACTTGGGGCGTTTAATATTGAAAATAAATATCTAATGATTTTATTTTGCTTCAAAACTTTTTGTGGCACTGACATATAATGTTATACTAATATTGGGACACCTAACCCATTTTACAAAAATGCCATGGTGGTCAAGTTAAATGCCAACAGAAAATATATAAAAAAAAACCTAGCTAACCCCCCCCCATGGGCGAAGCCCATCCCCCTGGGCCACAGCCGGCCCACTCGGCCCCCCTTCATCCCCTACCTGCCCCCCGTCCTCTCCCTCGTTCCACAGTCGCCATGGACGGGGTGGGCAGAGAGCACTGTGGCCGTGCGCCCCCACCTTCCACCTGCCCTACCTGCCCCTCTCGTGGTCAAGAGCGTGCCCACGCCGTCTGGATCGGAGTCCACTTCCATTTTCCCCCTCACCTCGCCCCTCCCTCCTGCACTGTACCACCCCGGCGCCGCCGCCGCCACGGGCTCAGCGCCTTCGTGGCCAGCCGCGTCCTCGAGCAGCGTGGGGGAGTCCAGGAGCTGCACCGTCGAGTCCTCCTTCAACCTCTGCGGCGGGACGAGGCTTCGGAGCACCACGCCCGTCACCATCATCCTCATCACCGCCCCGGCCACCGGCAAGAACCTCGTCGATTCGCCGTCGACGCCGCACCTCCCGCCTCCCCGTGCTCGTCCCTGCCACCACAGTGAGCGCTGCCTTCGATTCCCGCCCTCCCTTGCATCCATTTGACACCGGGCTGCCCCCCCTCCGTTCGTCGCCGCCATGGACGGAGGCCATGCTCGCCGCTGTCCGCACCCGTACTCGCCCTGGAGTCCACCTCCGCCGCTCGCCGTGCAGCCGCCAGCACCGCGCCCGCCCCCTGCCCTGCTCCTCCACTCGCCCCCTCGCCGTGCCCCGGCTCCCCGCCGGTGAGCCTGTACGAGTTGGGCACGGGGCTAATCCCCCTGCTAACCATATCTCATAAGAAATAACCCCCACCGTAACCCCCCTGACTAGAGGGCCCCACCACCCCCTAACCCCCTAGTTAACAGATAACCCCCCCCCTTGGGTGACTGACAGTGGGCCCAAGGCCATTTAAATTAGAACTAATAAAAAAATGTTAGATATTAACCCCTCTGTGAGTATGACATGTGGGCCCTTGCCCCTTTAATCTAATTAAAATGTTTAATTAACCACTGTGTCAATGACACATGGGTCCCACCTGTAAGTTAATTAATTAACTGATTTAATTTAGCCCTGTTAGACTTACATGTGGGACCCCACTGGTATTTGAATTTAATTAAATATTTTATTAGCATGTGAGGCTGACCAGTGGGTCCCACTGGTCAGGTTTGACCAGTCAACCCTCTGTGGATAATGTTTAGGATAATGTTTAATAAATAATAAAAGGAAATCCAGAAAATCATTTAAATTGATTTAAACTTTGAAATTCAATAACTTTTAAACCGTAACTCGGATTCAAAAACTTTATACATGAAAATTGATCAGAAAAATATAACGAATACGAATACGCTGTCCGTATGTCTACCACACCCCCCTAACACAACGAACATCGAACATTCCCCCTCCGGACCGACTGTCCGGTAAATTGTCCGGTACTGATAGAGTGCCCGGATGAATTTATTCCGAACACGAAAGTTGTCCGGAATGGTTCAAATAGCACGGATACACCCCCCTTATGTTGTTCCGGTAACCACGACACCTCCGGCTTGATCCTTCCCCCTCCGGACACCCTGTCCGGTAATCACCCGGAGCCGGTAGTTCATCCCCAGATGAATTCCCGCTCCGAGCATATTGCATTGCACTGCGTTAGAATACCGTTAACATTTCATCTATCATGTCATGCATCTGTTTGTATATGCTTACTGTGTATTTACTGTTTCTTCCCCCTCTTAATCTTTGGTAGACCCCGCTGCTGCCGTCGACTACACCGCTGCTGAGTACGACTACGTCGTCGACGACCCTACTACTACCGTCGAGCTTGCAGGCAAGCAGAGCCATTCTCTTCCCCAGATATCGCCTATCTTTCCGTACATTTCTTGCACTAGGCATTGTTACTGCTGCTGCTACGATTACAATCCTATTCAACTGCATAGCCTGAATTTTGTCGCCCCTTGATGTGCCTTCCTTTGTCCTATGCTGCCTATTATTATTGTGCATTATTCAGCAGTGAGCCCTGCGCATTGTTAGCTAGGATTAGATAGAGGGACGTGATCACTCCGGGGAGTGGACGCGGATACTTATATTATGACTGCACAGGTACGGTACAATGCAGACACCGCCTCAGGCCCTACCTGGGTTATGCCTAGTCACCTCAAGTGTGAGCCATCAAGGAGTAATCCTTGTACTCCACTCGAGGCTGACTTTGTCTTACCGTCATAGGGTCCTGTAAGCGAGTGTCCTTCAGGTAAGAAGTCGGGCGACCCAAAGGTGCCCGCGAGAGGTATTGCGACGGGACGACAGGGAGGGCACGACCAGTGTACCGGTGTGCTTGGCCCCTGATCGTTGGCCGCGAGAGTTACCAACCCACGAAAGTCGAGCTCCTCCAGGAGCACACGCGAGACAAGGTAAGGAGACGGTTCACCTTGTTGGTAACCGCAGTGACTTGGTGGGACGACAGGGCAGGCACCGATGTACTGGTGGTCCTGGCTGTTGTCGTTGTCCACGGGTCGGTTAAGTCGAGGCAAGGATAATGGTTGTCACGCAGGTTAATTAAAATACTAAATGGTTCAGTGAATGTCTTGAGTTGGCTATATGCCATGTACGCACTACCTACCCGTGGGAACTACGAGTTATGGGCTCCTCTGCTTCTTAGTGTCGTCCGAGGACTCTTCAGACGTCAGCAGTACTGCGGGCTGATTGCCGGGAAGTGGTGTTGTCTTATTTGCCACGGCGTGTGATTTGAATTTGCTTTGATTTAACTTCACCGGCCAGCCACGCACCGTGCAGGAGTACGTTTGGGTTGGGGTCCAAGGCCCGGCGTACTTAGGATTTAGACCGGCGGATGACCTCTCTGTTGAGTTTGAAAGATGGGCTATGAAGTGTCGGATAGCCTCGGTGGAGCGTTCCCTAACAAGGTTCCCGCCACCCTGGAGATCCGTGCGTGTAGCGTAACACAAGTGCACCCCTGCAGGGAAGATTGATCTATCGATAGCCGTGTCCACGGTAACAGGACGTTTTATGCTGAAGCTGGATCCTACCACTAGAAACTATTATTAAACTGTATGGTTCCGGGTTTCCTTCCTCGCGGGGATGTCGAGGAGGTGAATTCGAAGGCATTGTTAATTATTACAACTTATTATTATTCAATGTTGCAGCAACTTCTGCTTCATTGTTACTTTACTGCTTTATATCAACTGTTGGCTGATTCTTACCTCATGCTGCAAGACATCGTCGGAAGATGCTAGTCTTCGTTAGGCCTAGCTTATTACCCTTGCTCTGAACTTCTGTCTTCAGTCCACTATATACAGCCTCTTCATTCCATTGATATCATGCATAATGCTTAGTAGCGGACGTAAGACTCGCGGGTATACTAGATACTCACCTGCTTTATTTCCTTTACTGTTTTGCCTGATCGGCCGCTGCAGCCGACATTGGAGCCCAGGAGCAGGAGTACCCCGGAGGTGCCTACTACGACGTCGAGTTCCCCGTTGACCAGGAGTAGTACTGTGGATCCCAGGCAGGAGGCCTCGCCTTTTCGTTCTGTATCTCTGATGTGAATTGTGTTAGCCTTCTTAAGGCAAAACTTGACTAACTATGTCTGTACTCAGATATTATGGTTTGTATGACTTATATATTCGGGTCCGCGTGACTCCCTCTATTGTAATATATTTGTTTATCCTTTTGTGTTTAGTGTTGTGCTGTGATATTATCATCGTGGCACCCTAATCTCAGTCGTGTACCCTGTGTGTATGATTACTGTACACGGTCTGATTTTGGGGGCGTCACAAGTTGGTATCAGAGCCGACTGCCTGTAGGAAGCCACCCCACCACTACCTGGTCGAAGTTGAGTCTAGACTTTGAAAAACTATTTTGCTAACTTAATATTTGGCTTACGGGCCCACATCGATGTCACTACGTGTGATATCTATGGTATTAGGATCTTTTTCTCCTTACCTATGCTCTGGGAATCTACGCTCTTATCCTTGCTGGTAAGATTTACAAAAGCTGACATTAGGATCACGTTCTCTTGATTCCACCCGGCGTTTTTCTGGTGCATCCCCCATTGATTGAGTCGTGTTGCAGGCGTCGTACGCCAGATCCCAGACCGCGGATCCCATTCTCATTCTGGGCAGGCCGCGCGTTCTCTGGCATCAACTCCTGTGACCAACAGTTTTCTTGCGGCGTGATTGACATAGTGGAATCTATGTCGCGTCGTGTAATCCTTACCGCGGTCTGCGCGCCGCCTAGAGAGTCCTTTTTCCTTAATTTCTACGACGTTACGCTGCCCGATTTTCGGTTGATTCTATGTGTGGATGTGTATGTCTTATATGACTACTCCTATATATCCGCGCCTCCTCCCTGTTGTCGCTTTACCTCTTACTCGTTTCCGGTATTTTCGTTAAGTTGTTCATCGCTGAAATACCCCTGTTAATTCGAGCAGGATGGCTGGTCGTGGTGGTCGTGGTCGTGGTCGTGCTACCAACGACCCACCTCCGCCGCCGGATTACATGGCCGCGATGATGCAGCAGTTCGAGATGAATCGTCAGTTCATGCAGAATATCATGGCTCAGTTCCCTCAGCCGAATCAGAATGGGCACCACCATCAGCATGCCACCGTGACTCTGCACGACTTCACCCGCCTCAACCCCACTATGTTCCGCAACACTGTTCAGCCGCTGGATGCTGATGACTGGCTGCGCGACATCACTCACGAGCTGGAGTCTGCTAATGTCGATCCAGCTGACTATGTGAACTTTGCGTCTTATCATCTGAAAGGCGCCGCTGCTCAGTGGTGGAGCACCCACAAGCGTTCCCTGCCAGTCGAAGAAGTCATCACTTGGGATGAATTTCAGTCTGCTTTTCGCGGTCGCTACATTCCTCAGGGGATCATGGACCGTAAGGCGGAAGAATTCCGCAACCTCACTCAGGGTGACATGACTGTTGAAGCCTATCAGCGCGAGTTCCTCAACCTCTCTCGCTATGCGGAAAAAGAGATCGCCACTGATGCTCGCAGGCAGCAGAAGTTCCGTCGTGGCCTCAACCCAGAACTCAGGCTCGCTCTAGCCGTTCATGATTTCGCCAACTTCGCCACCATGGTGAACAAGGCTATCACCGTCGAGACTGCCCAGATGGAGCACAAGACCTCTCTGAAGCGTTATCGTGACGTTGGCTCATCTTCGGGCGCAACGCAGAAGCGTCGTATCTGGCTCCCTACCAGTGTGACCCACGCAGCTGTCCCTGCTCCAAGGCCGTCTTATGCTGCACCCCGTCTGCCTCCTCCACCGCAGATGCCAAGAGCTCTGCCTGCACCACCCAATGCTACACCCCTTCGTCCTCAGGATGGATTATGCTTCACGTGCCGCCAACCAGGGCATTTTTCCAGGGAGTGCCCCCTGAAACAGAAGCAACTGGTAGTTCACCCCGCTGGCCGTGGAAATGGTCGTGGCAACAACCGGACCCCCAACTATAATACTGGGTCTGCTGCTTATGCCCGTGGACATGCTAACAACGTCAATGTGGAAGAAGCTCAGCAACAACCCGCCACCGTGATGGGTACCCTTCTCGTTAATTCCGTACCTGCTACTGTTTTATTTGATACAGGAGCATCGCATTCATTCATGTCGGAAGCATTCGCATTGTCGCATAACTTCACGCTAGAAAAGATGAACCCACCGATGGTTGTCCGCACCCCAATAGGCCAATGTCAAACCACCAAGATAGTGCCCGGAACCATCATTGAAATTGAAGGGATTGAATTCCTTGTTTCCCCCATCGTTCTAAAGACTTCCACCATAGACCTAATTCTGGGCATGGATTGGTTGAAATTTCACGATGCCGCACTGTATTGTGGCACCAGCTCTGTCCGACTTTTACACCCCTCCGGCGAGATTGTTATCCACACCACCAGAGTAACCCGTAATGCTGAAACATAGATATTTATGATGAATGCTTTGAATGCCGCCCCCCTTGAAGGCATTGAGGCCGTTCCAGTCGTTCGCAATTTTCCCGACGTCTTCCCAGAAGAACTGCCGGGAATACCCCCGATCAGGGAAGTTGAATTCGTCATCGACTTGAAGCCAGGCACTGTTCCTATTGCCAAGCGTCCTTACAAGATGCCGCCACATGAACTCCTTGAACTTAAGGAGGAAATCGACAAGGCACTTCAGAAAGGATTCATTCGCCCCAGTTCCTCAGCTTGGGGAGCACCTTCGCTCTTTGTCAAGAAGAGCGATGGGACAAACCGATTGGTCCAAGATTATCGACCCATTAACCAAGCCACCATCCAGAACAAATACCCACTTCCCCGGATCAACGATCTGTATGATCAACTTGCCGGATCCAAGGTGTTTTCTAAACTCGACTTGAGGTTGGGTTATCACCAAATCCGAGTCCGTGATGAGGACATTCCGAAGACTGCCTTCATTACTCGCTATGGTTCATACGAGTACACCGTCATGTCCTTTGGCTTAACCAACGCTCCAGCCACCTTCTCCAGATTGATGAATTATATTTTCATGGAGTACCTCGACCAGTTCGTCGTGGTTTATCTGGATGATATCTTAATATATTCCAAGAATGAAGAAGAACATGCTGAACATCTACGTCTTATACTGAAGAAGCTTAGAGAACACAAACTCTACGCTAAGTTTTCTAAGTGTGAGTTCTGGCTTCCCGAAGTAACCTACCTTGGACATGTGATTTCCAAGGATGGCATTGCCGTCACCCCAGAACGTATCCAGGCTATTCTTGACTGGACTCCTCCCAAGACCGTCAAGCAAGTCCGCAGTTTCCTCGGACTCGCTAGCTATTGCCGCCGTTTCGTCGAGAATTTCTCCAAGATTGCTAGGCCTCTGACTAATCTGCTTCACAAAGGCATCAAGTTTGAGTGGACAGATAAATGTCAAGAAAGTTTTCAAGCACTCAAGGACAAGCTAACTTCTCCCCCGGTGCTCGCTCCCCCTGATACTCAGAAGGACTTCGTGATATATTGCGACGCGTCTCGTCAAGGATTAGGCTGTGTCCTGTTGCAAGAGCGCAAGGTGATTGCTTATGGCTCTCGTCAGTTGCGTGCCCACGAAGACAAGTACCCAACACATGATCTCGAATTGGCAGCAGTAATTTATGCATTGAAGCAGTGGCGACATTACCTCGTCGGTAATCGTTGTGAGGTCTACACCGACCACCAAAGTCTGAAGTACCTGTTTACTCAGCCAGACCTGAATCTTCGTCAACAACGATGGCTCGAGACAATAGCCGACTTCAACATGGATATTTCGTATACCCCGGGCAAGGCTAATGTGATGGCCGATGCCTTGAGCCGCAAAGCTTACTGTTCTGAACTTGAGGTTCAGGTGCAGCAACCACTCCTGTATGAAGAGTTTCGCAAGTTGAATCTCGAGATTGTTCCTCAAAGCTACGTCAATAACTTGGTTCTCGAGTCAAAACTCGACGCCCTCATCAAGAGTAGACAATCTCTGGCCCCTGACATTGTGAAGATCAAGCAGGACATCGCCGAAGGGAAGCCCTCCTCTTTTACCATTGATGCTAATGATGGTAATACTGTGTACTTCAAGGGCCGCTTAGTAGTTCCTGTGAGCCCGCCCCACATTAACTGTGGTCCGGATATCATGGAAGAAGCCCATAACTCTACCTTGTCAATCCACCCTGGCAGTACCAAGATGTATAAAGACCTTCGTCAACGGTACTGGTGGCCGTACATGAAGCAAGATATCGCTCGCTATGTTTCTCAATGTGACGTTTGCAGTCGCGTCAAAGTCGGACATCAGAAACCTGCTGGTTGGTTGCGACCACTCCCTCCTCCTGATTGGAAGTGGGACAAAGTCGAAATGGACTTCGTCACCGGTTTTCCTAAGTCACAGAAAGGTAACGATGCCATCTTTGTCGTCATCGACCGATTCTCCAAGATTGCTCACTTCCTACCGGTCAAGGAAACGATCACTGCTAGTCAGTTGGCACACTTGTATATCTGCCGAATTGTGTCACTCCACGGTATTCCGTTGGAGATCAGTTCAGATCGTGGCAGCATTTTCACCTCACGATACTGGAATAGTTTCATGGAAGCTTTCGGGACTCGTCTGAATCTCAGCACCGCTTATCACCCCCAGTCGCAAGGCCAAGTTGAACGAGTTAATCAAGTGCTGGAAGACATGCTTCGCGCTTGTGTCCTTTCTTTCGGCATGAAATGGGAGGATGCCCTCCCGTACGCGGAATTCTCGTACAACAATAGCTATCAGGCTAGCTTGAAGATGGCCCCCTTTGAAGTTCTATACGGACGTAAATGTCGAACCCCCCTGAATTGGTCAGGAACTGGGGAACGACCCTACTTCGGACCGGATCTTGTCCAAGAAGCTGAAGAACAAGTTCGCATTGTGCAAGAAAATCTCAAGGCCGCACAGTCTCGTCAGAAGAGCAACTATGACCGCAAACACCGTGAAATGGAGTATCAACCTGGTGAATACGCTTACCTCCGTGTCACTCCCATGAGGGGCACTCATCGCTTCGGTATCAAGGGCAAGTTGGCTCCTCGCTACATTGGCCCGTTCCGTATCCTTTCTAGGAGTGGACCCGTGGCATACCGGTTGGAATTGCCGCCGAACCTCTCCCAAGTCCACGATGTCTTCCATGTGTCGCAACTCCGTCGCTGCTTCAAGGATCCTATCCGCGAAGTGGAGCATGATATGATCGAGCTGCAACAAGACTTGACTTATCGAGAACATCCGTGCCGCATTCTCGATCAGTCTGAGCGTCGAACCCGCAACAAGACCGTCAAGTTCCTCAAGGTTCAGTGGTCGAATCATTCTGAAGATGAAGCCACTTGGGAACGCGAAGATCGCCTTCGCGATGAATACCCAGATCTTTTCCTCGCTACCACTTAAATTCTCGGGACGAGAATTCTTGTAGTGGGGGAGATTTGTAACACCCTCAGATGCTTGTAACAGTAATCATCATCACTGTTGACTATCACTGTTTGCTAATCACTGTTATCCCCTGTCCCTAATCAAACTTTGCTTCAGCTCTTTCCACACCATGCTGTTTGGTAATCAAAACACAAAGCCAAATGCACCTTGCTCATCTAACAAACCAAACCCTAGTTGAGACTACCTTAATTGGAAATTAAAACAAAAGTGCTACAATATAGTTGTTCCAAAAATCATGGAACTATTTTTGTAAATTGCCTAAAATCATTGCAATCATGTTGGACCAACTTTGGTAATTTTTGAAGTTACAGAAAATTCCAAACAATTCAAACAGTAGGTTAAAACCCTTACTTGGGGCGTTTAGTATTGAAAATAAATATCTAATGATTTTATTTTGCTTCAAAACTTTTTGTGGCACTGACATATAATGTTATACTAATATTGGGACACCTAACCCATTTTACAAAAATGCCATGGTGGTCAAGTTAAATGCCAACAGAAAATATATAAAAAAACACTAGCTAACCCCCCCCCCCCCATGGGCGAAGCCCATCCCCCTGGGCCACAGCCGGCCCACTCGGCCCCCCTTCATCCCCTACCTGCCCCCCGTCCTCTCCCTCGTTCCACAGTCGCCATGGACGGGGTGGGCAGAGAGCACTGTGGCCGTGCGCCCCCACCTTCCACCTGCCCTACCTGCCCCTCTCGTGGTCAAGAGCGTGCCCACGCCGTCTGGATCGGAGTCCACTTCCATTTTCTCCCTCACCTCGCCCCTCCCTCCTGCACTGTACCACCCCGGCGCCGCCGCCACCACGGGCTCAGCGCCTTCGTGGCCAGCCGCGTCCTCGAGCAGCGTGGGGGAGTCCAGGAGCTGCACCGTCGAGTCCTCCTTCAACCTCTGCGGCGGGACGAGGCTTCGGAGCACCACGCCCGTCACCATCATCCTCATCACCGCCCCGGCCACCGGCAAGAACCTCGTCGATTCGCCGTCGACGCCGCACCTCCCGCCTCCCCGTGCTCGTCCCTGCCACCACAGTGAGCGCTGCCTTCGATTCCCGCCCTCCCTTGCATCCATTTGACACCGGGCTGCCCCCCCCTCCGTTCGTCGCCGCCATGGACGGAGGCCATGCTCGCCGCTGTCCGCCTCCTAGCCGCACCCGTACTCGCCCTGGAGTCCACCTCCGCCGCTCGCCGTGCAGCCGCCAGCACCGCCCCCGCCCCCTGCCCTGCTCCTCCACTCGCCCCCTCGCCGTGCCCTGGCTGCCCGCCGGTGAGCCTGTACGAGTTGGGCACGGGGCTAATCCCCCTGCTAACCATATCTCATAAGAAATAACCCCCACCCTAACCCCCCTGACTAGAGGGCCCCACCACCCCCTAACCCCCTAGTTAACAGATAACCCCCCCCTTGGGTGACTGACAGTGGGCCCAAGGCCATTTAAATTAGAACTAATAAAAAAATGTTAGATATTAACCCCTCTGTGAGTATGACATGTGGGCCCTTGCCCCTTTAATCTAATTAAAATGTTTAATTAACCACTGTGTCAATGACACATGGGTCCCACCTGTAAGTTAATTAATTAACTGATTTAATTTAGCCCTGTTAGACTTACATGTGGGACCCCACTGATATTTGAATTTAATTAAATATTTTATTAGCATGTGAGGCTGACCAGTGGGTCCCACTGGACAGGTTTGACCAGTCAACCCTCTGTGGATAATGTTTAGGATAATGTTTAATAAATAATAAAAGGAAATCCAGAAAATCATTTAAATTGATTTAAACTTTGAAATTCAATAACTTTTAAACCGTAACTCGGATTCAAAAACTTTATACATGAAAATTGATCAGAAAAATATAACGAATACGAATACGCTGTCCGTATGTCTACCACACCCCCCTAACACAACGAACATCGAACATTCCCCCTCCGGACCGACTGTCCGGTAAATTGTCCGGTACTGATAGAGTGCCTGGATGAATTTATTCCGAACACGAAAGTTGTCCGGAATGGTTCAAATAGCACGGACACACCCCCCTTATGTTGTTCCGGTAACCACGACACCTCCGGCTTGATCCTTCCCCCTCCGGACACCCTGTCCGGTAATCACCCGGAGCCGGTAGTTCATCCCCAGATGAATTCCCGCTCCGAGCATATTGCATTGCACTGCGTTAGAATACCGTTAACATTTCATCTATCATGTCATGCATCTGTTTGTATATGCTTACTGTGTATTTACTGTTTCTTCCCCCCCTTAATCTTCGGTAGACCCCGCTGCTGCCGTCGACTACACCGCTGCTGAGTACGACTACGTCGTCGACGACCCTACTACTACCGTCGAGCTTGCAGGCAAGCAGAGCCATTCTCTTCCCCAGATATCGCCTATCTTTTCGTACATTTCTTGCACTAGGCATTGTTACTGCTGCTGCTACGATTACAATCCTATTCAACTGCATAGCCTGAATTTTGTCGCCCCTTGATGTGCCTTCCTTTGTCCTATGCTGCCTATTATTATTGTGCATTATTCAGCAGTGAGCCCTGCGCATTGTTAGCTAGGATTAGATAGAGGGCCGTGATCACTTCGGGGAGTGGACGCGGATACTTATATTATGACTGCACAGGTACGGTACAATGCAGACACCGCCTCAGGCCCTACCTGGGTTATGCCTAGTCACCTCAAGTGTGAGCCATCAAGGAGCACAGGTACCGGTGTGCTTGGCCCCTGATCGTTGGCCGCGAGAGTTACCAACCCACGAAAGTCGAGCTCCTCCAGGAGCACACGCGAGACAAGGTAAGGAGACGGTTTACCTTGTTGGTAACCGCAGTGACTTGGTGGGACGACAGGGCAGGCACCGATGTACTGGTGGTCCTGGCTGTTGTCGTTGTCCACGGGTCGGTTAAGTCGAGGCAACGATAATGGTTGTCACGCAGGTTAATTAAAATACTAAATGGTTCAGTGAATGTCTTGAGTTGGCTATATGCCATGTACGCACTACCTACCCGTGGGAACTACGAGTTATGGGCTCCTCTGCTTCTTAGTGTCGTCCGAGGACTCTTCAGACGTCAGCAGTACTGCGGGCTGATTGCCGGGAAGTGGTGTTGTCTTATTTGCCGCGGCGTGTGATTTGAATTTGCTTTGATTTAACTTCACCGGCCAGCCATGCACCGTGCAGGAGTACGTTTGGGTTGGGGTCCAAGGCCCGGCGTACTTAGGATTTAGACCGGCGGATGACCTCTCTGTTGAGTTTGAAAGATGGGCTATGAAGTGTCGGATAGCCTCGGTGGAGCGTTCCCTAACAAGGTTCCCGCCACCCTGGAGATCCGTGCGTGTAGCGTAACACAAGTGCACCCCTGCAGGGAAGATTGATCTATCGATAGCCGTGTCCACGGTAACAGGACGCTTTATGCTGAAGCTGGATCCTACCACTAGAAACTATTATTAAACTGTATGGTTCCGGGTTCCCTTCCTCGCGGGGATGTCGAGGAGGTGAATTCGGAGGCATTGTTAATTATTACAACTTATTATTATTCAATGTTGCAGCAACTTCTGCTTCATTGTTACTTTACTGCTTTATATCAACTGTTGGCTGATTCTTACCTCATGCTGCAAGACATCGTCGGAAGATGCTAGTCTTCGTTAGGCCTAGCTTCTTACCCTTGCTCTGAACTTCTGTCTTCAGTCCACTATATACAGCCTCTTCATTCCGTTGATATCATGCATAATGCTTAGTGGCGGACATAAGACTCGCGGGTATACTAGATACTCACCTGCTTTATTTCCTTTACTGTTTTGCCTGATCGGCCGCTGCAGCCGACGTTGGAGCCCAGGAGCAGGAGTACCCCGGAGGTGCCTACTACGACGTCGAGTTCCCTGTTGACCAGGAGTAGTACTGTGGATCCCAGGAAGGAGGCCTCGCCTTTTCGTTCTGTATCTCTGATGTGAATTGTGTTAGCCTTCTTAAGGCAAAACTTGACTAACTATGTCTGTAGTCAGATATTATGGTTTGTATGACTTATATATTCGGGTCCGCGTGACTCCCTCTATTGTAATATATTTGTTTATCCTTTTGTGTTTAGTGTTGTGCTGTGATATTATCATCGTGGCACCCTAATCTCAGTCGTGTACCCTGTGTGTATGATTACTGTACACGGTCTGATTTTGGGGGCGTCACAGCCATCAATTGACTTGATATCCATCAATCCTCGATTTCACCTCTTCCCGTCCATGCAACGGCAGGTCATGTTTTCACAAACCAGAATAAGTATCAGATACTCATTTACTGCAAGTGTTGTATAAGGGAATAAACATTTATAAAGTATATCAAGTATATACCATCTCCATCAACAACTTCTCCTTCAATGGGTTCAACCTCCAGGTACTGAAGTCTATCCATGAAGTCAGAGAACTCGAGGCTTTCACCTCTGCTGACATAGCCATGGACATGGTCTGTATAGCTTGGTGTAAGCGAGTGTAACACCGTGTATATCGCAGACTCATGTGTGGTTCCATAGTCAAAGTCATCTACGAGGCTCAGATGTATCTCATGCATCTTGGCCAAGTGTGCCTTCAGGCAAGAGCCTTCTTCCATCTTTGTAGAGAGAAACTCACTTTCTAACTCAAATCTGGCAACTCTAAACCGATGCAAGTTTGATGACTTCAGCTCATCGATCATATCGTATGTATCCAAATCAGCATACTCCTCACGCAAAGGTTGCGGAATGCTGGTTTCTATGATACCCTTAGCTATGGCATATGTCCTTCGACGATACTGATAATCAATCGCCGGTTGTGCATCCATGTCGTTTGCTGGAGGGTTTCCCACAGGCTCTTTAGTTAAGAATGAAAGGTTGATTCTCTTGAGCACGGCTCTAAGGCGTAAATACCAACTAATGAAGTTTGACCCATTTTCTTTAAGTCTTTCACCATGTAAGAAGCAAACCATTTCAAGGTACTGGGTACTATCCATTTTCTACAAACATAATTGCAAGGAACACAATTAAGACTAGTTCACAACAATGAGTTCATATAATCATATTATAAATGAGCTCGCACTAAAACAATTCATCCCTAGGAAGTTTTAGTGATTACATGATCCAGATTCACTGCCCGACCTCGAATATCACACGGCCGACGGGTCAGTTTCAAAGGTAGACAACAACTTGTGCGATCACATTATCTTATATGTACTATGTTTCATGCTCGATCTTTCGAACTCTATGTCGGGACCCGGGGTTAGCGTATGCAAGTACAGTTAGGACATAGTCATATGGAGAGCCGAGAACCGCACCCACTTGTCTAAGCAGACAAGGCCAAGCACTGAACATTCTCGGAAAGCATCGTACGTGAGGGGCATCCCATCCAGGCCGGATGATCAACTGAGATGGGTCCTCATCGTCCGCACACAAGTCAAATGATATGGGTGGTGAACTCCCATATTCAAAGACAAGTCGCCTCAACCATACTACCGACTATCTCAAAACTCTTACATAGACTTACTCCAGCCCGATCACTTAGTCGGGGTCTAGGGCGGGCTCGATCATACCACAAAGTGTGCACGAGACAGAGTCTCGAGCAATCGCATCGCGATGCCCCAAGCTGCGCACATCTAAGGGCCACTTGGTGTATGAAAGACCGCCAGCCAGAACACAACTAAGGTCTCGAAAACCCATACAAAGACATGCATGTTATCAACATACACGCAGCACACATGCCTTGTATGAACAGCAGGTACCATTGCAATTCTCTACAAAGTGTAAAATTTTATTGATAACTCTTATAGAGTGCACACAGAGATCAATACATGTGATCCAACATTACATTACAAGCGGAAGCAAATTATGTCTGAGTACAGACAAGTTTAACAAATGGCTTAAGAAGCCTTATTTAAAAACAAGCCCTCCACGAGGGAACCAGTCGTCTGACTGGGACTAGACTAGTTGGTCTTCAGTCGTCCAGCTCGATGAAGAAGCCACCTTCGGGGTCAGTGGCATCATCTAAAACATAGATTAAGCAAACGTGAGTACAAAGTCGTACTCAGCAAGACTTACATAGGAGCTATACTACTCATGCATATGTATCAAGGTAAAGGGAGGTGGGGTTCAATTGCAGAAGTGCCAGCTTTGACTTGGCTAATCCTGAACTACGAATACCATACTTTGAGGTAAGAAGCGTACACAAGTCCACTACTTTCTCCAACCAATACACCACTATGGTGCCTTCCTCCACTTCCCCACGAGAAAGCACGCCATAGCACTCACACTTATCTTGGTGTGTTTTAGAAGTATCCGGTTCAAGTTATCTAATAATCAAGCTAAGCTTTCCAAGAAGTCCATAACCGCGGACGCGGCTATTCGAATAGTTTTGTTAACCTTGCAAGGGTGTACCGCTACACACACATGATCATCATTTACCGCCTTTGTACTCGACACCGTTCAAGAGGTGTCGGCGAGGATGCTCACCACAACTGTTACCTCATAGCCGATCTAGTCCGAGAAAGCCGCCTACTTGGGTTGGTTACCACAATCGTCAACCCGACCGGTTTACCGAAGTGGACCCAAGTGATGTGTGCGTGGTGCATAAGCCGGTCTCGGGTGAGCCGTTCTCTCACTTAGCAACCAGGCCACAGACCTACCAGAACTCCGAACTATTGCGACATCTGGACATCGAAAGGGATGAGTTAGTAAGTTGAGAGGGGTCAGTGAGCCCAATGTGTGGTTGTACTCTTCATCTTGGATCACCACACAAGAACTCGTACTAGGGCGGTGTTCAACGAGACAACCCACCGTGTACTCCTACACAGCCTCTCATCGTTCACCTTGTATTAGGGTCGATTCACCAACACTTTTCTACTATCATCAACATGATCATTTCCATCCCGACTCACATCACAGTAACAACATGGTATCATACTAAGCATGCAATAAGAAGTAACATTGCAGGGGCCACATGATATCAAACAACTCCTACATTTGCTAGGATTTTGGTTTGCTTACTACTGTGACAAAATGATAGGTCATGCAAAGGAATGGGTTCATCTATGCGGTAGAAACGAAGCATGGTGATCATCCTAAACAATGCATAAGCGAGACATGAGAGGGAAGTGGGATTTTATCGACATGATCAATGGGGGTTTGCTTGCCTTGCTGACGAGGTTCGGGTTCGGGGTCTTCAACGTAGGGGGTGACCTCGGGTTCCGGCTCCACGTCTATCAGCAACATGACAATCATAGGATCAACATAATGTACAATGCACAATCACATGAATAAAATTGAAAGGTGATGTTCATGGTACTGATGTGTTGAGCATTCCATTTAAATGGAGTATATTGCATTTGAAATGCAAATTCAAACTCCACATTTGAATTCAACATTAACCAAGTTGTATGTGATATGGTTTGATCATTTTGAATCATCTTCAAATGTGTATGATATGTCTCTGATGTGTGATTGAAATGTAGCATGTTGCCATGGTTCAAGTTGAAAAAATATTTGATTTGAATTTGATTTAATTCCATTTAAATCAAATAGCAAATGCTACTGATCACATTTTAAATTCAACTCAAACAGAGTTGAAAGTTGCATATTTGGAAAGATAATTTTCTCCTGATCGCGGCGGCGCTGCACAGGGAGGACGATTCCGGCCACGGGAGGGGAAACGGAGGGCACCGGCTTGCACCTGGAGGTCTTCCGCGTCGTCTGGAAGTAACAGGGGTTCACAGGGAGGTCGGGAGCGACGACGGCGACGACTCCGGCGGAAACAGAGAACCGGCGAGGTCGTAGATGACGTTGTAGTGCACGGTTGGAGTTGATTCGGGGCTCGTTTGAACGCTAGCACGTGCAGGAGTCAAACGCGTGCACTGGGGGTTCACGACAAGCACTGGAGTGAGGAGGACGACGACCATGGCGGCGACGAGCTCCTGCTTCCATGGCGGATCCGGCTAGAGGAAGCAAAACGAGGGGGAGAAGTGAGGGGTTCCGGCCGTGAGCTAACCCTGAATCTATCTGGAGTGGTGGCTTGCTCGGGGAGGCGCTGGAGCTGCCGGAATTTGAAGTCGATCCTCGGCGGCCGGCGATGAAGACGACGAAGCTAGCGAGCTCGTGGAGGCGTCCTGCTACGATTCCTTTCGCAGGTCGATGAAGACGACGACGAGGAGCACGGTGGACTTGCTGGCTTGAGCTCTAGGCCACGGTGGCCACGCGGGGGCTCGACGGCGCTCCGGCGTTCTTCTCGGGCGACGACGAAACGGGCGAGAGAGGAGGGGAGGGAGCTCGTGGAGGGGGGGGGGGGAATGGACTGCGGAGGCTGCGAGGAGTCTCCAGGTGCGAGAAGAAGCCACGGGGAGGCCTGGAAGCTCCTCGACGGCGACGTGTCGTCTCCGGCTAGCTCGGTGGCATTCCACCGAGCAGCTTGGAGGCGCGGGAGGGGGAAGAAGACGCCCCTGCCCCTGTGGGCCGGCTGGGCTGGGGTGGGCTGACTTCGCCTGGGCGCCAGGTAAGGATTTCTGATTTCTTTTCTATTTTCCTTTTCTGACATTTGTTCTGTTTAGCTAAAATAAATAGCTAAACATTTTATTAAATGCTGAAAACTTTTATGTGGCCTCATAATAATATAGACTAGCCACTCATAAACTTTCAACATTTTTAAAATTCAAATAATTTGAATCTTAAATCAAATAGGGGTATTTCTTTAATTCCAAGGCACTGTTTGATTATTTGAAAAATCTATGAGCATGGGATGGGTCCCACATCACTTGATATGTGATCACACTCATTTATAAGACTTTTCAAAAATCTAACATGAATTTTTGGAGAAGATTTTTATCTGGCCTTTTTGAATTAATTCATCTGGGGGGTGTTCCTTCTCCCATTTGGATTTTGAAGTTGATTTCCTTTGAAAATTTGACATGATGCAAGGTTACTTGATCCTAGCACATTACCTAACAGAGGGTTCTGACAACTCGCCCCCACTCAACAGAATCTCGTCCCGAGATTCAGAAGTCTGCGGGAGGAAGGTGGGGTACTCGGCACTGAGACGGTCTTCTCTTTCCCACGTAGCTTCTCTTTCAGAGTGGTGTGACCATTGCACTTTCAGAAACCTAATCTTCTGACGACGAGTGACACGCTCTGCGGAATCAAGAATACGAACGGGGTATTCTCGATAAGAAAGGTCATCTTGGAGATCAAGCATTTCATGGTCGACTTCGCGGATGGGGTCCTTGAAGCAACGCCTGAGTTGGGACACATGGAATACATCATGTACTCGGGAGAGGTGCGGAGGTAGTTCAAGTTGGTAGGCAACTTCTCCACGTTTAGCAATAATGCGGAAAGGTCCGATGTAACGTGGGGCCAACTTGCCTTTGATACCGAAACGTTGGGTTCCCTTCAGAGGAGTAACCCGAAGTTAAGCCTTCTCATCCAGATTGTAGCTCTCTTGCCTATGATGATGATCATAGTAGCTTTTCTGACGAGACTGGGCTGCTTTCAATTGATCACGAACAATGCGAACTTGCTCTTCTGCTTCCTTGATCATGTCCGATCCAAAGAATTGTCTTTCATCGGTTTCTGACCAGTTTAGTGGTGTTCGACATCGTCGTCCATATAGGAGTTCAAAAGGAGCCATGTTCAGACTAGATTGAAAACTATTGTTATAAGCAAATTCGGCAAATGGAAGAGACTTCTCCCAAATCTTTCCGAATGAGATAACACAAGCTCTGAGCATGTCTTCAAGAATTTGGTTAACCCTTTCGACTTGACCGCTAGACTGAGGATGGAAAGCTGTACTAAAGGAGAGATGAGTTCCCATAGCATTCTGAAAGTTTCCCCAAAATCTAGAGGTAAAAAGGTTACCACGATCAGAATTGATTTCCAAAGGAACACCATGAAGGGATACAATTCTAGAGATGTACAAGTCCGCTAACTGGCTAGCAGTTATAGACTCGCGAACCAGAAGGAAGTGAGCAACTTTGGAAAGCCTATCTATGACAACGAAGATGGCATTGTTTCTTTTCTGGGTTCTTGGAAAACCGGTGATGAAGTCCATACCGACTTTGTCCCATTTCCACTCGGGAATAGACAAAGGTTGAAGTGTACCAGCAGGTCTTTGATGTTCTGCCTTAATGCGACGACAAACATCACATTCGGCAACAAATTGAGCAATGTCTCTCTTCATCCTAGTCCACCAAAATCTCTGGCGTAGATCTCGGTACATTTTTGTGCTACCGGGATGAATTGAGAGGGGTGTATCATGGGCTTCTTTGAGGATGAGTTGCCTTAGTTCCTTATTCTTAGGTACTACCAAACGATTTTCAAAGAATACCGTTCCTTTGCTATCTGTGGAGAAACATTTAGCAACTCCGCTAGAAATGTTCTCCTTGATTCGGCGAACACCTAGTGCACGCCTTTGGGCAACTATGATTTGATCCTCAAGAGTTGGTTTCGCCACCAAGGTAGAAAGATAGCCATGAGGAACAATCTCAAGATTGAGCTTGCGAAAGTCTTCATGAACAAGTGGTTTATACTGTTGTAACATGAGGTTGTTACAATACGACTTACGACTTAGTGCATCAGCCATGACATTGGCTTTGCCTGGGGTGTAAGAAATTACTACGTCGTAATCTTTTATCAACTCAATCCAGCGTCTTTGCCTGAGATTAAGATCTGGCTGGGTGAAAATATATTTGAGGCTTTGGTGGTCGGAATAAATCTCGCAACGGTTACCAAGGAGGTAATGTCGCCAAGTTGTTAGGGCATGAACTACGGCAGCGAGTTCAAGGTCATGGGTAGGATAGTTCTCTTCATGTGGCCGCAACTGGCGTGAAGCATAAGCTACCACATGTCGATCTTGCAGAAGGATGCATCCTAACCCTTGCCATGATGCGTCACAATAGATCTCGAAATCCTTTTTGGTGTCTGGAGGTGCAAGTACAGGTGCAGAAGTCAATCTTCTTTTTAGCTATTGAAAGCCTTCCTCGCACTTGGGAGTCCATAGGAATTTCTTATCTTTCTTGAGGAGTTCAGTTAGAGGCTTTGCAACTTTAGAAAAGTTCTCGACGAAGCGACGGCAATAGCTGGCTAGGCCAAGAAAACTCCTAACTTGCTTAACCGATTCAGGTGGAGTCCAGTCAAAGACGGCCTGAACTCTCTCGGGATTCACAGCAATGCCTTTTGCAGAAATCACGTGGCCTAAGTAGGTCACTTCTGGTAGCCAAAATTCACACTTGGAGAATTTAGCATACAGGCGATGCTCTCTAAGTTTCATCAATGCCAGCCTTAGGTGTTCGGCATGTTCTTCTTCGTTCTTCGAGTATATAAGGATGTCATCGAGGTAAACCACGACGAACTGGTCCAAATACTACATGAAGATCGAATTCATTATGCGTGAGAAAGTGGCGGGGGCATTGGTTAAACCAAAGGACATGACGGTGTACTCGTAAAGACCATAACGAGTAGTAAAAGCCGTTTTGGGAATGTCCTCATTTCGGATCTTGATTTGATGATAACCTAATCTCAAATCCATCTTGGAGAAGACAGAGGATCCTGCAAGTTGATCATAAAGATCATTGATCCTGGGCAATGGGTACTTGTTCTTTATCGTCGCTAAATTTAGCGGACGATAGTCTACGCACATCCTTTCTGTTCCATCTTTCTTTGTTACGAACGGAACGGGGCAACCCCATGGCGATGAGCTAGGGCGGATGAAGCCTTTTTCCAACAAAGCTTCCAGTTGGGTTTTAAGCTCAGCTAACTCACGTGGGGCCATTTTGTATGGGCGTCTAGAAATTGGTGCGGTTCCTGGGGCAAGATCTACAATGAACTCTACACATCTGTCGGGTGGCTAGGTTTAAGGGGTTGGATCTCTGGATAGCTTCCTAGAGGATGACCAAGGTTTACTAGGGGCTACAACAGATCTGTCAGAGTAGCAAAGTACCCCAACGCGATAGTCAGTGTGGTTCTTCTTGCTAGAAGACATCTAAAGTGGGAGGAAGAACTTCAATTGAATCACTATAGGTTTCTAGAAGAAAACCTACATCAAACACTATGGAACTGTCGGGAATGCCACCTAGAAGTTCTTCTAAAAAGACAACCGAAAAGGAGGGAAGAATTTTGCAAATGCATCAGATTTTGAAGAAACCCGGAATGATTCGGACAGCATAACGACTGTAATTGCAAGAAAACAATTTTCTTTCAATGTAGATACAGCACTTACATAATACGATGTAAGAAATCAGCATTAAAACAATGCTAGGAAACCGGACACAACTTTCCTACGGCTACAAGGAAGCAAACAACGAGATGTGCTAATCAGACAGAGGAGAGCCTAGTCCTATCTTCCCGTAGAATAAGATGAGGGCGACTCAGAACTCAGAATGACGGGGGTAAGGAGAAAAAAAGAAGCCTTACGTTGTTCCCTTATATACCCAGAGTAACTATATAACTATAGAGTGCTAGACTCGACTTCGGCCAAGGCTGATAATCCTACAGTCAGTCTGCTCTGATACCAAGTCTGTCGGGACCCGGGGTTAGCGTATGCAAGTACAGTTAAGACATAGTCATATGGAGAGCCGAGAACCGCACCCACTTGTCTAAGCAGACAAGGCCAAGCACTGAACATTCTCGGAAAGCATCGTACGTGAGGGGCATCCCATCCAGGCCGGATGATCAACTGAGATGGGTCCTCATCGTCCGCACACAAGTCAAATGATATGGGTGGTGAACTCCCATATTCAAAGACAAGTCCCCTCAACCATACTACCGACTATCTCAAAACTCTTACATAGACTTACTCCAGCCCGATCACTTAGTCGGGGTCTAGGGCGGGCTCGATCATACCACAAAGTGTGCATGAGACGGAGTCTCGAGCAATCGCATCGCGATGCCCCAAGCTGCGCACATCTAAGGGCCACTTGGTGTATGAAAGACCGCCAGCCAGAACACAACTAAGGTCTCGAAAACCCATACAAAGACATGCATGTTATCAACATACACGCAGCACACATGCCTTGTATGAACAGCAGGTACCATTGCAATTCTCTACAAAGTGTACAATTTTATTGATAACTCTTATAGAGTGCACACAGAGATCACATACATGTGATCCAACATTACATTACAAGCGGAAGCAAATTATGTCTGAGTACAGACAAGTTTAACAAATGGCTTAAGAAGCCTTATTTAAAAACAAGCCCTCCACGAGGGAACCAGTCGTCTGACTGGGACTAGACTAGTTGGTCTTCAGTCGTCCAGCTCGATGAAGAAGCCACCTTCGGGGTCAGTGGCATCATCTAAAACATAGATTAAGCAAACGTGAGTACAAAGTCGTACTCAGCAAGACTTACATAGGAGCTATACTACTCATGCATATGTATCAAGGTAAAGGGAGGTGGGGTTCAATTGCAGAAGTGCCAGCTTTGACTTGGCTAATCCTGAACTACGAATACCATACTTTGAGGTAAGAAGCGTACACGAGTCCACTACTTTCTCCAACCAATACACCACTATGGTGCCTTCCTCCACTTCCCCACGAGAAAGCACGCCATAACACTCACACTTATCTTGGTGTGTTTTAGAAGTATCCGGTTCAAGTTATCTAATAATCAAGCTAAGCTTTCCAAGTAGTCCATAACCGCGGACGCGGCTATTCGAATAGTTTTGTTAACCTTGCAAGGGTGTACCGCTACACACACATGATCATCATTTACCGCCTTTGTACTCGACACCGTTCAAGAGGTGTCGGCGAGGATGCTCACCACAACTGTTACCTCATAGCCGATCTAGTCCGAGAAAGCCGCCAACTTGGGTTGGTTACCACAATCGTGAACCCGACCGGTTTACCGAAGTGGACCCAAGTGATGTGTGCGTGGTGCATAAGCCGGTCTCGGGTGAGCCGTTCTCTCACTTAGCAACCAGGCCACAGACCTACCAGAACTCCGAACTATTGCGACATCTGGACATCGAAAGGGATGAGTTAGTAAGTTGAGAGGGGTCAGTGAGCCCAATGTGTGGTTGTACTCTTCATCTTGGATCACCACACAAGAACTCGTACTAGGGCGGTGTTCAACGAGACAACCCATCGTGTACTCCTACACAACCTCTCATCGTTCACCTTGTATTAGGTTCGATTCACCAACACTTTTCTACTATCATCAACATGATCATTTCCATCCCGACTCACATCACAGTAACAACATGGTATCATACTAAGCATGCAATAAGCAGTAACATTGCAGGGGCCACATGATATCAAACAACTCCTACATTTGCTAGGATTTTGGTTTGCTTACTACTGTGACAAAATGATAGGTCATGCAAAGGAATGGGTTCATCTATGCGGTAGAAACGAAGCATGGTGATCATCCTAAACAATGCATAAGCGAGACATGAGAGGGAAGTGGGATTTTATCGACATGATCAATGGGGGTTTGCTTGCCTTGCTGACGAGGTTCGGGTTCGGGGTCTTCAACGTAGGGGGTGACCTCGGGTTCCGGCTCCACGTCTATCAGCAACATGACAATCATAGGATCAACATAATGTACAATGCACAATCACATGAATAAAATTGAAAGGTGATGTTCATGGTACTGATGTGTTGAGCATTCCATTTAAATGGAGTATATTGCATTTGAAATGCAAATTCAAACTCCACATTTGAATTCAACATTAACCAAGTTGTATGTGATATGGTTTGATCATTTTGAATCATCTTCAAATGTGTATGATATGTCTCTGATGTGTGATTGAAATGTAGCATGTTGCCATGGTTCAAGTTGCAAAAATATTTGATTTGAATTTGATTTAATTCCATTTAAATCAAATAGCAAATGCTACTGATCACATTTTAAATTCAACTCAAACAGAGTTGAAAGTTGCATATTTGGAAAGATAATTTTCTCCTGATCATTTTTCATATATTATTTGTCCAATTTGGAGTTAATATGAATTTTCTATGAATTTCCAAAGTGTGGGGTATTTTCTGGAATTTCTGGAATTCTTTTAATTCAAATAATCTCTGGAAATTCATTTAATTTGATTTATTGCGCAATTGCTGACGTCAGGGAGGGGGGCTGACATGTGGGGTCACCTTGTCGGTGACTGGGTTAATTAACCCGTGGGTTAAATTAATCCAGTGGCTTAATTAAGCCACTGGGCCAACTGGTCAGTGACCCAGGGGGTCATTAGGCAAGTAATTAACAGGGGGGGGTTTGGCTAACTCGCCGGCGGCTAAACGCCGGCGGCTAAACGCCGGCGACTGGACCGCGGCGGCGCTGCACAGGGAGGACGATTCCGGCCACGGGAGGGGAAACGGAGGGCACCGGCTTGCTCCTGGAGGTCTTCCGCGTCGTCTGGAAGTAACAGGGGTTCACGGGGAGGTCGGGAGCGACGACGGCGACGACTCCGGCGGAAACAGAGAACCGGCGAGGTCGTAGATGACGTTGTGGTGCACGGTTGGAGTTGATTCGGGGCTCGTTCGAACGCTAGCACGTGCAGGAGTCAAACGCGTGCACTGGGGGTTCACGACGAGCACTGGAGCGAGGAGGACGACGACCATGGCGGCGACGAGCTCCTGCGTCCATGGCGGATCCGGCTAGAGGAAGCAAACGAGGGGCAGAAGTGAGGGGTTCCGGCCGTGAGCTTACCCTGAATCTATCTGGAGTGGTGGCTTGCTCGGGGAGGCGCTGGAGCTGCCAGAATTTGAAGTCGATCCTCGGCGGCCGGCGATGAAGACGACGAAGCTAGCGAGCTCGTGGAGGCGTCCTGCTTCGATTCCTTTCGCAGGTCGATGAAGACGACGAGGAGGAGCACGGTGGACTTGCTGGCTTGAGCTCTAGGGCACGGTGGCCACGCGGGGGCTCGACGACGCTCCGGCTTTCTTCTCGGGCGACGACGAAATGGGCGAGAGAGGAGGGGAGGGAGCTTGTGGAGGGGGGGAATGGACTGCGGAGGCTGCGGGGAGTCTCCAGGTGCGAGAAGAAGCCACGGGGAGGCCTGGAAGCTCCTCGACGGCGACGTGTCGTCTCTGGCTAGCTCGGTGGCATTCCACCGAGCAGCTTGGAGGCGCGGGAGGGGGAAGAAGACGCCCCTGCCCCTGTGGGCCGGCTGGGCTGGGGTGGGCTGACTTCGCCTGGGCGCCAGGTAAGGATTTCTGATTTCTTTTCTATTTTCCTTTTTTGACATTTGTTATGTTTAGCTAAAATAAATAGCTAAACATTTTATTAAATGCTGAAAACTTTTATGTGGCCTCATAATAATATAGACTAGCCACTCATAAACTTTCAACATTTTTAAAATTCAAATAATTTGAATCTTAAATCAAATAGGGGTATTTCTTTAATTCCAAGGCACTGTTTGATTATTTGAAAAATCTATGAGCATGGGATGGGTCCCACATCACTTGATATGTGATCACACTCATTTATAAGACTTTTCAAAAATCTAACATGAATTTTTGGAGAAGATTTTTATATGGCCTTTTTGAATTAATTCATCTGGGGGTGTTCCTTCTCCCATTTGGATTTTGAAGTTGATTTCCTTTGAAAATTTGACATGATGCAAGGTTACTTGATCCTAGCACATTACCTAACAGAGGGTTCTGACACTCTAGTATTCCGAGGCCATATCTGCATATGCTAGGATCGCCAAATTAACCTCCATGTTATATGCTGCTCAGCAAGGCCATATCTGCATATGCCAGGCTTGCCAAACCCAACCTCATGCGAACTCCATTGAATATGTAGGACAACTCCGGTATGTACGGAGCATCAAGCCATATGGGATAACCTTCCAGGCAGTGCACACTTCGGTAGAATACTTATGTTTGGCTTTGTTAAGGGATCATCTTATCACAAGCTACCGTCGTGTATCCTATACTAGCAAGTTTTAAGATGTCTGAGCTATGGCAACACTAAGTCTACAGTGTCTCCATTTTAGTTTGTTTTATGATGACGATTACTACTTACTAGTAACACATAGCAAAGCTATCGCTACATCACAAACAAACGAATGATAGCCCCCACTTAGAAATACAAGGCTGGTATTGATGAAACTTAGAGAGCATCGCCTGTATGCTAAATTCTCCAAGTGTGAATTTTGGCTACCAGAAGTGACCTACTTAGGCCACGTAATTTCTGCAAAAGGCATTGCCGTGAATCCCGAGAGAGTTCAGGCCGTCCTTGACTGGACTCCACCTGAATCGGTTAAGCAAGTTAGGAGTTTTCTTGGCCTAGCCAGCTATTTCCGTCGCTTCGTAGAGAACTTTTCTAAAGTTGCAAAGCCTCTAACTGAACTCCTTAATAAAGATAAGAAATTCCTATGGGCTCCCAAGTGCGAGGAAAGCTTTCAAGAGCTAAAAAGAAGATTGACTTCTGCACCCGTACTTGCACCTCCAGACACCAAAAAGGATTTCGAGATCTATTGTGACGCATCACGGCAAGGGTTAGGATGTATACTTCTACAAGATCGACATGTGGTAGCTTATGCTTCACGCCAGTTGCGGCCACATGAAGAGAACTATCCTACCCATGACCTTGAACTCGCTGCCGTAGTTCATGCCCTAACAACTTGGCGACATTACCTCCTTGGTAACCGTTGTGAGATCTATTCCGACCACCAAAGCCTCAAATACATTTTCACCCAGCCAGATCTTAATCTCAGGCAAAGACGCTGGATTGAGTTGATAAAAGATTACGACGTAGTAATTTCTTACACCCCAGGCAAAGCCAATGTCATGGCTGATGCACTAAGTCGTAAGTCGTATTGTAACAACCTCATGTTACAACAGTATCAACCACTTCTTCATGAGGAATTTCGCAAGCTTAACCTTGAGATTATTCCTCATGGCTATCTTTCTACCTTGGTGGCGAAACGAAATCTTGAGGATCAAATTATTGTTGCCCAAAGGCGTGCACGAGGTGTTCGCCAGATCAAGGAGAACATTGTTAGCGGAGTTGCTAAATGTTTCTCCACAGATAGCAAAGGAACGGTATTATTTGAAAATCGTTTGGTAGTACCTAAGAATAGGGAACTAAGGCAACTCATCCTCAAGGAAGCCCATGACACACCCCTCTCAATTCATCCCGGTAGCACAAAAATGTACCGAGATCTACGCCAGAGATTTTGGTGGACCAGGATGAAGAGAGACATTGCTCAATTTGTTGCCGAATGTGATGTTTGTCGTCGCATTAAGGCAGAACATCAAAGACCTGCTGGTACACTTCAACCTTTGTCTATTCCCGAGTGGAAATGGGACAAAGTCGGTATGGACTTCATCACCGGCTTTCCAAAAACCTAGAAAGGAAACAATGCCATCTTCGTTGTCATAGATAGGCTTTCCAAAGTTGCTCACTTCCTTCTGGTTCGCGAGTCTATAACTGCTAGCCAGTTAGCGGACTTGTACGTCTCTAGAATTGTATCCCTTCACGGTGTTCCTTTGGAAATCAATTCTGATCGCGGTAGCCTTTTCACCTCTAGATTTTGGGGAAGCTTTCAGAATGCTATGGGAACTCATCTCTCCTTTAGTACGGCTTTCCATCCTCAGTCTAGCGGTCAAGTCGAAAGGGTTAACCAAATTATTGAAGACATGCTCAGAGCTTGTGTTATCTCATTCGGAAAGAATTGGGAGAAGTCTCTGCCATTCGCCGAATTTGCTTATAACAATAGTTTTCAATCTAGTCTGAACATGGCTCCTTTTGAACACCTTTATGGACGACGATGTCGAACACCTTTAAACTGGTCAGAAACCGGTGAAAGACAATTCTTTGGACCGGATATGATCAAGGAAGCAGAAGAACAAGTTCGCATTTTTTGTGATCAATTGAAAGCAGCCCAGTCTCGTCAGAAAAGCTACTATGATCGTCATCATAGGCAAGTGAGCTACAATCTGGATGAGAAGGCTTACCTTCGGGTTACTTCTCTGAAGGGAACCCAACGTTTCGGTATCAAAGGCAAGTTGGCCCCACGTTACATCGGACCTTTCCGCATTCTTGCTAAACGCGGAGAAGTTGCCTACCCACTTGAACTACCCCGCACCTTTCCCGAGTACATGATGTATTCCATGTGTCCCAACTCAGGCGTTGCTTCAAGGACCCCATCCGCGAAGTCGACCATGAAACGCTTGATCTCCAAGATGACCTTTCTTATCGAGAATACCCCGTTCGTATTCTTGATTCAGCAGAGCAAGTCACTCGTCGTCAGAAGATTAGGTTTCTGAAAGTGCAATGGTCACACCACTCTGAGAGAGAAGCTACGTGGGAAAGAGAAGACCGTCTCAATGCCGAGTACCCCACCTTCTTTCCGCAGACTTCTGAATCTCGGGACGAGATTCTGTTGAGTGGGGGCGAGTTGTCAGAACCCTCTGTTAGGTAATGTGCTAGGGTTAGCAAGTCACTTGCATCATGTTAAAATTTCAAAAGAAATCTTTGAAATCAAAATCAAAAGCAAAATGGGAGAGAGAACACCCCCCAGATGAATTAATTCAAAAGGCTAGATAAAAATCTTCTCCAAAAATTCATGTTAGATTTTTGAAAAGTCTTATAAATGAGTGTGATCACATATAAAGTGATGTGGGACCCACCCCATGCTCATGGATTTTTCAAATAATCAAACAGTGCCTTGGAAATAATTAAAAACCCCTATTTGAGTTAAGATTCAAATTATTTGAATTTTAAAAAGTGCCAAACTTTATAAATGGCTAGTCTATATTATTATGAGGCCATATAAAAACTTTCAGCATTTTAGAAAATGGCTAGGTATTTATTTTTGCTAGCCAAGACAAATGTCAGAAAAGAAAAACAGAAGAAAAGGAAAAAGGGAAACTCACCTGGCTTCCAGCCCGACTAGCTCCCCGCAGCCCACCTGGCCGGCCCAGCCCACCCGGAAGTCCCCTGTCGTCTTCCTCCCCGCGTGCCCAAGCAGCTCGGTGGCGAGGCGCCGACGCCGTGGACGCCACCGCGATGCCCGAAGGGTTCCAGACCTCCCCATCTCACCAAAGAGCGCCAAGGAGACGTCCGCATCGCCCTCTCTCACTTTCCCCCATCGCCGCCTCCTCTTGATCTCCGTACGCGTTTCCCACTTCTTCCCCGAGAGCAGCCGCCTCTCACCGTCACAAGAACCCGTGGCCAACGCCGGAGAAGAACCAGAAGACCGTGTCCCCCTCGCGCTACGTCGTCGTCCACGCCAAGATCTCGGAGATGGAGACCTAGGAGCCACTGAAGCTGTCGCAATCGAAGCTTTCTTCTCGCAGGAGCCGCCGCGCGTCGTCTTCAATTCCGGCCACTGTGAAGCTCCTCCGACCGCTCCACCGTCTCCTTTGAGTTCACGGTGAGCCCCCAGTTCGCTAGAGCTACTCCGTGGTCTCCCTCCCGCTCTCTGTCGTCGTTCGCCATGAAAGCCGAGGAGCACCGCCGCCATGAACGACGTCGAGGAGGCTCCAGTACTCCTCCGTCTCGTCCGTGACGTCCGTAGCATTCCTAGTGCTCCCAGGGTCGCTTAGCGGTAGCGCTAGCCCAAGCTCTACCCTCAAAGCCACCTCTCCGTCGAGCCCGTGGCTCCGGCCGCCGCCACCTTTGAAGACGCCGTCGTCCTGGTCACCCCCGAGGCCGCCCGCGTGCACCAGACGACGCGCTAGAGCACGAGCTACGTTCCCGTGGTCTCAGCGCATCGAATGATGCACGGGAGCTGCGGATCCGAGCAACGCCGCCGCGTCTGGTGGCCACCGGCGGTTAGCCGCCGGCCTGTCAGATTAGCCCCGGGCTAATCACCCCCTAATGACCCCCACAGAGGCTGACATGTGGGCCCAGCCCCCTGGATAACCACTGGTTTAAGTTTAAAACGTTTTAAACCGATTTAATCAACACAGTGACATTTACAGGTGGGACCCCCTTGTCAGTGGCCCCCTGAAGCCAGCATGAGGTCATGCTGACGCAGTAATTGAATTTCCAGAATAAATCGAATTAAAGAAATTCCAGAAAATCCAGAAAATAGCTCAAACTTTGGAAATTCATAGAAAATTCATATTAACTCCAAATTGGACAAATAATATATGAAAAATGATTAGGAGAAAATAAGCTATCCAAAAATCTAACTTTCAACTATGTTTGAGTTGAATATAAATTGGGACTAGTAGCATTTGTCATTTGAATTATTTGGAATTTATTCAAATTTAATTCAAATGCTTTTTCAACTTTGACCATGGAAACATGCTACATTTCAACCACACATCAGAGGCATATCATACACATTTGAGAATGATTCAAATTGATCAAACAATGTCACATGTAACTTGGCTAAGTTTGAATTCAAATTGGAGTTTGAATTTGCAATTCATTTTGCAATATACTCCATTTAAATGGAATTGCCTAACACATCAAAGCAGATACATCAAGTTTCAACCTTCCATCATGTGTTTTGCATTGTATTTACTTTGCAACCTTGTTTGATGTTTGTCGAGTAGAGGTGGAACCGGAGCAGGAGGCTGCCCCCTTCGTGGAAGACCCCGAACCCGAACCTCGTCAGCAAGGCAAGCAAACCCCCATTGATCATGTCGATAAAATCCCACTTCCCTCTCATGTCTCGCTTATGCATTGTTTAGGATGATTACCATGATGCGTTTCTACCGCATAGATGAACCCATTCCTTTGCATGACCTATCATTTTGTCACAGTAGTAAGCAAACCACAATCCTAGCAAATGTAGGAGTTGATTGATATCATGTGGCCCCTGCAATTGTTACTGCTTATTGCATGCTTAGAGTGATACCATGATGACACTGTTATGTGAGTCGGGATGGTAGTGATCATGAAGATGATGGTAGAAAGGTGTTGGTGAATCTACCCTAATACCAGGTGAACGATGAGAGGCTGTGTAGGAGTACACGGTGGGTTGTCTCGTTGAACACCGCCCTAAGTCCGAGTTCTTGTGTGGTGATCCAAGATGAAGAGTACAACCACACATTGGGCTCACTGACCCCTCTCAGCTTACTAACTCATCCCTTTCGATGTCCAGATGTCGCAATAGTTCGGAGTTCTGGTAGGTCTGTGGCCTGGCTGCTAAGTGAGAGAACGGCTCATCCGAGACCGGCTTATGCACCACGCACACATCATTTGGGTCCACTTCGGTAAACCGGCCGGGTTCACGATAGTGGTAGCCAACCCAAGTAGGCGGCTTTCTTGGACTAGATAGGCTATGAGGTAAAAGTTGTGGTGAGCATCCTCGCCGACAATTCTTGAACGGTGTCGAGTACAAAGGCGGTAACCGATGATCATGTGTGTGTAGCGGTACACCCCTGCAGGGTTAACCAAACTATTCGAATAGCCGCGTCCGCGGTTATGGCCTGCTTGGAAAGCTTAGCTTGATTATTAGACAACTTGAACTGGATACTTCTAAAACACACCAAGATAAGTGTGAGTGCTATGGCGTGCTTTCTCGTGGGGAAGTCGAGGAAGGCACCATAGTGGTGTAATTGGTTGGAGAAAGTAGTGGACTCGTGTACGCTTCTTACCTCAAGTCTGGTACTCATAGTTCAGGACTAGCCAAGTCAAAGCTGGCATTTTCTGCAAGTGAAACCCCACCTCCCTTTACCTTGATACATATGCATGAGTAGTATAGCTCCTATGTAAGTCTTGCTGAGTACGACTTTGTACTCACGTTTGCTTAATCTATGTTTTAGATGAAACCACTGACCCCGAAGGTGGCTTCTTCATCGAGATCGACGACTGAAGATCAAGCTAGTCTAGTCCCAGTCAGACGACTGGTTCCCTCGTGGAGGGCTTGTGTTTAAATAAGGCTTCTTAAGCCATTTGTAAACTTGTCTGTACTCAGACATACTTTGCTTCCGCTTGTTGTTGTAATGTTGGATCACATGTTTGTGATCTCTGTGTGCACTCTATAAGATTTATCAATAAAATTTATACTTTGTAGAGAATTGCAATGATACCTACTGTTCATACAAGGCATGTGTGCTGCGTGTATGTTTATAACATGCATGTCTTTGTATGGGTTTTCGAGACCTTAGTTGTGATCTGGTTGGCGGTCTTTCATACACCAAGTGGCCCTTAGATGTGCGCAGCATGGGGCATCGCGATGTGATTGTTCGAGACCCCGTCTCGTGCACACTTTGTGGTATGATCGAGCCCGCCCTAGACCCCGACTAAGTGATCGGGATGGAGTAAGTCTATGTAAGAGTTATGAGATAGTCGATAGTATGGTTGAGGCGACTTGTCTTTGAATATGGGATTTCATCACCCATATCATTAGACTTGTGTGCGGACAATGAGGACCCATCTCAGTTGATCATCCGGCCTGGATGGGATGCCCCTCACGTACGATGCTTTCCGAGAATGTTCTGTGCTTGGCCTTGTCTGCTTAGAAAAGTGGGTACGATTCTCGGCTCTCCATATTGCTATGTCTTAATTGGACTTGCATACGCTAACCCCGGGTACCGACACCTTTAGGCTCACTTGTTTGGTAGCTTCTATAGTCATAGGAATTTCTTCTTCTACGATTGAGGTCATAGCATCACCATTAATAAGTCCTATGGGACTAGGGTGCATTGGGTGCTAAGAGTTTGGATATCCTCAACCACTTGGATAGTAGCAACAATATGGTGTGTAGGAAGGTTCTTAATTCTATCCTCTTCCTCCTTTTCTCTAGCCCATCTCTCATTAAGTTTAGCCATCATCCTAATGTTTTCATTAATTTTCAATTGGATGGCATTCATAGGAGTGACCTTCCTCTCCTCAAGGGGAGAAGTTCTAATTTTAAGCAATTCTACTTCGTGGGCTAAATTGTCTACCTTCGACGAGAGGGTATCTAGTTTGTCTAGTTTTTCCTCTACACTCTTGTTGAAGGCTTTTTGGGTAGTGATAAAGTCTTTAAGCATACTCTCTAGTTCAGAAGTGGAGTTTTTGGTGCTAGGATAAGTGTTGTTGTTCCCATAGTTGTTGGAGGGGAACGGTCTAGGATTGCTACCAAAGTTACTCCTATAAGCATTGTTGTTGAAGTTGTTTCTAGAGATAAAGTTCACATATTCTTGATCCTGAGCAATCAAAGAATTTAAAGGAACATTTTGAGGATCAATAAGAGATTGCTTGGTAAGTACAAACATAATCAAGTCAACCTTTTCATTTAGGGAGGAGATCTCCTCGACAAAGTTTACCTTCCTACCTGTTGGAGCTCTTTTGGTGTGCCATTGGGAATAGTTGGTCATCATCTCATCGAGAAGTTTTGTGGCAGCACCAAGTGTAGTTGACATAAAGGTTCCTCCCGCGGCCGAATCTAGCAAGTTCCGCGAGGTAAAGTTCAAGCCTGCATAAAAAGTCTGGATAACCATCCAAGTAGTCAAACCATGCGTAGGGCAATTCTTAACAAGAGATTTCATGCGTTTCCAAGCTTGGGAAACGTGTTCATTATCCAATTGCTTAAAATTCATAATAAATCTCCTCAACTGGATAATCTTAGAAGGGGGATAGTACTTCCCAATAAAAGCATCCTTGCACTTATCCCAAGAATCTATTCTATTCTTAGGCAAGGATTGAAACCAGATCTTAGCTTCATCTCTCAAGGAGAAAGAAAAAAGCTTAAGCTTAACAATATCACCATCTACTTCTTTGTACTTTTGCATATCACAAAGCTCAATAAAATTATTTAAGTGCAAAGCAGCATCATCTCTAGCACCAGAGAATTGATCTTTCATAACAAGGTTTAGCAAAGCAGGTTTAATCTCATAAGAAGGTGCTGAAGTAGCAGGTGTAGCAATAGGAGTGCAGATAAAGTCATTGTTGTTGTGACTAGTGAAGTCAGACAACTTGGTGTTTTCAGAGGAACCCATAGTAGCAGCAAGCAAGATAACTATTTTTTTGATTTTTGATAAAAGACACTAAAGAAAAAACTGAAAGGTAAACTAACAAGACTAAAAAGCAAAGATAAAATATAGTGTGAAACTCCGCTATCTAGAAGAGTGGAGTCCCCGACAACGGCGCCAGAAATTTGCTTGATACACGAGATAATACTCGCCCCTCGTTGGTTACCCCAAGTGGAAGGTGAGATGTAGCGTAGTGGCAAATTTCCCTTAGCGAAGATGCTAAGGTTGAATGTCGAACCAATAGGACTCCAACAGATACAAGAAGGTGGTGAAGTGAACAATGGCGCCGTTCACAAATCTAAGTTGCTTACTTCACCTGGACCTGCACACAGAACAGATAGCTTTGCTCCCAACGACTACAGAGGAGTTGTCAATTCCTCTGGCCTTGTTGTTTACAAAGGATAAAATGCACGGGATAATAATGACAGTGATAGCTACGGAAAAGTAAATACTGAAAGTAAATTGAAGGTGTAAACTGTGTTGGAAATATGGACCAGGGTCCTATGATGTTCACTACTGATGTCTCTCTCCCAAAAGACGATAAACAACCATGCGAGGTAAACAAATTACAGCTGGGAAATTGATAGGATTATGTGCGCAATCCAATGCTAATTATGCTAAACAGAAAGGAAGAGGCTCAAAAGCATGGGCGGTACGCCAAGACAAGTAGAATGAAATCCATCTGCATCTACCTACTAATCATCCACCTTGAGATATCTATCCAGAACATCTTGCTGGTATTAAGTTGCGAATCCCACCCAAAGTGTAAACTCAAAGCAACGGACAACTGCATTAAAGAACTTTGCGTAAAGTAAACAATCCTTGCACTCGCAAGTACAAGCACCGTTGTTTTCCCCCTTGTGGCAACATCACATCCCCTAGACTCATGTTTCTGTCACTCAAGATAGTCATCGGGGGGCATTAACCCACAATCATGGATAACGCTCCCTCTTGGAGTCACTACCTACTACTTGGCCAAAGCAATAAATAGCAACGGAGAACATGCAAGAATTACTCAAGAACATAAATATAAAAGAGGAGAATCAAATATATAACTCAATCACAATCTAAACATAATCTCATAATCCATCAGATCCCAGCAAACTCAACATAGCAACAGCAGAAAGATTACATATGTGCCTCGATCATGTAGGGCATCTCACTAGGTCTAATCCATGAAGAACAAAGAGGGGAGGAGAACATCACATAGCTACTGATCATAGACCCATGGTCCAAGGTGGACTACTCACGGTTCATCCGGGAAGCATCCATGGTGGTGGAGAAGCTCCCGGAGGTGGTTCCTCCCTCCGACAGGGTGTCGGGAAGAGGTCTTCTGGTGCTCCCGATCTTGGAAGCGCGGCGGCGGCGGAACAGAGGAGAGATCGCGAAAAAGGGTTCCGTTCCTGGGGGTTTCTCGTCACGGGGAATAAATAGGCGAAAGGGGGCATCCAGAGGTGGGACAGGGGCTCCAGGCGCCCCCCTGGCGCGGCCAGGGGTGGGGCCGCGCCCTCTGGCCGCCTGGGCCCCCTGGCTCCCCTCTGGACCCTCTCGGGCTCTTCGCGAAGCTTCCGGTACGCTGATTTTTCCTATATTTTCCCCGGAATTTTTCTGGTAATTTTAATAAGGGGGAAACCTGAAATAGAAAAGCAGCAGAAAACAGGAACTTGCACTGGGGTGCACTGAGTTAATAGGTTAGCCCAAATATCATAAAAAGTGTATGGAAATTCATCAATATCATAGCAATATAGCACAAAAGAGGCATGGAGCAAACAGAAATTATAGATATGTTTTGGACGTATCAATAGCACGTAGAAAACTTGTAAAGTAGAATAGAACTCCACATCGTGTAGGAGTCGGACTCTAGGAATCCCGGGACCCGGCACCTTTATAAGCCGAGGACCACGGGAGCCAGAGCCAGACCTTACCTCAAGCCAGAACTAGAAAACTCACGTCATAACCTAGATCTCCACGAGACTAAGGTTGCGAATTATCATCACTGTAATCAATACAATCGACTCTTCCTATTTGAAGAGTCGATTCCCCTATAGTCAAAAAGCAGGAGTAGGTCTTTACCGCACCGACGGGGCCGAACCTTGGTAAATCGCCGAGTCCTGTGCCTATGTCGACTCTCTCCTCAAATTCTCCTCGCAGCAAAGGTCCCATGATAAGTCCGACTCTACAGACATCTGCCGTGACTTTCCCACGACAGTTGGCGCCCACCGTGGGGCCTGCGCTCGCAGGTGTTGAGATTCTAAGGGGAGCCCTACAAGGCATGGAAGGATTCGTGACTGGACGAATCACCAGGAGTCGGCGCGGAATGCTCTGCATCGATGATTCCACTTGGGGTCCTGACGCAGATTCCGTCGAATCCGATTATCGGGTCCCGATCGGATCTATTCACATCTTCATTTGGAAAATAGACGGATCTGAGCCAGAGTCGGATCCTGAAGTCCCCCTGGAAACCTCGAGTCGGCGACATGCCGGCTCAAGGCACACCTTTGTCGGATTCATCGCTGGATCCCCGAAGTCAGCGCGCTCCGTCGAGTCTCTGACGCCCGACACCATGGGAGAAACATCTGACGCTGACTCACACCCCAGTGAAACAAGCTTCTCAGATACTGGCTCCATCCGATCCGCCGGGAGCAACAGACTCGGCGCGGCAACATCGGAATACAACCCCGACTTTCCGCAGTACGAGCCTCCATATTGCGTGACAGTGTTCATGGCAGGCACCGAAGAGCAGGAAAGCCAACCGGCTCAAGGTGCAGCGCAAAACCGGAATGTGGAAATGACTCACCACACAGCTCCTAATCCGGATAGGGAACAACCAGAAGGTCTTACAGGAGCAGAAGTCCTCTCAGATGCCCTAAATGCCTTGGATGAAGCCTTACCTGCGCCAATGACTGCTGAAAACCAGCAAGCCTGGAGAACCAGGGTCAATGGACTCAAGGCCCAGGTGATGAGCATACGAAGGGAAATTAACTCCCAGAACGCCCAGATGGTGGAAAGACAAACCCAACTCGCCCAAGAAACCAGGCGCTTGCGACACGAGTCGGAATTGGTAGAAGCTCAGAGACTAAGTCTCGCCAACGCACGCCCCGCAGGACCCACAAGTCGGATCCCTGCTGATCTCCAGGACATGAATCAGTCGACTCCCCCGGGGTACACGCCACCAAGGCAACATGTCCCCTCGCCATGGCAGGAATGGTTCCATACGCCCCCGGATCACTTCAACAACCCCATGGCTAATGTGGTGGCAGCGACACGATACCTCGCCAGTGTGCCTGTACGTGGAGACACTACGGTGGATCAGGGCACTCGAGGGGCGATTGATCTGCTCAAGGCCGCAATCACACAGCAAGCCCAGTATTCACATGGATTCCAATACTTACATGAAACCCCATATCAAAGTATGAGCCGGCAAGCAGATTCGCCGGCTCCAGGCAGCTCGAGCAGCCATCGCCAGCGCAGAGCTCCACCACCGCTAGACCCACCAGGGGAAATAAGGATCCAAGACATCCCGTCCAGTTTCCACCCAGAACGACGAGTAGAACAGATATTCCAATCTCCGCCCCTAGACCAAGACACCGAGTCCATCAGCAGATTTGTGGGCAATCGATGCCTGGTGCCGGCTCTACGAAATACACGCCTGCCACCAGACTTCAAAGGACCACGTAAGATCGCGAACTACACAGCCGACATGGACCCATCGGCTTGGATCGAAAGTTATGACTTAGCCATGGAAATGTTACAAGCCAGCGAAGGAGTCTGCGCCCGTTACCTCACAATGATGTTGGAAGGGCCGGCTCGCACATGGTTCAAAAATCTCCTAGAGAATTCCGGCACCTCCTGGACGGATCTCAAGGAAAATTTCATCCAGAACTTCCAAGGCACATGCTGTCGAGCTACCACAATCGTTGACTTGGAGCATTGTGTCCAGAAGGAAGGAGAGTCGAACCTGAGCTGGGAACGACGGGTTGCAGAAATAATCCACTCTTCGGACACTATCACAGCCCAAACAACCATCATCGTCTTGGAAAGGAACTGCAAGTTCGAGCCCTAGTCCACAAACTTGGCTGACTCAAGAGGACGGTCAAGGATATAGGATAAATCATGAACGAAGTCATCAAATATGCCGAGTCAGACAAAACCAAGGATACTGAACCTCAACAGATAAATCCGGCCAGAACAAGAATGGTGGCAAAACATCCCAGAATCAGAGTCAGCAAACCAAGAGGCGGCTTGATCAAACTACTTCTGACTTGGTAGCCAACACAAATGTCGGCTCCCAAAGACAGAAGCAGGGGGGCAACAACTACCGCAAGCCGGAAGGAAATTTTCGCCCGAACAACTTTGAAGCAGCTATGAAGAGTCCTTGCCCGACCCGTAGTAAACCCAGTCGCCCAGCCAACCACACTTGGGAAGATTGCTATTTCATGAAAAAGTTTGCACGACGCGGGAACCAGGGACCTCCTGGGTCAGGTGGAGGAGCCGGCCAAAACGGCAACAACCAAAATCCCGACTACCAAGGAGCCGGGGCAATGCCTCAACACCAAGGACCCAGAGGAGGAGCCCAACAAAATCAGTCAGGGCTTGCTGGATTCCAAGAAAACCCGAAACAACTTCATGACCGTGCATCATATCACGTTTTCACTACCAGCAGTTGCGGGAGGGATAGGTAGCTGCAAGGAAGAGCCGCCATGGCTGTGACTACAAAGCCGGCTGGGCCCAGGTGGCTCAATTGGTCAGAAAAACCAATCACTTGGACAAGAGATGACCACCCCCCGGTGGTAGAGAACCCAGGGGCCCTGTCTCTAGTAGTCTCTCCACAAATTGGAGGATATACACTTGACAAAGTGCTCATGGACGGAGGAAGCAGCATCAACATCCTCTACTACGAAACCTTTCGCAGGATGGGGCTGACCAAAAAACAGCTGCAACCCTCCAACACCCTTTTCCACGGAATAGTCCCAGGCAAGTCGGAACGCCCGATAGGCAAAATTCACCTGGAGACGGCTTTTGGAAACACTGAGAATTTCCGCTCTGAGCTCATACCCTTTGAAGTGGTAAAACTCGAGAGCCCATATCACGCCATTTTGGGCAGACCGGCTTATGCCAAATTCATGGCTCGGCCATGTTATGTCTACCTGAAACTAAAGATGTCGGGTCCTAATGGCCCAATCACCGTCGATGGAAGTCGGTCCAGGGCAGTGGAATGTGACGAACAGCACGTCAAGTTTGCCGAGTCGACACGCGCCAAAGAGTACTTGTCGGCATACCAAGAAAAGGTAGACCCGGCAGATCCCACGATCCTGAAGAAACCGACTCCCGACAACAACCCCAAGTTCCAACCGGCTCAAGATACGAAGAAAGTCGACTTTGTCCCTGGTGACTCTTCTCAGCAGTTCATCATCGGGACGGAGTTATCCGATAAATAGGAAAGCGCGCTCATCGAGTTCCTCCGTGAGAATCGGTACATCTTCGCCTGGAAACCCTCCGATATGCCAGGTGTCCCGAGGGAACTCGCTGAGCACCACCTAAATATAGATCCAAAGCTAAAGCCGGTCAAACAATTCCTTCCACCGTTTCAATGACGAAAGGAGAAACGCTATTGGGGAAGAGATAGCCCGGCTCCTTGCCGCCGGGTTCATCATGGAAGTCTTCTATCTAGAATGGCTCACAAACCCGGTCCTCGTTTTGAAAAAGAACGGGACCTAGCGCATGTGCATTGACTATACAGACTTAAATAAGGCCTGCCCAAAGGATCCCTTCGCACTGCCTCGCATCGACCAGATCATAGACTCGACTGCGGGATGCGAGCTCCTATGTTTCCTACTCTGGTTATCACCAGATCAAGATGGCCCTTGAAGATCAAGAGAAAACGGCTTTCATAACCCCCTTCGGGACCTACTGTTACACTTCTATGCCCTTTGGCCTTAAGAACGCAGGAGCCACATATCAGCGAACAGTGCAGAGTTGCCTCAAAGAACAGATTGGACGCAACGTGCATGCTTATGTGGATGATATAGTGATCAAATCCCAATTGGCCGACTCACTCATCAGTGATTTGACGGAAACCTTCAAAAATCTGCGCAAGTACCAGATGAAGTTAAACCCGGCCAAATGCACCTTTGGGGTACCTGCAGGTAAACTCCTTGGATACATAGTATCAGGGAGAGGTATCGAGGCAAACCCAGAAAAAATCAACGCTGTCAGGACCCTTCAAAAGCCGGCCTCAGTAAAGGGAGTTCAACGACTCACAGGATGCGTAGCCGCTCTGAGTCGGTTCATAAGCCGACTTGGTGAAAAGGAAATCCCCCTGTATTGACTCCTGAGGAAATCAGAAACATTTGTCTGGGATGACAAAGCCGATCAAGCCCTAGAGTCATTGAAGAAAAAACTATCCCAGGCTCCAATATTGGCGGCTCCCAAGCCTAAAGAACCTATGTTACTTTACATCGCAACCAACAATCGAGCGGTCAGCGTTATGGTTTTTGTTGAGCGTATGGAAGCTGGCAAAGAACACCCCCTGCAAAGGCCAGTTTATTACGTTAGTGAGGTTTTGACCTTATCAAAACAACGCTATCCTCACTGGCAGAAATTGGTTCGTGGTGTATTCATGGCAAGTCGGAAACTTAAACACTACTTCCAGGAGCACCCCATAATTGTGGCCAGCTCAGCACCACTTGCAGATATCATCCAAAACCGGGAAGCAACAAGGAGGATTGCAAAGTGGGCCATAGAGTTGGGGGCTTATCACATCAAATATAAGCCGCGAACGACCATCAAGTCCCAGGCGTTAGCCGACTTCATAAATGACTGGACAGAAATCCAAACATCCCCGGATAAGCCAGTCACCAAATATTGGACGATTCACTTTGATGGAAGCCGGAAGCTCCAAGGTTCAGGAGCCGGCGTAGTTCTTACCTCACCTAAAGGGGAGAAATTCTGCTATGTTTTACAGCTGCAGTTCACCTGTACCAACAATGCAGCAGAATATGAAGCCTTGCTTCACGGACTACGATTGGCTCGTGAAATGAACATAAGTTGGATCCAATGCTATGGCGACTCTGATCTCGTTTCTCAACAAGTGTCAGGAAAATGGGATTCCAAAAATCCCATAATGGCAGCTTATCGACGAGAGGTGCAAAGACAAGCCAGATTTTTTGTTGGATACCAGGTGGATCACGTGGACCGTAGGGAAAATGAAGCAGCAGATGCCCTCTCCCGACTCGGCTCTCAACGAAATCCGGTCCTCCAAACGTATTTTTGGATGTCCTAACAAAGCCATCTATACAACCACCAACAGAGAAAGACATAGCAGAGCCGGATCCAGAGCCGGCTTTGGTTGCTGCAATTCATGCTACACCCTCATGGGTCGTACCTTACTTGGATTACAAGACTCGAGGAATCCTTCCTCAAGATGAGATGTTGGCCAGACAAATCGTCAGGAGAAGCCAATCCTTTGTACTCATCAATGGTGAGTTACATCGGCGAAGTGCCGCAGATGTTTTTCAGAGATGTGTATCACCAGAAGAAGGTAGATCCATCCTCAACGAAATACACTCTGGAGATTGCGGACACCATGCCAGCTCTCGTTCGCTTGTAGCTAAAGCCTTTCGACACGGCTTCTACTGGCTCATAGCTCATGCGGATGCAGAGGACATAGTCAAGAAATGTGATGGATGTCAGCGCTATGCAAAATAAGCGCACATGTCGGCTCAAGAACTCAGGATGATACCTATTACCTGGCCCTTTGCAGTATGGGGACTTGATATGGTGGGACCTTTCAAAAGGTCGGCCAACAAGAATACCCACATATTAGTGGCAGTGGATAAATTCACCAAATGGGTCAAAGCAGAGCCGGTCAGCAAATGTGACGCTGCGACAGCACTGAAATTCTTGAAAAAGATCATATACAAATTCGGCTACCCCACAGCATCATCACTGATAATGGTTCTAACCTATCAGAAGGGGTTATGCAGCGATTCTTCCAGAACGAGCACATCCGACTCGGCCTTGCATCAGTAGCACACCCACAGTCCAACGGACAAGCCGAGAGAGCCAACCAAGAGTTGCTCTGAGGCATCAAACCCCGACTTGTTGTCCATTTGAAAAGGACGTCGGGTTGCTGGGAGGAGGAGTTACCCTCAGTATTATGGAGCATCCGGACGACTCCCAACAGGTCGACAAGCTATACACCCTTCTTCCTAGTCTATGGAGCGGAAGCCGTCCTCCCAAGTGACATACGTCATGACTCACCTCGAGTCACTGCTTATGTAGAAGCCGAAAATGAGAAAGTAAGACAAGACGCCTTGGATATTCTCGATGAAAAACGAGATTTGGCTGCAGCTCAATCGGCTATCTACCAACAAGATCTACGACGCTACCATAGCCGTCGCATCAAAAGTCGGACTTACTAGGAAGGTGATTTGGTGCTCCGACTCATACAAAAAAGAGATGGAATGCACAAGTTATCCTCTCCATGGGAAGGACCGTTTGTGGTCAGCAAAAACCTGTACAACGGATCCTGCTACCTAGTGGATATACGAGAGAAAGCGGACACGCGCACAAGCATGGAGGAGACTCCCAGGCCGTGGAACATCGCACAACTCCGTCCATATTACACTTGAGTAGAAACAGGAACATTACTGTACGCTTCACTAAAGTCGACATACGTCGCACTGGCTTTCGCCACAATATATATATATATAAGCCGACTTTCGCCATCAAAATATACATATGTCGACTTCTGTCGCGCTGGCCCTCGCCACATATAACTAAGTCGACTTCCGTCGCAACCGCTCCCGCCATATCGACTCCACTTTACTTTTTGTTTCATGTCATTTATTTTTTGCATCATATATTTTCATACATTGCATTATTATATCTCAGAGACCTGGGGGCTTGATCTACCCCTCTATTGGTACAGAGCATGTATATTTCTTATTCAGGGGAATCGGGGAGTTCGATGACAATCATTGACTCTTTATCCAAAAACTCGGCATATATATGTAAAAATAATAGTGTATAAGCTTATTCAGGGGCAGTAGAGGGGCTCGATGTCACTCATCGACTCTTATCCGAAGAGATCCCGGAATATACATGAACTGGCAAAACCAGCCTTGGCCTGTATAGCTTAAGCTCATACGATCTACGTGTACCCGGCTTAGTCTACATACCTTGGGGGCTTACAACAATGCCTACCGAGTCTAGTCTCAAGTACAGGGAGCACTAGTCATGTGCAGCCGGCTTATAGAGAAGTCCCGACTCATGGATAACCCAATAATCTATCTCAAGTACGAGAAGATGAGGCATGTTGAATCTAGAGTCGACTTCTATATGAGCCTTTATATTTTCTTTCTGCATACATTAGCATCATCACATATTCTTTTCATTTTTCATCCAAAAGATATATCTTGAGCATTAACCCGTGTGACTCGGTATGGCACAAAAAATCTCATACTGACTCATGGGGACTATAGCTCAAAAAATTCTCTATGACTCGTTATAACACAAAAGATGCTCATACCGACTCATGGGGAATACACCTTTTTATTGCATCTTCTGCATATATAAAGTCGACTTCGGTCGCGACGGCTATCGCCATACATATAAAGTCGACTTTGGTCGCAACGGCTCTCGCCATACGTATACATATCGACATTCGTCGAACCAGCCCTCGCCGACTTATTTGGAAGCTGGGAATAAAACCCATCGTGTCATATCTATGTGACTTGGCAGATTCAAAGATAGACCTATGTGACTCGGCACTGCATACAGATGCACACACCGACTCATGGGGACTATACTTCAAGGTTCCTTCTCAAAAGAAGACTCGGTACATCACCCAGTTGAGTATACCGACTCTTGGGGAGTAACACTTCAAAATATTCTTTAATAAATATGCAAGAAATTGTAAGTCCCAGGTTGCTGCAGGCAAGACAACCCGACACTTGGGGGCTACACTACTTCGAAGCAAGTTTCATAAACACAAATTCTTCTTTGATGACCCGGTACGGCATGTAAACATGACCATACCATCTCATGGGGGCTACAAGTTGATCTGTCCTATGAGTCGATTAACAGATACTAAACTATTCTGAATCGACTCAGGGAGCTACAGATACATACACTATCATAAGTGGTCGGCTCTCATACACTCCGAGAAACCATTTCAAGTCAGGAATAAAACCGACTCATGAACTCATGGACTCAATGAAAGTTCATAAATTTCATTCATCAAACCAACTGGGTCTTACATCAAAGAAGGCAACCTTACAAGCAAAAGCGAAACTCGGCAATATACTACTAAGAAGACAAACCCACAGTTTTAGAAATCTTCTTCAGAGTCGGCTTCATCCTCCGTTGAAGCTTCTTATTCACTAAGAAGTTCTTCATCGCTGGAGCTCTCCACACAACAGCAGGCTCGGTCTCCATCCGAGTCAAAGATCCTAGCTGACAAGGTGTCTTCACCATCAAATTTGAAGATAATGGTGTCTCCTCGAGAAAAATTCCTGGAGCAAAGAAAAGTTTTCCATCCTTTCTCAAAAAACATGGTGCCATGGTTAGAAAAACTAACTGTCACCCAGACAGGTCCATGAGGACATCCATCAGATCGGAGCCAAAGGTCCGAAGATGTCGAGTCAATCACAAGTTGAGAAAAAGATTCGGGAAATTTGATCCAGCGTCGAATCGTCCGGATATGAACCAAGAACTCACTCCTCTCAGGAGAACAAGGTGGAGATTCAGAAGGAGAGGCAACACGAGTACTTCTTCCTCTACCTCTGCGACGGCCACGACCTCTACCACGGCCATGACCATGACCACGGCCGCGACCTTGAGTGCTTGCACGGGGATCGGGTTCGTTGGATGCCAAAGGAGAAGAGGCTTCTAGCTTATGTGCCATGGGGAAAACAGGAAGAGGAAGAGGAAGATGGATGCGCTTGAAAGATCAAACTATCCAAAGGGATATTTATAGTAGATTCATGGGGAGGATCCATTAATGCCATAAATAAAGCGGGATAACTACCCATGGTAGATAACATTTATGGAAAGACTCCTTGATTCCCACTACAAACATCAATGCCTCTAACCGGCATTTCAGGCAGAGTGATCATAAAAACCAAACCGGATCTTTGACCAAAGGTCAAAGGAAAAATCTTCAAGTAAAAGGAAACAAGAAGCTAAAAAGAGTTAGGCGTCGACTTCTAGTAAAGCATCAGATGATAGCTGACTCAACGAGAAAGGCCGACTTCATGGAGACAGAGGAATCGAAGCAAGATTGAAGAGAGACGACTCCGACTCCCAATCAACGTCAAGCATAAAGTCAGCCCTTGACCCATGAAAAGCCGGCGGCAATGAAGAAAATAAAGAAGATTGTTGTGAAGACTAAAGCATCAAAACAATCCTAGGGGCTAATGTCGGGGGGATGGATCAGGCCCATAGACCCGACACTAGGAACCTCCGGACCGACTTACATATGAAGGCCCACAAAGAAGACCCGACGAGGAGTCTGACGTGCCAAGCATGAAGATTGAAGACCTAGAAGGAATTAGACTTACCTTGTATAGCACGTAGAAAACTTGTAAAGTAGAATAGAACTCCACATCGTGTAGGAGTCGGACTCTAGGAATCCCGGTACCCGACACCTTTATAAGCCGAGGACCACGGGAGCCAGAGCCAGACCTTACCTCAAGACAGAACTAGACAACTCCCACCATAACCTAGATCTCCACGAGACTAAGGTTGTGAAATATCATCACTGTAATCGATACAATCGACTCTTCCTATTTGAAGAGTCGATTCCCCTATAGTCAAAAAGCAGGAGTAGGTCTTTACCGCACCGACGGGGCCGAAACTGGGTAACTCGCCGAGTCCTGTGCCTATGTCGACTCTCTCCTCGAATTCGCCTCGCAGCAAAGGTCCCATGATAAGTACGAATCTACGGACATCTGCCGTGACTTTCCCACGACAGAAGGTGGATGCCAACTCTCGGAGTGAGAAGGAGGCAATGCACGACACGGGAAAGGCTAGCAAATATGAGGAGGTGGAAGTGTCAACTTTCAATACTTACATTAGTCCGAAGAACTCATGCACTTATTATCGGTAACTCTCAATCTAATAAGGAGGTTCACAAAGAGAAGATTACCCCGAGGAGGAGTGTATGGGGGTTTGGTTATCCTTGCGCATCCTTGAATCATGGTACGTGAGTGTACTCTAATATTCGACCCCTCAGAAGAGTAGTGATCCATCTAGTAGCTAGAGTTCTCAACTAGTTTTGTAGGTTTTTGAAAATAACACACGGATTTCCCAAAATACGACACCTATCACTAATAGGCTAGATCTCTTGACACCAAAAGTTCAAACATTACTCACATCAATACCTCAAAAATATTGCAAGCTACTACTGAAATTAAATTGCAACCTCGATTACCTACTTCTCAAAAACAAGACATAACTCAGTGCAACAACCAACTCTCTTAACAAGATAAACATGAAAACTAAAGAGAGTTCCAACGACAAACTAAACAAAACAAAAAGATCTTGCTAAGACAAACTAAGACTAAAACTAGACAGGGCAGTAGCTACGAAAAGATAAACAACACACAACATAAAAAAGATAGGCATGAAGAATCCTATGATGTGTTCTATATTTTGAAAGTGGAGCGTGTTTCTCTCCCACACAAAGTAAGACGGGATCTAACTTGTTATGAACAGCAAGCAAAGCTAAAGAAAACTAAAAATAAACCTAAGAGCGAGATGCTCCAAGCATATGTCAGAACCCTCTGTTAAGTAATGTGCTAGGATCAAGTAACCTTGCATCATGTCAAAATTTCAAAGGAAATCAACTTCAAAATCAAAATGGGAGAAGGAACCCCCCCAGGTGAATTAATTCAAAAGGCCAGATAAAAATCTTCTCCAAAAATTCATGTTAGATTTTTGAAAAGTCTTATAAATGAGTGTGATCACATATCAAGTGATGTGGGACCCATCCCATGCTCATAGATTTTTCAAATAATCAAACAGTGCCTTGGAATTATTGAAATACCCCTATTTGATTTAAAATTCAAATCTTTTGAATTTTAAAAATGTTGAAAGTTTATGAGTGGCTAGTCTATATTATTATGAGGCCACATAAAAGTTTTCAGCATTTAATAAAATGTTTAGCTATTTATTTTAGCTAAACAAAACAAATGTTAGAAAAGAAAAATAGAAAAGAAATCAGAAAACCTTACCTGGCGCCCAGGCGAAGCCGGCCCACCCCAGCCCAGCCGGCCCACAGGGGCAGCGGGGTCTTCTTCCCCGTCCCGCGCCTCCAAGCTGCTCGGTGGAATGCCACCGAGCTAGCTGGGCACGTTGCCGTCTCTCCAGACGCCACTTGCCCCTCCCGCGCCTTCTAGCGACGCCACGGAGACGCTGGAGACGCCGTGCGTCCATTCCCCCCCTCCCCAGTGCCTATCCTCCTCTCTCTCGCTGAACCCCGCGAAGAACAGGACGCCGCCGTCGCCATAGCTTGAAGCCCGCGTGGCCAACGTCGTTCCCGAGCTGCGTCGTGTTGTCCATCCTCCTCGCCATCCTCGACTTCGTCTTCGTGCAGAAGGAATCGAGCTCGGACGCTCTGTAGCCGCCGGAATCATCTCCACGTCGCCGCCGGACCCGCGAGCTCGCCGCTGTCGATTCGCCGCCGTTGAAGCCTCCCTAAGCTTGCCGTTGCTTCCGTTCGAACCGCGGTGAGATACTGAGTGTTTCCCCTAAGCTTCCAGCACCCCGCGACCTCTCTATCCGTTTTCGCCATGGATGCCGAAGCACGTCGCCGCCATGGACGACGATGAGGTCGCCCCTATGCCCCGTCATCGCATCCAGCGCGCGCGTATGACTCCCAGTGACTCTAGTTTTCGAACGCACGCGAGCTCAGCCCAAACCGTGCACTACAACTTCAACTACGATCTCGCCGCCGTTCTGTTGCCGCCGGAGTCGTCGCCGTCGTCGCTCCCGACCACCCCGTGACCCCCTGTTGCCTCCAGAAGATGCGGACGACGATGCTGAGCAAGATGATGTCCTCCCCGTGGCCTCCCGTGGCCCCTAGCCCATTCCGACGAGTCGCCGCCGTGGCTCCAGCCGCCGGCGTTTAGCCGCCGGCGTGTCAGCCAACCCCCCCTCCCTTAATCACCTAGTTAATGACCCCCTAGGTCACTAACCAGTGGGCCCAGTGGCTTAATTAAGCCACTGGATTAATTTAACCCACGGGTTAATTAAACCAGTCACTGACAAGGTGACCCCACATGTCAGCCCCCCCTGACGTCAGCACTTGCGCAATAAATCAGTTAAATGAATTTCCAGAGAATATTTGAATTAAAAGAATTCCAGAAAATCCAGAAAATACCCCAAACTTTGGAAATTCATAGAAAATTCATATTAACTCCAAATTGGACAAATAATATATGAAAAATGATCAGGAGAAAATTATCTTTCCAAATATGCAGCTTTCAACTCTGTTTGAATTGATTTTAAAATGGGACCAGTAGCATATGTCATTTGGTTTATTTGAATTTAATTCAAATTCAAATCAAATGATCTTGCAACTTGGACCATGGAATTAAGCTACAATTCAACCACACTTCAGAGGCATATCATACACATTTGAAAATAATTCAAAATGATCAATCAATATCACATGCAACTTGGTTAATTTGAATTCAAATGTGGAGTTTGAATTTGCAATTCAATTTGCAATATACTCCATTTAAATGGAATGCTCAACACATCAGTATCATGAACATCACCCTTTCAATCTTATTCATGTGATTGTGCATTGTACATTATGTTGATCCTATGATTGTCATGTTGCTGATAGACGTGGAGCCGGAACCCGAGGTCACCCCCTTCGTTGAAGACCCCGAACCCGAACCTCGTCAGCAAGGCAAGCAAACCCCCATTGATCATGTCGATAAAATCCCACTTCCCTCTCATGTCCTTCTTATGCATTGTTTAGGATGATCACCATGATTCGTTTCTACCGCATAGATGAACCCATTCCTTTGCATGACCTATCATTTTGTCACAGTAGTAAGCAAACCACAATCCTAGCAAATGTAGGAGTTGTTTGATATCATGTGGCCCCTGCAATGTTACTACTTATTGCATGCTTAGTATGATACCATGTTGTTACTGTGATGTGAGTCGGGATGGGAATGATCATGTTGATGATGGTAGAAAAGTGTTGGTGAATCGACCCTAATACAAGGTGAACGATGAGAGGCTGTGTAGGAGTACACGGTGGGTTGTCTCGTTGAACACCGCCCTAGTACGAGTTCTTGTGTGGTGATCCAAGATGAAGAGTACAACCACACATTGGGCTCACTGACCCCTCTCAACTTACTAACTCATCCCTTTCGATGTCCAGATGTCGCAATAGTTCGGAGTTCTGGTAGGCTTGTGGCCTGGATGCTAAGTGAGAGAACGGCTCATCCGAGACCGGCTTATGCACCACGCACACATCACTTGGGTCCACTTCGGTAAACCGGCCGGGTACACGATTGTGGTAACCAACCCAAGTAGGCGGCTTTCTCGGACTAGATCGGCTATGAGGTAACAGTTGTGGTGAGCATCCTCGCTGGCACCCCTTGAATGGTGTCGAGATCAAAGGCTGTAAATGATGATCATGTGTGTGTAGAGGTACACCCTTGCAAGGTTAACAAAACTATTCGAATAGCCGCGTCCGCGGTTATGAACTGCTTGGAAAGCTTAGCTTGATTATTAGATAACTTGAACCGGATACTTCTAAAACACACCAAGATAAGTGTGAGTGCTATGGCGTGCTTCCTCGTGGGGAAGTCGAGGAAGGCACCATAGTGGTGTATTGCTTGGAGAAAGTAGTGGACTCGTGTACGCTTCTTACCTCAAAGTCTGGTACTCGTAGTTCAGGATTAGCCAAGTCAAAGCTGGCACTTCTGCAAGTGAACCCCACCTCCCTTTACCTTGATACATATGCATGAGTAGTATAGCTCCTATGTAAGTCTTGCTGAGTACGACTTTGTACTCATGTTTGCTTAATATATGTTTTAGATGATGCCACTGACCCCGAAGGTGGCTTCCTCATCGAGCTGGACGACTGAAGACAAACTAGTCTAGTCCCAGTCAGACGACTGGTTCCCTCGTGGAGGGCTTTGTGTTTAAATAAGGCTTCTTAAGCCATTTGTTAAACTTGTCTGTACTCAGACATAATTTGCTTCCGCTTGTAATGTAATGTTGGATCACATGTATGTGATCTCTGTGTGCACTCTATAAGAGTTATCAATAAAATTGTACACTTTGTAGAGAATTGCAATGGTACCTGCTGTTCATACAAGGCATGTGTGCTGCGTGTATGTTTATAACATGCATGTCTTTGTATGGGTTTTTGAGACCTTAGTTGTGTTCTGGCTGGCGGTCTTTCATACACCAAGTGGCCCTTAGATGTGCGCAGCTTGGGGCATCGCGATGCGATTGCTCGAGACTCCGTCTCGTGCACACTTTATGGTATGATCGAGCCCGCCCTAGACCCCGACTAAGTGATCGGGCTGGAGTAAGTCTATGTAAGAGTTTTGAGATAGTCGGTAGTATGGTTGAGGCGACTTGTCTTTGAATATGGGAGTTCACCACCCATATCATTTGACTTGTGTGCGGACGATGAGGACCCATCTCAGTTGATCATCCGGCCTGGATGGGATGCCCCTCACGTACGATGCTTTCCGAGAATGTTCAGTGCTTGGCCTTGTCTGCTTAGACAAGTGGGTGCGGTTCTCGGCTCTCCATATGACTATGTCTTAACTGTACTTGCATACGCTAACCCCGGGTCCCGACAGACTTGGTATCAGAGCAGGACTGACTGTAGGACTAGTAGCCTTGGCCGAAGTCGAGTCTAGCCTTCTATAGTTATATAGTTACTCTGGGTATATAAGGGAACAACGTAAGGCTTCTTTTTTCTCCTTACCCTGTTCGTTCTGAGTTCTGAGTCACCCTCATCTTATTCTACGGGAAGATAGGACTAGGCTCTCCTTTGTCTGATTAGAACATCTCGGTGTTTGCTTCCTCATAGCCGTAGGAAAGTTGTGATCGGTTTGTTAGAGTGGTTATGCCCACTGTTTTATTACATCGTATGTAAGTGTTGTTTCCATGTTGTAAGAAATTGTCTTTTTCTTGCAATTACAACCGTTATGCTGTCCGAATCATCCCAGGTTTATCTCATAATCTGATGCATTTGCAAACTCCTTTCTGTTTCAGATGGCAGATCTTCCCCCTCGGCAGATTGTTCGTTTGACCAGGTGCCTCGGTGTGCGTGGCCATCCCGCCACGCTGATCGAGATGATGTCCTATGTGGGATATCGATGGTACCCTGAGTACACCGTCGAGGAGCAGTTCCACGACTTCAACTAGACCCAGTTCCACTGCATTGTCCGGATCTATCCGCACCACGTTGGAGTCACTCAGCCTATCCACTTTGGACATGGCATTGGCGTTACCGAGAACATGGCTGTGCAGGATGCTGCATACTCATGTATGACACTGCTGAGAGAGGAGCACACTTTGCTGAGAGAGACTTCTTTCCGCTATATCCCTGCTGCACTTCCAGGAGGAGAGGGATATTACACCGGACTCTACTCAGATCACTCTGCAGAGGATCCCGCACTTCAGATGACTGCTAGGTTTGCTAGTGACAGAGATCGTGATGCACGCGCTCTCCGTTTCGAGCTCCACGCCACCCGTGTTCGTCTGTATCGAGCACTGACACTTTTGGCTCCCTTTGTGAGCGTGGGATCAGTTGAGTTTCATGCGATCTATCCAGTGAGGACTCAGATGCCTTCTCGAGTTGCTTGGCCCGAGATTGGAGGCATTTTTCCACCCCGTGGTCCTTTGCTTCCACCCTACGCTGGACCTAGGCCCCATCCTTGCCCAAATGGATATCAGGGTCCACAAGCCTCCGTGTTTTCCGATGGTCACCTCCAGCTACCGGGATACGCGGGTAACTTTTATGAGGACTACTATGGAGATGGAGATGAGTGAGACCGCCTGTGGTCTTACTTAGTGATGATGTAGTAGTATCTTAGTGTATTGTACGCAAGGGTCTAAGTTCCAGAGGCTTAGATAAATAATGTATAGGAAGTCAGAGTGCCTCTGAAGGATGTATCATCTTCATCACGTTTGTATTAGCTCGATGCTTGTACTAAAACGATGTATGGTTTGTATGACAGCTTGTGAATATATGGCTTGTATGCTTTATCACCATGTTGTCAATATGATTACTTCCTTTGCTCTATAATCCTTCCCGTACTTCAATACCTTGTTTAGACTCTCCCAATCAACTCTGTTTGACTTTGGTTTTCCCTTCAGGATGTCTCAAGGAACCCGTGGCCAGGTTGGTCGTAACCAAGGTCGTGGGAATGACCAGGAGGAAGGCAACCTTCCACCCCCACCCACGATGGCACAAGTTCTGATGGAAGTCGAGAGGAACCGTCGTGACTCTCACCACCTGCTGTAATTCATCGCACGCAACACCACTCAACAGCGCAATGAGCTGGTGTCCCTGAACGACTTCATCCGGCTTCATCCCCCGGTCTTCAGTTACTCCACCGAGCCCCTTGATGCCGATGACTGGCTTCGCAGCATCGAGAGGAAGCTCCAAGCAGGCCGTGTTGCAAATGGTGACAAGGTCAGCTATGCCACCTATCACCTTGAAGGTGCAGCTAGCTCTTGGTGGGAGAACTTTCTGAATATGCGTCCCGATGGACCACCTGCATCTTGGGAGGAATTCTGCACGTCCTTCCGTGAGCACCACATTCCCAAGGGTCTTATGGACCGCAAGCGTGAGGAGTTCTGCAACCTCACTCAAGGCAGAAGGACCGTTGATGAGTTTAGTCGTGAGTTCGACCGACTGGCTCGTTATGCTACCGAAGAAGTCTCCACCGACTCCAAGAAACAAGAAAGGTTCCGTCGTGGCCTCAACACCGGACTTTGTCGTGAGCTCAATCTTCATGACTTTGCCACCTTCCAAGTCCTTGTCAACAAGGCCATCAAAGCAGAGGACATGAACACCCCCACCGACTTCCGCAAACACCCTAGAGATGACAGTTCATCCAATTCTGGCTCCCAGAAGCGCAGGATCTAGATCCCCAACAGCATGTTCCGCCAGAACAACCCCCCGAGGCCATCCTATGTGGCGCCTCGTCCACCCACCCAGTTCCACCCAGCTCCACCAAACAACCCAGCTCCTCGAACTGTTTTCGGAGCCTGTTACAAGTGTGTTCAGGCAGGCCACTATTCTCGTGAGTGTCCCCAGAACCAGCTCCAGCACCAGAATGCTCCACCCCGTGCCGGAGGCAACAACAACAACAATGGTCGTGGCAAGCCACCCCAGAAGGTCTACACCGCCAAACCCGCTCCTCCCACCACTCGTGGACGTGTGAACCAGATTGCCGCCGAAGAGACTGACGACACCATTGACATCATTCTTGGTACGCTCCCAGTCAATTATGTTCCTATTTCCGTTCTTTTCGACCCAGGAGCATCTCATTCATTCATGTCGGAAAGTTATGCACTTCGTCATGAGTTACCCTTTGTTGAGTTGTCCACTCCAATGATTATTCAAACTCCAGGGTCAAGATGGCAAACTAATAGAGTAAGCCATGGCAATCAAATTTCAATTGAGGGTTTAGTATTCCTTGCTTCACTCATAGCCCTCAAGTCTTCAGATATTGATGTCATCCTTGGCATGGATTGGCTATCAAGACAGAATGTCTACCTGGATTGCAAAGGCAAATCCGTGAAACTCACCCACCCTTCAGGCCAAACAGTCAACTATACCTCACCCAGAACAAGAACCCAAGTGCATTCCTTGAATGTACTTCCCCTTCCCGAACTTGAAGATATTCCGGTGGTTCGTGACTTCCCGGATGTCTTTCCTGAAGAGCTGCCGGGAATGCCACCCGACAGATGTGTAGAGTTCATTGTAGATCTTGCCCCAGGAACTGCACCAATTTCTAAACGCCCATACAAAATGGCCCCACGTGAGTTAGCTGAGCTTAAAACCCAACTGGAAGCTTTGTTGGAGAAAGGCTTCATCCGCCCTAGCTCATCGCCATGGGGTTGCCCCGTTCTGTTCGTAACGAAGAAAGATGGAACAGAAAGGATGTGCGTAGACTATCGCCCGCTAAACTTAGCGACGATAAAGAACAAGTACCCATTTCCCAGGATCAATGATCTTTATGATCAACTTGCAGGATCCTCTGTCTTCTCCAAGATGGATTTGAGATTAGGTTATCATCAAATCAAGATCCGAAACGAGGACATTCCCAAAACGGCTTTTACTACTCGTTATGGTCTTTACGAGTACACCGTCATGTCCTTTGGTTTAACCAATGCCCCCTCCACTTTCTCACGCATGATGAATTCGATCTTCATGGAGTATTTGGACCAGTTCGTCGTGGTTTACCTCGATGACATCCTTATATACTCGAAGAACAAAGAAGAACATGCCGAACACCTAAGGCTGGTATTGATGAAACTTAGAGAGCATCGCCTGTATGATAAATTCTCCAAGTGTGAATTTTGGCTACCAGAAGTGACCTACTTAGGCCACGTAATTTCTGCAAAAGGCATTGTTGTGAATCCCGAGAGAGTTCAGGCCGTCCTTGACTGGACTCCACCTGAATCGGTTAAGCAAGTTAGAAGTTTTCTTGGCCTAGCCAGCTATTGCCGTCGCTTCGTCGAGAACTTTTCTAAAGTTTCAAAGCCTCTAACTGAACTCCTCAAGAAAGACAAGAAATTCTTATGGACTCCCAAGTGCGAGGAAAGCTTTCAAGAGCTAAAAAGAAGATTGACTTCTGCACCTGTACTTGCACCTCCAGACACCAAAAAGGATTTCGAGATCTATTGTGACGCATCACGGCAAGGGTTAGGATGCATACTTCTGCAAGATCGACATGTGGTAGCTTATGCTTCACGCCAGTTGCAGCCACATGAAGAGAACTATCCTACCCATGACCTTGAACTCACTGCCGTAGTTCATGCCCTAACAACTTGGCGACATTACCTTCTTGGTAACCGTTGCGAGATTTATTCCGACCACCAAAGCCTCAAATACATTTTCACCCAGCCAGATCTTAATCTCAGGCAAAGACGCTGGATTGAGTTGATAAAAGATTACGACGTAGTAATTTCTTACACCCCAGGCAAAGCCAACGTCATGGCTGATGCACTAAGTCGTAAGTCGTATTGTAACAACCTCATGTTACAACAGTATCAACCACTTCTTCATGAGGACCTTCGCAAGCTCAATCTTGAGATTGTTCCTCATGGCTATCTTTCTACCTTGGTGGCGAAACCAACTCTTGAGAATCAAATCATAGTTGCCCAAAGGCGTGCACGAGGTGTTCGCCGGATCAAGGAGAACATTGCTAGCGGAGTTGCTAAATGTTTCTCCACAGATAGCAAAGGAACGGTATTCTTTGAAAATCGTTTGGTAGTACCTAAGAATAGGGAACTAAGGCAACTCATCCTCAAGGAAGCCCATGACACACCCCTCTCGATTCATCCCGGTAGCACAAAAATGTACCGAGATCTACGCCAGAGATTTTGGTGGACTAGGATGAAGAGAGACATTGCTCAATTTGTTGCCGAATGTGATGTTTGTCGTCGCATTAAGGCAGAACATCAAAGACCTGCTGGTACACTTCAACCTTTGTCTATTCCCGAGTGGAAATGGGACAAAGTCGGTATGGACTTCATCACCGGCTTTCCAAAAACCCAGAAAAAGGAAACAATGCCATCTTCGTTGTCATAGATAGGCTTTCCAAAGTTGCTCACTTCCTTCCGGTTCGCGAGTCTATAACTGCTAGCCAGTTAGCGGACTTGTACATCTCTAGAATTGTATCCCTTCATGGTGTTCCTTTGGAAATCAATTCTGATCATGGTAGCCTTTTCACCTCTAGATTTTGGGGAAGCTTTCAGAATGCTATGGGAACTCATCTCTCCTTTAGTACAGCTTTCCATCCACAGTCTAGCGGTCAAGTTGAAAGGGTTAACCAAATTCTTGAAGACATGCTCAGAGCTTGTGTTATCTCATTCGGAAAGAATTGGGAGGAGTCTCTTCCATTTGCCGAATTTTCTTATAACAATAGTTTTCAATCTAGTCTGAACATGGCTCCTTTTGAACTCCTATATGGATGACGATGTCGAACACCACTAAACTGGTCAGAAACCGGTGAAAGACAATTCTTTGGACCGGATATGATCAAGGAAGCAGAAGAGCAAGTTCGCATTGTTCGTGATCAATTGAAGGCAGCCCAGTCTCGTCAGAAAAGCTACTATGATCGTCATCATAGGCAAGAGAGCTACAATCTGGATGAGAAGGCTTATCTTCGGGTTACTCCTCTGAAGGGAACCCAACGTTTCGGTATCAAAGGCAAGTTGGCCCCACGTTACATCGGACCTTTCCGCATTATTGCTAAACGTGGAGAAGATGCCTACCAACTTGAACTACCTCCGCACCTCTCCCGAGTACATGATGTATTCCATGTGTCCCAACTCAGGCGTTGCTTCAAGGACCCCATCCGCGAAGTCGACCATGAAACGCTTGATCTCCAAGATGACCTTTCTTATCGAGAATACCCCGTTCATATTCTTGATTCCGCAGAGCATGTCACTCGTCGTCAGAAGATTAGGTTTCTGAAAGTGCAATGGTCACACCACTCTGAAAGAGAAGCTACGTGGGAAAGAGAAGACCGTCTCAGTGCCGAGTACCCCACCTTCCTCCCGCAGACTTCTGAATCTCGGGACGAGATTCTGTTGAGTGGGGGCGAGTTGTCAGAACCCTCTGTTAGGTAATGTGCTAGGATCAAGTAACCTTGCATCATGTCAAATTTTCAAAGGAAATCAACTTCAAAATCCAAATGGGAGAAGGAACACCCCCCAGATGAATTAATTCAAAAAGGCCAGATAAAAATCTTCTCCAAAAATTCATGTTAGATTTTTGAAAAGTCTTATAAATGAGTGTGATCACATATCAAGTGATGTGGGACCCATCCCATGCTCATAGATTTTTCAAATAATCAAACAGTTCCTTGGAATTATTGAAATACCCCTATTTGATTTAAAATTCAAATCTTTTGAATTTTAAATTTTTTGAAAGTTTATGAGTGGCTAGTCTATATTATTATGAGGCCACATAAAAGTTTTCAGCATTTAATAAAATGTTTAGCTATTTATTTTAGCTAAACAGAACAAATGTTAGAAAAGAAAAATAGAAAAGAAATCAGAAAACCTTACCTGGCGCCCAGGCGAAGCCGGCCTACCCCAGCCCAGCCGGCCCACAGGGGCAGCGGGGTCTTCTTCCCCGTCCCGCGCCTCCAAGCTGCTCGGTGGAATGCCACCGAGCTAGCTGGGCACGTCGCCGTCTCTCCAGACGCCACCTGCCCCTCCCGCGCCTTCTAGCGACGCCACGGAGACGCTGGAGACGCCGTGCGTCCATTCCCCCCTCCCCAGTGCCTATCCTCCTCTCTCTCGCTGAACCCCGCGAAGGACAGGACGCCGCCGTCGCCATAGCTTGAAGCCCGCGTGGCCAACGTCGTTCCCGAGCTGCGTCGTGTTGTCCATCCTCCTCGCCATCCTCGACTTCGTCTTCGTGCAGAAGGAATCGAGCTCGGACGCTCTGTAGCCGCCGGAATCATCTCCACGTCGCCGCCGGACCCGCGAGCTCGCCGCTGTCGATTCGCCGCCGTTGAAGCCTCCCCAAGCTTGTCGTTGCTTCCGTTCGAACCGCGGTGAGCTACTGAGTGTTTCCCCTAAGCTTCCATTACCCCGCGACCTCTCTATCCGTTTTCTCCATGGATGCCGAAGCACGTCGCCGCCATGGACGACGATGAGGTCGCCCCTGTGCCCCGTCATCGCGTCCAGCGCGCGCGTATGACTCCCAGTGACTCTAGTTTTCGAACGCACACGAGCTCAGCACAAACCGTGCACTACAACTACAACTTCAACTACGACCTCGCCGCCGTTCTGTTGCCGCCGGAGTCATCGCCGTCGTCGCTCCCGACCACCCCGTGACCCCCTGTTGCCTCCAGAAGATGCGGACGACGATGCTGAGCAAGATGATGTCCTCCCCGTGGCCTCCCGTGGCCCCTAGCCCATTCCGACGAGTCGCCGCCGTGGCTCCAGTCGCCGGCGTTTAGCCGCCGGCGTGTCAGCCAACCCCCCCTCCCTTAATCACCCAGTTAATGACCCCCTGGGTCACTAACCAGTGGGCCCAGTGGCTTAATTAAGCCACTCGAGTAATTTAACCCACGGGTTAATTAAACCAGTCACTGACAAGGTGACCCCACATGTCAGCCCTCCCTGACGTCAGCACTTGCGCAATAAATCAGTTAAATGAATTTCTAGAGAATATTTGAATTAAAAGAATTCCAGAAAATCCAGAAAATACCCCAAACTTTGGAAATTCATAGAAAATTCATATTAACTCCAAATTGGACAAATAATATATGAAAAATGATCAGGAGAAAATTATCTTTCCAAATATGCAACTTTCAACTCTGTTTGAGTTGATTTTAAAATGGGACCAGTAGCATATGTCATTTGGTTTATTTGAATTTAATTCAAATTCAAATCAAATGATCTTGCAACTTGGACCATGGAATTAAGCTACAATTCAACCACACTTCAGAGGCATATCATACACATTTGAAAATAATTCAAAATGATCAATCAATATCACATGCAACTTGGTTAATTTGAATTCAAATGTGGAGTTTGAATTTGCAATTCAATTTGCAATATACTCCATTTAAATGGAATGCTCAACACATCAGTATCATGAACATCACCCTTTCAATCTTATTCATGTGATTGTGCATTGTACATTATGTTGATCCTATGATTGTCATGTTGCTGATAGACGTGGAGCCGGACCCGAACCTCGTCAGCAAGGCAAGCAAACCCCCATTGATCATGTCGATAAAATCCCACTTCCCTCTCATGTCTCGCTTATGCATTGTTTAGGATGATCACCATTATTCATTTCTACCGCATAGATGAACCCATTCCTTTGCATGACCTATCATTTTGTCACAGTAGTAAGCAAACCACAATCCTAGCAAATTTAGGAGTTGTTTGATATCATGTGGCCCCTGCAATGTTACTGCTTATTGCATGCTTAGTATGATACCATGTTGTTACTGTGATGTGAGTCGGGATGGGAATGATCATGTTGATGATGGTAGAAAAGTGTTGGTGAATCGACCCTAATACAAGGTGAACGATGAGAGGCTGTGTAGGAGTACACGGTGGGTTGTCTCGTTGAACACCGCCCTAGTACGAGTTCTTGTGTGGTGATCCAAGATGAAGAGTACAACCACACATTGGGCTCACTGACCCCTCTCAACTTACTAACTCATCCCTTTCGATGTCCAGATGTCGCAATAGTTCGGAGTTCTGGTAGGCTTGTGGCCTGGATGCTAAGTGAGAGAACGGCCCATCCGAGACCGGCTTATGCACCACGCACACATCACTTGGGTCCACTTCGGTAAACCGGCCGGGTACACGATTGTGGTAACCAACCCAAGTAGGCGGCTTTCTCGGACTAAATCGGCTATGAGGTAACAGTTGTGGTGAGCATCCTCGCTGGCACCCCTTGAATGGTGTCGAGATCAAAGGCGGTAAATGATGATCATGTGTGTGTAGCGGTACACCCTTGCAAGGTTAACAAAACTATTCGAATAGCCGCGTCCGCGGTTATGGACTGCTTGGAAAGCTTAGCTTGATTATTAGATAACTTGAACCGGATACTTCTAAAACACACCAAGATAAGTGTGAGTGCTATGGCGTGCTTCCTCGTGGGGAAGTCGAGGAAGGCACCATAGTGGTGTATTGCTTGGAGAAAGTAGTGGACTCGTGTACGCTTCTTACCTCAAAGTCTGGTACTCGTAGTTCAGGATTAGCCAAGTCAAAGCTGGCACTTCTGCAAGTGAACCCCACCTCCCTTTACCTTGATACATATGCATGAGTAGTATAGCTCCTATGTAAGTCTTGCTGAGTACGACTTTGTACTCACGTTTGCTTAATCTATGTTTTAGATGATGCCACTGACCCCGAAGGTGGCTTCTTCATCGAGCTGGACGACTGAAGACCAACTAGTCTAGTCCCAGTCAGACGACTGGTTCCCTCGTGGAGGGCTTTGTGTTTAAATAAGGCTTCTTAAGCCATTTGTTAAACTTGTCTGTACTCAGACATAATTTGCTTCCGCTTGTAATGTAATGTTGGATCACATGTATGTGATCTCTGTGTGCACTCTATAAGAGTTATCAATAAAATTGTACACTTTGTAGAGAATTGCAATGGTACCTGCTGTTCATACAAGGCATGTGTGCTGCGTGTATGTTTATAACATGCATGTCTTTGTAAGGGTTTTCGAGACCTTAGTTGTGTTCTGGCTGGCGGTCTTTCATACACCAAGTGGCCCTTAGATGTGCGCAGCTTGGGGCATCGCGAGGCGATTGCTCGAGACTCCGTCTCGTGCACACTTTGTGGTATGATCGAGCCCGCCCTAGACCCCGACTAAGTGATCGGGCTGGAGTAAGTCTATGTAAGAGTTTTGAGATAGTCGGTAGTATGGTTGAGGCGACTTGTCTTTGAATATGGGAGTTCACCACCCATATCATTTGACTTGTGTGCGGACGATGAGGACCCATCTCAGTTGATCATCCGGCCTGGATGGGATGCCCCTCACGTACGATGCTTTCCGAGAATGTTCAGTGCTTGGCCTAGTCTACTTAGACAAGTGGGTGCGGTTCTCGGCTCTCCATATGACTATGTCTTAACTGTACTTGCATACGCTAACCCCGGGTCCCGACAGCATAGCACATAACGCATGAAGTGATAAAAATATAGTGAGACGAAGGACGAACTGATGATTGTTGATGGAGAAGGGGATGCACGGGGGCATCCCCAAGCTTAGACCCTTGAGTCTCCTTGAATATTTATTGGGGATGCACGGAGGCATCCACAAGCTTGAGCGTTTGACACTCCAGGATCTTGTTTCATCATCTTCCATCGCACACTTGAAAACTCCCTTCATACACAACTCATCATAAGATGATTAGAGAGGTTAGTACCCTTAATAAATATTTTTCCCCACTGGATATAAAGATATTATTGAAGAGCTACTGTTTCTCAAGATTGCCAAAAGGTTTTTGCAAAGAAAAAGCAAGCTTAAGGTTTGCAAAAGTTAGGAGAGACAAAACGTGGCAGAATCTGTGAAAAACATAACAGAAGGTAGTAAAGAATTTTTTAGGGGTACTTCTGCAACTCGAATCAAAAAACTAAGAACATACGAAAGTTCCTTGATTGTATAGATCACGTTGTGTAAAAAATTCAGCTCAAAAAGATGAACTGGTGATTTATTCTGTTTTTTCCCGTCACGAGGACAAAATCTGTTTTCTGGACAGCATGTCACAACTTTCACTTCCCTTGTCATATGAGGCTATACTTGGCACAAATCTTGAAAAATAAAGATACAATGATGTTTCTACAGTAGTAAAAATCATCAAGACCACTAAAAACAGAAGTAAAAATATCTTGGGTTGCCTCCCAACAAGCGCTTTCTTTTACGCCTTTAAGCTAGGCATAAGGAAAAAGATCAAGTTGTATCAATCGAACCATCATAAAATCATCAAAAATCTCTTCAATTGTACAACTAGTCTTAAGAGTTATTTCAAACAAAGGCCTAATGAAGATGATTCTAGGGATAAAACCAAAAGGCGGAAAATCAATGGAAGCTTCGTTTATAAATTTATCAAAGAGAGGTATTTCTTCCAAAGTTTTCACGGTTTCAACTTCCTTGGCCATAGGTGGATTATTTTTGGGTAGGGGAACCTTAGGGACATAGTTGAACTTAGGTTACTTTCTATCCGAAGTTGCTACCTTTTTTGGTTTAATTGAGGAGAAGGTAGTTCCTAGAGTATTAATGATTTCCTCAATATTATCGATCCTAGAAAGATCCATATCATGGAATTTGATGGTCTCCGAAGTTTTAATAATTTTATGCATGGAGCTATCAAGCCTATTCAAATTCCCTTGAATCTTGCGATCCAACTCATTTATTCCAGCTATACTTGGTATTTATAACTCTATCTTTTCAAGTTTTTTCATAATGTGAGATAGAGTTATATCTTCTTGTATGCTAGCAACAGGGAGGTTTCCAACAAGATTTTCAATAACATTAAGAGACTTCCAAATTGGGGCCTCTAGGAAATTCCCACTGATAACAGTATCTAATATGAACCTATTCCAAGGAGTAATCCCAACATAAAAATTTCTAAGCAGGATAGTAGTGGGTTGCTTCTTGGTGGCTCTTTTTTGAGAATCATTAATTCTATACCAAGCATCTTTTAAACTTTCACCACCTTTTTGTTTTAAGGTGAGAACCTCCGTCTCAACAAAGTCAAAAGGACCAGACATAATGACAACAAATTGCAATATAAATATTTTTTTGTGATTTTTGATATAAGACACAAAGATAAAAACAGAAAGGTAAACTAACAAGACTAAAAAGTAAAGTTAAAGGATAGTGGGCAACTCCCCTCTCTTATCACTCGGAGTCCCCGGCAACAGCGCCAGACATTTGCTTGATGGCGCAGAAGTCATAATGGCTCCACGCCCTTCGTTGGTTACCCCAAGTGGAAGGTGAGATGCAGTGTAGCGGCAAATTTCCCTCGGTGAAGATACCGAGTGACGAGGGGGTGACCCCACGACTCCTGCGTGTGAGGATACCTGGTGCATATGAAGACAGAAGGCCCGCAAGGAGCGCTGATGGGCCCGCGGCTGGCCCTCCCAAGGCACCGATGCAGGAGTCCACAACCAATATGGAAGGCACGACTTGGCGCACAAGGCAAGATTAGGGTTAGGAAACTATCTCTGTAATCTAGGGCGGACTCCCCGAGACCTAGCCTAGTATATAAAGGCTGGGAGGGGAGACGCCTCGACCATCCAATATCCAATCTACTCTCCTGGTCTTGCGAGAACTCGCCTTGGCCTCCCTTGTAATCGCCCCCTCACGCAATAATATCAAGCAGGAAGTGCTTCTCCTATTAGCCGACGAGTATCGTCCAGCCTGTTCCTTCTCTATGATAAACCCATGGTCCCTAACCATGGGATTTGCCGAGGCTGAACCTCGTTAATTGGCGCCGTCTATGGGAACTACACAGGTTGGAATCACGATCTCGGCGGTCCCGTCTTCAGCAAATCATGACTCGAGGGCTAGAGCCAGATCTAACCCGCTTGAGAAGTTCAAGTTCACCACGAGCATCTTCATCGCCCCACCAAGATCACTTAGTCCGCGGCCGGATCAAGCCCAACATCTCGACAACTGTCAGATCCACCGCCGACGGAAAAGAACTCGACGACCCAGAAGCCAAGCGCGAGGACTCTATGCGGGAATCCCACTCGAAGAGTCGCAAAGCGCGACAGAAGATTCGCCAGCCACTCGACGACCCGCCGTCACCCGGACTCCCGCCGCGCGACAAGACAGCGACTCCGAAACCCAGACCGGTGAGTACTACGACCCAGATCGAAGGCAAGATGAATTCTCCAACTTCATCCGGAACCAGTCGCTCAGCGATGGGGTAGAGGTCGACCCAGGATTCCACGTCCGTTCAGAAGACCACTCGCAGATTTTCCAAGTCTCAAGGAGAAGAAGGCACGCTGGCTCCAGTAAGCTCACAGCCAGAGAGCAACTGGAAGGACCTTGCACGATCCAATGTCTCGAAGACGGGAGGGGACGCCTCAGAGCAAGCCACATCCTAGGAGATTGTCGCTTGTTCACCGAACTCTCCAACAGCCTCAAGGAGGAAAAGCAGCGTGAAGCCAAGCGCACCCGAAGAAACGCGCAGTCACCAACACCAAGTACAGAAAGGCAATACCCTACGTCCCATGGACGAGTCTGCATGATCCAAGAAGGAAGACCCTCAAAAGCAAAGCAGGACGCTTACACCCTGCAGACCCGAGCAGCCGAGGGCCAAAAAACAGCAGAAATCTACCAACTGTGTGGCGCAGAGACCAACATCACCTTCTCTCAAAGTGACCACCCGCCCGCAGTCCCAAGGCCGGGGCATGCACCCCTGGTCCTCGACGCCCAGATAGGAGGCTACGACATGGACAGAGTCTTCATGGACGGAGGCAGCAGCCTAAACATAATCTTCACCAACACCCTACACAAGATGTTGATCCCACGATCAGTTTGGAAGAAGTCAGGCACCACAATATATGGCGTAGTTCCAGGAGAAGCAGCCGCCTCCCTCGGAACAATCGAGCGCGACGTCATCTTCGGCAGCAAGCGCAACTTCGCAAGACAAGTCCTCGAGTTCGAAGTGCTCCACTGGCAGTCGCAGTACCACGCCATTCTCGAGCGACCAACGTTTGCACAATTCATGGCGATCGCGACTTCCACAAAGTCTCCGACACGTTTGGAGCCCAACAACAACTCGAAGAAATAGCCATGGTGACGGATAAAAGCATTTTTCCACTGGCGAGCCGAAGCGAGTCAAAATAATTCGGCCGCGATTTCAGCGTCGACAGTGACACAATCACCTACCAAGTTCACCCAACGGACCCAGAGAAGACGGTCCGCGTATACGCCCACCTCCCAGAAGAACAAGAAGCCGCCCTCATAGCCTTCCTTCGCGAAGAGCGGAAAATCTTCGCCTGGTGCCCAACCGACATGCCCGGAATACCGCGAGAATTTGCAGATCACGTGCTCCGCATAAAGTCAAACACCAAGCCAGTAAAGTCGGCGTTGCGACGATTCTCAGAACCCAAGCGAAGAGCAATAGGAGAAGAAATCAACCGACTACGCGACACACAGTTCATCCGGGAGACGAAGAAAGCAACCTGTATTGCAAACCCAGTCCTGGTCCCTAAAAAAGACAATGACGTACTGAGGATGTGCATCGACTACGGGCCTGTCAACAAGAACTGCCCGAAAGACCACTCCCCCCTGCCAAGAATCGACCAGATAATTGACTCTACAGCAGGATGCGACCTCCTATCCTTCCTCGATGCATACTCAGGATACAATCAGATCAGGATGAAGGAAGAAGATGAAGAACACACCTCGTTCATCACCCCCTACGGCGTATTCTGCTACAGAACAATGCCCTTTGGTCTAAAAAATGCCGGAGCCACGTACCAACGAATGATGCAAGCATGTTTGAGAGACCAAATCGGCAGAAACGTCTAGGTCTACGTAGACGACATTGTCATCAAAACCTATAGCGCAAGCACGCTACTCGACGACCTCCGCGAAACATTCGCGGCCCTCAACAAGTACAGAATCAAGCTCAACCCAAAAAAGTGGATTTTCGGCGTCCCAGCCGGAAAACTACTCGGGTACATGGTTTCCGCCCGAGGAATCGAAGCAAACCCCGAAAAGGTCCAAGCAATCGCCAAGATGCAAGAGCCAACCAACATCAAAGGTGTGCAGAAGCTCACAGGAAGACTCGCAGCACTGAGCCATTTCATCAGCAGGCTGGGAGAAAGGACCTTACCATTCTACTAGCTGCTCAGAAAAGGAGAAAAATTTGAGTGGACCGAGGAAGCCCGCAATGCATTCGCAGACCTAAAGAAATGTTGGATATATGCTCTAGAGGCAAATAATATATGATTATTCCAATATATCTAAGCAAGTTCATAACCAGTTTCATACCGTGCTAGAACTGTATCAGTGAAACAATGATACATGTGTGGTATAGAAACCCCCAGAGTTCCTAGTTAGCCTCTACATCGATAACTAGTTCATGGTCAACATGATGGTCGTGGTTTCGCGATCATGGACAATTAAGTCTCTTGACTATGAGGTCACCTCACTGGTTAAGTGACGTGATGAACATTACCCAAAGTAAGCATTACAACATGATCAAATCTTGTGAAGGTTCAGTGTTGTAATTACAGAACATGGTAGACCGTTCCTTTGACCGTGAGTACGTGCATAATTGCTATCTTCCCGGATGCTTTGACCTACATCCCACCACCTGACTGAAATATGCGGGTCATAACGGTTGTATCTTGGGTATTCCATGGAGATATGTTGAGGATTATTGTTTACAAGAGCGGGATTTGTCAATCCATATGATGGATAGATACTCGGGGCCCACTCGGTGAGATTCCATCCATAAAGCTGCGCAGCGTGTGACTAGGTCACGGGGATGAATATCACGGGAACGAGTGAATAAGGATTTGTTCAGAACGAGGTTGAACCAGACATAGGATGTCATTGATCGAATCTCGGAACAATCCAGTATCGCTGACAAAGGGAATGCTATACGGCGTAAGGTCCAATCGGTGTTGATATCCGGAATGCACAGGGGTCATTATGGGCATCCAGGTCCCGCTGATGATCATTGACCGTAGCCTCATCTCGGTCATGACTGGAGTGTTCTCGGACCGTAGGGTAACACACTTAAGGGCTCGATGAAATCGGAGACCTTTTCGGAACTATCGGAGTTACCGGAGAATAAGAGAGAACTCCGAAATCGGTTCGGAGGGGAGACGGAAAAGTTCCGTGGTTCCGAATTGTTCGGAAAGTTATTTAGATATGTTTTATTATTTAATTAATGAATTAAATATTAAAATATAATTTAAATAATGAATGGAATAAATATTCTTTTTTGGTTTTTGTTTTTTCTTTGAGAAAGAAGAAAGAAAAAAAGGAATAAAGAAAAAAAAGAAGGAGCATGGCGCCATGGGCTTTGGCCCATATGGCCACTTGGCCATGTGTGGCTGCCGGCCACTTGCGGCCAAGGCAGGGCCACGGCCATGCACATGGTGTTGGCGCATGTGGTACTTTTTTAGTACCACATTTCTAAGACAGGTGCCTGCACACCCCTTTTTCCCCTATATATGGATATGGTGGGTGCCCCTTTTTCAACACAGAAAATTCCAGAAAAAACAGATAAATTCTGTAGATCTCTCTCTCCCTATTTCTCCCTCCTATGAGCGGACTCCCCTTGTTTCGAGTCTGCACTAGGTTGGGGATGTCTCCACTATACGCACGCCGTCGTGTCGCTGGATCGGAGAACGGAGGTCGTCATCGAGTCTCATATGTGTGCGAGTACTACGAGGTGCTACACGTGTGGCACTACACCCATCCGGGTGCTCAACACAGCCAGGGGGCTGTGAACCTTGATCGGCTACATCAACCACGTTTTCGGGAACGTTTCCCGCGCAACGGACTACACCCCGAGGTATGTTATTTCCGCACTACTTTCCGTTACGGTAATACGGCTAGCTAGATCTTGGGTTATGGGAACGCTAATTAGAAAATTTTGTGTTTTCTGCTACGAACCCCAACAAGAAAACCCTCTCGACTCCACCAATCTTGGCGTTGCCCAAAGAACGGGAGAAACTGTACCTCTACATAGCAGCGCGCAGCAACGTAGTCAGCACGGCCCTCGTCGTCGAGCGCTCAGAAGAAGGCAAAGTCCAGAGCATACAAAGGATAATCTACTACCTAAGCATGCTCCTCACAAATTCGCAGCAACGGTACCCGCACTACCAGAAGCTCCTGCTCGCCATCATCATGACCTCAAGAAAAGTTTCGCACTACTTCGACGAACACCCCATCACAATCGTGAGAAGTGCACCACTCGCGGACATCCTCAACAACCCCGGAGCGACCGGCCGAGTCGCCGAGTGGAACATCGAGCTCAGTCCGCGAGACCTGCAGTTCAAGCACCCAACAACAATCAAAGCCCAAGTACTCCCAGACTTCCTGGTCGAGTGGACAGAGGTCCAAACACCTGCCCCCCCAGATTTGTCCAACTCATGGATGATGTTCTTCCACGGGTCCAAAAGACAGCAAGGAGCCGGATAAGGCGTCGTACTAGTCTCCCCTAAAGGAACGAAGCTTAGATACGACCTCCATATCAACTTCAGCAATGCCTCCAACAACGAAGCAGAGTACGAGGCACTACTCCGCGGCATGCGCATGGCAAAAACTTGTGGCGCCACTCGCCTCTCAATCTACGGCGACTCCAACCTCGTCGGCCAGCAAGCGATGAGGTACTGTGACGCAGTTGCAGACAACATGATGGCCTACCAGAAGCTCTACAACACACTGGAGGGAGGATTCGACGGCTGCGAACTCAACTACATCTCCAGAGCAAATAACACGGAGGCAGACGAGCTTGCGAACATCGGATCGACTCGAGTACCAGTACCACTAGGAGTTTTCCTCGAGACCATCTGCCAAAGATCAATCAAAGTAAAGCCAGCAGCGCCCGAGGCAGTCACAGAGGCCGACAACACAAATGAACCAGCGCAGGTGGCGGCCGCGAGCCCAGCCGACGACACAAGCACCCAACCAGTCGAAGTCGCAGAGCCAGCCGCACTCGAAGGCCCAGCCTGGACAAAACCGTTCCTTCGATTCCTAATCAAAGGCACTCTACCACAAGAGGTCGCAGAAGCCCGATGCATCAGTCGACGATCCAAAGCATTCACAGTAATTAACAGACAGTTATACAAGCGCATCATCTCCAAGGCTTCCAAAAGTGTATTGATGAAGAAGACGACAAAGCCCTACTGCTCGAAATTCACGAAGGCACCTGTGGGCATCACGCGAGCAGTCGCGCACTCGTGGCCAAGGCTTTTCGAGCAGGGTTCTACTGGCCGACCGCCATGAGAAATGCGGAAGATATCGTGCGGCGTTGCATCGCCTGCCAAAAGTTCGCTAGCAGGCTACACGCCCCAGCATCAGAACTCAAAACTATACGGCTGTCCTGGCCATTCGCCACCTGGGGACTCGACATGGTGGGTCCACTCAATAAATCCTCAAAAGGAGGACGAACACACCTATTAGTCGTAGTCGACAAGTTCACCAAATGGATCGAGACAGTACCAATCAGCAGCTCAACAGCCCTCACGATAGTTAACTTCATCAAGTCAATCATCTTCAGATTCGGTGTACCGCACACCATCATCATAGACAATGGTACAAACTTCACAGCAGAAGAATTCCAAAACTTTTGTCAGGGCTGGGCATCAAAGTCAACTACGCATCAGTCTCTCACCCGCAATCCAACGGCCAAGTGGAGAAAGCAAACGACCTAGTATGTGGATGAATAAAGAAACGACTCCTCGCACCGCTAGAACAAGCCGCAAGCAATTGGGTAGAAGAACTCCCCGCAGTACTATGGAGCCTGCGCACCACCCCAAACAGCTCGACCCAGTACACACCTTTCTTCATGGTATACGGGGCAGAAGCAGTGCTGCCGCACGACTTAAAATTTGGAGCTCCCCGAATCTCAGGGTACGAAGAGGAAGAGGTAGAAGAAGCACTTCAGAATGATAAAGACACAGCAGATGAAGCACGGGACACAACCATAGCAAGATCTGAAGGATACCAGGACAAGCTGCGCACATATCAATGCAGTCGCCTGCAGACTAGAACTTTCAGCAAAGGAGACCTCGTCTTGCGGCTGATACAAGAAAAAGTGCACGAACTTGCTCCGCAATGGGAAGGGTCGTTCATAATCTCGGAGGTCATAGGAGGCGGCGCATACAGGTTGAAAAACCCGAGGACCGATGAAGACGTGGGAAATTTATGGAGCGTAGCGAACCTGCGCCTGTTCTACCCATAGTCCTCCAGGAATTGTTAGCGGCATCGACAACAGCACCGATCGGCAACCCATGTAAAACTCGAAGAAATAAAATGGTGTTTCCCAAACATTATCACTAAAAGCACTCGGGGGCTCGAGCATAAGCTCCCCCCGAGAGACGCTATCCTCGCTCACGCGACCTTACTTGAAAAGCACTCGGGGGCTCGAGCATTAACTCCCTCCGAGAGACGCCATCCTCGCTCACGCGACTTTACATAAAAAGCACTCGGGGGCTCGAGCATAAACTCCCCCAAGAGACGCTATCCTCGCTCACGCGACTTTACTTAAAAGCACTCAGGGACTTGAGCATAAACTCCCTCCGAGAGACGCTATCCTCGCTCACGCGACTTTACTTCACTCGGGGACTCGAGCATAAACTCCCCCCGAGAGACGCTATCCTCGCTCACGCGACTTTACTTAAAAGCACTCGGGGACTCGAGCATAAACTCCCCCCGAGAGACGCTATCCTCGCTCATGCGACTTTACCTAAAAACACTTGGGGGCCAGAACACAAGATCTCCTCGAAGCACCAAGAGTTTTTTCACAAGAGAATCGTATCGGAAAATGAAAGTCCTTTAGTCTTCACCTGATCGAAAACGATCACCTAAAGACTCGGGGTCTACTCCCATCGGGAGCGCTGACGCGCACCCGATAAAAACCTGGAATAATCAAAGGAGCCGCAAGGAAATACATCTTAGCCTACGTCCGACTCTACAAATCGAACGTAGCCTCGGGGGCTACTCCCATCGGGAGCGCTGCCGCGCACACGAAGACAGTTCTCATTACAAAAGGACTCGAAGACAGTTCATATTACAAAAGGACTCGAAGACAGTTCTCATTACAAAAGGACTCGAAGAAATTTCTCATTACAAAAGGACTCGAAGACAGTTCTCATTCCATAAAGAAATGCAGACAATTTACATTACATAATTACTCGAGGGCCATCCACATTACACAAGACTCGAGGACTGGTCTAGCTACAAAAGGACTCAAACAGGCGCCAGGGCTACAACACCAATCATCCCAAGGAATTATGAATTTTACATGTGTGCTCATGTTGAGATAATTGGGACTACGGGCAAGCATCACCACAGACAAAGTATAAACTAAGCCCGAGAAGACGCAGACCACCGTCTCTAGTTCTACAAGGTGCCCAGCCTAGTGACGCGCTCGCTTGACAGAGGTTTGACGTCGAGCTCCTCGTTAGAGCTAGAAGAGCAAGCACCACCACGTGAGGAGTCGCCAGAAGTTGAAGCCGTTGGAGACATAGACGAAGGGCTTCTTGACCTGCATGAGCTGTCACTGCTAGTTTCCTTCCAGAATGGATCCAGACGATTGCCACTGGCATCAAAGGCACGAACAGTGAGGGTGTCTTCACCATCAAATTGACAGCAAAGGCTATCCCCATCACGCAAGTTCAAGCGCCATGAGAAAGACCTCCAGCCCGATCCAAGGAAAATCAAGCAAGAACTATCAACCTCCAACTCCACCCAAGAAGGAGACCGAACACATCCTTGAAGCCGAAGCCACAAACCCCTCAAGTTGAGCTCAGAGACAACGGAGGCAAAATAGGATGGAAGCGGAATCCGAGTAGCGGTTCAGCCAAGAACGCACAAAAGGAAGTCATAACGCCAAAAGCCCTCCTCCACAGAAGAAGAGGAGGGTGCCGACGTCGTCCCATGACGACCACCACGAGAAGAACGAGGTGTGCGGCCCCCGCGGCCACGACGGCCACGTCCATGGCCAGGCGCACCACCACTACGCTTGGGCCCCATGAGAAGAAGAAGAACAACAAGAGGAGAGAAGGATGAATGACGGTGTTGTGCAACGAATATATGGTATTTATAGCGCAACCCAGGGGCAAGCCGGGAAAATATGCAGAAGCTCAGGGGGCGCAAGAATTACACTCAAGAACCAAACGTGTTGGGCGTTACGAATTCCGAGACAAGATGCTTTCACACAGGCGGCACTATGTAAAGGACGCGTCAAATCTCGCGCGTTTCCCATACGTGCATTGGTAATCCAACAGGCAGTGGTAGCACGACATCCAGGCTATCATTATGACCGGTCAGAAGACGCGACGGTTCAAAAACAAGGCATCATTGGCGGTCATCCAGAAAAACACTATTGCAATGCTTATTATTGAGGCATACGGATAAAGATGAATCAGGATAAAAACCAATGAGGCCTGTAAGGATCATCTATCCCTTGGTGCAAACATATTTTCCTAAAAATCTTTTACTCCCATCGGGAGTATATTTATTCAAAATAGCGTAAAGAACCAAAAACTTGAGAGTTCGGGTGCTCCCTCACCCAGAAGATGAGGATATTCTCGAATAACCACTCGCACTTACAGAGTTTCGGGTGCTCCCTCACCCAAAAGGAGAACATGCACTCGCGGGACTACTCGCATCAGCGGAAACAACACATCTGTGGAGTTCGGGTGCTCCCTCACCTTGAAAACAAATAGCCTTCGAGTGGCTACTCGCAAAAGCTCAGCAAGATAAACTACCCGCGCACTCGACGATATTCCGAGTGGGTGATTTCCTATATGACTCCTCGCCTGAGCACGCAAAAGCTCCGCGGGTGACTACTAACAACTCACTTGATCATTTATTCCAAGTGGGTGCATCGCTAACCAGGCTCCATGCCTCTACAAAAAACAATTATACCTGGGCTACGACACATTGTACCCAGATGCCACGCAAGCTTAGCGTGTAGGTAAGACCCCGCTGCGCAGAACGGCCGGGCCGAGACTTGTCACAGAGCGACTTCACTCCCGATCTTTTCCATGCGCTCGCATGACAGACTGGCAGCAATTGATCCTATAAGACTTGCAGCGGCATGACTTTGCTAGACACCAGTCGTTCCAAGTTCATGTCGAGGGACGTGGGCTTGATTGGGCTACTACGGTATTTTCCACTAGCGCAATTCACCAAGGCTCAACCGGTCGACTCCTTGGGCCCTTTAAGCTTAGCAATCCCTCGAAACAGGTATTGTCGTGGCTCAGAACTGTCAGCGACCCACGGCTGTGCTGCGCCTACGATGATAAAACAATGATGAATTCGAGTCCCTGCGCGACTCTTCAAGTCCCCCAGGCACTCGGGGGCTACTGATGAGGGGGTGACTCCACGACTCCTGCGTGTGAGGATACCTGGTCCGTATGAAGACAGAAGGCCCGCAAGGAGCGCTGATGGGCCCGCGGCTGGCCCTCCCAAGGCACCGACGTAGGAGTCCACGATCGATATGGAAGGCACGACTTGGCGCACAAGGCAAGATTAGGGTTAGGAAACTATCTCTGTAATCTAGGACGGACTCCCCGAGACCTAGCCTAGTATATAAAGGCTGGGAGCGGAGACATCTCGACCATCAATATCCAATCTACTCTCCTGGTCTTGCGAGAACTCGCCTTGGCCTCCCTTGTAATTGCCCCCTCACGCAATAATATCGAGCAGGAAGTGCTTCTCCTGTTAGCCGATGAGTATCGTCCAACCTGTTCCTTCTCTATGATAAACCCAGGGTCCCTGACCATGGGATTTGCCGAGGCTGAACCTCGTCACCGAGGTTTAGTATCGTCCAGTACGACTCCGACAGTGATAAGTAGGTGGTGAAGTGAACAATGGCGCCGTTCACAACTCAGGGTTGCTTACTTCACCTGGACCTGCACACGATACAATTAACTTTTCTCCCAACGAAGTTCAGAGAGGTTGTCAATCTCTCCGGTCTTCTTGTTTACAAAGGGTCAAACACACAAGGTATAATGATAATGATAGCAACTGAAAGTAAATACGGAAAAAGGAAATAGCTTGTAAACAATAATGAGGATATGGACCGGGGTCCCGTGATGTTCACTAGTGATGTCTCTCTCCCAAAAGACGATAAAACTGCTATGCGAGGTAAACAAATTACAGATGGTCAATTGACAGGATTATGAACGCACCGCAATGCTAACTATGCTACAAAAGAAAGGAAGAGGCTCATAAGCATGGGCAGTACGCCAAAATAAGTAGACCGAAATCCATCAACATCTACTACTAATCATCCACCTGGAGATATCTATCTAGAACATCTCGTTGGTATTAAGTTGCGAGTCCCACCCAAAGTGTAAACCCAAAGCAACAGACAACTGCATTAAAAGAACTTTGCGTAAAGTAAACAATCCTTGCAACCGAGATTACAAGCACCGTTATTTTCCCCCTTGTGGCCACAACACATCCCCTAGACTCATGTTTCTGTCACTCAAGCGTGTCATCAGGGGGCATGTACCCACAATCGAGCATAACGTTCCCTCTTGGAGTTACTATCCACCACTTGGCCAAAGCAATAAACAGCAACGGAGAACATGCAAAAATTACTTAGGAACAAAAATATAAGAGATCAAAACCAAATATATTACTCTATCACGATCTGAACATAATCTCATAATCGATCGAATCCCATCAAACTCAACATAGCAAAAGCAAAAGAATTACATATGTGCCTCGATCATGTAGGGCAGCTCAAGAGGTCTAAACCATGAAGAACAAAGAGGGGAGGAGAACATCACATACCTACTGATCACGGACCCATGGTCCAAGGTAGACTACTCACGGCACATCCGAGAAGCATCCATGGTGGAGGAGAAGCTCTCGGAGGTCGATCCTCCCTCCGGCAGGGTGCCGGGAAGGGTCCTGACGGTGCTCCCGATCTTGGAAGCGCGGCGGCGGCGGAAGAGAGGCAAGATTGGAAAATAGAGTTCTGTGATCGAAGTTTCCCGTAACAGAGGAATAAATAGGCGAAGGGGGGCAGCCAGGGGGGCCACCAGGGGCCCAAGCGCCCCCTGGCGCGACCAAGCCCCTGGCTGTGCCAGGTGGACGCCTGGGGCCCTGGTGGTGGCCCTCTGGACCCACTTGGCTGCTTTTGGAAGACTCCGTTACGCTGATTTTTTATCCAATTTTCCCGAATTTTTGGAGCACTTTTAATATGGGGGAAACCTGGAATAGAAAAACAGCAGAAAACAGAAACTGGCACTGGGTTGCACTGAGTTAGTAGGTTAGTCCAAATATGATCAAAAGAATATGAAAGTGTATCTAGATCATAGCAATATCACACAAAACATGCATGGAGCGAGCAGAAATTATCGATACGTTTGAGACGTATCATCAGCCACCCCCCTAGTCGCGCCACCAGGGCGCCTGGGAGCCCTGGCCCATCTCTGGCGCCCCAGTTTGGCCTATATTACCTCTTCGTCCAGGAAATGCTCAAGGAGAACCCCGCATCGCGAAATACCTTTCTATTTCACCGCCGCCGCGCTTCCAAGATCGGGAGCACCAGAAGACTCCTTCTCGGCACCTTGCCGGAGGGAAGAAGGACCATCGGGAGCCTCTCCACCACTATGGAGGCTTCCCGGATGCGCCGTGAGTAGTCCCACTTGGACCATGGGTCCATGACCAGTAGCTATGTGACATCTTCTCTCCAATCTTGTGCTTCAATTCTTAGCCCTTGTGAGCTGCCCTACATGATCAAGGCTTCTATGTAATTCTTTTTGCATTTGCTATACTGTGTTTGTTGGGATCTGATGGATTATGAGATTATGGTCAGATCATGATGAGTTATATATTTGGTTTACCTTTTATATTTTGTTCTTGAGTAATTCTTGCATGTTCTTCGTTACTTTTTATTGCTTTGGCCAAGAAGTAGATAATAACTCCAAGAGGGAGCGTTTATGCATGATTGTTGGTTCATGCCCCCCGATGTTTATCTTGAGTGACAGAAACATGAGACTAGGGGATGTGTTGTTGCCACCAGGGAGAAAAAAATGATGCTTGTAACCGCGGTTGCAAGGATTGTTTACCTTACGCATAGATTGTTAATGCAATTGTCTGTTGCTTTGAGTTTACACTTTGGGTGGGGCTCGCAACTTAATACCAGCGAGATGTTTTGGATAGATATCACAAGGTGGATGATTAGTGAGTAGATGCAGACGGATTTCGGTCTACTTGTCTTGGCGTACTGCGCATACTCTCGAGCCTCTTACTTTCAAGTAGCATAATTAGCATTGCGGTGCATTTATAATTATGTCAATTGCTCAACTATAATTTGTTCACACAAATTAGCTATTTTATCGTCTTTTTGGATAGAGACATCACTATTGAACATCATGGGAACCCGGTCCATATTTGCACCACTGTTTAGACCTCTACTTTATTTACTTCTTTTACTTTCCGTTGCAATTATCACTACTATCTACCCATGTGTTTGATCCTTTGTAAACGACAAGGCCGGAGGGATTGACAACCCCTCTGTACTCATTGGGAGAAAAGTTACTTGTTGTCTGTGCAGGTCCAAATCAACCCCATCTCCATCCGACAACTTAATATCTGGCGTCGTTGACACGTTCTTGCAGCATTCGAATTCCTTCGTTTCTATAACCTTGGTATCTTCGCCGAGGGAAATTTGCTACTATCTACATCGCAACCTTCCACTTGGGATAGCCAACGAGGCGCACTCTCGCATGTTATCAAGCCAATTTCTGGCGCCGTCGCCGGACTCCAATCTTCAAGATAGGGGAGTTGTACACTATCTTTTTGTTGGGGTTCGGGGCAGAAAACACAAATTTTAAATAACCTACGAGACCCATACCCAAGACCTATGCTATGCTGATGCAAGTAACGGACAGAAATAGATCACATACCAGTATGTAGTCCGTTAAGCGGGAAACGTTCCCGCATGAACGTGGTTGGTTTAGTCGTACCGGCAATCCCCGATGCCGCGCAGATCCACGATGACTCCTGTAGCCATCCGATCCTTGTAGACCGATGACGGGATTACGTCCCCGTCGGAACGTTGCTGATGAAGACCTCGCGATACGGCCACGACGATGAAGTAGCACCACAGGTGTAGTGCCTCGCGGGATTATACACATACAGTATACTCGACGTCCCTCCGGGCTCCGAACCAGTAGAGCAGCGGAAAGAAGATGGATTCGGATCCCGATTCCAGCAGCACGACGGCGTGCGTATAGTGGAGAAATCCCCAACCAAGTGTAGACTCCAAACAAGTGGAGTCCACTCAAGGAAGGAGAAAAGGAGGAAGAGAGAACTTCAATTGTTGAATCAAAAGGGCACCCCTGCCCCTCCTTATATAACCCAAGGAGGGGTGGGATCCTCCCTCCCTCCCCGAGGTGGGACTAATCCCACCAAGGGGGGGAGGTGCGCCGGCCTAAGGAGGGGGTGGGCCCCTCCCTTGGCATCAAGCCCAAGGGGGGAGGCTCCCCTCTCCCCTAATGGGCCCTTAGAGGCCCATACACCTTTTTAATTCATTTTTAATATATTTAAATACATTTTAATATTTAATTCAGATAATTAAATAATAAAACATATATTAAATATTATTAAATATATTTTGAACCTTTCAAAATACTCAGAACAACTTCCGGCCTTCATCGGAACAATTCCGGCCATCACCGGAACAATTCTGGTGTTCTCTCCAATTTCTCCGGTGATCCCGAATCAATCCTTACTGCGTCGAGTACCCTTAAGTGTAACACCCTACGGTCCGGGAAACAGCAGACATGATCGAGACAATTCTCATTGATCAATGACTAATCAATTGGACCTGGTTACAATCCTTGATAGCCCCTGCGCTTCCATCGAATGAACTTCAATCGCTGTTGGATCCGTTAACCGTGTGCCTATTCCCTTTGTCCTATGGTACTTTGCTTGTCCGAGGTTTGATCATCGGTATCCAATATACCTAGTTCGTCCTCGTTCTCAAAAAACAAGTTTACTCGTTCCCATGATATTACAACTCCATGACCTAGTCACACGTTTGCAAACTTTATGATGTAACATCACCGAGTGGGCCCAGAGTACCTATCTGTCACACGGATGGACAAATCCCGCTTTGATCTATTTGCATACTCATCAACCATCTATTTCGGAATAGCCAAAGTGCACCGTTATAGCCAGCATATTTCAGTCAGGCGGTGGGATACAAATCAAAGTCTCCTCATAGATGACAATTACGTATGTTCATTACGGTCAAAGGATCTGGTCACTACGTTATAGTTATCGCAATGTCGAACTATGTGACTTGATCACATCGCAACACTTCTGGTGGGTGTATGTCCATCATATCATTATCCAATGATACGACTCCATTGTCAACAGACGCCATTGTCTCATGATCAGGAAACCTTGATCTTCAATCGCCCAATGGACTAGTATACTAGGGTTAACTAGGGACCTGGTTGTTTGTATACCACACCTGTATTAATGTTTCCGCTTAATACAGTTATAGCATAGTATCAAACGTATTATGAACTAATGGAATATGCTCGATAAAACATATTTTATTTGCCTCTAGGGCACATTCCCAACAGTCTCCCACTTGCACTAGAGTACAAATAATCTAGTTGCATTTTCTCTGGATCATAACTCCTTATTGATCATGCTTGCCCGTGGAAGAGGTTGTATCAACGGTCTGGGTACCATTCAGAACCGTATGTCCTTTTGCAAATCATAATGTCACCTAATTTGACATTCCTTCATTATCCATTATAATGATGAGGTATATATATTTGGCGGTGAAGTGAGACTTCGTTTGTTGTGTCATAGAAATGACATGTGGTGGGTCACGCGGACTTTCCCATAGTCATGCACACTTGAAACTCACTCAATCAGAAGTCAAACTTCTTAAGCCATAATATAACTCCTGCTACTTCTAAAGCAGCCACATAAATGTAGATTCAATCCTTAGTGCATTGTATGCAACTTTTATGTCTAACCATGTTTCTTTCAACTTAGGCATTCATTAGTATGATATCTCAATTTTCTAGGTTAGTGTCAAAACTTGAACCAGCATCACTTCTATGGTCAAGTCCACTATCCTTTACAAATTTGAGATGTATCCTCAGTTCTCTTAAAACACTAAAGGATAAACTTAACCCTTTGTTCAATGATTTACTCATAAATCATATCACAACATGTTCTTACTACTAAGAACTTGGGTCACATTACGTCGAGTACATAACTCTGGTTTTATGTGAAAGAACCTATGACAAAGGCATAGAGGATCCAGCACATCCATTTCTTTCATTTAGCCATTAACCATTGTTCTTGTACTGAGATTAACTCAACACTTCTCTTGGATATACAAGTAAGGACCACTTCTTGACTTGTCCCATTCTGAACTCCTTCAGAATCTTAACCAGGAAATTATTACGACTCAATGTTATTAAACACATATCTATCTTAATAGATCTTCAATGCTTAATACTTATTCATCTTCATTTATGAAAGATTCAAATAATCATTAACACCAACTGCACCATTCATAATATGTTATCCATATATGAGAATGTTATCATGATCCCACTCAAATATGCCATGCACATATTAAGTTATAGGATAACACTCATATTGCTCCCACTCAAATATGTCGGCCACATATAAGACAAGGATAACATCCACATGGCTCCCACTTAGATATGTCAGACACATATTAAGTTCAGGATACTAACCACATGGCTCCTACTCAAATATGTCATTTACATATAAGTCTAGGATAATACTCCCATAGCTCCCACTCAAAATATGTCGTCTACATAATAAGTTTCAGGAAACTATTCAGCTCCCACTCAGTTTCATGCAAATGCATGTTTCCTCGATATTTTGGTTAAGTCCAAAATCCTTTGATCATCCATCAAAATGAGAATTCAGTTTACGAGACACTAGTATCCATATGTTTTTTCCAAAACCTTCTTGTTGTACCAATTACAACACTTCTTCAAATACAGCATTTGAGGAAGTCACGGTATTGATAACAATCCTGGATCAATCGTAGTGAATATCCCTTTGACTCAAGCATTTCTACACATTGTAGTCAACCCATTGAATTTGTCAGAAACAATCTTTGTGACAAACCAATCTTGACGTCCCTTTGATGTTCACATTTATTCCTCATAACTCTGAAGTTATTGTGAATATCAAGTAACCTCCTTACTTGGTAAGATTCAAGAAATCTTAAATGTAACTCAACATAGGATTTCATGACTCGAAGTCATATCTCGTACTTAGGTCCACCATCGCTTCTTTGTAGTTCGTAGGAATGTCTTGTTCCATTAATATGACAAGTGAATCATGAATATCATTTTGCACCAGGGGCAAATATATATTCTTGAATCCTACTTTTCTCAGTAAAAGCTCCCATCAGAAGATCATGATCATTATCATTAGTTTCTCCTCTTATTGTAGAGCTTTGCTTCCAGAACATATTCCGTTGCACTACTCTGACATTTGGAGGCAAGGTCAATTACCTTGGTTGAACTTTCACTTTTCTTCCATTACCACATTTATCAAGAACAATTCTTGACAAACACCAAACATAGCAATACAAGTTTTGCTCCTTTTGGTTCTAGTTGTGGAAGATGCATCCATAGTTGTCTAAGGATACACTACAAAGATAATTTATCTTACATAAATCAAGCTTCCTAGAAACCACAACACACCATGACATATATAGTGTTGGTTTCCATGAACTCAGATGGTTCCCTATGCTGAAGTGAGTGTTTGCATATTAAATTAATAACTCTAAACAATAATATCGTAACTTGGTAAGAGATAACTTTAGACCATACACTATTCGATAGAATATGATTACAATGTTCAGGCACGTCAACCATATTGAAGTGTCTCAAGACATTGCAATTTGTGAAACAACTTTCACAAGTCTGTATGCCCAAGACTAACTCAAAACATTTGTCACTTTGATCAAATCGCAGAGACTTGTCTTTCTTGTTAATTTAATATCCATCTTTACTCTGAAATCCCTTTTGATCATATCAAATTATTTCAGACTCATGCTTCATTACTGAATACACATATTCATCTAAGTCCACATACGGAGTTCACGAAATAATGAAATTCACCACATGCTGACATACGATACATCACAATGTATGATATTCAACAATCATGTCGGGACCCGGAATATGCGTATGTAACTCCAGTCACGATGCAATCACATGGAGAGCCGAGAACCGTACCCACTTGTCTAAACAGACAAGGCCAAGCACAGAACGTTCTCAGTAACCATTGAACGCGAGGGGCATCCCATTCAGGCCGGATGATCATCTGAGATGGGTCCTCATCGTCCGCTCACAAGTCTAGATGCTTATGGGTGGTGAATCCCATACTCATAGACAATTCGCCTCAACCATGTTATCGATTGAATCCTAACTCTTACATAGACTTACTCCAGCCCGATCACTTAGTCGGGGTCTAGGGCGGGCTCGATCATACAACAAAGTGTGCACGTGACAGAGTCACGAGCAATCGCATCGCGATGCCCCAAGCTGCGCACATCTAAGGGCCACTTGGTGTATAAAAGACCGCCAGCCAGATCACAACTAAGGTCTCGAAAACCCATACTAAGACATGCATGTTATAATCATACACGCAGCACACATGCCTAGTATGAACAGCAGGTATCATCACATAACTCTACAAAGTACTTCTTTATTGACTTACACATAGAGTATACAAAGATCACATGTCTGTGATCAACATTACATCAAACAACGGAAGAAAATTAGGTCTGAGTACAGACAAGTTTAACAAATGGCTTAGAGAAGCCTTGTAAACATACAAGCCCTTCCACGAGGGACCAGACTGCTGTTTGGGACTATGCTAACTTAGTCAACGTCAAGCTTCACGAAGGTGACTCCATCGGGGTCCGGTTCTCATCTAAAACATAGAATAAGCAAACGTGAGTACAAAGTCGTACTCAGCAAGACTTACATCAGATCTATACTACTCATGCTCAAGTATCAAGGTAAAGGGAGGTGGGGTTCATCATGCAGAAGTGCCAGCTTTGACTTGGCTAGTCCTGAACTACGAGTACCAGACTTGAGGTAAGAAGCGTACACGAGTCCACTATCCAAGTCTCCAACCAATACACCACTATGGTTACTTCCTCGACTTCCCCACGAGGAAGCAAACCATAGCACTCACGCTTATCTTTCGAGTTTTAGAAGTATCCATTCAAGTTGTCTAATAATCAGGTACAGGTTCCAAGTAGTCCATAACCGCGGACGCGGCTATTCAAATAGTTTTGTTAACCTTGCAAGGGTGTAAGCTACACACACATGACCATCGGTTACCGCCTTTTTCTCGCCACCGTTCAAGAGGTGACAGCGAGGATGTTCACCACGACACTTCGCTCACAACCGGTCTATTCCAGGAGTCGACTATCTGAGTTCCCTCCGCTCGAGAGCCCAGCCGGATCAACGAAACGGACTCAAACAATGTAAGTGAACGAGACGCCACCTCTGGCAGATGGTTTTCCTGCCTCACAGGTGCACCCACATATCTATATGATGCAACCATTCCTTCATTCTTTTTTCTTTGCAGATGTCAAATGGAAAGCCCGAACTAATGTGACTCCTGGACGTCGACACGGATCAAGGTACTAGGCCGAGAGGGGTCAGTGAGCCCAATATGTGGTTGTACTCTTTGTCTTGGATTACCATACAAGAACTCGGTGCTTAAGGCGGTGTTCAACGAGACAACCCACTGTGTACTCCTACACAGCCTCTCATCGTTCACCTTGTATTAGGGTGGATTCACCAACACAGTTTCACTTTCATCAACACCATGTTCACTATCATCCCGACTCACATCAAAAGCAACCTCATTGTACCACTAAGCATGCAATAAGCATTAACAGTTGCAGGGGCCACATGATATCAAACAACTCCTATGTCAGCTAGGATTGTGGTTTGCTTACTACTGTGACAAGATGATAGGTCATGCATCGGATATGGGTTCAACTATGCGGTAGAATCGATACAAAGTGATCTCCTAAACATGCATAAGAGAGACTGAGAGGGAATTGGGATTTTATAGACATGATCAATGGGGTTTGCTTGCCTTGCTGACGAGGTTCAGTATCGGGGTCTTCAACGAAGGGGGTGGCCTCCGGTTCCGGTTGCACGTCTATCGAGCAAACAAAGCAATCAGGGGATAAATATAATTGCGATGCTCAAGCACATGATAAGTTGTGAAAACATGATGTACATGGTACTGATGTGTTGACAATTCCATTTAGTTGAAGTGTATTTCAAAGGAATTTCAAATTCAAACTTCAAATTTGAAGTCAAATTAAGCCATATGCAAACTTGCTACTTTTACCCCATTTTAAAATGGTCAAACATAAAAACAAATTGCATATTCTTAATCCTTGCATTTTTCTGATAATTTTTCATATATTATATGTTTAATTTGGAGTTGATTTGAATTTTCTATGATTTATTGAAGTTTTGGCTATTTTCTGGAATTTTTGTAATTTCTGGAATTCTTTTAATTTTTTTTCTATTTACTGCGTCAGCACTGCATCAGCATGGCATCAGCAGGGGGGCTGACCAGTGGGGCCGGGGTGTCAGTGTCAGTGGGTTTAAACCCGGATTAGTTTAATTAAACAAGGTCATTAGGGGGGCCAGGGCCCACCAGTCAGTGACCCAAGGGTCAACTAACAGGGGATTAGCCCCCTAAGCTAAACGGGCCGCCGGAGGTTAGCTGCCGGTGACCATCCTGTGCGGCGGCACCCACTGGTGCCGGCGTCTCCGGCCATGGGAGAGCACGGGGAGACCACCAGCACGCTCCTCGTGCTCGTCCGCGTCTTCTGGTGCCCACGGGGAGGCCAAGGGGCTGCCGGAACATCGCCGGCGACGAGGGGCAGCGGCGACCATGGACCTGACCAAGGCGAAACACGACTCGGGCACGGATTCGAGCGGGATTTTGAGGGGAAATGAGCGCAAGCTCACCCTGGGTGCAGAGACGGGCTCGAGGAAGCCGGAGGATGCGAGGCGACGGCGAATTCCGGCAATGGCGCACGGCGGCCGTGGGGAAGAACTCGAAGCTGGCGGCTCTTCCAGAGGCTTCTGGCCTCGATTCGTTGCACAGCTTGATGAAGTCGTCTGCTGCGGACCTTCTGGACAACACAGTTCGCCGGGAAATGCTCGATGGCCACGCGCTACACGGCGGCGTGCTCCGGGTGGGCTTCGGGCGGCGCTGGATTCACGGGGGAGAGAGACAGGGAGGAAGCCAGAGGAGGGGGAAAGGGTGCGGGGGTTCGTGGGCAGCTCCGTGGCGCGCTTAGAGGCCAGGGGGAGGTCTGGAAGCCGCTGGGCGTCGCGGTGGCGTCGCCAGCTCCCTCCCAGCTCGCCACCGAGTTGGTTGAGAAAGACGACAAGGGTGGCCGTGGGCTTGGGCCGTGGAGGGTTAGTTGGGCCCGAGGCCTGTAGGGGTGGGCTAGCTTTTCTTTTTCTTTTTCTCTGTGTTTTTGTTTCTGTTTTCTTTTTCTGTTATTTGTTTTGCCCCAAATAAAATAGCAAGGCATTTTATAAAATCATGAAAACTTTTATGTGGGCTTATAACATATATAGCTAGCCACTCACAAGTTTTGGAGATTTTTGAAATTCAAATAATTTGAATTTCAATTCAAATAGGGGTATTATTTAATTTCCAAGCCCTATTTTGAATATTTGAAAAATCTTGGTGCATGCAGTGGGACCCACTTCACTTTATATGTGATCATGCATATTTATAAGACTTTTCAAAAATACCAGAGGAATTTTTGGAAGAAATTTTTGTCTGGCCATTTAATTAAATTCTTTAGGGCTTTTCTTTTCCCCAATTTTGAATTTCTTTTGAAATTTTTGCATGATGCAAAGGGGCACTCAAACCCTAGCACTTACCCTAGTTGAGGTTCTGACAAATCAGTACACATTCTGTTTACCAGAATGCGAGGTTTTAGTCATCTCACCTAAAAGGCATGGTTTGTATGTGTCAAGAGATCAAGTATCTTAAGACATCATCATACCATTCATGACTTAAACTGTAGTGTCATTATTAAGCCTGGATATTTCTTGGCATTACAATATTTCTTATAAATGATCAAACAACTATCATCAATATAAGAATAACTCATTCATAATCGTAATGTGACCATAAGAGATATCATTCATAAAAGGAGAACAACTGACTTGTTTCTCACTAATATGAATAATTGTCTTCGCGAGATGCAAGACACACTAATAAAGTCCTCATTCAAACGATCATAAAATTTATGCATATATTAATCAATTGATAGATGTAGAAGGAGAGTGTTGTCGACCATCAACTATCTTGATTGCTGTCAGCACACATTGTCACCTCATCCCTTCCAAGTCAATCTCAAGCAGTAAGTTCAAGCATCGAATACTTAATCAACCGCAATTAGTGTTTCGTGGGAAAGACATTTATAACTCGTATATCAAATATACCTTCTCCGTCAATGACCATTCCTGCATTGGTTCTACTCTTAAAGTTCTTAACTTTAACCATGACCTCATGACAGGTGAACGATTCTCCTTCAGGACATAGTCCAGACATGGTCTTTGTAACTGGGAGGAAGCGGATGCAACTCCCCAGTTATCGCAAAGTAACCAGTCATTCAGTAGTCCAAGTTATACACAAGGTGTTCCATGTATCTTATACATTTTACAAGTGACTTTCTCAGCAGGTTGTTCCTTCCACCATGGTTGAAAGAAACCCCGTCCATATACTCATATTCCATTACTCTGATTTGTGACCAAGTTCTTTCAAGTTCACCTAGCACGTCATACGTGTTGGTTAACATGCATTCAAAATTCAGATTCCATAGAATGAAGTATGGTGTATTGGACAGTCATTCATAAGTGACGGTGAGTACGATACTCATCATCATCTTCCTTGAATACGGAGTTAACAGGTGTATCTCCTAGCAGTTCTTAATATTATGTTTAGCAAGTCATTACTAATGAGTATGTCTCTAATGGTGTAGGTACACATCAATGAAGTAATACCCATTTACCTTAAGTTCTATCACACTAAAAGAGCCATAGTTCTAAACATTGGTATGAAGTTATCTACAATGATATTTGCTAAGACATGAAGATTAAGATCATAATGTGGAGTTTCAATTTGATCTCAAAATTCTAGAAAGCTCCCACTTAGATAAACACCTCTCAATTTAACTAAGTGATTACACAATCCCAGCCCCCATACCTCCCCCGATCGTCACGGCCATCAGTATGCGAACAAGGTAGGCCTCTAAGCCAATCACATCAGGCATGTGACTCGTGCTCGACCTTTCGGTCTCCTATGTTCCAGGCCCGCATCTACATACGTCAAGCCTGCCAATCGAACCTTGATGTTAGCTGTTCAGCAAGGCCATATCTGCATATGTCAGGCTTGCCGAACCCAACCTCATGCGAACTCCATTTAATATGTAGGACAACTCTGGTATGTACGGAGCATCAAGCCATATGGGAGAACCTTCCAGGCGGTGCCCACCAAGGGTGAACACAATGTTGGTATTGTGAGAGATGGTCCTGTTTCGTGCTACCATCGATATATCTAGCATACTAGCATAAAACAGGAAGTAAAACTGTAAATCATACAACCTATGACCCCCCTTCATGCAAATTAAAGTTAAAACGCCTTTCTACTTTATCTTTTGCAAGTTTTACGTGGCTGCTAGGGGTTTCGAGAAAAGAAACGCTTTCTATCCTGCGAAAACAAGCCACAACACCAATCCCGCAATTGTCTCTATTACACCCCTGTCGGGGCCCTCCGTTGCAAACATCTTTGCATCGCTAATGCAGAGAGACAGACACCCCCAGCCACTTTATATGGTACAAGCCATATGTCAAGCGTGGAACCAGTCTCGCGTAAACGCGTAAGGTCGGTCGGGGGCCGCTTCATCAAACATTGCCGCAATGCTAAATGAGTACACGTGAGAGGGTAACAATTTGAGAATTGATGCCCACATACTAGATGTGTTCTATCCGTACAATACATCTACGCATAACCTGGCTCTGATACCACTGTTGGGGTTCGGGGCAGAAAACACAAATTTTTCATAACCTACGAGACCCATACCCAAGACCTATGCTATGCTGATGCAAGTAACGGACAGAAATAGATCACATACCAGTATGTAGTCCGTTAAGCGGGAAACGTTCCCGCATGAACGTGGTTGGTGTAGTCGTACCGGCAATCCCCGATGTCGCGCAGATCCACGATGACTCCTGTAGCCATCCGATCCTTGTAGACCGATGACGGGATTACGTCCCCGTCGGAACGTTGCTGATGAAGACCTCGCGATACGGCCACGACGATGAAGTAGCACCACAAGTGTAGTGCCTCGCGAGATTATACAAATACAGTATACCCGACGTCCATCCGGGCTCCGAACTAGTAGAGCAGCGGAAAGAAGATGGATTCGGATCCCGATTCCAGCAGCACGACGGCGTGCGTATAGTGGAGAAATCCCCAACCAAGTGTAGACTCCAAACAAGGGGAGTCCACTCGAGGAAGGAGAAAAGGAGGAAGAGATAACTTCAATTGTTGAATCAAAAGGGCACCCCTGCCCCTCCTTATATAGCCCAAGGAGGGGTGGGATCCTCCCTCCCTCCCCGAGGTGGGACTAATCCCACCAAGGGGGGGAGGTGCGCCGTCCTAAGGAGGGGGTGGGCCCCTCCCTTGGCGCCAAGCCCAAGGGGGGAGGCTCCCCTCTCCCCTAATGGGCCCTTAGAGGCCCATAAACCTTTTTAATTCATTTTTAATATATTTAAATACATTTTAATATTTAATTCAGATAATTAAATAATAAAACATATATTAAATATTATTATATATATTTTGAACCTTTCAAAATACCCGAAACAACTTCCGGCCTTCATCGGAACAATTCCGGCCATCACCGGAACAATTCCGGTGTTCTCTCCAATTTCTCCGGTGATCCCGAATCAATCCTTACTGCGTCGAGTACCCTTAAGTGTAACATCCTACGGTCCGGGAAACAGCAGACATGATCGAGACAATTCTCATTGATCAATGACTAATCAATTGGACCTGGTTACAATCCTTGATAGCCCCTGCGCTTCCATCGAATGAACTTCAATCGTTGTTGGATCCGTTAACCGTGTGCCTGTTCCCTTTTTCCTATGGTACTTTGCTTGTCCGAGGTTTGATCATCGGTATCCAATATACCTAGTTCGTCCTCGTTCTCAACAAACAAGTTTACTCGTTCCCGTGATATTACAACTCCGTGACCTAGTCACACGTTTGCAAACTTTATGATGTAACATCACCGAGTGGGCCCAGAGTACCTATCCGTCACACGGATGGAAAAATCCCGCTTTGATCTATTTGCATACTCATCAACCATCTATTTCGGAATACCCAAAGTGCACCGTTATAGCCAGCATATTTCAATCAAGCGGTGGGATACAAATCAAAGTCTCCTCATAGATGACAATTACGTATGATCATTATGGTCAAAGGATTTGGTCACTACGTTATAGTTATCGCAATGTCGAACTATGTGACTTGATCACATCGCAACACTTCTGGTGGGTGTATGTCCATCATATCATTATCCAATGATACGACTCCATTGTCAACATACGCCATTGTCTCATGATCAGGAAACCTTGATCATCAATCGCCCAATGGACTAGTATACTAGGGTTAACTAGGGACCTGGTTGTTTGTATACCACACCTGTATTAATGTTTCCACTTAATACAGTTATAGCTCAGTATCAAACGTATTATGAACTAATTGAATATGCTCGATAAAACATATTTTATTTGCCTCTAGGGCACATTCCCAACACTTTTACCTTTGCTTTTTAGTCTTGTTAGTTTACTTTCCAGTTTTTTGTTTTTTCTTGTGTCTTATATGAAAAACCAATAAAATAGTTGCGACCTTTTGCCTTTATCTTTGTCTTCCTGTTTATGCTATCTTTACCATGGGTGTGGAATTACCCAAATATGGTAGGATGGATATGTTTCACTTGGATCTTCTTTGATCAATTTGTGCTCGCGCTAAAAACCCAACCGACTTGGTTGAGGGGAAATCATTGGATGAGCATGCTCATTATACGCGGCACCGCATATCTCAGAAAGGGAAACACTTATGGGACCAAATACAAATTTCTTATTGCTGCTTATGCCACATTTATGATTTTACTTGCTGTTCTAATATAGATCGTAAACACCTTCCTTTCCAATGTCAGTTTAATGACAATGATATCCTATCTTCTTATGCTAAAGGTGTTTATGATTACTTTGATGTTGAAAAGATTGAAGAGTTTGTTGCTTTAAAGGGTGCTTATGAGATTGCTTCTTTGATTGAAAAAGTATTACGATACTATTCACAAGTTTGAAAACTCTGCAGTCCTTGCTTATTGCTTTGAGAATTATATTTGCAATGACTATATTGAGGATTTTAAAAACAAAATATTTTCTTCCCAAGAAGAGGCTAAAGATTGCTATGATGAGGAATCCTATGATTCCGAGGACTCACTTGATACATCCCTTTCTAAAGATCTTGATACTTGTTGTGTTTTTGGCAAAAATGCCACTTTGGATGATGCTTACGGAGATGAACTTGCTATAGGCCCTGTTTGGTTCGGCTTTGGATTTCTGAAAATCTTCTATCAAAAATCGGAAGCACCTCTTGGGCAGATTTCAATTTTCCACAACATATTTTCAGAAATCATTCCAAGGTTCGCTCTTTGGTTGCTTGTACGTGTATTTTTAGGCTACAATTTGGCAGAATCCGGTCATTTGAAGGTTCCCTCTTTGATGGAATCCTGTTTGGTTCGGCTATGGATTTCTAAAATCTGACCAACAAAGCTGAACCAAACAGGGCCATAGTTCCTCATGTTAAGCATGAAATTGTGGCTATTGCACCCACACTTGAGTGTCCTATTATCCTTTTGAAATCTCCAACTCATATTCTGGAGAATTATGCTCTTATTAAGGCTCAATGTGATGGGATGCATTTATCTTATGATTCTATAGTGACTGTATTGAAAGTAATATACTTGTTCTTGTGGGTCATGAACAATATTCTTTATCTGATAGTTATATTCTTGATGTTGTTCATGATGCTACTGAAAATTATTTTGAAAGAGGAAAATTTGGTTATATAAACTTTCATGCTACAAAAACACCTCTCTTTATGATGAAAGTTTTGAAGTTGTTCTCGTTTTACCTTCCAATGCTTACTACTTTGTGCTTTCGTGAATTATTTGTTTACAAGTTTCCCATGCATAGGAAATGGGTTAGGCTTAAATGTGTTTCACATATGATTCTTGATGCTCTCTTTTGCTTCAAATTCTTATTCTCTTGTGAGCATCTTTTATAATCTTCATGCCTAGCTAAAAGACATAAAAGACATACTGGGTCGAGCTGTTTGAGGTGGTGCGCAGGCTCCATAGTACCGCGGGGAGTTCTTCTACCCAGTTGCCTGCGGCTTGTTCTAGTGGTGCGAGGAGTCTTTTCTTTATTCCTCCGCATACTAGGCAGTTTGCTTTATCCACTTGGCCGTTGGATTGTGGGTACGCGAGTGATGCGTAGTTTACTTTGATGCCCAGCTCCTGACAAAAGTTTTGGAATCCTGCTGCTGTGAAGTTTGTACCATTGTCTGTGATGATGTTGTGTGGTACGCCAAATCTGAAGATGATTGACTTGATGAAGTTAACTGCCGTGAGGGCAGTTGAGCTGGTGATTGGTACTACCTCGATCCATTTGGTGAACTTGTCGACTGCAACTAGTAGGTGTGTTCGTCCTCCTTTTGAGGATTTCTTGAGTGGACCCACCATGTCGAGTCCCCAGGTGGAGAATGGCCAGGACATCGGTATAGTTTTGAGTTCTGATGCTGGGGCGTGTGGTCTGCTGGCGAACTTTTGGCACGCGATGCAACACCGCACGACATCTTCCGCATTTCTCATGGCGGTCAGCCAGTAGAACCCTTCTCGAAAAGCCTTGGCCACGAGTGCGCGACTTCTCGCGTGATGCCCACAGGTGCCTTCGTGAATCTCGAGCAGTAGGGCTTTGTCGTCTTCTTCGTCAATACACTTTTGGAGTATCTGAGAGATGTTGCGCTTGTATAGCTCTCTGTTGATTACTGTGAATGCTTTGGATCGTAGACTGATGCGTCGGTCTTCTGCGACGTCTTGTGGTAGAGTGCCTTCGATTAGGAATCGAAGGAACAGTTTTTCCCAGGCTGGGTCTTCGAGTGCGGCTAGCTCTGCGACTTCGACTGCTTGGCTGCTTGTGTCGTCGGCTGGGCTCGCGGCCGCCACCTGGGTTGGTTCATTTGTGTCGTCAGCCTCTGCGGCTGCCTCGGGCGCTGCTGGATTTACTTTGATTTATCTCTGGCTGATGCTCTCGAGGAAAACGCCTGGTGGTACTGGTCCTCGAGTCGATCCGATGTTCCCAAGCTCGTCGGCCTTCGTGTTATTTGCTCTGGAGACATAGTTGAGTTCGCAGCCGTCGAATCCTCCCTCCAGTGTGTTGTAGAGCTTCTGGTAGGCCATCATGTTGTCTTCTACTGCATCACAGTCCCTCATCGCCTGCTGGACGACGAGGTTGGAGTATATTGAGAGGCGAGTGGCGCTGCAAGTTTTTTCCATGCACATGCCATGGAGTAGTGCCTCGTATTCTGCTTCGTTGTTGGAGGCATTGCTGAAGTTGATCTGCAGGACGTATCTGAGCTTCGTTACTTTGGGGGAGACTAGTAAGACGCCTGCTCCGGCTCCTTGTTGTCTTTTGGATCCGTCGAAGAACATCGTCCATGAGTTGGACAGATCTGGGGGGCGGGTGTTTGGACCTCTGTCCACTCGACCAGGAAGTCTGGGAGTACTTGGGCTTTGATTGCTGTTGGGTGCTTGAACTGCATGTCTCGCGGACTGAGCTTGATGTTCCACTCAGCGACTCGCCCGGTTGCTCCGGGGTTGTTGAGGATGTCCGCGAGTGGTGCTCTGCTCACGATTGTGATGGGGTGTTCGTCGAAGTAGTGCAATACTTTTCTTGAGGTCATGATGATGGCGAGCAGGATCTTCTGGTAGTGTAACATCCCAAAATTTTCTAAATTTTGGAATGTTAATAAATTAAATAGATAATGATTGTTTGATTGATGTGTTTGATTTTCTCTCGGATTTAAAACTTTTGGAGTTTGTTAAATATTAAAACGAGAGGGAATAAAAGGACTTTCCCTAATATTCATAATTGGTGTTTTTCGAATTTATTATTTTAAAACAAAACCAACAAAACAAAATGAGAGAAGGTAATATGACTCCTTAAACATATTAAAAGGTTGGAAAATGATTTAAATCATTATTTGAATTCCTTTAAATATTCAAAACATTTTTCAACTCGAGGAAATTCATTTGAGAGGATATAAAATGACTTATCCCCTTTTTAATAATGTTGGAAAATATTTAGAATATTACTTTAAAGTTTTTAAAATTTATTTTGAGTATTCTAAATAAGTCTAAAATTAATTTAGGGATTTTATAATACTAAGAGAGTTTTTATTTCATTAAAATGTTTTATTTAATATTTCAAAAGGGTTGAAAAAGTATTCCAATGGGATATATTTATTTTACCAAATTATTTATTGGTGTGATAATTTTAAAATTTATATTTTATTATTTAGAAATGGTTTGTCAATGCTTTTGACCAAATAAAAATATTTTTAAATAATTTATTCGATTTTATCTGATTTATGAAAAGTATTTTATATTTAAATAAAGTATTTAGAAAATGTTTTATTTTTATTTTCCCTTTTGGAAAATGTATTCATTAAATAAATTTCCTTGTATTATTTGATGAATTTAGAAATTTATTTCATATTTTTCTGATGAGTATTTATTTTTCTACCGTTGTTTAAAGTTTCAGTTTTTAAAGAAAAAGAAAATGCGTACCGAGCCGGCCCAATAGCCTTTTCCGCCCACGAGCGCAATTTGAGCCCGAGACGGATTTTTTTTAAAAAAAAATTCGGGCTATATAAGATTTCGAAATTTTTCTTTTTCGTTTTTTCCAGAAACACTAAATCGTCCGCGCCTCGATTTCCGTGCCGCCGCAGACGAACCTCGGGATCCGCGCCGACGACGAACCTCAATTTTTGTGCCCGGCGAACCTCTGTTTCCGCGCCGACAAACCTCGGTTTCCGTGCCCGGCGAACCTCGGTTTCCGCGCGCGGCGAACCTCGGTTTCCGTGCCCGACGAACCTCGATTTCCGTCCCAGGCGAACCTCGATTTCTGCTCCCGGCGAACCTCGATTTCCGTGCCCGGCGAACCTCGGTTTCGACGCCATCGCCACGTCATCAGTACGTCAGCAATTTTGTTCTGTAGTGAAAAGGATCTGTCTGCGACAGAAACTTTTATTTTATTCACGAATAGGCCCTTTTTCACAGTTTGCACCCTATAATCTTGGTAGCTGTATCTTTTAAACCGTGTATCGGAATTAGGTGATTCTTTTTCCTACACGCTCGTAGTGATCTTTACTTTATCATAGAGTAAACTTTTCACACCTTTGCACACTTTTGAATTTGAATTTATTTCAAATTCAAATTCAAATCCCGGAGGCCATATATTGTAAACCGTTGATCCAAATCGAGTGATTCTTTTTGCGTTGGATCACTCGTTCCATGTACCTTCTGTTATATCATGTGTACAAAAAAATTCAAATGTTTCTTAATCTGTTTAAATTCAAATTCAATTCAATTTTGCACTTGCTATGACCTGTGTTGTAGTACTCCGTTTCATATGATTCTTTTGGCATATCAGATCATTTGAGACTTGTTGTCGGTAAGATTCACACACTTTTCATTTGGGCATGATATTCACCTTGAATTCATAAATGTCCATGGACACAACTACTTACCGATGAATCTTTATCTATTGACTCTCTCGAGTTCACTTCGAGCACATCGACAGTTGTACCATGTCAAGCCTTTTGTTTTGTTGCTAAAACCCTTGTGTTTGTTTTGTTGTTCTTTTGTTTGCCTTGTGATGTGATTTCTTATTCGAGTTCCTTCGTTGCGATAGATTTGCTCGGAGTGTGGCGAGTAGAGTTGACTGGACCGCGAGAGCGAAGAACTTCACCGAATGGAAAAGGCAAGTTACACTTTGACCATATCTCAACCTATACTTTCTATTATGCATGTAGAAAATTATCACTCTATGCATGTGTAGGACTATATATTACTTATGATTTAAACCTAGTAGGATAGCCATATGCTTTGACCTTGCATTTCATTGTCGCCCTAGGATCGTGGTTGTTATATACTGCTATTGCTTTGTAGACGGGGATTGGTTGAGTTATCATCGAGCTTTGTGAGGAGTAATGACTTGACTAGCCAACTTAAATAGAAATCACCTCTGGACGGGCAGGGAATGCATCCTAGGGCTCGTGCCAGACCAGGGATAAATGCTTCCCGAATGGTTGTTTTGGTGGTGAACCGGGTGCGACATGGCGAGTACCCTCTGACGCAGTGGGCGCCGTCCAGGCCCAAAAAGATCGGACAGACAGTGTGACTAGTAGCTTCCATGTACAACCACTGGCTATATGGGCTCTGGCTTAGATGAGTAAGTTGTGGGGAACCTGGCCCTGGTAGCTAGCTGATGTAGATATGATAGGTGTACTGTAACGACCCAATTCACACCGAATTGAAGTCTCTGTGCTCAAGTGCCAGTCCCTGGATCGAACTCGCTGGCACACACAGTATCATAGATGTATATCAAAGTACAAGTGCATCTTTATTACAACGTATGATCCAGAGTAAATAAATAACAAGTTGCATAGCTCAAGGCTAGCTTATTCAATATAAATATAGCGGAAGCAAAAGCAAATAACGTGGAGTCCCATCAACAGCCACATGCGAACATGCTGAGTGTAGACTCGCAACCCCTAAACGCACCTTACTGATCGTCTGAAAAACCTGCAACACCGAAGGTTACAGCCCGACAACGGGTCAGTACATCTGATTTGTACGGCAAGTGACACGGAAAAGTTTATATAAAGGACCTACAACTACATGCAAGGTAAGTCAAAGGAAAGGCTTATGGTTTTGTTTTGCAGAAACCCAATTTTCTCCTGAACTAAACTAGTCAAAATTTTAAGTTGAGTTCTACCTGAAACACACAGCAACCCATGCTACTCTTGTCCCAACCAAATTATTATTAAGTGTTCATCTGTCAAGATCATTCATCAACAGTACTGACTAGTTGCTCAAAGTTCGTCCGTAACCGTGGACACGGCTAATCATGATCAGTTTATACGCTCTGCAGAGTTTTGTACACGTTCCCCACAGGACTCAACCCGAAGATTGAGACAAAGACTTTCCGAAGAGGTTGCCTCCACCCTTTGGTAGCCGGTACACCTAACACAATTCTACACCAGCTAGCTACCAGGGCCAGGTTCCCCACAACTTACTCATCTAAGCCAGAGCCCATATAGCCAGTGGCTGTACACGGAAGCTACTAGTAATATTGCATGTCTGATCTTTTTGAGCCTGGACGGCGCCCACTGCGTGAGAGGGTAGACACCATGGCGCACCCGGTTCACCACCAAAACAACCATTGGGTGCATTTAACCCCGGCACTGTCCTCAACCGAGCCACAACTACCGGGATGCAACCCGCCCGTCCAGAAGTGATTTCTATTTATTATAAAGTTGCTACACAGTTTATTAAATAGCTCACATGCACTCCATGAATTCTCACAGCCCAACCTCGTCTACAAAGCATAGCAATAAAGTAACAACACGGCTAGGTTGATCTACAGTAGACAAGTCAAAACATGTGGCTATCCTAACTGGTTTTGCAGCAACAGTAAAGTAAACTACCTATCATGCAATAGAGTGGTATTTCCTAACATAATGCATATAGAAAATATAGGTATGAGTATGATCAAAGTATCACTGGCCTTATACATTCGATGAAGATCTTCGCTCTCACGTTCCAGTCAACTCTACTCGTCACACTCTGAGCCATCTATCGTCAACGAAAGAACTCAATAAGCAATCACACCACAAGGACAAAACAAAGATCAACAAAACAATCACTAAAGTTTTAGCAACAAAACAAAAAGGTTTTGAAGTGCAAAGGTGTGGATGTGCTCAAAGGTGATCGGTGGAACGTGAACTCGAGAGAGTCAACGGATAAGGAATTGTCGATACAAAAATTATGATCAAGGCATTATGAAATCAAGGTGAAGATCATCGCAATATGAATGGTATGTGGATATTGCCGATAAGATGTCTCATATGATTCAATATGCAAAAAGAATCACGTGAAACGGAATACTACAACGCAGGTCATAGCAGTTGCAACATTGAATTGAATTTGAACATAAACAGATCAATAAACCTGTGAATTTTTGTGTACACATGATATAAACGGAAGGTACATGGAACGAGTGTTCCAACGCAAAAAGAAACGGCGCAAACGGGTGCACCGGTAAAAAGTTACGGCTGCTGGAAGTTCAAATTTGGATCAGCTTGGTATCCAAATTTTAAATACTTCAAACTTATGTAAGACTAGGTCTACTGGCTAGAGAATTTCTACACGGTCGGAACGCAACTGGAATCGCCCAATTCCGAGTTACGGTTAAAAAGTACTCGCGAAAACGGTTTCGGGTGAAAAACGGGGGTACCGGGGGGTTCTACTGTAAAAAGGACCGATACATAAATAAAAATGTTACAAAAAAACGCGATCGGGTCCCTGGGCGGTTTGGATCCAGATCTGAGAAAAAGAAAAAAAAATCGCGAACCGTTTTCTATATTTTTTTTCCAATCCACTCCTTCAAGCCACGGCACGGGCACGGGACAGCCATGGCCGAGCTTGGAGCTCCGGCTCCGGCTGCGGCTCCGGCCAGCAGGGAGGCCGGCGGCCAGGGGCGGGCGGCGGCGCGCGGCGCACGAGGCGGCGGGGCGGGGGCAGGGGCGCCGCGGCGGCGCGTGGCCAAGGCGCGCGGGGCGCGCGGCCATGGCTCGGCCATGGCGCGGCGGCGGCCGGCTCCGGCCGTGAGGCGGCGGCGCGGCGGCGGAGCGGCGCGGTGGCGCGGCTAGGGGGCGGCGCGGCTAGGCGGCGGGGTACTCCGGCGAGCCCGGCTAGGCGCAACTCCGGCGGCTTGCAAAAAACTTTACCTCGAAAAAACGCAAAAACGTAGCTCCGGCGAACTTTCCGGCGAAGCTCCGACGAGATTCCGGCGATGACGTCGGCGGCGGCGGGTCCCGCGGATTAGCTTAGTCTAACCCTAAAACGCTGACGAAAATAAACTTAGCCCTAATCGGGGCTATTTATAGCCAGCCCCTAATCCCTCTTTTTTTTTGTAAATCCGAAATAAAAACATATTCGGTCTGCTGGAAAAAAAACAAACCAGGCCCAATAGGCCCAAAACAATATTAGAAAAATCACGGAAAATTATTTTAAAATTCCGTCTTCGCCAATATTTTTAAAATAATAAAATTGAATTTTTGGCTTGACCAAAATAATAAAATAAAATAAAAACTTTGCAACTTATTTTTAAATATTTTTAAATACTTTTCTGGCATTTTAAAAATACCGAAAACTCCGATAATTGATTTAAAAACTTTTCCAGAGCATAAATAAATTCCAAAAATAATTTTAGAAAATATTTATAACTCCAAGGTAAAATTAAAAAGTCTCCCATAAATATTTTAAACTATTTTCCAACAAATTAAAAATGGGGATAAGTCCTTTTATATCCTCTCCAGCGAACTGCCATGTGTTGAAAAATGTTTAAAAATATTTTAAAAGAATTCCAATAAAGATTTAAAACCTTTTCCAAACTTTTAAAATGTTGAAGGAGTCATATTACCTTCTCTCATTTTATTTTGTTGGTTTTGTTTTTAAATAATAAATTCCAAAACACCAACGGTGAATATTAGGGAAAGTCATTTTATTCCCTCTCTTTTTAATATTCAATAAACCTCAAAGGTTTTAAATCCCAGAGAAAATCAAACACATCAAGCAAACAATCATTATCTATTTAATTTATTAACATTCCAAAATTCGAAGAATTTTGGGATGTTACACACTACCACCCTTAAAAGGAATCTCGTCCTCGAGATTCGAGAAGGCTAGAAAGAAAGGTTAAGGTTCGGGTCTTCATGACAGTCAATCGATCCTCCGACGGTCCAGGGTGCTACCACCCTTAAAAGGAATGTGACTTGGTCTTCAAAAGCTTGGTCCCTCAGCGAGCTCCTCACACCTACTCTTCGTACTCATTTGGGGCATTGAATTCTTCATCACGAGCGTGGGCTTCCAGTATCTTAATCCATCGATGACATTCTTCGTACGGATTTCACCTTCGGTCTTCGAGGTTTCACGAATTCCTCCTTTGCTTAGCAAGAGAGTGGTTTTCCAAGTACTGAGACTTCATGGCTGACAGGTCAGACGCCCATACTAAGCAACTATCGATTTTCTCATGGTGGTCATCAAGAATATTTCTACGGGATACCTGCAGAAAAAGGTCTTGGTCTATACTCACCGTATAACACAAACGGTAATCTCCTACAGGGGTCACACATCGTACCATTCTATGGTTCAGGCTTTAACATCGTCGTCTCTCAAACATAGGTAGGTCACTCAAGATTTACTATCCCGCATAGCAAGAGCGAATAATAAGGGTAATCGTCATGGGGGCCAATCCATTACGCACCCAAATCATTACCTTGTATATGGTTTAGCGAATCTCGCAATCTAACACTCGGTCATCCTCACAAGCATTGCAGAAGTCCTCCTTATCTTGAACTGGGTTCAAATAAATCCATGGTTCTGCAAGCCACACAAAAGATCTATCGTTTCCTCAACACTCAGGTTTACGTAGCCTGCTATAAAACGTGCACTGGTGGACTACAACTTCCTCTAGAGTTCATCCTTCAGCAAGATTGTGCCCTCTTGTCATAAGATCCTGGGACCTGTGGTTTATCCTTGATCTCAACATCGGTTGCATTCATCTTCATTCCAGTCTTGACTTTTGCCGCCATTGTAGTAGCTTCTTCAGTGTAGGGTTTGAGGTGAGAGGGAACAGAATGTAGATAGCGAGGTAGAGAGAGATAGGGAGAGATACCCATACAAACATCACACTAGTTTTGAAACATAAGTTTTGATGTGTAGCTGTCGGTAAAACAAGAAATGACAGCTCACAGAAACGATCTAACGGTAGAAACTTGAATCTTCCAGGTCTTCAAGTCTTCAATGTTGGTAGCTACAGTTTTGAAATGTCGAAACAATCTTCATATCGTCGAGAAATCTTCACATCGTTGAGTCACTCGTCAAGTTATTCTTCTTTTGTTGTGTCTTCTTTAGTCTTGAAGCATACTAAATAGATGAGGGTCTAATGAAACGTAAACTTATTCTACCCGCATAGAAGAAACACAAAGGTCACACACAACATCAATCAAAACAAGGCATAACAGGGTCAAGGCCACAATCAAAACTAAACAAAACAATCAGACATAAAACATCTAGTCAATCCATAGCAAACATGCATCGATACACATCTCCAACTAACATCAAAATGTACCACCGTACACTTAGTGCACACCACGAAAATTCTATTCTCCAGTTACAAAACATAAGCTTCTTAAAGTCAACATCCTTGTTTCCGCGTTCACAACTTCTCCTTCCCCTTCAATTCTGGAGACATATCGCGGTAGTGTCCCATGTTCCTGCACCGAAAACAATGAATGCGGCTAATGTCCATCTTTTTCTTCTTCACGGGTGCTTCCTTCAATTCTTGGATAGCTTTCTTCATTTCTTCCTTTTGATGTTGAACCACTTGTTGTGTCACGATGAAAAATTGACACTGAGCGGAGTAATGATCAGTTCCTTCACACGTAAAACATGTTACTTGTGCAGTGGGGCATTATTCACCCGAGTGGATTTCCTCACAATGGGGACATCCATCTTGGTGTCCTTCATAGGAGTGCCCTGTTTCTCCGCAAATTGTACAGGCATGGTGCCTCTTAAGGTTTACCGTCCTTTGCATCGGGGTGACGAGGCGGGACCCCAACAAAATCCTTGTGAACTCCTTCCAAGTAATTTTCCTTCGTGATTCGTCAATCGCTTGGTGCATTCTCCACCAAGTAGCAGCCTCTTCTACAAAGTACTCAACAGCACAGGGGACCATGTGCTCACTTCCAACCTTGTTTATCTTCGTGTGTTACTCCATATTACGAATCCACTGCTCCACCTTCAGTCTCGACATCGCCCAGAAAAGGCGAGTCCTACTTCATACTCCATCTATTAAGCCCATACGACAAGGGTTAGGGCAAAACTATAACACCGACAAGAAAACAACTAGAGATAGCACCAAACATATGCACTCAAACAAAAAGAGGCAAACCACGTACGTTCGACAGTAACACATAACAACAAACAATACAGTCACTACAGTCAAAACACACAAACAACACCTAGAGTAAGGTCATATGTGCAAGACATACGATCTCGTCATGCTACGCGAAAATTCGTTCATCTAACTTCACATAAAAGGTGGTGGTCTGATTCTAAGCTTCATCCTTCTCAGCTAAGCTGATCTTAAAAATTCCTCTCACAGTGTGAAACTTATTGATCACCGTAGGTTATTCCTTCTAGTTCCAGTAATCATAACTCCAGTGGATCCCAAGGGTGATGATGTTCTTCTCAAATGTCTTGTCTTCCAAGGTATAAGCAACTCAAGGGGTATTCATAATAAAACAAGATGAGAAGTTTTAGAAGATGAATAATAGATGAGAAATAATAGTGAGAGAGTAAGGGGTTAAGGAGTGATAAAATATTTTTGTTCCTATGGCTTTTCCTATCCATTTTCTAGGGTCACGTCCTACAGTCAACACACTGCTCTGATACCATCTGTAACGACCCAATTCACACCGAATTGAAGTCTCTGTGCTCAAGTGCCAGTCCCTGGATCGAACTCGCTGGCACACACAGTATCATAGATGTATATCAAAGTACAAGTGCATCTTTATTACAACGTATGATCCAGAGTAAATAAATAACAAGTTGCATAGCTCAAGGCTAGCTTATTCAATATAAATATAGCGGAAGCAAAAGCAAATAACGTGGAGTCCCATCAACAGCCACATGCGAACATGCTGAGTGTAGACTCGCAACCCCTAAACGCACCTTACTGATCGTCTGAAAAACCTGCAACACCGAAGGTTACAGCCCGACAACGGGTCAGTACATCTGATTTGTACGGCAAGTGACACGGAAAAGTTTATATAAAGGACCTACAACTACATGCAAGGTAAGTCAAAGGAAAGGCTTATGGTTTTGTTTTGCAGAAACCCAATTTTCTCCTGAACTAAACTAGTCAAAATTTTAAGTTGAGTTCTACCTGAAACACACAGCAACCCATGCTACTCTTGTCCCAACCAAATTATTATTAAGTGTTCATCTGTCAAGATCATTCATCAACAGTACTGACTAGTTGCTCAAAGTTCGTCCGTAACCGTGGACACGGCTAATCATGATCAGTTTATACGCTCTGCAGAGGATTGTACACGTTCCCCACTGGACTCAACCCGAAGATTGAGACAAAGACTTTCCGAAGAGGTTGCCTCCACCCTTTGGTAGCCGGTACACCTAACACAATTCTACATCAGCTAGCTACCAGGGCCAGGTTCCCCACAACTTACTCATCTAAGCCAGAGCCCATATAGCCAGTGGCTGTACACGGAAGCTACTAGTAATATTGCATGTCTGATCTTTTTGAGCCTGGACGGCGCCCACTGCGTGAGAGGGTAGACACCATGACGCACCCGGTTCACCACCAAAACAACCATTGGGTGCATTTAACCCCGGCACTGTCCTCAACCGAGCCACAACTACCGGGATGCAACCCGCCCGTCCAGAAGTGATTTCTATTTATTATAAAGTTGCTACACAGTTTATTAAATAGCTCACATGCACTCCATGAATTCTCACAGCCCAACCTCGTCTACAAAGCATAGCAATAAAGTAACAACACGGCTAGGTTGATCTACAGTAGACAAGTCAAAACATGTGGCTATCCTAACTGGTTTTGCAGCAACAGTAAAGTAAACTACCTATCATGCAATAGAGTGGTATTTCCTAACATAATGCATATAGAAAATATAGGTATGAGTATGATCAAAGTATCACTTGCCTTATACATTCGATGAAGATCTTCGCTCTCACGTTCCAGTCAACTCTACTCATCACACTCCGATCCATCTATCGTCAACGAAAGAACTCAATAAGCAATCACACCACAAGGACCAAACAAAGATCAACAAAACAATCACTAAAGTTTTAGCAACAAAACAAAAAGGTTTTGAAGTGCAAAGGTGTGGATGTGCTCAAAGGTGATCGGTGGAACGTGAACTCGAGAGAGTCAACGGATAAGGAATTGTCGATACAAAAATTATGATCAAGGCATTATGAAATCAAGGTGAAGATCATCGCAATATGAATGGTATGTGGATATTGCCGATAAGATGTCTCATATGATTCAATATGCAAAAAGAATCACGTGAAACGGAATACTACAACGCAGGTCATAACAGTTGCAACATTGAATTGAATTTGAACATAAACAGATCAATAAACCTGTGAATTTTTGTGTACACATGATATAAACGGAAGGTACATGGAACGAGTGTTCCAACGCAAAAAGAAACGGCGCAAACGGGTGCACCGGTAAAAAGTTACGGCTGCTGGAAGTTCAAATTTGGATCAGCTTGGGATCCAAATTTTAAATACTTCAAACTTATGTAACACTAGGTCTACTGGATAGAGAATTTCTACACGGTCGGAACGCAACTGGAATCGCCCAATTCCGAGTTACGGTTAAAAAGTACTCGCGAAAACGGTTTCGGGTGAAAAACGGGGGTACCGGGGGGTTCTACTGTAAAAAGGACCGATACATAAATAAAAATTTTTACAAAAAAACGCGATCGGGTCCCTGGGCGGTTTGGATCCAGATCTGAGAAAAAGAAAAAAAAATTCGCAAACCGTTTTCTACGTTTTTTTTCCAATCCACTCCTTCTTCAAGCCACGGCACGGGCACGGGACAGCCATGGCCGAGCTTGGAGCTCCGGCTCCGGCCAGCAGGGAGGCCGGCGGCCAGGGGCGGGCGGCGGCGCGCGGCGCACGAGGCGGCGGGGCGGGGGCAGGGGCGCCGCGGCGGCGGGTGGCCAAGCCGCGCGGGGCGCGCGGCCATGGCTCGGCCATGGCGCGGCGGCGGCCGGCTCCGGCCGTGAGGCGGCGGCGCGGCTAGGGGGAGGCGCGGCTAGGCGGCGGGGTACTCCGGCGAGCCCGGCTAGGCTCAACTCCGGCGGCTTGCAAAAAACTTTACCTCGAAAAAACGCAAAAACGTAGCTGCAGCGAACTTTCCGGCGAAGCTCCGGCGAGATTCCGGCGATGACGTCGGCGGCGGCGGGTCCCGCGGATTAGCTTAGTCTAACCCTAAAACGATGACGAAAATAAACTTAGCCCTAATCGGGGCTATTTATAGCCAGCCCCTAATCCCTCTTTTTTTTTGTAAATCCGAATTAAAAACAAATTCGGTCTGCTGGAAAAAAACAGACCAGGCCCAATAGGCCCAAAACAATATTAGAAAAATCACGGAAAATTATTTTAAAATTCCGTCTTCGCCAATATTTTTAAAATAATAAAATTGAATTTTTGCCTTGACCAAAATAATAAAATAAAATAAAAACTTTGCAACTTATTTTTAAATATTTTTAAATACTTTTCTGGCATTTTAAAAATACCGAAAACTCTGATAATTGATTTAAAAACTTTTCCAGAGCATAAATAAATTCCAAAAATAATTTTAGAAAATATTTATAATTCCAAGGTAAAATTAAAAAGTCTCCCATAAATATTTTAAACTATTTTCCAACAAATTAAAAATGGGGATAAGTCCTTTTATATCCTCTCCAGCGAACTGCCATGTGTTGAAAATTGTTTAAAAATATTTTAAAAGAATTCCAATAAAGATTTAAAACCTTTTCCAAACTTTTAAAATGTTGAAGGAGTCATATTACCTTCTCTCATTTTATTTTGTTGGTTTTGTTTTTAAATAATAAATTCCAAAACACCAACGGTGAATATTAGGGAAAGTCATTTTATTCCCTCTCTTTTTAATATTCAATAAACCTCAAAGGTTTTAAATCCCAGAGAAAATCAAACACATCAAGCAAACAATCATTATCTATTTAATTTATTAACATTCCAAAATTCGAAGAATTTTGGGATGTTACATGTACCGGCTACCAAAGGATGGAGGCAACCTCTTCTGAAAGACTATGTCTCAATCTTCGGGTTGAGTCCAGTGGGGAAAGTGTACAAACCTCTGCAGAGTGTAAAAACTGATCATGATTAGCCGTGTCCACGGTTACGGACAACTTTGAGCAACTGGGCATTATTGTTGTTGGTTGGTCTTGACAGATAATTCACCTTAATAATAATTTGAGTGGGAACTTTTAATAAAGGGATGGTTGGAATTGGTGTAGCCCGATTCAACCATACTTAGGACTAGCAAGATAAATTAAAATTTGATTAGTTGTAGTATATGAGGGAAAAATCAGCTTTTTGCAAAATAAAATCATAAGCCTTTCCTTTGACTTACCTTGCATGTAGATGTAGGTCTGTTATATACTTTTTCGTGTGACTTGCCGTACAAATCAGATGTACTGACCCGTTGTCGGGCTGTAACCTTCGGTGTTGCAGGATTGTATACGACGAGTAAGTGGTGCGATGTAGGGTTATGATGTCTATACTCAACTATGCCGGTGGAGTTGATGGACGCCACGAAGCTTTTATTGTTTTTCCGCTGTATTTTATTGTAAGCTAGCCTTGAGCTATGCAGGTATGCTATATTGTAATACTGGATCTTCGATGTAATATATATGACATGTGGTTTATTCTTGATATTACATCATGTACTGTGTGTGCTAGCTATGGATCCAGGGACTAGCACAGAATGCACAGAGACTTGGATTCTTAGTGAATCGGGTCGTTACAGGTAGTGCGGGTACCGTTGTTGGGACTTTGTGAGGAGCATACTTAGGTAGTAGATTGGCCTTTGTATGCTCTGGACTTTTCCTTCTTCTGCGCGCTCGACGATGAGCGTCGTGCTGACTACGCTGCTGCGCGCTGCTATGTAGAGGTACAGTTTCTCCCGTTCTTTGGGCACCGCCAATATTGGTGGAGTCGAGAGGGTTTTCTTTAGGTCTGCGAATGCATTGCGGGCTTCCAACCTGCTGATGAAACGGCTCACTCCTGCGAGTCTTCCTGTGAGCTGTTGCACGCCTTTGATGTTGGTTGGCTTTTGCATCTTGGTGATTACTTGGACCTTTTCGGGGTTTGCTTCGATTCCTCGGGCGGAAACCATGTACCCGAGTAGTTTTCCGGCTGGGATGCCGAACACGCATTTTTTTGGGTTTAGCTTGATTCTGTACTTGTTGAGGTCCGCGAATGTTTCGCGGAGGTCGTCGAGTAGCGTGCTTGCGCTGTAGGTTTTGATGACGATGTCGTCTACGTAGACCTGGACGTTTCTGCTGATTTGGTCTCCCAAACATGCTTGCATCATTCGTTGGTACGTGGCTCCGGCATTTTTTAGACCAAAGGGCATTGTTTTGTAGCAGAATACGCCGTAGAGGGTGATGAAAGAGGTGTGTTCTTCATCTTCTTCCTTCATCCTGATCTGATTGTATCCTGAGTATGCATCGAGGAAGGATAGGAGGTCGCATCCTGCTGTAGAATTGATAATCTCGTCGATTCTTGGCAGGGGGAAGTGGTCTTTCGGGCAGTGCTTGTTGACATGCCCATAGTCGACGCACATCCTTAGTACGTCAGTGTATTTTTTAGGGACCAGGACTGGGTTTGCAATCCAGGCTGCTTTCTTCGTCTCCCGGATGAACTGTGCGTCGAGCAGTCGGTTGATTTCTTCTCCGATTGCTCAGCGCTTGGGTTCTGAGAATCGTCGCAGTGCCTGCTTTACTGTCTTGGTGTTTGGCTTGATGCGTAGCGCATGTTCTGCAAATTCTCGCGGTATTCCGGGCATGTCGGTTGGGCACCAGGCAAATATTTTCCACTCTTCGCGAAGGAAGGCTATGAGGGCGGCTGCTTGTTCTTCTGGGAGGTGGGCGTATACGCGGACCGTCTTCTCTGGGTCCGTTGGGTGAACTTGGTGAGTGATTGTGTCACTATCGACGCTGAAATCGCGGCCGAATTCTTTTGAATCGCTTCGGTTCTCCAGTAGAAAAATACTTTTATCCGTCACCATGGCTATTTCTTCGAGTTGTAGTTAAGCTCCAAATGTGTCGGAGACTTTGTGGAAGTCGCGATCGCACTGGCCCGATTTGGTGAAGCTTCCATTGACTGTGATGACTCCTGCGGGTCCTGGTATCTTGAGTTTGAGATATGCATAGTGAGGAACCGCCATGAATTGTGCAAATGTTGGTCGCCCGACTATGGCGTGGTACTGCGACTGCCAGTCGAGCACTTCGAACTCGAGGACTTGTCTTGCGAAGTTGCGCTTGCTGCCGAAGATGACATTGAGCTCGCTTGTTTCCGAGGGGCTGAACTTGAAGAAGGGGCAAGCTCAAGAGCATGCTTGCGAGACTCTTCGGACACTTCATTTCCATGCTCAGCTCTGAAGGATCTATTGACTAAATCCTCAAAGGTGGCAAATTCGATGAGGTTGAGATCATGACGAAGGATGGGGCTAAGTCCCTTACGGAACCTTGCCTGCTTTCTGGCGTCGGTGGTGATCTCATCTTGGGCATACCGAGCAAGACGGTTGAACTCTCTCACATACTCATGAATGGACATCTCTCATTGAGTCAAATTGCAGAACTCTTCCTTTTTGCGCTCCATCAACTCATCCAGAAGGTGGTACCCTCGAAAGGCAACACAGAACTCCTGCCAAGTCACTAGGTGACTATTTGGCTGCATAGCAACATAGTTCTCCCACCATTCAGCGGCAGCACCTTCCAGAAAGTATGCCGCGAATATAACTCGATCATCGGGAGAAACATGTGCAGTATCAAGCTTACGCTCGATGGAACGGAGCCAATCATCAGCTTCAAGGGGCTCAGAAGAACATCGAAATACCGGTGGCTTGAGGAGGATGAAATCCTGAATGCTCACGACCACATTACGCTGACGAGCGGTATTCTGATCAATGAGCTCCAGAAGGCGTGTTTGATCACGTTGATTCTTCTCAGCTTCCATCATGATTTCCGCCGCAGAAGGCGATGGTAGAGGTTCATCATCATTTCGATTCCGAACACGGTCTCGATTCCGACGAACAGCACTACGAGTTCCACCTGACATCCTGTGTGATAAAATCAACAATCAGAACATGTTGTATGATGGAATCAAAGACAAGAAGGACATGATGAAGGCGGAAAGGTTGTAATGCGAAGGCAAAGATTCACAGAAACACAGAACAAATCGGGCAGCACAACGGCTACACCGGGATGGAAAATGGAACAACCTTGAAGAAATTGGACAAGACTTCTTCAAGGAACTCAACAGAACGATGAGTCTGGACGACCACAACTGTCCTACGGCTACAAGGAGGCAAACAACGAGATGTTCTAGTCAGACATAGATGAGCCTAGTCCTATCATCCCGTAGAAAAGGTAAGGGTGACTCAGAACTCAGATCGATGAGGATAAGGAGAAAAAGAAGCCTTACGTTGTTCCCTTATACCCAGAGTAACTATATAACTATAGAATGCTAGACTCGACTTCGACCAAGGGTTTGATAAGCCTACAGACAGTCCTGCTCTGATACCAAGTCTGTCGGGACCCGGGATTAGCGTATGTAATTCCAGTCACGATACAATCACATGGAGAGCCGAGAACCGTACCCACTTGTCTAAGCAGAAAAGGCCAAGCACAGAACGTTCTCGGTAATCATCGAACGTGAGGGGCATCCCATTCAGGCCGGATGATCAACTGAGATGGGTCCTCAACGTCCGCTCACAAGTCTAAATGCTTATGGGTGGTGAATCCCATACTCATAGACAAGTCGCCTCAACCATGTTATCGATTGGATCCTAACTCTTACATAGACTTACTCCAGCCCGATCACTTAGTCGGGGTCTAGGGCGGGCTCGATCATACAACAAAGTATGCACGTGACAGAGTCACGAACAATCGCATCGCGATGCCCCAAGCTGCGCACATCTAAGGGCCACTTGGTGTATAAAAGACCGCCAGCCAGATCACAACTAAGGTCTCGAAAACCCATACTAAGACATGCATGTTATAAACATACACGCAGCACACATGCCTAGTATGAACAGCAAGTATCATCACATAACTCTACAAAGTACTCTTTATTGATATACACATAGAGCATACCAAAATCACATGTCTGTGATCACATTACATCATACAACGGAAGCAATTTAGGTCTGAGTACAGACAAGTTTAACAAATGGCTTAGAGAAGCCTTGTACAACAAACATGCCCTTCCACGAGGGACCAGACTGCTGTCTGGGACTATGCTAACTTAGTCAACGTCGAGCTTCACGAAGGTGACTCCATCGGGGTCCGGTTCTTATCTAAAACATAGAATAAGCAAACGTGAGTACAAAGTCGTACTCAGCAAGACATACATCAGAACTAAACTACTTATGCTCAAGTATCAAGGTAAAGGGAGGTGGGGTTTCACATGCAGAAGTGCCAGCTTTGACTTGGCTAGTCCTGAACTACGAGTACCAGACTTGAGGTAAGAAGCGTACACGAGTCCACTATATCTCCAACCAATACACCACTATGGTTACTTCCTCGACTTCCCCACGAGGAGCACACCATAGCACTCATGCTTATCTTGCGAGTTTTATAAGTATCCATTCAAGATATCTAATAATAAGGTACAGGTTCCAAGTAGTCCTTAACCGCGGACGCGGCTATTCAAATAGTTTTGTTAACCTTGCAAGGGTGTAAACTACACACACATGACCATCGGTTACCGCCAGGTCTCGCCACCGTTCAAGAGGTGACAGCGAGGATGTTCACCACGACACTTCGCTCACAACCGGTCTATTCCAGGAGTCGACTACCTGAGTTGCTACCGCTCGAGAGTCCAGCCGGATCAACGAAACGGACTCAGACAATGTAGGTGACCGAGACGCCACCTTTAGCAGATGGTTTTCCTGCCTCACAGGTGCACCCACATATCTAGGATGATGCAACCATTCCTTCATTCTTTTTTCTATGCAGATGCCAAATGGAAAGCCCGAACTAATGTGACTCCTGGACGTCGACACGGATCAAGGTACTTGGCCGAGAGGGGTCAGTGAGCCCAATGTGTGGTTGTACTCTTTGTCTTGGATTACCATACAAGAACTCGGTGCTTAAGGCGGTGTTCAACGACACAACCCACTGTGTACTCGTACACAGCCTCTCATCTTTCACCTTGTATTAGGGTGGAATCACCGACACCGTTTCACTTTCATCAACACCATGTTCACCATCATCCCGACTCACATCAAAAGAAACCTCATTATACCACTAAGCATTAACAGTTGCAGGGGCTTCATGATATCAAACAACTCCTATGTCAGCTAGGATTGTGGTTTGCTTACTACCGTGACAAGATGATAGGTCATGCATCGGATATGGGTTCAACTATGCGGTAGAATCGATACAAAGTGATCTCCTAAACATGCATAAGCGAGACTGAGAGGGAATTGGGATTTTATAGATATGATCAATGGGGTTTGTTTGCCTTGCTGACGAAGTTCAATATCGGGGTCTTCAACGAAGGGGGTGGCCTCCGGTTCCGGTGCACGTCTATCGAGCAATAATAAAACAAGGTATAAATTTATTTGTAATGCTCAAACACATGATCAATATTGAAATGGTGATGTTCTTGATCACAATGTGGGTACAATTCCATTTAAAAGAAGTCAAATGCAAAGTCATTTGCAAATGTGCTTCAAATTTGAATTTGAAATAAAGCCATATGGATGTTTTGCACTGTTCACCCATTTTAAAATGGTCAAAGACGAAAACAGAGCCCATATTCATAATCCTTGGATTTTTCTGATAATTTTAGACATATTATATGTCCAATTTGGAGTTCATATGAATTAGTTATGATTTTCCAAAGTTTATTCAATTTTTTGTAATTTATGTAATTACTTTAATTCATTTCTATTTTCTGGTAAGTCTTTATTGCGTCATGCTGAGGTCAGGGTGATGTCACAGGGGGGCTGACGGTTGGGGTCGGCTTGTCAGTGGAAGAGGGGTTTAAACCCGGTTTAGTTTAACTAAACAGGGTTATTAGGGGGGCCAGGGCCCACCAGTCAGTGACCCAAGGGTTACTAACAGGGGATTAGCCCCCTAAGCTAATCGGGCCGCCAGTGACTAACCCGTGCGGCGGCGCCCGCTGCGGACGGCGGTTCCGGGCACGGCTGGGCACGGGGAAGCTACCAGGGGGTAGCCCGTGCTCGCCCGCTTCGAGCTGTGCCACTGGGGTCTCAAGGGGAGGTCTGGGAGCGCGCCGGCGACGAAGAGCAGCGGCGGCGCAGCTCTGTCTTCGGCGAGATCAGTGGCTAGGGCACGGGGAGGAGAAGGGAGTACGGCAAAACGACGAGCTGCTCACCCTGAGCGTGAAGAGGAATTCGGGGAAGCCGGAGGAGGCGAGACGGCGGCGTATTCGACGACGAAGACCCAGCGGCCGTGGCGTGGAACGGGTTCGATGGCGTCGTCCTCGGGGCTGTTGGACTCGATTCCTCGCGCTTGAAGACGAAGACGAGGGCTCCGGTGCTACTGGACACTTCAGCTAGGCGAGAGGGGGTCGTTGGCCACGCGCTGCACGGCGGCGTGCTCCGGCTGGGCTTCGGGTGGCGCTGGATTCACGGGGGGGGGGGGGGGGCGAAGAGGCAGGGAGGAAGCCAGAGGAGGGGGAAAGGGTGTGGGGGTTCGTGGGCAGCTCTGTGGCGTGCTTACAGGCCAGGGGGAGGTCTGGAAGCCGCTAGGTGTCGCGGTGGCGTATTCGCCGCGCTCCCAGCTCCAGCGAGCTGCTTGGAGCCGCGGGGGAGGAAGACGACAACAGTGCGGCTGGGCTGGGCCGGCTACTGGGCCAGGTGGCCAGGGGGTGGGCTGGGTTTCTTTTATTCTTTCTTTTCTATTTTTGTTTCTGTTTTTCCTTTTCTGTTGTTTGTTTTGCCCCAGATAAAAAATAGCAGAGCATTTTTTTAAAGCATGAAAACTTTTATGTGGGCTTATAACATGTATAGCTAGCCACTCATAAGTTTTGGTGATTTTTTAAATTCAAACAATTTGAATTTAAATTCAAATGAGAGTTTAATTTAATTTCCAAGCCCTTTTTGGAATATTTGAAAAATCTTTGTGCATGAAGTGGGACCCACTTCACTTTACATGTGATCATGCGTATTTATAAGACTTTTCAAAAATACCAGAGGAATTTTTGGAACAAAAATTTTGTCTGGCCATTTATTTAATTTCTTTAGGCTTTTATTTTTTTTCCCAATTTTGAATTTCATTTGAATTTTTGCATGATGCAAAGGGCACAAACAAACCTAGTACTTACCCTAGTTGGGGTTCTGACAACTTTCCCCCGCTCAAAAGAATCTCGTCCCGAGATTCAGAAGTCGTCGGGAGGAAGGTTGGGTACTCGGCACGGAGGCGGTCTTCTCTTTCCCAGGTTGCTTCTTTCTCGGAGTGATGTGACCATTGCACTTTGAGGAACTTGATCTTCTGACGACGAGTGACACGCTCTGCTGAATCAAGAATACGAACAGGGTACTCTCGATAAGAAAGGTCATCTTGGAGATCAAGCGTTTCATGTTCGACCTCGCGGATGGGGTCCTTGAAGCAACGCCTGAGTTGTGACACATGGAATACATCATGTACTCGGGAAAGGTGCAGAGTTAGTTCAACTTGGTAGGCAACTTCTCCACGTTTAGCGAGAATGCGGAAAGGTCTGATGTAACGTGGGGCCAACTTGCCTTTGATATCGAATCGTTGGGTTCCCTTCAGAGGAGTAACCCGGAGGTAAGCCTTCTCATCAATATTGTAGCTCTCCTCTCTATGATGACGATCATAGTAGCTCTTTTGACGAGACTGAGCGGCTTTCAAACGATCACGAACAATGCGAACTTGCTCTTCTGCTTCCTTGATTATATCCGGTCCAAAGAGTTGTCTTTCACCGGTTTCTGACCAATTAAGGGGTGTTCGACATCGTCGTCCATATAGGAGTTCAAAAGGAGCCATGTTCAGACTAGATTGAAAACTGTTGTTATAAGCAAATTCGGCAAATGGAAGAGACTTCTCCCAATTCTTTCCGAATGAGATAACACAAGCTCTGAGCATGTCTTCCAAGATTTGATTAACCCTTTCAACTTGACCGCTAGACTGAGGATGGAAAGCTGTACTAAAGGATAGATGACTTCCCATAGCATTTTGAAAGCTTCCCCAGAATCTAGAGGTGAAAAGGCTACCACGATCAGAATTGATCACCAAAGGAACACCGTGAAGAGACACAGTTCTAGAGACGTACAAGTCTGCCAACTAGCTAGCAGTTATAGACTCGCGAACGGGAAGGAAGTGAGCAACTTTGGAAAGCCTATCTATGACAACGAAGATGGCATCGTTTCCTTTCTGGGTTTTTGGAAAGCCGGTGATGAAGTCCATACCGACTTTGTCCCATTTCCACTCTGGAATAGGCAAAGGTTGAAGTGTACCAGCAGGTCTTTGGTGTTCTGCCTTAATGCAACGACAAACATCACATTCAGCAACAAATCGAGCAATGTCTCTCTTCATCCTGGTCCACCAAAATCTCTGGCGTAGATCTCGGTACATTTTTGTGCTACCGGGATGAATGGAGAGGGGTGTATCATGGGCTTCTTTGAGGATGAGTTGCCTTAGATCCCTATTCTTAGGTACTACCAAACGATTTTCAAAGAATACCGTTCCTTTACTATCTGTGGAGAAACACTTAGCAACTCCGCTAGCAATGTTCTCCTTGATACGACGTACACCTCGTGCACGCCTTTGGGCAACTATGATTTGATCCTCAAGGGTTGGTTTCGCCACCAAGTTGAAAAGAGATCCACGAGGAACAATCTCGAGATTGAGCTTTCGAAATTCCTCATGAAGAATTGGTTGATACTGTTGTAACATGAGGTTGTTACAATACGACTTACGACTTAGTGCATCAGCCATGACGTTGGCCTTGCCTCGGGTGTAAGAAATTCCTAAGTCATAATCTTTTATCTACTCTATCCAGCGTCTTTGCCTGAGATTAAGATCTGGCTGGGTGAAAATATATTTGAGGCTTTGGTGGTCGGAATAGATCTCACAACGATTACCAAGGAGGTAATATCGCCAAGTCTTCAGGGCATGAACTACGGCAGCGAGTTCAAGATCATGGGTAGGATAGTTCTCTTCATGTTGCCGCAACTGGCGTGAAGCATAAGCTACCACATGTCTATCTTGCAAAAGTATGCATCCTAACCCTTGCCGTGAAGCATCACAATAGATCTCGAAATCCCTTTTGGTGTCTGGAGGTGCAAGTACGGGTGCAGAAGTCAATCTTCTTTTTAGCTCTTGAAAGCTTTCCTCGCACTTGGGGTCCATTGGAATTTCTTATCTTTCTTGAGGAGTTCAGTAAGAGGCTTTGCAACTTTAGAAAAGTTCTCGACGAAGCGGCGGCAATAGCTGGCCAGGCCAAGAAAACTCCTAACTTGCTTAACCGATTCAGGTGGAGTCCAGTCAAGGATGGCCTGAACTCTCTCGGGATTTATTGCAACACCTTTCGCAGAAATCACATGGCCTAAGTAGGTCACTTCTGGTAGCCAAAATTCACACTTGGAGAACTGGGCATAAAGGCGGCGCTCTCTAAGTTTCATCAATACCAACCTAAGATGTTCTGCGTGCTCTTCTTCATTCTTCGAGTAGATGAGAATATCATCGAGATAAACCACAAAAAATTTATCTAGGTACTCCATGAAGATCGAATTCATCAAGCGCGAGAATGTGGCGGGGGCATTGGTTAAACCGAAGGACATGACGGTGTACTCATAAAGACCATAACGAGTAGTGAAAGCCGTCTTGGGAATGTCCTCGTTTCGGATTTTGATTTGATGATAGCCTAATCTCAAATCCATCTTGGAGAAGACAGAGGATCCTGGAAGTTGATCATAAAGATCATTGATCCTGGGCAGTGGGTACTTGTTCTTTATCGTCGCTAGATTTAGCGGGCGATAGTCTACGCACATCCTTTCTGTTCCATCTTTCTTCGTTACGAACAGAACGGGGCAACCCCATGGCGATGAGCTAGGGCGGATGAAGCCTTTTGTCAACGAAGCATCAAGTTGGGTTTTTAGCTCAGCTAACTCATGTGGGGCCATTCTATATGGACGTCTGGAGATTGGGGCTGTGCCTGGTATAAGATCAACTATGAATTCTACACACCTGTCGGGTGGCATTCCCAACAGCTCTTCAGGAAAGACATCCGGGAAGTCACGAACCACCGGAATATCTTCAAGGTATGGAAGGGGAAGCACATTCAAAGTATGCATCTGGATTCTAGAGCTGGGTGATGTGTAGTCAATGGTCTGGCCTGAAGGATGGGTGAGTTTAACTGATTTGGCTTTACAATCAAGGAAAGCATTCTGCCTTGATAACCAATCCATGCCTAGGATGACATCAATGTCCGAAGACTTGAGGGCTATAAGAGAAGCAAGGAACACTAAACCCTCAATTGCAATTTGATTGCCATGGCTTACTCTATTAGTTTTCCACTTTGAACCAGGAGTTTGAATGATCATTGGAGAAAACATTTCTTCAAAAGGGAATTCATGACGAAGTGCATAACTCTCCGACATGAATGAATGAGAAGCTCCTAGGTCGAAAAGAACGGAGGCGGGAACATGATTGACTGGGAGTGTACCAAGAAGGACGTCAGAAGCAGTAGTGGTTTCCTCAACTGAGATTTGGTTCACATAACCATTACTTGTGACTGAAAGCTTTGCTGGGATAGTTTTTGTGGTGGATTTCTTTGGAGGCTTGGGTCGAGAATGACGTGGTGCCATCAAGACCTGAGGGCATTGACGATAGTAATGGCCTGGAAGACCACACTTAAAGCATACCCTGTCTGAATTGTTAGGAGTGGGATTACTTGGCTGCACACCATCATTCCGGGGTGGAATAATGTGCTGGGGTGGATGGCATATATTTGGTGGTGGGCTCTGAAGAAGGTCTTGAGGTATGGCACGGGTTGGAATCCAAATTCGGCGTTTCCGAGGGGCTGAACTTGAAGAAGGGGCAAGCTCAAGAGCATGCTTGCGAGACTCTTCGAACACTTCATTGACATGCTCAGCTCTGAAGGATCTACTGACTAAATCCTCAAAGGTGCAAAATTCGATGAGGTTGAGATCATGACGAAGGATGGGGCTAAGTCCCTTATGGAACCTTGCCTTCTTTCTGGCATCGGTGGTGATCTCATCTTGGACATACCGAGCAAGACGGTTGAACTCTCTCACATACTCATGAATGGACATCTCTCCTTGAGTCAAATTGCAGAACTCTTCCTTTTTGCGCTCCATCAACTCATCCAGAAGGTGGTACCCTCGAAAGGCAACACAGAACTCCTGCCAAGTCACTAGGTGACTATTTGGCTGCATAGCAACATAGTTCTCCCACCATTCAACGGCAGCACCTTCCAGAAAGTATGCCGTGAATATAACTCGATCATTGGGAGCAACATGTGCAGTATCAAGCTTACGCTCGATGGAACGGAGCCAATCATCAGCTTCAAGGGGCTCAGAAGAACATCGAAATACCGGTGGCTTGAGGAGGATGAAATCCTGAATGCTCACGACCACATTACGCTGACGAGCGGTATTCTGCTCGATGAGCTCCAGAAGGCGTGTTTGCTCACGTTGATTCTTCTCAGCTTCCATCATGATTTCCGCCGCAGAAGGCGATGGTAGAGGTTCATCATCATTTCGATTCCGAACACGGTCTCGATTCCGACGAACAGCACTACGAGTTCCACCTGACATCCTGTGTGATAAAATCAACAATCAGAACAGGTTGTATGATGGAATCAAAGACAATAAGGACATGATGAAGGCGGAAAGATTGTAATGCGAAGGCAAAGATTCACAGAAACACAGAACAAATCGGGCAGCACAACGGCTACACCGGGATGGAAAATGGAACAACCTTGAAGAAATTGGACAGGAATTCTTCAAGGAACTCAACAGAACGATGAGTCTGGACGACCACAACTATCCTACGGCTACAAGGAGGCAAACAACGAGATGTTCTAGTCAGACATAGATGAGCCTAGTCCTATCATCCCGTAGAAAAGGTAAGGGTGACTCAGAACTCAGATCGATGAGGATAAGGAGAAAAAGAAGCCTTACGTTGTTCCCTTATACCCAGAGTAACTATATAACTATAGAATGCTAGACTCGACTTCGACCAAGGGTTTGATAAGCCTACAGACAGTCCTGCTCTGATACCAAGTCTGTCGGGACCCGGGATTAGCGTATGTAATTCCAGTCACGATACAATCACATGGAGAGCCGAGAACCGTACCCACTTGTCTAAGCAGAAAAGGCCAAGCACAGAACATTCTCGGTAAGCATCGAACGTGAGGGGCATCCCATTCAGGCCGGATGATCAACTGAGATGGGTCCTCAACGTCCGCTCACAAGTCTAAATGCTTATGGGTGGTGAATCCCATACTCATAGACAAGTCTCCTCAACCATGTTATCGATTGGATCCTAACTCTTACATAGACTTACTCCAGCCCGATCACTTAGTCGGGGTCTAGGGCGGGCTCGATCATACAACAAAGTATGCACGTGACAGAGTCACGAACAATCGCATCGCGATGCCCCAAGCTACGCACATCTAAGGGCCACTTGGTGTATAAAAGACCGCCAGCCAGATCACAACTAAGGTCTCGAAAACCCATACTAAGACATGCATGTTATAAACATACACGCAGCACACATGCCTAGTATGAACAGCAGGTATCATCACATAACTCTAAAAAGTACTCTTTATTGATATACACATAGAGCATACAAAAATCACATGTCTGTGATCACATTACATCAAACAATGGAAGAAATTTTGGTCTGAGTACAGACAAGTTTAACAAATGGCTTAGAGAACCTTGTACAACAAACATGCCCTTCCACGAGGGACCAGACTGCTGTCTGGAACTATGCTAACTTAGTCAACGTCGAGCTTCACGAAGGTGACTCCATCGGGGTCCGGTTCTTATCTAAAACATAGAATAAGCAAACGTGAGTACAAAGTCGTACTCAGCAAGACTTACATCAGAACTAAACTACTTATGCTCAAGTATCAAGGTAAAGGGAGGTGGGGTTTCACATGCAGAAGTGCCAGCTTTGACTTGGCTAGTCCTGAACTACGAGTACCAGACTTGAGGTAAGAAGCGTACACGAGTCCACTATATCTCCAACCAATACACCACTATGGTTACTTCCTCGACTTCCCCACGAGGAGCACACCATAGTACTCACGCTTATCTTGCGAGTTTTATAAGTATCCATTCAAGTTATCTAATAATCAGGTACAGGTTGCAAGTAGTCCTTAACCGCGGACGCGGCTATTCGAATAGTTTTGTTAACCTTGCAAGGGTGTAAACTACACACACATGACCATCGGTTACCGCCAGGTCTCGCCACCGTTCAAGAGGTGACAGCGAGGATTTTCACCACGACACTTCGCTCACAACCGGTCTATTCTAGGAGTCGACTACCTGAGTTGCTACCGCTCGAGAGTCCGGCCGGATCAACGAAACGGACTCAGACAATGTAGGTGACCGAGACGCCACCTTTAGCAGATGGTTTTCTTGCCTCACAGGTGCACCCACATATCTAGGATGATGCAACCATACCTTCATTCTTTTTTCTATGCAGATGCCAAATGGAAAGCCCAAACTAATGTGACTCCTGGACGTCGACACGGATCAAGGTACTAGGCCGAGAGGGGTCAGTGAGCCCAATGTGTGGTTTTAATCTTTGTCTTGGATTACCATACAAGAACTCGGTGCTTAAGGCGGTGTTCAACGAGTCAACCCACTGTGTACTCCTACACAGCCTCTCATCGTTCACCTTGTATTAGGGTGGAATCACCGACACAGTTTCACTTTCATCAACACCATGTTCACCATCATCCCGACTCACATCAAAAGCAACCTCATTATACCACTAAGCATGCAATAAGCATTAACAGTTGCAGGGGCTTCATGATATCAAACAACTCCTATGTCAGCTAGGATTGTGGTTTGCTTACTACTGTGACAAGATGATAGGTCATGCATCGGATATGGGTTCAACTATGCGGTAGAATCGATACAAAGTGATCTCCTAAACATGCATAAGCGAGACTGTAAGAGAAAAGTTATGCCCTCGAGAGTTTTGGATATTGTTGGTCAAAACAGTAGAGGAACTAACAAGTTTTCTAGTGTGAAATAGATGGTTAGGTTCCTGAAGTTATAGGTTGGTGATCAAGCTTCAACGAAGATTTACTCATTTATCGAAGCATATCCTCTGGAGTGAAGCTCATCACGGATGTCGACCCCTAAAAAGATAAGGAATCCTGAAGCACGTCTCCTCGAAGAAGTTGACCAAGATGGCGCAAGACTTAGTTGTTTTTGCGTAGTTCTTTTTCACTTCCTTGAGTCATAGGAATAACCGTACTATCAAGAGGGGTTTAGTAAATGTACTCCGAAGGTTTTGATGAAAAGACTCAGATCGAATCTAAACCAGTGAGAAGCCAGAGTTGAAGAAATCTCATGTGAGCTAGGTAGTGCTTCACCAGCGAAGACTTTGTTCTTTCGGCTCCTGAAGCAGAACCAAGTCCGTGAGTCATCTTTACTTGGTCCGCAAGTAAAGTTGCGCTGTGATTGTAAATATGACCGTTGGGGATAGGTGTCAAGCTGTCACATCGGGTCACTTCAGTCATTTCGCACCTTGGGATTTCCACCTATAAATATGCCGCCCCCGCCCTCATTGGCCGGCGGCTGCTCCGAGATTATTTTTTCCTTACAGTGAAGGAGAAAGAGCAACCCCACCGAAGCAAACCAAAATCCCATCCACCGAAGCATAAGTCCCATTGATCTGAGTTGATTCATTATGACTTAGGAAGAAGTTTGCTAGCCTTTTTATCTTGGAGAACTGCAATTCTCCTAGACGGTTAGAGAGTTGTTCTTCAGAGAGCGAAGAGTTATTGTCGCCTCGAAGTCCAGTTTGTCAAAGGTTTCGGTGATTTCCTCAATAATCAATCACGAGTGAAGAACTGACCAAGCTCAAGGAGATTGGTGTAGTGGAGAAACGGACGGAGAGAGGTTAGCTCCTGTGTTCAATCACAAGTCCCTCCAACCAGACGTAGCACTTTGCAGAGTGTGAACTGGTCGAACAAACATCGCCGAGTCAAGAGTTCGTTTTACTTTCCGCACTCACATTCAGTTTATCAATTACTTCAGTGATCCGCTTTGATGCAATTGATTCGATGCTTTTGATTTGCTATGTTTTGCGTCAATCATGTTCTGCTTCGATTTTTACCTTTCTGTTGAAACTCCTCTGCTGTTAAATTATGCTTCACTTCATAGTTTCATGCAAAAATTTGAAGTGATCATTCACCCCCTCCCCCTCTGATCACATACTTGAACTTACAATTGGTATCAGAGCGAGGCACTCTTTATTTGGATTAACCTCCTGGAGTGTTTTCAAGTATGTCTTCTAGTATGTCTTTCGCAGCTATTCGCTCTGGCGAACCTATTCCTATTTTCAATGGGAAGGACTACCCGTACTGGAAGGACAAGATGAAAAGGAATATCATGGCTATCAACTCAACTGCCTGGCAAGTTGTCTTGTATGGAGTCACTGTTGCCGATGAGAAGGAGATCACCCCTGAAGAAGCTACACTGATTGATCTTGATTCTGTAGTTTGGGTTTTCATCACCAATCACTTGACACCTGAAAAGTATCATTAAGTGAAGAATATTCCAACTGCCAAAGGTGTCTGGGACTATCTTGAGAAGATTGGTGAAGGTGTTTCTACCCAGAAAGATGCCAGAATTGACACTCTCCGAAGAAAATTCTATCGCTTCAAGAGAAACGAGGGTGAAAAAGTCAGTTCCATTTGCAGCAGACTCACAACTCTTGCTAAGGAATTGATTTCCCTCGGTGCTGATGACATTACACCTCACTCTGTGGTGAGAACTTTGCTTCACTCATTGGATGAGTCGTTTGATCACATAGTGCTGATGATCAAGGAAAGGACTGATTTCAGACGTCTTGTTGCTGCTGATGTTCTTGAGAGACTCACTACCTTTGAAATGGAAGAAGAAGAGAAACGTGACATAAATGGTTCTCGAAGGAGATCCCACGCCCTGAAAGCAAAAGCTTCGCGTCATTCTTCACCCGAAGTCAGTTCTGCTTCAGGTGTCGAATCAGATGATCCCTCAAGCATTGGAAAAGATTTAGCACTGATCATGAGATGCTTCAATCGCTTTCAAAGAAAAGGTTTTTCTTCACCCAAGAAGAGTTATCCCTCAAGAAGCTCAAGTCATTCTTCCTACCGTTCATCCTCAAGAAGCTCTCCATCCAAGGACAATTGCTGCTACAAGTGCAAGAAACCAGGTCACTACATTGCTGATTGCCCTCTGTGGGAAGCTGAGAACAAATCGAAGCATTCACTCAGAGACTCTTCATCGAAGCCTTACAGATCCTCCAGAAGTCATGAGTCAAAGAAACATGATTCCAGTTCAAGAAGGGAAAATAAGAAATATTCTGATGATGATAAGAGGAAGAAGTATCATAAGAAGCGTGAGGGTTCTTCATCGAAGACTCACTCGTCTCGTCGAAGCAGCTCTCACTGTGACAAGGCCTATTTGGGAAAGGATATGAACTCAGAAGAAGAAGCCTCTGGTTCCGAAGCTGAACAAGACTCAAGGTCTGCTTCAGGGTCCGAATCAGATGGTGTTGCTGGTTTGGCCTTTGCTTCGACAGATGCTTCAGTCAATGCTTCGAGCTCATTCTTCACCAACAACAGTAGTGAAGATGAAACTCCTGCATATTGCTTCATGGCCAAGGCAAAGGTATCTTCATCCAAGTCAAACTATGATACTTCCGATTATTCCTCATGTGAAAGTGACTCAAAGATAAGCTATGCTAAACTTGTTAAAATTGCTTCAATTCAACAAGATGAACTTGATTCTCTAAGCAAAACCATTAAGAAATCAGAAACGTTGTTGATCGATGAGATTGAGAAGAGTCAAACTTTAACTAATGAGCATGTTGCTCTGAAGGAGAAGTTTGAAGAATTATCCTCTCGGCATGATCTTCTTTCAGTTGATTATGAGAAGCTCACCTATGAATTTCTTCAGAGGAAAATGGCTCTCGAAAAACTGACAGAGGCTCATGAAGAATTGGAAAATGTTAATCTCTCTCTCATGGCTCAACAAGGTTCTGAAGCAAATCATAAAACTGAATCAACTTGTTTGGATTGTTTGGAACGAAGCAAAACTGATTCCAAAGGGAAAGCACCTATTATTATTGATGATACTAATGCCTCCGATGAGGAAAATCCTGCTGTTACCGAGGAACTCCTCAGGTTGAAAAACTTATTTGAAACAGGCATGTTCAAAAGTGTGCAAGGACATCAATATCTCTGTGATATCCTGAGGAAGGCTCTCCTTCACAGGAATCCCAGGAATGAAGGTGTTGGTTTCGAGAGAAAGATAAATCCTGATGGCACATACTGGGAGCCTGAACAGTATCCTAAGACTGTTTGGGTTCTAGCGAAGGAGAAACCCATTGATATTGCTAACCTTTCAGGCTTCGACTGCAAAATGAACAAAGTCATTGTGGATGAATCACTTGATTCATACTACAAACTCATGAAAGATGAACAGGGAAAAGTTTCAGCTGAGTATGTAGGTACTCCACCAAAGAATGGACTCTATAAGAGGCAGATATGGGTGCAGAAAGCACTTGTGGAAAAACTGCCTACTAACCATTCTATGCAGGGAAAGTCTTCGGTACCACCGAATCATTTCTACTCTCTTGAGACGAGAAATGATCCATTGGTGACCGAATCAAATGTTCCGCAGAAGCAATACTATCGTACTGGTCGCCACACGTATCGTCCTCATAATAATCGTACTAAGATTGCATATGCTCATACTTATGCTAACCGTTCGCAGAGGACTTACATTTATGGTGTGCTTGATGGTTCACCGAAGCAATACACTCCTGTTCGATTTAATATTGCTTCGACCAGTGCTTCAACGTCTTCTCAGTCACCTGCTCGTTTGTGGGTGGTTAAGAAGAACTAATTCTTCTGCAGGGCTATGTCTCCGGTGGATCCGAATGGGTCATGGATAGTGGTTGTACCAATCATATGACCGGAGTCAAGGAGTTGTTCACCGAAGAAAAACTATCTCAATCTTCTCTGAAGTACATTACCTTCGGTGATAACAACAAAGGTAAAGTGTTAGGTTTGGGTAAGATTGCCATATCGAAGGATAAGCACATTGACAAGGTTATGCTAGTCCAATCACTTGGATATAATCTTATGTCTATTTCAAAGTTATGCGATATGGGTATGCTTGTGTTGTTTTCTGCTTCGCGTTGTGTTGTCTTTTCTCAGGATGACTATTCGTTTGTCTTCGAGGGTTACCGAAAGGGAGATCTATACATTGTTGATTTTTCTTCGGGCCCTGCGGTATCCACTTGCTTAATGGCAAAAGCTTCATCTGGATGGTTATGGCATCGAAGACTTGGTCATGCAGGGATGAGAAATCTTCATAACTTAGTGAAGAAGAATCATGTTATCGGTCTTAGCGAAGTAAGATTCGATAAGGATCGTCTCTGCAGTGCTTGCGAAGCTGGTAAAATTACGAAGAAACATCATTCAGCGAAGACCATCATGACTACCACTCGTCCTCTTGAATTGCTTCATATGGATCTTTTTGGTCCTCAAAATTATGCAAGCCTGGGAGGAAACAAATATGGTCTAGTTATTGTTGATGACTTTTCTCGTTATACTTGGGTTTTCTTTTTGGATGACAAGAGCAAAGTGGTTGAAATCTTCAAGTCATTCGCAAAGAGAGCTCAAACAGAATATGAATTGTCTCTGAAGCATATCCGAAGTGATAATGGAACTGAGTTCAAAAATACTCATATTGAAGATTTTCTTGATGATCATGGTTTTACTCATGAGTTCTCTGCTGCCTATACACCTCAACAGAATGGTGTAGTTGAAAGGAAAAATAGAACTCTTATTGAGATGGCCAGAACTTTGCTTGCTGAATACAAAACTCCTATTAGGTTCTGGGCCGAAGCAATCAACACTGCATGTCACATCATCAACAAGGTTTACCTTCACAAATTCTTGAAGAAAACTTCACATGAGCTTATCACTGGTAACAAACCAAATGTCTCATATCTTAGGGTATTTGGTGCCCCATGCTTTATTAGAGATATGAATCATAGCTCCAAATTTTCCCCTAAGGCACATGAAGGTTTTCTTTTAGGTTATGGCTCAAACTCTCACACTTACAGAGTCTATAACTCTCACTTTGGGAAAGTTATGGAAACTGTGAATGTAAGGTTTGATGAAACTAATGGCTCTCAAAAGGAGCATTTGCCTCATGATCTAGATGAACCTCCTCTTGATGAAGTGATCAGGTCCATGGCTATTGGTGAGATTCACCCTGTTGAAGCCAATCAACGTCAAGCTGTTAGGGATGATGATGGTCCAATGTTCCCACACATAGCCCGGGGCGCTGGAGATCAACATCCTGAAGCTAATGATGAACAGGACGAAGAAGGTCAAAGGAACGAAGGAAATGCTAATCCTGAAGGAAATGCTGAAGCTGAACCCGAAGCTGATGCAGATCCTGAAGCAGAAGCTGAGCCTGAAGCAAATGATACTGCGTTATCACGAGTTCGAAGAAGAGTAGATGTGGATTCGATCCTTGAAGATATCAATCAACCAGGGCGTCCCACTACTCGATCGCGTACTCGTTTGGCTAACTTCTGTGGAAACTTTTCTTTTGTCTCCATGCTAGAGCCTTCAAAATATGATGAAGCCATGAAGGACCCTGATTGGTTATTGGCTATGATGGAAGAACTTCACCAATTTGAAAGAAACAAGGTTTGGTCACTTGTTGAAAGGCCAGATCCCACGAAGCACAATGTTATTGGCACAAAGTGGATATTTCGCAACAAGCAAGATGAAGATGGTATTGTGGTAAGAAATAAGGCTAGATTGGTAGCACAAGGTTACACCCAAATCGAAGGCATCGACTTTGGTTAAACCTATGCTCCAGTAGCCCGTCTCGAATCCATTCGTGTCATGCTTGCTTTTTCTAATCACAAAAATATATTGCTATATCAAATGGATGTCAAGAGTGCTTTTCTTAATGGTGAAATAGAAGAAGAAGTGTATGTTATGCAGCCTCCAGGTTTTGAAGACTCGAAGAATCCTGATATGGTGTACAGGCTTCACAAAGCTTTGTATGGACTGAAGCAAGCACCTCGTGCTTGGTATGAAACATTGAAGGATTTCCTCCTGAAGAAAGGCTTCAAACCAGGAACAACTGACCCCACTCTTTTCACTCGATCATATAACAATGATCTATTTGTGTGTCAGATATATGTAGATGATATTATTTTTGGCTGCACTAACACTGAGATCAGCGAAGAATTTGCAAGAATGATGTCGAAGAAATATGAGATGTCAATGATGGGAGAATTGAAGTTTTTCCTTGGACTTCAGATTCGACAACAGAAGAATGGCACCTTTATTTCACAAGAGAAATACTTGAAGGATTGCCTAAAGAAGTTTGATCTTGCTGAATGCAAGACCATTAGAACTCCCATGCCTACAAATGGTTTTCTTGATGCAGATGAGAAAGGGAAACCCTTCGATCAGAAGAAATTTCGGTCTATGATAGGTTCACTCTTATACTTATGTGCATCTAGACCTTACATTATGCTATCAGTTTGTATTTTTGCTCGTTTTCAGGCAAATCCGAAGGAATCGCATCATATTGCTGTGAAGCGAATTCTTCGATATCTAGCACATACTCCTTCTTTGGGACTTTGGTATCCCAAGGGTACTCGGTTTTATTTGATTGGATATTCTGATTCAGACTGGGCTGGTGATAGGGTTGACAGGAAATCTACCTCAGGCACTTGTCATTTTCTTGGTAGATCTCTTGTGTGTTGGGCTTCAAAGAAACAGAACTGTGTCTCAATATCTACTGCTGAAGCTGAATACATTGCTGCTGGCTCATGCTGCACTCAAATACTTTGGCTTAAGCAGACGCTGAAAGACTATGGTATATTTGTGAAGAAAATCCCTCTGCTTTGTGACAATGAGAGTGCCATCAAGATTGCTCACAATCCTGTGCAACACTCTCGAACGAAGCATATTGATATTCGTCATCATTTTCTTCGAGATCATGTTCAGCGCGAAGACATTGAGATTAGCCATGTAAGAACTGAAGATCAATTGGCAGATATATTCACGAAGCCATTGGACGAGAAAAGGTTTTGTGCATAGAGATGTGAGCTAAACATCTTAGATTCACACAATGTTCAGTAAGATCGAAACTTTTCACTGTATATATTCACCTTCGTTGTGTTTTTATTTGTTTAGTTTCGTTTGTGTTTTCCCTTCGTCCAAGTTTAGCTTCGTTTGCCATTTGTTGTCTGTTCTGTGTTATTTCTTTTTATTCGTTTCTTTTGTCCCCTATGCTTATCGCTTTTAGCTTCGTTGTTGTTCTTCAAAGTGATAAGTTTCGGACCCTACCCCTCCATTCTGATTCACTCCCAATCTTTTCTATCTTGAATGGTAAGCACAATTGAAACGGAAAGCATATTGCTTCGAACGTCATTGAGTTCCGAATCAAATGCTTCCAACTTTATCGAAGTTTTTGCTCTCGGTCAAGACTTATTCTTCGTCCGTTGAGTCCCCTTCTTTTCCGGGTCGTTGAGATTCGCTCGCGATACGCCACTTCATCTTAGCCGTCGAATCGGAAGAGTCAGTCGCAGTGAATCGTTCGATCTGATCTGGTAACCGCTCCAGGTCTGGCCTATTTAAGGCGTTCCCCCATCGAAACGGTTCACCCACGTTCATTCTCTCCGACTTCTCCGTCTTCCACCTCGAGCATCTGCAGAGCTCTTGTCCCCGTCGTCGCCGTCGCCGCTTCACTGCCGGACCGCCGCCGCCGTGGACTTTCCCCGTCGACGCAGCGCACATCTCCGCACTCCGTCGCCGTAGCTGCCTTGCGTCACCAAGTTAGGGTACTCAAAGCCTCTCGGATCCAATCTTACTCTCCGTGTTCTTCATCTAGGGTTTGGATCTGAGTTTGTTAGGGTTTTGTTTTCTGTTTTTAGGGCTGTTTGATCCGTGTTGATTCTTGCTCCTTGGGAAATCTGTTCTTAGCATCAAAGTGATCCCATCTCCTCAGGTCAGTGGTTGAGATTCGATTCTCTCTCTGATTTGGATTAGGTTAGGTCTTGTTTTCGAACTGGTTCTAGCCAAATTCATAAACATAGTTGCATCCAGTCTAAGATTGATCTGGGCTCCTGTCAAAATTGATTTGTTTTTGGTCGAAACCTTTGCCTGTGCTTATTCATTCCCTCTCCTTGTTTCCCTCTTGTCTATACTTCTAATCACAGGATGTCTGACGAAGAGGCTGCAATGGGGAATGAGTCTCCGATTGTTGAAGGACTGGAAAATTACCCAGAGCCACCGAAGCAGAAGGGCAAAGGAGGCACAACTAAGGAAGTAAATAATGCCCGAGGCATACCCGAAGCCATTCGCCTCAAGATGGGCTATGACACCCCGCCAGAAGAGACAGATCATGATAGAAAGATTCGACTGCAAAGGATTCGTCGATATTGGGCTATCAGGTGGTACAAGTACAAGAGCATCCCAACTTGGAAGTGGGCAATGCAATTTTCTTTCAGCCCACCTTATCGGTACACCACCGCTATGTGTGCTCAATACACTGCAGCTAACAGGAAGAAGTACTACCCGAAGCCTCCGGCTGTCCCGCACCCAAATTCACTCAAGACCCCGGATGATTATCCTGAAGAGCAAGAGAGGCTTGCTATTCTGGCTGAGAAGAAGAGGATCCGAGAAGAGAAAAAGGCTAAAGCACTTGCTGCTGCAGGGCTTGATGAAGCTGAAGCATCGAAGCCTAAGAAGAGGCGAAAGCTTCGAAAGCTGAGTGATTCACCCCCTCCTGCTTCTGAAGAGGAGGCAGAACACGAAGCAGATGACGAAGCTGATGCAGCTACACAGCTTGAAGACTCGATCGATGAAGATCATGCTGACGAAGCAGATGATGAGTCTGAGCACTCTCCCATTCCCCCTAGTCCCAAGAAGAAAAAGATTCTGAAGCCACTGAAGAAGAAGGCTGGAGAAAAACCGTCTGCTCCTAAAGGTGTTAAGTTTCAAGATCCCACTGATCCTCCTGCTCCCAAGAAAAACATAGACTTGACGAACTTGGTGCTTGAGGCTCCCCTGTCTTCCAAGCCACCTCGCCGTCCTGTTCCTGCTGAGCAGAGCACCAAGGAAAAGCATGACCCGAAGGCAAAGCCTGCTGCTAGGCCTGAAGCTAAAGCTCCTGATCAAGCCAAAGCTTCGAAGCCGAACGTCTGAATGCCGAAGCTCAAGCCAAAGCTAAGGCTGAAAAAGAAGCCAAAGAGAAAGAGAAAGCTGATAGAGAAGCAGTTGAGCTGGAAAAGCAAAGGAAAATGCTGGCTGAATCTAACCAGCAAGCTGAAGCGAAGCGCAAGCTAGCTGAAGCTAAAGCTCAAGAGGCTAAGGCTGCCACTGAAGCCAAATAGCTTAGTGAAGCTGAAGCCAAACGCCAAGCTCAGTTGGATGTGCTTCGCACGAAGAAAGCTGAGAAACTTGCTAGAGCCTCTCAGAAGGAAGCTGCAGTTGACATGGCTCCAAAGGACATTCCTCCGAAGCCAGTCGCTGCTCCTGTTCCCGAAACTCATGCTGAAGCTGAGCACAGTGAACATAACTTCCCAGATGCTAGAGAAGGTGAACTCTGGGACTGTTTGAGCCTGTATCAGGTATACTGCAAACTTGCTAAAGCTGTTAATCCCCAGGCTGTGGATATTGGGAATATCTACATTTCACTAAATCTTTCAGCCATGCTCGAAACTTTATACAATCAGCTGAGAGATTTGCATGCAAGGGACAGATCAGAAACTGCTAAGATTGTGAAATTCAAGAAGAAAGCAGATGATGAATCAGATGAGGATTTCAAGACCGAAGCCATAGCTGCTTCGAAGAAAATTGCTACTGTTAATGAGCAAACGAAACAAAATTTACAAGTCTTTCAAGACAAGTTAAAGTCTGCCATTGAAGAATGTTGCAAGACTCACAATGCTTCAGTCATGGCTCTTGACTCAAAGAAGCGCGAAGCCATGCTCAAGCAATTAGCTTCACCACTTCCCATATTGCAACAAAGGAAGAGGCGTCTCATTGCTGACACTGAAGAAGCTGATGAGGTGAGCTCTCATCCGGCCAAGAAGGCCCCAAGAAAGGCATCGCCCCCTCGATGCAAAATCATCAAGCTTGGTAAACCTGTTTCAAAGCCATCCGCCCCCGAAGTCGCTCCACCCCGTGCTCCAACTCCTCCTCCACCTCAACCCGCTCCTCAACCGTCTGCTCAAGACAACTTTGCGCCAGAACCTTCTCCACCACCTCAAGACTTTCCTGAAAAGGATTATTCTTCAGCTCACTCTGCTGAGGAGTCTGAAGACAAAGAAGGCGAAGCCAAAGATCCAAATGCTGAAGCCGATGCAAATGCAGAAGTCGAAGCAGAAGCCGAAGCGAATGAGTTGGCCATCGTCCCTCAACCGCAAAGGCGAATCACAGATGCACAAAGGCACTGTGTTCCTGCTCAAGACACTCAGCTGGACTCCATCTACCCCAGAGAAACATTTCCTATATTCCTGGGAGAAGGATCTTCTTCAAGACATGGTCCTGAATTTGACATTGAAGTTCATCGCAAGAAGCTTCGCTTCTTTGGCTCTAGTCCATATGATTCCCCAAGAACTGCTGATGACCTTCGATTCTGGACCGCCGAACAGCAAATCTTGTACACGAAGCTTTACTGCCAGAAAGGTGTTCTGTTCAGACACAAGTACTTGGATATGCACAGCCTATCATCTGCGACGTGCTTCCAAAACATAGTGGAAACTATCGAAGCACAGAACTTGACTGGATTGTTTGCTATGGAAACTCCTTTCAATTCGGAGCTAGTGAAGCAATTCTATGGTACACTCTATGTCTCTGGAAACCCAGATGATACTAGCTCTTGGATACTTGAATGGATGATTCAAGGGAAAGTGTTCAGAATGCACACAGATGAATTCATGGATATAGTAAACATCCCAAGGCACACTGGAAAATTAGCTAAGGTCCATCTGTTGCCTGATCCCACTGAAGCCGAATTCACATCACTCCTAGATCCCGAAGTCACTGGAGATCACATGCCAGAGAACATTCGCCCGAAGCATCTAGTGTTCATTTCGAAGACTTGGTTTTACATCCTGTCAAATTCACTGATGCCTCTCAGTACTGCGAATGAAGAATCAAACATTCTCTATCCTACTCGTCATGCTCTAATGAAGCTCACTCATGGTCATGTATTTGACTTCGAGGATTGTTTTCTTCGATACATGGTACAAGCTGCTGAATTAGTAAATCAACTGAAGCCATATGCTCCTTGGCTGCAAGCCATTTGCAACCATGGACGCAGCGAAGATTACACTGCGAAGCATCACCCGAAGCTGTTCTGCCCCCCTGTCCGCGACACGATGAATATATTCAGGCGGCCAAATGATCCATTTGCCACATATGTTGTAGTCAGACAGCATGTCAATGAACGCAATATGTCGAAGCGTTTTCAAAAAGAAGTGTACCACTTTGAAGTTGCCATTCGAAACCAACAGCTGCTTGAAAACTTCATTGAAGGAAATCAACGCCAGATGCAACATCTGTCAGATGAGATTAATAGAGTTGGAAACATTGCTCTGAACAACAACCAGTACTTGAAGTTATTGAAGCGTCATTCTTGGAAAGGATTGAGGAAATTCCACTCTGTGAAGAAACTTGAAGCTGAACGCATCTTCAAGGAGTACCCACATCTGTAGAAGCATTTTTCAAGAAATGATTCGATCGACCGCCCCAACCCAAAGATCCCTTCGCTGGACAAGATCGATGAAGTCCTCTTTGTCAACCCTGCTGAACAGATTCACCCCGATACCTTCTCGGATGAAGACTCCCATACCTCGAAGCACGAAGATGATCCTCTCGACGACAGCGACCTTGAACTGCTTCAAGCGCCGATGGACTTCGACGAGGAAGAGTCACCTGCTTCGACCGAAGGCGATACTTCAGGCGATGCATCTTCTTCAGGCGAAGACAATGTGCAGGGTCCCAGGGTTGCAGCTGACGCATAGATGCTCTTGATCTACCAATCAACCTTTTTGTCCAATTATTGACAAAAAGGGGGAGAAAGTAGCATCGATTGAGTTTAGATTCGCTGCGGGGTTTTGGGTTTTGACTCGATCTTTTGCATGTGTTAAGTTATGACAAACATTCCATTCACTTCGATTGGGTTGTATCTTAACGTTTTAGTTCGGTTGTGAACTGTTTCATCATATATGTTAATAACCCCGTGCTTGCAAGCTGCTTTCCTACATTTATCTTGCAGGTGGTTATTTTCCTTAAGTTCACAGGTCATTGGATGATTTCATGTTCTTCAAGACAAATTATATTTGTATGCAATTGATTCACTAAGATATATGTTAGGCTTACCATTAATGATATTCTTCAACAAGCATTCACTTCGATTATAAAATCTTCGATGCTTCCATTCAGGGGGAGTCAAAAGCTTCATATCTTAGAGTTTGCTCTCAACTCAATTCAAAATTCCAAATCTTTTTATCGATGCCTGTTTTGTCAACAATAGTCCAAAAAGGGGGAGATTGTAAGAGCAAAGTTATGCCCTCGAGAGTTTTGGATATTGTTGGTCAAAACAGTAGAGGAACTAACAAGTTTTCTAGTGTGAAACAGATGGTTAGGTTCCTGAAGTTATAGGTTGGTGATAAAGCTTCAACGAAGATTTACTCATTTATCGAAGCATATCCTCTGGAGTGAAGCTCATCACGGATGTCGACCCCTAAAAAGATAAGGAATCCTGAAGCACGTCTCATCGAAGAAGTTGACCAAGATGGCGCAAGACTTAGTTGTTTTTGCGTAGTTCTTTTTCACTTCCTTGAGTCATAGGAATAACCGTACTATCAAGAGGGGTTTAGTAAATGTACTCCGAAGGTTTTGATGAAAAGACTCAGATCGAATCTAAACCAGTGAGAAGCCAGAGTTGAAGAAATCTCATGTGAGCTAGGTAATGCTTCACCAGCGAAGACTTTGTTCTTTCGGCTCCTGAAGCAGAACCAAGTCCGTGAGTCAGCTTTACTTGTACCGCAAGTAAAGTTGCGCTGTGATTGGAAATATTACCGTTGGGGACAGGTGTCAAGCTGTCACATCGGGTCACTTCAGTCATTTCGCACCTTGGGATTGCCACCTATAAATACTCCGCCCCCGCCCTCATTGGCCGGCAGCTGCTCCGAGATTACTTTTTCCTTACAGTGAAGGAGAAAGAGCAACCCCACCGAAGCAAACCAAAATCCCATCCACCGAAGCATAAGTCCTATTGATCTGAGTTGATTCATTATGACTTAGGAAGAAGTTTGCTAGCCTTTTTATCTTGGAGAACTGCAATTCTCCTAGACGGTTAGAGAGTTATTCTTCAGAGAGCGAAGAGTTATTGTCGCCTCGAAGTCCAGTTTGTCAAAGGTTTCGGTGATTTCCTCAATAATCAACCACGAGTGAAGAACTGACCAAGCTCAAGGATATTGGTGCAGTGGAGAAACGGACGGAGAGAGGTTAGCTCCTGTGTTCAATCACAAGTCCCTCCAACCAGACGTAGCACTTTGCAGAGTGTGAACTGGTCGAACAAACATCGCCGAGTCAAGAGTTCGTTTTACTTTCCGCACTCACATTCAGTTTATCAATTGCTTCAGTGATCCGCTTCGATGCAATTGATTCGATGCTTTTGATTCGCTATGTTTTGCGTCAATCATGTTCTGCTTCGATGTTTACCTTTCTGTTGAAACTCCTCTGCTGTTAAATTATGCTTCACTTCATAGTTTCATGCAAAAAATTGAAGTGATCATTCACCCCATCCCCCTCTGATCACATACTTGAACTTACAGAGACTGAGATGGAATTGGGATTTTATAGATATGATCAATGGGGTTTTCTTGCCTTGCTGACGAGGTTCGATATCGGGGTCTTCAACGAAGGGGGTGGCCTCCGGTTCCGGTTGCACGTCTATCGAGCAATAATCAAACAAGGTATAAATTTATTTGTAATGCTCAAACACATGATCAATATTGAAATGGTGATGTTCTTGATCACAATGTGGGTACAATTCCATTTAAAAGAAGTCAAATGCAAAGTCATTTGCAAATGTGCTTCAAATTTGAATTTGAAATAAAGCCATATGGATGTTTTGCACTGTTCACCCATTTTAAAATGGTCAAACATGAAAACAGAGCCCATATTCATAATCCTTGGATTTTTCTGATAATTTTAGACATATTAATGTCCAATTTGGAGTTCATATGAATTAGTTATGATTTTCCAAAGTTTATTCAAATTTCTGTAATTTCTGTAATTACTTTAATTCATTTCTATTTTTTGGAAAGTCTTTACTGCGTCATGCTGAGGTCAGGGTGATGTCACAGGGGGGCTGACGGGTGGGGTCGGCTTGTCAGTGGAAGAGGGGTTTAAACCCGGTTTAGTTTAACTAAACAGGGTTATTAGGGGGGCCAGGGCCCACCAGTCAGTGACCCAAGGGTTACTAACAGGGGATTAGCCCCCTAAGCTAATCGGGCCGCCAGTGACTAACCCGTGCGGCGGCGCCCGCTGCGGACGGCGGTTCTGGGCACGGGGATGCTACCAGGGGGTAGCCCGTGCTCGCCCGCTTCGAGCTGTGCGGGGAGGTCTGGGAGCGCGCCGGCGACGAAGAGCAGCGGCGGCGCAGCTCTGTCTTCGGCGAGATCAGTGGCTAGGGCACGGGGAGGAGAAGGGAGTACGGCAAAACGACGAGCTGCTCACCCTGAGCGTGAAGAGGAATTCGGGGAAGCCGGAGGAGGCGAGACGGCGGCGTATTCGACGACGAAGACCCGGCGGCCGTGGCGTGGAACGGGTTCGATGGCGTCGTCCTCGGGGCCGTTGGACTCGATTCCTCGCGCTTGAAGACGAAGACGAGGGCTCCGGTGCTACTGGACACTTCAGCTAGGCGAGAGGGGGTCGTTGGCCACGCGCTGCACGGCGGCGTGCTCCGGCTGGGCTTCGGGTGGCGCTGGATTCACGGGGGGCGGGGGAAGAGGCAGGGAGGAAGCCAGAGGAGGGGGAAAGGGTGTGGGGGTTCGCGAGCAGCTCCGTGGCGTGCTTACAGGCCAGGGGGAGGTCTGGAAGCCGCTAGGCGTCGCGGTGGCGTATTCGCCGCGCTCCCAGCTCCAGCGAGCTGCTTGGAGCCGCGGGGGAGGAAGACGACAACAGCGCGGCTGGGCTGGGCCGGCTACTGGGCCAGGTGGCCAGGGGGTGGGCTGGGTTTCTTTTATTCTTTCTTTTCTATTTTTGTTTCTGTTTTTCCTTTTCTGTTGTTTGTTTTGCCCCAGATAAAAAATAGTAGAGCATTTTTTTAAAATCATGAAAACTTTTATGTGGGCTTATAACATGTATAGCTAGCCACTCATAAGTTTTGGTGATTTTTGAAATTCAAACAATTTGAATTTAAATTTAAATTAGAGTTTAATTTAATTTCCAAGCCCTTTTTGGAATATTTGAAAAATCTTGGTGCATGAAGTGGGACCCACTTCACTTTACATGTGATCATGCGTATTTATAAGACTTTTCAAAAATACCAGAGGAATTTTTGGAACAAAAATTTTGTCTGGCCATTTATTTAATTTCTTTAAGCTTTTCTTTTTTTTCCCAATTTTGAATTTCATTTGAATTTTTGCATGATGCAAAGGGCACAAACAAACCTAGTACTTACCCTAGTTGGGGTTCTGACAACTCGCCCCCGCTCAAAAGAATCTCGTCCCGAGATTCAGAAGTCGTCGGGAGGAATGTGGGGTACTCGGCACGGAGGCGGTCTTCTCTTTCCCAGGTTGCTTCTTTCTCGGAGTGATGTGACCATTCTACTTTGAGGAATTTGATCTTCTGACAACGAGTGACACGCTCTGCTGAATCAAGAATACGAACAGGGTACTCTCGATAAGAAAGGTCATCTTGGAGATCAAGCGTTTCATGGTCGACCTCGCGGATGGGGTCCTTGAAGCAACGCCTGAGTTGTGACACATGGAATACATCATGTACTCGGGAAAGGTGCAGAGGTAGTTCAAGTTGGTAGGCAACTTCTCCACGTTTAGCGAGAATGCGGAAAGGTCCGATGTAACGTGGGGCCAACTTGCCTTTGATACCGAATCGTTGGGTTCCCTTCAGAGGAGTAACCCGGAGGTAAGTGTCAGATCCCTCTGTTAGGTATGTGCTAGGGTTAGCTAGTGCCTTTGCATCATGTCAAAATTTCAAAAAGAAATCTTGGAAATCAAATTCAAAATCTGTCACAACCCCAAGTTAGGTATGTGCTAGGATCAAGTGCTACCTTGCATTCATGCAAGAATTTTCAAATTCAAAATCAAAAATGGGGAATAGAAAAGCCCTGAGAATTTAAATCAAATGGCCAGATAAAAATCTTTTTCCAAAAATCATTTGAACATTTGGTAAATTCTTATAAATGGTGCTGATCATTTTAAAAATGGTTTGGGATCAATCCCATGCACATGGAATTTTCTAATATTCAAAAGGTGCTCTGGAAATTAAAGTTTACCCCTATTTGAGTTGAAATTCAAATGTTTTGAATTTCAAAAATGTCCAAGTTATTTATGTGACTAGCTACTGGTCACCTAGGATTTATAAAAGTATTTGGACATTTATTAAAAATGCCTAGCTAATTTTAATCTAGGAAAAACAAATGAAACAGAAAAGAATAAAAAGAAAAAAGGCAGGCAGAGCTTACCTGTTGCCTCAGGCGAGGCCCACTTACCTGGCCGGCCCAGCCCACCAGGACCCTCCCGTGTCGTCTTCCTCCCCGCGGCTCCAAGCAGTTCGCTGGAGCCGGGAGCGCGGCGACGACGCCACGACGATGCCGCGCCTTCTAGGCCTTCCCCCTCCTTCTCTCTCTCGCCACGCACGCCTGGGAAGCTCCCAGTTCTTTTCCCCCCCTCTGGAACCCTCTTTTCCTTCTCTCCCGTGCGATCCCGTGAGGAACCGAGAGCTCGACCTCGCCGACGTCGTGCCCGCACGCGGCCACCGTGCTCCTCACGCCGCTGCACCTTGTCCAGTCTCTCCAGCGGCGTCGACTACGTCTTCACGATCAAGCAATCGAACCAAACTGCACCAAGGACGACGCCAGCCCCAAGGATCCGCCGCTGGCCGCCGAGAGAAGGAGCTCCAAATTCGTCGCCGTCGAGAGACCCCTGACCCCGCCGTCCTCTCCATTCGATCCAGGGTGAGCCGCTCGTCAGTTTGCCCCCTTCCCCACCTCCTCTCGTGCCCTCTCGCGTAGTTCCGGCGAGGACAGTGGCCGGACCGCCGCCGCGGTTGACGCTGTCGTCGCCACAGACCGTGCCTTTGAACCCCTCCTACGCCAGGCGATGCGCAAGACGAAGAGGCACCTCCCAGTGCTCCCCGTTCTTTCTCCCGTGCCCTGGAACCTTTTCCCGACGAGCACCGTGCTCCAGTCGCCGCCGATGTTGGGGTTGCCGTAGCCAGAGGCCTCCCGGCGAGCCCCAGCTAGCCCTAGCCGATGAGGACGAGCCCCAGCTACACGCCCGTGCCCCCAGCCTTCTTCCCCGTGCCCGGAAACCACTCCCCGGCCGAGCGCCGCCGTGCCGTGGTCGCCGGCGGTTAGCCGCCGGGCAATCAGCCCTAATGACCCCCTAAACACCCCCTAACCCCACTGACCACTGGGCCCCAACCCCTAATCGCACTGTTAGTGTTAAACTAACAGGGGATTAAACCCACAGAGGCTGACCAGTGGGGCCCATTGTCAGTTTGACTCGGGTCAACTCCCCCCTGACGTCAGCACTGCGCCAGGCTGACGCAGTAATGCCTTAAATCGATTTATTTAAATCCAGAAATTCCAGAAAATAGGCTAAACTTTGGAAATTCATAATTAATTCATCCTAACTCCAAATATAGCAAATAATATATGAAAAATTATCAGGAGAAAATTATCTTTCCAAATATGCAACTTTCAACTATGTTGGAGTTGATTTTAAAATGGGACCAGTAGCATATGTCATTTGGTTTATTTGAATTTAATTCAAATTCAAATCAATTGATTTTGCAACTTGGACCATGGAATTATGCTACATTTCACCTACACTTCAGAAGCTTATCACACACATGATCATTTGGATTACAAAATACAAATGCTAGCAAATGCAACTAGGATCAAATTAAATACATTTGGAGTTTGGAATTTGAATTCACTTTCAAATCAACTTCAATTTAAATTGTTGCAAATGGAACCTAGATCACATCAATGCATTTTCACATCATTTGAAAACATAATCATGTGCTTGAGCATTGCAATTTATTTATGCTTTGTTTATATTGTTTGCTCGGATAGAAGTGGATCCAGAGCAAGAGGTCACCCCCTACGTTGAAGACCCCGAACCCGAACCTCGTCAGCAAGGCAAGCAAAACCTCATTGATCATGTCGATAAAATCCCACTTCCCTCTCATGTCTCGCTTATGCATTGTATAGGATGATCACCATGTTACGATTCTACCGCATAGATGAACCCATTCCTTTGCATGACCTATCTTTTGTCACAGTAGTAAGCAAACCACAATCCTAGCAAATGTAGGAGTTGAATGATATCATGTGGCCCCTGCAAATGTTATCGCTTATTGCATGCTTAGTAAGATACCATGTTGTTACTGTGATGTGAGTCGGGATGGTAGTGATCATGTTGTTGATGGTAGAAAAGTGTTGGTGAATCGACCCTAATACAAGGTGAACGATGAGAGGCTGTGTAGGAGTACACGGTGGGTTGTCTCGTTGAACACCGCCCTAAGTCCGAGTTCTTGTGTGGTGATCCAAGATGAAGAGTACAACCACACATTGGGCTCACTGACCCCTCTCGACTTATTAACTCATCCCTTTCGATGTCCAGATGTCGCAGTAGTTCGGAGTTCTGGTAGGCTTGTGGCCTGGATGCTAAGTGAGAGAACGGCTCATCCGAGACCGGCTTATGCACCACGCACACATCGCTTGGGTCCACTTCGGTAAACCGGCCGGGTTCACGATAGTGGTAGCCACCCAAGTAGGCGGCTTTCTTGGACTAGATAGGCTATGAGGTAACAGTTGTGGTGGCATCCCCGCTGTCATCTCTTGATCGGTGACACTCAAAAGGCGGTAACTGATGGCATGTGTGTGTAGCGGTACACCCTTGCAAGGTTATCAAAACTATTCGAATAGCCGCGTCCGCGGTTATGGACTACTTGGAAAGCTTAGCTTGATTATTAGATAACTTGAACCGGATACTTCTAAAACACACCAAGATAAGTGTGAGTGCTATGGCGTGCTTTCTCGTGGGGAAGTCGAGGAAGGCACCATAGTGGTGTAATTGGTTGGTGAAAGTAGTGGACTCGTGTACGCTTCTTACCTCAAAGTCTGGTAATCGTAGTCCAGGACTAGCCAAGTCAAAGCTGGCATTTCTGCAAGTGAACCCCACCTCCCTTTACCTTGATATATGTGTATGAGTAGTATAGTTCCTATGTAAGTCTTGCTGAGTACGCCTTTGTACTCACGTTTGCTTAATATATGTTTTAGATGACGCCACTGACCCAGAAGGTGGCTTCTTCATCGAGCTGGACGACTGAAGTTAAGCTAGTCTAGTCCCAGTCAGCAGACTGGTTCCCTCGTGGAGGGCTTTATGTTTGAATAAGGCTTCTTAAGCCAATTTGTTAAACTTGTCTGTACCCAGACATAATTTGCTTCCGCTTCGTGATGTAATGTTGGATCACATGTATGTGATCTCTGTGTGTACTCTATAAGAGTTATAAATAAAATGTACACTTTGTAGAGAATTGCAATGGTACCTGCTGTTCATACAAGGCATGTGTGCTGCGTGTATGTTTATGACATGCATGTCTTTGTATGGGTTTTCGAGACCTTAGTTGTGTTCTGGCTGGCGGTCTTTCATACACCAAGTGGCCCTTAGATGTGCGCAGCTTGGGGCATCGCGATGCGATTGTTCGAGACTCGGTCTCGGGCACACTTTGTGGTATGATCGAGCCCGCCCTAGACCCCGACTAAGTGATCGGGCTGGAGTAAGTCTATGTAAGAGTTTTGAGATAGTCGATAATATGGTTGAGGCGACTTGTCTTTGAATATGGGAGTTCACCACCCATATCAGTAGACTTGTGTGCGTACGATGAGGACCCATTACAGTTGATCATCCGGCCTGGACGGGATGCCCCTCACGTACGATGCTTTCCGAGAATGTTCAGTGCTTGGCCTTGTCTGCTTAGACAAGTGGGTGCGGTTCTCGGCTCTCCATATGACTATGTCTTAACTGTACTTGCATACGCTAACCCCGGGTCCCGACAGACTTGGTATCAGAGCAGGACTGACTGTAGGACTAGTAGCCTTGGCCGAAGTCGAGTCTAGCTTGCTATAGTTATATAGTTACTCTGGGTATATAAGGGAACAACGTAAGGCTTCATTTTTTCTCCTTACCCCCTTCGTTCTGAGTTCTGAGTCACCCTCATCTTGTTCTAAGGGAAGATAGGACTAGGCTCTTCTCTGTCTGATTAGCACATCTCGTTGATTGCTTCCTTATAGCCGTAGGAAAGTTGTGTCCAGGTTTTTCTAGCATTGTTGTAATGCTGATTTCTTAAATCGTATTATGTAAGTGCTGTTTGCATATTGAAAGAAATTGTCATTTCTTACAATTACAGCCGTTATGCTGTCCGAGTCATTCCAGGTTTATCTCATAATCTGATGCATTTGCAAACTCTTGCTTTCTGTTTCAGATGGCAAATCTTCCCCCTCGGCAGATTGTTCGTTTGACCAGGTGCCTCGGTGTGCGTGGCCATCCCGCCACGTTGATCGAGATGATGTCCTACGTGGGATATCGATGGTACCCTGAGTACACCATCGAGGAGCAGTTCCACGACTTCAACCAGACGCAGTTTCACTGCATTGTCCGGATCTACCCACACCACGTTGGAGTCACCCAGCCTATCCACTTTGGACATGGCATCGGCGTTACCGAGAACATGGCTGTGCAGGATGCTGCATATTCATGTATTACTCTGCTGAGAGAGGAGCACACTTTGCTGAGAGAGACTTCTTTCCGCTATATCCCTGCTGCACTTCCAGGAGAAGAGGGATATTACACCGGACTCTACTCAGATCACTCCGCAGAGGATCCAGCACTCCAGGTGACTGCTAGGTTTGCTGGTGACAGAGATCGTGATGCACGCGCTCTCCGTTTTGAGCTCCACGCCACCCGTGTTCGTCTATACCGAGCACTGACGCTCTTGGCACCCTTTGTGATCGTGGGATCAGTGGAGTACGATGCGATCTATCCAGTGAGGACCCAGATGCCTTCTCGAGTTGCTTGGCCCGAGATTGGAGGAGTTTTTCCACCCCGTGGTCCTTTGCTTCCACCCTACACTGGACCTAGGCCCCATCCTTGCCCAAATGGATATCAGGGTCCACAAGCCTCCGTGTTTTCCGATGGTCACCTCCAGCTACCGGGATACGCGGGTAACTTTTACGAGGACTACTATGGAGATGGAGATGAGTGAGACCGCCAGTGGTCTTACTTAGTGAGGATGTAGTAGTATCCTAGTATATTGTAAGCAAGGTGTCTAAGTTCCAGAGGCTTAGATAAATAATGTATAGGAAGTCAGAGTGCCTCTGAAGGATGTATCATCTTCATCACGTTTGTATTAGCTTGGTGCTTGTACTAAAACGATGTATGGTTTGTATGACAGCTTGTGAATATATGGCTTGTATGCTTTTATCACCATGTTGTCTAGATGATTACTTCCTTTGCTCTGTAATCCTTCCAGTACTTCAATACCTTGATTAGTCTCTTGAAAGCAACTCTGTTTGACTTGGGTTTTTCACCTTCAGGATGTCTCAAGGAACCTGTGGCCAGGTTGGTCGTAACCAAGGTCGTGGGAACAACCAGGAGGAAGACAACCTTCCACCCCCACCCACGATGGCCCAAGTTCTGATGGAGGTCGAGAGGAACCGCCGTGACTCTCACCACCTGTTGGAAGTCATCGCACGCAACACCACTCAGCAGCGCAATGAGCTGGTGTCTCTGAATGACTTCATCCGGCTTCATCCCCCGGTATTCAGTTACTCCACCGAGCCCCTTGACGCCGATGACTGGCTTCGCAGCATCGAGAGGAAGCTCCAAGCCGGTCGTGTTGCAGATGGCGACAAGGTCAATTATGCCACCTATCACCTTGAAGGTGCAGCAAGCTCTTGGTGGGAGAATTTTCTGAATATGCGCCCAGTTGGACCACCAGCATCTTGGGAGGAATTCTGCACCTCTTTCCGCGAGCACCACATTCCCAAAGGTCTCATGGACCGTAAGCGTGAGGAGTTCTGTAACCTCACTCAAGGCAGAAGGACCGTTGACGAGTTCAGTCGTGAGTTCAACCGACTTGCTCGTTATGCAACTGAAGAAGTCTCCACCGACTCCAAGAAACAAGAGAGGTTCCGTCGTGGCCTCAACAGTGGACTCCGTCGCGAACTTAACCTTCATGACTTTGCCACCTTCCAGGTCCTTGTCAACAAGGCCATCAAGGCAGAGGACATGAACACCCCCAATGACTTTCGCAAACACCCTAGAGAGGAAGGTTCATCCAGCTCTGGTTCCCAGAAACGCAAGATCTGGATCCCAAATAGCATGTTCCGCCAGAACAACCCCCCGAGGCCATCCTATGTGGCGCCTCGTCCACCCACCCAGTTTCACCCAGCTCCACCAAACAACCCAGCTCCACGCACCGTTTTCGGAGCTTGCTACAAGTGTGGTCAGGCAGGCCACTACTCTCGCGAGTGATCTCAGAACCAAGTCCAGAACCAGAATGCTCCACCACGTGCCGGAGGCAACAACAACAACAACAACAATGGTCGTGGCAAGCCACCCCAGAAGGTCTTCACCGCCAAAACCGCTCCTCCCGCCACTCGTGGACGTCTGAACCAGATTGCCGCCGAAGAGACTGACGACACCACTGACGTCATTATTGGTACGCTCCCAGTCAATTTTGTTCCTACTTCCGTTCTTTTCGACCCAGGAGCATCTCATTCATTCATGTCGGAAAGCTATGCACTTCGTCATGAGTTACCCTTTGTTGAATTGTCCACCCCGATGGTTATTCAAACTCCAGGGTCAAGATGGCAAACTAATATAGTAAGCCATGGCAATCAAATTGCAATTGAGGGTTTAGTATTCCTTGCTTCACTCATAGCCCTCAAGTCTTCAGACATTGATGTCATCCTTGGCATGGATTGGCTATCAAGACAGAATGCCTATCTGGATTGCAAAGGCAAATCCGTGAAACTCACCCACCCTTCAGGCAAAACCATTAGCTATACCTCACCCAGAACAAGAACCCAAGTGCATTCCTTGAATGTACTTCCCCTTCCCGAACTTGAAGATATTCCGGTGGTTCGTGACTTCCCGGATGTTTTTCCTGAAGAGCTGCCGGGCATGCCACCCGACAGATGTGTAGAGATTATAGTGGATCTTGTTCCAGGAACCGCACCAATTTCCGAACGCCCATATAAAATGGCCCCACATGAGTTAGCAGAGCTAAAAACCCAACTGGATGCTTCGTTGGCAAAAGGCTTCATCCGCCCTAGCTCATCGCCATGGGGTTGCCCCGTTCTGTTCGTGAAGAAGAAAGATGGAACAGAAAGGATGTGCGTAGACTATCGCCCGCTAAATTTAGCGACGATAAAGAACAAATACCCACTGCCCAGGATCAATGATCTTTATGATCAGCTTGCAGGATCCGCTGTCTTCTCAAAGATGGATTTGAGATTAGGTTATCATCAGATCCGAATCCGAAACGAGGACATTCCCAAAACGGCTTTTACTACTCGTTATGGTCTTTACGAGTACACCGTCATGTCCTTTGGTTTAACCAATGCCCCCGCCACATTCTCACGCTTGATGAACTCGATCTTCATGGAGTACCTAGATAAATTTGTTGTGGTTTATCTCGATGACATTCTCATCTACTCGAAGAACGAAGAAGATCATGCCAAACACATAAGGCTGGTGTTGATGAAACTTAGAGAGCATCGCCTGTACGCTAAATTCTCCAAGTGTGAATTCTGGCTACCAGAAGTGACCTACTTAGGCCACGTGATTTCTGCAAAAGGCATTGCTGTGAATCCCGAGAGAGTTCAGGCCGTCCTTGACTGGACTCCACCTGAATCGGTCAAGCAAGTTAGAAGTTTTCTTGGCCTAGCCAGCTATTGCCGTCGCTTCGTCGAGAACTTTTCTAAAGTTGCAAAGCCTCTAACTGAACTCCTCAAGAAAGATAAGAAATTCTTATGGACTCCCAAGTGCGAGGAAAGCTTCCAGGAGCTAAAAAGAAGATTAACTTCCGCACCCGTACTTGCACCTCCAGACACCAAAAGGGATTTCGAGATCTATTGTGATGCCTCACGGCAAGGGTTAGGATGCATACTTCTGCAAGATCGACATGTGGTAGCTTATGCTTCACGCCAGTTGCGGCCACATGAAGAGAACTATCCTACCCATGACCTTGAACTCGCTGCCGTAGTTCATGCTCTAACAACTTGGCGACATTACCTCCTTGGTAATCGTTGTGAGATTTATTCCGACCACCAAAGCCTCAAATATATTTTCACCCAGCCAGATCTTAATCTCAGGCAAAGACGCTGGATTGAGTTGATAAAAGATTACGACGTAGCAATTTCTTACACCCCAGGTAAGGCCAATGTCATGGCTGATGCACTAAGTCGTAAGTCGTACTGTAACAACCTCATGTTACAGCAGTATCAACCACTTCTTCATGAGGACTTTCGCAAGCTCAATCTTGAGATTGTTCCTCATGGCTATCTTTCAACCTTGGTGGCGAAACCGACTCTTGAGGATCAAGTTATAGTTGCCCAAAGGCGTGCACGAGGTGTTCGCCGGATCAAGGAGAACATTGCTAGCGGAGTTGCTAAATGTTTCTCCACAGATAGCAAAGGAACGGTATTCTTTGAAAATCGTTTGGTAGTGCCTAAGAATAGGGAACTAAGGCAACTCATCCTCAAAGAAGCCCATGACACACCCCTCTCAATTCATCCCGGTAGCACAAAAATGTACCGAGATCTACGCCAGAGATTTTGGTGGACTAGGATGAAGAGAGACCTTGCTCAATTTGTTGCCGAATGTGATACTTGTCGTCGCATTAAGGTAGAACATCAAAGACCTGCTGGTACACTTCAACCTTTGTCTATTCCCGAGTGGAAATGGGACAAAGTCAGTATGGACTTCATCACCGGCTTTCCAAGAACCCAGAAAGGAAACAATGCCATCTTCGTTGTCATAGATAGGCTTTCCAAAGTTGCTCACTTCCTTCCGGTTCGCGAGTCTATAACTGCTAGCCAGTTAGCAGACTTGTACATCTCCAGAATTGTATCCCTTCACGGTGTTCCTTTGGAAATCAATTCTGATCGTGGTAGCCTTTTCACCTCTAGATTTTGGGGAAGCTTCCAACGTGCTCTGGGAACTCATCTCTCCTTTAGTACGGCTTTCCATCCTCAATCTAGCGGTCAAGTCGAAAGGGTTAACCAAATTCTTGAAGACATGCTCAGAGCTTGTGTTATCTCATTCGGAAAGAATTGGGAGAATTCTCTTCCATATGCCGAATTTGCTTATAACAATAGTTTTCAATCTAGTCTGAACATGGCTCCTTTTGAACTCCTTTATGGACGACGATGTCGAACACCACTAAACTGGTCTGAAACCGGTGAAAGACAATTCTTTGGACCGGATATGATCAAGGAAGCAGAAGAGCAAGTTCGCATTGTTCGGGATCAATTGAAAGCAGCCCAGTCTCGTCCGAAAAGCTACTATGATCGTCATCATAGGCAAGAGAGCTACAATCTGGATGAGAAGGCTTACCTTCGGGTTACTCCTCTGAAGGGAACCCAACGTTTCGGTATCAAGGGAAAGTTGGCCGCACGTTACATCGGACCTTTCCGCATTCTAGCTAAACGTGGAGAAGTTGCCTACCAACTTGAACTACCTCCGCACCTTTCCCGAGTACACGATGTATTCCATGTGTCCCAACTCAGGCGTTGCTTCAAGGACCCCATCCGCGAAGTCGACCATGAAACGCTTGATCTCCAAGATGACCTTTCTTATCGAGAATACCCCGTTCGTATTCTTGATTCAGCAGAGCGTGTTACTCGTCGTCAGAAGATTAGGTTTCTGAAAGTGCAATGGTCACACCACTCTGAAAGAGAAGCTACGTGGGAAAGAGAAGACCGTCTCCTTACCGAGTACCCCTCCTTCCTCCCGCAGACTTCTGAATCTCGGGACGAGATTCTTTTGAGTGGGGGCGAGTTGTCACAACCCCAAGTTAGGTATGTGCTAGGATCAAGTGCTACCTTGCATTCATGCAAGAATTTTCAAATTCAAAATCAAAAATGGGGAATAGAAAAGCCCTGAGAATTTAAATCAAATGGCCAGATAAAAATCTTTTTCCAAAAATCATTTGAACATTTGGTAAATTCTTATAAATGGTGCTGATCATTTTAAAAATGGTTTGGGATCAATCCCATGCACATGGAATTTTCTAATATTCAAAAGGTGCTCTGGAAATTAAAGTTTACCCCTATTTGAGTTGAAATTCAAATGTTTTGAATTTCAAAAATGTCCAATTTATTTATGTGACTAGCTACTGGTCACCTAGGATTTATAAAAGTATTTGGACATTTATTAAAAATGCCTAGCTAATTTTAATCTAGGCAAAACAAATGAAACAGAAAAGAATAAAAAGAAAAAGGCAGGCAGAGCTTACCTGTTGCCTCAGGCGAGGCCCACTTACCTGGCCGGCCCAGCCCACCGGGACCCTCCCGTGTCGTCTTCCTCCCCGCGGCTCCAAGCAGTTCGCTGGAGCCGGGAGCGCGGCGACGACGCCACGACGATGCCGCGCCTTCTAGGCCTTCCCCCTCCTTCTCTCTCTCGCCACGCACGCCTGGGAAGCTCCCAGTTCTTTTTCCCCCCCTCTGGAACCCTCATTTCCTTCTCTCCCGTGCGATCCCGTGAGGAACCGAGAGCTCGACCTCGCCGACGTCGTGCCCGCACGCGGCCACCGTGCTCCTCACGCCGCTTCACCTTGTCCAGTCTCTCCAGCGGCGTCGACTACGTCTTCACGATCAAGCAATCGAACCAAACTGCACCAAGGACGACGCCAGCCCCAAGGATCCGCCGCTGGCCGCCGAGAGAAGGAGCTCCAAATTCGTCGCCGTCGAGAGACCCCTGACCCCGCCGTCCTCTCCATTCGATCCAGGGTGAGCCGCTCGTCAGTTTGCCCCCTTCCCCACCTCCTCTCGTGCCCTCTCGCGTAGTTCCGGCGAGGACAGTGGCCGGACCGCCGCCGCGGTTGACGCTGTCGTCGCCACAGACCGTGCCTTTGAACCCCTCCTACGCCAGGCGATGCGCAAGACGAAGAGGCACCTCCCAGTGCTCCCCGTTCTTTCTCCCGTGCCCTGGAACCTTTTCCCGACGAGCACCGTGCTCCGGTCGCCGCCGATGTTGGGGTTGCCGTAGCCAGAGGCCTCCCGGCGAGCCCCAGCTAGCCCTAGCCGATGAGGACGAGCCCCAGCTACACGCCCGTGCCCCCAGCCTTCTTCCCCGTGCCCGGAAACCACTCCCCGGCCGAGCGCCGCCGTGCCGTGGTCGCCGGCGGTTAGCCGCCGGGCAATCAGCCCTAATGACCCCCTAAACACCCCCTAACCCCACTGACCACTGGGCCCCAACCCCTAATCGCACTGTTAGTGTTAAACTAACAGGGGATTAAACCCACAGAGGCTGACCAGTGGGGCCCATTGTCAGTTTGACTCGGGTCAACTCCCCCCTGACGTCAGCACTGCGCCAGGCTGACGCAGTAATGCCTTAAATCGATTTATTTAAATCCAGAAATTCCAGAAAATAGGCTAAACTTTGGAAATTCATAATTAATTCATCCTAACTCCAAATATAGCAAATAATATATGAAAAATGATCAGGAGAAAATTATCTTTCCAAATATGCAACTTTCAACTATGTTGGAGTTGATTTTAAAATGGGACCAGTAGCATATGTCATTTGGTTTATTTGAATTTAATTCAAATTCAAATCAATTGATTTTGCAACTTGGACCATGGAATTATGCTACATTTCACCTACACTTCAGAAGCTTATCACACACATGATCATTTGGATTACAAAATACAAATGCTAGCAAATGCAACTAGGATCAAATTAAATACATTTGGAGTTTGGAATTTGAATTCACTTTCAAATCAACTTCAATTTAAATTGTTGCAAATGGAACCTAGATCACATCAATGCATTTTCACATCATTTGAAAACATAATCATGTGCTTGAGCATTGCAATTTATTTATGCTTTGTTTATATTGTTTGCTCGGATAGAAGTGGATCCAGAGCAAGAGGTCACCCCCTACGTTGAAGACCCCGAACCCGAACCTCGTCAGCAAGGCAAGCAAAACCTCATTGATCATGTCGATAAAATCCCACTTCCCTCTCATGTCTCGCTTATGCATTGTATAGGATGATCACCATGTTACGATTCTACCGCATAGATGAACCCATTCCTTTGCATGACCTATCTTTTGTCACAGTAGTAAGCAAACCACAATCCTAGCAAATGTAGGAGTTGAATGATATCATGTGGCCCCTGCAAATGTTATCGCTTATTGCATGCTTAGTAAGATACCATGTTGTTACTGTGATGTGAGTCGGGATGGTAGTGATCATGTTGTTGATGGTAGAAAAGTGTTGGTGAATCGACCCTAATACAAGGTGAACGATGAGAGGCTGTGTAGGAGTACACGGTGGGTTGTCTCGTTGAACACCGCCCTAAGTCCGAGTTCTTGTGTGGTGATCCAAGATGAAGAGTACAACCACACATTGGGCTCACTGACCCCTCTCGACTTATTAACTCATCCCTTTCGATGTCCAGATGTCGCAGTAGTTTGGAGTTCTGGTAGGCTTGTGGCCTGGATGCTAAGTGAGAGAACGGCTCATCCGAGACCGGCTTATGCACCACGCACACATCGCTTGGGTCCACTTCGGTAAACCGGCCGGGTTCACGATAGTGGTAGCCACCCAAGTAGGCGGCTTTCTTGGACTAGATAGGCTATGAGGTAACAGTTGTGGTGGCATCCCCGCTGTCATCTCTTGATCGGTGACACTCAAAAGGCGGTAACTGATGGCATGTGTGTGTAGCGGTACACCCTTGCAAGGTTATCAAAACTATTCGAATAGCCGCGTCCGCGGTTATGGACTACTTGGAAAGCTTAGCTTGATTATTAGATAACTTGAACCGGATACTTCTAAAACACACCAAGATAAGTGTGAGTGCTATGGCGTGCTTTCTCGTGGGGAAGTCGAGGAAGGCACCATAGTGGTGTAATTGGTTGGTGAAAGTAGTGGACTCGTGTACACTTCTTACCTCAAAGTCTGGTAATCGTAGTTCAGGACTAGCCAAGTCAAAGCTGGCATTTCTGCAAGTGAACCCCACCTCCCTTTACCTTGATACATGTGCATGAGTAGTATAGTTCCTATGTAAGTCTTGCTGAGTACGCCTTTGTACTCACGTTTGCTTAATATATGTTTTAGATGACGCCACTGACCCAGAAGGTGGCTTCTTCATCGAGCTGGACGACTGAAGTTAAGCTAGTCTAGTCCCAGTCAGCAGACTGGTTCCCTCGTGGAGGGCTTTATGTTTGAATAAGGCTTCTTAAGCCAATTTGTTAAACTTGTCTGTACCCAGACATAATTTGCTTCCGCTTCGTGATGTAATGTTGGATCACATGTATGTGATCTCTGTGTGTACTCTATAAGAGTTATAAATAAAATGTACACTTTGTAGAGAATTGCAATGGTACCTGCTGTTCATACAAGGCATGTGTGCTGCGTGTATGTTTATGACATGCATGTCTTTGTATGGGTTTTCGAGACCTTAGTTGTGTTCTGGCTGGCGGTCTTTCATACACCAAGTGGCCCTTAGATGTGCGCAGCTTGGGGCATCGCGATGCGATTGTTCGAGACTCGGTCTCGGGCACACTTTGTGGTATGATCGAGCCCGCCCTAGACCCCGACTAAGTGATCGGGCTGGAGTAAGTCTATGTAAGAGTTTTGAGATAGTCGATAATATGGTTGAGGCGACTTGTCTTTGAATATGGGAGTTCACCACCCATATCAGTAGACTTGTGTGCGTACGATGAGGACCCATTACAGTTGATCATCCGGCCTGGACGGGATGCCCCTCACGTACGATGCTTTCCGAGAATGTTCAGTGCTTGGCCTTGTCTGCTTAGACAAGTGGGTGCGATTCTCGGCTCTCCATATGACTATGTCTTAACTGTACTTGCATACGCTAACCCCGGGTCCCGACAAAATCAAAATGGGAGAAGGAACACCCCCAGATGAATTAATTCAAAAGGCCAGATAAAAATCTTTTCCAAAAATTCATGTTAGAGTTTTGAAAAGTCTTATAAATGAGTATGATCACATTTCAAGTGATGTGGGACCCACCCCATGCTCATAGATTTTTCAAATATTCAAACAGTACCTTGGAATTAAAGAAATACCCCTTTTTGATTTAAAATTCAAATCATTTGAATTTTAAAAATGTTGAAAGTTTATGAGTGGCTAGTCTATATTATTATGAGGCCACATAAAAGTTTTCAGCATTTAATAAAATGGTTTGGTATTTTGTCCAAAGTCAAAACAAATATACAGAAAAACAGAAAGGAAAGATTAAACAGAAAAAGGAAAAGGCTTACCTGTCGCCCAGGCGAAGTCGGCCCACCCAGCCCAGCCGGCCCACAGGGGCAGGGGCGTCTTCTTCCCCACCCCTCGCCTCCAAGCTGCTCGGTGGAATGCCACCGAGCCAGCCGTGGACGCCACCTCGCCGTTGAGCGCCTTCCAAGCCTCCCCGTGCCCCTTCTCGCGCTTGGAGACGCCTCTCTCCCGTCCTGATCCATTCCCCCCCTCCAGAGCTTCCTCCTCCTCCTCCTGTGCTAGTTTCCATCGCCACCCGAGAGCGCCGCCGTTCGCCGTCGCAAGAACTCGTGGCCATCGACGTCGAGGAGTCAAGCCAACGTGTCCAAGCTCTGCATCATCGTCGTCCTCGTCGAACTGCAGAAGGAATCGAGCCCGGAGCCCTCGAAGTCGCCGGATTCTTCCTCGAGCTTCCGCCGGCCGTCGTGAAGGACTTCGTCGATTCCGCCGCCGTTGAGCCACCCCAGCCCTCGCCACCACCTCTACTGGATTCAGGGTGAGCTTGCGAGTGAAACCCCTCACTTTTCCCCCTCCTTTACTCGCTCTAGCCGGATCCGCCATGGATGCCGAAGCACTTCGCCGCCATGGATGAGCCCGAGGTCGCCCCTGTGCCCCTTCGTCTCAACTAGCGCGCGCGTTTAGCTCCTGGTCATGCTAGCTTTCGAACGCGAGCGAGATCAACCCGAACCGTGCACGGTAACGTCGACTACGACCTTGCCGCCGTTCTGTTGCCGCCGGAGTCGTCGCCGTCGTCGCTTCCGACCTCCCCGTGAACCCCCGATGCCTCCAGAAGACGCGGGAGACCTCCAGGAGCAAGTTGGTACCCTCCGTTTCCCCTCCCGTGGCCGGAATCGTGTTCCCGTGCTGCGCCGCCGTTGCCAGGCCGCCGGCGTTTAGCCGCCGGCGAGTCAGCTCTAAACCCCCCGGTTAATCACCTAATTAGTGACCCCTGGGTCACTGACCAGTGGGCCCAGTGGCTTAATTAAGCCACTGGATTAATTTAACCCACGGGTTAAGTTAACCCAGCCACTGACAGGGTGGCCCCACTTGTCAGCCCCCCCTGACGTCAGCTTTGCGCAATAAATCATTTAAATGAATTTCCAGAGATTATTTGAATTAAAAGAATTCCAGAAATTCCAGAAAATACCCCAAACTTTGGAAATTCATAGAAAATTCATATTAACTCCAAATTGGACAAATAATATATGAAAAATGACCAGGAGAAAATTATCTTTCCAAATATGCAACTTTCAACTCTGTTTGAGTTGAATTTAAAATGTGATCAGTAGCATTTGTTATTTGATTTAAATGGAATTAAATCAAATTCAAACCAAATATTTTTGCAACTTGAACCATGGTAACATGCTACATTTCAACCATACATCAGAGGCACATCTTATACAAGTGAACATGTTTAAAAAAATGATCAAACTATGTCAATTGCACCTTGGCTATTTTGAATTCAAATGTGGATTTTGAATTTGCATTTCAAATGCAATATACTCCACTTAAATGGAATTGCCTCACACATCAAAACTTATACTTCAAGTTTCAACATTCATTCATGTGCTTGAGCATTGCATTCATATTGATTGCTACTTCGTGCTTTGTTTGTCGAGTAGAGGTGGAACCGGAGCAAGAGGTCACCCCCTTCGCTGAAGATCCAGAACCCGAACCTCGTCAGCAATGCAAGCAAAACCCCATTGATCATGTCGATAAAATCCCACTTCCCTCTCATGTCTCGCTTATGCATTGTTTAGGATGATCACCATGTTACGATTCTATCGCATAGACGAACCCATTCCTTTGCATGACCTATCTTTTGTCACAGTAGTAAGCAAACCACAATCCTAGCAAATGTAGGAGTTGTTTGATATCATGTGGCCCCTGCACTGTTACTGCTTATTGCATGCTTAGTATGATACCATGTTGTTACTGTGATGTGATTCGGGATGGGAATGATCATGTTGATGTTGGTAGAAAAGTGTTGGTGAATCGACCCTAATACAAGGTGAACGATGAGAGGCTGTGTAGGAGTACACAGTGGGTTGTCTCGTTGAACACCGCCCTAGTACGAGTTCTTGTGTGGTGATCCAAGATGAAGAGTACAACCACACATTGGGCTCACTGACCCCTCTCAACTTACTAACTCATCCCTTTCGATGTCCAGATGTCGCAATAGTTCGGAGTTCTGGTAGGTCTGTGGCCTGGATGCTAAGTGAGAGAACGGCTCATCTGAGACCGGCTTATGCACCACGCACACATCACTTGGGTCCACTTCGGTAAACCGGCCGGGTTCACGATTGTGGTAACCAACCCAAGTAGGCGGCTTTCTCGGACTAGATCGGCTATGAGGTAACAGTTGTGGTGAGCATCCTCGCCGACACTTCTTGAACGGTGTCGAGTACAAAGGCGGTAACTGATGATCATGTGTGTGTAGCAGTACACCCTTGCAAGGTTAACAAAACTATTCGAATAGCCGCGTCCGCGGTTATGGACTGCTTGGAAAGCTTAGCTTGATTATTAGATAACTTGAACCGGATACTTCTAAAACACACCAAGATAAGTGTGAGTGCTATGGCGTGCTTTCTCGTGGGGAAGTCGAGGAAGGCACCATAGTGGTGTATTGGTTGGAGAAAGTAGTGGACTCGTGTACGCTTCTTACCTCAAAGTCTGGTACTCGTAGTTCAGGATTAGCCAAGTCAAAGCTGGCATTTCTGCAAGTGAACCCCACCTCCCTTTACCTTGATACATGTGCATGAGTAGTATAGCTCCTATGTAAGTCTTCCTGAGTACGCCTTTGTACTCACGTTTGCTTAATCTATGTTTTAGATGACGCCACTGACCTCGAAGGTGGCTTCTTCACCAAGCTGGACGATTGAAGTTAAGCTAGTCTAGTCCCAGTTAGCAGACTGGTTCCCTCGTGGAGGGCTTTGTGTTTAAATAAGGCTTCTTAAGCCATTTGTTAAACTTGTCTGTACTCAGACATAATTTGCTCCCGCCTGTGTTGTAATGTTGGATCACATGTATGTGATCTCTGTGTGTACTCTATAAGAGTTATAAATAAAATGTACACTTTGTAGAGAAATGCAATGGTACCTGCTGTTCATACAAGGCATGTGTGCTGCATGTATGTTTATAACATGCATGTCTTCGTATGGGTTTTCGAGACCTTAGCTGTGTTCTGGCTGGCGGTCTTTCATACACCAAGTGGCCCTTAGATGTGCGCAGCTTGGGGCATCGCGATGCGATTGCTCGAACTCCGTCTCGTGCACACTTTGTGGTATGATCGAGCCCGCCCTAGACCCCGACTAAGTGATCGGGCTGGAGTAAGTCTATGTAAGAGTTTTGAGATAGTCGGTAGTATGGTTGAGGCGACTTGCCTTTGAATATGGGAGTTCACCACCCATATCATTTGACTTGTGTGTGGACGATGAGGACCCATCTCAGTTGATCATCCGGCCTGGATGGGATGCCACTCACGTATGATGCTTTCCGAGAATGTTCAGTGCTTGGCCTTGTCTGCTTAGACAAGTGGGTGCGGTTCTCGGCTCTCCATATGACTATGTATTAACTGTACTTGCATACGCAAACCCCGGGTCCCGACAGACTTGGTATCAGAGCAGGACTGACTGTAGGACTAGTAGCCTTGGACGAAGTTGAGTCTAGCTTGCTATAGTTATATAGTTACTCTGGGTATATAAGGGAATAACGTAAGGCTTCTTTTTCTCCTTACCCCCTTCGTTCTGAGTTCCGAGTCACCCTCATCTTATTCTACGGGAAGATAGGACTAGGCTCTCCTCTGTCTGATTAGCACATCTCGTTGTTTGCTTCCCTATAGCCGTAGGAAAGTTGTGTCAGGTTTTCCTAGCATTGTTATAATGCTGATTTCTTACATCGTATTATGTAAGTGCTGTTTTTCATGATTGAAAGAAATTGTCATTTCTTACAATTACAGCCGTTATGTTTTCCGAGTCATTCCACGTTTATCTCATAATCTGATGCATTTGCAAACTCTTTTCTGTTTCAGATGGCAGATCTCCCCCCTCGGCAGATTGTTCGTTTGACCAGGTGCCTCGGTGTGCGTGGCCATCCCGCCACGTTGATCGAGATGATGTCCTATGTGGGATATCGGTGGTACCCTGAGTACACCATCGAGGAGCAGTTTCACGACTTCAACCAGACGCAGTTCCACTGCATTGTCCGGATCTATCTGCACCACGTTGGAGTCACTCAGCATATCCACTTTGGACATGGCATTGGCGTTACCGAGAACATGGCTGTGCAGGATGCTGCATATTCATGTATTACACTGCTGAGAGAGGAGCACACCATGCTGAGAGAGACCTCATTCCGCTATATCCCTGCTGCACTTCCAGGAGAAGAGGGATATTACACCGGACTCTACTCAGATCACTCTGCAGAGGATCCAGCACTCCAGGTGACTGCTAGGTTTGCTAGTGACAGAGATCGTGATGCACGCGCTCTCCGTTTTGAGCTCCACGCCACCCGAGTTCGTCTGTACCGAGAACTGACGCTCTTGGCACCCTTTGTGAGCGTGGGATCAGTTGAGTTGGATGCGATCTATCCAGTGAGGACCCAGATGCCTTCTCGAGTTGCTTGGCCCGAGATTGGAGGAATTTTTCCACCCCGTGGTCCTTTGCTTCCACCCTACACTGGACCTAGGCCCCATCCTTGCCCAAATGGATATCAGGGTCCACAAGCCTCCGTGTTTTCCGATGGTCACCTCCAGCTACCGGGATACGCGGGTAACTTTTATGAGGATTACTATGGAGATGGAGATGAGTGAGACCGCCTGTGGTCTTACTTAGTGAGGATGTAGTAGTATCTTAGTATATTGTAAGCAAGGTGTCTAAGTTCCAGAGGCTTAGATAAATAATGTATAGGAAGTCAGAGTGCCTCTGAAGGATGTATCATCTTCATCACGTTTGTATTAGCTTAGTGCTTGTACTAAAACGATGTATGGCTTGTATGAAAGCTTGTGAATATATGGCTTGTATGCTTTTATCACCATGTTGTCAAGATGATTACTTCCTTTGCTTTGTAATCCTTCCAGTACTTCAATACCTTGATTAGACTCTTGAAATCAACTCTGTTTGACTTTGGTTTTCATCTTCAGGATGTCTCAAGGAACCCGTGGCCAGATTGGTCGTAACCAAGGTCGTGGGAACAACCAGGAGGAAGGCAACCTTCCACCCCCACCCACGATGGCACAGGTTCTGATGGAGGTCGAGAGGAACCGCCGTGACTCTCACCACCTCCTAGAAGTCATTGCACGCAACACCACTCAGCAGCGCAATGAGTTGGTGTCCCTGAACGACTTCATCCGGCTCCATCCCCCAGTTTTCAGTTACTCCACCGAGCCCCTTGACGCCGATGACTGGCTTCGCAGCATCGAGAGGAAGCTCCAAGCCGGCCATGTTGCAGATGGCGACAAGGTCAACTACGCCACCTATCACCTCGAAGGTGCAGCTAGTTCTTGTGGGAGAACTTTCTGAATATGCGCCCCGTTGGACCACCTGCATCTTGGGAGGAATTCTGCACGTCTTTCCGCGAGCACCACATTCCCAAAGGTCTCATGGACCGCAAGCGTGAGGAATTCTGTAACCTCACTCAAGGCAGAAGAACCGTTGATGAGTTTAGTCGTGAGTTCAACCGACTTGCTCGTTATACAACCGAGGAAGTCTCCACCGACTCCAAGAAACAAGAGAGGTTCCGTCGTGGCCTCAACACCGGACTTCGTCGTGAGCTCAATCTTCATGACTTTGCCACATTCCAGGTCCTTGTCAACAAGGCCATCAAAGCCGAGGACTTGAACACCCCCAACGATTTCCGCAAACACCCTAGAGGTGACGGATCATCCAGCTCTGGTTCCCAGAAACGCAAGATCTGGATCCCCAATAGCATGTTCCGCCAGAACAACCCACCGAGGCCATCCTATGTGGCGCCTCGTCCACCCACCCAATTCCACCCAGCTCCACCAAACAACCCAGCTCCACGCACTGTTTTCGGAGCTTGCTACAAGTGTGGTCAGGCAGGCCACTATTCTCGCGAGTGTCCCTAGAACCAGCTCCAACACCAGAACGCTCCACCCCGTGCCGGAGGCAACAACAACAACAACAACAACAACAACAACAACAATGGCCGTGGCAAGCCACCCCAGAAGGTCTACACCGCCAAAACCGCTCCTCCCTCCACTCGTGGACGTCTGAACCAGATTGCCGCCGAAGAGACTGACGAAACCACTGACGTCATTCTTGGTACGCTCCCAGTCAATTATGTTCCTACTTCCGTTCTTTTCGACCCAGGAGCATCTCATTCATTCATGTCGGAAAGTTATGCACTTCGTCATGAGTTACCCTTTGTTGAATCGTCCACCCCAATGATTATTCAAACTCCAGGGTCAAGATGGCAAACTAATAGAGTAAGCCATGGTAATCAAATTGCAATTGAGGGTTTAGTATTCCTTGCTTCACTCATAGCCCTCAAGTCTTCAGACATTGATGTCATCCTTGGCATGGATTGGCTATCAAGACAGAATGCCTACCTGGATTGCAAAGGCAAATCCGTGAAACTCACCCACCCTTCAGGCCAAACAGTCAACTATGCCTCACCCAGAACAAGAACCCAAGTGCATTCCTTGAATGTACTTCCCCTTCCCGAACTTGAAGATATTCCGGTGGTTCGTGACTTCCCGGATGTCTTTCCTGAAGAGCTGCCGGGCATGCCACCCGACAGATGTGTAGAGTTTATAGTGGATCTTGTTCCCGGAACCGCACCAATTTCCAAACGCCCATATAAAATGGCCCCACATGAGTTAGCTGAGCTAAAAACCCATCTTGATGCTTCGTTGGCAAAAGGCTTCATCCTCCCTAGATCATCGCCATGGGGTTGCCCCGTTCTGTTCGTAAAGAAGAAAGATGGAACAGAAAGGATGTGCGTAGACTATCGCCCGCTAAATTTAGCGACGATCAAGAACAAATACCCACTGCCCAGGATCAATGATCTTTATGATCAACTTGCAGGATCCTTCGTCTTCTCCAAGACGGATTTGAGATTAGGTTATCATCAGATCAGAATCCGAAACGAGGACATTCCCAAAACGGCTTTTACTACTCGTTATGGTCTTTACGAGTATACCGTCATGTCCTTTGGTTTAACCAATGCCCCCGCCACATTCTCACGCTTGATGAATTCGATCTTCATGGAGTACCTAGATATATTTGTTGTAGTTTATCTTGATGATATTCTCATCTACTCGAAGAACGAAGGAGATCATGCAGAACACTTAAGGCTGGTATTGATGAAACTTAGAGAGCATCGCCTGTACGCTAAATTCTCCAAGTGTGAATTCTGGCTACCAGAAGTGACCTACTTAGGCCACGTGATTTCTGCAAAAGGCATTGCTGTGAATCCCGAGAGAGTTCAGGCCGTCCTTGACTGGACTCCACCTGAATCGGTTAAGCAAGTTAGAAGTTTTCTTGGGCTAGCCAGCTATTGCCGTCGCTTCGTCGAGAACTTTTCTAAAGTTGCAAAGCCTCTAACTGAACTCCTCAAGAAAGATAAGAAATTCTTATGGACTCCCAAGTGCGAGGAAAGCTTTCAAGAGCTAAAAAGAAGATTGACTTCTGCACCTGTACTTGCACCTCCAGACACTAAAAAGGATTTCGAAATCTATTGTGATGCCTCACGGCACGGGTTAGGATGCATACTTCTGCAAGATCGACATGTGGTAGCTTATGCTTCACGCCAGTTACGGCCACATGAAGAGAACTATCCTACCCATGACCTTGAACTCGCTGCCGTAGTTCATGCCCTAACAACTTGGCGACATTACCTCCTTGGTAACCGTTGCGAGATTTATTCCGGCCACCAAAGCCTCAAATATATTTTCACCCAGCCAGATCTTAATCTCAGGCAAAGACGCTGGATTGAGTTGATAAAAGATTACGACGTAGTAATTTCTTACACCCCAGGCAAAGCCAATGTCATGGCTGATGCACTAAGTCGTAAGTCGTACTGTAACAACCTCATGTTACAGCAGTATCAACCACTTCTTCGTGAGGACTTTCGCAAGCTCAACCTTGAAATTGTTCCTCATGGCTATCTTTCAACCTTGGTGGCGAAACCAACTCTTGAGGATCAAATCATAGTTTCCCAAAGGCGTGCACGAGGTGTTCGCCGGATCAAGGAGAACATTGCTAGCGGAGTTGCTAAATGTTTCTCCACAGATAGCAAAGGAACGGTATTCTTTGAAAATCGTTTGGTAGTACCTAAGAATAAGGAACTAAGGCAACTCATCCTCAAAGAAGCCCATGACACACCCCTCTCAATTCATCCCGGTAGCACAAAAATGTACCGAGATCTACGCCAGAGATTTTGGTGGACTAGGATGAAGAGAGACATTGCTCAATTTGTTGCCGAATGTGATGTTTGTCGTTGCATTAAGGCAGAACATCAAAGACCTGCTGGTACACTTCAACCTTTGTCTATTCCCGAGTGGAAATGGGACAAAGTCAGTATGGATTTCATCACCGGCTTTCCAAGAACCCAGAAAGGAAACAATGCCATCTTCGTTGTCATAGATAGGCTTTCCAAAGTTGCTCACTTCCTTCCGGTTCGCGAGTCTATAACTGCTAGCCAGTTAGCAGACTTGTACATATCCAGAATTGTATCACTTCATGGTGTTCCTTTGGAAATCAATTCTGATCGCGGTAGCCTTTTTACCTCTAGATTTTGGGGAAGCTTTCAGAATGCTATGGGAACTCATCTCTCCTTTAGTACAGCTTTTCATCCTCAGTCTAGCGGTCAAGTCGAAAGGGTTAACCAAATTCTTGAAGACATGCTCAGAGCTTGTGTTATCTCATTCGGAAAGAATTGGGAGAATTCTCTTCCATTTGCCGAGTTTGCTTATGACAATAGTTTTCAATCTAGTCTGAACATGGCTCCTTTTGAACTCCTTTATGGACGACGATGTCGAACACAGCTAAACTGGTCTGAAACCGGTGAAAGACAATTCTTTGGACCGGATCTGATCAAGGAAGCAGAAGAGCAAGTTCGAATTGTTCGTGATCAATTGAAAGCAGCCCAGTCTCGTCAGAAAAGCTACTATGATCGTCATCATAGGCATGAGAGCTACAATCTGGATGAGAAGGTTTACCTTCGGGTTACTCCTCTGAAGGGAACCCAACGTTTCGGTATCAAAGGCAAGTTGGCCCCGACAGTAAGCCTTCTCATCAATATTGTAGCTCTCCTCTCTATGATGACGATCATAGTAGCTCTTTTGACGAGACTGAGCGGCTTTCAAACGATCACGAACAATGCGAACTTGCTCTTCTGCTTCCTTGATCATATCCGGTCCAAAGAGTTGTCTTTCACCGGTTTCTGACCAATTAAGGGGTGTTCGACATCGTGGTCCATATAGGAGTTCAAAAGGAGCCATGTTCAGACTAGATTGAAAACTGTTGTTATAAGCAAATTCGGCAAATGGAAGAGACTTCTCCCAATTCTTTCTGAATGAGATAACACAAGCTCTGAGCATGTCTTCCAAGATTTGATTAACCCTTTCAACTTGACCGCTAGACTGAGGATGGAAAGCTGTACTAAAGGATAGATGAGTTCCCATAGCATTTTGAAAGCTTCCCCAGAATCTAGAGGTGAAAAGGCTACCACGATCAGAATTGATCACCAAAGGAACACCGTGAAGAGACACAATTCTAGAGACGTACAAGTCCGCCAACTGGCTAGCAGTTATAGACTCGCGAATGGGAAGGAAGTGAGCAACTTCGGAAAGCCTATCTATGACAACGAAGATGGCATCGTTTCCTTTCTGGGTTTTTGGAAAGCCGGTGATGAAGTCCATACCGACTTTGTCCCATTTCCACTCTGGAATAGGCAAAGGTTGAAGTGTACCAGCAGGTCTTTGGTGTTCTGCCTTAATGCGATGACAAACATCACATTCAGCAACAAATCGAGCAATGTCTCTCTTCATCCTGGTCCACCAAAATCTCTGGCGTAGATCTCGGTACATTTTTGTGCTACCGGGATGAATGGAGAGGGGTGTATCATGGTTTTCTTTGAGGATGAGTTGCCTTAGATCCCTATTCTTAGGTACTACCAAACGATTTTCAAAGAATACCGTTCCTTTACTATCATGTGGAGAAACACTTAGCAACTCCGCTAGCAATGTTCTCCTTGATACGACGTACACCTCGTGCACGCCTTTGGGCAACTATGATTTGATCCTCAAGGGTTGGTTTCGCCACCAAGTTGAAAAGAGATCCACGAGGAACAATCTCGAGATTGAGCTTTCGAAATTCCTCATGAAGAATTGGTTGATACTGTTGTAACATGAGGTTGTTACAATACGACTTACGACTTAGTGCATCAGCCATGACGTTGGCCTTTCCTGGGGTGTAAGAAATTCCTAAGTCATAATATTTTATCAACTCTATCCAGCGTCTTTGCCTGAGATTAAGATCTGGCTGGGTGAAAATATATTTGAGGCTTTGGTGGTCGGAATAGATCTCACAACGATTACCAAGGAGGTAATGTCGCCAAGTCTTCAGGGCATGAACTACGGCAGCGAGTTCAAGATCATGGGTAGGATAGTTCTCTTCATGTGGCCGCAACTGGCGTGAAGCATAAGCTACCGCATGTCTATCTTGCATAAGTATGCATCCTAACCCTTGCCGTGAAGCATCACAATAGATCTCGAAATCCATTTTGGTGTCTGGAGGTGCAAGTACGGGTGCAGAAGTCAATCTTATTTTTAGCTCTTGAAAGCTTTCCTCGCACTTGGGGGTCAATTGGAATTTCTTATCTTTCTTGAGGAGTTCAGTAAGAGGCTTTGCAACTTTAGAAAAGTTCTCGACGAAGCGGCGGCAATAGCTGGCCAGGCCAAGAAAACTCCTAACTTGCTTAACCGATTCAGGTGGAGTCCAGTCAAGGACGGCCTGAACTCTCTCGAGATTGACTGCAACACCTTTCGCAGAAATCACGTGGCCTAAGTAGGTCACTTCTGGTAGCCAAAATTCACACTTGGAGAACTTGGCATAAAGGCGGTGCTCTCTAAGTTTCATCAATACCAACCTAATATGTTTTGCGTGCTCTTCTTCGTTCTTCGAGTAGATGAGAATATCATCGAGATAAACCACAACAAATTTATCTAGGTACTCCATGAAGATCGAATTCATCAAGCGCGAGAATGTGGCGGGGGCATTGGTTAAACCGAAGGACATGACGGTGTACTCATAAAGACCATAACGAGTAGTGAAAGCCGTCTTGGGAATGTCCTCGTTTCGGATTTTGATTTGATGATAGCCTAATCTCAAATCCATCTTGGAGAAGACAGAGGATCCTGGAAGTTGATCATAAAGATCATTGATCCTGGGCAGTGGGTACTTGTTCTTTATCGTCGCTAGATTTAGCGGGCGATAGTCTACGCACATCCTTTCTGTTCCATCTTTCTTCGTTACGAACAGAACGGGGCAACCCCATGGCGATGAGCTAGGGCGGATGAAGCCTTTTGCCAACGAAGCATCAAGTTGGGTTTTTAGCTCAGCTAACTCATGTGAGGCCATTCTATATGGACGTCTGGAGATTGGGCTGTGCCTGGTATAAGATCAACTATGAATTCTATACACCTGTCGGGTGGCATTCCCGGCAGCTCTTCAGGAAAGACATCCGGGAAATCACGAACCACCGGAATATCTTCAAGGTATGGAAGGGGAAGCACATTCAAAGTATGCATCTGGATTCTAGAGCTGGGTGATGTGTAGTCAATGGTCTGGCCTGAAGGATGGGTGAGTTTAACTGATTTGGATTTACAATCAAGGAAAGCATTATGCCTTGATAACCAATCCATGCCTAGGATGACATCAATGTCCGAAGACTTGAGGGCTATAAGAGAAGCAAGGAACACTAAACCCTCAATTGCAATTTGATTGACATGGCTTACTCTATTAGTTTGCCACTTTGAACCAGGAGTTTGAATGATCATTGGAGAAAACATTTCTTCAAAAGGGAATTCATGACGAAGTGCATAACTCTCCGACATGAATGAATGAGAAGCTCCTGGATCGAAAAGAACGGAGGCGGGAACATGATTGACTGGGAGTGTACCAAGAAGGACGTCAGAAGCAGTAGTGGTTTCCTCAACTGAGATTTGGTTCACATAACCATTACTTGTGACTGAAAGCTTTGCTGGGATAGTTTTGGTGGTGGATTTCTTTGGAGGCTTGGGTCGAGAATGACGTGGTGCCATCAAGACCTGAGGGAATTAACGATAGTAATGGCCTGGAAGACCACACTTAAAGCATACCCTGTCTGAATTGTTAGGAGTGGGATTACTTGGCTGCACACCATCATTCCGGGGTGGAATAATGTGCTGGGGTGGATGGCATATATTTGGTGGTGGCCTCTGAAGAAGGTCTTGAGGTATGGCACGGGTTGGAATCCAAATTCGGCGTTTCCGAGGGGCTGAACTTGAAGAAGGGGCAAGCTCAAGAGCATGCTTGCGAGACTCTTCGAACACTTCATTGCCATGCTCAGCTCTGAAGGATCTATTGACTAAATCCTCAAAGGTGGCAAATTCAATGAGGTTGAGATCATGACGAAGGATGGGGCTAAGTCCCTTACGGAACCTTGCCTGCTTTCTGGCATCGGTGGTGATCTCATCTTGGGCATACCGAGCAAGACGGTTGAACTCTCTCACATACTCATGAATGGACATCTCTCCTTGAGTCAAATTGCAGAACTCTTCCTTTTTGCGCTCCATCAACTCATCCAGAAGGTGGTACCCTCGAAAGGCAACACAGAACTCCTGCCAAGTCACTAGGTGACTATTTGGCTGCATAGCAACATAGTTCTCCCACCATTCAGCGGCAGCACCTTCCAGAAAGTATGCCGCGAATATAACTCGATCATCGGGAGCAACATGTGCAGTATCAAGCTTACGCTCGATGGAACGGAGCCAATCATCAGCTTCAAGGGGCTCAGAAGAACATCGAAATACCGGTGGCTTGAGGAGGATGAAATCCTGAATGCTCACGACCACATTACGCTGACGAGCGGTATTCTGCTCGATGAGCTCCAGAAGGCGTGTTTGATCACGTTGATTCTTCTCAGCTTCCATCATGATTTCCGCCGCAGAAGGCGATGGTAGAGGTTCATCATCATTTTTATTCCGAACACGGTCTCGATTCCGACGAACAGCACTACGAGTTCCACCTGACATCCTGTGTGATAAAATCAACAATCAGAACAGGTTGTATGATGGAATCAAAGACAATAAGGACATGATGAAGGCGGAAAGATTGTAATGCGAAGGCAAAGATTCACGGAAACACAGAACAAATCAGGCAGCACAACGGCTACACCGGGATGGAAAATGGAACAACCTTGAAGAAATTGGACAGGACTTCTTCAAGGAACTCAACAGAACAATGAGTCTGGACGACCACAACTGTCCTACGGCTACAAGGAGGCAAACAACGAGATGTTCTAGTCAGACATAGATGAGCCTAGTCCTATCATCCCGTAGAAAAGGTAAGGGTGACTCAGAACTGAGATCGATGAGGATAAGGAGAAAAAGAAGCCTTACGTTGTTCCCTTATACCCAGAGTAACTATATAACTATAGAATGCTAGACTCGACTTCGACCAAGGGTTTGATAAGCCTACAGACAGTCCTGCTCTGATACCAAGTCTGTCGGGACCCGGGATTAGCGTATGAAATTCCAGTCACGATACAATCACATGGAGAGCCGAGAACCGTACCCACTTGTCTAAGCAGAAAAGGCCAAGCACAGAACGTTCTCGGTAAGCATCGAACGTGAGGGGCATCCTATTCAGGCCGGATGATCAACTGAGATGGGTCCTCAACGTCCGCTCACAATTCTAAATGCTTATGGGTGGTGAATCCCATACTCATAGACAAGTCGCCTCAACCATGTTATCGATTGGATCCTAACTCTTACATAGACTTACTCCAGCCCGATCACTTAGTCGGGGTCTAGGGCGGGCTCGATCATACAACAAAGTATGCACGTGACAGAGTCACGAACAATCGCATCGCGAAGCCCCAAGTTGCGCACATCTAAGGGCCACTTGGTGTATAACAGACCGCCAGCCAGATCACAACTAAGGTCTCGAAAACCCATACTAAGACATGCATGTTATAAACATACACGCAGCACACATGCCTAGTATGAACAGCAGGTATCATCACATAACTCTACAAAGTACTCTTTATTGATATACACATAGAGCATACAAAAATCACATGTCTGTGATCACATTACATCATACAACGGAAGCAATTTAGGTCTGAGTACAGACAAGTTTAACAAATGGCTTAGAGAAGCCTTGTACAACAAACATGCCCTTCCACGAGGGACCAGACTGCTGTCTGGGACTATGCGAACTTAGTCAACGTCGAGCTTCACGAAGGTGACTCCATCGGGGTCCGGTTCTTATCTAAAACATAGAATAAGCAAATGTGAGTACAAAGTCGTACTCAGCAAGACTTACATCAGAACTAAACTACTTATGCTCAAGTATCAAGGTAAAGGGAGGTGGGCTTTCACATGCAGAAGTGCCAGCTTTGACTTGGCTAGTCCTGAACTACGAGTACCAGACTTGAGGTAAGAAGCGTACACGAGTCCACTATATCTCCAACCAATACACCACTATGGTTACTTCCTCGACTTCCCCACGAGGAGCACACCATATCACTCACGCTTATCTTGCGAGTTTTATAAGTATCCATTCAAGTTATCTAATAATCAGGTACAGGTTCCAAGTAGTCCTTAACCGCGGACGCGGCTATTCGAATAGTTTTGTTAACCTTGCAAGGGTGTAAACTACACACACATGACCATCGGTTACCGCCAGGTCTCGCCACCGTTCAAGAGGTGACAGCGAGGATGTTCACCACGACACTTCGCTCACAACCGGTCTATTTCAGGAGTGGACTACCTGAGTTGCTACCGCTCGAGAGTCCGGCCGGATCAACGAAACGGACTCAGACAATGTAGGTGACCGAGACGCCACCTTTAGCAGATGGTTTTCCTGCCTCACAGGTGCACCCACATATCTAGGATGATGCAACCATTCCTTCATTCTTTTTTCTATGCAGATGCCAAATGGAAAACCCGAACTAATGTGACTCCTGGACGTCGACACGGATCAAGGTACTAGGCCGAGAGGGGCCAGTGAGCCCAATGTGTGGTTGTACTCTTTGTCTTGGATTACCATACAAGAACTCGGTGCTTAAGGCGGTGTTCAACGAGACAACCCACTGTGTACTCCTACACAGCCTCTCATCGTTCACCTTGTATTAGGGTGGAATCACCGACACAGTTTCACTTTCATCAACACCATGTTCACCATCATCCCGACTCACATCAAAAGCAACCTCATTATACCACTAAGCATGCAATAAGCATTAACAGTTGCAGGGGCTTCATGATATCAAACAACTCCTATGTCAGCTAGGATTGTGGTTTGCTTACTACTGTGACAAGATGATAGGTCATGCATCGGATATGGGTTCAACTATGCGGTAGAATCGATACAAAGTGATCTCCTAAACATGCATAAGCGAGACTAAGAGGGAATTGGGATTTTATAGATATGATCAATGGGGTTTGCTTGCCTTGCTGACGAGGTTCGATATCGGGGTCTTCAACGAAGGGGGTGGCCTCCGGTTCCGGTTGCACGTCTATCGAGCAATAATCAAACAAGGTATAAATTTATTTGTAATGCTCAAACACATGATCAATATTGAAATGGTGATGTTCTTGATCACAATGTGGGTACAATTCCATTTAAAAGAAGTCAAATGCAAAGTCATTTGCAAATGTGCTTCAAATTTGAATTTGAAATAAATCCATATGGATGTTTTGCACTGTTCACCCATTTTAAAATGGTCAAACATGAAAACAGATCCCATATTCATAATCCTTGGATTTTTCTGATAATTTTAGACATATTATATGTCCAATTTGGAGTTCATATGAATTAGTTATGATTTTCCAAAGTTTATTCAATTTTTTGTAATTTCTGTAATTACTTTAATTCATTTCTATTTTCTGGATAGTCTTTATTGCGTCATGCTGAGGTCAGGGTGATGTCACAGGGGGGCTGACGGGTGGGGTCGGCTTGTCAGTGGAAGAGGGGTTTAAACCCGGTTTAGTTTAACTAAACAGGGTTATTAGGGGGGCCAGGGCCCACCAGTCAGTGACCCAAGGGTTACTAACAGGGGATTAGCCCCCTAAGCTAATCGGGCCGCCGGCGGTTAGCCGCCGGTGACCAACCCGTGCGGTGGCGCCCGCTGCGGACGGCGGTGACCAACCAGGGGGTAGCCCGTGCTCGCCCGCTTCGAATTGTGCCACTGGGGTCTCAAGGGGAGGTCTGGGAGCGCGCCGGTGACGAAGAGCAGCGACGGCGCAGCTCTGTCTTCGGCGAGATCAGTGGCTAGGGCACGGGGAGGAGAAGGGAGTAGGGCAAAACGACGAGCTGCTCACCCTGAGCATGAAGAGGAACTCGGGGAAGCCGGAGGAGGCGAGACGGCGGCGTATTTGACGACGAAGACCCGGCGGCCGTGGCGTGGAACGGGGTCGATGGCGTCGTCCTCGGGGCCGTTGGACTCGATTCCTGGCGCTTGAAGACGAAGACGAGGGCTCCAGTGCTACTGGACACTTCAGCTAGGCGAGAGGAGGTCGTTGGCCACGCGTTGCACGGCGGCGTGCTCCGGCTGGGCTTCGGGTGGCGCTGGATTCACGGGGCGGGAAGAGGCAGGGAGGAAGCCAGAGGAGGGGGAATGGGTGTGGGGGTTCGTGGGCAGCTCCGTTGTCGGGACCCGGGGTTAGCGTATGCAAGTACAGTTAAGACATAGTCATATGGAGAGCCGAGAACCGCACCCACTTGTCTAAGCAGACAAGGCCAAGCACTGAACATTCTCGGAAAGCATCGTACGTGAGGGGCATCCCATCCAGGCCGGATGATCAACTGAGATTGGTCCTCATCGTCCGCACACAAGTCAAATGATATGGGTGGTGAACTCCCATATTCAAAGACAAGTCGCCTCAACCATACTACCGACTATCTCCAAACTCTTACATAGACTTACTCCAGCCCGATCACTTAGTCGGGGTCTAGGACGGGCTCGATCATACCACAAAGTGTGCACGAGACGGAGTCTCGAGCAATCGCATCGCGATGCCCCAAGCTGCGCACATCTAAGGGCCACTTGGTGTATGAAAGACTGCCAGCCAGAACACAACTAAGGTCTCGAAAACCCATACAAAGACATGCATGTTATAAACATACACGCAGCACACATGCTTTGTATGAACAGCAGGTACCATTGCAATTCTCTACAAAGTGTACATTTTATTTATAACTCTTATAGAGTACAAAAAGAGATCACATACATGTGATCCAACATTACAACACAGGCGGAAGAAAATTATGTCTGAGTACAGACAAGTTTAACAAATGGCTTAAGAAGCCTTATTTAAACACAAAGCCCTCCACGAGGGAACCAGTCTGCTGACTGGGACTAGACTAGTTTAACTTCAGTCGTCTAGCTCGATGAAGAAGCCACCTTCGGGGTCAGTGGCGTCATCTAAAACATAGATTAAGCAAACGTGAGTACAAAGGCGTACTCAGCAAGACTTACATAGGAGCTATACTACTCATGCATATGTATCAAGGTAAAGGGAGGTGGGGTTCACTTGCAGAAATGCCAGCTTTGACTTGGCTAATCCTGAACTACGAGTACCAGACTTTGAGGTAAGAAGCGTACACGAGTCCACTACTTTCACCAACCAATACACCACTATGGTGCCTTCATCGACTTCCCCACGAGGAAGCACGCCATAGCACTCACACTTATCTTGGTGTGTTTTAGAAGTATCCGGTTCAAGTTGTCTAATAATCAAGCTAAGATTTCCAAGCAGTCCATAACCGCGGACGCGGCTATTCGAATAGTTTTGTTAACCTTGCAAGGGTGTACCGCTACACACACATGACCATCATTTACCTCCTTTGTACTCGACACCATTCAAAGGGTGCCGGCGAGGATGCTCACCACAACTGTTACCTCATAGCCTATCTAGTCCGAGAAAGCCGCCTACTTGGGTTGGTTACCACTATCGTGAACCCGACCGGTTTACCGAAGTGGACCCAAGCGATGTGTGCGTGGTGCATAAGCCGGTCTCGGGTGAGCCGTTCTCTCACTTAGCATACAGGCCACAAGCCTACCAGAACTCCGAACTACTGCGACATCTGGACATCGAAAGGGATGAGTTAATAGGTTGAGAGGGGTCAGTGAGCCCAATGTGTGGTTGTACTCTTCATCTTGGATCACCACACAAGAACTCGTACTAGGGCGGTGTTCAACGAGACAACCCACTGTGTACTCCTACACAGCCTCTCATCGTTCACCTTGTATTAGGGTCGATTCACCAACACTTTTCTACCATCATCAACATGATCACTACCATCCCGACTCACATCACAGTAACAACATAGTATCATACTAAGCATGCAATAAGCAGTAGCATTGCAGGGGTTACATGATATCATTCAACTCCTACATTTGCTAGGATTATGGTTTGCTTACTACTGTGACAAAAGATAGGTCATGCAAAGGAATGGGTTCATCTATGCGGTAGAATCGTAACATGGTGATCATCCTAAACAATGCATAAGCAAGACATGAGAGGGAAGTGGGATTTTATCGACATGATCAATGGGGGTTTGCTTGCCTTGCTGACGAGGTTCGGGTTCTGGATCTTCAGCGAAGGGGGTGACCTCTTGCTCCGGTTCCACCTCTACTCGACAAACAAAGCACGAAGTAGCAATCAATATGAATGCAATGCTCAAGCACATGATTGAATGTTTAAAACTTGAAGTATAAGTTTTGATGTGTGTGAGGCAATTCCATTTAAGTGGAGTATATTGCATTTGAAATGCAATTTCAAAAACCACATTTGAATTTAACTTAGCCAAGTTGAATGTGACATAGTTTGATCATTTTGAATCAACTTCAAATGTGTATGATATGCCTCTGAAGTGTGGTTGAATTACATCATAATTCCATAGTCCAAGTAGCAAAAGCATTTGGTTTGAATTTGAATTAAATTCAAATAAACCAAATGACATATGCTACTGGTCCCATTTTAAATTCAACTCAAACAGAGTTGAAAGTTGCATATTTGGAAAGATAATTTTCTCCTGATCATTTTTCATATATTATTTGTCCAATTTGGAGTTAATATGAATTTTCTATGAATTTCCAAAGTTTGGAGTATTTTTTGGAATTTCTGGAATTCTTTTTAATTAGAAAAGCTTTTATTGCGCCAGCACTGCATCAGCATGACATAAGGGGGGTTTTGACCCCGGTCAAACTGACCAGTAGGCCAGGGCTGTCGGCCTCTCATCTAATTTCCCTGTTAGATTAATCTAACAGAGAGGATTAGAGGGGGCTGGGCCCACCTGTAAGTGACCCAGGGGGTTTGGTTTAGTGGCTAAACACCCCGGCCACGTCAGGCTTGCCGGCGGCTAGCCGCCGGTGGCCACCAGTGCGGCGGCGCTGCACGGGGAGAGCGCTCCCGTGGTCCAAATCGCGTGCTTCGACCACTGAGACGAAGCTCTCGGTGTCGCGCGTCGATTGAGACCGAAAGGGGAGGTGGGGAGGCCCTGTAGGCATGCCGGCGGCGGTGCTACTGGCTAGAGGCCGAACTCGATACAGAGCTCCAAATGGCGCGTGGTTGGGTGCGTTCGAAGCCACGGAGCACGGGGAACGCAAAGGACAAGGTAGCGGGGTCGATGGCTTAACGGTTGCTCGCCGACGACGAGCACGGCGGCGCTGCACTTCGGTGTTCATGGCGAATGACGACAGAGAGCGAGAGGGATACCACGGAGTAGTTCTAGCGAACTGGGAGCTCACCGTGAATCCAACTGAAGCGGTGGCGAAGTCGGAGGAGCTCGGGGTTGGCCGGAATTGAAGGAAGTTCACGGCGGCTCCGGCGATGAAGATGTTGAAGCTCACGTCGTCTGAGTTGGCGTTGAGCTTCGATTGACTTGGGGGAACAACGGAGTCGACGGTGCTAGAGCGACTAGACACGGCGGCAAGGCTGGAGGAGCTCAGTCGCCACGTCGGTGCACTGCCGCGCCGGGCTAGGGTTTCTGCGGCGGAGCGATTTCTTCGCGGGGAGAAGAACCAGAGGGCGAGGAAGGGGAAAGTGAGGCGCGGGGCGTCTCCTGGTGTGATAAGGACGCCTGGGGAGGCCTGGAAGCTTGAAGACGTCGCCGTGGCGTCCACGGCGTCGGCGCCACGCCACCGAGCTGCTTGGCAGCGCGGGGTGGAAGACGACAAGGGGGGCTTCGCGGGCTGGGCCGGCTGGAGAGGTGGGCCTTGCCCCTGGCGAGAGGTAAGTCCTTTTCCTTTTTCTGTTTAATCTTTCCTTTCTGTTTTTCTGTATATTTGTTTTGACTTTGGTAAAAATACCAAATCATTTTATTAAATGCTGAAAACTTTTATGTGGCCTCATAATAATATAGACTAGCCACTTATAAACTTTCAACATTTTTAAAATTCAAAAGATTTGAATTTTAAATCAAATAGGGGTATTTCATTAATTCCAAGGCACTGTTTGAATATTTGAAAAATCTATGAGCATGGGGTGGGTCCCACATCACTTGAAATGTGATCACACTCATTTATAAGACTTTTCAAAACTCTAACATGAATTTTTGGAAAATATTTTTATCTGGCCTTTTGAATTAATTCATCTGGGAGGTGTTCCTTCTCCCATTTGGATTTTGAAGTTGATTTCCAAGATTTCTTTTGAAAATTTGACATGATGCAAGGTCACTTTGATCCTAGCACATTACCTAACAGAGGGTTCTGACAACTCGCCCCCACTCAACAGAATCTCGTCCCGAGATTCAGAAGTTTGCGGGAGGAAGGTGGGGTACTCGTCAGTGAGACGGTCTTCTCTTTCCCACGTAGCTTCTCTTTCAGAGTGGTGTGACCATTGCACTTTCAGAAATCTAATCTTCTGACGACGAGTGACACGCTCTGCTGAATCAAGAATACGAACGGGGTATTCTCGATAAGAAAGGTCATCTTGGAGATCAAGCGTTTCATGGTCGACTTCGCGGATGGGGTCCTTGAAGCAACGCCTGAGTTGGGACACATGGAATACATCGTGTACTCGGGAAAGGTGCGGGGGTAGTTCAAGTTGGTAGGCAACTTCTCCACGTTTAGCAATAATGCGGAAAGGTCCGATGTAACGTGGGGCCAACTTGCCTTTGATACCGAAACGTTGGGTTCCCTTCAGAGGAGTAACCCGAAGGTAAGCCTTCTCATCCAGATTGTAGCTCTCTTGCCTATGATGACCATCATAGTAGCTTTTCTGACGAGACTGGGCTGCTTTCAATTGATCACGAACAATGCGAACTTGCTCTTCTGCTTCCTTGATCATATCCGGTCCAAAGAATTGTCTTTCACCGGTTTCTGACCAGTTTAGTGGTGTTCGACATCGTCGTCCATAAAGGATTTCAAAAGGAGCCATGTTCAGACTAGATTGAAAACTATTGTTATAAGCAAATTCGGCAAATGGAAGAGAATTCTCCCAATTCTTTCCGAATGAGATAACACAAGCTCTGAGCATGTCTTCAAGAATTTGGTTAACCCTTTCGACTTGACCGCTAGACTGAGGATGGAAAGCTGTACTAAAGGATAGATGAGTTCCCATAGCACGTTGGAAGCTTCCCCAAAATCTAGAGGTGAAAAGGCTACCACGATCAGAATTGATTTCCAAAGGAACACCATGAAGGGATACAATTCTAGAGATGTACAAGTCTGCTAACTGGCTAGCAGTTATAGACTCGCGAACCGGAAGGAAGTGAGCAACTTTGGAAAGCCTATCTATGACAACGAAGATGGCATTGTTTCCTTTCTGGGTTCTTGGAAAGCTGGTGATGAAATCCATACCGACTTTGTCCCATTTCCACTCGGGAATAGACAAAGGTTGAAGTGTACCAGCAGGTCTTTGATGTTCTGCCTTAATGCGACGACAAACATCACATTCGGCGACAAATTGAGCAATGTCTCTCTTCATCCTAGTCCACCAAAATCTCTGGCGTAGATCTCGGTACATTTTTGTGCTACCGGGATGAATTGAGAGGGGTGTGTCATGGGCTTCTTTGAGGATGAGTTGCCTTAGATCTCTATTCTTAGGTACTACCAAACGATTGCCAAAGAATACCGTCCCTTTACTATCTGTGGAGAAACATTTAGCAACTCTGCTAGCAATGTTCTCTATAATCCGGCGAACACCTCGTGCACGCCTTTGGGCAACTATGATTTGATCCTCAAGAGTTGGTTTCGCCACCAAGGTAGAAAGATAGCCATGAGGAACAATTTCAAGGTTGAGCTTGCGAAAGTCCTCATGAAGAAGTGGTTGATACTGCTGTAACATGAGGTTGTTACAGTACGACTTACGACTTAGTGCATCAGCCATGACATTGGCTTTGCCTAGGGTGTAAGAAATTCCTACGTCGTAATCTTTTATCAACTCAATCCAGCGTCTTTGCCTGAGATTAAGATCTGGCTGGGTGAAAATATATTTGAGGCTTTGGTGGTCGGAATAAATCTCACAACGATTACCAAGGAGGTAATGTCGCCAAGTTGTTAGGGCATGAACTACGGCAGCGAGTTCAAGGTCATGGGTAGGATAATTCTCTTCATGTGGCCGCAACTAGCGTAAAGCATAAGCTACCACATGTCGATCTTGCAGAAGTATGCATCCTAACCCTTGCCGTGATGCGTCACAATAGATCTCGAAATCCTTTTTGGTGTCTGGAGGTGCAAGTACGGGTGCAGAAGTCAATCTTCTTTTTAGCTCTTGAAAGCTTTCCTCGCACTTGGGTGTCCATAGGAATTTCTTATCTTTCTTGAGGAGTTCAGTTAGAGGCTTTGCAAATTTAGAAAAGTTCTCGACGAAGCGACGGCAATAGCTGGCTAGGCCAAGAAAACTTCTAACTTGCTTAACCGATTCAGGTGGAGTCCAGTCAAGGACGGCCTGAACTCTCTCGGGATTCACAGCAATGCCTTTTGCAGAAATCACGTGGCCTAAGTAGGTCACTTCTGGTAGCCAGAATTCACACTTGGAGAATTTAGCGTACAGGCGATGCTCTCTAAGCTTCATCAATACCAGCCTTAAGTGTTCGGCATGATCTCCTTCGTTCTTCGAGTAGATGAGAATATCATCGAGATAAACCACAACAAATTTATCTAGATACTCCATGAAGATCGAATACATCAAGCGTGAGAATGTGGCGGGGGCATTGGTTAAACCAAAGGACATGACGGTGTACTCGTAAAGACCATAACGAGTAGTAAAAGCCGTTTTGGGAATGTCTTCGTTTCGGATTCTGATCTGATGATAACCTAATCTCAAATCCATCTTGGAGAAGACGGAGGATCCTGCAAGTTGATCATAAAGATCATTGATCCTGGGCAGTGGGTATTTGTTCTTTATCGTCGCTAAATTTAGCGGGCGATAGTCTACGCACATCCTTTCTGTTCCATCTTTCTTCTTTACGAACAGAACGGGGCAACCCCATGGCGATGAGCTAGGGCGGATGAAGCCTTTTGCCAACGAAGCATCAAGTTGGGTTTTTAGCTCAGCTAACTCATGTGGGGCCATCTTATATGGGCGTTTGGAAATTGGTGCGGTTCCGAGAACAAGATCCACTATAAACTCTACACACCTGTCGGGTGGCTAGGTTTAAGGGGTTGGATCTCTGGATAGCTTCCTAGAGGATGACCAAGGTTTACTAGGGGCTACAACAGATATGTCAGAGTAGTAAAGTACCCCAACACGATAGTCAGTGTGGTTCTTCTCGCTAGAAGACATCTAAAGTGGAAGGAAGAGTTGCAATTGAAACACTATAGGTTTCTAGAAGAAAACCTACATCAAACTCTATGGAACTGTCGGGCATGCCACCTAGAAGTTCTTCTGGAAGAACATCCGAAATAGAGGGGAAAGATTTTGCAAATGCATCAGATTATGAAGAAACCTGGAATGACTCGGACAGCATAACGGCTGTAATTGCAAGAAAACAATTTCTTCCAACATGGAAACAGCACTTACATACGATGTAGTAAAACAGGGAGCATAACCACTCTAACAAACCGATCACAACTTTCCTACGGCTATAAGGAAGCAAACAACGAGATGTGCTAATCAGACAGAGGAGAGCCTAGAACTATCTTCCCATAGAATAAGATAAGGGTGACCCAGAACTCAGAACGAAGGGGTAAGGAGAAAAAAGAAGCCTTACGTTGTTCCCTTATATACCCAGAGTAATTATATAACTATAGAATGCTAGACTCGACTTCGGTCAAGGCTACTAGTCCTACAATCAGTCCTGCTCTGATACCAAGTCTGTCGGGACCCGGGGTTAGCGTATGCAAGTACAGTTAAGACATAGTCATATGGAGAGCCGAGAACCGCACCCACTTGTCTAAGCAGACAAGGCCAAGCACTGAACATTCTCGGAAAGCATCGTACGTGAGGGGCATCCCATCCAGGCCGGATGATCAACTGAGATGGGTCCTCATCGTCCGCACACAAGTCAAATGATATGGGTGGTGAACTCCCATATTCAAAGACAAGTCGCCTCAACCATACTACCGACTATCTCCAAACTCTTACATAGACTTACTCCAGCCCGATCACTTAGTCGGGGTCTAGGGCGGGCTCGATCATACCACAAAGTGTGCACGAGACGGAGTCTCGAGCAATCGCATCGCGATGCCCCAAGCTGCGCACATCTAAGGGCCACTTGGTGTATGAAAGACCGCCAGCCAGAACACAACTAAGGTCTCGAAAACCCATACAAAGACATGCATGTTATAAACATACACGCAGCACACATGCTTTGTATGAACAGCAGGTACCATTGCAATTCTCTACAAAGTGTACATTTTATTTATAACTCTTATAGAGTACAAAAAGAGATCACATACATGTGATCCAACATTACAACACAGGCGGAAGCAAATTATGTCTGAGTACAGACAAGTTTAACAAATGGCTTAAGAAGCCTTATTTAAACACAAAGCGCTCCACGAGGGAACCAGTCTGCTGACTGGGACTAGACTAGTTTAACTTCAGTCGTCTAGCTCGATGAAGAAGCCACCTTCGGGGTCAGTGGCGTCATCTAAAACATAGATTAAGAAAACGTGAGTACAAAGGCGTACTCAGCAAGACTTACATAGGAGCTATACTACTCATGCATATGTATCAAGGTAAAGGGAGGTGGGGTTCACTTGCAGAAATGCCAGCTTTGACTTGGCTAATCCTGAACTACGAGTACCAGACTTTGAGGTAAGAAGCGTACACGAGTCCACTACTTTCACCAACCAATACACCACTATGGTGCCTTCATCGACTTCCCCACGAGGAAGCACGCCATAGCACTCACACTTATCTTGGTGTGTTTTAGAAGTATCCGGTTCAAGTTGTCTAATAATCAAGCTAAGCTTTCCAAGCAGTCCATAACCGCGGACGCGGCTATTCGAATAGTTTTGTTAACCTTGCAAGGGTGTACCGCTACACACACATGACCATCATTTACCTCCTTTGTACTCGACACCATTCAAGGGGTGCCGGCGAGGATGCTCACCACAACTGTTACCTCATAGCCTATCTAGTCCGAGAAAGCCGCCTACTTGGGTTGGTTACCACTATCGTGAACCCGACCGGTTTACCGAAGTGGACCCAAGCGATGTGTGCGTGGTGCATAAGCCGGTCTCGGGTGAGCCGTTCTCTCACTTAGCATCCAGGCCACAAGCCTAACAGAACTCCGAACTACTGCGACATCTGGACATCGAAAGGGATGAGTTAATAGGTTGAGAGGGGTCAGTGAGCCCAATGTGTGGTTGTACTCTTCATCTTGGATCACCACACAAGAACTCGTACTAGGGCGGTGTTCAACGAGACAACCCACTGTGTACTCCTACACAGCCTCTCATCGTTCACCTTGTATTAGGGTCGATTCACCAACACTTTTCTACCATCATCAACATGATCACTACCATCCCGACTCACATCACAGTAACAACATGGTATCATACTAAGCATGCAATAAGCAGTAGCATTGCAGGGGTTACATGATATCATTCAAATCCTACATTTGCTAGGATTATGGTTTGCTTACTACTGTGACAAAAGATAGGTCATGCAAAGGAATGGGTTCATCTATGCGGTAGAATCGTAACATGGTGATCATCCTAAACAATGCATAAGCAAGACATGAGAGGGAAGTGGGATTTTATCGACATGATCAATGGGGGTTTGCTTGCCTTGCTGACGAGGTTCGGGTTCTGGATCTTCAGCGAAGGGGGTGACCTCTTGCTCCGGTTCCACCTCTACTCGACAAACAAAGCACGAAGTAGCAATCAATATGAATGAAATGCTCAAGCACATGATTGAATGTTTAAAACTTGAAGTATAAGTTTTGATGTGTGTGAGGCAATTCCATTTAAGTGGAGTATATTGCATTTGAAATGCAATTTCAAAATCCACATTTGAATTTAACTTAGCCAAGTTGAATGTGACATAGTTTGATCATTTTGAATCAACATCAAATGTGTATGATATGCCTCTGAAGTGTGGTTGAATTACATCATAATTCCATGGTCCAAGTAGCAAAAGCGTTTGGTTTGAATTTGAATTAAATTCAAATAAACCAAATGACATATGCTACTGGTCCCATTTTAAATTCAACTCAAACAGAGTTGAAAGTTGCATATTTGGAAAGATAATTTTCTCCTGATCATTTTTCATATATTATTTGTCCAATTTGGAGTTAATATGAATTTTCTATGAATTTCCAAAGTTTGGGGTATTTTCTGGAATTTCTCGAATTCTTTTTAATTAGAAAGGCTTTTATTGCGCCAGCACTGCATCAGCATGACGTAAGGGGGGTTTTGACCCCGGTCAAACTGACCAGTGGGCCAGGGCTGTCAGCCTCTCATCTAATTTCCCTGTTAGATTAATCTAACAGAGAGGATTAGAGGGGGCTGGGCCCACCTGTAAGTGACCCAGGGGGTTTGGTTTAGTGGCTAAACACCCCGGCCACGTCAGGCTTGCCGGCGGCTAGCCGCCGGTGGCCACCAGTGCGGCGGCGCTGCACGGGGAGAGCACTCCCATGGTCCAAATCACGCGCTTCGACCACTGAGACGAAGCTCTCGGTGTCGCGCGTCGATTGAGACCGAAAGGGGAGGTGGGGAGGCCCTGTAGGCATGCCGGCGTAGAGCTTTGGCGGCGGCGGTGCTACTGGCTAGAGGCCGAACTCGATACAGAGCTCCAAATGGCGCGTGGTTGGGTGCGTTCGAAGCCACGGAGCACGGGGAACGCAAAGGACAAGGTAGCGGGGTCGATGGCTTAACGGTTGCTCGCCGACGACGAGAACGGCGGCGCTGCACTTCGGTGTTCATGGCGAATGACGACAGAGAGCGAGAGGGAGACCACGGAGTAGTTCTAGCGAACTAGGAGCTCACCGTGAATCCAACTGAAGCGGTGGCGAAGTCGGAGGAGCTCGGGGTTGGCCGGAATTGAAGGGAGTTCACGGCGGCTCCGGCGATGAAGATGTTGAAGCTCACGTCGTCTGATTTGGCGTTGAGCTTCGATTGACTTGGGGGAACGACGGAGTCGACGGTGCTGGAGCGACTAGACACGGCGGCAAGGCTGGAGGAGCTCAGTCGCCACGTCGGTGCACTGCCGCGCCGGGCTAGGGTTTCTGCGGCGGAGCGATTTCTTCGCGGGGAGAAGAACCAGAGGGCGAGGAAGGGGAAAGTGAGGCGCGGGGCGTCTCCTGGTGTGATAAGGACGCCTGGGGAGGCCTGGAAGCTTGAAGACGTCGCCGTGGCGTCCACGGCGTCGGCGCCGCGCCACCGAGCTGCTTGGCAGCGCGGGGTGGAAGACGACAAGGGGGGCTTCGCGGGCTGGGCCGGCTGGAGAGGTGGGCCTTGCCCCTGGCGAGAGGTAAGTCCTTTTCCTTTTTCTGTTTAATCTTTCCTTTCTGTTTTTCTGTATATTTGTTTTGACTTTGGTAAAAATACCAAATCACTTTATTAAATGCTGAAAACTTTTATGTGGCCTCATAATAATATAGACTAGCCACTTATAAACTTTCAACATTTTTAAAATTCAAAATATTTGAATTTTAAATCAAATAGGGGTATTTCATTAATTCCAAGGCACTGTTTGAATATTTGAAAAATCTATGAGCATGGGATGGGTCCCACATCACTTGAAATGTGATCACACTCATTTATAAGACTTTTCAAAACTCTAACATGAATTTTTGGAAAATATTTTTATCTGGCCTTTTGAATTAATTCATCTGGGGGGTGTTCCTTCTCCCATTTGGATTTTGAAGTTGATTTCCAAGATTTCTTTTGAAAATTTGACATGATGCAAGGTCACTTTGATCCTAGCACATTACCTAACAGAGGGTTTTGACAACTCGCCCCCACTCAACAGAATCTCGTCCCGAGATTCAGAAGTTTGCGGGAGGAAGGTGGGGTACTCGTTAGTGAGATGGTCTTCTCTTTCCCACGTAGCTTCTCTTTCAGAGTGGTGTGACCATTGCACTTTCAGAAATCTAATCTTCTGACGACGAGTGACACGCTCTGCTGAATCAAGAATACGAACGGGGTATTCTCGATAAGAAAGGTCATCTTGGAGATCAAGCGTTTCATGGTCGACTTCGCGGATGGGGTCCTTGAAGCAACGCCTGAGTTGGGACACATGGAATACATCGTGTACTCGGGAAAGGTGCGGGGGTAGTTCAAGTTGGTAGGCAACTTCTCCACGTTTAGCAATAATGCGGAAAGGTCCGATGTAACGTGGGGCCAACTTGCCTTTGATACCGAAACGTTGGGTTCCCTTCAGAGGAGTAACCCGAAGGTAAGCCTTCTCATCCAGATTGTAGCTCTCTTGCCTATGATGACGATCATAGTAGCTTTTCTGACGAGACTGGGCTGCTTTCAATTGATCACGAACAATGCGAACTTGCTCTTCTGCTTCCTTGATCATATCCGGTCCAAAGAATTGTCTTTCACCGGTTTCTGACCAGTTTAGTGGTGTTCGACATCGTCGTCCATAAAGGATTTCAAAAGGAGCCATGTTCAGACTAGATTGAAAACTATTGTTATAAGCAAATTCGGCAAATGGAAGAGAATTCTCCCAATTCTTTCCGAATGAGATAACACAAGCTCTGAGCATGTCTTCAAGAATTTGGTTAACCCTTTCGACTTGACCGCTAGACTGAGGATGGAAAGCTGTACTAAAGGATAGATGAGTTCCCATAGCACGTTGGAAGCTTCCCCAAAATCTAGAGGTGAAAAGGCTACCACGATCAGAATTGATTTCCAAAGGAACACCATGAAGGGATACAATTCTAGAGATGTACAAGTCTGCTAACTGGCTAGCAGTTATAGACTCGCGAACCGGAAGGAAGTGAGCAACTTTGGAAAGCCTATCTATGACAACGAAGATGGCATTGTTTCCTTTCTGGGTTCTTGGAAAGCTGGTGATGAAATCCATACCGACTTTGTCCCATTTCCACTCGGGAATAGACAAAGGTTGAAGTGTACCAGCAGGTCTTTGATGTTCTGCCTTAATGCGACGACAAACATCACATTCGGCGACAAATTGAGCAATGTCTCTCTTCATCCTAGTCCACCAAAATCTCTGGCGTAGATCTCGGTACATTTTTGTGCTACCGGGATGAATTGAGAGGGGTGTGTCATGGGCTTCTTTGAGGATGAGTTGCCTTAGATCTCTATTCTTAGGTACTACCAAACGATTGCCAAAGAATACCGTCCCTTTACTATCTGTGGAGAAACATTTAGCAACTCTGCTAGCAATGTTCTCTATAATCCGGCGAACACCTCGTGCACGCCTTTGGGCAACTATGATTTGATCCTCAAGAGTTGGTTTCGCCACCAAGGTAGAAAGATAGCCATGAGGAACAATTTCAAGGTTGAGCTTGCGAAAGTCCTCATGAAGAAGTGGTTGATACTGCTGTAACATGAGGTTGTTACAGTACGACTTACGACTTAGTGCATCAGCCATGACATTGGCTTTGCCTGGGGTGTAAGAAATTCCTACGTCGTAATCTTTTATCAACTCAATCCAGCGTCTTTGCCTGAGATTAAGATCTGGCTGGGTGAAAATATATTTGAGGCTTTGGTGGTCGGAATAAATCTCACAACGATTACCAAGGAGGTAATGTCGCCAAGTTGTTAGGGCATGAACTACGGCAGCGAGTTCAAGGTCATGGGTAGGATAATTCTCTTTATGTGGCCGCAACTGGCGTGAAGCATAAGCTACCACATGTCGATCTTGCAGAAGTATGCATCCTAACCCTTGCTGTGATGCGTCACAATAGATCTCGAAATCCTTTTTGGTGTCTGGAGGTGCAAGTACGGGTGCAGAAGTCAATCTTCTTTTTAGCTCTTGAAAGCTTTCCTCGCACTTGGGAGTCCATAGGAATTTCTTATCTTTCTTGAGGAGTTCAGTTAGAGGCTTTGCAACTTTAGAAAAGTTCTCGACGAAGCGACGACAATAGCTGGCTAGGCCAAGAAAACTTCTAACTTGCTTAACCGATTCAGGTGGAGTCCAGTCAAGGACGGCCTGAACTCTCTCGGGATTCACAGCAATGCCTTTTGCAGAAATCACGTGGCCTAAGTAGGTCACTTCTGGTAGCCAGAATTCACACTTGGAGAATTTAGCGTACAGGCGATGCTCTCTAAGCTTCATCAATACCAGCCTTAAGTGTTCGGCATGATCTCCTTCGTTCTTCGAGTAGATGAGAATATCATCGAGATAAACCACAACAAATTTATCTAGATACTCCATGAAGATCGAATACATCAAGCGTGAGAATGTGGCGGGGGCATTGGTTAAACCAAAGGACATGACGGTGTACTCGTAAAGACCATAACGAGTAGTAAAAGCCGTTTTGGGAATGTCTTCGTTTCGGATTCTGATCTGATGATAACCTAATCTCAAATCCATCTTGGAGAAGACGGAGGATCCTGCAAGTTGATCATAAAGATCATTGATCCTGGGCAGTGGGTATTTGTTCTTTATCGTCGCTAAATTTAGCGGGCGATAGTCTACGCACATCCTTTCTGTTCCATCTTTCTTCTTTACGAACAGAACGGGGCAACCCCATGGCGATGAGCTAGGGCGGATGAAGCCTTTTGCCAACGAAGCATCAAGTTGGGTTTTTAGCTCAGCTAACTCATGTGGGGCCATCTTATATGGGCGTTTGGAAATTGGTGCGGTTCCGAGAACAAGATCCACTATAAACTCTACACACCTGTCGGGTGGCTAGGTTTAAGGGGTTGGATCTCTGGATAGCTTCCTAGAGGATGACCAAGGTTTACTAGGGGCTACAACAGATATGTCAGAGTAGTAAAGTACCCCAACACGATAGTCAGTGTGGTTCTTCTCGCTAGAAGACATCTAAAGTGGAAGGAAGAGTTGCAATTGAAACACTATAGGTTTCTAGAAGAAAACCTACATCAAACTCTATGGAACTGTCGGGCATGCCACCTAGAAGTTCTTCTGGAAGAACATCCGAAATAGAGGGGAAAGATTTTGCAAATGCATCAGATTATGAAGAAACCTGGAATGACTCGGACAGCATAACGGCTGTAATTGCAAGAAAACAATTTCTTCCAACATGGAAACAGCACTTACATACGATGTAGTAAAACAGGGAGCATAACCACTCTAACAAACCGATCACAACTTTCCTACGGCTATAAGGAAGCAAACAACGAGATGTGCTAATCAGACAGAGGAGAGCCTAGAACTATCTTCCCATAGAATAAGATAAGGGTGACCCAGAACTCAGAACGAAGGGGTAAGGAGAAAAAAGAAGCCTTACGTTGTTCCCTTATATACCCAGAGTAATTATATAACTATAGAATGCTAGACTCGACTTCGGTCAAGGCTACTAGTCCTACAATCAGTCCTGCTCTGATACCAAGTCTGTCGGGACCCGGGGTTAGCGTATGCAAGTACAGTTAAGACATAGTCATATGGAGAGCCGAGAACCGCACCCACTTGTCTAAGCAGACAAGGCCAAGCACTGAACATTCTCGGAAAGCATCGTACGTGAGGGGCATCCCATCCAGGCCGGATGATCAACTGAGATGGGTCCTCATCGTCCGCACACAAGTCAAATTATATGGGTGGTGAACTCCCATATTCAAAGACAAGTCGCCTCAACCATACTACCGACTATCTCCAAACTCTTACATAGACTTACTCCAGCCCGATCACTTAGTCGGGGTCTAGGGCGGGCTCGATCATACCACAAAGTGTGCACGAGACGGAGTCTCGAGCAATCGCATCGCGATGCCCCAAGCTGCGCACATCTAAGGGCCACTTGGTGTATGAAAGACCGCCAGCCAGAACACAACTAAGGTCTCGAAAACCCATACAAAGACATGCATGTTATAAACATACACGCAGCACACATGCTTTGTATGAACAGCAGGTACCATTGCAATTCTCTACAAAGTGTACATTTTATTTATAACTCTTATAGAGTACAAAAAGAGATCACATACATGTGATCCAACATTACAACACAGGCGGAAGCAAATTATGTCTGAGTACAGACAAGTTTAACAAATGGCTTAAGAAGCCTTATTTAAACACAAAGCGCTCCACGAGGGAACCAGTCTGCTGACTGGGACTAGACTAGTTTAACTTCAGTCGTCTAGCTCGATGAAGAAGCCACCTTCGGGGTCAGTGGCGTCATCTAAAACATAGATTAAGAAAACGTGAGTACAAAGGCGTACTCAGCAAGACTTACATAGGAGCTATACTACTCATGCATATGTATCAAGGTAAAGGGAGGTGGGGTTCACTTGCAGAAATGCCAGCTTTGACTTGGCTAATCCTGAACTACGAGTACCAGACTTTGAGGTAAGAAGCGTACACGAGTCCACTACTTTCACCAACCAATACACCACTATGGTGCCTTCATCGACTTCCCCACGAGGAAGCACGCCATAGCACTCACACTTATCTTGGTGTGTTTTAGAAGTATCCGGTTCAAGTTGTCTAATAATCAAGCTAAGCTTTCCAAGCAGTCCATAACCGCGGACGCGGCTATTCGAATAGTTTTGTTAACCTTGCAAGGGTGTACCGCTACACACACATGACCATCATTTACCTCCTTTGTACTCGACACCATTCAAGGGGTGCCGGCGAGGATGCTCACCACAACTGTTACCTCATAGCCTATCTAGTCCGAGAAAGCCGCCTACTTGGGTTGGTTACCACTATCGTGAACCCGACCGGTTTACCGAAGTGGACCCAAGCGATGTGTGCGTGGTGCATAAGCCGGTCTCGGGTGAGCCGTTCTCTCACTTAGCATCCAGGCCACAAGCCTAACAGAACTCCGAACTACTGCGACATCTGGACATCGAAAGGGATGAGTTAATAGGTTGAGAGGGGTCAGTGAGCCCAATGTGTGGTTGTACTCTTCATCTTGGATCACCACACAAGAACTCGTACTAGGGCGGTGTTCAACGAGACAACCCACTGTGTACTCCTACACAGCCTCTCATCGTTCACCTTGTATTAGGGTCGATTCACCAACACTTTTCTACCATCATCAACATGATCACTACCATCCCGACTCACATCACAGTAACAACATGGTATCATACTAAGCATGCAATAAGCAGTAGCATTGCAGGGGTTACATGATATCATTCAAATCCTACATTTGCTAGGATTATGGTTTGCTTACTACTGTGACAAAAGATAGGTCATGCAAAGGAATGGGTTCATCTATGCGGTAGAATCGTAACATGGTGATCATCCTAAACAATGCATAAGCAAGACATGAGAGGGAAGTGGGATTTTATCGACATGATCAATGGGGGTTTGCTTGCCTTGCTGACGAGGTTCGGGTTCTGGATCTTCAGCGAAGGGGGTGACCTCTTGCTCCGGTTCCACCTCTACTCGACAAACAAAGCACGAAGTAGCAATCAATATGAATGAAATGCTCAAGCACATGATTGAATGTTTAAAACTTGAAGTATAAGTTTTGATGTGTGTGAGGCAATTCCATTTAAGTGGAGTATATTGCATTTGAAATGCAATTTCAAAATCCACATTTGAATTTAACTTAGCCAAGTTGAATGTGACATAGTTTGATCATTTTGAATCAACATCAAATGTGTATGATATGCCTCTGAAGTGTGGTTGAATTACATCATAATTCCATGGTCCAAGTAGCAAAAGCGTTTGGTTTGAATTTGAATTAAATTCAAATAAACCAAATGACATATGCTACTGGTCCCATTTTAAATTCAACTCAAACAGAGTTGAAAGTTGCATATTTGGAAAGATAATTTTCTCCTGATCATTTTTCATATATTATTTGTCCAATTTGGAGTTAATATGAATTTTCTATGAATTTCCAAAGTTTGGGGTATTTTCTGGAATTTCTCGAATTCTTTTTAATTAGAAAGGCTTTTATTGCGCCAGCACTGCATCAGCATGACGTAAGGGGGGTTTTGACCCCGGTCAAACTGACCAGTGGGCCAGGGCTGTCAGCCTCTCATCTAATTTCCCTGTTAGATTAATCTAACAGAGAGGATTAGAGGGGGCTGGGCCCACCTGTAAGTGACCCAGGGGGTTTGGTTTAGTGGCTAAACACCCCGGCCACGTCAGGCTTGCCGGCGGCTAGCCGCCGGTGGCCACCAGTGCGGCGGCGCTGCACGGGGAGAGCGCTCCCATGGTCCAAATCACGCGCTTCGACCACTGAGACGAAGCTCTCGGTGTCGCGCGTCGATTGAGACCGAAAGGGGAGGTGGGGAGGCCCTGTAGGCATGCCGGCGTAGAGCTTTGGCGGCGGCGGTGCTACTGGCTAGAGGCCGAACTCGATACAGAGCTCCAAATGGCGCGTGGTTGGGTGCGTTCGAAGCCACGGAGCACGGGGAACGCAAAGGACAAGGTAGCGGGGTCGATGGCTTAACGGTTGCTCGCCGACGACGAGCACGGCGGCGCTGCACTTCGGTGTTCATGGCGAATGACGACAGAGAGCGAGAGGGAGACCACGGAGTAGTTCTAGCGAACTGGGAGCTCACCGTGAATCCAACTGAAGCGGTGGCGAAGTCGGAGGAGCTCGGGGTTGGCCGGAATTGAAGGGAGTTCACGGCGGCTCCGGCGATGAAGATGTTGAAGCTCACGTCGTCTGATTTGGCGTTGAGCTTCGATTGACTTGGGGGAACGACGGAGTCGACGGTGCTGGAGCGACTAGACACGGCGGCAAGGCTGGAGGAGCTCAGTCGCCACGTCGGTGCACTGCCGCGCCGGGCTAGGGTTTCTGCGGCGGAGCGATTTCTTCGCGGGGAGAAGAACCAGAGGGCGAGGAAGGGGAAAGTGAGGCGCGGGGCGTCTCCTGGTGTGATAAGGACGCCTGGGGAGGCCTGGAAGCTTGAAGACGTCGCCGTGGCGTCCACGGCGTCGGCGCCGCGCCACCGAGCTGCTTGGCAGCGCGGGGTGGAAGACGACAAGGGGGGCTTCGCGGGCTGGGCCGGCTGGAGAGGTGGGCCTTGCCCCTGGCGAGAGGTAAGTCCTTTTCCTTTTTCTGTTTAATCTTTCCTTTCTGTTTTTCTGTATATTTGTTTTGACTTTGGTAAAAATACCAAATCACTTTATTAAATGCTGAAAACTTTTATGTGGCCTCATAATAATATAGACTAGCCACTTATAAACTTTCAACATTTTTAAAATTCAAAATATTTGAATTTTAAATCAAATAGGGGTATTTCATTAATTCCAAGGCACTGTTTGAATATTTGAAAAATCTATGAGCATGGGATGGGTCCCACATCACTTGAAATGTGATCACACTCATTTATAAGACTTTTCAAAACTCTAACATGAATTTTTGGAAAATATTTTTATCTGGCCTTTTGAATTAATTCATCTGGGGGGTGTTCCTTCTCCCATTTGGATTTTGAAGTTGATTTCCAAGATTTCTTTTGAAAATTTGACATGATGCAAGGTCACTTTGATCCTAGCACATTACCTAACAGAGGGTTTTGACAACTCGCCCCCACTCAACAGAATCTCGTCCCGAGATTCAGAAGTTTGCGGGAGGAAGGTGGGGTACTCGTTAGTGAGACGGTCTTCTCTTTCCCACGTAGCTTCTCTTTCAGAGTGGTGTGACCATTGCACTTTCAGAAATCTAATCTTCTGACGACGAGTGACACGCTCTGCTGAATCAAGAATACGAACGGGGTATTCTCGATAAGAAAGGTCATCTTGGAGATCAAGCGTTTCATGGTCGACTTCGCGGATGGGGTCCTTGAAGCAACGCCTGAGTTGGGACACATGGAATACATCGTGTACTCGGGAAAGGTGCGGGGGTAGTTCAAGTTGGTAGGCAACTTCTCCACGTTTAGCAATAATGCGGAAAGGTCCGATGTAACGTGGGGCCAACTTGCCTTTGATACCGAAACGTTGGGTTCCCTTCAGAGGAGTAACCCGAAGGTAAGCCTTCTCATCCAGATTGTAGCTCTCTTGCCTATGATGACCATCATAGTAGCTTTTCTGACGAGACTGGGATGCTTTCAATTGATCACGAACAATGCGAACTTGCTCTTCTGCTTCCTTGATCATATCCGGTCCAAAGAATTGTCTTTCACCGGTTTCTGACCAGTTTAGTGGTGTTCGACATCGTCGTCCATAAAGGATTTCAAAAGGAGCCATGTTCAGACTAGATTGAAAACTATTGTTATAAGCAAATTCGGCAAATGGAAGAGAATTCTCCCAATTCTTTCCGAATGAGATAACACAAGCTCTGAGCATGTCTTCAAGAATTTGGTTAACCCTTTCGACTTGACCGCTAGACTGAGGATGGAAAGCTGTACTAAAGGATAGATGAGTTCCCATAGCACGTTGGAAGCTTCCCCAAAATCTAGAGGTGAAAAGGCTACCACGATCAGAATTGATTTCCAAAGGAACACCATGAAGGGATACAATTCTAGAGATGTACAAGTCTGCTAACTGGCTAGCAGTTATAGACTCGCGAACCGGAAGGAAGTGAGCAACTTTGGAAAGCCTATCTATGACAACGAAGATGGCATTGTTTCCTTTCTGGGTTCTTGGAAAGCTGGTGATGAAATCCATACCGACTTTGTCCCATTTCCACTCGGGAATAGACAAAGGTTGAAGTGTACCAGCAGGTCTTTGATGTTCTGCCTTAATGCGACGACAAACATCACATTCGGCGACAAATTGAGCAATGTCTCTCTTCATCCTAGTCCACCAAAATCTCTGGCGTAGATCTCGGTACATTTTTGTGCTACCGGGATGAATTGAGAGGGGTGTGTCATGGGCTTCTTTGAGGATGAGTTGCCTTAGATCTCTATTCTTAGGTACTACCAAACGATTGCCAAAGAATACCGTCCCTTTACTATCTGTGGAGAAACATTTAGCAACTCTGCTAGCAATGTTCTCTATAATCCGGCGAACACCTCGTGCACGCCTTTGGGCAACTATGATTTGATCCTCAAGAGTTGGTTTCGCCACCAAGGTAGAAAGATAGCCATGAGGAACAATTTCAAGGTTGAGCTTGCGAAAGTCCTCATGAAGAAGTGGTTGATACTGCTGTAACATGAGGTTGTTACAGTACGACTTACGACTTAGTGCATCAGCCATGACATTGGCTTTGCCTGGGGTGTAAGAAATTCCTACGTCGTAATCTTTTATCAACTCAATCCAGCGTCTTTGCCTGAGATTAAGATCTGGCTGGGTGAAAATATATTTGAGGCTTTGGTGGTCGGAATAAATCTCACAACGATTACCAAGGAGGTAATGTCGCCAAGTTGTTAGGGCATGAACTACGGCAGCGAGTTCAAGGTCATGGGTAGGATAATTCTCTTTATGTGGCCGCAACTGGCGTGAAGCATAAGCTACCACATGTCGATCTTGCAGAAGTATGCATCCTAACCCTTGCTGTGATGCGTCACAATAGATCTCGAAATCCTTTTTGGTGTCTGGAGGTGCAAGTACGGGTGCAGAAGTCAATCTTCTTTTTAGCTCTTGAAAGCTTTCCTCGCACTTGGGAGTCCATAGGAATTTCTTATCTTTCTTGAGGAGTTCAGTTAGAGGCTTTGCAACTTTAGAAAAGTTCTCGACGAAGCGACGACAATAGCTGGCTAGGCCAAGAAAACTTCTAACTTGCTTAACCGATTCAGGTGGAGTCCAGTCAAGGACGGCCTGAACTCTCTCGGGATTCACAGCAATGCCTTTTGCAGAAATCACGTGGCCTAAGTAGGTCACTTCTGGTAGCCAGAATTCACACTTGGAGAATTTAGCGTACAGGCGATGCTCTCTAAGCTTCATCAATACCAGCCTTAAGTGTTCGGCATGATCTCCTTCGTTCTTCGAGTAGATGAGAATATCATCGAGATAAACCACAACAAATTTATCTAGATACTCCATGAAGATCGAATACATCAAGCGTGAGAATGTGGCGGGGGCATTGGTTAAACCAAAGGACATGACGGTGTACTCGTAAAGACCATAACGAGTAGTAAAAGCCGTTTTGGGAATGTCTTCGTTTCGGATTCTGATCTGATGATAACCTAATCTCAAATCCATCTTGGAGAAGACGGAGGATCCTGCAAGTTGATCATAAAGATCATTGATCCTGGGCAGTGGGTATTTGTTCTTTATCGTCGCTAAATTTAGCGGGCGATAGTCTACGCACATCCTTTCTGTTCCATCTTTCTTCTTTACGAACAGAACGGGGCAACCCCATGGCGATGAGCTAGGGCGGATGAAGCCTTTTGCCAACGAAGCATCAAGTTGGGTTTTTAGCTCAGCTAACTCATGTGGGGCCATCTTATATGGGCGTTTGGAAATTGGTGCGGTTCCGAGAACAAGATCCACTATAAACTCTACACACCTGTCGGGTGGCTAGGTTTAAGGGGTTGGATCTCTGGATAGCTTCCTAGAGGATGACCAAGGTTTACTAGGGGCTACAACAGATATGTCAGAGTAGTAAAGTACCCCAACACGATAGTCAGTGTGGTTCTTCTCGCTAGAAGACATCTAAAGTGGAAGGAAGAGTTGCAATTGAAACACTATAGGTTTCTAGAAGAAAACCTACATCAAACTCTATGGAACTGTCGGGCATGCCACCTAGAAGTTCTTCTGGAAGAACATCCGAAATAGAGGGGAAAGATTTTGCAAATGCATCAGATTATGAAGAAACCTGGAATGACTCGGACAGCATAACGGCTGTAATTGCAAGAAAACAATTTCTTCCAACATGGAAACAGCACTTACATACGATGTAGTAAAACAGGGAGCATAACCACTCTAACAAACCGATCACAACTTTCCTACGGCTATAAGGAAGCAAACAACGAGATGTGCTAATCAGACAGAGGAGAGCCTAGAACTATCTTCCCATAGAATAAGATAAGGGTGACCCAGAACTCAGAACGAAGGGGTAAGGAGAAAAAAGAAGCCTTACGTTGTTCCCTTATATACCCAGAGTAATTATATAACTATAGAATGCTAGACTCGACTTCGGTCAAGGCTACTAGTCCTACAATCAGTCCTGCTCTGATACCAAGTCTGTCGGGACCCGGGGTTAGCGTATGCAAGTACAGTTAAGACATAGTCATATGGAGAGCCGAGAACCGCACCCACTTGTCTAAGCAGACAAGGCCAAGCACTGAACATTCTCGGAAAGCATCGTACGTGAGGGGCATCCCATCCAGGCCGGATGATCAACTGAGATGGGTCCTCATCGTCCGCACACAAGTCAAATTATATGGGTGGTGAACTCCCATATTCAAAGACAAGTCGCCTCAACCATACTACCGACTATCTCCAAACTCTTACATAGACTTACTCCAGCCCGATCACTTAGTCGGGGTCTAGGGCGGGCTCGATCATACCACAAAGTGTGCACGAGACGGAGTCTCGAGCAATCGCATCGCGATGCCCCAAGCTGCGCACATCTAAGGGCCACTTGGTGTATGAAAGACCGCCAGCCAGAACACAACTAAGGTCTCGAAAACCCATACAAAGACATGCATGTTATAAACATACACGCAGCACACATGCTTTGTATGAACAGCAGGTACCATTGCAATTCTCTACAAAGTGTACATTTTATTTATAACTCTTATAGAGTACAAAAAGAGATCACATACATGTGATCCAACATTACAACACAGGCGGAAGCAAATTATGTCTGAGTACAGACAAGTTTAACAAATGGCTTAAGAAGCCTTATTTAAACACAAAGCGCTCCACGAGGGAACCAGTCTGCTGACTGGGACTAGACTAGTTTAACTTCAGTCGTCTAGCTCGATGAAGAAGCCACCTTCGGGGTCAGTGGCGTCATCTAAAACATAGATTAAGAAAACGTGAGTACAAAGGCGTACTCAGCAAGACTTACATAGGAGCTATACTACTCATGCATATGTATCAAGGTAAAGGGAGGTGGGGTTCACTTGCAGAAATGCCAGCTTTGACTTGGCTAATCCTGAACTACGAGTACCAGACTTTGAGGTAAGAAGCGTACACGAGTCCACTACTTTCACCAACCAATACACCACTATGGTGCCTTCATCGACTTCCCCACGAGGAAGCACGCCATAGCACTCACACTTATCTTGGTGTGTTTTAGAAGTATCCGGTTCAAGTTGTCTAATAATCAAGCTAAGCTTTCCAAGCAGTCCATAACCGCGGACGCGGCTATTCGAATAGTTTTGTTAACCTTGCAAGGGTGTACCGCTACACACACATGACCATCATTTACCTCCTTTGTACTCGACACCATTCAAGGGGTGCCGGCGAGGATGCTCACCACAACTGTTACCTCATAGCCTATCTAGTCCGAGAAAGCCGCCTACTTGGGTTGGTTACCACTATCGTGAACCCGGCCGGTTTACCGAAGTGGACCCAAGCGATGTGTGCGTGGTGCATAAGCCGGTCTCGGGTGAGCCGTTCTCTCACTTAGCATCCAGGCCACAAGCCTACCAGAACTCCGAACTACTGCGACATCTGGACATCGAAAGGGATGAGTTAATAGGTTGAGAGGGGTCAGTGAGCCCAATGTGTGGTTGTACTCTTCATCTTGGATCACCACACAAGAACTCGTACTAGGGCGGTGTTCAACGAGACAACCCACTGTGTACTCCTACACAGCCTCTCATCGTTCACCTTGTATTAGGGTCGATTCACCAACACTTTTCTACCATCATCAACATGATCACTACCATCCCGACTCACATCACAGTAACAACATGGTATCATACTAAGCATGCAATAAGAAGTAGCATTGCAGGGGTTACATGATATCATTCAACTCCTACATTTGCTAGGATTATGGTTTGCTTACTACTGTGACAAAAGATAGGTCATGCAAAGGAATGGGTTCATCTATGCGGTAGAATCGTAACATGGTGATCATCCTAAACAATGCATAAGCAAGACATGAGAGGGAAGTGGGATTTTATCGACATGATCAATGGGGGTTTGCTTGCCTTGCTGACGAGGTTCGGGTTCTGGATCTTCAGCGAAGGGGGTGACCTCTTGCTCCGGTTCCACCTCTACTCGACAAACAAAGCACGAAGTAGCAATCAATATGAATGCAATGCTCAAGCACATGATTGAATGTTTAAAACTTGAAGTATAAGTTTTGATGTGTGTGAGGCAATTCCATTTAAGTGGAGTATATTGCATTTGAAATGCAATTTCAAAATCCACATTTGAATTTAACTTAGCCAAGTTGAATGTGACATAGTTTGATCATTTTGAATCAACTTGAAATGTGTATGATATGCCTCTGACGTGTGGTTGAATTACATCATAATTCCATGGTCCAAGTAGCAAAAGCATTTGGTTTGAATTTGAATTAAATTCAAATAAACCAAATGACATATGCTACTGGTCCCATTTTAAATTCAACTCAAACAGATTTGAAAGTTGCATATTTGGAAAGATAATTTTGTCCTGATCATTTTTCATATATTATTTGTCCAATTTGGAGTTAATATGAATTTTCTATGAATTTCCAAAGTTTGGGGTATTTTCTGGAATTTCTGGAATTCTTTTTAATTAGAAAGGCTTTTATTGCGCCAGCACTGCATCAGCATGACGTAAGGGGGGTTTTGACCCCGGTCAAACTGACCAGTGGGCCAGGGCTGTCAGCCTCTCATCTAATTTCCCTGTTAGATTAATCTAACAGAGAGGATTAGCGGGGGCTGGGCCCACCTGTAAGTGACCCAGGGGGTTTGGTTTAGTGGCTAAACACCCCGGCCACGTCAGGCTTGCCGGCGGCTAGCCGCCGGTGGCCACCAGTGCGGCGGCGCTGCACGGGGAGAGCGCTCCCGTGGTCCAAATCGCGCGCTTCGACCACTGAGACGAAGCTCTCGGTGTCGCGCGTCGATTGAGACCGAAAGGGGAGGTGGGGAGGCCCTGTAGGCATGCCGGCGTCGAGCTTTGGCGGCGGCGGTGCTACTGGCTAGAGTCAGAACTCGATACAGAGCTCCAAATGGCGCGTGGTTGGGTGCGTTCGAAGCCACGGAGCACGGGGAACGCAAAGGACAAGGTAGCGGGGTCGATGGCTTAACGGTTGCTCGCCGACGACGAGCACGGCGGCGCTGCACTTCGGTGTTCATGGAGAATGACGACAGAGAGCGAGAGGGAGACCACGGAGTAGTTCTAGCGAACTGGGAACTCACCGTGAATCCAACTGAAGCGGTGGCGAAGTCGGAGGAGCTCGGGGTTGGCCGGAATTGAAGGAAGTTCACGGCGGCTCCGGCGATGAAGATGTTGAAGCTCACTTCGTCTGAGTTGGCGTTGAGCTTCGATTGACTTGGGGTAACGACGGAGTCGACGGTGCTGGAGCGACTAGACACGGCGGCAAGGCTGGAGGAGCTCAGTCGCCACGTCGGTGCACTGCCGCGCCGGGCTGGGGTTTCTGCGGCGGAGCGATTTCTTCGCGGGGAGAAGAACCAGAGGGCGAGGAAGGGGAAAGTGAGGCGCGGGGCGTCTCCTGGTGTGATAAGGACGCCTGGGGAGGCCTGGAAGCTTGAAGACGTCGCCGTGGCGTCCACGGCGTCGGCGCCGCGCCACCGAGCTGCTTGGCAGCGCGGGGTGGAAGACGACAAGGGGGGCTTCGCGGGCTGGGCCGGCTGGAGAGGTGGGCCTTGCCCCTGGCGAGAGGTAAGTCCTTTTCCTTTTTCTGTTTAATCTTTCCTTTCTGTTTTTCTGTATATTTGTTTTGACTTTGGTAAAAATACCAAATCATTTTATTAAATGGTGAAAACTTTTATGTGGCCTCATAATAATATAGACTAGCCACTTATAAACTTTCAACATTTTTAAAATTCAAAAGATTTGAATTTTAAATCAAATAGGGGTATTTCATTAATTCCAAGGCACTGTTTGAATATTTGAAAAATCTATGAGCATGGGGTGGGTCCCACATCACTTGAAATGTGATCACACTCATTTATAAGACTTTTCAAAACTCTAACATGAATTTTTGGAAAAGATTTTTATCTGGCCTTTTGAATTAATTCATCTGGGGGGTGTTCCTTCTCCCATTTGGATTTTGAAGTTGATTTCCAAGATTTCTTTTGAAAATTTGACATGATGCAAGGTCACTTTGATCCTAGCACATTACCTAACAGAGGGTTCTGACATCCGTGGCGTGCTTACAGGCCAGGGGGAGGTCTGGAAGCCGCTAGGCGTCGCGGTGGCGTCTTCGCCGCGCTCCCAGCTCCAGCGAGCTGCTAGGAGCCGCGGGGGAGGAAGACGACAACAGCGCGACTGGGCTGGGCCGGCTACTGGGCCAGGTGGACAGGGGGTGGGCTGGGTTTCTTTTATTCTTTCTTTTCTATTTTTGTTTCTGTTTTTCCTTTTCTGTTGTTTGTTTTGCCCCAGATAAAAAATAGCAGAGAATTTTTTTAAAATCATGAAAACTTTTATGTGGGCTTATAACATGTATAGCTAGCCACTCATAAGTTTTGGTGGTTTTTGAAATTCAAACAATTTGAATTTAAATTCAAATTAGAGTTTAATTTAATTTCCAAGCCCTTTTTGGAATATTTGAAAAATCTTGGTGCATGAAGTGGGACCCACTTCACTTTACATGTGATCATGCGTATTTATAAGACTTTTCAAAAATACCAGAGGAATATTTGGAACAAAAATTTTGTCTGGCCATTTATTTAATTTCTTTAGGCTTTTCTTTTTTTTCCCAATTTTGAATTTCATTTGAATTTTTGCATGATGCAAAGGGCACAAACAAACCTAGTACTTACCCTAGTTGGGGTTCTGACACACTAGTGGTAACTCTCCAAGAAAAAGAACGAGGTGTTGGGTGAAAAAATTATAGTTGGGCAATTGACAAAATTGCACAAACTCTAACGAAACAAACTAGAGAAATCCTAGTCTAAGAACCAAACGTAGGCATGTGTTCCGTATGTAGTTGTACGTGCTTGCAATAAGAACTTGCACAACATCTATTGTCCTACCGTCCCACTACGAACGGGGCCAAAGGGAACTTATGGAGATTAAGGTGCTCCTATCAAAGAGCACCGGAACAAAGCATTAACACTCTATGAACACATGTAATCCTCAAATTATAGCCCATCCCCTTTGGTGTCCGAAGCTGTCACCTTTGGGATCGCCGGTTCCGGACTATAATAGGTGCATACAACCATAGATAAGATCTAGAACAACAATTCTAATCATGCAACCATAACGTGCTCAGATCTGAAATCATGCTACTCTTGCACTAGTAACAAGCATTAAGAACCACAAAATTGCAGCAACAATAATTCATAAACCTCTTAGGACTGAACAAGGTAACAATTCATCGGATCCCACCAAACACAACACCAATTACATCATATGGATCTCAATCATCTAGGGCAGCTCATGAGAACTTTGTATTGAAGATCAAGGGGGAGAAGATACCAACAAGCTACTGCCAAGAACCCGTAGTCCAAGGAGGAACTACTCACGATCCATCATGAGGTGAAGAAGAGTTGATGAAGATGGCCCCAGGGGCCAAGGCCCTCTCCGGCAGGGTGCCGGAGCAGGATCCTGGTGACCCCCAAAGCTAGGTTTCGATGGCGGCGGAGATCGGGAGCGCTTTTGGAGAAAAGGGTTGGATATCTCGGGTTTTTGCATCACGGGAGATTTTATAGGCAAAGGGGGAGTCCGAGGCGGTGCCCAGGTCGCCAAGGCGGCCACGCCGCGCGGGTGGGCCCTGGCTGCGCCAGGAGGGTGCCTGGGGCCACCTCCTGGCTCCGTCCTCCGGCTGGAGGACTCTTCCGATGTAGATATTTTTTGGTAATTTTTTGGGAATTTTCTGAGCAACTTCATTTTTGGACTTTTTTCTGCATTGCAAAGACAAAACAGACAGAAACTGGGACTGGGCTCTATATTAGTAGGTTAGTCCAATAAATGATTCAAAAGAATGGCAAAAAGATGTAGCAATGACACAAAAAGGGCATGGAACGAGCAAAAATTATAGATACGTTTGAGACGTATCAGCATCCCCAAGCTTAATTCCTGCTCGTCCTCGAGTAGGTAAATGATAAAAAGATAATTTTTGATGTGACGTGCTACTTAGGAGTAAAGGCAATCAATCTAATGTAATAAAGATACATAAGCCAAAGACAAAGTGATATAAAGCAATAGTCTATAGTTGATATTAAGCAAGCAATGGAGAACATATAAACAATTGAGCTCTTGCTGTCCGTGAATAGAATGTCTCAGTCGGGGTCCCCGTGCCAAGAGTGGGGAAGGTTTAGAGCATAAAGATACTGAATAATTGTTGAGAACTCAATATACTAAATTTCACACATGGTCCCTTTGGAATCTTATTTTGACTCGTCCCCAGACCACTAGTCAGGTACCAGTCAAACTGGTCCTCTCCCTTTCGACTTTGAGCACTCATGCAATGGATGAGTGCAAGCAAGATACGTTGGCACTTAGGATGGCAAATAGAATAAATGAGGGGGATAGGAAGTCAAAAAGTGAGAGAGTCTCACACCAATGAGGATAATCATAGGCGGGAGAAAGCCAAATGATAGATATGGTGTGAGGAGTAGGTTGCCATGCAACATGCGGATGCACAAGAGCTATAAGTGTATGAAAGCCCTCCAATGGAACTAGTGGGGGTGCATCCAACTTGCTTGCTCATAAAGACCTAGAGCTCTTTTTAAGAGGCTCATCCTTAGAATATGCAAGCCAAGTTCTATAGTGTATAGATCCCCACATAGTTATATAAGAATGATATGAAAACTCTCTATGAAGCACGGGTGCTACTTTGAAGCACAAGTGTGGAATAAAGGATAGTAGTGCTGCCCCCTCTCTCTTTTTTATTCTTTTTTTCTTTTTGACCTTTTTTTGTTTTTTTTGTTTTTGGGTGGCCTCCATGGCTCTTTATTCTCTCTCTTTTTTATTTCGTCCCCTTAGGGATCTTTTATTCCTTTCCTCACTGTAGGGGCAACACTCTATAAGAACATCAACACACTTTTATTTACTTACAACTTTGAATCAAAAATTAATGACTCTATATGAATGCCCTTGCCAGTGTAGCAGCAAGGCAATATGACAATGAAGGATAAGTCATATGAACATGAAGAACGATGGATGTTGCATGGCAATATATCTCGGAAAGGCTATGGAAATGCCTTGATAGGTAGGTATGGTGGTTGTTTTGAGGAAGATATAAGGAGGTGTATGTATGACAGAGCGTATCATGCCAATGGTTTGGATGCATCAGCAAAGTTTTCACCATCTCCCACGAGAAGGGCAATGCACGGTACCGAAGAGGCTAGCAAAATATGGGAAGGTGGAAGTGCCAACAATCGAATACTCGCATTAGTCCGAAGAACTCATGCACTTATTATCAGTAACTCTCTATCTAGTCAGGAGATTCACAAAGAGACAAGTACCCCGAGGAGGAGTGTATGGGGGTTTGGTTATCCTTGCGCATCCTCGACCCATGGTACGTGGGGGTACTCTATATATTCCAACCCCGTAGAGATTAGTGATCCTTTTAGTAGCTGGAGTTCTCAACTTTTTTTTGTAGTTTTCGAAAATGAGGCACGGTTAGCCAAGATGCGACACCTATCACTAGTGGGCGCAAACTCAATTGCATAAACGTTCATCATTACTCAATCAATACCTCAAAACTATTTCAAGATATCCTAAGCTAGACCTAGTGATCTAGATTACCTATACACCACATATAAAACATACCATGAGACATATAAACCAATGCAACAGAAATAACTCTCTAAACAAATATAAGTGAAGCACGAGAGTTCTATACTTTCTACAAAAGAAATTAAATGCTCTCAAACAAGATCTAAGTGAAGAACAAGATCTAGCAAAACAGGCAGTAGATAAATTTAACACTCAACAGATATAAGTGAAGTTGTAGAGTGTTCTATGATAAAGTGGAGCGTGTATCTCTCCCAATCAAGCATGGTAGGTTCCGACATTGTAATGACCAGCAAACAAAACAAAACTAAACTAAAATAAAATATACAGACGCTCCAAGAACAGCACATATCATGTGAAGCAATAAAAATATAGTGTGGAGAAGGATGAACTGATGATTGTTGATGAAGAAGGGGATGCACGGGGGCATCCCGAAGCTTAGACGCTTGAGTCTCCTTGAATATTTTGTGGGGGTGCCGGGGGCATCCCCAAGCTTAAGATTTTGGCACTCCTAAATCTTCTTTCATCATATCCCTTCGCACACTTGAAAACTTCCTTCACACAAAACTTCTCATAAACTTATTAGAGCGGTTAGTACACTAATAGATAATCTGCCAAAACAGGACAGATTGTAAAGATTGATTTTTTAGGTGCACTTATGCTGCTCAAATAAGAAAACTAAAAACATATGAAAGTTTCACAATTGTATATAGCATGCTGTGTAAAAAATTCAGCTCAAAAAGATGAACTGATGACTTGTTTTGATTTTTTCCGTCAAGCAGACAGAATCTGTTTTCTGGACAGCATGTCACAACTTTTGCTTCCCTTATCATAAGAGGCTAGAACTTGGAACAAAACTTGAAAATAAAGATACAATGTTGTTGCTACATTAGTAACAACATCCAAGACACAACAAAAGAAAAAGAAACCTAATCCGTTTTGGGATGCCTCCCAGAAGCGCTTCTTTAAAGCCATTAGCTAGGCAGGAGTGTAACGATGCTCACAAAAGAATAAAAAGTTGAAGCACAAAAGAGAGCATCAAAGGAGAAAATATAAATCACATATAAGTCTAACATGCTTCCTATGCATGGGCATCTTGTAAGAAAATAAATAACTGAAGCACAACGTATCAAGCATAGGAAGGTAAAACAAGAGCACCTTCAAGATTTTCAACATGGAGAGAGGTGTTTTCCTAACAAGCAAATTTCTACAACCAAATTTTCCTCTCTCATAATAATTTTCAGTACCATCATGAAGAAACTCAACAATATAACCAAAAAAAAGCATGCTTGTCATGATCTACTAGCACATAATCATATAAACTTTCTAAGCATAATTCCTCATTATCAAGAACATTCATAGTAGGCAAAAATAGAGGGTTATCATAAGACTTATCAAAATAGCAAGGGCTATCATAAATAACAGTAGAAAAATCATCCTTGCAAGTCTCATTCATAGGGGCATCATGGCCACAAGCATCAATTTCATCAAAAAGGGATATTTCAAAAGATTCAATAGGATCATAGCAATCAATATAGCATTCAGCCTCCTTAGGTAAGCATGGAGGGCAATCATATAAAGTAAGAGTCAAAGAGTTACTCTCATTAGTTGGTAGAGATTGGTAGCTACTCCATTCTTCCTCCTTTTGTTCGTCACTCTCCTCCTCTTTTTCATCCAATGAGCTTTCAGTTTCAGCAATTTCTTCTGTAGAGTCCTGCAAAGCATTAGTCTCTTCCTCTTGTGGAGAGAACCTTTTGAGATAGTTAGTAATATAAGCATTATTAAAATTCTCAAAGGAATATTTAAGTATATCAAGACTCTCAGATTTGTAAGGGGCATCTTCAATATTTTCAATAAACGAAGCAATTTCATAGGCACCCTTAAAAACAACAAATTCTTCTATTTGTGCTACATCAAAGAAATCATAATGTCCCCTAGTATAAGATACCAAGGTTTCATTATCATTACACCAACATTGGAAGGGAAGGTGTTTAAAGGGCAAGCAGCAACAAGATTCATCACAACAATAAGATATATCATAATCAGAGCATAAGTTTCTAGCATATCTATTAACTTGAGATATAATTTTCCATATAAATTTTCCTTTTTCAGACAAGCGATATTCCTTATAATATTTTTGTTGATCCTCCATGAATCCACCTTGCCAATAAGATCTATTTTCAAAGAATTTAATCATTGTAAGCAAACAGAGTAATAAGATAAAGTGTATTTATCAAGTGAACTTATAAGTAGAGCTATGCTCCCCGGCAACGGCGCCAGAAAACAGCCTTGATAACCCACAAGTGTAGGGGATCGCAACAGTCTTCGTGGGTAGGTATAACCCAATTTATTGATTCGACACAAGGGGAGCCAAAGAATACTTATAAGCCTTAGCAGTTGAGTTGTCAATTCAACCACACCTGAAAAAGCACTAGACAAGATATTTAGTAGCAACGGTGTGTTGACGGGTGTAGTCTTAGAGACTTCCCCAATCACCAACACCACAAAGTAGTAACAAAGTATTAGCAGCAGTGATGAGAATAATAGTAACAACGAAGGCAATAAAGATGAAAGATGGACCGGGGTTCAAGGTTTCACTAGTGGTAACTCTCCAAGCAAAAGAACGAGGTGTTGTGTGAACAAATTACAGTTGGGAAAATTGACAAAATTTCACAAACTCTAGCCAAACAAACTAGAGCAATCCTAGTCTAAGAACCAAACGTAGGCATGTGTTCCATATGTAGTTGTACGTGCTTGCAATAAGAACTTGCACAACATCTATTATCCTACCGTCCCGCTACGAACGGGGCCAAAGGGAACTTACGGAGATTAAGGTGGTCCTGTCAAAAAGCACCGGAACAAAACATTAACACTCTATGAACACATGTAATCCTCAAATTATAGCACATACCCTTTGGTGTCCCAAGCTGTCACCTTTGGGATCGCCGGTTCCGGACTATAACAGGTGCATACAACCGTAGATAAGATCTAGAACAACAATTCTAATCATGCAACCATAACGTGCTCAGATCTGAAATTATGCTACTCGTGCACTAGTAACAAGCATTAAGAACAACAAAATTGCAGCAACAATAATTCATAAACCTCTTAGGACTGAACAAGGTAACAATTCATCGGATCCCAACAAATAGATCACCAATTACATCATATAGATCTCAATCATGTAGGGCAGCTCATGAGAACTTTGTATTGAAGATCAAGGGGGGGAAGATACCAATAAGCTACTGCCAAGAACCCGTAGTCCAAGGAGGAACTACTCACGATCCATCATGAGGTGAAGAAGAGTTGATGAAGATGGCCCCGGGGGCCAAGGCCCTCTCCGGCAGGGTGCCGGAGCAGGATCCAGGTGACCCCCGAAGCTAGGTTTCGATGGCGGCGGAGATTGGGAGCGCTTCTAGAGAAAAGGGTTGGATATCTCGGGTTTTTGTGTCACGGGAGATTTTATAGGCAAAGGGGGAGTCCGAGGCAGTGCCCAGGTCGCACAGGCGGCCAACCCGCGCGGGTGGGTCCTGGCCGCGCCGGGAGGGCGCCTGGGGGCCTGGGGCCACTGAAAGTGCATGTGCCCTCATGTTTGGTTTTGGTAATTAATGACAATCTATATGGACTAATGGTTTGCTTGAGTTGTACTTTAAGGTTTTTCCATAGGCAGTGCTTGAAGATCATATGTTGGCTTCAAGGTTGAAAGGAGAAGATCATGTGATGACCAAGGTGTTATTCATGGAGTTATCCAAAGATTGGTCATGTGAGAGTTGAGCATATTGCAAGCATGTCTTGAATAAGGAGGTTGTGTAAACATTCATGTTTACCTTCAAGACATCATCTTAATGAGGTGTGTTGGAAAGACTCATGTTTGATCAAGACAAAGTGCGAAGAATGGAATCGAGTTGATCAACACACAAAGTATAGAAGATGTACCTTGTGGGATCATGTGATCTTACGGTATGGTAAGCATTGTCCATTATGCTTTGTGTACTAACCCATTTTCAATGTGTGTGGTGTTTCTATGTGAGGTTAGGAATCTTTCCATGGGCTTGCATCAAAAGGAAGATTTCATATAGCCCGAGAGAGAGGATGGAATCAAGTGGTGATGGCCATCAAGATGTGCCTAAACTAGGCTCACCCATAATGGAGTATGGGGGAGCAATCTACTACTCTTCATCGAGCCGGCGCAATCAAGAAAGATGTTCCAAATTGAGGTGGGCATGATCATCATCATCAAGCTCAAGTGGATTATGCGCAAGACAAAGGTTTGACCTTTATAGGTTTCTAGTTTACCGGTCTCATGGTGGTAGTTAGGAGACCGGGTTATAGGCTAGGCCGCATTGTTCGTGGAGAGCTCAAACCTTTGCATGCTTGGCATCATATTTATTGGTTCTTGTTTGTTTTTTCTCTTTGTGAGTGATGGAGCTTGAGTTCGTATTCATTACAAGCTCTTCTTCATTGAAAACGGGTTTCATATACATCTACTTTTGTGTTTTCAATGTTGGTGTTTTTGTCGGCTCTTATCTTGTGAAGGTTTCACCTTCTACCTTGTTGGCATTTTAACCTTTCCTTGATTTTCAGCATTTCTTTTTGTTGATCTTGGGTGTTTCTCTATGTGAGGACCTAGAGATTTTCCTTTAAAACAAGCCCAAGATCATCAAAATCGGAGTTCGTATGAAAAAGTTACGCATGTTTTCGTTTCCTGAGATGGGCTGTCTCTGGGTATTCCGGGCACCCGGGGTCTTGGACCCCCGGGTACCCGGGGTATGCAGGAAACTTCCTGAACAGTCCGGGTACCCGGGGTATTGGACCCTCGGGTGCCCGGTCCTCTGGCCAAATGTCTCTGGATGGTCCTGATGCCCGGTCCCTTTACTCCGGGTGCCCGGGGTTGGCCGGCTGCCAACGGTTGGATCCGTGGAAGGGGTATTTATACCCTCCTTCTTCCTCCTTCCAACCCCAATCTTCCCCCAGCTTCTTCCTCCATTGCTAGACCTCAAAAAGCTTGGTCTCTCCACCCCTAGCCACCCAAACTTGTTGATATTTTGGGGATTAGAGGAGATTCACCCGATCTACTCTTCCACCAAACCAATTTGAGTTTCCCCTCTAAGTGAAGGGGGATTTGTTGTTAGATCTTGGAGTTCTTGGTGTTTCTCCTTTTTCTTCCTCTCGTATTACTCCATAGCTTTTTTTGCTTTGGTGGGATTTGAGAGTGAGGGATTTGAGCACTTTGTGTGTTCTTGACATTTGCATTTGGTGCATTGGGTTGAGTTCTCTCCGAGGATTCATGGTAGTAGTAAGTGAAGTTGATTATTGAGAAGATTGTTACTCTTGAGTGCTTTGGCACTCTAGAGCTTGTTCCTAGGCCCCTAGAGGCTTGGTGTTGTTGCGGGGCTCAATCATTGTGGTGTAAAGCTCCGGACGCTACGGGAGCCTCCAATTAGGTTGTGGAGATTGCCCCGAGCATTTGTACGGGTATGGTGACCGCCCTCAAGGGTTACCATTTGTACGGGTTCGGTGACCACCCTCAAGTGTCCCATAGTGGAATCACGGCATCTGGCATTGGTGAGAGCGTGAGGAGAAATATGGTGGCCCTCGTTGGCTTCGTGTGAGCATTGTGTTCCACACCCTCTCCGAACGGAGACGTACTTCTCGCAAGAGAAGGAAATTCGGTAACAAATCCTTGTCTCCATCGTCTCCACTTGCGGTTATCTCTACCTTTACTTTGAGCAAGCTTATTACCTTGTTTATCTTGTGCTTGCTCATATTGTTGTTGCATTGCTTGTCCCATAGGTTGCTCTCCTAGTTGCTTATCTAGTCAACCTATCTACTTGTGAACTCACTTTGTGATAGCCATAGTGTTCTTGTTATATATATATTGCTATCACATAGTTGTTTATCTTGCTTAGTTTAAGTTGTTGGTGCACATAGTTGAGCCTAGCTTATTTAGGTTTCTTGCTTGGCAAATTAAACGTTAAGTTTTATTCCGTATTTGTTCAAGCCTAAACCGTAATTATTTTAAGCGCCTATTCACCCCCCCCTCTAGGCGACATCCACGTCCTTTCAGCCACCTCCTGGATCTGTCCTCCGGCTGGAGGACTCTTCCGATGTAGATATTTTTTGGTAATTTTTTGGGAATTTTATGAGCAACTTTATTTTTGGACTTTTTTCTGCATTGCAAAGACAAAACAGACAGAAACTGACACTGGGCTCTATATTAGTAGGTTAGTCCAATAAATGGTTCAAAAGAATGGAAAAAAGATGTAGCAATGACACAAAAAGGGCATGGAACGAGCAAAAATTATAGATACGTTTGAGACGTATCAGACGTAGGGTATTGCCTTTCTGTACTTGGTGCCGGTGACTGCGCGTTTCTTCGGGTGCGCTTGGCTTCACGCTGCTTTTCTTCCTTGAGGCTGTTTGAGAGTTCGGTGAATAAGCGACAATCTTCTAGGGTGTGGCTTGCTCTGAGGCGTCCCCACCCGTCTTCGAAACAGTGGATCGTGCAAGGTCCTTCCAGTTGCTCTCTGGCATTGAGCTTACTGGAGCCGGCGTGCCTTCTTCTCTTTGAGACTTGGAAAATCTGTGAGTGGTCTTCTGAACGGTTGTGGAATCTTGGGTCGAGCTCTATCCCATCACTGAGCGACTGGTTCCAGATGAAGTTGGCGAATTCATCTGGCCTTTGATCTGGGTCGTAGTACTCGGCGGTCTGGGTTTCGGATTCGCTGTCTTGTACTCTTGTCGCGCGGAGGGAGTCCGGGTGGAGGCGGGTCATCGAGTGGTTGGCGAATCTTCTGTCGCGTGTTGCGACTCTTCGAGTGGGATTCCCACGTAGAGTCCTCGCGCTTGCCTTCTGGGTCGTCGAGTTCTTTTCCGTTGGAGGTGGATCTGGCAGTTGTCGAGACGGCTTGATTCGGCTGCAGACTAAGTGATCTTGGTGGGGCGATGAAGATGCTTGTGGTGAACTTGAAATCCTCGAGCGGTTTAGATCTGGCTCTAGCCCTCGAGTCATGATTTGCTGAAGACGGGACCGCCGAGATCGTGATTCCAACATGTGTAGTTCCCACAGACGGCGCCAATTGACGAGGATCAGCCTCGGCAAATCCCATGGTCAGGGACCCTGGGTTTATCATAGAGAAGGAACAGGTTGGACGATACTCGTCGGCTAACAGGAGAAGCACTTGTTGGTCGATATTACTGCGTGAGGGGGCGATTACAAGGGAGGCCAAGGCGAGTTCTCGCAAGACCAGGAGAGTAGATTCGATATTGGCCGTCGAGTCGTCTCCCCTCCCAGCCTTTATATACTAGGCTAGGTCTCGGGGAGTCCGTCCTAGATTACAGAGATAGTTTCCTAACCCTAGTCTTGTCTTGTGCGCCAAGGCGTACCTTCCATATCAGTCGTGGACTCCTACGTCAGTGCCTTGGGAGGTCCAGCCGCGGGCCCATCAGCGCTCCTTGCGGGTCTTCTGTCTTCATACGCACCAGGTATCCTTACACGCAGGAGTCGTGGGGTCACCCCTCGTCACTCGCATAGTAGTTTTATCGTCTTTGTGGAGAGATACATCACTAGTGAACATCACGAGACCCCGGTCCATATTCTCATCATTGTTTACACGCTCTTTTATTTTCCTTCTTTTACTTTCTAGTTGCTATCACCATTATCATTATTATCTGTTGTGTTTATCCTTTGTGAACAGCAAGGCCGGAGAGATTGACAACCTCTCTGTACTCGTTGGGAAGCAAAGTTATTTGTGGTGTGTGAAGGACCACGTCATTTGCGCCGGTGACACCTACTTATCATCTCCGGAGTCCTACTGGAGACAAAGCTTGGTATCTTCACCGAGGGAAATTTTCCGCTATCCTACATCTCACCTTCCACTTGGGGTACCAACGAGGAGAGAGTATCACCAAGTTGTTGAGGATATCCAAACTCTTAGCACCCAACACGCCCCTAGTCCCATTGGACCTATTAATGGTGATGCTATTACCTCAACCGTAGAAGAAGAAACTCCTATGAACATAGAGGCTTTCAAACAAGTAAGCCTAAATGACATCACTACCACCTTACTTGATAGTGTGACATTGATTTTGATAGATGTACCCTTTCTGAAGTTATTAGTTTACTACACAAAATGTCTAGAGACCCCCACACTAGCACACTAAATCTTGCCTTCACGGAGCATATCACCAATGCTCTCATTAAAGCTAGGGAGGATAAGATTATGTTAGAAGCCTCCATACCTAGAAAGCTAGAAGATTGTTGGGATCCTATGATCAAAATTAAATTGAATAACTTCTCTTGCTATGCTTTATGTGATGTTGGAGCTAGTACCTCCGTTATGACCAAAAGAATGTATGATATGTTTGAATTGAAACCTTTTGATCCTTGTTCTTTTGGTGTTCGTCTTGTTGATTCTTCCGTAAATAAACCTTTGGGGAAGATTGACAATGTTCTTATTATTGTCAATGATAATTATGTTCCCATTGATTTTACTATTATGGACATTAAGTGTGAACCCTCATGTCCAATTATTTTGGGACACCCTTTTCTTCGCACCGTTGGTGCTGTCATTGATATGAAAGAGGGGAATATAAAATTCCAATTCCCTCTCAAGAAGGGCATGGAACACTTCCCTAGAAAGAATATTAAGTTACCTTTTGAGTCCGTTATACGAGCTAGCTATTCTCTTACACTTGTGAGCTGCCATACATGATCAAGGCACATATGTAAATTCTTTCTGCTGTTGCTATGTTGAGTTTGCTGGGATCTGATGGATTATGAGATTATGTTCAGATTGTGATGAGTAATATATTTGGTTCTTCTCCTTTTATATTTATGTTCTTGAGTAATTCTTGCATGTTCTCCATTGATGTTTATTGCTTTAGACAGGTAGTAGGTAGTAACTCCAAGAGGGAGCGTTATGCATGATTGTGGGTTCATGCCCCCTGATGACCAGCTTGAGTGACAAAAACATGAGTCTAGGGGATGTGTTGTTGCCACAAAGTGGAAAACAACGGTGCTTGTAATTGCGGGTGCAACGATTGTTTACTTTACGCAAATTTCTTTTAATGCAGTTGTCTGTTGCTTTGGGTTTACACTTTGGGTGGGGCTCGCAACTTAATACCAGCGAGATGTTCTGGATAGATATCTCAAGGTGGGTGATTAGTGAGTAGATGCAGATGGATTTCAGTCTACTTGTCTTGGCGTACTGCTAATACGTCCCAAACGTATCGATAATTTATGCTTGCTCCATACATGTTTTGTGTGATATTGATATGATCTAGATACACTTTCATACACTTTTGATCATATTTGGACTAACCTATTATCTCAGTGCACCCCAGTGCCAGTTTCTTTTTTTTGCTGTTCTTTTATTCCAGGTTTCCCCCATATTAAAAGTGCTCCAAAAATTCGGGAAAATCGGATAAAAAATCAGCGCAACGGAAGCTTCATAAACCCCGAAGGAGGGCCGGAGGGCACCACCAGGTGCCCAGGCGGCCACCTGGCGCGGCCTAGGCCTTGGCCGAGCCAGGGGACGCATGGACTCTTGGTAGCCCCCCTGGCTGCCCCCCTTCACCTATATATTCCCCGTGACGTGAAACTTCCGAAGAGAGAACCCTTTTTCGCGGTCTCGCCTCTGTTCCGCCGCCGCCGCACTTCCAAGATCGGGAGAGCCAGCAAACTTCTTCCCGGCACCCTGCCGGAGGGAGGATCGACCTCCGGGAGCTTCCCCTCCACCATGGACGCTTCTCGGATGTGCCATGAGTAGTTTCCTTTGGACCATGGGTCCATGATCAGTAGCTATGTGATGTTCTCCTCCCCTCTTTGTTCTTCATGGTTTAGACGTCGTGAGATTCCCTACATGATCGAGGCACATATGTAATCTTTCTATTGTTGCTATGCTGAGTTTGATGGGATCTGATGGATTATGAGATTATGTTCAGATTGTGATAGAGTAATATATTTGGTTCTTATCTTTTATATTTTTGTTCCTAAGTAATTCTTGCATGTTCTCCGTTGCTGTTTATTGCTTTGGCCAAGTAGTAGGTAGTAACTCCAAGAGGGAACGTTATGGTCGATTGTGGGTTCATGCCCCCTGATGACACGCTTGAGTGACAGAAACATGAGTCTAGGGGATGTGTTGTTGCCACAAGGGGGGAAAACAACGGTGCTTGTAACCGCGGTTGCAAGGATTGTTTATTTTACGCAAAGTGATTTTAAGGCAGTTGTCTGTTGCTTTGGGTTTACACTTTGGGTGGGGCTTGCAACTTAATACTAGCGAGACATTCTGGATAGATATCTCAAGGTGGATGATTAGTAGTAGATGCAGTTGGATTTCGGTCTACTTATTTTGGCGTACTGCCCATGCTTTTGAGCCTCTTTCTTTCTTGGTAGCATAGTTAGCATTGCGGTGCGTTTATAATCTTGTCAATTGCCCATCTATAATTTGTTTACCTCGCATAGCAGTTTTATCGTCTTTTTGGAGAGAGATATCACTAGTGAACATCACGGGACCCCGGTCCATATTCTCATCACTGTTTACACGATTATTTACTTTTTTGCTTTTACTTTCAGTTGCTATCATTATCATTATCCCTTGTGTTTTGATCCTTTGTAAACTACAAGACCGAAGAGATTGACAACCTCTCTGAACTTCGTTGGGAGCAAAGTTATTTGTGTCTGTGTGCAGGTCCACGTCAGTTGCGCCGCTGACACCTACTTATCATCTCCGGAGTCCTACTGGTCGATACTCAACCTCGGTATCTTCACCGAGGGAAACTTGCCGCTACGCTGCATCTCACCTTCCACTTGGGGTAACCAACGAAGGGCGAGAAGAAATTATCCTCTCTCGCGTATCAAGCAAATTTCTGGCGCCGTTGCCGGGGACTCCGAGTGCTAAGATAGTGGAGTTTCCCACTACCTTTTACCTTTGCTTTTTAGTCTTGTTAGTTTACCGTTCAGTTTTTATCTTTGTGTCTTATATCAAAAATCACAAAAAAAAAATTATCTTTTTGTTAGTAGTCCTCCTTGTTTAGATGAACATGTTAGGACTTGGTGCTTTGCGGGAATCGGAAGTTCTCAATTTACGTCAAAGGCATGGGACAGAATTTCTGAAGCACATAGAAGAAATATGCCTTGGATACCTATAAAAATTGTGCTTAGAAATTTTTACCATGGTCTTTTTAAGTGGTGTAAACACTCTCTTGACATTATAGCTGAAGGAGACTTTTAGAGTGTGATGAAGCTAGAGCTCTTGATATTTTGCATAGTCTATCTAGTTATTTTGTTTATGATCGTAGTATTGATACTGTTATGGATAGAATTGCCACTATTGAAAAGAGGATGGATGCTCTAGACTTGAGGAAGGTAGAAGAATTTAAGTCCAACAAGAAAGAACGGTTGGAGATAGATGATGATTGGGAGCCCTTTGTTAGGATTAGCATCTCTAACCAAGACTTCCTTGCTTTTTGTGACATTGGATCCATGGTTTCTACTATGCCAAAATTAGTTTATGATTCTTTGAAACTAGATATGGATAAATTGTCATCTTATCATGAACATGCTAATGGAGATATTTCAGAGGTGAAAGGGAAGGTAAAAGAAGTCCAAGTTGCATTCCTCCATAGGGTTGCACCAATGGATTTCTTCATCATGGAGCCAAACCAAAGTAACATCGTGCTTGGAAGGGACTTCCTCCGAGCTATGAAAGGCTTCATTGATATTGGTAACGGGCAAATACGCTTACGCGGTAAGGCGAAAGGTAAGTACCTCTTTCCTGGGAAGAAGAAGAATGAGCTTATTGGAAATCAACTTGACGGTTTTTATGATTCTGACGATCTTGGAGACCTTTGATTCTTCTTTTGCTTTATGCCTAGCTTAAAGGCGTAAAAGAAAGCGCTTGTTGGGAGGCAACACAAGATGTTTTTACTTCTATTCTTAGTGGTCTTGATGATTGTTACTACTGTAGAAACATAATTGTATCTTTATTTTCAAGCTTTGTGCCAAGTTATAGCCTCTTATGATAAGGGAAGCAAAAGTTGTGACATGTTGTCCAGAAAACATATTATGTCTTCTTGATGGAAAAAATCGTATCAAATCACCAGTTCATCTTTTTGAGCTGAATTTTTTACACAGCATGATCTATACAATTGTAAAACTTTCGTATGTTTTCAGTTTTTTATTTGAGTTGCAGAAGTGCCCCGAAAAAATTATCTACTACCTGTTGTTCTATTTTTCACAGATTCTGCCACGGTTTTCCTCTCCTTACTTTTGAAAATCTTAAGCTTGTATTTTCTTTGAAAAAACCTTTTTGCAATCTTGATAAACAGTAGCTCTTCAATAATATCTTTATATCCGGTGGGGAAAAATTATTTTATTAAGGGTACTAACCTCTTTAATCAGCTTATGATGAGTTATGTATGAAGGGAGTTTTCAAGTGTGCGATGGAAGATGATGAAAGAAGATCCGGGAGTGTCAAGCGCTCAAGCTTGGGGATGCCCCCATGCATCCCAATAAATATTCAAGGAGACTCAAGCGTCTAAGCTTGGGGATGCCCCCATGCATCCCCTTCTCCATCAACAATCATCAGTTTATCCTTCGTCTCACTATATTTTTATCACTTCATGCATTATGTGCTAAGCTTGGAGCGTCTCGCTCTTAGGTTTTATTTTTAGTTTTCTTTAGCTTTGCTTGCTATTCATAACAAGTTAGACCCCATCTTACTTTGTGTGGGAGAGAAATACGCTCCACTCCAATCTAGAACATATCATAGGTTTTTTCATGCTTATCTTTTCGTTGTTGTGTGTTCTTTATCTTTTCGTAGCTATTGCCATGTTTAGTTTTAGTCTTAGTTTGTCATTAGCAAGAGCCTTGGCTTTTGTTTAGTTTTTTTCTGGAACTCTCTTTAGTTTCCATGTTTATCTTGTTAAGAGAGTTGGTTGTTGCACTGAGTTATGTCTTGTCTTGAGAGTAGGTAATTGAGGTTGCTATTTAATTTTAGTAATAACTTGCAATAGTTTTAAGGCATTGATATGAGTAATGTTTGAACTTTTGGTGTCAAGAGCTCTAGACTATTAGTGATAGGTGTCATATTTTGGGCAATCCATGTTTATTTTCAAAACCTACAAAACTAGTTGAGAACTCTAGCTACTAGATGGATCGCTAATCTTTGGAGGGATCAGATATTAGAGTACACTCACGTACCATGAGTCGAGGATGCGCAAGGATAACCAAACCCCCATACACTCCTCCTCGGGGTACTTGTCTCTTTGTGAACCTCCTTATTAGATTGAGAGTTACCGATAATAAGTGCATGAGTTCTTCGGACTAGTGTAAGTATTCAAAGTTGACACTTCCACCTCCTCATATTTGCTAGCCTCTCCCGTGCCGTGCATTGCCTTCTTCTCACTGCGAGAGTTGGCGTCCACCTTCGCCGGTACATCCAAACCCTTGGCATGATACGCTCTGTCATCATAAACCTCCTTATATCTTTCCTCAAAACAGCCACCATACCTACCTATCAAGGCATTTCCATAGCCTTTCCGAGATATATTGCCATGCAACATCCACCTCTTCATGACTTGATCTTCATGTCATACATGTTCCTGCTACACTAGCAGCAGCATACATTGCATACATCATGATAGCTACATCTTCTTTATGTTTTGAGTACCTTGTAAAGTGTGAAAGATCTTCTATACCCTCTTGTAAATTAGAGTGTTGCCCTTAAGTGAGGAACATGTCCCAAAGTGGACAAAATAAAAGATCCCAAAGAGGACAAATGAGAGTTAGATAGAAAGAGCCATTGAGGCCTTAAAAAAATAGAAAAAATAGAAAAAAGAAAAAAAGAGAGAAAGGGGCAACACTACTATCCTTTTGAAAGATCCACACTAGTACTCCCTCTTATCCTTGTACTCCATAGAGATGATCATTCATGCATATAGCTATGTGGGGACCTTCACACTATAGAACTTGGCTTGCATATTCCAAGAATGAGCCTCCTCAAAAGAGCTCTAGGTCTTCATGAGCGAGCAAGTTAGATGCACCCCCACTAGTTCCATTGGAGAGCTTTTTAGCTCATATGTGCATCCGTTGCATGGCAATCCCTACTCCTCACATCATATCTATCATTTGGCCTTCTCGCCTATGATTGTCCTCATTGATGTGAGCCTTTCTCACCCTTTTTGTCTTCCTCCTCCACCATATTTCTCTCTTTCCCATCCTAAGTGTCAACTATCGTGCTTACGGTCATCCATTGCATGAGTGCTCAAAATATCGAAAGGGAGTGGATCAAATTGACTTGTATCTGGCTAGTGGTCTGGGGACAAGTCAAGATAAGATTCCAAAGAAGACCAAGTGCGAAAGTTTAGTAGATTGAGTTCTCAACAAAAATACTTTTTCTCATATTCCCTATCCCTCTTCTTGCACGCAAACACCATTCGGAGACATTCGAGTCATGGACAGTGAGAGCTCTTGCACCTAATGTTCTTTTGTTACTTGTTTCAATGCTAATATAGAATCTTGCATGTTATGACTTGAATTCAATCACATACCTTGATTGCTTTACTTTTCAAAGTTCTTATATGGTTGCTGGCATGTCACCACAGAAATTATGCTAGTTATCATTTACCTACTCGAGGACGAGCAGGAATTAAGCTTGGGGATGTTGATACGTCCCAAACGTATCGATAATTTCTGCTTGCTCCATGCATGTTTTGTGTGATATTTCTATGATCTAGATACACTTTCATACACTTTTGATCATATTTGGACTAACCTATTAACTCAGTGCACCCCAGTGCCAGTTTCTATTTTCTGGTGTTTTTTTATTCCAGGTTTCCCCCATATTAAAAGTGCTCCAAAAATTCGGGAAAAATCGGATAAAAACCAGCGCAACGGAAGCTTCCGGAACCCCGAAGGAGGGACGGGAGGCCACCACCAGGTTCCTAGGTGGCCACCTGGCGCGGCCTAGGGCTTGGTCGCGTCAGGGCGCGCCTGGACTCCTGGTGGCCCCCCTGGCTGGCCCCCTTAGCCTATATATTCCCCGTGACGTGAAACTTCCGAAGAGAGAACCCTTTTTCGCTATTTCGCCTCTGTTCCGCCGCCGTGCTTCCGAGATCGGGAGCGCCAGCAGACTTCTTCCCGGCACCCTGCCGGAGGGAGGATCGTCCTCCGGGAGCTTCCCCTCCACCATGGACGCTTCCCGGATGTGCCGTGAGTAGTTTCCTTTGGACCATGGGTCCGTGATCAGTAGCTATGTGATGTTCTCCTCCCCTCTTTGTTCTTCATGGTTTAGACCTTGTGAGCTTCCCTACATGATCGAGGCACATATGTAATATTTCTGCTGTTGCTAGGCTGAGTTTGATGGGATCTGATGGATTATGAGATTATGTTCAGATTGTGATAGAGTAATATATTTGGTTCTTATCTTTTATATTTTTGTTCCTAAGTAATTCTTGCATGTTCTCCGTTGTTGTTTATTGCTTTGGCCAAGTAGTAGGTATTAAATCCAAGAGGGAATGTTATGCTCGATTGTGGGTTCATGCCCCCTGCTGACATGCTTGAGTGACAGAAACATGAGTCTAGGGGATGTGAAGTTTCCACAAGGGGGAAAACAAAGGTGCTTGTAACCGCGGTTGCAAGGATTGTTTACTTTACACAAAGTGCTTTTAATGCAATTGTCTGTTGCTTTGGGTTTACACTTTGGGTGGGGCTCGCAACTTAATACCAGCGAGATGTTCTAGATAGATATCTCAAGGTGGATGATTAGTAGTAGATGCAGTTGGATTTCGGTCTACTTATTTTGGCGTACTGCCCATGCTTTTGAGCCTCTTCCTTTCTTTGTAGCATAGTTAGCATTGTGGTGCGTTTATAATCCCGTCAATTTCCCATCTGTAATTTGTTTACCTCGCATAGAAGTTTTATCGTCTTTTTGGAGAGAGACATCACTAGTGAACATCACGGGAACCCCGTCCATATTCTCATCACTTTTTACACGCTTATTTACTTTTCTGCTTTTACAGTTGCTATCATTATCATTATCCCTTGTGTTTTGATCCTTTGTAAAAAACAAGACCGGAGAGATTGAAAACCTCTCTGAACTTCGTTGGGAGCAAAGTTATTTGTGTCTGTGTGCGGGTCCACGTTAGTTGCGCCGCTGACACCTACTTATCATCTCCGGAGTCCTACTTGTCGATACTCAACCTCGGTATCTTCACCGAGGGAAACTTGCCGCTATGCTTCATCTCACCTTCCACTTGGGGTTACCAACTAAGGGCGAGAAGCAATTATCCTCTCTCGCGTATCAACTGCCATGTTTTTGAGCCTCTTCATTTCTTTTGTAGCATAGTTAGCATTGAGGTGCGTTTTAATCCTGTCAATTTCCAGCTGTAATTTGTTCACCTCGCATAACTGTTTATCGTCTTTTGGGAGAGAGACATCACTGGTGAACTTCATGGGACCCCAGTCCATATTTCCATCACTTTTTACACCCTCTATTAACTTCCTGTTTTACTTTCTAGTTGGAGTTATCATTACCATTATCTCTTGTGTTTGACCCTTTGTAAACGACAAGGCCGAAGGGATTGACAACCCCTCTGTACTTGTTGGGAGAAAAGTTGTTTGTATCTATGTGCAGGTCCAGGTAAAGTAAGCAACCTTTGGTTGTGAACGGCGCCATTGTACAATTTACCACCTACTTGTCATCTTTGGAGTTCTACTGGAGACATAAACCATATCCTCTACGTTATGGGAAATCCGTTGCTACGCTACATCTCAACCTTCCACTTGGGGTAACCAACGAGGGGCGAGAATCACTTCCTCGCTGGCATTAGCAATCCCTACTCCTCACATCATATCTATAATATGGCTTTCTCTCGCCTATGATTTTCCTCATTGATGTGAGCCTTTCACACCTTTTTGTCTTCCTTCCCCATCATTTTTCTCTTTGACAAACTAAGTGCCAACATATCTTGCTTGTGCTCATCCATTGCATGAGTGCTAAAAGTCGAAAGGGAGAGGATCAGTTTGACTTGTGCCTGACTAGTGGTCTGGGGATGAGTCAAAATAAGATTCTGAAGGAGACCAAGTGTGAAGTTTTAGCAGATCGAGTTCTCAATTAAACTATACTGTTTTTTATGCTCTAAACCCATCTCCCACTTCTTGCACGCAAACACCATTTGGAGACATTTGAGTCACAGACAGCGAGAGCTCTTGCACCTTTATGTTCTTACTTTGGTAGTTTCAATACTAGATATGGACTCTTGCTTGTTATTGTCTTGACTTGAATTGCATATCTTACTTGCTTTACTTTGAAGCTCTTATATGTGTGTTAGCATGTCACCACAAAAATTATCTGTGTTATCATTTACCTACTCGAGGACGGCATGAATTAAGCTTAGGGATGTTGATACGTCCCAAACGTTTCTATAATTTCTGCTTGTTCCATGCTCATTTGGGCGACTTTGCTATGTGTTTTGCTACACTTTCATACCTTTTTACACATATTTGGACTAACCTGCTAACTCAGTGCACCCAGTGCCAGTTTCTGTGTGATGATGTATGTGAATTGGAGGTTTTGACCCACATTTACAGTGCCCAAAAAAATCCAAGAAAAATATAAAAAACTCAGCGTGATGGAAGCTTCCAGAACACTGAAGGGGGGCTGGAGAGGGGCCACCCCCTCCCAGGCGCCCCCCTGGCGAGCCCAGGGGTGGGTCCATGCCCTAAGGCCGCATGGGAGGTGGGGCCCTCCCTTGGTGCCCCTTCGGCCTATATTACCTGCTCGATGCAGAAAACCTGAAAGGAGACCCAACATCGCAAAATTCTCCACTGTTCCGCCGTCGCCGCGATCCCGATATCGAGAGCACCAGCACACCTCGTCTCGGCACCCAACTGGAGGGATGATTGACCTCCGGGAGCTTCTCCACCACCATGAGCGCTTCTCGGACGTGCCGTGAGTAGTCCCCCTTGGACCATGGGTCCATGACCAGTAGCTATGTGATGTCTTCTCTCCAATCTTGTGATTTAATTCATAGCCCTTGTGAGCTGCCCTACATGATCAAGGCACTTATGTAATTTTCCTGCTGTTGCTATATTGTGTTTACTGGGATCCAATGGATTATGAGATTATGTTCAGATTGTGATGAGTTATATATTTGGTTCTCCTTTTATATTTTGTTCTTGAGTAATTCTTGCATGTTCTCCGTTGCTTTTTATTGCTTTGGCCAAGTAGTAGATAGTAACTCCAAGAGGGGGCATTTATGCTTGATTGTGGGTTCATGCCCCCTGATGTCTTTCTTGAGTGACAGAAACATGAGACTAGGGGATGTGATGTTGCCACTAGGGAGAAAACAATGGTGCTTATAACCTCGGTTGCAAGGATTGTTTACCTTACGCAAAGTTTGTTAATGCAGTTGTCTGTTGCTTTGGGTTTACACTTTGGGTGGGGCTCACAACTTAATACCAGCGAGATGTTCTGGATAGATATCTCAAGGTGGATGACTAGTGAGTAGATGCTGATGAATAAACGTTCTACTTGTCTTGGCGTACTGCCCATACTTTTCAGCCTCTAACTTCCTTGTAGCATAGTAAGCATTGCGGCGCGTTTATAATTCTGTCAATTGCCCAGTTGTAATTTGTTCACCCAGTTTAGCTCTTTTATCATATTTTTGGAGAGAGACATCACTAGTGAACATCATGGGACCCCGGTCCATATTTCCACCATTGTTTACACCTCAACTATTTACTGCTTTATTTCCTTTTATTTGCAATCACCATCACTATTTACACCATGCGTTTGATCCTTTGTAAGCGACAAAGCCAGAGAGATTGACAACCTCTCTGAACTCGTTGGGAGCAAAGTTATTTGCTTTTGTGTGCAAGTCCAGGTCAAGTAAGCAACCCCTTGTTGTAAACGGCGCCATTGTGTCCTTGCCACCTACTTGAAGAATTTAGAGTCCTCCTGGTTCTGTAAACCTTACAGTCCTCGTGTAAGGGAAATTGTTGCTGACTACATCTCAACCTTCCACTTGGGGTAACCAACGAGGGGCGAGAAGCCATCAATGAAGAAGGGGATGCACGGGGGCACCTCCAAGCTTAGACGCTTGAGTCTCCTTGAATATTTCTTGGGGTTGCATGGGGGCATCCCCAAGCTTGAGCTTTTGACACTCCTGGATCTTCTTTCATCATCTTACTTCGCAGACTTGAAAACTCCTTCATACAAAACTCGTCATAAACTAATTAGAGGGGTTAGAGCCCATTATAAAATAATTTTCCTCTACTGGAAATAAATATTTTCATGAAGAGCTACTATTTCTCATGATTGCCAACAAGTTATTGCAAAGAAAAATAAAGCTTAAGATTTGCAAAACGGTGAAAACGCAAAACAGGGCAGAATCTTGGAAAACAGATCATCACGTAGTAAATAATTTTTTAGGGGCACTTCTGCAACTCAAATCAAAAAATTTAGAATATACCTCAGAAATTCAATTGTATAGAGCATACCGTCAAAACTATTCAGATCAAAAAGATGATCTGGTGATTTTTATTAAGAACTTTTGCAATTGAGCAAACAAATTCTGTTTTCTAGACAACATGTCACAACTTTTGATTTTTCTTGCAATCAGAGGTTAAAACTTGACACAAGCTTGAAAATAAAGATACAATGATGTTGCTAAAGTAGTAACAAACATCAAGACCACTAAAACTGAAAGTAAAACATTTTGGATTGGCTCCCAATAAGCGCTTTCTTTTATGCCTTTGAGCTAGCCGTGAAGCAAAAAAGATCAAGTTTTATCAATATCAAAAGAATAGCTTGCCCGTGTAACTGACTCAAATGGTAACTTCATCTAAATTCTAGGGAAATGTTCCATGCCCTTGTTGATGGGAAACTAGAATCTTATAATCCCTTCTTTCATATCATTGATAGCACCAATGGTGCGCAGAAAAGGACGTCCCAAAATATTTGGACATGAGGTTTCACACTCAATGTCCATGACAAGAAAATCAACAGGAACATAATTAACATTGACAACTATAAGAACATCATCAATCCTCCATAAAGGTTTCTTTACGTAAGAATTAACAAGGCGAACACACCAAAAGAACAAGGATCAAAAGGTTTTAATTCAAGCATATCATACATTCTTTTGGGTAAAACGAAGGCACTAGCTCCAACATCACATAAAGCAAAGCAAGAAAAACTAGTTAATTTGATTTTGACCATAGGATCCCAACCATCTTCTAGTTTTCTATGAACAGAAACCTATAATTTAAGCTTCTCCTCCCTATCTTTGATGAGAGCATTGATAATATGCTCGGTGAAGGCAATGTTAAGTGCACTAATGTGGGGGTCTTTGGACATTCTTTGCAAAAATTTGATCACTTCAGAAAGACTACAATTATCAAAATCAAGTTCACTACCATTAATTAAAGTGGTACTGATGTCATCTAAGCTCATTTTCTTGGTAGTCTCTAAGTTCATGGGACCTGCTTGTCCTAAAGTTGAGGTATTAGCATCACCATTGATAGGTCCATTAGGTGGACTAGGGATGTGATGGGTGCTAAAGGTTTTAAGATCCTCAATAATATGTATGGTAGCAGGTGTGGTGTGTGTAGGAAGGCTCTTAACTCTATCTTCCTCTTCCTTTTCTCTAGCCCACCTATCCTTAAGTTTGGCTAGCATTCTAATGTTTTCATTGATTTGCACTTGAATAGCATTCATAGGTGTAGTTTTCCTTTCCTCTTGGGGAGAGGTCCTAATTTTGAGCATCTCTACATAATGAGCTATGTTGTCTACCTTCAAAGAGAGACTATCTAATTTGTCTAATTTATCTTATACACTCTTGTTGAAGGTTTTTTGAGAAGTGATAAAGTCTTTAAGCATGCTCTGTAATTCAGAAGTGGAGTTCTTGGTGGTAGGATAAGTGTTGTTGTTCCCATAGTTATTGGATGGGAACGGTCTAGGATTGCTACCAAATTTACTAATATAAGCATTATTGTTGAAGTTGTTCCTAGAAATAAAGTTGACATCTACTTGCTCTTGAGCAACCAAAGAATTTAAACGAACATAATGAGGATCAATAGGAGCTTGCTTAGTAAGTAAAGACATGATCAAGTCAACCTTTTCATTTAAAGAGGAGATCTCCTCAACAGAGTTTAACTTCCTACCTGTTGGAGATCTTTCAGTGTGCCATTGAGAATAGTTTGTCATCATCTCGTCCAATATCTTCGTGGCAACACCAAGTGTAGTTGACATAAAAGTTTCTCTCGCGGCCGAGTCCAACAGATTCTGCGAGGTAAAGTTCAATCCTGCATAGAAAGTCTGGATAAGCATCCAAGTAGTCAAACCATGTGTAGGGAAAGTTTTAACAAGAGACATTATACGTTCCCAAGCTTGGGCAACGTGTTCATTATCCAGCTGTCTAAAATTCATAATGTTACTTCTCAACTGGATAATCTTAGCAAGTGGGTAGTACTTTCCAATAAAAGCATCCTTGCATTTATCCCAAGAATCTATGCTATTACTAGGCAAGGATGGCAGCCACTCCTTAGCTCTTCCTATCAAAGAGAAGGGAAAAAACATAATCTTAACAATGTCACCATCTAATTCTTTGTACTTTTGCATATCACAAAGCTCAACAAAATTATTTAGGTGCAAAGCAGCATCATCTCCAGCACCGGAGGATTGTTCTTTCATAACAAGATTTAACAAAGCAAGTTTAATTTCATATGAAGGTGCTAAAGTGGAAGGTGGAGCAATAGGAGTGTTGATAAAGTCGTTGTTGTTGTGACTAGTGAAGTCACACAACTTAGTGTTTTCAGTGGAACCCATTGTAACAGCAGCAAACAAGAGAAAAGTAACTAATTTTTGTGAGGTTTTTGATATAAGACTCTAAAGCAAAAACTAGAAAGTAAATTAACAAGACTAAAAAGCAAAGGTAAAAGATAGTGTGCAACTCCCCTATCTTGTAGACTGGAGTCCCCGACAACGGCGCCAGAAATTTAGCTTGATGGCACCGGTTAGTGCTCCTCGTTGGCTATCCCAAGTGGAAGATTGAGATGTAGACATCAACACATTTCCCTCGATGAAGATACCAAGGTGGTCGGACCAGTAGGACTCTAAGAGATACAAGAAGGTGGCAAGAAAATAATGACGTCGCTTACAACCAAGGTTGCTTACTTGACCTGGACTTGCACACGACAACAAATTACTTTGCTCCCAACGAGTTCAGAGGTTGTCAATCTCTCCGGTCTTGTTATTTACAAAGGATCAAAACACAAGCGGAAATAGTAGGGGTGATTGCAACGAAAAGGAAATAAAAGCAGTAAAGATTAACGCTGTAAAATATGATGGAAATATGGACAGAGGTCCCATGATGTTCACTAGTGATGTCTCTCTCCCAAAAGACGATAAATAACTATGTTGGGTGAACAAATTACAGTTGGGCAATTGACATAATTATAAGCGCATCGCAGTGCTAATTATGCTACAAGAAAGCTAGAGGCTCAATCTATGGGCAGTATGCCAAGACAAGCAGGCCATTGATAACCCACAAGTGTAGGGGATCGCAACAGCCTTCGCGGGTAGATATAACCCTAATTTATTGATTCGACACAAGGGGAGCCAAAGAATACTTATAAGCCTTAGAAGTTGAGTTGTCAATTCAACCACACCTAAAAAAGCACTAGACAAGATATACGTAGCAACGGTGTGTTGACGGGTGTAGCCTTAAGACTTCCCCAATCAACAACACCACATAGTACTAACAAAATAGTAGCAGCAGTAATGAGAGCAATAGTAACAACGAAGGCAATGAAGATGAAAGATGGACCGGGGTTCAAGGTTTCACTAGTGGTAACTCTCCAAGCAAAAGAACCAGGTGTTGGGTGCACAAATTACAGTTGGGCAATTGACAAAATTGCACAAACTCTAGCCAAAGAACAAACTAGAGCAACCTAGTCTAAGAACCAAATGTAGGCATGTGTTTCGTATGTAGTTGTACGTGCTTGCAATAAGAACTTGCACAACATCTATTGTCCTAACGTACCGCTACGAACGGGGCCAAAAGGTACTTATGAATATTAAGGTTCTCCTGTCAAAGAGCACCGGAACAAAGCATTAACACTCTATGAAGACATGTGATCCTAAAATTATAGCCCATCCCCTTTGGTGTCCCAAGCAGTCACCATTGGGATCGCCGGTTCCGGACTATAACAGGCGTTACAACCATAGATAAGATCGAGAACAACAATTATAATCATGCAACCATAACGTGCTCAGATCTGAAATCATGCTACTCGTGCAATAGTAACAAGCATTAAGAACAAAAAAAATTGCAGCAACAATAATTCATAAACCTCTTAGGACTGAACAAGGTAACAATTCATCGGATCCCAACAAACACAACACCGATTACATCATATGGATCTCAATCATGCAGGGCAGCTCATAAGAACTATTTATTGAAGATCAAGGGGGAGAAGATACCAACAAGCTACTTCCAGGAACCCGTAGTCCAAGGAGGAACTACTCACGATCCATCATGGGGGGAAGAAGAGTTGATGAAGATGGCCCCAGGGGCCAAGGCCCTCTCCGGCAGGGTGCCGGAGCAGGATTCTGGTGACCCCCGAAGCTAGGTTTCGACGGCGGCGGAGATCGGGAGCGCTTCTGGAAAAGACGTCTGGATATCTCGGGTTTTTGCGTCACGGGAAAATTTATAGGCCAAGGGGGAGTCTTAGGCGGTGCCCAGGTCACCCAGGCGGCCACCTGGCGCGGGTGGGCCCTGACCGCGCCGAGAGGGTGCCTGGGGGCCTGGGGACACCTCCTGACTCCGTCCTCTGGCTGGACGACTCTTCCAATGTAAATATTTTTTGGTAATTTTTTGGGAATTTTCTGAGCAACTTCATTTTTGGACTTTTTCTGCAATGCAAAGACAAAACAGACAGGAACTGGCACTGGGCTCTATATTAGTAGGTTAGTCCAATAAATGATTCAAAAGCATGGCAAAAAGATGTAGCAATGACACAAAAAGGGCATGGAAAGAACAAAAATTATAGATACGTTTGAGACGTATCATCATCCCCAAGCTTAATTCCTGCTCGTCCTCGAGTAGGTAAATGATAAGAAGATAATTTTTGGTGTGACATGCTACTTAGGAGTAAAGGCAATCAATCTAATGTAATAAAGATACATAAGTCAAAGACAAAGTGATATAAAGCAATAGTCTATAGTTGATATTAAGCAAGCAATGAAGAACATATAAACAATTGAGCTCTTGCTGTCCGTGAATCGAATGTCTCAGTCGGAGTCCCCGTGCCAAGAGCGGGGAAGTTTTAGAGCATAAAAATACTAAATAGTTGTTGAGAACTCAATCTACTAAATTTCACACATGGTCCCTTTGGGATCTTATTATGACTCGTCCCCAGACCACTAGTCAGGTACAAGTCAATTTGATCCTCTCCCTTTCGACTTTGAGCACTCATGCAATGGATGAGCGTGAGCAAGATAGTTGGCACTTAGGATGGCAAAATAGAATAGTGAGGGGGATAGGAAGTCAAAAAGTGAGAAAGGCTCACACCAATGAAGACAATCATAGGCGGAAGAAAGCGAAATGATAGATATGGTGTGAGGAGTTGGGATTGCCATGCAACATGCGGATGCACAAAGAGATATAAGTGTATGAAAGCCCTCCAATGGAACTAGTGGGGGTGCATCCAACTTGCTTGCTCATGAAGACCTAGAGCTCTTTTGAGGAGGCTCATCCTTAGAATATGCAAGCCAAGTTCTATAGTGTATATATCCCCACATAGTTATACATGAATGATATGAAAACTCTCTATGAAGCACGGGTGCTACTTTGAAGCACAAGTGTGGAATAGTAGTGCTGCCCCCTCTCTTTTTTTTTCTTTTTTTCACCTTTTTTGTATTTTTGATTTTTGGGTGGCCTCCAAGGCTCTTTATTCTCTCTTTTTTTTCGTCCACTTTGGGATCTTTTATTCCTTTCCTCACTGTAGGAGAAACACTCTATAAGAACATCAACACACTTTTATTTACTTACAACTCTGAATCAAAAAGTAATGACTCTATATGAATGCCTCTACCAGTATAGCAGTAGGCAATATGACAGTGAAGGATAAGTCATATGAACATGAAGAACGATGGATGTTGCATGGCAATATATCTCGGAAAGGCTATGGAAATGCCTTGATAGGTAGGTATGGTGGTTGTTTTGAGGAAGATATAAGGAGGTTTATGTATGACAGAGCGTATCATGCCAAGGATTTGGATGCACTGGCGAAGTTTGCACCAACTCCCATGAGAAGGGCAACGCGCGGTACCGAAGAGGCTAGCAAAATATGGGAAGGTGGCAGTGCCAACAATCGAATACTCGCATGAGTCTGAAGAACTCATGCACTCATTATCAGTAACTCTCTATCTAGTCAGGAGATTCACAAAGAGACAAGTACCCCAAGGAGGAGTGTATGGGGGTTTGGTTATCCTTGCGCATCCTCGACCCATGGTACGTGGGGGTACTCTATATATTCCAACCCCACAGAGAATAGTGATCCTTTTAGTACCTAAAGTTCTCAACTAATTTTTTATTTTTCGAAAATAAGGCACGGTTAGCCAAGATGCACCACCTATCACTAATGGGCGCAAGCTCAATTGCATAAACATTCATCTTTACTGAATCAATACCTCAAAACTATTGCAAGATATCCTAAGCTAGACCTAGTTATCTAGATTACCTATACACCACATATATAACATACCATGAGACATATAAGCCATTGCAACAGAAACAACTCTCTAAAAAAATATAAGTGAAGCATGAGAGTTCTAAACTTTCTACAAAATAAATTAAATTGCTCTCAAACAAGATCTAAGTGCAGCACAAGAGCTAGCGAAACAGGCAGTAGATAAATTTAACACTCAACGGATATAAGTAAAGCTCTAGAGTGTTCTATGATAAAGTGGAGCGTGTATCTCTCCCAATCAAGCATGATAGGTTCCGACATTGTAATGACCAGCAATCAAAACAAAACAAAACTGAAAGCAAATATACAAACGCTCCAAGAATAGCACATATCATGTGAAGCAATAAAAATATAGTGTGGATAAGGACGAACTGATGATTGTTGATGAAGAAGGGGATGCACGGGGGCATCCCCAAGCTTATGATTTTGGCACTCCTAAATATTCTTTCATCATCTCCCTTCGCACACTTGAAAACTTCCTTCACATAAAACTTCTCAAAAACTTATTAGAGCGGTTAGTACACTAATAGATAATCTGCCAAAACAGGAAAGATTGGAAAGATTGATTTTTCAGGTGCACTTCTGCTGATCAAATAAGAAAACTCAATACATATTAAAGTTTCAAAATTGTATAGAGCATGCTGTGTAAAAAATTCATCTCAAAAAGATGAACTGGTGATTTGTTTTGATTTTTTCCGTCAAGCAGACATAATCTGTTTTCTGGAGAGCATGCCACAACTTTTGCTTCCCTTATCATAAGAGGCTAGAACTTGGCACAAAACTTGAAAATAAAGATACAATGGTGTTGCTACCATAATAAAAACGTCCAAGACACAACAAAATAAAAAGAAACCTAATCCATTAGCTAGGCATGAGTGTAACGATGCTCACAAAAGAATAAAAAGTTGAAGAACAAAAGAGAGCATCAAAGGAGAAAATATAAACCACATTTAATTCTAACATGCTTCCTATGCATGGGCATCTTGAAATAAAATAAATAAATGAAGCACAAAATATCAAGCATAGGAAGGTAAAACAAGAGCACCTTCAAGATTTTCAACATGGGGAGAGGTATTTTCCTAACATGAAAATTTCTATAACCAAATTTTCCTCTCTCATAATAATTTTCAGTAGCATCATGAACAAACTCAACAATATAACCATCACATAAAATATGCTTTTCATGATCTACTAGCACATATCATATAAACTTTCTAAGCATAACTCCTCATCATTAATATCATCCATAGTAGGCAAAAATAGAGGGTTATATAAGACTTATCAAAATAGCAAGGGTTATCATAAATAACAATAGCAAAATCATCCTTGAAAGTCTCATTCATTGGGGCATCATGGCCACAAGCATCAATTTCATCAAAAAGGGATATTTCAAAAGATTCAATAGGATCATAGCAATCAATATAGCATTTGTGACGCCCTCGATTTACGATCATGTACAGTAATCATACACGCAGGGTACATGATCGAGATCAAGGTGCCACGGTGAGAATATCACAGCACAACACTAAACACAAAAGGATAAACCAAATATATTACAATGAAGGGGGGTCACACGGACCCGAATACATAAGTCATACAATCATAATATCTGAGTACAGACATAGTTAGTCAAGTTTTGCCTTAAGAAGGCTAACACAAATAACATCAGAGGTACAGATCGAAAAGGCGAGGCCTCCTGCCTGGGATCCACCGAATTACTCCTAGTCAACGGGAACTCGACGCCGTAGTAGGGTCCTCCTGGAATCTCCTGTTCCTGGGCTCCAAGGTCGACTGCAGCGGCCGATCAGGCAAAGCGAAAAGGGAAAATAAAGCAAGGGTGAGTATCTAGCATACCCGCGAGTCTTACGTCCGCTACTAAGCATTTATGCATGTATCAAATGGAAAAGGGAGGTTGTATATAGTGGACTGCAAGGTAGAAATCAGAGTAAAGGTAAGAAGCTAGGCCTATCGAAGACTAGCATCTTCCGACGAGTCTTGCAGCATGAGGTAAGAATCAGCCAACAGTTTAATATAACAGTAATGAATGTAACAATGCAGCAGAAGTTGCTGCAGCATTGTATAATAATAAGTTGTAATCATAATTAACAATGCCTCCGAGTTCCCCTCCTCGATATCCCTGCGAGGAAGAAAACCCGGAACCAACAGTTTAATAGTAGTAGTTTGTAGTGATAGGATCTGGCTTCAGCATAAAGCGTCCTGTTACCGTGGACACGGCTATCGATAGATTAATCTTCCCTGCAGGGGTGCACTAGTGTGACACTACACGCTCGGATCTCCAGGGTGGCGTACACCTGGTTAGGGAGCACCCCACCGAGGCTATCCGACACAACGCAGTCCATCCTACGACTCATCAGAGAGGTCCCCGCCGGTCTACAGCCCTAAGTGCAAGGGGGTCATGGGCCTATCACCCCTCGCTCTCCGGGTCGTTGCGAGGAAGGGTGAATTCCAACGCCGTAGCGCGATCCGTCCCTGTCGCAATGCTGAACTGGACGTCTTTCAGAGCTTTCGAACGAGGCTACATTGCGGAGGCGCCCAAACGCGTAATCCCACGTATAGGTAGTGCGTACAAGCCAAAAGGCTACTCAAGTCATCCGCCGAACCCGTTAAGCATTTTATTAATTTTCTGTCAAGACAACCGTTATCGTTGCCCCTTACTGAATGAGTCGCGGACAACGACAGCAGTCAGGACCACCAGTAACGTCGGTGCCTGCCCTGTCGTCCCACCAACTCGTGCGGTTACCAACAAGGTGAACCGTCTCCTTACCTTGTCTCGCGTTTGCTCTTGGTAGAGCTCGACTTTCGTACAACAGGAAATCCTTCGGCCACGAACAGTACCAGGCCCACCGCACACCGGTGGAATACACCTGACCTGTCGTTCCGCTAAGATAACCTGCGCGGACACCGTTGGGTCACCCGACTCCTTACCTGTAAGGACAACCGTGGTTCAGAACCCTAAGACGGATATACAGAGTCGACCACGAGTGGAGTACGGGGATTTCTCCCCGATAGCTCACACTTGAGGTGGCTCGGCAGATCCGACGTAGGGGGCTGAGTCGGTGTCTGCTCTGAACCGTACTTGTAGCAGTTGTAAGGTATCGTATCCGCATTCACTCCCCGAGTGAACACGACCCGCTATCTAATCCTATTGACTAACAATGCGCAGGGTTCACTGCTGAATATAATATAATGATAAGGCAGCATAGGATAAAGGAAGGTACATAAAGGGTGACAATGACAGGCTATGCAATTGAATAGGATTGTAACGTAGCAGCAGTAGCAATGCCTAGTGCAAGAAAGTACGGAAAGGTAGGCGATATCTGGGGAAGGAAATAGCTCTGCTTGCCTGTAAGCTCGATGGCAGAGGTACGGTCGTCGACGAAGTAGTCGATCACAGGGGCATCAGCAGCGGACGTCGAGACTACCGGACAATAAGAGAGGGGGGAGAAACAATAAATACACAGCAATAATAGCAATACAAATACAAGACATGACATATGAAATGTTAACGGTACTCTAACGTTGTACGATACACATTGCTCGGAACGGAAATTCATCCGGGGATGAACTGCCAGTTCCGGGTGATTACCGGACGGGGTGTCCGGAGGGGGAAAGATCATGCCGGAGGTGTCATGGACATCCGACAACCAGGTGAAGGGTGTATCCGTGTTAGTTGATCCATTCTAAACAACTTTCGTGTTCGGAATAAATTCATCCGGAGAGTTTTACGGTACCGACTAATTATCGGACAGTGCTGCCGGAGGGGGACGGTTCGATGTTCGGTATGTTAGGGGGGTGTGGTGGGTATACGGGTAGTGTATTCTTAACCGTTGTATTTTTATGATCAACTTTCATGTATAAAGTTTCTCGATCCGAGTTACGGATTAAAAGATATTGATTTTATAAGTTTTAAACATTTTAAATCATTTTCTGAATTTCTTTAATTGTTTATTCAACATTATCCACAAGGGGTTGACTGGTCAAACAGACCAGTGGGTCCCACTGGTCAGCCTAACAGTACAACAAATCATTTTATTAAATCAGAAATAGCCACTAGGCCCACATGTCATACTCATAGGGGTGTTTAATTTAGTTAGTATAATTTAACCAGGGGCTGGGCCCCACTGTCATAGGCTAACAGCTAACAGATTAGTTACTAATTAGCAGTTAGGGGTTAATCTAATTTGTAGGCCCCACTGGTCTGTGGCATACATGGAGGGGGCTTATATCCACGAGCCAGAGGGCACGCCGGCCATGGCTAGGGGGGGCCTGCCGAGGGGGCTAGGGCGTGCGGGGGTTGCAGGGCGGTGGCCGTGATAGGCACGCCGAGGCGCGAGCACAGAAAGGGGAGGCGTGGTGAGAGCGCCATGGCCATGGAGGCCAGGCAGCGGCAAGCTCGGGCGGGGGAAGCTACGACGGTGGAAGGAGATGGGGAATAGGGGGGGTCGAACGAAAGGCTCACCCCGGAGCTCGTGGGAAGCCTGGGGAGCGCGACAGTGACCGGAGGCGGGCGAATTTTGGCGGCGGAGCGCGACGGCTGGAGGTTGAAGACGCGCGCGATTTGCGGCCTGCGGCTCGTCCCGGCATCGATTGGCAGCAAAGCTTGGCGTAGACGTCGACGCGGAAGCGGCTGGACACCTTGGTTGGCCCCCTCGTCGCCGTTGGCCGCGAGAACCACGACGGGGCGGCCACGGTTGCGGGCGGCGAGCTCGTCCAGAGAAAGCGGCGCGAGGGAGGGAGAGATGGGGAGGGCGCTAGGGTTGCAGCGAGAGGTGGGGGTGCCGGGGTCTTATCCCTCGCCGGAGGTGGCCTGGATGGCCGCCACGGCGACGAGGCCGCGGCCGACCGCGCGATGGGCGCCACGCCTGTACGGGGGTTGAAGATGACGGGGAGGGGGAGTGGGTCGGGGTGGGCTGGCCCAAGGGGGAAGGGGGTGGGCTTCGCCCCGCAGCGTTATATTAGGTTTTCTTTTATTTATTTATTTTTCTTTCTTTTCTGTTTTTATTTGTTTAGGTACTTTTGTATTTTGTAAAAATATGGAACTTGTCCCATAATTAGTATTGCAAATTAATAGAGTGCCACAAAAAGTTTGGGTGCAAAATAAATTCATTTAATATTTATTTTTATTATGCCACTAGTGAAAGGGGTTATTTTAGCACTAGTTTGAATTGTTTGCATTATTTAAATATTGCAATAAATATCCAATGTTAGTTTAACATGGTACACTGATTTTTAGGCTTTTAAAAAAATTGGTTGCACCATTTTTGGACAAAGTTTTATTTATCACATTATTTTTAATATCAACCAAAAGGATTTTTGGAGTGATCATATGCAAAGATGATCAAAGTGAGATTAGCAACAGTAATTTTCATTAACCAAAAGTGATTACTGTTACATGACACTGAGGGTGTTACAAATCTTCCCCACTACAAGAATTCTCGTCCCGAGAATTTAAGTGGTAGCGGGAAAAAGATCAGGGTATTCTTCTCGAAGACGATCTTCGCTTTCCCAAGTGGCTTCCTCTTCAGAGTGATTCGACCACTGAACCTTGAGGAACTTGACTGTCTTGTTGCGGGTTCGACGTTCAGACTGATCAAGAATGCGGCTCAGATGTTCTTGATAAGTCAAGTCCTGTTGCAGCTCAATCATATCATGTTCCACTTCACGAATAGGGTCTTTGAAGCAGCGACGGAGTTGCGACACGTGAAAAACATCATGGACTTGGGAGAGGTTCGACGGCAATTCCAATCGGTATGCCACTGGTCCACTCCGGGAAAGAATACGGAACGGGCCAATGTAGCGAGGAGCTAACTTGCCTTTGATACCGAAACGATGAGTGCCCCTCATGGGAGTGACATGAAGGTAAGCATATTCGCCAGGTTGATAGACCATTTCCTTGTGCTTGCGATCATAGTTGCTCTTCTGACGGGACTGAGCAGCTTTCAGGTGTTCACGGATAACGTGAACCTGATCTTCAGCATGCTGAATAATTTCCGGACCAATGAGAGTTCGTTCCCCAGTTTCTGGCCAATTCAGAGGGGTTCGACACTTACGTCCATACAGAACTTCAAAGGGTGACATCTTCAGACTAGCCTGATAGCTATTGTTGTACGAGAATTCAGCAAATGGAAGGGATTCCTCCCATTTCTTACCGAATGAGATGACACAAGCTCGAAGCATGTCTTCAAGCACTTGATTGACGCGTTCAACTTGGCCTTGCGACTGGGGGTGATAAGCGGTGCTGAAGTTTAGGTGAGTACCCATAGCTTCTTGGAAACTATCCCAAAATCTTGAGGTGAAAATGCTGCCATGGTCAGAACTGATCTCCAACGGAATACCATGGAGGGACACAATTCTGGAAACATACAAGTCTGCTAACTGACTAGCAGAGATCGTCTCCTTGACTGGAAGAAAGTGGGCAACCTTGGAGAATCGGTCGATGACGACAAAGATAGCATCATGACCCTTCTGTGATCGGGGAAAACCAGTGACGAAGTCCATTTCGATCTTGTCCCATTTCCATTCAGGAATAGAGAGTGGTTGCAGAGTTCCGGCGGGTCTTTGATGTTCTTCCTTGACGCGACGGCAAACGTCACATTCAGAAACATACCGGGCAATGTCTTGCTTCATGTTAGGCCACCAGAACTGCGGACGAATGTCTTGGTACATCTTGGTGCTTCCAGGATGAATGGACAACGGGGTATCGTGAGCCGCTTTCATGACCTTCGGGGTCATATCTAGGTTCTCATGCCTTCCCTTGCTGTGAGTAACCACTAAGCGGTTCTGGTAGAACACCGCACCTTCGCTATTAATAGTAAAGGGTGAGGGTCTTCCATTTGCGATATCGCGCTTAATCTTGTGTACGAAATCATCATAAAACTGTATACCCTTGACGGATTTGACGAGATCCGGTTAGATAACCAGGTTATTTACATAACCTTGAGGAACAATCTCGAGGTTCAGCTTTTGAAACTCTTCATACAGAGGTGGTTGTTCTAGTTGCACCTCAAGTTCACTACAGTAAGCTTTACGGCTCAGGGCATCAGCCATCACATTAGCTTTGCCAGGAGTATAATGAATATCCATGTTGAAATCGGCTATTGTCTCGAGCCATCTTTGTTGGCGGAGATTCAGGTCAGGCTGAGTAAACAAGTACTTCAGGCTTTGGTGGTCGGTGTAGATCTCGCAACGATTACCAACGAGGTAATGTCGCCACAGCTTCAATGCATAAATTACTGCTGCCAATTCGAGATCATGCGTTGGATAATTATCTTCGTGAGATCGCAACTGACGAGAGCCATAAGCAATCACGCGGCGCTCTTGCATTAGGACACAGCCTAATCCTTGACGAGACGCGTCACAATATATCACGAAGTCCTTCTGAGTATCAGGCGGAGCAAGCACTGGGGGAGAAGTGAGCTTGTCCTTGAGAGCTTGAAAACTTCCTTGACATTTATCTGTCCACTCAAACTTGACGCCTTTGTGAAGCAGACTAGTCAGAGGCTTGGCAATCTTGGAGAAGTTCTCGACGAAACGGCGGCAGTAACTAGCGAGGCCGAGGAAACTTCTGACTTGCTTGACGGTCTTGGGAGGAGTCCAGTCAAGAATAGCCTGGATACGTTCTGGGGTGACGGCAACGCCATCCTTGGAGATCACATGACCAAGGTAAGTTACTTCGGGAATCCAGAATTCACACTTGGAATACTTAGCATAGAGTTTGTGTTCTCGAAGCTTTTCCAGTATAAGGCGAAGGTGTTCAGCATGTTCTTCTTCATTCTTGGAGTATACCAAGATATCATCTAGATAAACCACGACGAACTTGTCGAGGTATTCCATGAATATATAGTTCATCAACCGAGAGAAGGTGGCTGGGGCATTGGTCAGGCCAAAGGACATGACGGTGTACTCGTAAGAACCATAACGAGTAATGAAGGCGGTCTTCGGGATGTCCTCTTCGCGGACCCGGATCTAATGGTAACCCAACCTCAAGTCGAGTTTCGAGAACACCGTAGATCCAGCAAGTTGATCATATAGATCATTGATCCGAGGGAGCAGATACTTGTTCTGTATTGTTGCCTGGTTGATAGGTCGGTAATCTTGGACCAAACGGTTCGTTCCATCACTCTTCTTGACAAAGAGCGAAGGTGCTCCCCAAGCAGAGGAACTTGGACGGATGAAGCCTTTGTGGAGTGCCATGTCGATCTCCTTCTTCAGTTCAAGGAGGTGGTGAGGCGGCATCTTATAAGGGCGCTTAGCAATAGTGACGGTGCCAGGCTTCAAGTCGATGACAAATTCGACATCTCTGATCGGGGGTATTCCCGGAAGTTCTTCTGGAAAGACGTCGAGAAAATCGCGAACAACTGGAACATTCTCGATCCCTTCAAGAGGTGAGGTATTCAAAGCATTCAGGGCATATATCTGGCCTTCGGCATGCTGAGCTGTTCGGGCCGAGTACAAAATCTTTTGGCCAGAAGGGTGCGTGAGTTGAACTGTCTTAGTGGCACAGTGGATACGGGCATGATGTGCCGCCAACCAATCCATACCGAGTATGACATCAATGTTGGACGACTTCAGGACAATAAGAGGAGCACGGAACAACAGACCCACGATTGCAATGGTGGTATCGGGGCTCATCATGGTGGCACGGCTCTGAGATCCAACAGCATTTACCGCTAAAGGAGTGGCCAAGGGTTTCGTAGCTATACCATGCAACTGAGCAAACGATTGGGACATAAAGGAATGCGATGCCCCGGAATCAAAAAGAACAGAAGCTGGCGTTGAATTGACGAGTAAAGTGCCCATCACTATTTTTGGGGACTCGCGAGCTTCTTCCATCTTGACATGAGTGACCTGAGCACAACTCATAGTACACTGTTTGGTGTTGCGATTACTGGAATGACGTCTTCTACAGCTTCTCTTTCTGCTAACAGGAGGACAAGGTGCGCGATGACCTGGCTGTCCACACTGGCGACATAAGACATCGTTCTGGGGCGGAGCCATAATATTGGGTTGTTCAGTCGGAATCGTTAGCTGTCTCGGAGGCGGAGGCAGACGAGGTGCGGCATAAGACGGCCTTGGCGTTGGAGCAGACCGGTGAAAAACATTGTGCGGGAGACAGACTCGAAGTTTCTGAATGGGCCGACCCGAAGATGGGCCAGCATCTCGAGCACGCTTGAGCGACTCATGGTGCTTAGTCAGAGCAGTTTCGACTTGGAAAGCCTTGCTGACAAGGGTCGCCAAGTCCGCACAATCATGAAGGACAAGTGCGAGTTCTATATCAGGACGCAGTCCTTCTTGGAATTTTTCCTTTTTGCGAGCGTCGGTGGCGACGTCTCTCGCAGCATAGAGGGATAACTCAAGGAATTTCCTATGATATTCATCAACAGTCGTCTGGTCCTGACGGAGTTTGCGGAACTCCTCCTTCTTCTGGTCCATCAGACCTTGAGGAAGGTGCCATGCACGGAAGGCTAACTGGAATTCTTGCCAAGTGGTTACAGTTCCATCTGGCCACGCAAGCCGGTGGCTTTCCCACCACTGAGCAGCTGGACCCCTCAGATGATACGTCGCAAAGGTGAGGTAACTGGCAGGGGCAACATCAGCTGACTCCATCTGAAAAGCAATATCATGGAGCCAATCATCGGCATCCATAGGATTGGCGGAGCTGCGGAAGGTGGACGGACTGAGGCGCACGAACTCCTGCAGTGTTATTGGGGAATTCTGAGTAGAAAGCTGGGTCATTACTCCGGCCATAAACTGACGGTTCAGATCAAACTGTTGTAGTACTGCGGCCATATAAGGTGGAGGTGGGGGATCGTCAGCCATCCTGCCTGAACAGCAGGGGTTAGTTCAGACAAAGCGTTTGCAAGGATAAGAAGTCATACATGATGTAGTATGAGCAATAAATGAGAAGTGCAGTAGATACACAATAGTAGTCATATAGACATACAGATCTTTGCACACAGTCGGTCAAAATCGGACAGCGTAACGTCGTAGAAATTAAGGAAAAAGGACTCAGTAGGCAGCGCGCAGACCGTGTTAAGGATTACACGACGCGACATAGCACTATGTCAATCACGCCGCAAGAAAACTGTTGGCCACAGGAGTTAATGCCAGAGGACGCGCGGCCTGCCCAGAATGAGAATGGGATTCGCGGTCCGGGACCTGGGGTAGAACTCCTGCGACACGACTCAATCAATGAGGTAGCACCAGAACGCCAGGTGGAATCAAGAGAACGTGATCCTAATGTCAGAGTTTGTAAAGCTTACCAGCAAGTATAAGAGAGCAGATTCCCAGAGCATAGGTACGAAGAAAAGGATCCTAATAACATAGATATCACACGTGGTGACATCGATGTGGGCCCGTAAGCCAAATATTAAGTTAGCAAAATAGTTTTTCAAAGTCTAGACTCAACTTCGACCAGGTAGTGGTTGGGTGGCTTCCTACAGGCAGTCGGCTCTGATACCAACTTGTGACGCCCTCGATTTACGATCATGTACAGTAATCATACACGCAGGGTACATGATCGAGATCAAGGTGCCACGGTGAGAATATCACAGCACAACACTAAACACAAAAGGATAAACCAAATATATTACAATGAAGGGGGGTCACACGGACCCGAATACATAAGTCATACAATCATAATATCTGAGTACAGACATAGTTAGTCAAGTTTTGCCTTAAGAAGGCTAACACAAATAACATCAGAGGTACAGATCGAAAAGGCGAGGCCTCCTGCCTGGGATCCACCGAATTACTCCTAGTCAACGGGAACTCGACGTCGTAGTAGGGTCCTCCTGGAATCTCCTGTTCCTGGGCTCCAAGGTCGACTGCAGCGGCCGATCAGGCAAAGCGAAAAAGGAAAATAAAGCAAGGGTGAGTATCTAGCATACCCGCGAGTCTTACGTCCGCTACTAAGCATTTATGCATGTATCAAATGGAAAAGGGAGGCTGTATATAGTGGACTGCAAGGTAGAAATCAGAGTAAAGGTAAGAAGCTAGGCCTATCGAAGACTAGCATCTTCCGACGAGTCTTGCAGCATGAGGTAAGAATCAGCCAACAGTTTAATATAACAGTAATGAATGTAACAATGCAGCAGAAGTTGCTGCAGCATTGTATAATAATAAGTTGTAATCATAATTAACAATGCCTCCGAGTTCCCCTCCTCGATATCCCCGCGAGGAAGAAAACCCGGAACCAACAGTTTAATAGTAGTAGTTTGTAGTGATAGGATCTGGCTTCAGCATAAAGCGTCCTGTTACCGTGGACACGGCTATCGATAGATTAATCTTCCCTGCAGGGGTGCACTAGTGTGACACTACACGCTCGGATCTCCAGGGTGGCGTACACCTGGTTAGGGAGCACCCCACCGAGGCTATCCGACACAACGCAGTCCATCCTACGACTCATCAGAGAGGTCCCCGCCGGTCTACAGCCCTAAGTGCAAGGGGGTCATGGGCCTATCACCCCTCGCTCTCCGGGTCGTTGCGAGAAGGGTGAATTCCAATGCCGTAGCGCGATCTGTCCCTGCCGCAATGCTGAACTGGACGTCTTTCAGAGCTTTTGAACGAGGCTACATTGCAGAGGCGCCCAAACGCGTAATCCCACGTATAGGTAGTGCGTACAAGCCAAAAGGCTACTCAAGTCATCCGCCGAACCCGTTAAGCATTTTATTAATTTTCTGTCGAGACAACCGTTATCGTTGCCCCTTACTGAATGAGTCGCGGACAACGACAGCAGTCAGGACCACCACTAACGTCGGTGCCTGCCCTGTCGTCCCACCAACTCGTGCGGTTACCAACAAGGTGAACCGTCTCCTTACCTTGTCTCGCGTTTGCTCTTGGTAGAGCTCGACTTTCGTACAACAGGAAATCCTTCGGCCACGAACAGTACCAGGCCCACTGCACACCGGTGGAATACACCTGACCTGTCGTTCCGCTAAGATAACCTGCGCGGACACCGTTGGGTCACCCGACTCCTTACCTGTAAGGACAACCGTGGTTCAGAACCCTAAGACGGATATACAGAGTCGACCACGAGTGGAGTACGGGGATTTCTCCCCGATAGCTCACACTTGAGGTGGCTCGGCAGATCCGACGTAGGGGGCTGAGTCGGTGTCGGCTCTGAACCGTACCTATAGCAGTTGTAAGGTATCGTATCCGCATTCACTCCCCGAGTGAACACGACCCGCTATCTAATCCTATTGACTAACAATGCGCAGGGTTCACTGCTGAATATAATATAATGATAAGGCAGCATAGGATAAAGGAAGGTACATCAAGGGTGACAATGACAGGCTATGCAATTGAATAGGATTGTAACGTAGCAGCAGCAGCAATGCCTAGTGCAAGAAAGTACGGAAAGGTAGGCGATATCTGGGGAGGGAAATGGCTCTGCTTGCCTGTAAGCTCGACGGCAGAGGTACGGTCGTCGACGAAGTAGTCGATCACAGGGGCATCAGCAGCGGACGTCGAGACTACCGGACAATAAGAGAGGGGGGAGAAACAATAAATACACAGCAATAATAGCAATACAAATACAAGACATGACATATGAAATGTTAACGGTACTCTAACGTTGTACGATACACATTGCTCAGAACGGAAATTCATCCGGGGATGAACTGCCAGTTCCGGGTGATTACCGGACGGGCTGTCCGGAGGGGGAAAGATCATGCCGGAGGTGTCATGGACATCCGACAACCAGGTGAAGGGTGTATCCGTGTTAGTTGATCCATTCTAAACAACTTTCGTGTTCGGAATAAATTCATCCGGAAAGTTTTACGGTACCGACTAATTATCGGACAGTGCTGCCGGAGGGGGACGGTTCGATGTTCGGTATGTTAGGGGGGTGTGGTGGGTATACGGGTAGTGTATTCTTAACCGTTGTATTTTTATGATCAACTTTCATGTATAAAGTTTCTCGATCCGAGTTACGGATTAAAAGATATTGATTTTATAAGTTTTAAACATTTTAAATCATTTTCTGAATTTCTTTAATTGTTTATTCAACATTATCCACAAGGGGTTGACTGGTCAAACAGACCAGTGGGTCCCACTGGTCAGCCTAACAGTACAACAAATCATTTTATTAAATCAGAAATAGCCACTAGGCCCACATGTCATACTCATAGGGGTGTTTAATTTAGTTAGTATAATTTAACCAGGGGCTGGGCCCCACTGTCATAGGCTAACAGCTAACAGATTAGTTACTAATTAGCAGTTAGGGGTTAATCTAATTTGTAGGCCCCACTGGTCTGTGGCATACATGGAGGGGGCTTATATCCACGAGCCAGAGGGCACGCCGGCCATGGCTGGGGGGGCCTGCCGAGGGGGCTAGGGCGTGCGGGGGTTGCAGGGCGGTGGCCGTGATAGGCACGCCGAGGCGCGAGCACAGAAAGGGGAGGCGTGGTGAGAGCGACATGGCCATGGAGGCCAGGCAGCGGCGAGCTCGGGCGGGGGAAGCTACGACGGTGGAAGGAGATGGGGAACAGGGGGGGTCGAACGAAAGGCTCACCCCGGAGCTCGTGGGAAGCCTGGGGAGCGCGACGGTGACCGGAGGCGGGCGAATTTTGGCGGCGGAGCGCGACGGCTGGAGGTTGAAGACGCGCGCGATTTGCGGCCTGCGGCTCGTCCCGGCATCGATTGGCAGCAAAGCTTGGCGTAGACGTCGACGCGGAAGCGGCTGGACACCTTGGTTGGCCCCCTCGTCGCCGTTGGCCGCGAGAACCACGACGGGGCGGCCACGGTTGCGGGCGGCGAGCTCGTCCAGAGAAAGCGGCGCGAGGGAGGGAGAGATGGGGAGGGCGCTAGGGTTGCAGCGAGAGGTGGGGGTGCCGGGGTCTTATCCCTCGCCGGAGGTGGCCTGGATGGCCGCCACGGCGACGAGGCTGCGGCCGACCGCGCGATGGGCGCCACGCCTGTACGGGGGTTGAAGATGACGGGGAGGGGGAGTGGGCCGGGGTGGGCTGGCCCAAGGGGGAAGGGGGTGGGCTTCGCCCCGCAGCGTTAGATTAGGTTTTCTTTTATTTATTTATTTTTCTTTCTTTTCTGTTTTTATTTGTTTAGGTACTTTTGTATTTTGTAAAAATATGGAACTTGTCCCATAATTAGTATTGCAAATTAATAGAGTGCCACAAAAGTTTGGGTGCAAAATAAATTCATTTAATATTTATTTTTATTATGCCACTAGTGAAAGGGGTTATTTTAGCACTAGTTTGAATTGTTTGCATTATTTAAATATTGCAATAAATATCCAATGTTAGTTTAACATGGTCCACTGATTTTTAGGCTTTTAACAAAATTGGTTGCACCATTTTTGGACAAAGTTTTATTTATCACATTATTTTTAATATCAACCAAAAGGATTTTTGGAGTGATCATATGCAAAGATGATCAAAGTGAGATTAGCAACAGTAATTTTCATTAACCAAAAGTGATTACTGTTACATGACACTGAGGGTGTTACAGCATTCATCCTCCTTCGGTGAGCATGGAGGGTAATCATATAAAGTAAGATTCAAAGAGTTACTCTCATTAGTTGGTAAATATGGGTAGCTACTCCATTCTTCCTCCTTTTGTTCATCACTCTCCTCCTCTTTTTCATGCAATGAGCTTTCAGTTTCAGCAATTTCTTCTTCCGTAGAGTCCTGCAAAGCATTAGTCTCTTCCTCTTGTGGAGAGAACCTTTTGAGATAGTCAGTGTTATAAGAATTATTATTAAAATTCTCAAAGCAATATTTAAGTATATCAAGACACTCAAATTTATAAGGGGCATCTTCAATATTTTCAACAAAGGAAGAAATTTCTGTTGGGAATGTGCCCTAGAGGCAAATAAAATATGTTTTATCAAGCATATTCCATTAGTTCATAATACGTTTGATACTGTGCAATAACTGTATTAAGCGGAAACATTAATACATGTGTGGTATACAAACAACCAGGTCCCTAGTTAACCCTAGTATACTAGTCCATTGGGCGATTGATGATCAAGGTTTCCTGATCATGAGACAATGGCGTCTGTTGACAATGGAGTCGTATCATTGGATAATGATATGATGGACATACACCCACCAGAAGTGTTGCGATGTGATCAAGTCACATAGTTCGACATTGCGATAACTATAATGTAGTGACCAGATCCTTTGACCGTAATGATCATACGTAATTGTCATCTATGAGGAGACTTTGATTTGTATCCCACCGCCTGACTGAAATATGCTGGCTATAACGGTGAACTTTGGGTATTCCGAAATAGATGGTTGATGAGTATGCAAATAGATCAAAGCGGGATTTGTCCATCCGTGTGACGGATAGGTACTCTGGGCCCACTCGGTGATATTGCATCATAAAGTTTGCAAACGTGTGACTAGGTCACGGAGTTGTAATATCACAGGAACGAGTAAACTTGTTTGTTGAGAACGAGGACGAAGTAGGTATATTGGATACCGATGATCAAACCTCGGACAAGCAAACTACCACAGGACAAAGGGAACATGCACACGGTTAACGGATCCAACAGCGATTGAAGTTCATTCGATGGAAGCGCAGGGGCTATCAAGGATTGTAACCAGGTCCAATTGATTAGTCATTTATCAATGAGAATTGTCTCGATCATGTCTGCTGTTTCCCGGACCGTAGGGTGTTACACTTAAGGGTACTCGACGCAGTAAGGATTGATTCGGGATCACCAGAGAAATTGGAGAGAACACCGGAATTGTCCCGGTGATGGCCGGAATTGTTTCGATGAAGGCCGGAAGTTGTTCCGGGTATTTTGAAAGGTTAAAAATATATTTAATAATATTTAATATATGTTTTATTATTTAATTATCTGAATTAAATATTAAAATGTATTTAAATATATTTAAAATGAATTAAAAAGGTGTATGGGCCTCTAAGGGCCCATTAGGGGAGAGGGGAGCCTCCCCCCATGGGCTTGGCGCCAAGGGAGGGCCCCACCCCCTCCTTAGGCCGGCGCACCTCCCCCCCTTGGTGGGATTAGTCCCACCTCGGGGAGGGAGGGAGGATCCCACCCCTCCTTGGACTATATAAGGAGGGGCAGGGGTGCACTTTTGATTCAACAATTGAAGTTCTCTCTTCCTCCTTTTCTCCTTCCTCGAGTGGACTCCCCTTGTTTGGAGTCTACACTTGGTTGGGGATTTCTCCACTATACGCACGTCGTCGTGCTGTTGGAATCGGGATCCGAATCCATCTTCTTTCCGCTGCTCTACTGGTTCGGAGCCCGGAGGGACGTCGGGTATACTGTATGTGTATAATCCCGCGAGGCACTACACTTGTGGTGCTACTTCATCGTCGTGGTCGTATCGCGAGGTCTTCATCAGCAACATTCCGATGGGGACGTAATCCGGTCATCGGTCTACAAGGATCGGGTGGCTACAGGAGTCATCGTGGATCTGCGCGGCATCGGGGATTGCCGGTACGACTACACCAACCACGTTCATGCGGGAACGTTTTCCGCTTAACGGACTACATACTGGTATGTGATCTATTTCTGTCCGTTAATTGCATCAGCATAGCATAGGTCTTGGGTATGGGTCTCGTAGGTTATGAAAAATCTGTGTTTTCTGCCCCGAACCCCAACAATTTCATAGGCACCCTTAAAGACAACAAATTCTTCTATTTGTGCTACATCAAAGCAATAATAATGTCCCCTAGTATAAGATACCAAGGTTTCATTATCATTACACCAACATTGGAAAGGAAGGTGTTTAAAGGGCAAGCAGCAACAAGATTCATCACAGCAATAATATATATCATAATCAAAGCATAATTTTCTAGCATAACTTTCAACTTGAGACATAATTTTCCATATAAATTTTCCTTTTTCAGACAAGCGGTATTCCTTATAATATTTTTGTTGATCCTCCATGAATCCACCTTGCCAATAAGATCTAGTTTCAAAGAATTTAACCATTGTAAGAAAACAGAGTAATAAGATAAAGTGTACTTCTCAAGTGAACTTATAAGTAGAGCTATGGTCCTCGGCAACGACGCCAGAAAATAGTCTTGATAACCCACAAGTGTAGGGGATCGCAACAGTCTTCGCGGGTAGTTATAACCCTAATTTATTGATTCGACAAAAGAGAAGCCAAAGAATACTTATAAGCCTTAGCAGTTGAGTTGTCAATTCAACCACACCTGAAAAAGCACTAGCAAGATATAAGTAGCAACGGTGTGTTGACGGCTGTAGCCTTAAGACTTCCCCAATCACCAGCACCACAAAGTACTAACAAAATAGTAGCAGCAGTAATGAGAGCAATAGTAACAACGAAGGCAATGAAGATGAAAGATGGACCGGGGTTCAAGGTTTCACTAGTGGTAACTCTCCAAGCAAGAGAACCAGGTGTTGGGTGAGCAAATTACAGTTGGACAATTGAAAAAATTGCACAAACTCTAGCCAAATAACAAACTAGAGCAGTCCTAGTCTAAGAACCAAACGTAGGCATGCATTCCGTATGTAGTTGTACATTCTTGCAATAAGAACTTGCACAACATCTACTGTCCTACCGTCCCGCTACGAACGGGGCCAAAAGGTACTTACGGAGATTAAGGTGCTCCTGTCAAAGAGCACCGAAACAAAGCATTAACACTCTATGAACACATGTGATCCTCAAATTATAGCCCATCCCCTTTGGTGTCCCAAGCTGTCACCATTGGGATCGCCGGTTCCAGACTATAACAGGTGCATAAAACCGTAGATAAGATCTAGAACAACGATTATAATCATGCAACCATAACGTGCTCAGATCTGAAATCATGCTACTCGTGCACTAGTAAAAAGCATTAAGAACAACAAAATTGCAGCAACAATAATTCATAAACCTCTTAGGACTGAACAAGGTAACAATTCATCGGATCCCAACAAACACAACACCGATTACATCATATGGATCTCAATCATGTAGGGCAGCTCATAAGAACTTTGTATTGAAGATCAAGGGGGAGAAGATACCAACAAGCTACTGCTAGGAACACGTAGTCCAAGGATGAACTACTCACGATCCATCATGGGGGGAAGAAGAGTTGATGAAGATGGCCCCGGGGCCAAGGCCCTCTCCGGCAGGGTGCCGGAGCAGGATCTTGGTGACCCCCCGAAGCTAGGTTTCGATGGCGGCGGAGATCGGGAGCGCTTCTGGAAAAGACGCCTGGATATCTCGGGTTTTGCGTCACGGGAAAACTTATAGGCCAAGGGGGAGTCCTAGGCGGTGCCCAGGTCACTCAAGCGGCCACCTGGCGCGGGTAGGCCCTGGCCGCGCCGGGAGGGCGTCTGGGGGCCTGGGGCCACCTCCGGCTGGAGGACTCTTCCGATTTAAATATTTTTTGGTAATTTTTTGGGAATTTTCTGAGCAACTTCATTTTTGGACCTTTTCTGCAATGCAAAGACAAAATAGACAGGAACTGGCACTGGGCTCTATATTAGTAGGTTAGTCCAATAAATGATTCAAAAGCATGGCAAAAAGATGTAGCAATGACACAAAAAGGGCATGGAACGAGCAAAAATTATAGATACGTTTGAGATGTCTCAGCCGTTTATTCATCAGCATCTATTCACTAATCATCCACCTTGAGATATCTATCCAGAATATCTTGATGGTATTAAGTTATGAACCCGAGCCAAACTGTAGGATCAAAGCAACAGACATCTGCATTAACACACTTTGCGTAAGGTAAACAATCCTTGCAACCGTGGTTACAAGAACCATTGTCTTCTCCCTGGTGGCAACATCACATCCCCTAGTCTCATATTTCTGTCACTCAAGCTAGACACCGGGTGTAACGACCCGATCCCGAATGGGACCAAGTCTCTGTGATCTGTGCCAGTCCCTGGATCAATTTGCTGGCACACACAGTACTCGAGGAATAACAGAATAAATCACATGTATTTTATTACATCGGAGAGTTCAAAATAAGAAAATTTATTACAATAGTATGGCTTAAGGCCATCAAAAACTGCGGAAGCAATAGTAGTAGTAGTGGTCCATCCGACTCCACGGCAAAACGTTGAGTATAGGACAATAACCTATTCGCACCTTAATCACCGTCAGAGTAATCTGCAACAATCGTATAGCCCAAATAGGGTCAGTACTTTGAATGTACGGCAAGACATACCAAGGAGAAGAAAACGAAGTCCTACAATACATGCATTTGGCTGGTGGGGCTTCTACGTTTCAATTTGCATAAAGCTAAATTTTTCCCTATAGAATAAATGTTCAACAAAAAAAAATATAACCTCAATAAAGCACAAGACAACCCACGGTAATTATGCCCAAAATGATTAATTAAAGATGATGAGATTTCTCAAAATTACCATAGCTAGATGCTCAAATTGTCCAATACCGGGGACTCGGCTAATCGATTAGATTTATACGCTCTGCAGAGGTTTGTGCACTTTTCCCCACAAGACTCGACCACCTCCATTGGTATTCGCCACACTACACTTTGTATGGAATTAGGAAGGTCGAGACATGGTCTTTTAGAAGAGTTTCCCTTACTCTGGCGGTGCCCATCCCACCTACCAACACTACGTTCGTAGCACCACCTAGCAAGAGTCACTACTACTAATTAACCAAGCCAGAGCCCATAATGGCTTGTGGCTGCACACGTAAGCTTCTAGAAAATGACAATATGATAAAATCTCTTTAAGCCTGGGTGGCTTTCCGCAGTGATCCCTGGCCATCTCCAAGTCACTTAGGCATCTCCACTGGTTCCTCCAGGGTGCCTCCAACCATTCCACCCAGGTAGTTCATTGAGTTTAACTTGGTCCTGATTTACTACAAAGTCACTCATCTCATCGTGAATTCACTCCCCAATCCACGTCTACAATAGCATAGCACTACAATTTCCTACACGATGGTGACAAGTTAAACCTACCACAAATTGAACTACTGGGTTTGCGAGAAAGTAAACTTCTACTTATGCATTCTAAGAAAGGGGTACTACATGCAATAAAACATAGGTAAGGTGTAAAATGATCAAAGGTAGACTTGCCTGGCTGCTGCTGGTCAAACTCTAAGGACTGGAAATATTCCGCTTCGCACTCGGGGCAATCTATCGCAAACAAACAAGTGCATCCAATCAAAACATAATACAAAAGAAACGAAAACCAAGTTTCGACAAACTTGGAAAATAAAGAATAAATAAAGATTTTTTTTTGTAAAACAGAACAAAATTTTGTGTAAAACTTGTTGTTGAAAGTCCTAAGTGATATAGATAAATTAGGGTTTTCGATTTGCAAAAAGAATTGGTCAAAACCGAGTTACGGTTATAAAATTATGGCTAAACGAAGTTTGAATTAAAATATGTTCAAACACATATTTTAAAATTCCAAAATTCTAGAAATACGTTTCCACGCGATAGCGGGATGAAAAAATAAAAAAATAAAATAAAATTAAACGCGGGATTTGGTTTCGTCTAAACTAATAAACGAGTAAAATAATATAGCTAAAACAATACTAGGGGTAAAATTTTAATCTAGTGAAATCTCTAAAATAAATAAATAAATAAATAACTAAAACGTATTTTTTTTCCATCTTCTTCTACACAGGAAGAAACGTACACGTACTGTACGTGGTCGTCGGCGTCTTCTTCGTGGGGCGGCGGCTCCGGTGGGGATTGGCGACGAGGGAGGTGTCGGGGAGGGGCGGCTCGGCGTGGGGAAGCGCGGGGTGGTGGCGACGGTCTCCGGCGTGGCTACGACGTGGCGGGGCGGCGGCGAACTCCGGCGAACTCCGGTGGACGCGCGAGCTCCGGGACGCTGCTGTGGTGCACGAGAAGAGACAAAAGTTTGTCCATGAGGTGCGCAACGACGAGGGCAACCGATTTCTAGAGTTTGGGGTCTCAAGACGGCTTACCGGCGACGTGATCGACGCCGAGGCGGAGCTTGACCGGCGAACTTCGGCGAACAAATACGCGAGCTACGGTGCGGCTTTGGGCAAGATTTTTTGGGGCTTTGGACGAGTGGGAGGAGGGGCACGCAGGGGTGACTTATATAGGGGGAGGGGGTGTCCAGATACGTGCTCCCGGCGACGAAATCCGGCAAGTGCGAAAATTCCGGCGAACTCTTTAATGGAGGATTAATGGGGGCTTTAATGGTGTCGGGGCGGAGAAGGAAGGTGCGGGATACGCGGGGAAGGAAGGAAGGAAGGAACGGAGGGCGGCATGGCCGGCTGCGCTCATGGCGCTGCAGCTGCAGCTGCGCGTGCTGTGCACACGCACATGCACGTACGTGAAGGAGACGGGGCGCTGGTGGCCTGGCTGCTGGGCCGGCCAGCTGGCTGGCCTGGCGGCCGGAAAAAAAAATTTTAAAAAAAAAATACCTCTAAAAAAATACGTAATTAAAAAAATCTTATAAATATATAAGAAAATATATTGTAAATTTCCTTGTTAAAATAAAATACTATAAAAATATATTTCAAAAATAAGTTTAATAAAACTCTAATAAAGCCTCAACAAATATATATAATTTTTTTTTCATAAAGTCTAGGATAAAATTCCTAGCTCAATGCAAATTTATAAAATGCGAACAAATTTTTTTTTATATAAATTCATTTTGGAAAATTTAATAAATTCCCAAAAGGAATTTTAGGATTTATTAAATTCCCGAAATGCTTTATTAAAATAAAATAAATGCTCCAATATTTTCTTAACCCTTTTTATGATGAAGAAGTCATGTTATCTTCTCTCTTGTTTTTTTTTATTGGGTTAAAATAAATTGGAAAGAAAATCCAAAAGATCCAATATGCAAATGGAAAAAAAAAGTATGCACAAATGATTCTATTAACATCCAAATTTTTACAAAAATTGGGATGTTACAAACCTACCCCCCTTAAGATGAATCTCGCCCTCGAGATTCGGGTTGGCCAGCAAAAAGGTGTGGGTGATCCTGCTTGAGTTCTTCTTCTCGCTCCCAAGTGGCTTCTTCCTCAGTGTGGTGGACCAGCAAAACGTTGAGTATAGGATGGACCACTACTACTACTATTGCTTCCGCAGTTTTGATGGCCTTAAGCCATACTATTGTATTTTATTTTCTTTATTTTGAACTCTCCGATGTAATAAAATACATGTGGTTTATTCTGTTATTCATCGAGTACTGTGTGTGCCAGCAAATTGATCCAGGGACTGGCACAGATCACAGAGACTTGGTCCCATTTGGGATCGGGTCGTTACACCGGGGGGGCATGAACCCTCTTGAAGTTACTATCTACTACTTGGCCAACGCAATAAAAAGCAACGGAGAACATGCAAGAATTACTCAAGAACTAAAACATAAAAGGTAAACCAAATATATTACTCATCACAATCTGAACATAATCTCATAATCCATCGGATCCTAGCAAACACAACATAGCAACATAGAAACTAATACATAGGTGCCTTGATCATGTAGGGCCGCTCACAAAGACTAAGAATTGAGGCACAAAATTGGAGAGAAAACATCACATAGCTACTGGTCATGGACCCATGGTCCAAGGGGGACTACTCACGACACATCCGGGAAGCGCTCATGGTGGTGGAGAAGCTCCCGAAGATCAACCCTCCCTCCGGCAGGGTGCCGGGACAGGGTCTTCTGGCGATCCCGATCTCGGGTTCGCGGCGACAGCGGAACAGTGGTGAAAATCGCGCAACGGAGGTCCTCTTGAGAGTTTTTACCCCGAGGGTTAAATATAGGCGGAAGGGGGGCACCAGCGGGCCCCACCTGACCAAACGGTCAGGTGGCGCGGCCCCACCCTGGCCGCGCGAGGCACCCGCCTGGTATAGGGGGTGGCCCGTCCGGCCTCCCTTCGGGCTTTTGGAGTCTTCCTGTATGCTGATTTTTTATATAATTTTTCTAGATTTTTCCGAGCCCTTTAAATACAAGATGATGCCCCGCACTTTTGTTGCGGGAAATGTTTGCAATATATTTTGATGAAATGTTTGATCAAATGAACCATGAATATTTGAAACAACAATTTTTGAACTAATATATGAATTTAATGAAAATATCATAGTAGAATGGAAATTCCCATGCATGCATATTGCATGTTAGGGTGGTTTTTTAATATGCATAGTGGCATGTTGAGGTGGACCTTTTCTCATGCATGTGGATGATGAGGTGACATGCTTGCATGTTGAGAGAAATATGTTAGTGGGGGCTAGCTATTTAGATATAGAAGATTGGTATTTCCTGCAATGCACGGACAACAGCAGACAGAAACTGGCATTGGGGCACTGAGTTAGTAGGTTAGTCTAAATATGTTGAAAAATGTATGAAAGTGTACAAGATTATAAAAACAGAAAACAAAATTAAAACAAAAAATTACCTTATTTATAATATACAAGAATATTCATATATTATAGGGTAATTTTGTATGGACCAGAAAGTTTATTAGTGGCTTTAAAAAAAATAACACTCCATAGATACTGAAAATAGTGTTACGTAGTATTTTATGCAACGTCACCTATGTCTCAGGTCTTTTCTGGATGATAGACCCCACATACAAGTGGCGTCCATACAAAATTCCACGCCAGCACTAAGCGTATAGAAAAACTAAGACACAACACCGTGTTTCAAATTTGGCGCCAACAATTAAACTCGGGGATAACCTTTTTCTACTATTGCCACGATGGGTTAGATCTTTGTTTTTTACACCATGTGCTATGTCGCCAACTCGACCGACAATCTCAGTCAAGTCAAAACCATGTCTCCATGATGAATTGTTTAAATCGAATTCACGAGACGAGATTGTACTCCAAGGCTTGGCATCATGTCGGGCCCAAGATTGTACTCCAAGGATTGTACTTTTTGGCACACCCATCACCCACGTCATCACCAACGTTGAAGACCTCACCATCGTCCTAGAAGGTACTAAGGAGCCGGAGGATCTTGAGGAAAGGATGGATGATTGTTACGTCCATTTTGCATAACTATTTTTTATTATAATTTATTTTTCTCAATGATATATTTCACATTATGATGTTATTTTAATGCCTTTCCTTTCTTACTTTGCATAAATCACATGGATAAGGAGATTACTGACAACTGGAATTCTGGTGCAGAAGTATAACACTACAAAACCCAATTGTTCGCAACTCCAAATGACTTGAAAACTGACGGAGGGCCGTTTTGGAATTAATAACCAGGGGAGCCACCAAGCCGCCACACGGCCATGTGGCGCGGTCACCCCCTAGGCTGCTCCACACGGTCGTGTGGGGCCGTGGGACTTCCGATGATGCCCCCTTTGGCTATATGACTCATCCTGGATAAAAAAAACAGGAAAAAAATATCAGATATGTTCATCGCAGCCTGTGAGGTGGAACCTTGGTGAAGCACTTTTAAAAATAAAGGGCTTCACAAAGCTCAGTTTCCAAAATTAATTTTCAATATAGTATTTTGACCAAATTTATTCAAAATTCCACTCCTTTATTTTAGATGTATTTTTTATTTTATAATGTATCTAACGATATGCATTTAATATTATAAATTTAGATATTTTCCTCTATAAAATCACAGAAATTTATAAAAATTAATGTAACCAAACTTACCAACACTACATGGTAAATTGGAGGAAATACTCCCTCCGTTTCATTTTAGTTTGCGCGGTGCTACAATGCACGCAAAACGAGGCCGGCCGGTACTCTCTCGTTTTTCACTCTTTTGCTCCTCGATTTTTTGGGATGTCTAGCTCCGTGTTAACTCTACCCATACCAAAAATCCTAGGATTTTTTCGATGAAAAATGAGAGAGAAATTGGCCGTCTCATTTTACACAATGAACAGTAACGCATAGAGTAAAAAGAATTGGAGGGAGTACTAGCTAACATCGCCGGATTCATTAGACCTCCCGCAATAGGAGTATCATAGCGAGTATCATGCATGCCAACTAGGAAAATTTGATGATGTGGCATAGAATTAAATGAAGAAAGAGAGGGTTGAGTATCATATTATGATACCGTATCATAATAAATGCTAGGCTAGTATGTGTCTTGCATGTCAATAAATAATACTACTTATGATACTAAGCTATTATACTATGCATTGTGGAGGTAGTATCATACACTAATATCATGTGCATGATACTAACCTTATGATACTACCATTGCGGGAGGTCTTACGAAGGCTAAGTAATGCACTAATGCTCCTTTCATCCCAATAAATACGACATGCACGCATTTTTCCTGAATATGAATGCACCATTAATTTTTGTCACATATAATTTGTGTTTAATTGATCTAATTTATGAGCAAAGTTATTTAAATTTCAGAATTTGTGTGCCTTTTATTCATTTAAATGAATGAAGTTCCAGAGTACTGAGTAATTTAAACCTGAGCCCAGGTTCATACACTCCTGCGCAAGAAACTCTCCAAAAGACATACGAATAAAGCTCAAAAAATTCCAATCTTTGTATAGTGGAAGACTTGGGGGCTAGATGTTCGTGCAAAATTTGAGTTTTTGGAACATCTAGGATGCTCATGGCAAAAAAGACAAACATTTTCAAATTTTACACGAACATTACCCATGTAATCATCTTCCACCATAAAAAATAATTTATTTTTAGTTTATTTCATATTTATTTATTTATTGTCGTCTTCCCGTATGCAAACGTAACCGGGTACCGAATCGACGCTTTTCCAGAGTACTCTCCTACCAGCCTTGGAACATTAGGGTGTGCATGGAGGGTGCATAAGGGCAAAAGTTTCCTACTCAGCCCACTTTTGGGTGTTTGGTAGTCTGCACGGGGCCTCCACAGCATGTACGAGCTCAGCTCAAATACCCCGAAGCATGCACGAAGAGAGAACACCCCAACAGTTGTTCGCTGGTCAGGATGCACGAAGAGAGAACACCGCGTTTAAAAAAATGTTAAGAAATCAAAATTTTGTTTAAATTTTCAAATAATGTTTGAAATTTGTTTAAATTTTCAAAAAAAATATTAAGAATTTCAAAAAATGTTAAGATTTTCAAAAATTGTTTAAATTTTCAAACAATGTTTGAAATTTGTTTTAATTTTCAAAAAATGTTCAAAATTCCAAAGTTTGTTAAATTTTCGAAAAATATTTAGAATTTAAAAAAAATTCAGATTTTCAATATTTGTTTAAATAATAAAAAATGGTAAGAATTTTTTTAAGTTTTCAAAAAATGTTCAAAATTCCAAAGTTTGTTGAGCTTGAGCGTGAATCCTATTCAACGCTCGTGTGTGTTCCATCCAATTGGGACCTTTCTTTCGCTGAAGGGAGCTTCTGATGGGCTGGCCGAGTTCGTTTTTTAACGGTTTTCATTTCTTCATTTGTTCTGTTTCGTGTTTTTCCTTTTTTTTCCTTTTCAGTTTTGGATTCTTTAAAAGAATTATTGATAACTTTCATAATATACAGTGAACATTTATTATATATGTTGAAAAAAAAATTAATTAAAGTTTTTAAAACATGTTCAATTTTTCAAAGTCTACATTGAACTTTTATTGTTATATAAGTCGAACAACTTTAATATAAAATGGAGTTTTTCATTTTATACGATGAACATTTTTTCATACGCATCGAACAATATTTTTATTTTTATACGATAAACTTACTGAAAAATTTATATATAGAATAAAAAAGGCAGCCAAAAAAATAGAAAACAAAAAAAGGAATAACGCAACAAAAATAAAGAAATGGAAAACAGAAAAAGGCGAACTAGGTCGTCCCACCAGTAGTTCTCTACAGCCAACAAATGACGTGAAAAAAACAAAAAAGAGGCAAAAAAATGGAAAAGATAAAAAAAACTTCAGCCCTAGTCATTGTCGAAGCTCCCCCTCGCCGAAGAGCTCGATAGCGCCCTTCACGACGGCCTCCTCCTCGGACACCACGAGTTGGAACTCAGACTCCTCCTCAACGTCCTTCGGCTCCACCAAGGGAGGAGGGATGACGGTCGGCCTCGTCCGTTGCTCCCGCCTCTTGCGCGAGGTTGGGCGGTACGTGCAGGTGGTCGCGCCTCAAGCGCTAACCGTTTGGGAGGTAGACGTGAAAGCACGGCAGCGGACACGCTTACTCCCAACACTGCCAACATATGTGCGCCGACACATATATGCTGTTATGGGGAGGGCACGCCAATGGCAAGGACGACGGGGTTGGGGGCGAGGAGGGGGGTAGCGGCGGCACCCGAAGAGTCCAACTTCTTCATCTTCACTCGCCGGTGGCGACGCGAGCGGTCCTGGATCATTTTAGAAAGGACCGTGCTGGAATCGCTGCCACGTGGTTTAGGCGTGGACATGAGGAGTCGTATATGCGTCCGCTTAGTATCCACACAGACGCAAACCCAACGTACTTTTAACGAACACGTGATGCATAAATTTGGATTTATGTTGTGCGTTGATCCTGTTTTTGAATCTCCCACAACGCAAACGAATCTACACGAATCAAATGCGACCACGGGTTGGAGTTGCCCTAATTCGAACGCACGCATGCGATCGAACAGGAGCTCTCGAGCTTGAGCAGCGATCTGGACGCTGCCCATAAAAAATCCACGCCAGAACCGAACGCAATAAATCCTCCGGCGCGCTCGTGAAGTCAAAGACATCGACTTTGTGATCGGCAAGCTCTCGCTCCACTTGCCAATCCCGATCGTAAATGGTTGAACTGTGTCCTCCTCGACGGCGACCCATAGCCGGAATCATAAAGTCAGAGCGGCGCCGAGCTTTTACTTTGCCCGTGCCTTGCCAATTTGCTTACGAGTTAGGACGTCCACACAAGCTGACTCGTGCTTCGAATCGACTTGCCGGGCCGGCGACGACGAAGCGCTGCTCTTTTCCACGAGCGCCGTGCATGCGCGACCGGCGATCGTGCAAAAGGTGCGGCGGCGGAGGCGGCGGCGGCGAACACTCCCCGCATCCCCCCCGGCCCTGCTTTGCAAAGTGGCGTCGGCCATCGGGCATCAGCTTCGTTGTTTAATCATCCAAGAAGTCAAGTGGTGCGCGCCGTCGTCGTCAACCTCACCCTCACCCGTTCCCCAGCCAACCACCGGAGCCTGTAGCAGAGGCTCGTGGTAGGCCACCAAACCGCCATGCTCCGCTCACGACCAGAGGCAGCAAAATCGGATGGGATGGCCATGGATTACAGAAGTGTGTGTGCGGCCAATAAGGTCCAAAACAGGTCGCGGCGAGGTTCCCGCTTCCAGTATAAAAACGAGCCTGTCGTCGTCCCGAGCCGACAGATGTCTCGCCGGCGCCATTATTCAAACCCAAATCGGTCAACTCTCACTCACATGCCTGCCGCGCGCCTTCCTCCTCCTCCCACTCCCCCAGTCCCCATCACCCCGCCCCCCAATAAATCCACCCGCCCCTCGCCTCGCCGCTACGCTACCATGCCCGTGCCCGCGCGCGACAGCCCAGGCCCCCGAGAACCGGACAGCGTCCCAGTCCCACCATGGGGAGGACACGCTCTCTCCCTCTCATCCTCCTCCTCCTCCTATGCTGCCTCTCCGGTCAGCCGTGGCTCCTCCGCGCCATCCCGCTCTGCACCGACTCCAGTGAGCTCCCCTTGTTCATTTGGTTCTTGTCTGCGCTGCCCGTAGATGTTGATGCTAACCGGATCCGTTTGCTGCTTGCAGGGGCGCCGGTGGCGCTCAACGGGACGCTGGGGTTCTGCTTCTACAGCGGGAGCAGCTGCTGCGACGTCGCCGCGGACGCCGCGCTCAAGAAGCAGTTCCAGGCCATGAGCGTCTCAGACGCCGCCTGCGCTGCCGTCGTCAAGTCGGTCCTCTGCGCGGTACGGATTGCCATCTTCTTGCTCCCAGCTTCCTTTCGTTGGCACCACATGCTCGATGTTTTGCCTGACCGGGGACTGCAATCCAAGGGCCTTCGCTCAGCTCAAACCTGGGTACCTTGGCAGCCTTTGGTTACTGATGTTAGACTGCTAGTGTTGATCTCTCACTCATATCACAAGTAGAAATCTCATGCTGTGCTATAAGTTTTTTTACTGTATCGTATTACATGTGCAATAATTATTACAAGAACTCAGAGAAGCCATGAAAACTATACATATTCTAAGAAACATCGAAGCCGTGAGGGGAAACTTATACCTGACCGAGGCTCCCTGTTCTTCTAAAGAAAACTTATACCTGACCATGTTTTTTGTGTTTCTGGATGGAATCTCTGTTCCTAGAAAGAAACTTGGGTGAAGTCATTCTTATGTTCTGGAGCTGAGATGTTAACTTTAGGAAGGTTCATATTATATGCTATAAACATATCTCAACATGACACGGGACTTTTAAGAATTACCACTGTATATCACATTATCATTCCATGGATGGATAACTTTAAAATCAAACGATTTCTAAGAAAAAACACAATCAATAAAGCGGGGCGAAAGCCTATGTTCTGAGGTTCGGATGAAAATTCTAGAAACGCACCAGGTTCAAACAAAATTTCTAGAACACGTAGCAAATCCAAATATGTCCCTTTTTGGATGATTTTCTGTTAAGTGCTAACTAGTGGTGACCAAAAAATCTGGTTATCACCGGTAACCTGCTGGGATTTTTCTGTTCATGCTTACTGTTTGTTTGTTATCCTTAGATATTAGTATTAACAATCTTTTAATTTTATTTTCAGAAATGTAGTCCATTTTCAGCTGAGTTGTTCAACTCAACCTCAAAGATTCGGATGGTTCCTCTTCTGTGCAACTATACGTCTTCCGGAAGTTCTGCTCAGTCAAAAGATACCACACAAGATTACTGCAAACAAGTCTGGGAAACCTGCAAAAATGTGACAATATCGAACTCTCCCTTTCAACCTTCCTTGCAAGGAAGTGGCAGACTACCTAGTTCTGCATCAAAGCTTACTGATGTCTGGCAGTCAGAAAATGACTTCTGTACATCATTTGGTGGCTCATCTGATGACAAGTCAGTATGCTTCAGTGGAAATGCAGTTTCATTTAACACTACTGAGCCATCACCCTCCCCTAAAGGAGTATGCCTTGAGAGAATTGGCAACGGGTCATACCTGAACATGGCCCCTCACCCTGATGGATCCAACAGAGTTTTCCTGTCTAACCAAGCTGGAAAGATATGGTTGGCAACTGTCCCCGAACAAGGTTCTGGAAGCACTCTACAATTTGATGAGGCGAACCCATTCCTTGATCTAACTGACGAAGTGCATTTAGATTCTGAGTTTGGACTCATGGGTATAGCATTTCATCCAAAGTTTGCTACCAACGGGCGTCTCTTTGTTTCCTATAATTGTGATAGAACTCAATCACCTAACTGTGCTGGCAGATGTTCATGTAATTCTGATGTTGACTGTGATCCTTCAAAGCTAGGCACCGATAATGGTGCTCAGCCATGCCAGTACCAAGTTGTGGTTTCAGAGTATTCTGCAAAAGTCTCCTCATCAAATGTTTCTGCGGTACGCATTTGGATACCCACTTCTGTGCAGATCTTGATATCGATGTTCTTTTCTTAATCCTAATTTCAGTGTTGGTAGTTTCTCATTCCCCAGTGACACAGGGCAGCATGTATGTGAAATGGAAGTGTCGTAGCATTGAATATCATTCTCATAACTGATTTCTTTTGTAGGCAACATCTGCTAATCCATCAGAGGTTAGCAGGATATTCACAATGGGGTTGCCGTATACAGCTCATCATGCAGGGCAAATACTTTTCGGACCTACAGATGGTTATCTGTACTTTATGATGGGGGATGGTGGAAATAAAGGCGACCCTTTCAATTTCTCTCAGAACAAGAAATCACTTTTGGGAAAAATAATGAGGCTTGATATTGACAATGTACAAAGTAAGTTAGCACTTGAAACAAGGATCTTTTTTTTGCTGTCATATTTACATTCTATTACTCCATCTCATAATAATGGAGTTTTGCTTCGGTACACCCCCCTAGACAGTTTGCACGGATTTTAAAACTACATAAAAAAAGTTATTCTCATACATTGACAGTCAACAAATTCTAACATCTACTCTCCCAATGCATCAAACAAGAGATCAGAACAATCTAATCTTTTTGATTGAAGGGATAACTTCTAATTTTTCACGTTTAATCTGCATCGAAATATGTAAATATTTTTAAGGGGGGTGTACTGAAGCAAAAAATTAATGTATTTATCATTTGAAACGCTTAAGTTGTGAATGTGTTGTTATTCTGTTTAATGAATAGTGTTATCCTAGCATTGGTATTAGCAGTGATGCTAAATTAACAGCCTACAAACCAAATCCAGGAGTATATGTGTTGTTAGAATAGCTAATCCTTCAACCCGGGTGGTTCCACTTAGTCCCACATGGCATCTATGTGGCAAATTATCAGAGTCAAGCCAAGTAACTAGCCATGGTCAATGAGTCAAAGAGGGAGAGAAGATAAAAAGATGAAGTCAAATGAAGGCCCAAGATGAAAGAAGCCCACCATGGTGGAAGGATGAGAGGGCTTGATCCACCACAGGCTATGGACTCCCTCTCTCCCCTACTCTACTATGGACCAGTAGACCAATTTTGACCACTGTACCCCTCCCACCACCAAGGGCAGCGTTGGTCTTTTGTCAAGGACCCCTAGTACTATAGCTCTATGGTTCAGTTGGGGTCAAGTCCGAAGAGGCTCGAACAACTCAGGTCTACATTGTCGAAGAGAAGTTTAGAAACAATAACTCAACTTCACTCAAACAACTCAACTCAGCTCCACAACAACAACAACAACATGCTTTGCACGGGAAATTCAGGAACTTTAGAACTCTGTTTCGAAACTAATTTCTGAGCAGGGTATGTCCAGATGGTTGTGTTTCTTATACTAAATCTCACAAAGTTATGCCATTTTAACACTGATGGGAATTTTTCCTACTTTGAAAGCTAATCGATTGTTTTCAGATGTTAATTGAAGTTATTTTATCAGATTAACACTGACGTTCTAGAAATTTTATATATGAAGAACACAGAAGCATGGGTAGTTAGCGCGGCACACCAAAGATTTCACTTTGGTTATCATTTTTCTCCTAAGTCCTTCTAATATTTTGTTTTCAGGCCAGAAGCAAATCGGTAACCAGAGCTTGTGGGGTAACTATTCAATTCCAAAGGACAATCCATTTGCTCAAGACAGCGACTTACAACCAGAGATTTGGGCCTTGGGGTTCAGGAACCCATGGAGATGCAGTTTTGATTCCGAGAGGCCTTCCTACTTCTACTGTGCTGATGTTGGGCAGGTATGTCGACTACATGCAACAAGTTCACATTAAGTTGCTTGTTGCTCAATTTTGATTAATGTAGTAAAGTGAAGCTACTACAGGCAACAAGCTCAATTTTGATTAATGTATCATGTGGTTAAAGTGAAGCTGCTGAACTCTACTAGATTATACAGTCAAGAATATATTATTCAAAATTTATGTTGCATTCATTTCTCCAGTGCTTTGACTGAATCTTGTCATATGTATCAGACACATAACCGATAAACTCCCGTTTTCCTTCTTCAAGGCTTAGCCCTTGTAATCTTCAATTCTTCATTGCTGCACAAAAGTTCGTCACTTCATGTGCTTCCAATATGTATAATTTTAGTATTCCCTGCTCAGCATACACATGTTTCAGGCTTTATCACGGACATGTTCATTGACATAAAAACTTCTTTAAACCTCTTACAATTATCATATTTTGTGAAGCTTCACTTTTGTAGTTTGTTTGTGTAAAAAAATGTTTCCCCCATATGGCCATTGCCAGTATGCCACCATATTACTGAAAGTAGGAGAATGATTTTTATTCATTTCCTTCAGCCATTTTCTTTACAGTCAATACATCCATTTCTTACTGCTGGCTTAGTACAAACCTCTGAACAAGCCATAATCTCCTAGGTTGACCTTGGTCAGAAACTGCATTTCGTCTGTCTGTCTAACTCCAATGGCTATCGCTCATGAACAGGATGCATACGAAGAGGTAGATTTGATCTCCAAGGGTGGAAACTACGGATGGCGTGCATACGAGGGCCCGTATATCTATCATCCAGAGTGGACACCTGGAGGGAATACATCACTTAGTTCCATAAACGCCATCTTCCCTGCCATGGGCTACAACCATTCTGCTGTGAACAAGAACGTTGGGTCTGCATCAATTACAGGTGGATATGTCTACCGAGGGTCTACGGATCCCTGCTTATATGGAAGGTACACAGTTCTTATCTTGGAGCAACGAGATGTAATATAATGCAGAATTTATAGCAACCTGAGTAATTCCTGCACCCCAGTCTTACTAATGAAAATTCTGCTAGTGCACTCTCAGATTCCTGATTCTGTAGTTAGCCTGGCACGTGCTGTATCCCTACTATACCATTTTTCAATAAGTTTCACAAGTATAATCTGACTATATGTTGAACAAACTTCCATTGTGCATATGATTGCAAGTTAATTCTCAAACACTAGCAGAGGCCGGGGGTAAGCCTCATTTTCCAAAATAAAAAATTAAAATCACAAACAATATATGTCTAATTCTTGGTTATAAGTAATTTGAGAGTATACAAACTTTGCATCTACACACCTTTGCAATTCTCCTAACATGAATAATAAATGCGCAAACAAGTAAAAGTACTACCTCTGCACTGTAAACTTCATATCTTTTTCAGTCCTTATCTTCCTCCTAGCATCTCACTCTCTGCATCTTCCAAGCAACCCAGCCCTACAAGCTCTCTAACTACCCCTTACTCATGATCTCAGGTACATGTACGCCGACCTATACGCCACGGCGATGTGGACCGGCTCGGAGACGCCGCAGCGCAGCGGGAACTACACGTCCACCCTGACTCCGTTCAGCTGCTCCAAGAGCTCCCCGATACCCTGCGACCTCGCCGGAGGAGGCCCCCTCCCGTCGCTGGGCTACATATTCTCCTTCGGCGAGGACAACCGTAAGGACGTTTTCGTCCTGGCCAGCAAGGGCGTCTACCGGGTCGTCCGGCCTAGCCTGTGCGGCTACACCTGCCCCACCGAGAAGCCGGCGACCGATAACGGCGGCACGACGACGACACCGTCTGGACCTTCGTCGCCGGCCTCGGCGACGCGGGCAGGGAAGTCGATGGCGGTAGCCCTGGCTTCCGTTGTACTATATGCGTTCTACTTTTGAGAAGCTCCATCCGGTGTGTAAAATAGCAGTATTGGTTGGTTCTACGGCTAGCAGTAAAGTTTCTGCCCCAAAACTTTCTGAGAAAATGATGAAGACTCGGTCACCTTACTCGGCTGATGTGAGGAGTCCGGATTCGGCAGCGGCGAGCCCGCGACGCTCTGCACCATCTTTCATTCTGAAAACTTTGTCGTGAAGACTAGGTGTGCTAGAGCGTTGCGGGGTTGTGTTTAGCTTTCTGATGCTTTCGTAGTTAGTTGCTTGTGCCGTGTATCTCAGGTTCAGCTTTGTATAAAAATTTGCTCATCATTTTATATCATCCGATCGTGTACTTTATTTGATTTTTATTTATTTATAAGAAGAAACGAAAGCCTATTTTGTAACCTATCTGCCGTATCTTTTGTGAAGTTTGACATCTCTATCTGAAGTGTACTTTTCCTTGAGACCACTCTATCTGAAGTAGTGGTAAGACAAGACAATATGGGCTTGTGGGTGTACTGTGCTGCTGCTGCTGCCGCCAGTGAATGCGTTGGGTCCAGGCCGGCATTGTTGTAGGAGTACTCCGTATCGTAGTAGTACGTACCATCATCAATAAGCTGCAGTGCTTCTGCTAGGCCGTCACCATCATCAATTCATCATCATCCCCCGGCTTGAATCTCTTCTACTAATTGGCTTGGGCCTGCCAACGGTTCAGAAAGGACGTGAGGAGGAAGGTCTTTCGTTCTCGTCTTTCCTTCTTCCTGTAGGCTGTAGCCTGTCGGGGAATGGATGGTTTAACAACCGAATGGAATGCCACGCTCGTTCTGTTCATCGGTTGCTCGCGATCCTCGACCGATCGCGCTGACGCGTCGACGGACGAACCGAAACCGAGAAGAAAAGTTGTCTACTACTACAAACCTGCTTATCATTCCTTTTCTCAATAAAAACATATTTATTGGTAATTTAAAATATAGCACTAAGCGAATACAGACATCACGACTAACATGCGAATCAACGTGTAGTTGAGTTGGTTAAATGGACAGTGGTATCTCAGATTTAATATTGATGCTCGCATTTTTTTAAATTTATTTTAGGGCTTTTAAAAATATAATTTTAGTGGAAGGACTTTGAAATATTTATGGTGACTTCGTCAATCTCAAGATGATATATCGACTTAGTACGTATTGTGAAGATGTTCATAAAAATATGATGTATATTTGTACAAGATAAATGTATGCTCGTGTATGTAAACATCTACGTTTACCCGGAAAAAAACATCTACGTTGTACCATGTTAAAAAAAAGCATCACAAGTCACATCATGCTTATCATTTCTTGGCAGCAGAAGAAGGGAACCAACAGAGAGAATCCAATCCTTTGGGAGATCTCTTTGCCAACGCCGAGAATGAAGCGAGCAGACAAGAAAAAACAAGGGATACTCAACTTTAAGATCATTGTCACTGTATAATTGTTATTGCTCGGTGGGTATTGCACACGTACGTACGTACGTGTTGGTCCTCAGCTCGATCCACATCGCCGGCCGGCGGCCGGCGTGGTGGCGGGCATGACGGACCTGTTCGCCGCGGCATCTTTCGGTTCCCGTCCAATTTGGGACGCACGTTGCTATGATCATTGCCTGGCTTTAAGATTGGTGCTGCCACACGTACGTACGTTTGATAATCCAGGTGATGTTTTTTGGAGAAGGAGAATATATTAATATCGAAAAGATATCAATTACACCCGGCCTTTGCAACTACGCAATGCCCGAAAGGCAGTACGGATGCACTCAGCCCAACAAAACAGAAAGAGAGAAGAAATAAAAAAAAAAGGTCCCGCTATAGAGTTACAATCCTTGCAGCAGCAGCACAACCACCACCAAAGCAACACATGATGTCCAATTCTTCAAAAGCAAAGCCTTCAAGAAGGAAATAGTGCCAGACACAACCAATTAAGGCCAGGCCTTGGGTTTTCACCCTGAAGATAGTCCCCGCTCTCAAAACAATGTCTTCAGCAAGACCATTGCCAGACACAACCAATTAAGGCCAGACCTTGGATTTTCACCCTGAGAGACAAGGCTTTGAACTTCACCTGTGCTGCCGCCCCCGCATACATACCATTGCCACAATTTCTGGAACTCGAAGCCAGTTCCTCATCGACGCCAAGGCTCCGATCTCCATTGCAAGTCCTCCAATCTCGGCCTTCATGACATTCTCACCTCTGACTTCACCATGGATTTGCCCCATGATGGCAACAGAAGCAGAGCTTCGCGCCACTCCTTGTGTTGCGACCGAATCCCATCCGATCCAGCAATCTCTAGGAATATGACATGGGAAATCACCGGCGGAGCCTTCCGGAACCCGACACTCCGACTAGATCAAAGAGAACAAGCGGCAGATAGATCTTCTTCATGTATCGATTTGGAACCCTAGGACCGCCACCTTATTCAAGGCAAGCAAGCAGCCCCCTCGCCGCCCGCCGGCACCCTGTCGGATCTGCCGCTCCAAACCCCACCAGCGGAGGCCGGCATCGAGGAAGAAGACGACAGACACAAGGACGATCTCCCCTCGGAACCAGCCGAAGAACCACGCAACGAGGAGGGGATTGGATTGAGGTCATCACTGAGATCAAGATCTAGGGATCCGACCTGTCCCAGCCCCCGATCCCCGCCGCCGGCAGTCAACGCGCCGCCGAGGGGCGACCTCCTCCTCCACCCCGGCCAGGGGCGCCGCCCTGGCCGCTGCTCGACGCAAGAAGACCTCACCGCCCGAGCAGATCCGTCGCCGGCCTCCAGCAACCGCCCCCAGACCACCTTTTGGCGGCTGGGCCCGCCGCTACCGCGGCTAGAGCCGGCGGCAACGGCGGCTGGAGGGAACGGGGAAGAGGGGGGGACGAGCGGCCTGCGATGGGATCCCCCGGCGGCGCCCTGGGGAGCGCCACGAGGGGTCTAGGAGTTTCGTGGTCGTCGTCAATAATCCAGGTGATGTAACTGCATGGTTATTCTAATTCTCCCGCCATGATTGCCTCGTCGCCGTCGTCTTCGTGCTCTCCCTCACTCCACACTCCATCATGGATCGGTTCGGTTCCATTGACGCCCCGCATATAAACCCCGACTCCCCGGCATTCCATTCTCCAACCACCAGCTCGAGATCACCATGTCGTCGTCCTCCATGGATCACGCCGGCCCCTCCGTCCTGCGGTGGCTGCTGTCCGTCGCCGCCGGGGGCCTCTTCGCGCTGTTCCTCCTCGTCGCCTCCCCGGTCCCGTTCCCCTCCGCCTCGCTCTTCCTCTCCCAGAACCCGGCCACCGCCTCCCCGTCCACGTCCGCGCGCGGCGCCGCGCTCTTCGTCGACTCGGCGCTCTCCTCCGCGCAGGCGCAGGCGCCGCCCCCGCCCACGCCGCCCCCGCCGCCGCGGTTCGCGTACCTCATCTCCGGGTCCGTGGGCGACGCCGGCATGCTGCGGCGGTGCCTGCTGGCGCTGTACCACCCGAGGAACCACTACATCCTGCACCTGGACGCGGAGGCGCCCGACTCGGACCGCGCGTCGCTGGCGGCGTTCGTGGCGGCGCACCCGGTGCTGGCGGCGGCGCGCAACGTGCGGGTGGTGGAGAAGGCGAACCTGGTCACGTACCGCGGCCCCACCATGGTGACCACCACGCTGCACGCCGCCGCCGCGTTCCTGTGGGGCGAGGGCCGCGGCCAAGGCGCCGACTGGGACTGGTTCATCAACCTCTCCGCCTCCGACTACCCGCTCGTCACGCAGGACGGTGAGCGCCATAGCTTCGGAGTTTGGATGGTAGATTCTTGGTGAATCAGTTGGCTGATTTCGCCATGCATGGCCAATTGTGTTGTTGCAGACATGATGGAGGTGTTCTCGAAGCTGCCGCGCGACCTCAACTTCCTCGACCACACCAGCGACATCGGCTGGAAAGCGTACGTGCCAGTGTCCTAGCTTGATTCATGGATGGCCACTGCATCTTTTTTTGACAAGTTTCTGTTCAATAGTTGATGGTGATCTTTGGTGGTCAGGTTTGCGAGGGCGATGCCGGTGATCATCGACCCGGCGCTCTACATGAAGAAGAAGGGCGACCTCTTCTGGATACCTCAGAAGCGGGAGCTGCCCACCGCCTTCAAACTCTTCACCGGTACTAGCTCAAAAACGTCTAAACAGCTAAATTCTTCATGAACTTTTATGTTTGCTGGGCCTAGTTCGTGGCAGTCCGCCAGTTCTGCAATTCAAACCCTTAAGTTAAAAAAAACTTGGATATAGAAAGTCTATAGCGGTATAGCCTCGACTAATCTGTGAGTGGATAGCACGTTTCTTCCTAGGAAGTACCATGGCATGCATATGCTCTCCTCTTCCATTGGCACGTAGCAAGTACAGAAACTCCTAGAATAGAATTTACTTGCATATTTTTCTTAGCTGATTTCTATGGATCTTTAGTGTATGCCGTCGCTGTGTGTCCATTTTTGACAGGACACCAATCTCTGACTTGTCCCCTTCGCTTGCCCGTGCTGCTGATCATTTAGTAGGGTGTAATAGCCAGCTTGCTGTCGGTCACGATACTTCCCAGACATGAATTATTCCATTACTACAATACTCATTTCATTCGTGGCTCGCACATTAGCTACGTGCCTACGTGACTCCAAGAAAATGCCATGGCCGGTGCCCTGCACTGCACATCTTAAATATACGTACTAGAGTACTATACAATATGGCCGGCCACAACCGATAACATAAACAAAACAACAAGAACAGCTTGAGCACAACAACTATCTTATTACAGCACAAAAATATATAGACGCCTCAGAAAATAGTTTAAGGATGATAATCTTGTTAATTTTGTGGGCTTCAGGTTCTGCGTGGATGGTGCTATCGAGGCCGTTCGTGGAGTACCTGATCTGGGGGTGGGACAACCTGCCGCGGACGGTGCTCATGTACTACGCCAACTTCATCTCGTCGCCGGAGGGGTACTTCCACACGGTGGCCTGCAACGCCGGCGAGTTCCGGAACACCACCGTCAACCACGACCTGCACTACATCGCCTGGGACAACCCGCCCATGCAGCACCCGCACCTACTCACCCTCGCCGACTGGGACGGCATGCTCGCCAGCGCCGCCCCATTCGCGCGCAAGTTCCGCCGGGACGACCCCGTGCTCGACAGGATCGACGCCGACCTCCTCTCCAGGGCCCCCGGCACGCTCGCACCCGGCGGCTGGTGCGCCGGGGAGGTGCCGCCTGCCGGTGCTAACCGGACCGCCGGCGATGACCCGTGCTCGGCCGTTGGGAAGAACCAGGAGCGCGTGCGGCCGGGCCCCGGCGCTGCGCGGCTGCAGGGGCTCCTCACGTCGCTCCTGTCGGAGGAGAACTTCCGGCCGAAGCAGTGCAAGGTGGTAGAGCAAGAACACCACTGAGGTCCGATGATCATCAGCGGCTACGTTCAGGTGGCCGGCATTGGGTTCAGTATTTCTGGTTGGCATTTCAGCGTAGCAATCCACGCAATGTATAGTCGATCTTTGGAAGTGAGTAAGATTTCGATTTCCTCTTCTCGGCATGTAGGTGATACCCGACCATGGTAAATGATGCTAGGTGTCGACCACTTGGAATTGGGGTATTGTACATCTGTAAAATGCTACATTCACGGACAAGCAACGGACTTTTACGGAACCAATCCTCATCTAATTAATCACCCCCTGAATTTAACCTAGGTGTCGACCACTTGGAATTGGGGTATTGTACATCTGTACATGTACAAGTATGTATGCACGTGGGATGCGAAATGTGAACGATATACGTGTATACTTTTTTTTTAACATAGATCCCGATTAGCAAAAAGGTATGTGCGTTACAACGAAAGAGAAAAAATTATTTAAATTTTAAAGTATAATGCCTTTGTTTTGATATGAAGAAAATGTTAACTTTCCCATCCACCAAAATCGTCCATCATATATATCGACGATAGTGGTACCAACGACCCTGCTGTTGGTAGTGGCGATGCCAGATTTCAGAAGTTGGGTATTTATTTTGCTAAAATCATCACAGTTTTACTAAAACATTATATGTTTTATCAAAAATATTTCCTATTTTATAAGAAAATTATGTGGTTTGTCAAAAAAAATGGTATTTTACGAAATACCAAAGAATACCCCTGGCGTCGCCCCTGACTGTTGGCGAAGCCGAGGGAGAGTATCAGGCTCCTAGACTTGTTGCTGAAGGACGACACAATAGAGGACATTGGCGAGTTCCTGCCATGGGTCCTTGCTCAACATCAGGGTTCTACTGATCTCACACTTTTTTTTAATCAAGTATTTATCCTTTTTTATCGTCACAACCAACCGATACCTTATGTACCACCGCTGATTTATGTAGTGCATAAATTTCTTTTACCAGGCCTTGATCTCTTTTTTTACCACAACCAACCGATATTTATTTACCACCGCTGATTTATGTAGTGCATAAATCTTTTTTATCGTATTTTTATTTTTTTAATTGTCACCTCCAACCGATATTGAGCGCACATATCTCTTTTTTCGAGCCTTTATCTCTTTTTTATCATCACATCCAACCATCGGCACAATATATATGGGGTTAATTCCTTTGTTTTCCTAGAAGTTTCCTTATTTTACAGGCATCTTTGTTGTAGAAGGAATCGATGTGTATTTGCTTATCTTTTCAGTTAACCCATATATGTATATAAACACATGTAACTTGATATAAATAATGATGTGGTACTATTTAAATTGAAGCGAAACCAAATTTGTAACACAAGCAAGCACAACGTAGGCTAATTGGCTGAAGATTACGTACTCCCTTCATCGAAATTACTTGCCTTCAAATGGATGTATCTAGTATTATTTTTAATGAATGATACATTCATTTGAGCGACAAGTAATACCGATCGGAGGAAGTACTTTTTTTTAGCAAACGAAGATGACATATTGTGTTTGATTAACATACGGTTTTGTTTATTTATTTTTCGCTACTATAGCTCGGCCCAACCTCTCATCGGCCCATGTAGGGATGGACCACACACAACGCTTTCGCTGCTGCTGCATAGACAATGGGGCCCAATACGGCAAGGATAGCTAGCAAACTGCGGGCCGTTATTTCTCCAGAAATAATTGGATTGCGGGTTGATTAACCAAAAAGGGAGGGACTTTTCGCAAAAAAGCCTGACGCACCGAGAAATCCACCACCACCTTTTATTATTAGGTAAAGACTAGCAAACATGTCCGTGCGTTGCAATGGGAAAAAATGATACTCCTTTAGCCTAATACGTACAAAACATGGATGTAAGCAAACCATTAATTCGTGAAATTGATTCGCCATGCACCACCACTCTTGCGCCCATCGAGCCCGCCGCTCTTCGCTTCTTAGGGTCGACAATCATGACCGCCGCTACCGCCGGCGAGTTCACCTCGCCACTGAACTTGCCCCTCTGTCGCTATCAAACCACCCCCGTGGCCTCCCCAACATCACACCCCCTCCCAACCTATGCACTGTCAAATATGCACTGTCAAATCTTTTACAATTTAGATGGTTCTAAAAATATGGGTATGCAATTTTTAATGTGTTATAAAAGCAATATTTTATTGTTTACCTAAATATTATTTCTTTTGTACCTAAAATGTAATTGGCTAGCCAAATTTTAATCTGATATTTTAGATGTTCTTAATGCCTGATCTATGGAGTACCATTCTTGCAAAATTCAAAGGCAACCATGGGTCATGCAATCCTTCTTTCATCGCTCCACATATGTCATCAATTCCGTTAGTTAGGTCACCACACATATATATTGGTTAATTAGCTAATCATGTAGGGAGGTGTAATTGCGTAAATTTTTAGGAAATCGAATAGCCCTTGCATTGCAACAAATGAATTTGGCATCCTACTTTTAAAAGAGCAAAGGCTAGATCTGTTGCCATGACGTGAAAACCTTATACTGAAAAACTGAAATAAAGGATGATGGAAGACGGAATAGAGGCGAGCCCATGCATTCACATGTTTAGATTCTATATTTTATTTCCACGTGATAATTAAGAAAACATAATATAAAAAGTATTTAATAAAAAATCACTTTGGTAATTAGATTTATTTTTCATATATTAATTAGCCTATGCATTGTAATGAAGGAATATGGCTAACTACTTTTATAAATAGCAAAGGCTAGATTTTGTTGTCATAATAATGAAAACAATAATGAAATAACGGTATAAATGATGATGAATGAAGGAACTTAGGAATAATTATTTTATTTTTTATTAAAAAATCATCAAGCCCGCGCATTCACACGTTTATATTCTATATTTTGTTTCCACATACTAATTATGGAAACATAATATAAAAAGTTTTTAATAGGAAATTCATTTTGGTAATTAGATTTATTTTCCACATATTAATTGGCCCGTGCACTGTAATGAAGGAATCTGGCATCGTACTTTTAAAAATAGCAAATGATAGATTTATTGTCATGACAGTGAAAATAATAATGAAAAAATGGTATAAATGTTGATGAATAATGGAACTTAGGAAGAATATATTTTTTTCTTAAAAAATTATCTAGCCCGTGCGTTCGCATGTTTATATTCTATATTTTTTATTCTTATATGAAAAATTTATCTAGCCCGTGCATTCACACATTTATATTCTATATTTTATTTCCATATGCTAATTAAAAATATATAATACAGAGTATAAAAAGTATTTAATAGCAAAATAAGCAATAAACCCAGCTAGGCCCATTCAGGGATTACTACTTGTGATCCATGGCGAGACAGACAGGCCAAAAAGAAGAAAAAAAACGCTGAAGCATTATTTATCACTGGTGAAGAGGCCCAACAGACTAGCAAAATGATTTTTAGGCCCAACAGACCAGCAAATCGTTTTTTTTCTTTTAATACTGGATTGCGGGTTTATTTGTTAAAAAGGAAGGGGCTTTTTAACAAAAATTCAATAACGGACTATGAAAGTCACCTCCCTTTATTATTAGGTATATATATTTGTAGTATACACTTCCTCCGTACCTTAATACTGAGTATAAAATATAGTAGGAGTACCATTTTGTCAAAAAAAATGTGTGCGATTTTTGTCAATGTTTTCGTCGATGAGCTGTGTAACCGTGAAGCGGAATCGTTTTCCTCCCGGGCCGCTCGCGCGAGGGCGGTTCGGAGACAAACAACCACACCCTAAAAACCTCCCCGTCGTTGAAACCCACACAAAAATGTGAGTTGACGAAGATGATAGTTTGATCGATCGATTTCTGTTGGAAAGGAAAAAAATGCATTCAACACCAAGGCCATCGTCGGTGGCGCCGGGGCGATCAATGGCAAGTCCTAGGGATACTGGCAAGGCCTCGGCTAGGAACCATTCAAATTGCAGTGGGTGTAGGTTTGCGAAGAACTTCAGGTGGATTGTCGATTTAGAGCCTCGTCATCCCGCCCTCCCCTCATCGTCGCCCCCCTATGCACTTTTATCAACAATCATTTATTTCTTTTGCTAATATTTTGTTTAGAATAAAATGAAAAACATATAATCCAACTATATTTATTTAAATATTGTTAAAAACCCAAAAATTGATATTTTTATCACAATTAACTTTTTAGTGTAATTTATTTAAAGACATATTGATATAAATCAAAAAATTGTTTATGACATTTTTGTGAAATTTCAAGATGTTCACACATTTCAACAAATATGTAAGTTCAATTTGAGAAAAAAATATACAATGTAAAACTTAGTTTGCATTAAATATGTATAAGAAAATGTGGTATATGTATACCAAAAATGTAAAATGTGTAAGAAATAGGCATCAAAACATATATTTGAAATTTTTAATCATATATTTGAAAAATATTAAAGTTTTATAATAAATTTTTATATTTATTTCATAGAGATACAATGTGTAAGAAAAAAGTAGACATCAAAACGTATATTTGAAAAATGTAATCATGTATTTCAAAAATATTAAACAATTATAAACTAGTTTATATGTATTTTAATGATATACAATGTGTTAAAAAAATAGACATCAAAAATATATTTGATATAATTGTAATAATTTTTTAACGATTGTTAAATGCATAAAAAAGTAGTCCCATGCATACGAAAAAAATAAAATATGTATATAAAATTAGAATGTGTTTAAATAATAAAACAACTTTTTAAAAGTATTTAAAGAAACAATAGAAAATCAAATAAAAAATAGAAAGAAAATGGTAAAACTCATAGAAAACCTTGAAAAATCAACAAAACCTTCAAAGAAAAAAATTGCAGTTTTCTTTCATGTGATGTATTATCTCTTTATGTTCATATTTGTGCCTGCCTTATGTTTGATATATAGTTGCTTATTTATTTTTGAATGCTTGTCTTCTCTTTGACAGTTTAGATTGATAGTCAATAGTGGAAGAGGTGTGCATTAGTTAGATTCAGTTTTGCAAGTAAACTAGCATATGTTGTTCAAATTATTTGTCGAATGCTCTTTGTGTTGGTCTTTTGACCGGATATGCAAATTGTTGGCCCGATGCTCTTTGTATTGGTCATTTAGCCAGGCATGATTGTTGATAAAAGTGTCTTCTTTTGGTTAACTCCCCCCACCTATCGGGTTCTTGCAAGTTATATTTGAAGGTGAAGAAGAAGAGCTTCGTCCTCACGCATTCTCAGTTGATGCAGTTGAGAGATTGTCTGGGCAGTCAAAGGGTTGCTAATATTGAAGTATGCAAAGAAGTTGTGTGTGTTGGAAACCTGATGTGGCTGATAGAACGGGCTCTATTGTTGATCATCAAATTGCGATTAAACCATGCAATATTTGTCTTTAGTGAAGGAGGAAAACCGGAAATACGTCCATAAACCGTAGTTCCATGCACCATTTGTCAAACCAAAAGGGTAATCTTTTCGTTGCAATCGTAGGTGGACGAACGTTTAGGGGATGTGGTTGGATGACCGGTTCCGTATCAATCTGTATAGATTGATCCAAATCGATCCATGAACAAATACAATGTTCATTTTAAAGATCAACACTGAAGATGCCGGCAAAAAAAAATTACCGGACTCAAATACCAACCTAGCGCAGTTATCAGCCCTAGCAGTGTAGCGGCTGGAGCATTCCCATGCATCAGTGTTGTAGCTAGCCCTGCCCTCCTTCCTTGGACTCCGGCCGGCCTCTGGCTACATGCACGAATACTGTATTTCCGAGGCGCGAGAGCGAGCCTAGTCCAATGCAGCTAAACCTATGTGTCAGCAGCAAATTAGCAGAGGTCGCCATGCATCGTCAGGCTCAGGCATGCTGCGCCTCAGCCCTCAGGCTGCCTCGTCGTAGCGAGGCAACCTGCGATAGAGCCATCACCGGGGTTCAAGGTACGTACGGGACCTCAAAATGCGCGTCTCGACAGCAGCGGCAGCTCAAAGAAAAAAGATAAAGCTCGCAAAGAGATGCTCCCTCTCCTTGTGTCTGAGACAGTGCAAAAGAATAGGCCAACCAATCACGATAGCACTCAGTAGCGACGTTGCCCGGTTATCAAGATGCATGGGTGTGGGTGTGTGGCTACTCCATCTCCATGCATGCATACTGCTCTGATTTCTGCGTCACAAGAACCTCTACTAGCGAGTACTGACCCAATGATCTCCCTGCCCTGCACTGCAGGTACCCTAACATCTGGGATTCCGGAGTATGATTGATCATTGATGGTTGTTACATTACATGTAAGTATGGGACAGAGACCGGTGTCACTCACTTGTGTCAATCACGAAAGCATGCAAAGCATACGGGCCGATTACTAAAGTGATCATTGGGAAGAATGAAAGCGTTGCCAAGAATATTTGAGCTTTACTCTGTGTGAATGAAGTGGCAGTAGCAGGCTTAGCTTGGAGTTGGAGTGCTCCTTTTAACACCACATTAACCCCTCCAAAGAAGAAAAAAGAGAAAGAAAAGCAAAACCTCATCGAGAGAGATCAGAGGACTCCCGGTGCACTTTAGCCAAAGCAAACCATGCGTGGCGTCTTCCTCCCCCCCTCTCTCTGTCTAATACATGCGTACTTATACTAACTATATAACTGCCCTCCACCATCATGAGCACCACCATATGATAGCCATGGAACCTTCCATTCCACCTCAATGTTTGTGTGAGCCTCTCTTCAGCATTGGTCGTTAGGTGCTTGCTCGACCCTGTCGGCCTTGTCTACACTCTCCTTGCCGGCGCGTCTCCCCATCTGGTTCTCCTGAAAAAGCATGGCAAACACATCATGGTTAGCCACATGCGCAGAGGCAAAACAAACCGGTGAATCGAGGTAAGTCTGGAGATTGATATAGATTGTTCCGATGGACCATGGGACCCCATATATATTCATATGCGTGCATGGCAATGATGCACTGGGACCGGAGGATCCTTCCATTATCCCAAGACCCGAGTTTGTGCATACTAGCTATATGGTTCTATTTTATTTTGAGGGATACTATATGTGTATATGGTTCTATATTATTAGCACTTGGTTTTGGTTACTTGTTGCTTGCACAAGAAAAGAAAACGTCTTATATTAATGGTCTCAACTTTGTCTAGACTCATATGTATCTAGTTAAATATTTAGACTAGATATACGTGTATCTAGACAAATTTAAGTCCATTAATATAAATCGGAGGGAGTAGTTTAATTTGTACTCCTACTATCGTATAGAGTTTCTACGGTACAGGTGTGTGGTTACATTAGAAGTTTTGCAGTACTAGAGAACAAGTTGAAACACTAGCACACAAAATGAACGTATACTGCTTGAAGGAAGAACTGGTTACCAGAGATGAGGCGAGACGAGTAATAAATAATAATACCTGTTGTGAATCGGGTCAGGCCCGTTGGGCACCTTCCTCTTGCTGTTCTTGTATGGATCCTCCAATGCAGCAGGACGCTCCAAAGGCGGCGGTGTCGTTGCGGCGGCATCGGCGGGAGGAGACGCGACTAGGGTGGCAGCTGCTTGTGCCACGGCAGAAGCTGGACCAGGAGCAACCATGCCACCGATTGCCCCAGTCCTAATGCCGTTCGCCATCGTCGCCGCCGACAAGAGCACCGCGCAGACGAGCAAGGCCAGCCCACTGCTGATCCGGCATCGACCACCACCAATGGCCCCCATTGCGCGCTGGCTGCCCTTCTCTTGCTTCTGCCGGCTGCTAGATCAGGTGACCGATCACTGAACCACAGCCTGAGTTCTCTCGCGCTTAGCTAGCTTGCTTCACACAAGCGCTATAACGTCTCCCCTGGCCTCCTCCTCCTGCTGACGCTGAAGAGACGAAGGTGGTGGACGGGTTCCTCAGCTGCTCGGAGCAGTGAGGAGAGGAGGAGAGTGACAAGTGGCCGGTGAAGGAAGAAGAGAGAGTTTGTGTGTGTGTGTGTGTGGGTGATACTATGATCCTATAGCTACCAATAATAGTATGGGCTTTATATATATGCGAAATCTGCTCTTGTGTCTCTTTCCGGTGTAGTTTTAGCTTTGATCCCCTGACGTTGATGTGCAGCAGAATGCAGATAGAGATGTGGCGAGGAGGCTCTGGTTTTTTTCCCTTTGTTTGCTTGGCTCGAAAAAAAAAAGCAGCAGAAACCAATCAGGAGCGCAGCATGCATGCAGCAGGTCTAGTCGTGATCAGCCTACGTATAAATAGGCGGCCGCAGAATTCCTTCCTTGGGTGCCATGCCTGCCCGAGGCAGGAGGCAGGAGGAAGACAGGGAGGTTCCAAAATAGCTAGAATAGGTTATCTATCTATCTATCTATCTATCCAGATTGATAGTACTACTATAGTATGGGTTTGCTTTAGTAGAGTAGTATGATTCTTGGAGCATGGTTCCAATGATTCCACCACATATGGTTTTGGGGTTTTGGGTGATGGTGACATGTGAGCCTCGTATCGGCAAGAGGAGGTGGTGGTCATCAGGTCATTCCCTTTGTGTTCTCCTAGCTTGGGTTTCCGTTCCTGGTTAATTTGGGATGGAAAGCGACCATGTGATGCGCTAGCTCCGGATACTCCCCGGGCCGCTTTGAGTGCCGAGTTGGGTTTCCCCGTCGATCCATCCAACCGGACGGACGCGGACCCATCGCTGTCGCCGGCTGCCTCCTGGTTGGGTGTCGCGGCCAATGGCCATGGCGCATCGCTGTCCCGGCCCTCTGGAATCATAGCTGCTGCTGGCCTCCCTCTCGGTTCCAGTCCAGCGAGCTTTTCCGGCTTTTGAGAGAGCGGACCGACATGGTGGAGTCATGTAGGAGGAGGAGTTGTGTGTCTGCCGTCGTCGATCGCCATGGCCCATGGATATCGCTATCTCCTGGAATATCCTGCCGCGGGGCAGAGGCAGGATGGAATATGGATGGAGGAATGTTTTATTTGGAGGGATCTTTTGACCGGACTGCCGGCCCCTTCCCCTTGGACCGTGGAGTTTTGAGTTGTGGTGGTGTGTGCGCGCGCGCCGCGTGCTGCCATGAGTGGTGGCACCGGGCTGCCACGCCGCCGCCGCCGCCGGACCAGTTGAGGGCTGAGTGATGCGTGCTAGCGCGCTGTGGATTTGTGATTGGAGTAGCTAGTGTCTACTGTTAGGACCTGTTTCATTACGTGCATCATCCTCGATCGGGTTCACCGAATGCAATTTTGGTCTACTTGATTGGTTGTCTGTATTTCATTCAAGTTTTCAGATCTTTATCGGGAAGAAAATAAAATCAGTTTTCAGATCCGCACCATGTTTAAAGTACTCATCTTTACGTTTAAAAAAAAATTAGTCAAATCTACCGTGTTTTCTCAGCCAGGCTCTCCCTGCATGTAGAGGAGATGAACAGGGCGGCGCACTTATGCAAGCAGTGAGATGTCGCGCGTGTTTTTAACAACGGCCTTACTATGGCTTAGTCAACCGAGACTTCGTTAAGTCTCAGTTGATGCTATATTCGTGAGATTTTACGTTGAGATCGGTGCAAAATTTTATTTTTGGTTTTTTCTTTTTCTCTTTTGCATGTTATGTGACATGATTGAGACTTAATTAGTTAAATCTCAGTCGATTGAGACCTAGCCACACCCTTTTAACAAAGCAACGAAGAGGAATCGGGTCACATCCCGGCGGGTCGGTCCATATTTATTCTTCCTCTTACTCTTGAGAATTTGAGATCCCTGCTACTATTTCTTCCCTTGGAGCTCGTTGTTTTGCGCGGATTTCTTCACCGACAAGAGGTAAGCGGCGCATCTTCTTCATTCGGCAGCAAACGACGGTGATGATTCTTCTTCCGCCTCCTTTGCGACTTGTTCTATGCCTCCATGCTGCTCTCCATCGATGGTTGTCAGTAGTGGCGGAGCTAGGGGTGGTCGGGTACGTGGGCCACAACCCACATTGGGATTGGGCCATCCTTGGTTGCAATGCTTAAAAACACTTATTATTATTAGGGATTTTTATTCCCATGCCCCTAGTTCCTTAGTTGTACTAACTTTTTTCCATTTCCTTAGTTTTTGCTCGCTTTTCCTCATGCTCTAAAATTATGCTTTCACATTTCCTCACTTTTTCCCCTTGAAAATGGCTCAAAACTTACCAAATATGAGCGTGTGAGGAAAGTGACAAGCACTTACGAACCAGGGGGCATGGGAATAAAAATCCCTTATTATTATTATTATATGAACAGTGTTTACTATTGGATCATCATGGTCAACTGGGCTAGCTCGGCTATTGGTTGTAAGTTCAATCATTCTTTTCTCCTGCTCGGTCAAGCTTAGATATGTGAGTATCTTGTAGTGTGTACATCTGTGAGCACGTGTAGATGTGGTAGAGCAAATGACAATGATCACGATGATCAGATCATGTGTAGTTGTGTTAGAGAAAACAACAATGATAAGAGCATGTGGAGACGTAGTAGAGCAAATTATAGTGATGTTGTTCAAAGCATGTGTAGATGTGATAGAGCAAATGTTAATGTTGTTTTCATGTCGGTTTCAATGATGACCAGAGCATATGTAGATGTGTTGTTGAGTTCCATTGTTTGCTTTGAGATTCAAAATCACTCGGTGTGTAATATGCTTTGATGTGTTTGATTTTGTGTATGTTTAGTGTGCTGACTTAGTCCTTATGCTAACCGATTGTAGGACATGAGCAACGAAGACTTCAATGAGGCCCTTGCTTTGTCTAAGAACCAGTTCATGTCGTCCTATGTTGAGAACTTCTAGCCGATGTACGAGCAGATGCCTCATAATTTAGAAGTTTTCGAGGTACCTGCTAGACAATTATCTTCATTACAAGAAAAAATCACATTCATGACATATGGCTCGAGTGAAAAAAATATCTATCATAGAAGTAACACTTCCATGACGATATTTATGATGAAAGCACTTATTGTTGTAGATGTGATTGGCATATCCTTCTATGAAAAATATTTATGATGAAAAATTATTTGTTGTCAAGGGCGAGCCGCACCACATATGCGTGACGTTATTTGTCACTTCCATGATGCAAAAAAAATTATCGTAGGAATGGAGGCGAATTATTTTCCAGATTTCTCGGGTGAATTCCGCCTCACTTGGTAACAGTGGCGATTGGGCCCGAGCGAGATGTAGCGTCATTTGCGCTATCTCGGGTGAATTCCGCCTCACTTGGTAACAGTGGCGATTAGGTTTATGTAATACATTACCTCAACCTCTCCCCAATTGAGTCACATATGCAACTAGAAAAAATGAGGTAGGTAACAAACATACCCTTAAAGAAAGAGAGTTTGAGATTGTATGTTTGTACATTCAATTCCCCCCCCCCCCCCATCCACTCTCCTAGATTCTATCCCTCTTTTAGTCACTCTACCCCCTACATATTTTAATCGCTAAATTGACACTTAACAAAATACACACACCCATACATACTAGATCTATAAAATTAGTTGCCAAGAATGTACTCAATACTTATCAAAACAACCTAAATACTACGCACACTCATACATAATAAATCTATTAAATAAGTTGCAAAAATAATAATTTGAATTCCCAAAAAAGTCAAAATAACACGTACAACCGTACATAGCCCATTTGTACATATGAGTCTACCAGATCAGTTGCCAAAACAACAAACCAATCTTTGGTAGACGTTAATTATGGTCGAAGTCAGGTCGAATCCTGAGGAAGTATTCACACAAGTGATGAAACATTTTACGTGCAGGATATTGTTGTGAGCCACATGATGCATCAGTGGCCCATAGAACATGAATAGGCAGCGCATCCACAGGCTCAAAAGCAAACAAAGCCCATGGAAGAGGAAGGATGTGTGGACGATGCACACCCACAAATACGGCCCGGGGATGCAATCCCCCGGAGGGGCAGGACAACATGCGAATTCGTAGAATAAAACCAGGGGCCACTAGCTTGGAAAAATGATAGTGCTTGGTTGTCGAGGCCGTACAACTAATTGCATCACTGGCATCAGGAGCTACTTCACCACCCAAATTGAGGAAAAGAGGTGGAGCACTTTAGGTGGCAGTGGTACTCTCAGAGCACTTCCAAGCAACGGTGTTGGATTTGCGCTTTGTCACTAGGTGGAGGGAAAACACAATTTCGATATAAGGTTTGCCATTAATGGAGGCAACGATGAAAGGAAGAATATGAGGAACGAGGGAGTGGCAGTTCGTTGTTTCTCTCATTATCTAAAGGGTAAAAGCGCAATATGCCTCGATATTCGCAACAGTGAGCTCATAACACGTGGGTGAAGCACAAAGAGATCGAGGCATGCCAGATTTGTTTCCTTCCCCGAAGCAAAAAAAGAGCGGAAAAAGATTTTTGGATTGGTTGGCCCACAGCCCCAGTCGCAAGGAAGAGAGACAAGATTCTCTTCGACAACAACTAAAGAGCTCATTTGGACTTCGCATCTCCAGAAGATAGAAGCTCGACGTGAATACATTCAAACACCAGACAAGCTCGGGGCTATTGACGGTGTGCTATATCGCAGGTCATCCATACACGGCTTAGTCGGGCCATGCGAAGGACCAAAGAGCATCGGTGCACACCTCAGAAGGTCTCCGTGAGGAAAACGGAGCCCTCCTTCACGAAGCATCATCAACTAGATGCACAAGTGTAGGACTCCCTATTATTCCATATTTGTAGGTCGGCAAGAGTTTGTTACCCTAAGCCTTGTCCCCCATATATAAGGCGAGGTTGGGTATAGTTTCAGACACATTAACATCTAATCATAGATCTTGGTAGCTTGGACCCAATTGTAACTGCCTTTTGCGCAGAGTTCATACACTCATAATCAAATCAAAGCATGAGTATGCCATTATCTCTACCATGAGTGTTCGAAGTTGGGTAAATCTCCGGTGAGTTATCATTCTGGTACTTCTGGTCCCTCGATCCACTCTACCAGGATATCTACTAGTTTTCTGGACCTCCATTAATTCGGTACAAGTAAAAAGAATTGATTTAATTCAATACAAGTACAACTAGTATTCAACTTAATTCAATTCAATGCAAGTAAAAACTATCAATCTTTGCTAAGGGGCCAATCATGATTTAGGTTTTTTACACGGTTATGCAGATTGACGGAAAAGTGGTTTTGCTAATACTATTTACGGAAGCAAGGCCTTATTTTAGCTTTCGCTCGTGGGCTTGCATTCATATTTTGCATAACAATTGTTGGCAATCCATTATGTACAATGGACTAATGACTCGTTTGGCCCAAGAGCTTCTTAGGGTGAATAATATTAAAATTACGTTAACTAAAGCAACCCAAAAGGAAGTGCATCAAAAACTATTACTTTTATCATGATTTAAGTATGTAACACAGTTACATGGGTTAAAGAACATTAGTTTTGCTAATACTGTACTACTAATGGGCCTAAGGGATTATTTTAGCTTTAATTGATGGGCTTAAAATCGTTCATATTTAGTAAAACAATCGTCGCCAGCCCATTATCTAGTCTACCAAGCTTGTGTCTCGTCGAAATCACTAATAAGGAATATTGTGGCACACCCTCACCTTTTTGCGGTTGACAAGTGACACATTATATGCCCGCTACTTGTTGTGATCTGGAGATTTTCTTTACTTTTTTTAGAGGCACGGAGAATGCCTCCCGTGGAAACAAATATGTGCCTTCACGAGGGGTACGATCGTGCCTTTCTGAAGAAGAAGAAAACATGTGATTTTATTTTGTTAAGGTACGGGTGTGCCTTTGGCGGAATAAAACATGTGCCTTCACGAGAGGCACAATCGTGCCTCTATTTTTCCTTTTTAGGGGCATGGTGCAGGCCTCTCGCAGAAACAAACATGTGTCACCATGAGAGACACGATCGTACTCTATCTTTTTTCCTTTTAAAAGCCATGGGCGCGTGTCTCCCGCAGAAAAAAACCTATGTCTCTCGTAAAAATTATGTAAAAAACTATTTTGATTTTTTCCGTCAAAATGTAAGAAAAACCGCACGAAAATTATAAAAAGCCGAAAAACCTATCTAAACACCGAAAATGCGTACACAGAAATAAAATCATGAGGAAACGTTCAGCACGCGACACGTGGTACGGTTTTAGCGCACCGAAGTGATCTTTGCATCTGCTTGAAAGGAGTACTCGTATAATTAGTTGCTCTCATGTCTCATTTTCCCCCCGAGCCACCTAGGGCGGATATGAATTATGTTAACCAATATAGTCCAAGAAGAAGTACCTTCAGAAAAGAAAAGGCCAAAGTATATGGGGTATAGTTATGTCTCGCTCATTTAATAAGAGATAGTCGGCCTTGCCTCAAGTAGTAATTAGTGGGCTGGCCATTCATTCCATCAAACAGTCATCATGAATTTATTCTTTCAGACAGAAAATCAAAACTCGCCCAAATAAATATTTCAAAAAAGTAATATTTAACACTTATATTACAAAACTTAATTTTTTTTGAAAGGCCATGATTTTCTAGGTAAAAGCATGTTATCGTAGTTTTTTTAAATGCTGATATTGTTAAAAGATGTTTGTACAAAAATGAAAATCAAGTTTTCAAGAAAATGAATGTGACATATAAATTAGTATTAATCATCCATTTAAAAAATATTAAACGTGTTAAAAATGGTTCTAATGTATACGAAAAATGATAAAAGTGTATGCAAAAATAAATATTAAAAAATGTTAGTTATGCATGTATAGAAAATGATACTAACATATACGAAAATGTGAAACATAAATAAAAATAAGAACCAACATATATTTTAAAAATGTTAATTACCTATTTGTAAAATTGTAATCATCTATAAAAGCTAATGTTTAGGATATCGCTCATTGCGAAATTATCGGTTAACCCAAGATAAGGGGTAAACCGATCAGTTTATCGGCATATCGGTCAATTTATCACCCGATTTATCTTATCGGTCATACACCGGTGAGCGGTAAATCGATTGACATATTGAAATTTCGGAAGATGTCATTAACAATTATAAAAGCACAATCCTAAATTATGTAAAAAATATCACATATACAAAAATTACATATTAAACTATTAATATAGAACTATTAATCTTGTATTTCAAAATTATCTAAGATTTGTAAAAAACATCCTTGATGTATAAAAAAGTACATTGTGCGTTAAAAATAGACACATGTTGAAAACGGAGAATAAAAAACAAATAAACCTTTTAGAAAATAAAATAAAACAAAAACCCGAAGAAATAAAAGTGAACAAAGAAAATGGCATGAAAAATTTTAGAAAACACAAAGAAATTTCAACAATGAAATATCCCAAAATTGAAGTAACAAAAATAATAATAACAAGCAGTGTTAGGCTGCTCCTATATCCTGCACGCATTAGCGATTCGTCGTAGGAGCAGTATGGGGGAGAAATAATCGTCTCATAGTTTTTTTAGGGTAGTTGTCGTGTAGTGGTCTAGTGGATGGCCTTAGACAGAATGTGCCTATTATCACATGTTCCTCAATATCAGAAAATCATACTTACAAATGCATTTCAGATGCTGAGAAAACTTAAATATGAGATATCTCCTTTCTTTTGTGGGAAAACAGGTGCATTTCCTGTTTCCTTGTTGAAGAGCCAAGAGCCAGTTGAGAATTATATCTCATTTGCGGATAGAGAGTTCCTATCGGATCGAAGCAGGTTCCGGTTCACCTGTCCAGTACTGGGCCATCCTATTTTTTTAGCTCACCCTAGCTATATTTGTTTGATGTCGTTTTCTTTGTTTCTTTTAGTTTTTATGTTTCTCCTTCAGGTTTTTTTTGTTTCTTTCCTGATTCTCTTCATTTTTTTGTTCTTCTTTGTTTTCATCTGTTTTCTTCTACTCCTTTTTGCTGTTTTTATTTTTCATTATTTTTCAAGTTTATTATATATATTATTGGTCGGTGTTGACTTTTATATATTTTCAATTTGTTTTTACTTTTTAGATTTTGATTGTTTTCGTTCTTTTTCGCTGGTATTCTTCTAAATTAGTTTTTGTTTCTTTTGTGTGTATATTGGTTTTCTTAACTTTTTAATTTCATTATTTTTTTCATTACTTTTTAGTATCGAATATGAACTTTTTTATACATATTTAGTATTTCTTGAAAATTTGGAATACATGAAATATTATTCCTATACATTCAAAAAAAAAAATTTGTACACGTTGATCATTTTTCTAAATCCATGAAACATTTTGTTTGAATCATATAATCTCAATACAACTTTTGTGATTGCTCATTCTACAATTTTTATATACATCAGGAATACTGTTTATACACACGATCAATATTTTTTAAGATAAGATTTGTGTTTTGAATATATTTTTTTACTTATATTTTTGTATGTACACATTCTACAATATTTGTATACATGAGGAACAATATTTTATACTCCCTCTGTTCATGAACATAAGGTTTATAAGTTCTTCCTGAGGTCACAAAATTAAACATGGACCAAATTAATAGCAAAAATTAGCAGCATCTATGATATCTGATGATGTTGTTTTGATATAATTGATATCAAAATATTTCTATACATATTTGGTCAAATCTAAACAAAATTGAAGTAAAAAAACTAATACATCTTATAATTTACAATTGAAGGAGTACATGTTTAGCATTTGTAAGTACACGATTTATATTTTTTTAATTTTTATATTTTGATCTCTATTTTTTCATACATGGTGTAAATTTTTATACTCCCTTCGTCCCAAAATAAGTGTCGCAAATTTTTATGATATAGATATATGTTGATGTAAAACTAAGTCTAGATACATTCATATTTAGATAAATCTATAACACTTATTTTAGGATGGAGGGGGTACATGTTTAACATTTTGTTATTTTATGTTTTCATGTCTACTTTTTTAATTCACGTCGTACATTTTACATACACCTTTTTAACAAAAAGTATACAGCAGGGATATCCTTATACAGGTTTAAAAAACTAAATACATTATTAATACATATTTTTCATATTTATTTTTTATGACTACTTTTCATACATATTGTATATTTTTGGTACACTATAGATATATTTTTGTACGTGTTTAACTTTTTTCCAATGACATTTTTTCAAATACTTTATATAGAATATTTTCAAATTTACAAAATATGTAAAAAAATATAAATTAGATGAAAGAAAATAAAGAAACTGGGGTTTAAGGCCCCGCATGCTTTCACGGCCGACTAGTACAAACTCTTGGCCACAGAACACGCAACTACCATTATCACCACTGGAACAAGCCGATGTCACGGTCACGGCAATGTCACTGCTCCTCTATCAAAGCAGACTTGACCTTATCAATAATAGTAATGAAGTTTTCATGCATATGCAAAACAGACGACCTGCATTTGTTGTCGTTGAACCCTTGAATCTATCTGAAGCACCTAACATCATATCTCACCATCGTGCACACACATGAAAAACCTTAATCTCGCCGCTCCATGAAGACAATTGAAACCTATGTCGAAGCTCTGTTGACTTCGTACAGACGAACTTGAGTAAGATCGAAGCGTGAAAGACCAACTCGGAAAAGAAGTGTTGCCATCCGCTTGAGTGACACACCTACAAGGTCTAAAAATAACCTAAATTGCGAGGATTTAAATTCTTCTCTTGCCATCGGAGTGAAGAGCAAAGGTAAAGCGAATCCATAGGCCCGCCGATCGAGCCTGGAGGGAACAAGTTAGTTGTATTGTGTGTAGGCGGGATACGAATACGTGTTCGAGTAGGACACATATCGTACACTTTCTATATATGATGAAGGTAGATACACGACATAACCTATGTCATCATAATAGCACGAATGCACAGAAAGAACCAACGACATGTGTTGCTAGTGGGAGTGCGGTATTGTAGCAACATGTGAACAACCGATTCTGATGTACAACATGTCAACACCAACAGCTAAGAAATCATGCTTTGGATATCATCCTTGTTTAATGAGTCTCATTAAAAATGTCAGTGTCATGACTCATGTGATTACCTGAGTCTTGGTAGAGTATGTAACAAAGAAAATTATCTAGTCTGTATTAATCATGTTCGTTTTAGTTTCCTTCTATTCATGATTGTTGCGCCACTATTATTTCATCAAAAAACAGTGCATTTTCAGTTTCTCGTGATTTTCTAAATCTTATTTTCTTTGCAAGTGTGTAGAGAGAGTCACTTGTGAACAACCGATTCTGAATATGTGCATATATCCATCAGCACAGCTGCACAGTTGATTCTTGTAAAGCATAGATAAAACGAGAGTGAACACATTGGACACGGCGACACCTGATCCTTGCTATCTGACCATAAATTTTAGCATAGAGATACGAGCCAGAAATGCGTGCACGTGATTTGTTTAACCAAACTATAGCAATAAAGCGTATGGATACATGCAGTGGGGTTGAGCTTTACCGCAGAGCTGTGGCCCATGAATATTGTTCAAGTATGACTTTTTTGTTTCTTTTTTACCATGGGTGGTTGGTGGATCGGTTAAAAAGAATGGCAGAACAGTTGGGCCGGCAATGATTCACTAATCCTCCTGTCAGTTCTATAAGCTTTACAAATATGTTTAGTTCTTTGTCAATTTTTTGTCAATTTTTTGTCAGTTCTATAAGCTTTGCAAATATGTTTAGTTCTTTGTCAATTTTTTGTCAGCTTTTTGTCAGTTCTATAAGTTTTGAAAATGTGTTTAGTTCTTTATCAGTTCTTTGTCAAATCTTTGTCAGTTCTATACGCTTCACAAATATGTTTAATTTGTTGTCAGTTCTATCAAGTAAAAGTTCCTAATGGTGTTGGAAGATTTATAGTTGGTAATAAAAAGTTACATTATACAGTGCATTTGATCATTGTGTGCCAATGTTCGACCAGGGTGCAGCAAAGTCTTCTAGTGGGGCTTCTCCCTGTCAAAAGTCATCTGAATGCACCACAAAGTCCTCCAATGGGCCCCTTGATCAGCTTTGTCAGCGCTAGACCCTGACCTAAATACGGCTGGAATGTCACCTTATACTGTAAATACTATATGTTCCAGCGATATATACGCCGTTCGAGCTGTGTGGGGTCTCGTCTTCACTCCCAGTTAGCACATGACGCGTGCCCGGAGCAGGTGTCCCTGAGATCAATTGATGAATTCCCTAGATAAAACCACAATGCTATGGCATGAACAGGCACTTACATTACAACTCATAATAACGAGGACAAAATTTCAACGAAGCCAAAGAACGAAAAACAACACAATACACGGAACAGACACACTCGCCTGAACAACAAATCTAAACTTGCACATCTCAAAAAAGAAAAAAAACCACAAATTCGTCAGTGACCCGTCCCCAAGTCCAGGCTTCAGAGCGTATCTTCGCCGGTCAGTCGTCGCCGTCGTCGCAAGGCACGGTGGACTGGATCACGACGCGAGCTCCCGACGACAGCCTGCACAAACACACAACCCAGAGCAAAAACCTCAATCAATCCCATCATCGCATGTCGCGCGGGAAAATCTCCGATGTGGTTGCAAAAGGGGGGAAATGGAACCAAAGCCTCGAGTGCATACCCAGTGCAGTGACAAAAGGTTGGAGCACTTAACTTTCCTCGATCTTGACGAGCTTCTCCTTGCCCTCCTTCCTGAACGACGACACCGGCGCCACCGACGCGTCGTTGAACCGCTTGCTCCCGCCATCCACCGACGCCAGGCTCGAGTCCGGCCCGGCCGACGAGCTCCTTCGGCAGTCCGAAATCGGGGACTTCTGCGACTCGCTCTTCGGGTGCAGGAATGATGACAGTATCGGCGTCCGGGGCAGGCACCTCGAGCGCGGCACCGTGTCTTCTTCGTCGGGCTCCGCGCAGTCGCAGAGGTCCTCGCCACCCCTGCGAGGTTTTTCATGGTTAAGAACATCACATGAATGAATTAACCGAACACTGAAGACTCGCAAGGTAAGTAAGTAAGACCCTAGGCAAATGACAGGGAAATGTTACTGCATCTGAAGAACTAACTGTTGTGCCAACGACCAAATCATCTGCTAGCTGAAGCACTAACTGTTGTGCCAACGACCAAATCATCTGCTAGCTAAATTCAGACGTATGCTACCTAAAAACTTTGGATGTTATTAACAGGGTGAGAGACGACATGGTCCAGCCGAGATCGGGATCTCGGCGCATGAACTCCGCTGGCATTTGCAGTGGCAGTTCACGGATCGGCCCCGCTATAACAATGACAACTCTTTTAGGATAGCAACAAACACTGTTGGGCAGTATGAAGCAATAGGATGGATATCTGCTGCATTTTCAGTTGAGCAACTGAAGAATCTCGCCAGCCAGCCATGTAGTGTGGTCCTCTGCATCTGACATATGCTCGTGCTGTGGCTGGCAATGAGGAACTGAAGCTACGGCCACAGAATTAAGACTGTAGAATTGGAGTAATGACAAAAACGGGAGCAACAGGAGGCTGCTGCTCTTCCGGGGTTCAAAATCTTCGGAAGAAAATCTTCGAAATTACAATCAGTAACTCCTGATAGCACCGGTCTATCACGTTTTACATATCAGAATTTGTACAAGGCAAACTATGTATGGCATTGTCCCTAGTTCAACAACATAATATGGCACTGCTTTAAACACTCATGTGAAATGGGCAAAAGTAAAATTTCTGCTCTATCTTGGTAGCCATATTTACAAAATTTTGCAATGTCCTGACCTCAGTTTTCTTATGTAGATTCCCTGTACTTTGCTATTTTGTTTGCTACAGGGATGCCAGGTGCCAGCTGCACCATGGCAACACAGGGCGTGAACGTGCACTGTCGTTGGCACCAAGCTAACTGCAAAATGGCCTCGTCTAGAGGCTGGACATCACTAAATGATGGAAAAGCAATGGTCCTTGCGTTCATAAAATTTACTCCTAGATAGTACGTGGTTCTTTTCCTGTCTCTAAATTCTCCGAGCCCAGCATAACCTAACCCCCTTTTCTCTGGATATTTATGTGCAACTCAATGCTCTTAAGTGAGCAATCAGTGCAAACTTTTGGCTTTAATGTCCATATTTCAGACACTTTAACATGACTACAAAATACGAACTATCCGAACAATGAAATCTAAGTTGGCACGCTGAAAGCACAAGGACAAAATGCATTCTACGACGGTAAAGTATGAAGCTGTCGCGTATTTTCTGCGAGAGCAAAACCGCTACAGAATTAGCTGGAAATTTTATCTGGCAACCGAACATATTTGTGCTATTTTCTCAACCAGTGGCATAGCTCAAGGAACACAAATAGTCCCAAATTATTTAAGCATAAAGGGTGAAATTTCTAAATTCTAAGTTATTTAAGCACAAGTGCACAACCGAAATGCATTGGGGAGGCACTGAAATTTACCTTTCTGCATTGTACGAAGAAGACCTTTTAAGCACCGAGTGCTTCTCAGCAGGAACATCTCTCTGGGTCTTGGTCTCAATAATGCTCCCACTAAAATACTCCTTATCTTCCAACCGCGTCCCTATGAATCTGGGGTTCTCTGATAGGTAATCGAGCTCACCCATCATCATGGAGCGAGAAATCAGCGGCGAGGGGAACTTCAGGTTTGGGAACCTTGGCTTGTAAGCCCCAACAAGTCCAATACCGTCATGATCTTTCACTGATAGTGAACCACAGGTGATGAGCTGCATCAGTACATTCGCCGGCCTCAGCTTCGGGCAGGTCGGCACGACAATGTCGTCCTCTTCAAGGATCCTGAAGCTGTTTGTTGCGGCATTGTCAGCTCGTATCAATGACTCTAAGCTCTCCGACTTGCCATGAGTTGAAGCTATGCTCAATGGGGTAGGGCAGTGGGACATGACATCCCTGGAGATCCCCTCAAGGTCCGCTGATCGGCGCGGATAGCTTTGCTGCCGGTACTCGGTAACTTCACGAATTACCGAGTCATGATCAGTGCTCAAACTCTTCTTATGCACCTCAGGCAATCTCCGAGCTGATCTTCTCCCAAGGTCATCAGTTTGAGTCGCTGCGTCCATCAAACCAGTGGGCTTTTGGACCCTGAATTCTGCCGGTGTCGCCCTTGACATGACAGTCCTTTGAGGCTCCGACTCGGGCGACGCGTTCTCCGAGGAGTTACCCCGGCACGGCGAGGGGGAGTCATCCTCGTCTCGCGAAGGCACGGAAGGCGCACGCCGAGGCCTGGCTTCTCTGATCGTCACACTAGGTGGGGAGGAGGAAAAGGAAGCCTCCCTTGACAATGGCAACCTTGGAGCCTCTTTCAGCCTGCTTTGTTGCTTCTGGTTGCCATTACTGCCATGGTAAGATTGACCTGTATATTTGAACAGGCAAAAGATGGCACGGCAACACCAATCAGCACTGAAGCTCCTACTCTAGCCGACGTTCACAAAGACAAATGGCAGCTCGGAGGAGAATTGTTTACCTGAAGAAGGTTGGTCCAGGAGCTCGGAGCCCTTGAGCACATACTCGCCGTCGGTGGCGGGGAGGACGAGATCATCCTCGGCGAGGTCGTGCCACACGAACCCGTTCTTGTAGCTCCTGAAAATTCACACAGCTCAAAAATTCAGACAACTTATCGTCACAAGCTCGCCAAAGTTCAGAGAGACTCAGAATTTCGCTTTAAGAGAAATTCATAGTAAGTATCTGGCTTGCTTGGTTTACCTCTTGCAGGACCAGGAGTACATGGAGGCCATGCCCTTGCCGCGCACCGTGTTGAGGTGGTTAATCACATCTGCGCACCCAAGCAATCATTCATTCAATCAATCAATCGACATTAAAAAAGCTGGACAAGCAGATTTGTAATCGCACAGCACGCGGAGGCCATGTGGTTCTTGCAATGCATCGTCCACTGACCTCTTAGGTAGAGCCCCTCCTTGGAGGAGGGCGCCGGCACCTCGACGAAGTGCGGGTGCTCGAGGTGGCGGCTCCGCGTGAGGTAGTACACCACCGGCACCTTCCTCGCCGGCGGCCTCTGCCGCTCCGGGCTCCGCGGCCGCCTCCCTCGGCTCTCCATTCCCACCTTCCCCGCCGAACAACCTCTCTCGCCCAGCCTCGGCAATGGCAGCTCGGTCGTTCAGCACCACCGAGGAAACGGACGCCTGCAAGTGCAAGATCGCGTTAATTCACCTGGCTCGAAAGCAGCGCCGGAGGGGGATTAGATTAGGGAGAGCATCCAAAGAAAAGTCTCCTTGGACTCTTGTGGGTGTTCCATCAGGCGGCAGGCACAAAATACAAGATCGTGGCCAGAATTGGCTCGCCGGGTGCCACCAAAATCCGGCAAGTTCCCGGCGAGCAAGAAAAGAGCCGAGCTGGGTTTGTTACCTCCTAGGCCGAAGCTTTTCGAGGAATCACCCGGCGCGCGCCTCCAGAACCTGCATTGTTTCTCAATTTGAAGGAATGGGTTTCGCTGGGTAGGCGGCAGAGGTGCCTGTAAGGCTGGAACCGACGGGCTCCGGCCGGAATCCGAGCCCGTCGTTCTCTCAGTCAGCCGCACGAGAAGAGACGAGACGAGCAGAGAGGTGGAGTGAACTGGAGATGGCTGGCAGCAGGCCTGTGTGGTATGGTGGCTCCAGGAACTACGAAGCAAAAGCTTTTATTGAAGGAGGACAGCAAGGGTCAAATAAACGAGAGGGAGGAGGGAGAGAGAGGGAGATAAGAATAAGAGGGTGGCTCCAAGATTGAAACTTTTTGGACAGGCTGCGAGGCGTGATAGGATAATGGGCAGGGGAGCACGAGAAGGGGGAAGGGGACAAGCAGATGGCTCCAAGCCCTGGAAAAAGCTCGCAGCGGGACGGAAGCAGGGGACGCACGAGAAGGGTGGCTGCGGCTCCGACACGGCGAGATGGAATCTCCGAGGAATTGCCTTAGGAAGGCAAGAAGGAAGGGAGGAGGGAATTAATGGCGGGCATGGAGCTGCATTGCGAACTTTTATCGAGCAGGGAATGGGCAGAGGAGGAGAGGAGAAGCTTTTTCCGCGGGGACGGACAGGCGAGTAACTGCGAGGGGAGCCGGAGAGGCAGGGCAAAGGTCGCCGTCCGCGGCAGCAGGCTTACGTGCGGTGCAGTGCAGCGGGTGTCAGGGCGGGGCAGGGCGGGGAGAGCGACGAGACGGGCGGGAGGGCGAGGTCAAACGGCACGGGCAATGGGGGAAGACGAGAGAGAGAGGGGGGTGGAGTGGGGGGAGGGAGGAATTGTGCTACAGTTGAGGTGGCGGTGGAGGGAGGGGGAGTGACGGACGGACGGCGAGCGGTTGTGGCGGGTGGGTGACGAGGGGTACGAGGCGAGGCGGGGTGGGTGGCGAGGGCGTTTAATGCGTCGCGTCGGGGAGGGGAGGCAACGCAGAGCGGAGCGGAGGCCCCCGTTTCCGGCTGTGCGGTGATTGGAGTTGGAGAGAGATCGAGGTCGGCGGGGGCTCTGGACCAGGTCTATGAACCCACACCGGTTGGTTTGGCCGGTGCCCGGGGAGGGAGGCAGCGGGAGCGGCGGCATCCGGCTTAGGGCACTCTCAATGTTACAATGTTAGTATCTTAGCATGTAATTATAAATATCTTGTTTATGTGGCAAATCTAGAGAGCTAAGCGCCTAAGCTGCAAAGAAAATATGTCACACCATCAACATAGATAACTTTGAAATCGTAACCTCACCGATCAACACGGCTCATAACAAAATACGACATCAAGTCATCGACGCCGCCGAACACACCACCGTGAAGATGGAGAGAATTGAGGAAACCTCTTATTCATCGAAACAGACGCCAGCACCAACGACACATCGTTAGACAGGATTGTATTGAGGGTCGCCGCCACCATCGCCGAAAGGACAAAGCTATTGTAGTGTATCTGCATGGTGGAGTATCTGCATTTCAAAGTATCGAACAACGGGTTCGTTATAGCACACTGGTGTCATTGTTAGACTCCGGGATGAAAAAAATATGAGGCAGACTCTTTGGTTTGCTTTTGGTATTGCACAGGCAAGCCTATCAAGCAATCCTTTCAGATGTACTTGAGCATACATGAAAAGCACGTTCTTTCTATGTTCTTCACATTTGGTTCTTTCAAGTACTTCAGTCCAAACATCTTCATCGCGCCAGAGAGAAATGTCACCATTGCATCATTGCATTTTATTCTAACCCATTTGGGGGATCTCATCAAAGACGTCTCCATATGTACCATCACTACACCACGGGGCAGGATCTAACGGCAGAGGACTGCCGGCAAAGATGGACCTATGCCGGCAGTTAGGGTGTCGTTAAATGATACATTTCGGCAGATGTGTACCATTGGTCGTTATCAAATGGTGATGGCAATCTAACTGCCGTCATAAATTTAATCATGCCGGCAGTCAACAGCCGGCATAGATATTTGGCGTTGGACCCGAAAAATTTGCGCGGGGAGGCAAAAACGGAGGGAAAAAAGGCATCGAGGGAGGGAATATACCCTATCTCGCGCCTCTCTCCCCCCTCCCCCTTCTCCAAATCCCTAATCTCTTATCCCCTCCCCGTGTCGTTCGCCGCCACCTCCCCTCTCCACGGCCACCGCTCCCCCGGCCATAAGCCACCGCCATCTCCGCACGGCTCCGCCCCCCGACAGCAGGGCCACCCTCTCTCCGCCATCTTCCCTCCCTACCCTAGGCCCAGATCGAGATCTGTAAGGAGACATCAATGGTGTGGGATGCTTCCTGATCTGCGCCATCATCAAGGGTGTCGATCTATGGAGGTCGGATCCTTCTTCGTGCTCGCTGATACGTCCAACGTATCTACTTTTCCAAACACTTTTGCTATTGTTTTGCCTTCATTCTTGCATGATTTGAATGAAACTAACCCGGACTGACGCTGTTTTCAGCAGAGCTACCAGTGCTGTTTTCTTTTGTGCAGGTTTCTGGACATTTAGGTACGCTGGAAAAATTCCAAATATATATATATATAATCAGCGTTCCGGAAGCTTCCACCAGGCCAAAGGGGGGCCACAGGGCAGACAGGAGGGTGCCTAGCGCGACCCAGCCCCTGGCCGCGCCACCTGCCCTCCTGGCTGGGTCCCACACCCCTGGTGACCTACCTTGGCCCCTATTTATTCTCCCGATGCAGAAACCCCGAAACAGAAGTCGCTTTTCCAATCTACGTCGCGGAGCCGCCGCAACCCTCTGTTCTTCCTCGGAGAGCTAATCTGGAGGCTGAATTGGCCTCCGGTGAGGGGGAAATCATCGCCATCGTCATCATCATCGCCTCTCCATCACCCCTCCATGAATTCTCCTCTCATGTGTGAGTAATTCCCTGTTGTAGGCAAAGGGGATGGTAGGGATTGGATGAGTTAGATCATGTAATAGTTCAATCATATTGTTGGGGGCATGTTGCCTATCATCTACTTGGTGTTTATCATCTCTGTTACGACTTGTTGCTCTTAATGCTTGTCACTTTGGGCCCGAGTGCCATGATTTCAGATCTGATCACCCTTTTGTTTTCTTGAGTTTGTGGTGTTCTTGATCCTATCTATGAGTTGTATGCACTTATTATAGTCTGGAACCGGCGATCCCAATGGTGAAAGTTTGGGACACCAAAGGGGATGGACTATAATTTGAGGATTCCATGTATCCATGAATTGTTAATGCTTTGTTCCGGTGCTCTTTGACAGGAGTACCTTAATCTCCCTAAGTTCCTTTTGGCCCCGTATGTAGCGGGAGGGTAGGACAAAAGATGTTGTGCAAAGTTCTTATTGCAAGCACGTACAACTACCTTGGGATACATGCCTGATGTTTGATATTTGCCTAGATGATCCTTTGTTTTCTGTGAGCCTTGCCCAAGTTAGAATTTGTTACATGTTCGTTCTCATCCAAGCAGCGCCCAACCATCCATCTCCCTAGCCTACAGTGTTTTTTGCGCTGCCATTTTAATTTATCTCTTCTTGGTAAGTATAACGATCTCTTTGCTGGAGGACCGTCAAAGATGCTCTGTCTGCGAACCGTCACGTCTTCATGACCGGTCATAATGATGGATGTTGGTGGCGTGCTGCGGCCGCCTGTTGAGTTATCGGTGCGCACATTGAAAACGTGCGAGATTTGACGCGTCCAGCGCACAGTGCCGCCCATGTGAAGACATCTTTGTCTCGGAATTTGAATCGTCCGACATGCTTGGTCTTTGAATTAATTGCTGCCGTTGTCTGGGCTTCTGTGTGATCTTGGGTTTGTGCTATAAACAGACCCTTCTTCTTCGTCTAGCAACAGTGTTCGACCTCTGATCATCTTGCTCCTCTTTCTCTTTCTCTTCCTCTTCTTATGGGACCCAAGCGAGGTGCGGGTATGACCGGTCGCGGCCGTGTTCGCCGTGGCCGCGGTGGTCGTACTCCGCGCTCCTCTCGCGGCGCCGTCATGGTGCACCATCGACGCCTTCCTCCTCTTCCTCGGAGGAGGGTTTTTGGCGCTATGATTTCCTCCTGCGCGTCCGTGGCCGGAACGCCGCTCACATTCTGCTTCCTTCTGCATTTTCTGCCCTTGTTTCTGAGTGCAGTATTGATGGCTTGCTGCTTCGTCTTCAAGGGTGCGATTGATCTCCTTCTTATGTTAAGTTGGAGATCGATAGTTCCTGCTTGATTTTTCTTGGCTTTGGGTGGAAGTTGTTTGCTCGACGCTTGAACTTGCGTGATGGTGACACTCGTTGTTGTCCTTTTGATGGCGGAGACACTCTTATCATCCGCACCTTTGACTCGAGTGGCACCCGCATGGATCCGTACTTGTCGGAGACAAGCAGCGATGGTTCTGACAGGTTGAGGAGTCCTTCGCCTGCGTCTTCAACTGTTTCCTCCTCCGGCAACTCTTCGGGTGCTGATGCTGAGCCGTCTTCAACTGCTTCCTCCTCTGGCTCTGAAGAGGACCCCGACGTCAAGCCGCCGATCAAGCGGGCGCGCCAGCCGACCTTGTAGGACTGGAGGCAGAGGCGTCATCTTCGCCGGCAGCTCGGGTGGAGCTGGAGAAGAAGCTGGTGGAGTAGGAGAAGAAGCTGGTGGAGCATCGTCCTCGGTGCTCCGCAAATAAGTCGAGCTTCACCTTTTGTTATGTCATTGACATCATGAACTGGCTGTTTTGACTCCTCCTTTGTCTGTGATGATTCTCGTTGACTTATTGGCTGCTTGTGTCTTTTGAAACTAGGTTGGTTCTCCATATAATGAGGATTGTCTTCGAGTAATCAGAGCTGCCTTCTATCCAATGTACTTCAATTTTTTGTACTGAGAATGATCTTCGGGTCCTTGTAATGCGAACTGTGCTTGAGTCTTTGTAATGGAATGTGTCTTCGGGTCCTTTGCAACCGAGAGTTGTCTTCGAGTCCATCGAATCTTTGCACTGTGGGTTCTATCGGGTGCGCGACAGCGCTCCCGATGGGAGTAGCCCCCGAGGCTACGTTTGAGTTGTAGAGTCGAACGTAGGCTGAGATTTGTTTCCTTCATTGTTCTTCTGTTAGCTGCCGTCTTTTATCGGGTGCGCGACAGCGCTCCCGATGGGAGTAGCCCCCGAGTCTTTAGGTGATCGTTGGCGATCAGTTGAGGACTAAAAGGATTGTCTGTGTCTTGTGCTCCATCCAGATTTCTCCAGAGTGCTTGGTGTTCTATCTGTTTGTAGCCATGTCTTCCCTTTGATTCCGAACGGTTTTCAGCGGCTGGCGCCTGTCGACGGTTTTTACTTGGACCTTTATTTGTAAGTTACGAGCCGCGCGGGAGATGGTAGTTTTCCTCCGAGGCGGATGTGCTCGAGCCCCCGGGATTTTTGAGGTAAAGATCGCGTGAGCGACGATAGCGTCTCTCGGGGGGAGTTTTGTACTCGAGCCCCCGAGTGCTTTAAGTAGGGATCGCGTGAGCGACGATAGCGTCTCTCGGGGGAGTTTGTACTCGATCCCCCGAGTGCTTTGGGTATAGATCGCGTGAGCGACGATAGCGTCTCTAGGGGGAGTTTTGTACTCGAGCCCCCGGGTGCTTTGGGTATAGATCGCGTGAGCGACGATAGCGTCTCTCGGGGGGAGTTTTGTACTCGAGCCCCGAGTGCTTTGGGTATAGATCGCGTGAACGACGATAGCGTCTCTTGGGGGGAGTTTTGTACTCGAGCCCCCGAGTTCTTTGGGTATAGATCGCGTGAGCGACGATAGCGTCTCTCGGGGGGAGTTTTGTACTCGAGCCCCCGAGTGCTTTGGGTATAGATCGCGTGAGCGACGATAGCGTCTCTCGGGGGGAGTTTTGTACTCGAGCCCCCGAGTGCTTTGAGTATAGATCGCGTGAGCGACGATAGCGTCTCTCGGGGGGAGTTTTGTACTCGAGCCCCCGAGTGCTTTGAGGTTGTATTATGTGGGAAACATCATTTTATTGCGTCGAATGGTTACATTAGCTGCCAGTTGAGCCTGATTGGTGGATACTAGGGGTAGAACAGGCGTAGGTTCGCCACGTTCCATGGATTTCTCACGTCCTCGTAAGTCTTCGGGTTCTTCAGTCTATAGGCGCCTCCTCCTATGACTTCCGAGATTATGAACGGTCCTTCCCATTGGGGGGAAAGCTTGTGGACTTTATCTTGTATGAGCCGTAGGAAAAGGTCCTTTGTTGAAGGTTCTGGTGCGCAGGCGGCTGCTTTGGTAAGTGCGCAACTTGTCCTGGTACCCCTCTGACCTTGCTAGGGTTGTGTCCCTTGATTCGTCTATTGTGTCTTTGTCGTCTTGCAGTGCTTCTTCTGCTTCCTCTTCTTCGTACCCCGAGATCCGGGGTGCCCCGAATTTGAGTTCATGTGGTAGCACTGCCTCCGACCCGTACACCATGAAGAAAGGTGTGTACTGGGTTGCGGTATTTGGGGTGGTGCGCAGGCTCCATAGTACTGCAGGGAGTTCTTCTACCCAGTTGCCCGCGGCCTGATCGAGTGGTGCAAGGAGCCGCTTTTTGAGTCCTCCGCATACTAGGCTATTTGATTTTTCCACCTGGCCGTTAGACTGCGGGTGCGCGACTGATGCGTAGTTGATTTTGATGCCCAGTTCTTCGCAGAAGTTCTGAAATTCTGCCGCTGTGAAGTTCGTCCCGTTGTCCGTGATGATGTTGTGTGGCACCCCGAACCTGAAGATGATTGATTTGATAAAGTTCATTGCCGTGAGGGCTTTGGAACTGGTGATGGGCACTGCTTCGATCCACTTGGTGAACTTGTCGACTGCTACCAGTAGGTGTGTTCTTCCTCCTTTTGATGACTTCTTGAGTGGGCCTACCATGTCGAGTCCCTAGGTGGCGAACGACCATGATAGTGGTATGGTCTTGAGTTCTGAGGCTGGAGCGTGTGGCCTGCTGGCGAATTTTTGACAGGCAATGCAACGCCGCACGATGTCTTCTGCGTTTTTCATCGCGGTGGGCCAATAAAACCCTGCTCAGAACGCTTTGGACACGAGCACTCGACTGCTCGCGTGGTGCCCGCAGGTGCCCTCGTGGATTTCGAGCAGTAGGGCTTTGCCGTCTTCTTCGTCGATGCACTTTTGGAGTATCTGGGTGATGTTGCGCTTGTATATCTGGCTCAAAAGCACGGGCAGTACGCCAAAATAAGTAGACCGAAATCCATCTGCATCTACTACTAATCATCCACCTTGAGATATCTATCCAGAACATCTCGCTGTTATTAAGTTGCGAGCCCCACCCAAAGTGTAAACCCAAAGCAACAGATAACTGCATTAAAAAACACTTTGCGTAAAGTAAACAATCCTTGCAACCGCGGTTACAAGCACCGTTGTTTTAACCCTTGTGGCAACAGCACATCCCCTAGACTCATGTTTCTGTCACTCAAGCGTGTCATCAGGGGGCATGAACCCACAATCGAGCATAACGTTCCCTCTTGGGGTTACTACCTACTACTTGGCCAAAGCAATAAACAGCAACGGAGAACATGCAAGAATTACTTAAGAACAAAAATATAAAAGATAAGAACCAAATATATTACTCAATCACAATCTGAACATAATCTCATAATCCATCAGATCCCATCAAACTCAGCATAGCAACAGCAGAAAGATTACAAAAGTGCCTCGATCATGTAGGGCAGCTCACGAGGTCTAAACCATGAAGAACAAAGAGGGGAGGAGAACATCTCATAGCTACTGATCACGGACCCATGGTCCAAAGGAAACTACTCACGGCACATCCGGGAAGCATCCATGGTGGAGAGGAGACTCCCGGAGGTCGGCCCTCCCTTCGGCAAGGTGCCGGGAAGAGGTCTGCTGGTGCTCCCGATCTCGGAAGCGCGGCGACGGCGGAACAGAGGCGAGATCACGAAAAAGGGTTCTTCTTTTGAGGGTTTCTCGTCACGGAGAATATATAGGCGAAGGGGGGCAGCCAGGGAGGCCACCAGGAGTCCAGGCGGCCCCTTGGCGCGGCCAACCCCTAGGGCGCGCCACCAGGGCGCCTGGGCCCCTGGTGGTGGCCCTCTGGCCCCACTCAGGTTCTTCCGGAAGGTTCTTCTGCGCTGATTTTTTATCTGATTTTTCCCGAATTTTTGGAGCACTTTTTATATGGGGGAAAACTGAAATAGAAAAACAGCAGAAAACAGGAACTGGCACTGTGGTGCATTGAGTTATAAGGTTAGTCCAAATATGATCAAAAGTGTATGAAAGTGTATCTAGATCATAGCAATATCACACAAAACATGCATGGAGCAAGCAGAAATTATAGATACGTTTTGGACGTATCAACATCCCCAAGCTGAATTCCTGCTCGTCCTCGAGTAGGTAAATGATAACAGCATAATTTCTGTGGTGACATGCTAGAAACCATATAAGAACTTTAAAAAGTAAAGCAATCAAGGTTAGAGATTCAATTCAAGTCATAACATGCAAGAGTCTATATTAGCATTGAAACAAGTAACAAAGGAACATTAGGTGCAAGAGCTCTCGCTGTCCGTGACTCGAATGTCTCCAAATGGTGTTTGCGTGCAAGAAGGGGGATAGGGAATACGGGAAAAATATTTATTTGTTGAGAACTCAATCTACTAAAGTTTCACACTTGGTCTTTTTCTGGAATCTTATCTTGACTCGTCCACAGACCACTAGCCAGGTACAAGTAAATTTGATCCACTCCTTTTCCAATATTTTGAGCACTCATGCAATGGATGAGCGTAAGCACGAGAGTTGACACTTAGGATGGCAAAGAGAGAAGTACGGAGGAGGAGGAAGACAAAAAAGGATGAGAAAGGCTCACATCAATGAGGACAATCATAGGCAAGAGATGCCAAATGATAGATATGATGTGAGGAGTAGGGATTGCCATGCAACAGATGCACATATGAGCTAAGAAGCTCTCCAATGAAACTAGTGGGGGTGCATCTAACTTGCTCGCTCATGAAGACCTAGAGCTCGTTTGAGGAGGCTCATCCTTGGAATATGCAAGCCAAGTTCTATAGTGTGATGGTCCCCACATAGCTATATGCATAATGATCATCTCTATGGAGTACAAGGATATAGAGGGAGTACTAGTGTGGATCTCTCAAAAGGATAGTAGTGTTGCCCCTTTCTCTCTTTTTTATTTCTTTTTCGCTTTTTTCTATATTTTTTTGTATTTTTTTGTGGCCTCAATGGCTCTTTCTATTTAACTCTCATTTGTCCTCTTTGGGATCTTTTATTGTGTCCACTTTGGGATCTTTTCCTCACTTAAGGGCAACACTCTATTTTACAAGAAGGTATAGGAAATCTTCACACTTTACAAGGTACTCAAAATCATAAAGAAGATGTAACGTAACTATCATGATGTATGCAAATGTATGCCGCTGCCAGTGTAGCAGGAACATGTATGACATGAAGATCAAGTCATGAAGAGGTGGATGTTTCATGGCAATATATCTCGGAAAGGCTATGGAAACGCTTTGATAGGTAGGTATGGTGGCTGTTTTGAGGAAAGATATAAGGAGGCTTATGATGACAGAGCGTATCATGCCAAGGGTTTGGATGTACCGGCGAAGGTGGACACCAACTCTCGGAGTGAGAAGAAGGCAATGCACGGCACGGGAGAGGCTAGCAAAATATGGGAAGGTGGAAGTGTCAACTTTCAATACTTACATTAGTCCGAAGAACTCATGCACTTATTATCGGTAACTCTCAATCTAATAAGGAGGTTCACAAAGAGACAAGTACCCCGAGGAGGAGTGTATGGGGGTTTGGTTATCCTTGCGCATCCTCGACTCATGGTACGTGAGTGTACTCTAATATTCGATCCCTCCAAAGATTAGTGATCCATCTAGTAGTTAGAGTTCTCAACTAGTTTTTGTAGGTTTTGAAAATACACACGGATTGCCCAAAATACGACACCTATCAATAATAGGCTAAAGCTCTTGACACCAAAAGTTCAGACATTACTAACATCAATACCTCAAAACTATTGCAGGTTACTACTAGAATTAAATAGCAACCTCAATTACCTACTTCCTAGACAAAACACAACTCAGTGCAACAACCAACTCTCTTAACAAGATAAACATGAAAACTAAAGAGAGTTCCAGCAACAAAGTAAACAAAATCCAAGGCTATTGCTAAAGCCAAACTAAGACTAAAACTAAACATGGTAGTAGCTACGAAAAGATAAAGAACACACAACAGCAAAAAGATAAGCAGGAAAAATCCTATGATGTGTTCTAGATTGGAGTGGAGCGTGTTTCTCTCCCACACAAATTAAGATGGGGTCTAACTTGGTATGACCAGCAAGAAAAACTAAAGAAAACTAAAAATAAAACCTAAGAGTGAGACGCTCCAAGCATAGCACATAACGCATGAAGTGATAAAAATATAGTGAGACGAAGGACGAACTGATGATTGTTGACGGAGAAGGGGATGCACGGGGGCATCCCCAAGCTTAGACGCTTGAGTCTCCTTAAATATTTATTGGGGATGCATGGGGGCATCCCCAAGCTTGAGCGCTTGACACTCCTTGATCTTCTTTCATCATCTTCCATCGCACACTTGAAAACTCCCTTCATACATAACTCATCATAAGATGATTAGAGAGGTTAGTACCATTAATAAAATAATTTTTCCCCACTGGATATAAAGATATTCTTGAAGAGCTACTGTTTCTCAAGAGTGCCAAAAAGTTTTTGCAAAAAAAAAGCAAGCTTAAGGTTTGCAAAAGTGAAAAGAGGAAAAACGTGGCAGAATCTATGAAAAACAGAACAGCAGGTAGTAGAGAATTTTTTCGGGGCACTTCTGTAACTCAAATCAAAAAACTCAGAACATACGAAAGTTTCAAAATTGTATAGAGCACGCTGGCAAAAAAATTCAGATCAAAAAGATGATCTGGTGATTTTATTCGAATTTGTCTGTCAAGGGACATAATCTGTTTTCTGGACAGCATGTCACAACTTTTGCTTCCCTTATCATAAAAGGCTATAACTTGGCACAAAGCTGGAAAATAAAGATACAATGATGTTGCTACAGTAGTAACAAAAATCAAGACACAACAAAAGCAAAAATAAACCTAATTCGTTGTGGGCTGCCTCCCAAAAGCGCTTTCTTTTATGCCTTTAAACTAGGCATGATGCAAAAGAAGAATCAAGTTTTATCAAGAGAAAGAGAATAACTAGCCCGTGTAACGGACTCAAAAGGTAACTTGATTTTCTTTCTAGGGAAGTGTTCCATCCCTTTCTTGAGAGGGAATTGAAATTTTATATTCCCCTCTTTCATGTCAATAATCGCACCAACGGTGCGAAGAAAAGGACGTCCCAAAATAATTGGACACAAAGGTTCACACTCTATATCCAGAACAATAAAATCAAAGGGAACATAGTTGTCATTGACAATGATAAGAACATCGTCGATCTTCCCCAAAGGTTTCTTTACGGAAGAATCAACAAGACGAACTCCAAAAGAACAAGGCTCAAAGGGCTTCAATTTAAACATATCATAAATTCTTTTGGGCATAACGGAGGTACTAGCTCCAACATCACATAAAGCATAGCAAGAGAAGTTATTTAATTTAATTTTGATCATAGGGTCCCAACCATCATCTAGCTTCCTAGGTATGGAGGATTCTACTCTAAGCTTCTCCTCCCTAGCTTTGATGAGAGCATTTGTGATATGCTCCGTGAAGGCAAGATTAAGTGTGCTAGTGTGGGGGTCTCTAGACATTTTGTGTAGCAAGCTAATAACTTCTAAGAGGGTGCAACTATCAAAATCAATATCACTACTATCAAAGGTGGTAGTAGTGTCGTCTAGGCTCACTTGTTTGAAACCCTCTATGTTCATAGGAGTTTCTTCATCTTCGGTTGAGGTATTAGCATCACCATTAATAGGTCCAACGGGACTAGGATTGCATTGGGTGCTAATAGTTTGGGTGTCCTCAACAATTTGGATAGTGGCAACTGTGTGGTGTGTAGGAAGGCTCTTAATTCTATCCTCTTCCTCTTTTTCTCTAGCCCACCTTTCTTTAAGTTTAGCCATCATCCTAATATTTTCATTAATTTGCAATTGGATAGCATTAATAGGAGTGGCCTTATTCTCCTCAAGGGGAGAGGTTCTAATTTTAAGCATCTCAATATCAAGGGCTAAGCTTTCTACCTTCAAAGAGAGATTATCTAATTTAGCTAATTTCTCCTCTACATTCTTATTGAAGGCTTTTTGGGTAGTGATAAAATCTCTAAGCATGTTTTCCAATTCAGAAGAGGGGTTCTTGTTGCTAGGGTAGGTGTTGTTGTTCCCATAGTTGGATGGAAACGGTCTAGGATTGCTAGCAAAATTACCCCTATAAGCATTGTTGTTGAAGTTGTTTCTAGCAATAAAGTTCACATCTACTTGTTCTTGGGCAACCAAAGAATTTAAAGTGACATCACGAGGATCAATAGAGGGTTGCTTGGTAAGTAGAGACATAATTAAATCAACTTTTTCATTGAGAGAGGTAATTTCCTCGACAGAGTTTACCTTCCTACCTGTTGGAGCGCGTTCGTTGTGCCATTAGGAATAATTGGTCATCATCTCATCGAGAAGCTTCGTGGCAGCACCAAGTGTAGTTGACATAAAGGTTCCTCCCGCAGCCGAATCTAACAGGTTCCGCGAGGTAAAGTTCAAGCCTGCATAAAAAGTCTGGATAACCATCCAGGTAGTCAAACCATGTGTAGGGCATTTCTTAACAAGAGATTTCATTCGTTCCCAATCTTGGGCAACGTGTTCATTATCAAATTGCTTAAAATTCATAATGTTACTCCTTAATTGGATAATTTTAGCAGGTGGGTAGTACTTCCCTATAAAAGCATATTTGCACTTATCCCAAGAATCTATGCTATTCCTAGGCAAAGATTGAAACCAGATTTTAGCTTCTCCCCTTAAAGAGAAAGGAAAGAGCTTGAGCTTAACAATATCACCTTCTACTTCTTTATACTTTTGCATATCACATAATTCAACAAAATTGTTCAAGTGTAAAGCAACATCATCTCCAGCACCAGAGAATTGATCTCTCATAACAAGGTTTAGCAAGGCAGGTTTAATTTCATAAGAGGTAGCTGAAGTGGCAGGTGTGGCAATGGGGGTGCAGATAAAGTCTTGGTTGTTGTGACTAGTGAATTCACACAACTTGGTGTTTTCAGTGGAACCCATAGCAGCAGCAAGTGTGGCAGATTTTTTTGTGATTTTTTATATAGGACACAACGATAAAAACTGAAAGGTAAACTAACAAGACTAAAAAACAAAGGTAAAGGGTAGTGTGCAACTCCCCTATCTTAGCACTCGGAGTCCCCGGCAACGGCGCCAGAAATTCTTTGCTTGGTGTGCGAGGTGATGATAGTGATTTCTCGCCCTTCGTTGGTAAACCCCAAGAGGAAGGTGTGATGTAGCACAGCAGAAAATTTCCCTCAGTGAAGATACCAAGGTTTGTCTCCAGTAGGACTCCGGAGATGATAAGTAGGTGTCAGCGGCGCAACTGAAGCGGACCTGCACACAGACGCAAATAACTTTGTTCCCAACGAAGTTCAGAGAGGTTGTCAATCTCTCCGGTCTTGTTGTTCACAAAGGATCAAACACAAGGGATAATTATAGCAACTGAAAGTAAAAGCAGAAAAGTAAATGAGTGTGGAAACAGTGATGAGGATATGGACCGGGATACGTGATGTTCACTAGTGATGTCTCTCTCCCAAAAGACGATAAAACTGCTATGCGAGGTGAACAAATTACAGAAGGGCAATTGACAGGATTATGAACGCACCGCAATGCTAACTATGCTACAAAAGAAAGGAAGAGGCTCAAAAGCATGGGCAGAACGCCAAAATAAGTAGACCGAAATCCAACTGCATCTACTACTAATCATCCACCTTGAGATATCTATCCAGAACATCTCGCTGGTATTAAGTTGTGAGCCCCACCCAAAGTGTAAACCCAAAGCAATAGACAACTGCATTAAAAAACACTTTGCGTAAAGTAAACAATCCTTGCAACCGCGGTTACAAGCACCGTTGTTTTCCCCCTTGTGGCAACATCACATCCCCTAGACTCATGTTTCTGTCACTCAAGCGTGTCATCAGGGGGCATGAACCCACAATCGAGCATAACGTTCCCTCTTGGGGTTACTACCTACTACTTGGCCAAATCAATAAACAACAACGGAGAACATGCAAGAATTACTTAAGAACAAAAATATAAAAGATAAGAACCAAATATATTACTCAATCACAATCTGAACATAATCTCATAATCCATCAGATCCCATCAAACTCAGCATAGCAATAGCAGAAAGATTACAAAAGTGCCTCGATCATGTAGGGCAGCTCACGAGGTCTAAACCATGAAGAACAAAGAGGGGAGGAGAACATCTCATAGCTACTGATCACGGACCCATGGTCCAAAGGAAACTACTCACGGCACATCCGGGAAGCATCCATGGTGGAGAGGAGACTCCCGGAGGTCGGGCCTCCCTTCGGCAAGGTGCCGGGAAGAGGTCTGCTGGTGCTCCCGATCTCGGAAGCGCGGCGGCGGCGGAACCGAGGCGAGATCGCGAAAAAGGGTTCTTCTTGTGAGGGTTTCTCGTCACGGAGAATATATAGGCGAAGGGGGGCAGCCAGGGCGGCCCCCTGGCGCGGCCAACCCCTAGGGCGCGCCACCAGGGCGCCTGGGCCCCTGGTGGTGGCCCTCTGGCCCCACTCAGGTTCTTCCGGAAGGTTCTTCTGCGCTGATTTTTTATCTGATTTTTCCCGAATTTTTGGAGCACTTTTTATATGGGGGAAAACTGAAATAGAAAAACAACAGAAAACAGGAACTGGCACTGTGGTGCACTGAGTTAATAGGTTAGTCCAAATATGATCAAAAGTGTATGAAAGTGTATCTAGATCATAGCAATATCACACAAAACATGCATGGAGCAAGCAGAAATTATAGATACGTTTTGGACGTATCAGTCCTTCGAGTGTTGTTGGATCTGTAGGTTCGACCGCTTGACTGTTGTTGCCTTCAGATGGGCTTGCTGATGCCACCTGTGCTGGCTCTGTGTTGTCGTCATCTACAGCTGCCTCTGGTGCTGCTGTTTTTTCCTTGATGGATCTCTGGCTGATGCTTTCGAGGAAGACGCCTGGTGGTACTGGTCCTCGATTTCAGCCAATGTTTGCGAGTTCGTCGGCTTCTGTGCTATTTGTTCTCGGGATATAATTGAGCTTGCAGCCATTGAAACTTCCTTCGAGCGTGTTGTAGAGCTTCTGATAGGCCGCCATGTTGTCGGCTACTGCATTGCAGTCTTTCATCGCCTGCTGGAAGACGAGGTTGGAGTCTCCGTAGATTATGAGGCGAGTGGCACCGCATGTTTTGGCCATGCGCATGCCGTAGAGAAGTGCCTCGTATTCGGCTTCGTTGTTGGAGGCGTGGCTGAAGTTGATCTGGAGGATGTATTTGAGCTTGGTTCCTTTGGGGGAGACCAGAACGACTCCTGCTCCGGCTCCTTGCTGTCTTTTTGGCCCATCGAAGAACATTGTCCATGAGTTCGATAAGTCCGAGGGGCCTGGTGTCTGGACCTCCGTCCACTCGACCAGAAAGTCTGGGAGTACTTGGGCTTTGATTGCTGTTGGGTGCTTGAATTGTAGGTCCCGCGGGTTGAGCTCAATGTTCCACTTGGCGACTCACCCAGTCGCTCTGGGGTTGTTGAGGATGTCCGCGAGTGGTGCGCTGCTCACGATTGTGATAGGGTGTTCGTCGAAGTAGTGCGACACTTTTCTTGAGGTCGTGATGATGGCCAGTAGTAGCTTCTGGTAGTGCGGGTACCGCTGTTGGGACTTTGTCAAGAGCATGATGAGGTAGTACATCGGCCTTTGTATGCTCTGGACTTTGCCTTCTTCTGTGCGCTCAACGACGAGTGTTGTGCTTACCACGCTGTTGCGTGCTGCCACGTAGAGGTACATGTTTTATTTTTCTTTGGGTAACGCCAAGATCGGTGGGGTCGAGAGTGTCTTCTTCAGGTCCGCGAATGCTTTGCGGGCTTCTTCGGTCCACTCTAATTTCTCTCCTTTTCTCAGCAACTGGGATAATGGGAATGTGCGTTCTCCCAATCTGCTGATGAAGCGACTTAGGACTGCGAGTCTTCCGGTAAGCTGTTGCACGCCTGTGATGTCGGTTGGTTCCTTCATTCTGGCGATTGCTTGAACTTTCTCGGGGTTCGCTTCGATTCCTCGAGCGGAGACCATGTACCCGAGCAACTTCCCGGCTGGGACGCCGAATGCGCACTTCTTCGGGTTGAGCTTGATTCTGTACTTGTTGAGTGCTGCGAAGGTCTCGCGCAGGTCGGAGAGCAGCGTGTTTGCACTGTTGGTTTTGATGACGATGTCGTCCACGTAGACTTGCACGTTTCTTCCTATTTGCTCTTTTAAACAGGCTTGCATCATCCGCTGGTATGTGGCGCCGGCGTTCTTGAGTCTGAAGGGCATTGTTCTGTAGCAGAATACGCCGTAAGGGGTGATGAATGATGTATGCTCTTCGTCTTCTTCCTTCATCCTGATCTGACCGTATCCTGAGTAGGCCTCGAGGAACGATAGTAGATCGCATCCTGCTGTCGAGTCGATTATCTGATCGATTCTTGGCAAGGGAAAGTGGTCTTTTGGGCAGTGTTTGTTGACTGGCCCGTAGTTGACGCACATTCGCAGTACGTCTGTGTCTTTCTTGGGAACCATCATAGGGTTGGCGACCCAAGTGGCTTTCTTCGTCTCTCGGATAAATATGGCGTCGAGTAATCGGTTGACTTCCTCCCCGATTGCTCTGCGCTTGGGTTTTGAGAATCTTCGTAGCGCCTGCTTCACTGTCTTGGTGTTTGGCTTGATGCGCAGCGCGTGTTCCGCGAGCTCACGCGGTACTCCTGGCATGTCGACTGGGCACCAGGAAAAGATTTCCCATTCTTCGCGGAGGAAAGCGATGAGGGCAGTCGCTTGCTCTTCCGGGAGGTGGGCGTACACGCGGACTGTTTTTTCTGGGTCCGTCGGGTGCACCTGGTGGGTGGTCGTGTCGCTGTCGATCCTGAAGTCCCGTCCATACTCTGTTGTCTCGCTTCGGCTTGCTAGCGGAAAGATACTTTTGTCTGTCTTCATGGCTATTTCTGTGAGTTCTTGCTCGACTCCGAAGGTGTCAGAGACTTTGTGGAAATCGCAATCGCACTTGTCTGATTTGGTGAAGTTCCCATTGACTGTAATGACGCCCGCAGATCCTGGCATCTTGAGTTTGAGGTAGGCGTAGTGCGGAATCGCCATGAATTGTGCGAACGCTGGACGTACCAGTTTTGCGTGATACTGCGACTGCCAATCGAGTACTTCGAACTCGAGGGTGTGTATTGCGAAATTGCGTCTGCTGCCAAAGACGACTTCGAGCTCGATTAATCCAAGGGAAGTAGCCGCTTCCCCTGGGACTACTCCGTATAACATGGTGCTTGATTTCTTCCATAATGATCGTGAGATCAGCATCTTGCGTAGGGTGCTGAAGAAGATTATGTTCATGCTGCTGCCTCCGTCCATGAAGATTCTGTCCATGTTGTACCCTCCAATTTGAGCGTCGAGTACCAGGGGCGTGTGTCCCGTCCTTGGGACTACGGGCGGGTGATCACTCTGGGAGAACGTGATGCTGGTTTCTGCGTTGTGTAGTTGGTAGACTTCGACCGTGTTTAGGTTCTCGGCTGCTTTGGCTTGCAGGTTGTAGGCGTCCTGTTGGGCTTGCGATACCCTGCCCTCTTGGATCGTGTACACCTGTCCTTGAGTCGGCGACTGCTCAGTTCGTCGAGTGCGCTTGGCTTCTCGCTATTTTTCTTCCTTGAGGCTGTCGGCGAGTTCGTTGAACAGGCGGCAGGCTCCCAGAGTGTGACTCGATCTGATGTATCCACAGTTGTCTTCGAAGCAGTGGATCGTGCAGGGTCCTTCTAGCTGTTCCCTGACCGTGAGTTTGCTGGATCCGGCGTGGCGTTTCCTCCTTAAGGTTCAGAAGAACAGCGCGTGATCCGCTGGGTGCTCGTGAACTCGCGGGTCGATTTCGAACCCCTCGCTTAGATTCTGGTTCCTTATAATATTGGAAAATTCTCTGGTCTTCGATCTGGGTCGTAGTATTCGCCGGTCTGAGTCTCAGAGTCGCTGTCCTGGCGGGCGACAACTGTCTGCACGGCGACGGGTCGTCGAGTGGTCGGCGAGCGCGTGGTTGTATAGTTCGACTCGTCGAGTGGGGTCTCTTCGTAGAATTCTCGCGCCTGTCTTCTGGGTCGTCGGTTTCTTCCTCGTTGGCGATGATCTTGGTGATCGCTGATCTCGAGCTCGGAGTCGGTATCTTGTTGCGCGGCGGGTGCCTGGGTGGCGGTGGGTCGTCGAGTGGTCGGCAAGCCCTCTGCTTCGTGCTATAGCTTGTCGATCGGGATCTCCATGTGGAATCCTCGAACCTTTCTTTTGGGTCGTCGAGTTCTCTTTCGCTGGCGGTGGGCCCGATTGTCGCCGTAGTATTGGTTTTGGCACGGCTGCAGGCTGAGCGATCTCGCTAGGGCGGCAGAGATGTTTGTCGTGATCTTGAATTCCTCATCACCTGGGCTCGTCAAGGTTCCTTCTCCTCTATTCGATTTGATTTTCTCTTCTTCATTGATGTTGTTTTATCACGCAGCTGCAGCGGGGGAGAACATCTCCAGCCCAGCAAGTCCATCGGCCTACACCCCACGCTCACTCTCTCCACACCTCTTACTCCTGCATAGGTATTCCTCTCCTCTGTTCTCTCTGGTGCCACTGATTCCATCTCACTTCAATCAAGAATCACATATGCTTTATCTCTAATAAATTGTTCTAAGTAATATGACTGCTTGTTTATGACTAGGAGTTGCATGGAGCAGCATATATAGCAAAATTATGTTAGATGTAAACAACATAGATGATAAATGCATATAGATATGCATGTGCTATTTGGCTTGCACGTGCAGTATTTGTTATGCAATTATTTTGGTGATGCAAATGATATTTTCTATGAATGCGGTGAATACAAAAGCTGTAGCTAACTTTCTTATATTGCTTGTGTTAAAATTTCATGACCATAGGCTCGCCAGTTTAGGAGTTATGGAATTAACAAATGCTCTGTCATTTTTTGCATGTAATCTGTACGGTTCTTAAATGATGATGCCTTTCAGCTTAGTTACACCTCAAATCATCTCTTGGTGATAATAGAAGAGTTGTAGTAATTTTATTAAGATTTCCAAATTATCTAAGATCAATACTTTTGGTGGTCTAGAACTCAAGTTATACTTTTCCAAAGTTGAATGGCAGATATGTTGGGAATGTGTCCTAGAGGCAAATAAAATATGTTTATTGGCGTATTCCATTAGTTCATAATAAGATTTATACTGTGCTATAACTGTATTAAGAGGAAACATTAATACACGTGTGGTATACAAACAACCAGGTCCCTAGTTAACTCTAGTAAACTAGTCGATTGGGCAATTGATGATCAAGGTTTCCTGATCATGAGATGTGAACACTCTATTGACAATGGGGTCATGTCATTGGGAGAATGACATGATGGACACACACCCACCAGAAGTGTTGCAATGTGATCCAGTCACATAGTTCAACATTGCGATAACTATAAACGTAGTGACCCGATCCTTAAGACCGTGATGATCATACATAATTGCTATCTACCAGGATGCTTTGATTGCATTAACCGTTACACTGAAACATCGTAACCATAAAGGTGTATCTTGGGTATTCCGAAGTAGATATGTTAATGAGTATGCAAATAGATCAAAACGAGATTTGTCCATTCGAGTGACGGATAGGTACTCTGGGCCCACTCGGTGATATTACATCATAAAAATTGCGCAATCATGTGACTAGGTCACGGGGTTATAATATCACGGGAACGAGTAAACATGTTTGTCGGTAACGAGAATGAACTAGGTATATTGGATACCGACGATCAAACCTCGGACAAACAAAGTACCGTATGACAAAGGGATCATGACTCAATGTTAACGGTTCAAACAATGAAGTTAATTCGATGGAAGCGCAGGGGCTCATCAAGGATTGTAACCAGATCCCACATGATGGTCATTGGTCAGAGAGTGTCTGATCATGTCTGTTGTTTCCCGAACCGTAGGGTGTCACGCTTAAGGGTATTCGACGCAATAAGGATTGATTCGAGATCATCGGTGAAATAAGAGAGAACACCGGAATTGTTCCGGGAGGTGCCGGAAGTTGTTCTGGATATTTTGAAAGGTTCAAAATAATGTTTAATGATGTTTAAATATGTCTTATTATTTAATTAATAGAATTAAATATTAAAATATGATTAAATATAATTAAAAATGAATTAAAAGGCATATGGGCCTAAAGAGGCCCATTAGGGGAAGGAGGGAGCTCCCCCTTGGGCCAAGGTGCCAAGGGAGGGAGCCCACCTCCCCTAGACGCACCAAACCCCCCCTCCCTAGGGTTTAGTCCCGCATGGGAAGGGGAGGGAGGGTGGCACCCCTCCTTGGCCTCTATAAGGAGGGGTGGGGGTGCCTTTTTTCTACACACAATTTTGATTTGAGACAAGTTTCCCAGATCTCTCTTCTCTCTCTTTCTCCCTCCTCGAGTGGACTCCCCTTGTTTGGAGTCTACACTTGGTTGGGGTTTCTCCACCATACGCACGCCGTCGTGCTGCTGGAATCGGGATCCGAATCCATCTTCTTTCCGCTGCTCTTCTGGTTCGGAGCCCGGAGGGAACGTCGGGTACACCGTATGCGTGTAATCCCGCGAGGCGCTACACTTGTGGTGCTCCTTCATCGTTGAGGCCGTGTCGCGACGTATTCACCTACAACGTTCCGCCGGGGACATAATCCCGTCATCGGTCTTCAAGGACCGGGTGGCCTCAGGAGTCATCGTGGATTTGCGCGGCATCGGGGATTGCCGGTACGACTACATCAACCACGTTCACGCGGGAACGTTTCCCGCTTAACGGACTACATACTGGTATGTGACCAATTCCCTCTGTTACTTGCATCGCCATAGCATAGGTCTTGGGTTCGAGACGCGTAGGTCATGAAAAATTATTGTTTTCTGCCCCGTTCTCCAACAGTGGTATCATGAGCAAGGCTATGCGTAGATGTATTGTACGGATAGAACACATCTAGTATGTGGGCATCAATTCTCCAATTGTTACCCTCTCATGTGTACTCGCTTAGCATTGCGGCAATGTCCTAATGAAGCGGCCCGGCCGACCTTACGCGTTTACGCGAGACTGGTTCCACGCTTGACATATCGCTTGTACCATATAAGTGGCTGGGGGGTGTCTGTCTCTCTAACATTAGCGATGCGAAGACGTTTGCAACGGAGGGCCCCGACAGGGGTGTAATAGAGACAATTGCGGGATTGGTGTTGTGGTTGTATGTTCGTAGGCATAGAAACGGTTCTATCTCGAAAGCCCTATCAACCACGTAAAACTTCAAAAGATAAAGTAGAGGCGTCTAAACTTTAATTTGCAGGGGGGCATCATAGTTAGTATGATTTATACTATAGCATCATGTTTTTCTTGTATTGGATATACGACGGTAGCATTATAGGATGATCCCTCACTAATCCAACAAAGTGTCCTTCCTTAGTGAAGCACCATCTGGAAAGATCTCCATTATGGAGGCATCGCGTGTCACACGGGTGTCAAACATATTAGCGTTCAAATGAGATGGGTGGAGCAAGCCTAGCATGTCCAGAAACATGGCCTTGCATACGCGGCATATAATCACTAAGGTTATTGTGGCAAGCCTGGCATATGTAGATATGGCCTCGGGACACAGTGATCGAAAGATCGAGCATGAGTCACATGGATGATGTGATTGGCATGATGGCCTACCTTGAGAATATACTGATGGTCGTGTCACACGGGGGAGGTATAGTTCTCAAGGATTGTGTAATCACTTAGAATAAACTATGAGGGATGTTTGTCTGAGTGGGAGTTCTAGAATTGTTTAAAACATGAACTCCTATTATGAACTTAATCTTCATGTCTTAGCAAATATCATTGTAGATAATTTCATAACCAATGTTTATAACCATGGCTCTTTAGTGTGATGTAGAACTTAAGGAAAATGGGTCTTACTTCATTGATGTGTACCAACACCGTTAGAGACATACTCATTACTAATGACTTGTTAAAACATAATACGAGAACTGCTAGGAGATACACCGGATAACTCCGTAATTGAGGAAGATGATGATGAGTATCGTATTCATCGTCTCTTATTCAATGACTGTCCGATACACCATACTTCATTCTATGGAATCTGAATTATGAATGCATGATTAAGAAACCAACACGTATGACGTGCTAGGTGATCTTAAAAGCACTAAGTCACAAATCAGAGTAATGGAATATGAGTATATGGACGGGGTTTCTTTCAACCATGGTGGAAGGAACAACCTGCTGAGAAACTCACTTGGAAAATGTATAAGATACATGAACACCTTGTGTACAACTTGGACTACAAAATGACTGGTTACTTTGCGATAACTGGGGAGTTGCATTCGCTTCCTCCCAGCTACAAAGACCGCGTCTAGACTATGTCATAAAGGAGAATCGTTCACCTGTCATGATGTCATGGTTAAAGTTGTGAACTTTAAAGGTAGAACCAATGCAGGAATAGTCATTGAAGGAGAAAGTATATTTGATACACGGGTTATAAATGTCTTTCCCCACAAAGCACTGGTTGTGGTTGATTAAGTATTCGATGCTTGAACTCACTGCTTAAAGAGTGGCCTGGAAGGGATGAGGTGACAATGTGTGCTGACGGTAATCAAGATAGTTGATGGTCGACAACACTCTCCCTCTACATCTATCATTTGATTAGTATATGAATAAATTTATGATCGTTTGAGTGTGAACCTTATTAGTGTGTATTGAATCTCGCGAAGACAATTATTCATATTAGTTAGAAACAAGTCAGTTGTTCCCTTTTATGAATGATATATTTTATGGTCACATTACGGTTATGAATGAGTTATTCTTATATTGATGGTAGTAGTTTGATCATTTATAAGAAATATTGTAATGCCAAGAATTATCCAAACTTAGTAATGACACTACCGTTTAAGTCATGATTGGTTTGATGAAGTCTTGAGATACTTCATCTCTTGACACATGCAAACCATGCCTCTTTAGGTGAGACGACTAAAACCTCCCATTCTGGAAAAACAGAGTTTGCGATGATTGTTGCATATCATACATAGTGATGTATCATATTTCAGCATGTAGTGAATTTCATTATTTTGTAAACTTCGGATGTGGACTTAGATGAATATGTGTATTCACTAATGAAACATGAGCCTGGGATAGTTTGATGTGATCAAAGGGATTTCAGAAAGAAGACGGGTACTAAATTAACGAGAAAAACAAGTCTCTATGATTTGATCAAAGAGACAAATGTTTTGAGTTAGCCTTCGGCATACGGACTTGTGTGAAAGTTGTTCCACAAATTACAATGCTTGGAACACTTCAATATTGTTGATGTGCCTGAACATTATAATCATACTCTATTGGATAGTGTATGGTATAAGTTATCTCTTACCGAGTTACGTTATTATTGTTTAGAGTTATTAATTTAATAAGCAAACACTCACTTCAGTATAGAGAACCATCTGAGTTCGTGGAAACCAACACTATATAAGTTATGGTGTGTCATGGTTTCTAGGAAAATAATTTATGTGGTAAATTATCTTTGTAGTGTATCCTTAGTCAACTATGGATGCATCTTCCGCAACTAGGACCAAAGAGCAAAACTTGTGTTGCTAAGTTTGGTGTTTGTCAAGAAGTGTTCTTGATGAATGTGTTAATGGAAGAAAGTGAAAGTTCAAAAAAGGTAATTGACCTTGCCTCCAGATGTCAAAGTAGCGCAACGGAATGTGTTCCGAAACCAAAGCTCTACAATTAGAGGAGAAAATGATGATAATGATCATGGTGTTTCGGTTGAAACTTTTACTGAACAAAGTAGGATTCAAGAATACATATTTGCCCTTGTGCAAAGTAATATTCATGATTCACTTGTCAAGTTAATGGAACAAGACATACCTACGAACTACGAAGAAGCGATGGTGGACCTAAGTACGAGAAATGACTATGAGTCATGGAATCCTATATTGAGTTACATTTAAGATTACATGAATCTTATCGAGTAAAGAGGTTACTTGATATTCTCAATAACTTCAAGGTTATAAGGAATAAATGTGAACATCAAAGGAAGACATCAAGATCGATTTGTCATGAAGGATGTTTCTGACAAATTCAAAAGGTTGACTACAATAGTAGCGATGCTTCAGTCAATAGGATTATCACTACGATTGATCCAAATTGTTATCAATACCGTGATTTCCTCAAATCCTGCATTTGAAGAAGGGTTGTAATTGGTACAACGAGAAGGTTTTGAAAAACATATGGACACTAGTGTCTCGTAACCTGAATTCTCAATTTGATGGATGATCAAAGTGATTTTGGACTTAACCAAAATATTGAGAAACATGCATTTGCATGAAACTGAGTGGGAGCAGAATAGTTTCCTAAATTTAATATGTGGACGACATATTTTGAGTGGGAGCTATGAGAGTATTATATCCTGAACTTAATATGTGGATGACATATTTGAATGGGAGCTGTGTGGATGTTATCCTGATCTTATATGTGACGGACATATTTGAGTGGGAGCTATGAGAGTGTCATCCTAATCTTATATGTAGCTGACATATTTGAGTCGGAGCATGGCAACATTCTCATATATGGATAACATATTGTGAATGGTGTAGTTGGTATTAATGATTATTGAAATTCTTTCATGAATGAAGTTAAGCATTGAAAATCTTTTAAGATAGATTAATGTGTTTAATATCATTGAGTCGGAATACTTTCCTGGATAAGATTTTGAAGGAGTTCAGAATGGGACAAGTCAAGAAGGTAGTTCTTACTTGTATATCCAAGAGAAGTATCGAGTTAATCTCAGTACAAGAACAATGGTTAAATGATGGTTAAATGAAAGAAATCGATGTGCTACATCCTCTATGCCCCTGTCATAGGTTCTTTCATATAAAACCAAAGTTTTGTACTCGACGTAATGTGACCCAAGTTCTTAGTAAGAAGAACATGTTGTGACATGATTTACGAGTAAATCATTGAACAAAGAGTTAAGTTTATCCTTCAGTGTCTGGAGAGAACTGATGATACATCTCTAATTTGTAAAGGATAGTGTACTTGACCGTAAAGGTTACGCTGGTTCAAGTTCTGACACTAACCTGGAAAATTGAGATATCATACTAATAAATGCCTAAGTTGAAAGAAACATGGTTAGACATCAAAGTTGCATACAATGCACTAAGGATTAAATCTACAATGATATGGCTACTTTAGAAGTGGCAAGAGTTATATTCTGGCTTAAGAAGTTCGACTTCTGACTGAGTCAGTTTCAGTGTGCATGACTATGGGAAAGTCTGCGTGACCCACCAGATGTCATTGCTGAAACACAAACAAACGAAGTCTCACTCTACCGCCGAATATATATATATACCTCATCATTATAATGGATAATGAAGTAATGTCAAACTAGGTGACATTAATGATTTGCAAAAGACATACGGATCTGAATGGTACCCAGACCGTTGATACAACCTTTTCCACAAGCAAGCATGATCTATAACCATATACATGATATGGAGTTATGATCCACAGAAAAATGCAACTAGATTATTTGTACTCTAGTGCAAGTGGGAGACTGTTGGGAATGTGCCCTAGAGGCAAATAAAATATGTTTATTGGCGTATTCCATTAAATCATAATAAGTTTTATATTGTGCTATAACCGTATTAAGCGGAAACATTAATACACGTGTGGTATACAAACAACTAGGTCCCTAGTTAACTCTAGTAAACTAGTCCATTGGGCAATTGATGATCAAGGTATCCTGATCATGAGATGTGAACAGTCTATTGACAATGGGGTCATGTCATTGGGAGAATGACATGATGGACACACCCCCACCAGAAGTGTTGCAATGTGATCCAGTCACATAGTTCAACATTGCGATAACTATAAACGTAGTGACCCGATCCTTAAGACTGTGATGATCATACATAATTGTTATCTACCAGGATGCTTTGAGTGCATTAACCGTTACACTGAAACATGGTAACCATAAAGGTTTATCTTGGGTATTCCAAAGTAGATATGTTGATGAGTATGCAAATAGATCAAAACGAGATTTTTCCATCCGAGTGACGGATAGGTACTCTGGGCCCACTCGATGATATTACATCATAAAGATTGCGCAATCATGTGACTAGGTCACGGGGTTGTAATATCACGGGAACGAGTAAACATGTTTGTCGGTAACGAGAATGAACTAGGTATATTGGATACCGATGATCAAACCTCGGACAAACAAAGTACCGTATGACAAAGGGATCAGGACTCAACGTTAACGGTTCAAACGATGAAGTTAATTCGATGGAAGTGCAGGGGCTCATCAAGGATTGTGTGGCCTCAGGAGTCATCGTGGATCTGCGCGGCATCGGGGATTGTCGGTACGACTACATCAACCACGTTCACGCGGGAACGTTTCCCGCTTAACGGACTACATACTTGTATGTGACCAATTCCCTCCGTTACTTGCATCGCCATAGCATAGGTCTTGGGTTCGGGACGCGTAGGTCATGAAAAATTATTGTTTTCTGCCCCGTTCTCCAACAAGATAATGTCCAAATCTAGACTGAGGTGCCTCCTTTGTGTTGTATGACCTTGTTAGCTGTAGAATCATCTTAAGATGATAAAAATAAAGCTATAAATAAGTTTTTATGCGATTTGACTTGTGAAAATATGTTGCTATTGTTGTTTGTTTTTCATCTTTGATTTAGTGAAGTGATATGCTGATCACTTCTCTATTGTACTTCAGAATTTATTTTGTTTTTAAATGCATGGGTATGCCTTGTGAGCATTTTGTTCCTGGTTTAATTATTTTTGATCCTGTAGGGAGCTTTGGGTGGTGGTCTTGACATTCCCCATAGTGACAAGAGGTTTGCTGGTTTCAAGAAGGATGAGAAGTCATTGGATTTGAGGATTCCCCACAATACCTACAAGTGAAATTCAGGTTGCTACTGTTACAATTTCAGTGGTTGTCACTGTTGTCACTGCACAGCACTTGATTTGTATATAAAGTCTTATGCACCTTTTGCTAGTTATTATGTAGTTATAACTGAATGAACGAACACCAAGTTTTCTTGCATTCTAACTTCTCAAAATGTGTTAAGGAAATGAAGGTTGCATTTTATTTCCATGCATTAAATCATGTCATAACTTCTCTTGTTGGGTGAACTACATGCAGGCTGACAGCAGCGGGGGCAAAGGCGGAGGCGGGATCAGCAGCAACACAAGCAGCATGTCTAGCGGGTGACCAGCACCAGCGGGAGCTTGAGAAGGGCAGAGGAGCAGCAACAGGAGCACAAGAGTAGCATCATTGTCTTAGAAACATACTTATGCACACTTTTTTGTTTATTTTGTTGTCAGTGGGTGATTTATTTATGCAATTGGTGAAGTCATCTCATGAATTTGTTGTTGGATAAAGTAATCTCATGATGAACTTATATGTATGAAGTATCTTGTCTATGATGTTATCTACTATCTGTGTGATGTTATTTTTGAAGTTTGAATTTTAAAATTTGAAATGGACAAAACCTGCTATCCAAGTAGTGGAGGGAAGCTTTAGAAATTTCCAGGACAGTCCAACTACCGGCAAAAGTTATCCAGGCTATGATGCTATCTACTATCTGTGTGATGTTATTTGTGAAGTTTGAATTTTAAAATTTGAAATGGACAAAACCTGCTATCCAAGTAGTGGAGGGAAGCTTTAGAAATTTCCAGGGCAGTCCAACTGCCGGCAAAAGTTATCCAGGCAGGCCAGCGGATTGCCGGGAATGATAACGAAAACAAGGCAATAGAACTGCCGGAGAAGATTTGCTTGTCAGGAAAGACATTTCCCGACAGGGGTATTCCGGACAGGCCGGCCTGCCGGCAAAGAACGGTTGCCGGCAGTCCAATTGCCGTCTATAGTGGCTTGTCCCGGCAGTTGGGGTGCCCTTAGATTCTGCCCGTGGTGTAGTGCATTTGCAAGCATCCTTATAGCATTTATGTATTTCATAAGAAAAGAGAAAGACAGTTGGTCGTTCAAAATATACCCGAGAGGCAATAATAAAATTGTTGTTATCCTATATTCATCATCAATTTTATGTTCTATGCTAGAGTTGTGTTTGTTACTAAATATGAGATCGGGAGGATAAACTATTTGCACGTGTGAAATAATAAATAGTATTTTATAATCAAAATTAAGTAATAAGATAGAGAAATAATTGAAGAACTTCTATAATTAGCAAAGACTTTGCTTTGAATCCTTTCATTTAATTAGTTAGCCTTGACATTTTTTGTGCTCTGATTTTTTATGCCCGACTTAGATTGGGTATCCCTTAAAATTTGATATTTTATGGAAGATGAACGTATTGTTCTAGTCAAATAATGCCCTAAAATTGTTATTCATTTCCTTTGCTAGTTGATAATAGGATTTCGGATTGTGATTTACTTCATTTTATGACTGGAATGTTACGTAGGATTGCACATCTCGTCATAAGTTCTGCTACTCCCTTTCCCAAATTCTAGGTGGTTCCATTTATTTTTAAATCAGAGTTCTGGGTTTAGGTTTTATGGTTACCGATGATAATTTTCAAAATTGATGAATAAATCATACCTTGCAACAGAATCATACCCATGAAAATGCGCTTCCTCCCCCTTCTCCTTATTGTCATGGCAAGTCCTTGGGAAATAACTCTGATGGGCACAAAATGGAAGGCGTTAAGAGTCCCTCATGTCCTAATCCTACATACTCTAATATCCTTTTTCAAACCAGATTCCAGCTCAGGCCTTAAAACAGGTATCGAAAACTCATCTGATCGCAGTGTGTTCAAGACTTGATCCACTTTGAAAACAGGTACCAAGACTTGTCTGATCACAAATGTTAAATTTCCCGATAAACAGTCGGAGCAGGGATGCACAGGATGTTCTTTGAGGCACGGGCTGGTTTCTCCCCAGAAAACCAACATCCGAGTGCGCGGGCTTGGTTCCAGATAAGAAGTTTGATTGACGTTCCTCGCAGAGGATATTGACTCATGACACTCGACCCGCTCGGTCCCAGAAATTACACACATTCACTAAAAATTAAATGATACACCTACAAGAGGGCCATAAGACATCCTCTTATAGGAAGTGTTCGAAAAGGGTATCACTGAGTCTTTCCATCAACTTGCTCAAAACACTCTTCAGCTCTCTGAAAAAGTATGCCAAGGTCTCTCAGCCTGCAGGCGGCTAATGTTTCGAGCTCGGCGACCACTCGAAACGAACCCAACCAAAATGTAGACATGTGAGACCTCAACGAACTCGGGGCTACTGGCAGAAAAAATAACTAAGGGTAGGCCCAAGTATACGATTGTCCCAACTAAGAGCCCAAATCCATGGAACTTATATCCCTTGGAGAACCAGGAAGGGAGAGGATTCGCCCTAACAACTAAGTTTTGAGCATTCAGAAAACTTCCAGTCGACCGAAGACGACGGGTTCGGGGCTAGTTCCAGTCGGCTCGCCCGGGATCAACTGAAGACCGCATCAACCATTACCAACAACGTGTTTAAGATGTATGCTATCCAATTGTTAATCTAGTTAAATAAGGTAATTAATAGGGGTACTATAGGTAATAGCCATGAATCAATCATCTCACGATGGTTGTTACTCCCTCATTTACCAATGACACACCTCCTAGCACACTCTATATAAGCCAAGGGGTATTGGGTTGATGCTAGACACTCATTTGTGCTCTATTACGCTCAAGAAGCAAACACCATCGTACATGACTAGAATATTACCTCCATCGTTGAGAGCCCAAACATGTATAATTCTTGCGTGTACTCCATTATACTTATTCAATAGACACAAGCCCCCATTCTTCGTACCCCATACATACTGCCAGAAATATTACCACGACATTAGTCGTCAAGATGATGATTGGGACACAACTTTATTCTAAGGTGAAAACTCTTGTTCACGTCTTTACTGGTCAGGCTCAACAGACAACAATGATGAATGTGTATCTTTACCTTGTTGAAAGTGTTATCTCATTATTGATGAGCACACTTTCAATGTTTGGTGGTGGCAATTAGGATGAAATGCTTGTCTTGAATCTCTCCGACAATACATGGTGTCAGTGGCGCGAGGGTGTTTATCCCTTCTTAGTCATAGAGGTTAAATTTATATGGTGTAATGGTTGTGTCGTACTTGCCTTGCTTTGTACTTGTTTTGTTGATGACTTTGACCTTGTTATCTTACATGATTTTTAATAAAATTGGTTGCACGCATCACGATGATGCAGAGGATGATGATTTTAATCTTCTTTTTAGAAAGAAAAAAAGAGGTTGAATCAAGTCGCGTTGGTTGTTTTACACTTTGTCAAACCTAACTACCACCAAGAGACCGGTAAACTAGACATCTATCTGTGTCAAACCTTTGTCTTGCGCATAATCCACTTGAGCTCGATGATGACGATCATTCCCTTCTCAAGTTGGAACATCTTCCTATGGACAAACCTTAAAGTATAACTCAAGGAAACCATCAGTACATAGAAGGTGTTTGTTTCACGAATTTTAGACCGGCATCCGTTTACATCATAAACAGGTAACATTATAGGTGTTTGTTTTTTCTACGTTGTAATCGGCTTACCCCGTAAACAGGTCCAGCCGTATACTTATTCGATACCGCACATCCTCCTTTGGTAAGGGTTACGTTCCCACACAACCCCCTCCTCCCCACGACGCTCTCCTTCCCTATCGGCGCCACCGCCTCACCAAACCACAATCAGCGCCGCCGACGCCCTATGACCCCGACCAGCTCCACCATGACCGGGTCGTCCCGAACCCCGCCTCGATGGATCTCGCCGCCCAGCGCAACTCCGGGGACTATCTCGCCTGATATCGGCCCTGCCGGACCTCCGCGGCCGACACGTCTGCATCTGCCCTCACCCTTACTGCCGGCTCCAATAGCCCGGCGACCTCGAGCCCCGACATGGTTCAGATGAGGCTCGTTAATTATGTGGATGGATGCGGCTTTCTTGGTGCTGGTCAGCTCCGCGGAGAGCTTGGAGACAACCTGAAGGCTGTGCATCCTGCAGTCGATGTCGTACATCAGACTTGTGCTCACGTTCATTTTACAGGCCGGGTACAGATTGTCGTACAGCAAACGCTGCTACGATTCTTATTCGTGTGCAAACCAAACACTGTTAAGGAATCTATTTCTTTTACACATCTAAACCAAACAAAATGACCATTTAGCGTTACCACTTTGTTTCCTTGTGTGACCTGTTTCCGTTTACATTACCGTTACCAGCCACTGAAACAAACACCTCCATAAAGTTTGTCATCAATTAGCAGAACCAAGCATGAGGGCACATGCCCTTTCAACAAATTTATTCTAAGGTGAAAACTCTTGTTCACATCTTTACCGGTCAGGCTCAACAATGATAAATGCATGTCTTTACCTTGTTGAAATCGTTATCTCATTATTGATGAGCACACTTTCAATATTTGGTGGTGGCAATTAGGATGAAATGCTTGTCTTGGTCCTCTCCGACCATACATTGGGACAGTGGCGCGAGGGTGTTTATCCCTTCTTAGTCAAAGAGGTTAAATTAATACTCCGTTCGTTCTAAATTAGATGGCTTTTATTGGTGTGTAAGTATAGATACACATGTGAACAAATGAAAGTCATCTAATTTGTAACGGATGAAATATGTTGTAATGGTTGTGTCGTACTTGCCTTGCTTTGTGTATTTGTTTTGTTGATGGCTTTGACCTTGTTATCTTACATGAACTTTAATAAAAATTGGTTGCATGCATCACGATGATGATTTTAATCTTCTTTTTAGAAAGAAAAAAAAGAGGTTGAATCAAGTCACCGCTGGTTGTTTTACACTTATGAAATACTTTTCACTTTTGTTTGTTCTTTGCTAATGATTTGACCACCAACAGGGGCAACATTATGCTGTGGGAGGAGAGGAAGAGGGAAATAAAGTAAAGGCATTTTAATATGTCGGCGTGCTTTTTCCTATAAAGACATATAATGAACAATATTATTATTTTCATCATGATATAATTATCGTACTACTACTAGTTAACATGATGATTTCATCAAAGAAGCCGGTACAACGTTGGGTTTAAGCGTAAAGACGAGACATTTCGTCGGTTTAAGGATATGGGAGCATCAATCAGTTTCCCCTATTATTGCTCGAGCAGCAGAGCCGTAGACCAAGCCCACAGAGTGAGTGATTGGGTCTAGTGTGCGTCGCGTAGAGAGGTCCGAGAGCGGAAAAGGCTTGGGGTGCCACAAAGAGGACCTTGTGGTACGTACGAAAAAGTAAGATCTTTTACGAACGAACGTAGAGGCAGGCAAGGTAGCCTCGAGTGTGTGTACTTGGACGGAGCGGCTTGTTTATTTATTTAAACAGTCCTCTCACTCGGTCAATGGTCGGATTGTCTGTGGGTGGAGGATCCCCATACGTGTGCATCCAAAGGGAGGAAGAAAAACACGGTAGGCCTCGTAGCACCGTCTTTCCACATCAGTCAGTCTTGGCCTAGAGAGAGAGAGGCCGCATCGCGCGTACCTGTTTCGATACAGAGGAGCAAGAAGAGAAAATCAGGGAGGAGAAGGAAAATCAGGGAGGGACCCATGGGAGCAAGAAGAGAAGCGTAGTAGGAGTAGTACCATACCAGAAGAACACTCTACGAAAAACAGAGCCATCATTCACCGGCCGTGGGCTCCGTCTCCCCCGCATTCCTCCATTTCTCCCCGACTTCGTTTATCGTCGGAAACCAACCACAACAACATGGGTGCGTAGCACGAGACGCCGCTCGAGCTCGAGAGACAGGGGAGGGTGGATTCTACTGCAGGGAATTTTAAACCTGTCAGTAGCTTTTTCCCGCCGGCTCGCCTGTTCTCTGACCACGACGAGTACTGGTGGAGTTTTGAGGGCACAACAGTGGAAACCATGGAATCCAGCAAAGCTGCTGCCACCACGGACCCACCCGGCCACTCATAATTAATCAAAGACTCTGTTGCTTTTTTTACCATGTTCTATTTTATTTTTTACGCTTAGCCACAAGTCAAAGCCGTCTAAAGAAGGGAAAAGGAAGAAACCACTGTTAAACAACTGCTGCTGCTGCGTTTCGAAAGGCATTGACCTGGTGTTTGTAGTTTAGCTCCTGGCGCCACGCTGCTGGCTGGAAAGCTAGCTTAGGTAGGGGTGCGTCCATTTTGTTGGGTTATGATGATGCTGTTGAGGATTCGGGTTGCTGGGTTTGTGTGTGTGTGTGTGTGTGTGATTGATTGGGGGTTTGATTGATTGAGGATGAATCATTGGCGCTCGCCCCATTTTTTGCGCGGTTTATCTTCCGCTCCACTGTACTACAAATGTAGGGCGGCTATCGCTTCGTAGGTAGCTTCAAGAACGTTTATGCTGATTTGTCATATGAAATGCTCTCCCGTCACAATCCGTGGGGTGGGGGACTACGGTCTAGCATGATTTATCGTACGGTATGAAACAAATTGTAAAATTTGGTTGGAAACCAATATCTTTGGTAAATTTGATGCATAGGATTCACTTCCGCCTTTGAATTTATCATAAAACTCTACAACGTCTAAGAGCAATTTTAGCAGATGTGTTATTCCGCTGCCGACGCGCATATGTACAAACATTTCGATGGACGGGCAAAATTTCTGAACAAAGCAGATGCGCTATTCCGATCACGACACGTCATTTTTTTGCAGACGGCCCGCAAAATCGCCCCTTCGTCCGCTATATCTACGACACGGAGGGGGATTTAGGGCTTCCGTGTACCAAACTTTTTTGCCCGCGCCACCGCATCCACTTTCCCCTCTGCCGTATCCCAATTGAACTTCGACATGGCTTCCGGTGGATCCAGGCGTCGTGGCCGGTGCGGTTGGACGCCGACCAAGCGCCCCCGCCACGACCACGAGGCGGGCAGCTCCCGCGGCCCCGTGCGTCATCGGGTCGAGAGGGAACCACCGGCACGAAAGTCGCGCCCATGATGCCCTCTCCCACAGCACCGGGAAGAGCATGTGGCAGCGGTTCCAGGAGCCAGGGAGCTAGCCTTCTCTGGTCGTCCACCCATTTCCTCCGCATGATGGAACAGGAGATGGTGGCCGCCAAAGCAGAGGTCACAGAGCCCTCGCACATCCGGCATACCGCAGAGCACACATGTGGCGCCGAGCTTGTCGACCACGCCCCATGAAAACTCGTCGAAAGTGACGATGAAGGCGCCGACAACCACTATGGCGCCACCACTGTGTGTCATCGACGTCGACCTCAACACTGAGCCCCTTCGCGGCGAGTCCAGTGGGTCGGCGGTGCATAGAAAGCGCCCAATGGAGATCCCCACCGCCAGTTTCTCGGTGCCCCGCAACCTGTTCAACGGAATGCCGACGCCTATCAAGGCTGCGCTCGACAACGGCTACGGCTTCGGCCGCTACACCGAGCTGCTCATGGACCAAATTATCTTCGACGATGGCTACCACGCCGCCACCGACCCCGACGAGACCTAGAGCAAGGAGGGTCGTGGCCTCGGCCAAGATGGCGCCGCACATGATGAGGAGGTGGGTGTCGACGAGGATTGCTACGTCCATAAGATGGTGTCATGCATGGCCCAAGCATTTAACATCAATGGCGAGACGGATGGCCAAGATTGGGAGGCCATTGGCGTGCTCATTTATTTGGCGCGGACAAAATGCATCTTAGCATTGGGTCACATGGCCAGGACCGCACGGACAACGATCTGCGCACTGACGCAAATAAACATAAATCAAACGAAACGCACATCTGTTTGCGTTGGTGCGTTGGAGTTGCCTTAGAAATTCTTTACACATGTCAATATCTTAGCATATTTTTTTTTAACAAATATCTTAGCACATGGAGTCAATCCATCCACCCTCTTCCCTCATCTTTCTTTCACATGCGCAACGCTAACAATTGCCAGGTGTATTAGGGTATTGTCAACATACAAATGTTCAGCTAGCATAGCAGGTGACACCTCCCTTTGACGAATTTTCTAATTGTTCGTTTTCTAATCTGCATGGCACCACAAACGGAACGTTGCAAAGAGCATGTGCGGGTACGAGATGGGGGCAGATCCAGTGTAAATCATTTTACAACCAGCCAAATTGCACTGAAATCCTGCATTCTAGTATGGGCCACGTCTATGGCGCGTTCCTCTTGTCTACTACTACCACTACCGTGTACAACAAACACAAACATGATAAAATAGACCAGATCTCCAGGCCCACGTAAACATGATGATGAGATGATCAGAGGCTCAGAACTCCGCTGGCTTTTGGCCGTGCATGGTAATGTAAACAAGATGAAAATGAGAGGACAAGTCTGGCTAGAATTTCAGATTAACGACTGCGTGTCACTTCACTGCATACGATGAGCTGGCAATGGTAAATGAAAAAAGCAGCCGGGGTAGTACGTGAGGGTGAACATTATGGCCATGTTTAATGTCGCTCTGATGTGTTCAAGGTACCTCAATTATCCAGGCCTACTCCCTAGTCACAAGTACTACTCCCCTAGTGTTTATTTATTTACAGAGGCAAGCAACATTTTCACTTTCAGGCATATCTGTGGTTCACTTTCAGTTTCAGGCAAGCGAAATATCCTTGCCGACAACCCAAACATCACCTATAGTTACCAGGGGAGACGAGAAGCTTACGCCTGAAACTGAAGTAAACCCAGAGATCATCTTAGTTTACCTGAAAGGTACTAAATACAGTGCAGCAGAGGAAAGCGGAGGCGCAGACAAAACGCCTAGGGCGCCAGACAGGAACCGCATGTTAGTAGGGTCAACATGGCCATCGGCCATCGGCAACGGCAGGCAAGAGCCAGTCGGCGCGTGCTATTCCCTTCTGCCACCACCACACTTGCCGCTGCCCCCACAAAGCCGCTCGATCGATCATGGCTGCATTCCTAGTTAATTTTACAGACATTCTTCTCCCGAGTTTACTATGGGCTTGGCGCCAAAATATGACCCCTGCTACTTGTGGACTACTAGCTACGAGAGTGGCGTCACAGGGAAAGGGACACAGAGAAGAAAACAAAGACATCCATTACGTGCAACAGCCAGGGAGAGAGGTGAGAATTTTGTGATTGCAGTATGTATGGTAAGCCGATTAGTTTATACTACTAATAACAGGTATATAATTATTTATTAGCACTACTATAAGTTACCTTTGATTAATCTTTTCACTACTGCTACTTGGCTCTTGGCTGGCCAGCTGGCGATGTACATTGGATGAGGAGGTGGTGGAAGTAAAAAACTTAACTTTGTCAGGTTCTAGCTGCTTCTCAACTTAGCGCCCAACCTCCCCTGAAAAATGAGCTTGGATTGTCATGTCATCTGGAGCTGCAGCACTGCGGATGGCCTTGCCCCAGCTTCTCCCACAGGCACTGCATCTGCCCCGGCGACTGGTAGTGCGCCGTCAGGTAGTCCTCCACGCACCCGAGCTGGCAGAACCTCGAGCTGTGGACATACTCCACGGCCCTCCCCTTCCCCTTCCCCGCCCCGTCGAACTGCCCCACCCACATGCCGACGCTCACGTCCTCCATCTTGAACAGCTGCATCGCCAAAGCAAAATGCGATCATAATCATTTTTTCGAACTTGTAAATGCAATCATTTGTTAGACCACCCGTGCACACAGGGATACACAAGGTGCCCAATGGATGGATACGACTTTTGGCTTTTCTGGTGTTGGTTGGGCCATCTTTTCAGCCCAGCCATGACTGATTGATTGGGCTCGTGCCCCCTTTTCCCAGATTTTCAATCAGAAGTGCCATCATCTACCCAAGATCACCCACCCAGGTTACCCCAGATGGTGCTCGACTCTTGAGTACTTGTGTGGAACGCAGACACTGAATCGAACCCTATTCCTACGCCACTTGATAATATGCAATGAACAAAGCACAAAGGATGGAAGATGATCAAGTGCAGGGAGCTTACATTTAGTCTGCCCTTCTCCATCTCGGACACGACGAAGTTCGCAATGTCGGAAGAAACAATGTAGCCAGCGCCATCTGCGTAAGTCGGGTACGTATCCCTGGGCCACTCCTGGAATTTTAGTGGGGGAATGTTACAAAAGAGGTCAGCACGGCAGCACAGGACGATAGTCAATAATGGTGCGCCAATGATTGCACTAACGACACCTTATTGTTAGCCACCATGATTACATGAGACAACTAACGTATTCCATGTGGACAGCACATACCGACGGCTCATGTGGTTCTCATGTACTGTACTATTGTTTTGCACATCAAGAACATGAACACGCTGTCTGTTTCGCTAAATCCAGGGAACTGAAATAGGACTAATAACACAACAGGCTGTTCATGAAAGCAGTAAACCTTGGCAATTAACCCGGTCAACAAAATTTTGTACTAATAGTTTAATATATTCTTTCTGATGAAACTTAGTGCAGCTCTTATGTGCTCTTTACTCAAACAAGTGCCAGTCTGTCTTTCTGAGATATACACTTCGTCGTTATGAATGTGATAAGATCATTAGTTACTTTTTATCACTTACGTAAAAGAGATGCAAGTAGCCTGAGAGTCAATCTGTGTATTTCAAAAGAACATTTGCAAAAACAGGGGGGAAGGGGGGGAATGTGGTGGTCAACTTCACCTCATATGAGACAGCCCATTTTCCTTCCCGAAGTGGTCTGTGGTAGTAGTTCATGTTCCCCACATAGAAGCTTTTATCATCTGGGATTTTCTTGATTTCATCCATAACTGAATCAAGCCTGATGAAGGTATCATCATCGCACTTCATGACATACTTGGCCGATACAACACGAGCCTTCCAAGGACCAAATGAAAAAAAAAACATTGAGGTTTCGTAAGAACTGTCTGAAAGATACTTCTAAATTAGAATGAGGCCATGTTACATCCATCCTTATGCTACATACCGCATACTCGCAAATGGCAACAGTCTTCAGAACGACTAGATCGTAGCTATCCACAAAAGGCACAATGATAATGTCCTTGAAGAAATCAGCTTCGGTCTTCAAAACTTCATTAACTTCCTTTCTTTCATTCTGCCCTGAAACATGGTTTGGTTATATATCTCTTCATGAGAAGAATGGAAAGAAAACTACCGGAACTAAATGGCGAGACAATAAATTACCAATGCAACAAAAAAGCGAGCCATGGTACTGGATGAATTTCGTACTGAAGACATCCATGATCTCCTCACTGCCATGCGCTCAGTGAAGTGACTTCCTGCTGAAAGAATGCCTATGAACAGCTCCACAGGTTCTTCAGTAGGAGGGGCTTTCAGTTCGGCCAGCAACTCCAGATTTCTTTGCACAATGTTACGATGAACCGCGGGTAATGTACCAGCAAAAATTGATTCAACCTCAATATTACCATTTACTTGCACCGTAGCGACATCTTCAAGAACAAAGCCCTTGAAAGAACAAACGTAATGCAATTATGCGTCAGAAAACCTTGCCAAAATTACAGTGGGGAGATGCTGATATTCTTATTACAGAAAATAAAGCAGTTGAGATGCTAATCTACATCTGAACGACAGCAAAAAATGTGCACAGTTTTCAGCTAGGAAGTATAGAAGCACTCATCATAGGACAATATCAGAAGGAAGCACTACTTACAACGCGATAAGGAAAGGATGCGACATGCCTCCCATCAACTTGTAAATGATAACCTTCCAAACCAGAGCTTATTGTTAGAGCAAACATTTCATCCTCCACAAAAGGATAAGGCCAATCTATCAAACCAATACTGCTCTGTCCAGCAGCACGGTTACGCAATAACATCCTCTTCAACTCCTCAAGTGTGCCACCAGTATTCCAGGTCCATTGCTCACATTTCACCAATCCATCAACTGCACCACAGGAAAGCAATATAAGATAATCTGGCCATGACCACCAGCTAAGCTACCACATGTTAACATTTTCTCAGCTCAAATTATTAGGAATTTAAATACCAAACGGACATCCCACAAGAATCACTAGCCCTATGGCATTTGCAAAGAATTTACCATCAGATCATCCAATAGATATTCCATCAAATGGACATCCATGAGAATCATATAAATAACAAATATATTCAAACTATACAAGGAGAGGTCGAGCGGCAGTACCACACATGTTATTGTCCTCTACTCCTATTTTAGTTACCAAAGTCAAACTAGAAAATGGATGAAATTTGCCATGAATGTTTCTCGGTCTGGGTAATGACAGGGTATGGGCGATTAAGTAAGGCACAGGTACAGCATCCACTGCTGATCACCAATCTACTTAGGTTTCTTAGATGATAAATGCAGTTGTCGGACACCTGCCATCCGAGTAAGCCCAAAATCTTGGGGGTAATACAAAGCTTGACAAGTTTGAATTAAAAATAGCTGGTCTTGAGGTTCAAGGTTGAAAATTGAGCACCTGCAATAGTTCAGAGTTGGGAAGTAAGCATTTTTCTTGTGCAAATGCTGGATTGGGAAGCAGCTATCACCTAGTCTAGTCTTCCTATCTATTCACGCCGAAAAGATATATAAGCATTTTGCGGGCATCGTACAGTAGGAAATGACAGCATGAAGACTGTCATTAGAAAACAAAGAAACTATGTAAATCCAAGGATGGCCTATACTAAATGTGTCAATGTCAAAGAAAATATGATGCAACCAAGAAAATATAAGTGTCTACATGGGTCCTCAACTTAAATGAGGCAATTCAAAATTTTATCAAAACATAGAATTATTGGAAGATAAGAAGACGTGTCATCTATATCAAGGATCAAATTGGCCTGCTCAACGTAACTCGGTGGGGGAGAGTATGTACAAGTACAACCCACCACCCAGGTTCATGTCCACGTGTATCTTCAAAGGAAATTACCTGACTCCTAGGTATTCTCTTTCAAAATAGGTTTGTCGTACACAGTTACACCTTAGACGTTCATGGGAAAATTTGACATGCAAAAATATGCGAGTGAATGATCAATCTAATGTCCGTTCATGAATCAACTGAAGGATTTTTTTTCACTGTTGGAAAAACATTCAGCACAACGCATTCATATTTCTCCCTCTTGTTATTAACTTTGAAAATGTTGAAATGGCACGGCGAACATCAATGTCATGGTCCATGGATCAAAGTCAGTAACTAAGGTAAAGATAGTATAGTGATCAAACATGACGTGTGATGCTGCGACACTTTTTCAATAGTCCATTTCTCTCTCCATGTGCGGACACCATCAAGGCATCATGTTAGAACAATTAATGGCACAGGACAAACACCACGAACCACTGGGAATTACCAAAAGGAAGCTGCAGCTGTTTCACCAAACTTAGAAGTACGATCGAGTTCCAATCAGATAAGAAAACATGTCATCTATATCATGACCAAATAGGTCTGCTGAAGCTAACTCAGTGGGGGGGTGTATGTACAGGTAGTGTGTACAATCCCACCACCACGGTTCATATTCTCGTGTATCTTCAAAGGAAATTACCTGACTCCTCCTAGGTATTATCTTTCAAATAGGTTTGCCCTAAACAGTTACACCTTACACGTCCTTAGGAAAATTCAACATGCCAAAATATGCGAGTGAATGGTCAGGATCCTGTATTACTGGTGGAAAAACATCCAGCAAAAATCCCTACATCAGTCCTTAAAAACAGAACACAGTCATCTTTCTCCCCTCTTTGTTATTAACATTGGAAAAGTTACATCAATGCCAGGGGCTATGGATCAAGCAGTGGTATAGCTAAGTGCCTAAGTTGGTACAGTTATCAAACATTGTGAGTGAGGATGCTGCACTTTCTGAGAACAGGCTTTCGGCACGCACAGGACAAATGCTACTCCCTCCGTAAAATAATATAAGAGCGTTTAGATCACTACTTTAGTGATCTAAACACTCTTATATTATTTTACGGAGGGAGTACTACGAATCATTGAAATTTACCAAAAGGGAGCTAGAGCCGTTTCACCAAACATAGTGGTACGATCAAGCCCCAATCAGATAAAGCAGCAACCGAGAAACATGACATTGAATGCAAATCAACACCACCAACATATACGAGGCACTTGGTTAATTACCAGCACCTGTGTACTAGCGGACCGGTAGCACTAACACATATAGCCTGGAGCTCGTCAAAGATTGGTTTGATAATGAGTAACAACTGTGCTGATCGATGCTCCTGTGCGTGTACTGGTAGTAGTACTGCTACTAAAGTGTACTGTAATATATGTCACCGTGGAATCATGCAGTGCAGGAGGTGAATTTTGAAGGTGAAAATAAATTGTACAGTAGAAAGCAAGTGACGCACCGGTGTCCTCGTCGGAGCGCCGCCAGCCCTCGCAGCGGAGCGCGGGACCCCACTGGCCGCGGAAGCGGGTGTTGAGCTCGATCACCGGGCGGCCGCTCCAGTCGCCCCGGAGGCGCGGGTTGAGGTGGAGGATGGTGGACCCCGAGTCCCCGTCCCCTTCGCCCCGCAGCTCCACCGCGAACTGCGCCAGGCCGTCGCCGTGCACCCGGCGCGGCGAGGCCAGCACCGTGACGTGGGACCCGAGCGCCAGCCCGCACGGTAGGGCGAGGACTCCGCCGGCGGCCCGGAGCTTCTCCCCCGACAGCGCGGCGGAGGGCGGGCACCGCGTCGGCGCGGGAACCCTGGCGGGCGACGGCGACGCGGCGGCAGCGGAGGCGGAGAGGGCGTCGCGGAGGAGGCGGGCGCCGGCCTGGAACGCGCGGGCGGCGGCGGCGTGGAGCGGCGGGGCGGCGTCGAGCGCGCGGATGTCGATCCGGGAGACGTCGGTGCGGCGGCGCGGGGAGGAGGGGCGCGGGCGCGCGGGGTCGGCGCCGGTGGCGGCGTGGGCCCTGACGGTGACGGCGACGGTGGTGGGGCCGAGGAGGCGGTCGGGGTAGCGCAGGGCGAAGGTGGCGACGTAGAGGAGCGCGGCGAAGGGGACGAGCAGCAGCAGCGGCCGGAGCCCGCCGGCGGGGCGGCGCGGCCGCCGCATATCTCTCTCTCTGGCTAGCCGGCCGGCCGGCTGGTCGGGCTCGTCGTCGGTTACGTTTGGATTTTTGCGGGGTGGGGAGGGAGCTTTTGGTGCTGGCTCCGAGGAGGGAAAGGCGCGTCCGTCTTGGAATTTTCCGGGGGTTTAAGACGGAAGGAGATGAAATGGAATGGAAATGGACCTCCTGGTAATACGGCGCACTATCTTTTCTTTCCCCGTTTAGCCGTTTGTTTTTGTAATGCGTTAATTGCGCCGTTAACTGCCGCCGCTCTCTGCTCCTGCTTTCCTCTTGTGGTGCTTGTCTTGTGTACACTCAATCAAGACCAATATTGTTGCTTTTTCTTAGAGGGATAAGCATGCATAATTACTATATTACCTTGGTTCGAAATTACATGTATATTTTTTTTAACAATCATCTTGGGAGAGAATCCCCACTTAAATATAGTATTACTCAAAGTGACCAAAGACCGTGTTACATCAAAATAGGGGAACGAGATCCTCTAACGTAGCAGCAAACTACTGCAGAGGGACGTACTAAACGCATCGCCCGTTCATCATCCATCCAACGCTGGAACTGCAAACAAAGCGTTGGTTGCGCGGCCCATAAGCACGATGACTGCACACCTTGCTACACAGGATACAGCCAAGGTCGAGCCATGCTACCTGTAAATGAACAAATTTGGATGACAAAATGTTCCGGTTAAAATCATAACAAACAACACCGTATCGAATCTCAATCTATTTTTCTACACTCAATTTTATAATTTACAGCACCAGTTCATCTCCTCTTGGTCTGAAAGTGCGTGACGCGCGCGAACCCAACCACCCATTTCTCCCTTCCCGCGCTCTCGCCCGCTCCCGCGTCAACGCCGCCGGTTCCCGCAGCGTCATCAACATGCTTCCGCATCGTCAAAGCCAATCCGGCTACCGCGACGTCTGCGCGCGCCCGAATGAGACGTTTACGGCGGAGATTCGAAGAGCCGACGAGCGCATTTCGCTCGGCACATTCGACACGGTGGCGCAGGCGCGCACCCTACGATATGGCGGCGTAGAGGCTTGGACGGCCAAATGAACGTCGGCGACGGCCGGAACGCGCGGGAGGCGGCGGTCCGGACGACCGCCGCCTTCACCGCCGTTGCGCGATTCACCGCCTCGTAGAGGAGCGGGACCAGCGCGCCGTTGAAGCGTGGTACGCCAGTCATACGCGTGAAGCAGCGAAAGAGCGGGCGCACTGGGAGGTGAGGGCGGCCGAGCGCGCGGAGCGGCGGGCAGAGCGCCATGAATGGCGCAAAGAACGACGGGTTATGAGGGCGGCAGCGGAGGCGGAACTGTTGAGAGGCAAGTATAATAAGGTACAGTCAGCAGGTTGTAAGTATTAAAATATTATATATGAGGTGAGGTGGAGGAGAGAAGAGAGAAGAAAATTGGACTACATATTAGTAGCCAGCTGTAGCACGTGCTCCTAAACACTTGTGAGATAAACATATGGGCCATATATCAATAAAATAGTACATATCTATACCTAACCATTGTAATAGTTAACTATAAAACTGACTATAAATGACATGGCATCTTCTTAGAGCTAACAGCCGGCTATACTATTAACCATCCTCTTACGCGATTGGGTTTTGTTTACGGGGCGCACGGTTTTAATCATTGCTGGGGTGTTTGCCAGGTTCCAATTTCCTGCCATCCGATGAGGCATCGACGCATAGGGATCGAAAGTAGAGATGGTTCCGCCACGCGGCGGCCGCCTCTTTAGTAGTGGTGTTGCTATACATCTACAAATTTAGAGGAGAAACCAAATACAATATTTTGCACTTTAGTGGCGGAGGTGTAAATCTCATTACGAAAAACTGTAGCATTCCTGAAATTAGATGTCTAGATGCATCTATTTTAACAATATCTAATTTCGAACAAAGGAAGTAACAGAGATAATCGTACCTTCAAGTCTATTACTCCCTCCGTTCCATAATAGATAACTTCCAAATAGATGAATCTAGACTACATTTAGTTCAAGATACATCTATTTACAAGTCATCTAATATGAAACGGAGGGAGTATTATTGAAGTTGAACGTAGTGTACCGGTTGCTTTGTAGTAACACATTGAAGATTAGGGTACTACGTGGTGCAGCTTTGGATAATAAGGGCGTGCTTGATTGATGCTTCTACTATCTATGTACCTCGACTAATTCGTGGAAGAAACGGCAATTGTTTGCCTGAAAGCAATCTTTCACAAAAGTATGATTGCAATCGCAAGCATGAGGCATATGGTTCTCACCATATCCAGGAGGCAACTTGGGGCAGGACCTGGTGAACGCGATGGCACGAGCTTGCCCTGTTTCCTCCGCCTATTGGCAGCCAGCGAAAGATATTGTTTGACAATGAAATGGAATAATGGATTGTGACCTTCTCTCAAAGAAAATTAAAATGGATTGTGACCTTCTCTCAAAGAAAATTAAAATGGATTGTGACATTCTCTCAAAGAAAATTAAAATGGATTGTGACAATCGTGAATATTCTAACGGGTTATTGTCTGCCCAACTATTTTTCTTTCTTTCATCTATGATGACAAACTAGAGTATATATAAGTTCACCACAACATAGTTAATTAACCGCTACCTTGGCCTTTGATATTGTTTGAACTAGCAAATTTGACTTTGAATGAATCTCATGCCATCTAGGGGTCATTTTAATAAGAATTTGCGGCGGCCGACTTGAGATTATCCATATGACACTCTGCCATATTAGTGCCACGACTTGAGATTATTGAAAAAATGGTTCTTCTCGCCAAAGTTGAATAAAATAAGATGTTAGATTCTTCAAGAGCAGGGGCACACAATTACTTGAATATAAATGCTTTATAAACCTCCACGTTATCTAGAGATGGCAAACTTCTTTTTTGAAAATGCTTCTTTTCAAATGCGAATGACTTTTATGTTATCTTTATCAATTATTCTTTGCATGTCTTAAAATTAAATCGATAGGAAGTACTTTCTATCTTTCACGATTTTGTATTATAATATCTTTAGCAATCTATATCAATTAATTTTTGCATCTCTATAGAATTAATTGATTTATAGGGAGTACCTTTTATATCTTTTATTAGTATATTGTATCAGAATATCTTTTTGGGGTGTGTATCAATTAAGTTTGTGTATGTCTAAAATATACTCCCTCCGTTCCTTGATATAAGGTGTATAGTTTTTGGCACGAAGATTAAAGAACACACATTGAGGAAAATTTACACTAGGTTTGGATGGGATTAAACATAGCTAATTGACATGAGAAGATAGAGGGGTTTGCAAGAGATAAAGAAACATGATAAATTTTTTTTTTTAAATCCCACACGAGTGGTACAACGCAATACACCTTATATTTTGAACTTTTATTAAAAAAACTATACACCTTATATCTAGGAACGGAGGGAGTATTAGATATGTAGCATATTTTATCTTTTAGTATTTGTATTAAAATGTTTGTTAGTGACTATCAACTAATAAATGTTTGTATCGATTAATTTTGTGTATATATAAAAATAAATTTATATGTAGCATATTTATATATTTTTTTGTATTTTGCATTCAAATATCTATTAGTGACCCTATCAATTAATCTGTGCATGTCTCTAAATTTAACGGACAAGGAGTACATCCTTCGGCCCATAATGTAGTGCATATAGATCGTTATTATTTACGTGCAATTTGTACTCCCTTCGTCCGTGAATAAATGTACTTTTAACATTTGTCTTAAGTCAAAGTTTAAAATTTTAACCAAATTTATAAAAAAATAGTAACATATATAACATCGATTGGTATATCATGAAACTACATTTTAAAATAGTTCTAGTGAGACTAATTTAGTGCCATAAATGTGCTACTTTTCCCTATAAAGTTGATCAACATTTTAAACTTTGATTTAGGACAAAAGCTAGAAGTACACGTATTCACGGACGGAGGGACTATATCGTTTGATAACCACTTCCCTCTTTTTTTCTACCTTGATTTTGCTCTCTTTTCATGTTGTTTTGTTTTGTTTGGAATAATCTAAACCAAATTGATCCTTTCCCTGTGTGTTGTCCTCCTGAAAACCTGCGTTAATTAAATTATATCTTATCAAATCATGTTATGTATTAATTTAATTAAATCTTACCAAAATCATGACATGCATGAAGTTAGTTATCTGACCAAAACTTCTCTTGGCATGTTTATTGACATCCTATGAATCTCCTCTAAGTTCTACCAAACTTTTCATTTTCTCGAGGAACCCAACTCATTGTGTGCACTCGTAAACAATGTTAGGTCCTTTATTGCTCAACAATCTCTAAAACTACTAAGCGGCAAAACTTGCATCTACAATCTCTCTTTGTTTGGATGATTGTTGGCAAAATAGGTAGTCATCGATAGAAAATTTAATTGTAAGTACTTGCCGCCGCCATCGGTCGCAAAGACGCTCGATGTCGAGATTCGGCGGCGCGATGGGGAGGGTTGTCGAGCCGCTAGGGTGAGGTGATGCAGTGGTCAAGGGTATATCTATAGTGTAGTAGAATAAGATCTGCTATCTAAGGGCATCTCTATCCGATTCCTTATAATCCTGTAGTGCCTATCGGTTTTACTCCGCTAAGCTGCACGTAGCCGATTCCTTACAATGTATAGCACCTTAACACTTTTCTCTAACTCCCACCCCGACGCATAAATATACTCATCCGCTCGGCCTCAAAGTAAAACTTCCCACGATCGTGCCATCCTCGTTTTGCGACTAGGCGTTGCCTCTGCCCCCCTCCTCGGCGACCACCCGTAGCATCAGTCACCACCCCTCCTCTAGCGACCTCGCCGACGACCTTGGCTGAAGGGGACGACGTCGGCATCTGCCTCTGCTCCACCATCAAGGTCTACTGCTATCCGCGCTCCGGTAAGATGCAATTGGTCTTCATCACCTCCGCAACCTCGCCGACGACCTTGTCGTGAATCCACAATCTCGCTGGCGACCTAACTGTGAATCCGTGACCTCGCCGGTGAGGCAATCTCGCCGTGTTTTCGACATTCATCTCCGTTGTGGTTTTCAACGCACAGCAATTGTTTGTTGAAATACCTAAGCCGATTGTAGGTTTTGCTCCATTATATTTAAGGGATAGATAGATCCGGTCACCTATAGTGTTTTCAAATTATACTTCACTAACTTTTTCCAGGTTTTATACCACTGCATTATTAAGGATCAACTAAAGATGCTCTAAGCTCGCGAATGTGCCATTACCAGCTTGAGTTGAACAATAAAATCGGAAAAAATCATAAAATTCTGATTTTTGGTGTTCGTTAAATATTTGAAATGCTTTTGAAATGTCATTACGAAATAACATTCGTGGAAGTCTCAACAACAAAACAAAATCGATGTCTTTTTTTGTGTGTGACTTCCATGAATACCATATCCTGATGAAATTTCACAAGCGTTTCAAACATTTGTTAATATTTGACATGAAAACGAAATCTTATTTTCTGTAAGAAAATACTTTCTTTTTTATATTTTATTGTTCACCAAGCTTATACGAGCTCGGTTTCTCACATAGACCACGTCCTAAGCTTGCGTGGTTTCTATCATGTCCTTTGCCCTTGTGTGTAGAAGGAAAACCTGGCGTCCCCATAGGTGCAAATGAAAGCGACGAAACAGAAGTCCAGCCGCGAGAGCTCTCGGTCTTGTGAAGAAGAAAGGCGATAGCCCGTCTACGTACTACCTCTGTCCCATTATATAAGACGTTTTTCTAGTTCAATTTGAATTGCAAAAACGTCTTATATTATGGGACGGAGGGAGTACGTCTCAATCCGCGCCTTCCTTCACGCGCACGGGCGCACTCACGGAATTCCACGTGCCGCCCACGTAAGACGTAACCAACTTTCGAAACCTTTGGAAAAGTCGTCGCGCGCCGCCGGGAAACCAGACGGCGGCGAGCCGGGCGGGACACGGGAGCCTACAGGTCGGCCGGGCCGATCGACGACCACAAGAAATCGTTCTTCGAGATCACGTACAAGAGGAGTGTTCTTGCTGGCATCGGGCGAGTTTGGCTGAGCGGCGGCGCTGACGTACTGCCCGCCCGGGGTACGTGGTGGTGCCACGGCGGATTAAGGTCGGCAGGCGGCCACCCATTGAGCGAGCGCATGGAAGAAGCAAAGATGTGGAGTATGTTTGGATGGATGGACCGACCGGCAGCACCGGTTTTCTTCTCCTTTTTGAGAGAGTACTTCACTCTCTTTTTTTTTTTGGCAAACTTTCCTTTTTGAGCATTTATTTTCCTTTTTTTCTCTTGAGTGCGTGGAGTGTGTGACGAGCTTTAAGGCAATTTCAACGCGGCAACGCAAACGGACGCGATTTTATCGTTTTTGTCGAACCACGTCTGTCGCCCTCACGAACAACAACGAAGAAGATACCGGTTCTGGTGGTGGTGGTGCATCGATGTCGGTGACGGCAGGGTCAGGGCGTGGCAACGGCGGCCGTAGGAGCCCGTTGCCTCATGGTCTTTGTCGAACCGCTTCTTCATCGTGCCTGGCTGGCTGCAAGGAGGCAGTGATGGCCATGTGATTGCTTGTTAGTCTTTAAAAACACGCGAGAAGAGAGGCTGTCACGTGGCTACGCGTGAACGCGAGACGGTTCCTTGACGAACATGAACGATTTGCGTCGAGTTTGCGGCTACGCAGACATCGACCAAACTTGTTAAATTAAGTTTGCATCCGCGCATTGGCCACATTTTAAGCCTCTCACGATGCAAATGGACCGGCGGGGAACATATGCACGTTGAAGTTGTCTCTCTTGCAGTGCTCGGCCGATTCAACCAGCTATCAATAGTGATGCGCATATGCTTGACATAGCACGAAGTTTATTTTTATTCGTTTATAATTTTCCCAAAAAAATTAAGTACAAACATTTCAAGACATAAACTTATTCAAAATTTCTTAAATTTTCAGAAATTAAATCAATTTTAACAAAGTGTATCTTTTTGTTAGCGTAGATTAAAAAATGTTGATAACATTGAAAAATAATATTTGTGACATTTGAAAAAATGTTTAACACATATGTTTGAAAATTCTTAATCATATATTTGTAAAATAATAATTTTCTATCAAAAAAGTTATATGTATATTAAAAAAGTACAACATGTATGAAAAAATTATACATAAAAATATATTTTTAATATTAATCATGCACTTTGAAAATGATAAACATGCATATAAAAATGTTAATGATGTATAAAAATTTAAACATTGTGAATAAAAAAAGTATATAAAAAATATATTAGTTTTCAAAAATGTTAATCATGTAATTCCTCCTTATCAAAATAAATATCTTAACTTTAGTACAACTTTGAATTTTGTACTAATGGTAGTACAAAGTTGACACACTTATTTTAGGACAGAGGGTGAACTTGGAAAATATTAAATGTATACAGTAATTACAAAGATATACAATGTTTATGAAATAATATGCACAAAATATATATATATATAATGTTAATTATGTTAATAGGAAATGTTAGATGTGTATATAATTTATTTTTTCCTGATGTATACAAAAATATACAATGTTTATCTAATAGTATACATAAAATATATATCATGTTAGTGTGCAATTATGGTTCTGATGCTTCACAATACAAAGAATAAAGCACACACAAAATGCAAAAAAAAACAATGAGACCCAAAAGGAAAAAAATGCAAAAAATAAATAAAAATGAAGTAAAGAAATAAAAATGAAAATCAAGAGGAAACAAGAAAAATAATTAGAAAACGAAAATGAAAGAAAACAAAGAAGAAGGAAAAAGTCAAAGAAACCATGAGGAAACAAAGAAAACGAAATAAAAAAACAAAATTTAACAGAAAATGGAAAAGACCAATTTTATTCTTACCAAACCAACGAACAATAGAGATGGAGCGAACGAGAAAGTCAAGGAATAAAAAAAGAAGGACCCTGATATCCACCGAACATCGCGTAGCGCTGGTAACTCCAAAAGTTTTCGCTGGCAATTTTAGTGTGCGAGGATGCTAACTTTCGCATTTAAGTTTGTTTTTGCCAAAAAAAATTCCCTTTTTCGCTGGAATTTCTCATCCCCGGTGTGCTTAAGTTGCCATTAAAAAACATTAGGGCCTGTTTGGTTTCAAATAAGTCATCAACTTATAAGTCGAAAAGTGAAAAAGGTGACTTATTTTGCCAAACAGACCCAACTTATAAGTCACCCCAACTTATAAGTCATAAGTTGCTCCACCCCAACTTAAAACTTATAAGCCCTCTACTTTTGCATGGGTCACACAACTTTTTTGATAGAAAGGTGTGAACAGGTAAATTATAAGTCATGTAACAACCAAACAGGTGTGACTTATAAGTCAGATCAGGTGACTTATTGGAACCAAACAGGCCCTTAGGACCATGGTGCCTCGACCGTGACGTGCGGCAGTTGTCTTTAGGGAAAAAGAATTGAACTGGCCCAAAAACTACGGGAGAGTAAAAACGCTAGACGCGAGAGATCCTTCCATCTTGATATAATTTTCGTGAGCTAACAACCCGATAACAACTTTAAGGGAGATACCCCTTCGGAGACTTCCATGGAGGTCACCTTTTCATCTCGAGAGTACGGCAAGTGGTGCCCTCAATCGTTTCCATGTGTCAGGTGATGATTGCATCCGTAAAATTTCATTTTTTGATTTTGGGATTTTACTAGATTTTCTTTAGTTTTTTGGAGAAAAGGTATGTTTTTGCAAATTAAATTTGTGCCTTCGCGAGAATTAAATATATATTTTTTAAAGAAAACATAGTTTATTAAAAAAATCTGTGTTTCCACAAGATGCAATGAGAAATAAATGTGTTTCCCAGAAAAGGAAAAATTGTACTCATGAGAAGCAAAATATGTGACTCCAAGAAAATAAAATATGCGCTTTCACAAGAAACAATTATATATATTCACAAGAAGTACACATGTGCTATCACAAAAGTAATATGTTCTTTTGGAAAAAGAAAAGGCACGATTTTTAAAAATGTTGTGCTTTCACGAGCTAGGAATTTATGCTTCTATGAAATGAAAATGTTTTCAAAAAAGTTAAAATCATATTAAAAAAATGTATAATTTCACAAGAAGGAAATGTTGTGCCTCTACAAAAAACTAATTTGTGCCTTCACAGGAAGCGAAATTATGCCTTCACGAGAACATATATGCTTCCACAGTTTTCATTTTTTTGTTTGTTTTGTTTTGAAGACCCTGATGCGAGATATACAGCGATAAAAATGTTTCATGATTTGCATGGGCGGTTTAAAAAACCAAAACATTTGGAATAAACGAAACTATGAAAAAAATAAAATCTTCTAAATAATGACAAATTATGCATATACAACATGCTAATTGTCATCATCAGAACGTATGAAAATGACCTTCGCGAAGGATATACCAATCAGTGATCTCGGAACGTGGTGTTTTGGCTCTCAGGAGCACATGCTTCCGGAGTAATCGTAAATAATTAAAAAATAGTTAATAAAGTTTAAAATTTTCTAAAATTTATTGATATTTTTTATTGTGTAACTAACGTGATTGAAAAATTTCATGCAAAATGGATTTGCAATGCTTCGTTAGTGAAAAACACAAATTAAGTGTATCACTTGAAACTAACATTTATGGTTCAACTTGCTTTTTTTTACTGTTAAAATATTCAAGCTTTTTACCTGAAATTTTCCATGTAGCAATTGGATGTGACAATCAGACCTGGGCATAACACGGGCCGGGCCGGGCCTCGGGTCGGGCCTGAAAAAGCCCGTGATAGAAAACCAAGGCCCGAGCCCGGCCCGGTCCGACCGTCGGGCCTGATTTCGAAGCCCGGGCCCGGCCCATCGCAGCAAAAAACTTCTTCGGGCCTCAGGGCGGGCCTTCCTTAAAGCGCAAATATTTGAAGCCCGAGCCCGGCCCGACGCAGCCTTCGGCTCAAATGTTAGGCCCGAGCCCGGCCCATGGTCATGGTCGGGCCGGGTTTTTTATGCCCAGGTTTAGTGACAATGAACATGTCCAGTTTTTTTTTAATATTTGCAAAAAGAAATTTGGCACGCAGGAGCATGTGCTCTTGAGAGCTGCAGCTGTTTGAGATTTCCGGTGATCTCGTTGTTTTTTTAGGTAAAGATACGGCTGTTACGTGCAGACGTTTGTTTGTTGGGAATCTCCAAATGATTCCTCCTCTCTTGATGGCCGCCCATGTTGCTACTATTCCGCTTCTCCTCTTCTGATATGTTCAGCACCGCTTCTCCCATCGGCCTGGCAACGAGATCCTCTGCAGTACTGCCCATCGGCCTGGGCTTCCCCATCTATCTGATGAAGATGAAGACCTGCCAACCCACAGAGATGGAACCCCACCGTACGATGTTCTTCTCAATCTACAGTCCATTTCTGAATTTCTCCAACACCACACCGATGAGTCCATGGTTAACTTCCAGACCAGAACACTGGTATTTATCCCTATAGCCAGCCAAGCTCAGGAATCTGATGAAGATGAAAACCTGCCAACCCAAAGCGATCCTTACATGAGAACCTCGCTTGTTGATGAGCACATCTTTGGCAGCGATGGTTGCTGCTCATATGGCTTCCGTGCTCTGCCCAACGAACACTTCTGATATTTGAATGACCCTAGCCCTGGCGTCATCGCTGTTGGATCCGGCCGTTGCTCTATACAAATATTATCCATAGCCTTTTGTAATGCAAGTAATGTCGAATCATAGTACTGCCAGCCCTGCTGACTTCTACCAGCATTTGGTGATTTGTGTATAAGTGTGAACCTAATGATGTAATTTGTATTGCATATTTTGGTTGCGCCCTCTTTTATTTGAATCATATGTGAAGTTGTACTCTTATGCTACTGAGCTTATTTCCAAGCCAAAACCAGTTCGTTGTGCAGATTTAAATGTTATTGCGATCATAAGGTGGGCTTCAATCGTATGCCTCTCATAACCTGCTTACCATATGCATTTCACCCTTGTTTATCCTACTGCTTTTGTTTCGAACTGCCAATGTAACCTTTAACAAAAATATATTCCTACTATGTGATTCTGTGAAATATGAAACTTCTTGCTCTTGTATTGTTCTCTAATTATCGACAGTTGTTTTGGTTTTCTTTATTACAGTTTACATGATTTGAGAGTACCTATTTATAAAAACCTTCAACAACGTTCGTTTTCCCTATTCGATAGTAATCTCTGTTCACCTGCCGTTGGATGGGCAACGCGCGGCAAGCCGCGCCTCCCTATCTAGTGAGTGAAATTCGTCACGCTATGCATCCTTTGTACTGCATCATGAGCATTCACAATAGAAAATATATGTGTCTATCAACATAGCACACAAATGCTTCCTTTCTACTCCTCTTCGTCCTTGCGACTGATCCGCTCCAAAAAATGCTAGATGTCACCATTGCGAAGGGACTTTTGCACAAGATTAGAGGGTGTGGGGCCTCCATGCGGACATCCCTGTACGCAGATGATGCGGCCGTGTTTGTCAAGCCTATCAAGCATGATATTGACAACCTCTCTGCTATTCTTAGTGGCTTCGGAGCGGCCACGACCCGTGGCGGAGCCAGGATTGGGGCAAACCCCGGGCCCAAAAAACCAGTGCGAGGAAAATCTTAGCCTTCATAAGGCAATAACTACCTCAAAAAATACCATATACACAAATATATAAACTATGGTTCAATTGCACAATAAAATATACATGCTTCTCTCTCAGTAACAAAACCTACTGATGTAAAATGCTAGTACTAGATTCATTTTACCTTCATCTGTACGGGGTCCATAATGGCTAAGAGGCGCTTTATGAATGCATTCATAGCACGGTATCCTCACCCGCTCACCAGTTCCTACAAAATCAAATCACCATCAGCTAAACCTTCCATCGAATTAACTACAATCAAAAGCCAGCAAAATACTACACATAGTCTCTGCTTCGTAAGCAGTGTCAATATACCTTCAGATATTGATGTTCTAGAGTTTTCAAATATTTCAAAAGTGCATTGCTTCCTTGAGATGATTTTCTGGCGACTTGACTGTGTCATTTCTCATGAAATTTACGATGTATTTATGAGAACTGAAACAACAAATTCACAGAAATCTTCCAGAATGGTCAAACACCACAAGTATATTGCTAGGGCGATTCTAAAGTTTAGCAGTAAAAAAAAGTATAAACACGCCAGTCAATCAACCATATCCAATGTTTTAAAAGCGGTAAAGCGAAGCGAAGCGTGGGGGGGGCTCACTGCTTAAGCGGTAAAGCGCAAAGCGAGGCGACGCCTTAGAGGCTTAGAGGAGCAAGGAAGCTGATGGAGAGGAGCAGAGGAAGTTGCTGGAGAGAAGTGGGAAAAGTTGTGACTGCTGAAGATGAGGGATGAGCTGCCGGAGAGGAGGGGGGAAGCTGCTGGAGAAGGAGGAAGAGGAGGGGGAAAGCTGGCGGAGAGGAGGAGCCGGAGAGGAGGAAGAGGAGGGGTAAACCTGCCTAAGGCGTCTGCTTTAGCTTAAGGCGAACAGGAGGACGCCTAAGTGGACGCTCTGGACGCTTTATCATCTAAAGCGGATGCTTTAGACCCATGTGTAAGGCGAGTTGGACGCTTCATCATTTAGGAGCGCTCTGACGCTTAAGCGACGCTTTAGGGACGCTTTTGCATTGTCAAACAACAATAACCAAACTAGTACTACAAAACAATAAAATTGTGTTTCCCCACATATGTGATGAGAATCGACAACAGCCAGCAGGTAGTAGCACGCTGGCCGGGACACATTGGAGGTTTAGGTCTCGCAGTAGTAAGCAGGGCGGAGGGGACAGAAAAGGCCGGGAGAGGCGAACCGTGGCGGACGACGAACTGCAACGAGAAGGAGAGAGAGGCGGCGGCGCGACGTTTCAAGAGCGTGCGTTCGATCCTCCGGAACATATGTGTGGAGTCACCCAAGCTTTCTTTAGGCCCTTGTGCTTGGGTTGTACTTCAAATATTCCAAAAGTGCATTGCTTCCTTGAGATTATTTTCTGGCGACTTGACTGTCTCATTTCTCATGAAATTTACGATGTATTTATGAGAACTGAAACAACAAAATCACAGAAATCTTCCAGAATGGTCAAAGACCACAAGTATATTGCTAGGGTGATTCTAAAGTTTAGCAGTAAAAAAAGTATAAACACACCGGTCAATCAACCATATCCAATGTTTTTAAAGAGGGAAAGCGAAGCGAAGCTTGGGGGGGGGGCGCCTCACTGCTTAAGCGGTAAAGCGTAAAGCGAGGCGACGACTTAGAGGCTTAGAGGAGGAAGGAAGATGATGGAGAGGAGCAGAGGAAGCTACTGGAGAGAAGTGGGAAAAGTTGTGCCTGCTGAAGATGAGGGATGAGTTGCCGGAGAGGAGGGAGGAAGCTGCTAGAGAAGGAGGAAGAGGAGGGGGAAAGCTGGCGGAGAGGAGGAAGAGGAGGGGGAAACCTGCTTAAGGCGTCTGCTTTATCCTAAGGCGAACAGGAGGACGCCTAAGTGGACGCTCTGGACGCTTTATCATCTAAGAGGACGCTTTAGACCCCTGTCTAAGGCGAGTTGGACGCTTCATCATTTAGGAGCGCTCTGACGCTTAAGCGTCGCTATAGCGACACTTTAGGGACGCTTTTGCATTGTCAAACATCAATAACCAAACTAGTACTACAAAACAATAAAATTGTGTTTCCCCACATATGTGATGAGAATCGACAGCAACCAGAAGGTAGTAGCACGCTGGCCGGGACGCATTGGAGGTTTAGGTCCCGCAGTAGTAAGCAGGACGGAGGGGACAGAAAAGGCCGGGAGAGGTGAACCGTGGCGGCCGCCGAACTGCAAGGAGAAGGAGAGAGAGGCGGCGACGCGGCGTTTCAAGAGCGTGCGTTTGATCCTCGGGAACTTATGTGTGGAGTCAGTCAGGCTTTCTTTAGGCCCTTGTGCTTGGGTTGTACTGTCTATACCCTAGGCCCAAAAAATCCATGTAGGTAATAGTGAAGAAAAAATTTCCACGCCCCAGACCTGGGGTGTGGCTTCGCCCCTTTATAATAGGACACAAATGCATCCTTTGTACTGCATCATAAGCTTTCTTGACTGATGAACTGCATGACCTACTGCGCTAGTACTATTTAGTACTCCATGCGTTTATACTTTTATTAAGCAGGGGATGGTGGTGACATACTGCCTACTTGCTCTTCTTCTCCTTCGCACGACCGTGGGGAACATAGAGGTTATGATATTCAATGTCTCCGATGGAATATCATTCACGACCAACTTCGATAAGATTCACGGGGACATAGTAAATTTCCCAGGTGTGGTCTTGTGCTCGGTAAGGTTGGTCTTCCAGAGACACTTGCGGATCCTCTTACTGTCCCTGAGACCTTCATCAAGATCGAGTTACACCATGGGTCTAGCCCCACATCAAAGGGTGCGCTCTATCTGAGAGGGGATTCCTTATACATCCTCGCGGTCGCTACCGAGTCGGGTGTAGTCCATTAGTTTCGCAGGTTTGCGGCGTTGTTTTAAGAATTTGAGAACACCAAAGCGCTGCCATTTAATGAGATGTATGCAGACCTTACAAATTCAGCACCATTTGAAGCAATTTATCTAAAGCTCACAAAAGTGGACTTGGGCAGGTCGGCAGCACGGTCCGCTATAGATAAGGGTGAAACATGATCGGATACGGACGGATAATGTTTTTACCGTATCCTATTCCATAATTTTTTCGAAATCGGAAACGGATCGGATGCGGTACAGATCTGGAAACGAATACGGAATATGCCTGAATATATCGGATACGAACACGGCACGGTAACGGGCCGGTCGCGGACCGGAAGCGGACAAAATGTTACCGGATAATACATGGAGGAATACACACATATAAAAACAATTACGAGTTATCAGCAGAGGAATTACTTGGGCACATAAAGTTATCAACAGGGGAGTTACTTCAACATGTCCGAGATAGAAGTACAATAACAACAAAAGGGCATGGCTTCTCTGTTAAGAACAACTAAACAAGTAAGAATACTGGACAGTCATGTCTAATATACAAGTAAACTAGTAATAATACTGGACAAGTTATCACCATGTTTCCATCACCTATTCATCTCAAAAGACTGTAGTAACAAACAACACTACTACCAACGGCTCAGCAGTCAGCACTAACGCCTAGCCAACACCATTGAGGTCCACCATCTTCAATCCTCCTCATCACTGGACATTTGTTTCTCCTGACAATTTTGAAAAATTAAAATACAATAACATAAAAGTAACATGTTGAAAGAAGAGTATAATAGACATGTGCTACAGCCTACAGCCAGGTATACAATCCCAAAAAACAGTGATAAACATAGCAATAAGTTTTAGGAATACACATGCAATGCAAAACGAAGCTCAAATTGGTGACAATAGTTAATTGTAGAAAACACAACAGAATACTTTTACACTTAAGAACAACCTCCAGATCGTCCATGATTCCATATCATTAAGGATAGTTTTACACCATACCTGCTCCTCAAGGTCCTCCATCGTCATGCTAGCAGCAATCATCTCCGCAACCTCCAGATCCTTGAGAATTGATGCAACCTTCTTTTTTGAATCTGTTTCATATAAGAGCGATATAAGTAAATAACTTAGAAAGCTTTGTACAACTATAATACATACCAAGAAACGAGTGAGAAACTACCTTTTCGAGATGCAACAACCCAATATTTGGTACAAATGAATCCTTCCACCATCTCGGGGTCGAGACGACTACGGAATGAATCAACAACACGACCACCAGACCTAAAAGCGGACTCTGAAGCAACAATTGATGCTTGCATGGCCAAGACGTCTCGAGCAAGTAGAGAGAGAACAGAATATGAACTCCCATTAATCTTCCACCATGATAAGATGTCAAATGTATCCGGGGTAGAAAGAGTCTTAGTAAGATTTAGTGGTGGCTCCGACATGTATTTTTCTAAGTCAGTTGCATCGCCCGCATCAGCCCCCTCATTTGATTCATACATGAACCTATGAAACTCAGATTCTTCTTCAATCATGCCCTCTTCACTTGCTTCGACATTGCCACTAGAGTTGGGCTCATCAGATTTCCATGAGGCAACAGCATATGATTCATATATTTTCTTGACAACAACAACAAAATCTTCTACTTTAGGACGAAATACTATTGGACCGTAAACCTTACGCATTAGATACTCTACTCCCTTTTTCCTATATCTAGGGTCAAGAAAGTAAGCCACAGCTAGAGCAACATTTGATTTTCTCCAATACTTCTCGAATTTTGTGTTCATAGAATCTGCCATGTTTCTAATAATCTCATCTTCACTACTACACCACTCCCTAATTAAAGCCTTAGGCTCTGCAAAGTTTTGAGAAAATAAGTTGGTTGTTGGATAGGAAGTACCTGACAACAACACAGTAATATCATCAAACCTCTTCAAGCATCTACAAAGTGTTTCTGCCATACTTCTGATGTTGACTTCTTAGAACTCTTCGCTGCTAGCAAATCATCATCATCGTCAACATGTATGGCATCAACTTGAGTACCACAGCCTGTTGTTGGAGCTGGCGATGATTCAGTTGAAGCCATGGGTGAAGTAAGACTAACACTTGCTGCTGGTGTTGCCCTGTCACTTCCCATTGAATGGACGCCTCTCCTGATGAACAATAAACAGAAAATATATCAACATTCAGCAATCCACCACAAAACTCTAGTAATAATGTGCAACGAATATTCATTGTAACTCTCACAAACAAGTTTAAAGGTCAGTTTAAGTATACATACATTGTGCAGCCTGAAGCTTATGTACGTACTGGACATTACTAGTTTACTTCATATTCTTTTCCTTGACGTACGTACAAGTTATTAGCCTGAAGCATGTCTAATATAGAAGTAATGTTTAAGCATACATACTGGAGAAGTATACATTCATTTTCATATTGTTTTCCTTGACGTCCATTATCAGTTAAAGGTTAGTTTAAGCATCACATTCTCTGAATTTTTCTGAAGCTTCTGTTTCAAGTATGGAACAAATCAAATCTAATTTCCTAACTATACGTTCTACTTACAGAGATCATTTCTTATTTCTCAGTTCTCACATTACTTCGTTGAGTTCGAAGTTAGGAACATAGTTACAGACTTGCAGTGCAGAGTTAAAGTACAGAACTAAGCTTACTTGTTGACTTGTTGCTGCCGGCAATGGCTGGTCATGGAGATGTGCAGATCCGCAGATAGCAACCAACCAGCTAAATCAGGAGAGGAGGTAGTTGGCCGGCTGGTGACGGAGACGGAGACGGCGGGTGACGACAATGGCGGCCGACAGCCGGCAAAGTGAGGACTGAGGAGGAGAACGAGGAGTCGGGGAGCGAAGGATCCGATGGGCACCGGCTGAGCAACGGCCAACGGAGCGGCTGCAGCAGCACGAGGTGAGGGTCGCCGCCGAGAGCAGCGATGGTAGAGGTGGAGGCGTGGACTGGCTCTTTTTCTCTCTGCCTATGGTCTCTCGTGTCTAGTCTAGAGTTAAGGGTTAAGGGTGGGATATGGGGCGTTGCCGTGTTGGGCCATCAGCTGGGCGCCTGGGCCGGTGGGCTGAGATCAAATCCGGATAATTCCGAATTGGAGCGATCGGATAATCCGATGCTAATAACGGATAAATCCAAATCCGGCGGATAATTGGTATACTGTATCCTATTCCGAATCCGTTTTAATTATCCGTTACCCATTTCCGTATCCGGTCGAATGTACACTTCTCTTCAGCTTTTCCGAGTTTTCCGGATTCGGATTCTGATTTTTCCGGAAATTATCCAATCCTGTTTCACCCTTAGCTATAGATATCATCTCTACCCTTAGTGATCACACCCGGTCCAATGAAATTTTGGTCCAGGGGCGAAAAAATAAATACAGTATAATTTTTACTAAATTTGTATACTTAACTAACTCTTATTTTTAGCGTGTTATAGTCTTACATATATATTTTTTGTTGACATAATTTAACCACATGATAACGTTAATAAATATTGGTTGATGTGTTTTGTGTTTGTACTGAATATCATAAAAAGATAATAAAATATATTTTCTAACAAAATTTTGAGGTAGAACTATTTTTCTACGGTACATAATTCATCTTATTTATGGTAAATATTTGCAAACAGTATAATTCAATAAATATCACAATAGTGGTTTGTAATATATGATTAAGTAAGCATATGTATAGAAAGTTGTAGAATACAAACCGAGTAATTGATATCATTCTTAAATCCTTTTTGTGATTTAAATTTTTCTAGCAAGAGACAAAATTTTATAAAAATATGCATACTTTGTATTGAAACAACAATGCTTAGTGTAATCACGCATTCTAATCTATTTCCATATGTAAATTTTATTGTTTGATATGCACTTTTGAAAATGTGCTCGTTATCATCGTTGTTTATAGAATTCCCATGTGAATTTATGAAATAGAAATTTATTATATATAATTAAATACGAAAACAATTTGCTACCCATGGTGGTAGCATCTTTTTCTTTTTCTTTTTCATGAACTATGCTTTTCTCTTTTTTTAGAAAAACATAAATTTGCATCGCACTGAGGCACATTTTTAGTTCTTGTGAAATCATTTTTTGATAAACTATATTTTTTCATTTTCAAAAAGCACAAAACTATTTTTCGATGAGGCACATATTTGTTTCTTGTGGAGGTAAAGACTTGTTTTCCATGAACAATGCTTTCTCATTATCGTTGAGGCACAAAGTATAACTTTTTGACAAACAATGTATTTCCTATTTTTAAAAGCATAGCTTTACTTTTTAATCGAAGCATAGATTTATTTTTAAAAGTGTAATTCTTTTTCAAAACCTACTACCTCTGTATCAAAATATAAAACGTTTTCGTAGGCTGGTTTAGCCTGAAAAAATGTTTCATACTCCGAGGGAATAGGAAAAAAGCTAACAAAAACCAAAAATTAAAAACGGAAAAACATTAGAAAAAACAAAACCCTAGCGGAAGGACGCACGATTTAACAGACTCCCAAAGACTAAAATGTGAGGTGGACGCATCATTTGACAGACTCCCAAAGGCTTAAAAATGACATCTGTGAAAGCCCGCAATGCTACCAAGATAATGAAGAACGACCAATTATTTTCTTTGACATGAAACGAGTGACAATTTGAAACGCAGGAGACGTAGCTCAAGACTTCCCGTCGGAGACCATTTCTTTAATTTTCAAGGTATTAATGAAACAAAGACAGGAGCTACATTTTACACAGGTTCCAGTTGCAGCAAACGGATGTACAATTCTACAGAATCCGTGTTCACTAACGAGAGATACCAGACTACATACACGTACAGGGTCAACAGCACATCACTGCGGAGCCTCTCTCCCTGAGCTAAAAAAAAGGCTCCGGACAGCTTATTATTTCTCGTGTAACAAGTACAACACAGGATCCAAGGAGGTGCTCAGATTTGCTGCGAGTGGAACGCCCAGCTGGAAGCTCAAGCCTGCATTGCAGAGGTAACAAGAAAGAACCGTCAAATACAGAGAAGAGTATGAAATGAGGTAGAAGCATACTATCAAGTTTGGATACTGGAGGACGGGACTGCGGTGAAGTTTGGTGCATAACAAGAAATATCATAAAGGTTATACGGTCGAGCACAAACGATACATCACCAGATGATGAAATTGACTGAATAAAGCTGTTATGGCTAGTGATGATATCCTGGTTTTGCATCCAAGGTGAATGCATCGATCACTTAGTAAACAGAAGAGTCGTCAGTATATCCAAAACAAATGACCACTTATTTCAGGAATAGGTACGTATAAATCAAAGCAAACAGTCATTTGCAAAGAATCAGGGATATTATCCTAAAAAGCGTACAATTGAACAATACAGTGTATGCCATATTCTGTCTCCAGATCAGACAGTTTAAGAGAATGTTCAGTCATGACATCACTTCTAATAACATGAAAATGTTCTCAAGTTATTGGGATGTGGGTCCTGACAAAAGTTGTAGGCTTATTTAGCCACTACACAGGACAAGAAGTATTCTAGAAGATCCGGCTCGTGTAGGTGGCTTCTGATATGATGATGCTCCCAGTCCTAGCCTCCCAGGAAGATTCATGACCCAAATGGTGTACCATGGATAAGTACATGGTCTGCTTTTAGAGTCATACTTGTCAAGAATTATAGACGATGTACATAAAGGATAAAGAATAACATGGCGTAGGAGATCTAAGATGGAAATCAGTTTAATCAGTCAACAGATGATGTGATTCTTAGTATTGGTGTACCATGGGAAGACCTCTAGAAGGTCCATTGGACTTCACTACAGTGTTTCCAATCATGGCACCATCTCCAGCCTTCATCTGCCATCTGATCTCTTATCCTCTCCAGTTCGTCAAGCCAAAATTAGATATACACCACCAAAAGTTCTCTCTATATTTTGTACATACCGTCCTAACTCCTAAGAGCATCTCTAGCAGATCCACTATAACCTCACTGGCCTGTAAAATTCCGGCTGTTTTTCAATTTTCCGCATTTTTTCGGCCCGAACAGGTCCAATGACCTGTACATTTTTTACAGGTGGCCCGCAAAACCACCCCCTCGGCCGCTATATGAACAGTACCGGGGTGCTGATAGGTTTTACTTCCCCTATCCCCTCCAAATCCCCCCCCCCCCCCCCCCCGCGGGACCTCTCCGGCAAGCAATTACCCGCGACTCCTGTCCGATCTATGGCCGGTGGATCAACCAGCAGCCGTGGTGGTAGCCGTGCCGGCCGCGGATGGAGCGACGAGGAGCGCCGCCTCCGCCACTTGCCTGTGCAAAATACCAGCCCAAGCTTCAAGGGCGTGGTTGGGCCAGCATGTGTGTGCCGCTCGAACAATGCAGAGGCGGGGAGCTCCGGAGTGGTTGTGGGGCTCAGGAACGACGAGGATCCGTGATAGGATGACATCGAGCAATGGAGGTCAAGGCAGGCGCGCGGCCGCGACCAGCTCTCCCAGAGCGGCGGTCGGGGCTCTTGGATAGGCTTCGGTGTGCTCGGCGAGCACATCTTGCCGCACGTTGAAGCCGTCAAGAACGAGCTCCAGCTCGTGGTGGCAATGCACAAATCCGCCGTCAAGTTTTACCTCAGCTATGACGAGTGATCTAGCTTATATTTTAGTATGTAATAATTTGTACCTCGTCTCCGTTTGGGATGATCTCGAACGGTTTCTCGCGAGAACTAATTTTCGAATTTTGCGGTACCGCTTAAGGGATCTGTTCTGTGCGAAGACTTTGCAACCCATAAACAGCTTGTATGGCGGAATTATGCAGGATCTGCTAGAGTTGCTCTAGAAGGCATTGGTTCACTTAAATACCATCAAAAGTTTACAACTCTCTTCAATTTACCAATTTGTTGCCATCTTTTAGACTGTTACCTATGCTGACGGTCACCAGCAGTGGATGTTGTTGACTCTTGCCTAATAGGGTCTCCAGCAAACAATGTTGATTTGGTCCACGATGAAACACGCTAGATTAGAGACTCACAAGGCACGTTTTACGGCTGCGGTGCTATCTCAGGTCAATGGTGGTGGTTGCAAGGGTATATATGGTAGAGAGCAGAAACGGGGTCAGGACGAAGAAAAGAATCGGAGAGAGAAGGGAAATAAAATACAGCTGATCAATTTTCTTCTGTTATCATTTTTCAAGACAGAAATCAGATAGTCCAATCTTTGAAAAAAAAAACAGGTAGTCCATCAACGGACTATTACAGAATGGCACGTTTAAGAGGATTGCAAACTGTTGATGCTGTTGAAGTAATTGAATATCTTTTGGTGGCACATATCAAACCAGGGCGCTTCTGGTGGTGCATAATAAGGTTTCTCTTTTTCTAAATGGGATTAAGTAAAGGAAGAGATTCCCCCTTCCCTCTCTTACCAAACTCAACAGATGAACCCTTTCAAAGTTGCTTCTGCCAAGGGCAACTATAGTCCTCAACACCAAAATAATAAAATGTTTGCTCTCCTTTAATTTTGACAATAGTCCTCAACATCAAGACATGACTCCGGGTTAGGAACTTATGATACAGGTCGGAGTGTTACGTTGTGGCACGAAGTGATGTGAGTTAAGTTGACATGCTGCTAGATTAGTTGTTGGGTGTGTGGTGGCAGTAGGTGAAGTGTGATGTGGAAAGAACATAAACTTTTCATAGACCCTAATAATCCTTCATATATCTTAATCACTTGGTGACCAATGATTAGAGGAGGTTGACGCCAGCTTCACTCAATCAAAAACATAAGAAAAAGACATGCCCCACAGCAGCAAATTTAATGTGTCACCACGAGTCTACGACTACAGCTCGCACCCCAATTACGACCGTCCTAAAAAGTTCAGAACAAAACTAAGCACTGCCAAGAATGAAACATATATATTCTACCCCCTAATCTGTGCCAGGGTAAATTTGCTATTCAGAATTCGAACTTCGAAGTGCAAATATCAAGCACCACACCACAAGTATGCTGATCCGATATTAAAATCTTGACCCTTATGTAATTATCAGCCTAATTCAAACAGCAGAACGCTAAAAGTGACCCAGCTCCAATCTCATACCTCTGCAACGGGGAGCAGACCAAGCTCCCGGATGACCCCGGCGACGCCGCGGAGCTGCGCGCCGGCGCTGGCGCCGCAGACAGGCACCTCGTCGAAGAGCGACGCGGAGAGCTCCTCGGAGACGAACCCTACCTGGAACTCCAGGGTGCCCTCCTTGGGGTGCGCCACGATGCCGGAGACGGAGACCCAGAGGAAGAGCTTCTTGGCCTGGATGCCGGCGAGGCCGGTGATCCTCCCTTCGGAGAGGCAGCCGCGGAGGGTCTTCTCGTAGTAGACGAGGTGGTCGCCGAAGCGGACGTAGCAGGTGCCCGCGAGGTGGATCTCGAAGTTGCCGGTGGCCTCGTCGAAGGTGTAGGAGGTGACGGAGTCCGGGATGAGGCCCTTGGGGAGGCCGTACTTGGGGAGGAGGTCGTTCGCTGCGCCGTTTAGCGGGGCCGCGGAGGCGAGCGGCGCCGCGGCGACGGCGACGGCCACGGCGACGAGGAGGAGGAGGGCTAGGGGAGACATGGGGGTTTGGGAATTTCTCTCTGCTTTGCGTGTGGATTTCGGTGACAGCAGTACTCTGGTCTAGGACGTTATCTAGGGTCAGCTACCAGCTACTAGCAGCCTAGCGCCCGAGTATTTTGCTGTTTTTTCTAAGTATGCTTGTATTCATATTCATATTCATATTTACATTATAAAATCCTCAACCTATACAAGCGTGTAACACACACGTTCATACAGCATAACAAAAGCATCCTAAATCTATTAAAAAAATACGAAGATCTTCGAAGCTTTGTGTCATAATCTCTAAAACTTTGTGAAAGATTTTTGTAACAAAGGAATCTGTAAACATACCATCTCCAACTACGATATCATAACCATAGGAGAAAGAGGGGCACCAGGGGGTGGCCCCTCCAGCCAAGGGGTGTGCCCTTAGGGCATGGCCAACGCTCCACTCTGGACAGCTGCTCCAGCGCTCCACGTCGGATTTAGTGGTCCAGACCAAGTAAAGGTGTTGCTTGCAGCGTGAAACTAGTGCTTGCAGAGGAGGCCGCCTCCTCCCTGACAAAAGGTCGCTTTATCTCCCTCTGAACCAATGCCATGCGACCTTGCTGCTTCAACTGTCTGCGGTTATGGAAAAAATTGAAAGAGAAAGTGAAAAGTAGAGAGATTAGGGAGGCTGCAGCGTTGGACGATTCTCAATTCATATTGTGGTTCCATCCCAGAATATCTACGTGTAGGCGTGGGGCAGCAGTATGATGCTGCCTCCATAGTACATGCCCTGTCGCCTGGCCAGGGGATGGGCCCCCTCTGGTCCCTCTACAATGATTCTAGTGTCTTTTATAACTTTAGAATTTTAGGATTGACAACGTAGGGGGCAAAAGGTGTGCCAACGCCTTGACATTGGAGATTAAGAGGTATGTGGCATCCACTTCTGTCGGCTTAACGAGCGGCCTCCACAGCTGCAAGAGAATGCTCAATTTAAAGAGCACACCAGCCGACTTTGTAGGGAAAACATGTTCAATCGTGAACTTTTGCACACAATCCAAAGAGTCCAACACATCGCAGTAAAACCAGGGGCGGAGACAAGGGGGGGGGGAGGCAGCAGGGGCTAGACCCCTGCCAATCGCTCGCCCCAAGCAAGAAATTTTAGCATGTAGTATATGGTACAATTACTGTATATACACTAATTAGCCGGAGCTAATTACTCATTACCCCATATATAAACTACTAGTTAAACTAAGGTACTTAAGCCCAATAGCCCATGTAGATATACGATTGTGGCTGCCTTTTTATTTGCTTCAGCTTCGTCTTATCCAATCTATCCATCCACTACATCAAAACTTGCCAGTTCTACACCAGGGTTTAGCCCCTGCCCTTTGTGTTAGGGAACGGGGCAGAAAACAATAATTTTTCCAACTACGATTCCCAAACCCAAGATCTATGCTATGCTGATGTATGTAACGGAAGGAATCAGTGTTCATACCTTTGAAGACCGAAAGAGGGAAACGTTCCTCGAACGTGGTTGGCGTAGACTCTGATCCTACGACCTCACTGTCGTGTTGAAGAACCTCCGGCGATGAAGTAGCACCACACGTGTAGTGCCTCGCGGGATTACACCCGTACGGTGCAACCGATGTCCCTCCGGGCTCCGAACCAGAAGAGCAGCGGAAAGAAGACTGATCCGGATCCCGAATCCGGCAGCGCGACGACGTTCGGATGATGGTGAAACCCCCAACCATGTGCGAACTCCAAACAAGGGGTGACGGGGATCAGCCCCGGCAAATCCCATGGTCAGGGACCCTGGGTTAGTCATGAGAGGCACAGGTTGGACGATAGCTCGTCGGCAAACAAGGAGGTTCGCTCCTGCTCGATATTATTGATTGGGGAGATGCAATTATAGTGGAGGCCAAGGCTGGAGCGCTCAAGGCTAGGGTTACAAGTAAGATTCGATGTCTTTGGCGTCACCCCTCCTAGCTCTTATATACCAGGCTAGGTCTCGGGGAGTCCCTGTACGTGTACAAGTATGCTTTCCTAACCCTAGCTTGCTCTGCACGGCAGGTCTTCGCACCTTTCCTTGCGAGTTGCAGACTCCTACGTCGGTACCAACTAGTGGGCTGAGGCCGTATCTTCATGGGCCTTCTGCCTTCATGGACACCAGGTAGGCTCATCCGTAGGAATCGTGGGGTCACCCCCTCGTCAGTAGCCCCCGAGTACCTGGGGGACTCGAAGAGTCGCGCAGGGACTCGAGTACATTCATTTGTCGTTTATTGATATGCACGGTTCATCCGTGGGTCGCTGGCAGTCTGGTGGCCATGACAAAACCTGTTTCGAGGGATGCTAAGCTGAAAGGGCCCAAGGAGTCGACGGGTCGAGCCTTGGTGAATTGCACTAGGGCAAATACCACAGTAGCCCAATCAAACCCACGTCCCTCGACGTGAGCTTGGAACACTGGTGTCGAGCAAAAGTCCGGTCGCTTCAGGTCTTACGGTGTTCATTTGCCGCCAGTAATGTGTGTAGCCTAAGGCGCGTCCGCCTGGCTTATCTATCATGCTCTGCGCATGGAAAAGGTTGGGAGTGAAATCGCTCTTCGACAAGTCCCAGCCCGGCCGTACTTCGCAGCGGGGTCTTACCTACACGCTAATCTTGCGTAGCTTCTGGGCACAGTGTATCGTGTTCCAAGAATGTGTGTTTTTGAGGCGCGGAGCCTTTTAGCATTGCACCCGCTTGGAACAGAACATCAAGCGAGTTGTTCACTCATTCACCCGAGGAGTTTTGTTTCGAGTGCTCAGTCGGGGAGTTTTCGCGAGTAATCACTCGAATGCCTTTTTCGGCTCCTGAGGTGAGGGAGCACCTGGGACTCGTAGCGCCGTATGGTCCTGGCGAGTGTTTTGTTTGTCTTTGCGTCGGGCTGAGGGAGCACCCGAGACTCTCATTGGTGCGAGTGTTCACTCGAGCACATGGTTGGCCTTTAGGTGAGGGAGCACCAGGGACTCTTATGATGTACGCTCCCGATGGGAGTGAGATGTTTTTCTTCCTTAGGGAAAAGATCTAAACAGATGGAATCTCTGGGCCTTGATGGCGTACTAAGTGCACCTTGCTATTTGGTTTTCTTCGCCATTTGTCAGGGATAGTGATGCCCCTGTTTTGATGGCTGTCAGTGATGCGCTGCCAGTGAACCATCACATCTCATGGACCAGTCATAATTACGGCCGTTTGTGGCGTGCGGCGGGAGCCGGTTGGGTTTCCCATGCGTGCGTTGGAAACGCGCGCGAATTGACGCGCCCTGCGTACAGTGCTTCCCGTGGGAAAGCATCTTCGTCTTGGAGTTCGAGACGGCTGGGTCGTTTGGTCTTTGAATTAATTGCTGCTGTCGTCTTGGCTTCTCTGTGCTTCGAGGATTTTTGTTCTATAAATAGTCCTTTCTCTTGTGCGCTTCCATCCAACTCGCTGCTTCACCTCTTTCTTCATCTCTCCTTCCGCTTATGGTTCCTGGGCGAGGCGTTGGCCGTGGCCGCGGTCGTCGTGGCCGTGGTGGCCGCACACCACGCTCATGTCGTGGAGGTCGTCATGGTGCGGTGCCAGTGCCTTCCTCCTCTCCCTTGGAGGAGGGGTTCTGGCGCTATGATTTTATTTTGCGCGTTCGTGGCCAAAGTGCCAATCGCATCCTTCTTCCTTCTACTTTTTCTACCATTGTCTCCGAACGTGGCTTGGATGGCCTGCTTCTGCACTTTCAGGAGAGTTGTCGATCTCCTTCTTATGTTGAGTTGGAGGTTGATAGCTCTTGCTTGATTTTTCTTGGCTCTGGTTGGGGTTTGTTTGCTCGGCGTTTGAATTTGCGAGATGGTGATATGCTCAGTTGTCGCTTTGACGGTGAGAGCACTATCATTGTCCGCGCGTTCGATCCGAGTGGCAATAGCATGGATCCGCATGGGCAGGAGTCGAGCAGCGACAGCTCCATGAAGTCGAGGAGTCCTTCACCTGCGTCTTCGATTGCTTCTTCCTCCAGGGACTCTTCTGGTGGTGGTGAGACGTCTTCAACTGCTTCCTCTTCTGCCTCTGAAGACCTCGACGTCAAGCCACTGGTTAAACGAGCGCGGCAGGCGACCTTGTAGAACTGGAGGCGACAGCGTCATCTTCGCCGGCAGTTGGGGCGGAGCTAGAGAAGAAGCTAGAGGAGCAGGAGAAGAAGCTGGTGGAGCATCTTCCCCAGTGGCTCCCCCAAATAAGTCAAGCTTCACCTTTTGTTATGTCATTGACATCATGAACCCGCTGCTTCCATCCCTACTTTGTCTATGATGATGCTCTTGTACTAGGGTTGATTACCCCTCATGGGCACACATGTAGAAGTCATAGTTCCTTGGGTGATTTCCTCTTGTAACAGGAGCTGCCTTCTATCCAAATGTAGTTGAGTCCTTTTTGTATCTATGATGTAAACCATGCTTTATCCTTTGTGTATATTTGAGCTTTTATGCCACCGAGAACTGTGTCTTCACCATCAGGAGTTGTCGTTGAATCCTTTTTGGAACTGAGAGTTACGTTCGAGTCTTTCGCGGCTGGGAGCTGCCTTCGGGTCCATCTTGTACTTGGTGCTATAGGTTTTTATCGGGTGCGCGACAGCGCTCCCGATGGGAGTAGCCCCCGAGGCTACGCTTGAGCCGAAGGGTCAGGCGTAGGCTAGAGTTTTGTTTCCTTTGTTGTTGTTTTTTTATCGGGTGCGCGACAACGCTCCTGATGGGAGTAGCCCCCGAGTCTTTAGGTGATTGTTGGCGATCGGGTGAAGACTAAAAGAACTTGTGCTTCCTCCAAAGTCTTTTCAAAAGTGTTTGGATGCCATTGGAGTGTTGATAGTTGTCTCTCGAGTGTGGTTTGTACTCGAGGCCTTGAGTGCTTCATGAAGAATATCGCGTAGGCGGTAGTGTTTCTTGGGGGGATTTTTGCTCTTAAGCCCCCGAGTGCTTCGATTAAGATCGCGCAGGCGATAAAGGTTCTCAGGGGGGGAGTTTCCTCTTCAGCCCCCGAGTTTTTGATTAAGATCGCGAGTGCGATAGCAGTTGCTCGGGGGGGGGGGGGAGTTTCCTCTTCAGCCCCCGAGTTTTTTGATTAAGATCGCGAGTGCGATAGCAGTTGCTCGGGGGGGGGAGTTTCCTCTTCAGCCCCCGAGTGCTTTGATTAAGATCGCGAGCGCGATAGCAGTTGCTCGGGGGGGCAGGGGGGTTTCCTTTTCAGCCCCCGAGTGCTTTGATTAAGATCGCGAGTGCGATAGCAGTTGCTCGGGGGGGGTTCCTTTTCAGCCCCCGAGTGCTTTGATTAAGATCACGAGTGCGATAACAGTTGCTCGGGGGCGGGAGTTTTCTCTTCAGCCCCCTAGTGCTTTGATTAAGATCGCGAGTGCGATAGCAGTTGCTCAGGGGGGGGGTTCCTCTTCAGCCCCCGAGTGCTTTGAGGCGATAGTATTTGGGCAACACTTATTTTATTGTTGTCGAGCGATTTACATGAGTTGCCATTCATGTCCGACCGATAGGGGCTATGGATAGAATAGTCGCAAGTTTGCTACGTTCCATGGGTTGCCCACGTCCTCGTCTGTCTTTGGGTTCTTCAGTCTGTAGGCGCCGCCTCCGATGAATTCTGAGATTATGAATGGTCCTTCCCATTGAGGGGCAAGTTTTTGGACCTTCTATTGTATTAGTCGTAGGACTAGGTCACCTTTGTTGAATGTTCTGGTGCGCAGTCGACTGTTTTGGTAGGTACGCAATTTGTCTTGGTACCCTTCTGATTTTTCCAGGGATGTGTCTCTTGCTTCGTCAGCCGTATCTTTGTCGTCTTGTAATGCTTCTTGTGCTTCTTCTTCCTCGTATCCGGTGACCCGGGGTGCTCCGAACTTGAGGTCATGCGGTAGGACTGCCTCTGCCCAGTACACCATGAAGAAGGGTGTGTATTGGGTCGCAGTGTTTGGCGTGGTTCGTAAGCTCCATAGCACCGCGGGGAGTTCTTCTATCCAGTTATCGGCGGCTTGCTCGAGTGGTGCGAGGAGCCGTTTCTTGATTCCTCCACAGACAAGGCCGTTTGCTTTTTCCACCTGGCCGTTGGACTGCGGGTGCGCGACTGATGCATAATTGATTTTGATGCCCAGTTCTTCGCAGAAGTTCTGAAATTCTGCGGCTGTGAAGTTCGTGCCGTTGTCCGTGATGATGTTGTGTGGCACTCCGAATATGAAGATGATCGACTTGATGAAGTTGACAACCGTGAGAGCTGTAGAGCTGGTGATGGGCACTGCTTCGATCCACTTAGTGAACTTGTCGACTGCGACGAGCAGGTGTGTTCTTCCGCCCTTTGATGATTTCTTTAGTGGGCCCACCATGTCGAGTCCCCAGGTGGCGAACGGCCAGGATAGCGGTATGGTCTTGAGCTCTGATGCGGGAGCGTGTGGCCTGTTGGCGAATTTTTGACAGGCGACGCAGCGTCACACGATTTCCTCTGCGTTTTTCATGGCTGTGGGCCAGTAGAATCCAGCTCGGAATGCTTTGGACACGAGCACTCGACTGCTCGCGTGGTGCCCGCAGGTGCCTTCGTGGATTTCTAGCAATAGGGCTTTGCCGTCCTCTTCGTCAATGCATCTTTGGAGTATCTGGGTGATAATGCGCTTGTATAGTTGTCTGTTGATCACAGTGAATGTCTTGGATCGTCGGCTAATGCGTCGTGCTTCGGCCACGTCTTGTGGTAGCGTGCCTTTGATTAGGAATCGGAGGAACGGTTTAGTCCAGACAGGTCCTTCGAATTCCGTCGGGGCTGTGCTGTTGGATGCACTGGTGCTTGTTTCTTCTGATGATGTTGCTGCTGCCACCTGTGTTATTTCTGGTGCGTCTTCGCCGTCCACTACCGCTTCGGGTGTTGCTGCCTGCGCCTTGATGGGTCTTCGATTGATGCTTTTGAGAAAAACGCCAGGTGGGACAGGCGCCCGGGTCGAACCGATGTTCGCGAGCTCGTCAACTTCTGTGTTGTTGTCCCTGGTGATGTAGTTGAGCTCGCAACCGTCGAAATTTCCTTCGAGTTCGTTGTAGAGATTTTGGTAGGCTGCCATGTTGTCGGCTATTGCGTTGCAGTTTCTCATCGTCTGCTGGACGACGAGATTGGAGTCCCCGTAAATTATGAGGCGAGTGGCTCCGCATGTTTTGGCCATGCGCATGCCATGTAGGAGTGCTTCGTATTCTGCTTCATTGTTGGAGGCGTGACTGAAATTAATCTGGAGGACGTATTTCAGTTTTGTTACTTTGGGGGAAATGGGTACAACTCCTGCTCCAGCTCCTTGTTGTCTCTTGGACCCATCGAAGAACATTGACCATGAGCTTGATAGGTCTGGGGGGCCTGGTGTTTGAACCTCCGTCCACTCAACCAGAAAATCTGGGAGTACTTGGGCTTTGATGGCTGTTGGGTGCTTGTACTGCAGGTCTCGTGGGCTGAGCTCGATGTTCCACTCGGCGACTCGCCCGGTTGCTCCAGGGTTGTTTAGTATGTCCGCGAGTGGTGCGCTGCTCACGATTGTTATGGGGTGCTCGTCGAAGTATTGGGACACCTTTCTTGAAATTATGACGATGGCTAGTAGTAGCTTCTGATAGTGCGGGTACCGCTTCTGGGATTTGGTCAGGAGCATGCTGAGGTAGTAGATTGGTCTCTGAATGCTCTAGACCTTGCCTTCTTCTGCGCGTTCGACAACGAGTGTCGTGCTTACTACACTGTTGCGTGCTGCCACGTAGAGGTATAGCTTCTCTCGTTCCTTGGGTACCGCCAGGATTGGTGGAGTTGAGAGTGTCTTTTTCAGGTCCGTGAATGCTTGGCGGGCTTCCTCTGTCCACTCGAATTTCTTTCCTTTCCTGAGCAGTTGATAGAAAGGCAGCGTGCGTTCTCCAAGCCTGCTGATGAAGCGGCTGAGGGCTGCGAGTTTTCCAGTGAGCTGCTGCACTCCTTTGACGTCGGTTGGTTCTTGCATGCGGGTGATGGCTTGGACTTTCTCGGGATTTGCCTCGATTCCGCGGGCAGAGACCATGTAGCCCATCAGTTTTCCCGCTGGTATGCCGAATGCGCACTTCTTTGGGTTGAGTTTGATTCTGTATTTGTTGAGCGATGCGAAGGTTTCGCGCAGATCATCGAGTAGTGTGGCTGCTTTGTATGTCTTGATGACGATGTCGTCCACGTAGACTTGTACGTTTCTTCCTATTTGCTCCTTTAGGCAGGCCTGCATCATTCGTTGGTAAGTGGCGCCTGCGTTTTTGAGCCCGAAGGGCATGGTCCTGTAGCAAAATACTCCATAGGGGGTGATGAACGATGTGTGCTCTTCGTCTTCTTCCTTCATCCTGATCTGGTTGTATCCTGAGTAAGCGTCCAGAAAGGAGAGTAGGTCGCACCCTGCTGTTGAGTCGATTATCTGATCGATTCTAGGCAGGGGGAAGTGGTCCTTCGGGCAATGTTTGTTGCCTGGTCCGTAGTCGACGCACATGCGCAGCACGGTCGTGTCTTTCTTTGGCACCAACACTGGGTTTGCTATCCAGGTGGCCTTCTTCGTTTCTCGGATGAACTGAGCATCGAGTAACCGGTTGACTTCCTCTCCGATTGCTCTGCGCTTGGGCTCCGAGAATCGTCTCAGCGCTTGCTTCATTGGCCTCGTGTTTGGCTTGATGCATAGGGCGTGTTACGCAAATTCGTGTGGTATCCCGGGCATGTCGGCTGGGCACCAGGCGAATATTTCCCACTCGTCTCGGAGGAAGGCGACGAGAGCTGCTGCCTGCTCCTCTGGGAGGTGGGCGTACACGCGGACTGTTTTGTCCGGGTCCGTCGGGTGCACTTGGTAAGTGACTGTGTCGCTGTCGATGCTGAAGTCGCGTCCGTACTCCCTGGATTCGCTTCGGTTCACCAATGGGAAGGTACTCTTGTCCGTCACCATGGCTATTTCTCTGAGTTCTTGTTTGGCTCCGAATGTGTCGGAGATCCTGTGGAAGTCACGATCACATTGGTCTGATTTGATGAAGCTTCCGTTGATCGTGAGGACTCCCGATGATCCTGGCATCTTGAGCTTGAGGTAGGCGTAGTGTGGAACCGCCATGAATTGCGCGAATGCTGGTCGTCCCATATATGGCATGATACTGTGATTGCCGGTCGAGTACCTCAAACTCGAGGACGTGCTTTGCGAAGTTACGACGGTTGCCAAAGACGACTTCGAGTTCGATGACTCCGAGGGATGTGGCTGCTTCTCCTGGGACTACCCCGTGCAACTCGGTGCTTGATTTTCTCCATACTGATCGTGGGATCAACATCTTTTGCAGGGTGTTGGCGAAGATGATGTTCATGCTGCTGCCTCCGTCCATGAAGATCCGGTCCATGTCGTATCCTCCGATTTGTGCGTCTAGCACTAAGGGTGCATGCCCCGGTCTTGGGACTGCGGGTGGATGGTCGTCCTGTGAGAACGTGATGCTGGTCTCCGTTCCATGTAGCAGGTAGACGTCGACTGTGTTTATGCTCTCAGCTGCTCTGGCCTGCAGGGTTTGGGCGTCGCGTTGTGTTTCCGGTATCCTTCCTTCTTGGATCATGAGCACCTGTGCTCGTGATGGGCTGTGACGTTCTCCCGGGCTTGAGGTCGGCGCTTGCTCGGGTCGTTGGTTTCGTCTGTCTTCTTTTTGTTTCTCCTTCTTGAGGTCGTCGGCTAGCTCATTGAACAGACGGCAGTCTCTTAAAGTGTGACTTGACCTGACGCGTCCCCAGTCATCCTCGAAGATGTGGATCGTGCAGGGTCCTGCTAGCTGTTCTCTGGCCGTGAGTTTGCTAGATCCGGCGTGCCTCTTCCTTCTTGAGATTCTGAAGATCTTCTCGTGATCCTCCGGGTGCTCGTGGAAGCGAGGATCGGTTTCGATTCCTCGACTCATGTCTTGGTTCTTGATGAGGTTGGAAAATTCATCCGGCCTTCGATCTGGGTCGTAGTATTCGCCAACAGGTGTCTCGGAGTCGCTGTCTTGGTTGGCGGCGGGTGCCCGAGCGCGCCTTTTGGGTCGTCGATTCCTTTTGCCTTGACGGTGGTTCTGCTGATCGTTAGATTCAATCTCGTAGTTGTCGCCTTGATATGAGGCGAGTGCCCGGGCGGTGGAGGGTTGTCGGAAGATTTGCGAGTCCTCCGCTGCGCGTCGTAGTTCGTCGAGTGGGACTCCTTCGTAAAGGTCCCTCGCCTTTCTTCTGGGTCGTCGACTCCTTCCGTGCTGGCGCTGTGCTTGTCCGTTACCGTAGTATCGGTCCTGGCGTGACTGCGGCTCGAGTGGTCTTGAAGGGGTGGCGAAGATGTCCGTCGTGATCTTGAATCCCTCGAGTGGGCTAGGTCGTGTTCTTGCCCTCGAGTTGTGGCTTGCTGAAGACGGGACCACCGAGATCGTGATCCCAACCTGCGTAGTCCCCACGGTCGGCGCCAATTGACGGGGATCAGCCCCGGCAAATCCCATGGTCAGGGACCCTGGGTTAGTCATGAGAGGCACAGGTTGGACGATAGCTCGTCGGCAAACAAGGAGGTTCTCTCCTGCTCGATATTATTGATTGGGGAGATGCGATTACAGTGGAGGCCAAGGCTGGAGCGCTCAAGGCTAGGGTTACAAGTAAGATTCGATGTCTTTGGCGTCACCCCTCCTAGCCCTTATATACCAGGCTAGGTCTCGGGGAGTCCCTCTACGTGTACAAGTATGCTTTCCTAACCCTAGCTTGCTCCGCACGACAGGTCTTCGCACCTTTCCTTGCGAGTTGCAGACTCCTACGTCGGTACCAACTAGTGGGTTGAGGCCGTATCTTCATGGGCCTTCTGCCTTCATGGACACCAGGTAGGCTCATCCGTAGGAGTCGTGGGGTCACCCCCTCGTCAAGGGGAGTCCGCTCTAGGTCGGAGAAAGAGAGAGAGAAAGAACTCAATGGGATGGATGAAAAAGGGCACCCTACACCTCCTTATATAGGCCAAGGAGGGGGGAACCTCCTCCCCTCCCCCCATGTGGGACTAAACTCCCAAAGGGAGGGAAGGGTGCGGCTAGGGAGGGGGCCAAGGCCCCTCCCTTGGCGCCATGGGCCAAGGGGGGAAACCCCCTTCTCCCCTCATGGGCCTCTTTAGGCCCATATGCCTTTTCCACCTTTTTAATTAATATTTAAATCATTTTTAATATTTATTTCTGTCAATTAAATAATAAAACATATTTAAACATCAATAAACTTTATTTTGAACCTTTCAAAATATTCGGAACAGCTTCCGGCACCTCCCGAAACAATTCCTGTGTTCTCTCTTATTTCACCGATGATCTCGAATCTGTCCTTAATGCATCGATTGCCCTTAAGTGTGACACCCTACGGTTCGGGAAACAGTAGACATGATCGAGACACTCTCTGACCAATGACCATCATGTGGGATCTGGTTACAATCCTTGATGTGCCCCTGCGCTTCCATCGAATAAACTTCTTCGCCGTTGAACCGTTAACAATATGACTTGATCCCTTTGTGCTGCGGTACTATGTTTGTCCGAGGTATGATCGTCGGTATCCAATACCTAGTTCTCCCTCATCTCTGACAAACATGTTTACTCTTATGTGCATATTACATCTCATGTGACCTAGTCACTATCTAGCTGTTGATGCAATATCACCGAGTGGGCCCAGAGTACCTATCCGTCACTCGGATGGAAAAATCCCATTCTGATCTATTTCATACTCCTCAACATATCAACTTCGGATTACCCAAGACACACCTTTATGGTTACCATGTTTCAGTGTAACGGTTGATGTACTCAAAGCATCCTAATAGATAGCAATTATGTATGATCATCACGGTCTAAGGATTGAGTCACTATGTTATTAAGTCATCGCAATGCCAAACTATGTGACTTGATCACACTGTAATGCTATAGGTGGGTGTGTGTCCATCACATCATTCTCCTAATGATATAACCTCATTGTGAATAGACATTTCACATCTCATGATCAGGAAACCTTGATCATCGATTGCCCAATGAGCTAGTATGCCTGAGTTAACTAGGGACCAAGTTGTTTTATACCACACGTGTATTAATGTTTCCGCTTAATATAGTTCTAGCATAGTATACAACGTATTATGAACAAATAGATATGTGACAAATATCTTTATTAATGCACATATCCAACACTTTGCGTGGCTGCATCTAGGTTGAAAGGTGTTTACAATTGCACTAGGACTTGATTTTGTCGCTGCCGGTTGCCGCCTTCATCTCTGCTCTTTTGTGCCTGTTCTGCGCGTGTGGTTTCAGTGTCGTTGGCTGCCGTTTTATCTTAGTCGCTCATAACGCCGCCGCCGTCATCATCAGAGTTTTGTACATGTACAAATCCTTATTACTACGTACTTGTTAGATTAGAGTTTTTCCCAATACGCACTAGTACATCTATCAATCTATGAATTATACTTTTAATGTTAGATTGGTGTTGTGTCTAAAATAATGAATTAATTTATTAATTTTTTTTGTCTATGCAATAATCAAAAATGGAGAAAAAGGCACCAACAAATAGGGAGTAAATTCTTTTTTCAACCTAGTTGTGTCAACTTTAAGCTCTAATATTACTGGTACCGAAAATGTACCAAAAAGTTACAATTGAAAGCACAAGATAGGAAAGTAATCCCGATAAGCGTCATCAGATTTAAGCTACTAATAGATATCTAAGCTTATTTTATTGTTTTAAGTACAAATTTTTATGCTTTGTTATTGCAAAACTTAATATCTCATCTAAAAACTCGTTTCTCGCCCCCCTCATGTTCAAATCCTGGCTCTGCCCCTGAGTAAAACCAAACCAAAAGAGCGGCTTGGAGGAACCCGGGAGGACTTCCACCAAGGGAAATAGTTCAACGAAGGATATGGGGTTCTAGGATACATTAAGTCAAGAACGAATGCAGGACCACACGACAGCTGCCAGGTCATAGGAGAAGATGATGTAATTCGTGTCCTTCGTCCGGCAACAAAGGGCACAACTAGGGCACCACGTTTACGGATTTTGTGACGCCCCAAAATCAGGCCGTGTACAGTAATCATACACGCAAGGTACACGACCGAGATTAGGGACTCACGATGAGATATCCCAACACAACTCTACAAATAAAATAATAAAAGCTGTTTAATACAAGCCAGGGGCCACGAGGGCTCGAATACAACAGCTCGAAAGCACAAAGTTAGCGGAAACAAAAGTATCTGAGTACATACACAAGGTTACAAGGTTGCCTTAAGAAGGCTAGCACAAATAACAACAGATCGAAAAGGCGAGGCCTCCTGCCTGGGCACCTCCAAACTACTCCTGGTCAAAGGGGAACTCGGCGTCGTAGAAGGCATCGGGGATCTTCACGTTGCGGTGGTCGACATCGGGGATCTCCTACTCCTGGACTCCAACGTCGACTGCAGCGGCCGATCAGGCAAAACAGTAAAGGAAATAAAGCAGGGTGAGTATCTAGTATACCCGCGAGACTTACGTCCGCTACTAAGCATTATGCATTGTATCAACGAAAAGAAGAGGCTGTATATAGTGGACTACAAGATAGAAATCATAATAAGGGTAAGAAGCTAGGCCTATCGAAGACTAGCATCTTCCGACGATGTCTTGCAGCATGAGGTAAGAATCAACCAACAGTTTATATAAAACAATAAAGTAACAATGAAGCAGAAGTTGCTGCAACATTGTATAATAGTAAGTTGTAATGATTGATAACAATAATGCCTCCGAGCAGGGGCCAAGCACGCCAGTAACGTCGGTCGTACCCTCCCAGTCGCTCCCGACAATATACCGCTCGCGGGCACCGTTGGGTCGCCCGACTCTTACCTTTAAGGACACCAGTTGGTTCGAGTGCCTACCATTAAGTGAAACCAGGAGGTATCACCCTCGATGGCACACTTAAAGAGGTTTGACAGAGACATCAGCGGAATGAACTAAAGAGGTAAACCTCGTATCATCCCGGTGATGCTACGCTACTGAGCCGACGAGAGTGAAATACGAGTCCATTCCACTCGTAAGTCAAACTTGAAGCGACTCGGCAGAGTCTCGCCGTTGTAGGTTCCCTAGGGCGTCTGCATTGATCCGTACCTGTTGCAGTTATAATATTTTGTAATCCGCGTTCACTCACCAGAGTGATCACAGCCCGCTATCTAATCCTAGCTAACAATGCGCAGGGTTCACTGCTGAATATTATATATATAATTATAAGGCAGCATAGGACAAGGAAATGTACATCAAGGGGCGACAAAAACAGGCTATGCAATTGAATAGGATTGTAACGTAGCAGCAGTAGTAACCATGCCTAGTGCAAGAAATATACGGAAAGATAGGCGATATCTTGGGAAGAGAATGGCTCTGCTTGCCTGGAAGCTCGACGGTAGTGGTACACGTTCGTCGACGAAGTAGTCGATCAAGGGGGGCAGCACCAGCAGCGGTCGTCGGGACTACTGGACAATAAGAGAGCGGGGAAGAAACAATAAATACACAACATAAAAGCAATACAAATACAAGACATGGCAAACGCAATGTTAACGGTGTTCCAACGCAGTGCGAGGTGTATTGCTCGGAGCGGGAATTCATCCGGGGACGAACTACCGGCTCCGGGTGATTACCGGACAGGGTGTCCGGAGGGGGGGGGATCATGCCGGAGGTGTCGTGGACAGCCGACAAACATATGGGTGGTGCATCCGTGTTAGTTGAACTATTCTGAACAACTTTCGTGTTCAGAATAAATTCGTCCGGATAATTTAACAGTACCGGACAAATCATCGGACAGACGGTCCGGAGGGGGACGGTTCGATGTTCGTTGTGTTAGAGGGGGGTGGTAGACCTACGGATAGCGTATTTGTATTCGTGATATTTTTCTGATCAATTTTGATGTATAAAGTTTTTCGATCCGATATACGGATTAAAAGATATTGATTTTATAAGTTTAATCAATTTTAAAACATTTTCTGAATTAATTTTATTACTAAAATCCAACATTATCCATAACTAGTTGACAGGTCAAACCTGACCAGTGGGACCTATTTGTCATAGACACAGTTTTAATAAAATACATTTTATTTATCTGAATATTAAAGGGGACCCACATGTCATCCTCATAGTTTTAATAAAATCATTAAATTTATTTATATGACAGTGGGGTCCCACATGTCAGTGGCTCAGGGGGTGGGGTTAGCGGTGGTTAACCTCTAATTAGCAACCAACAATTAATCAACTGGGTGGCCCCCATCGGTCAGTGCGGGGGGGGGGGGGGTCAACCCGTGGCTAACAGGTGTGGGCGCGCCGGCGGCGAGCGGCGCCGGAGCGACGACGAGCATCAGTGGGGGTGGGCACGCACTGGCGGGCAGAACAGACGACCTGCCGACGCGGTGGAAGAAGCAGGGCGCGCACACAAGGCAGCCACGACGAGCTCGCGCGGGGAGGTGGTTCCTTTGTTCATGGCGGCCCGGCGGATCACGGTACATACGGCGGCGAAACTACGTGGGAAAATAGGGGAACGGGGTCTGCTCACTGCGAGGGGGCGGGTGGCGAGCGCGTTCGAGGTCGAGGAGGTCGGAGCACGCCGAATCGGGGCAGGGCTGCCGGCGGCTGTGGCGGAGGGAAACAGCGCGGCGCCGAGCACCCAGGGCGCTTCGAGCCCGATTTGTCGCACGGGAAGAAGAAGGCGTCAACGGGGGAGCTTCTGGACACACCGGAGTGGTCGGAGGTGGCCGTTAGCCATGCGCACGACGGCGGCGTGGCTACGGAGTTCATGGGGGCGCCCATGGCGGCTCGGGCTGCTCATACAGAGAGGGGGCGGGAGGAGAAAAATGCCGCGGGGTGAGGGGGGAGAAAGACCTGGGGCTAGGGTTGGGGTTGTCGGGGCTTTAACCCCGCCGGGGGGGCTCGCCGGATGGCCGCCACGCCGACGGCGAGGGCCATTGAACCGGCGGATGCGTGCCACGCCCACCCCCATGAACAGAGGAAGAAGATGGGGGGCGGGGTGGGCTGGGAAAGGGTGGGCCGGCTGGGTTGGGTTTCCTTGGGCGTAGTTTAGGTCTTTTGCAATTTTCTATTTCTTTTATTTTCTGTTATTTCCTTTTATATTTCTTTTAGCTACTTTTACAATTTTTCACCATACGAAAAGTAGTCCACAATTAAGGTTGCACTATTTGCCAATTCCACAAAAAGTTCTGATATTTTATAAAACCATCTAGTATTTTACTTAAATGATAAATGATTAAAGTAGTCACTAGAACTACTGTTTTTAACCATTTAAATTATTTAAACTAGTTCATAAACTCCCCATTCAACTTGAACAATACCTACAGATTATTTGACAATTTATAAAATAGGTTCAACAAATTTTTGTTCAATTAAAATTTGCACTTGTTTATTATTATTTCATGGTAATTGAATAATTCCAACTCTTGCTTTAATTTCATAGCATTTCTAGATCACTATAATAATAATAACCATGGCTATGATGACCATGGCCCAAAGATTGTTAGGTATTCTATAATTGATCTCCCCATTTGGTTCACTATGATTTCATTTCCATTTAAATTCCCTGACAATCTTGATAAGCCAACTTTATGGGTTTCATGATTTTCATAGCCCTGGGGATTAGGCTAATGGCTAAGGGTGACTTGGTTTAACCATGAACATGTTGATTGACTGGCATCCACAATCCTTGGAGCAAGATTTACAATCCACATTGATTTGAAAATTTTATCAAGGTTGGAATTTGATAGAGCTATGATTAAGGTGATCAAGGATGGATTAGCAACAGTAACCATGATTACTGTAGGTGATTACTGTAGCGTGACACCCGGGGTGTTACAAATCTCCACCACTACAAAGAATTCTCGTCCCGAGAATTAAAAGTAGGGTAAGGAGTAAGGTTTCGGTTTCGTATTCTAACGAGTCTTCTTGGTGCTTGTTGTCCTTCTCGAAGAAGTTAATCCTTCACGTTGGCGTCTTCATTTCTTTGCATTAGTGCATCTCGACGGGTTGTGATCCTTCTTTCGGGGCTGCATCGTACCTACGAATAGGTTAGGGGGGAATCGGGTACAAGCTTAATCAACCGATATGGTCGAAGGGGATGGGGTACAAATTATCTCACAAGTTAAATTCAGGGAGATACATCGAGAGAAACAAAAGAAGGCATGAGAAGTTCTCAAGCGGATGTGCAAGCATTCGACGATGATAACGGAGGATGTAAAGGGGTCCAGAGCATCAGGCATAATCACTGAGTATGATATCGAACTGAATATCACAAGGTAGAGGACTCGTGAATTGCATACGAGGTCAAGCAATAGGAATAACCTCGAGAAGAGAAAGGTACAAGAGAGTCAGGTTTCGATCCTGTGGAACTGTGGGTTATGGGCCCACATTGAATAAGAAGGGTGGTGACAAACAATGCGATCAAGTTGCAAGGTAAGTCAGAGAACATCTTGTTAGCTATGTCGGCAACAACGTCGGTACCAAAGGCGAGGGACAAAGAGAACCGTTTTCCTGCTCGTTAAGACGAGGCGGACCAATAGGCAAAGTTCTCGTCCATCGGTGGTCACCGAAAAGTCATCAACAATAGTAACAGGTTGTACGGACAAAGTTGTACACCGAAGTGTTTACACTAGCAGGGAATCATCACTGCTCGGATAATTTATATTCAAAGGAAGGTTAAACAGACCAATGGAAAGGAAAATGTGATGATACACAAGTATCAGGTGTATATCTTTCCCAAGGGAAAGTAGAGCAAGATATACATGACCAAGTTTGTATTGGCATGCCGGGAGTCAAGGGAGGTTGTCGATGATAACACAAATCATCGAGGGGCAAGGATGGTATTTCTCACCACGAATACAATTAACACCTGGTAGGAGACAAGATGTCGATGATGACCACGACACATCATGTCAAAAGGTTTCAAGAAAATACAATCGAACAACGGCGACATCAAGCAACAGGAATAGTGAAGCAAAAGTATTCGGTGTTCCCGGTTGACGACAACCCAGAACCATGAAATGTCTATGACAGGGATAGGCGTTGTTTCATCACAATTCATAATATGTAGTGCAAAGGCATGATATCCTCGAGATACCAGGGGTAATACTCGAAGGTAGAATGGAGGATCATAGGTGCAGAAGAATTTACACCAAGGGGGTTAATTATCTTTATGAGAAGCTTCCATGATAAGTTCTACATCATGTCCATGGGCATGAACACAAGTTCAAGGTTGACTCCCACTTCTTCAATGCATAACCTTTCATTAACTTCTCGTCATCGATGAATTTTCAGCGTTCAAAAATTTATCTGGCATAACACCAGTAAAGTAAGACCCGTAGAAGTTCATGGGTTCACACAGATGGCTGAAGCATAGATACAACCCATAGGGACATTTTACGAATCTTTACAACCAACATCAAGAGTAAAGGATTCAAGTTCGAAAGCAGAAGGCTAACGACATGAAGTAGATGATACCATTAGCGGGAGGCATCTTGTATCAGGGGGAATTCTTCAATGATTTAGGACATAAGGGGACGGTAGGCGGTAATCCACCAAAAGGTTAGGTGGCGTACAGAGAGTCTGGGGTGAGTATCGGTACTCAACCGTAAGAAGAAAGAATACAAAGGCATCGGATGATAGAAGCATCTGAATATTTCGACGCTTAAGTACAAAGGAATTATGATTTCCATAACGTTGTATCAGAATCAGATACATCGATCAAACATGGGTAAGTTGAATATAAGCTTGACGGTCAATAAATTCAGGTGTGATTTACCGAGAGCCAACTCATGTCCGAAATGACGTCTGAGCCGAAAGAATTGACTTCATAGGGATCAACAGATGATTGTGTGCACTAGCACACAGGATGATTCAACAGATTAGAATGGCAATGCCTAGGGAGGTCATCAAAGTATACAAGACAAACGGGATTAATCATAGTGAAAGAAGGTACGAAGAATCTCCAAAGCAGTAGGCTGCCGAGGATTGTCGCGAGATCGAGTAGCATTTCAACGTATTTTTGGAATCACAGGAACCACTTAGGATGAACGGATCCTCGTTAAATGTGAGGAATTATCCGCAGGGTGAAAATAAGTTGCAAGGCAGTAGGCTCAAAGAATTCCCGAAACAACAGAAAGTATTACAATGCATCTTGTGAACACAAGAGCAACTGGGATTGAATGGATAAACGAAAGGTGTATGTGGTTATACATACGGACTTATCGGTGGCAGGGAATTGTAAAGGTGATCGGCACATAAGGTCTCGGGAGTTTTATCGGAGAGTAATCTTCGGTATCTTCTCGTGAAGCAAGCGATCATTTGTAATGAGGGGCTCTCCGGGAGGAAGGATTCACGAGAACCTAATTTCAGAGTTAGCAAAATCTTTAACCCGAAAGCAAGAGAGAGTAGAGTCCCAGAGTAAGGGTACGGAGAAAAAGATCCTAATACCACCCAGTTTGGCGACGTGGGCCGATAAGCCACACGTCACTATTAGTAAAGTAGTTTTTGTTTGTCTAGACTCGACTTCGACCAAGGAGTTGGAAGGGGGTCTCCTACAGGCAGCCGGCTCTGATACCAACTTGTGACGCCCCCAAAATCAGGCCGTGTACAGTAATCATACACGCAAGGTACACGACCGAGATTAGGGACTCACGATGAGATATCACAACACAACTCTACAAATAAAATAATACAAGCTGTTTAATACAAGCCAGGGGCCACGAGGGCTCGAATACAACAGCTCGAAAGCACAAAGTTAGCGGAAACAAAAGTATCTGAGTACAGACACAAGGTTACAAGGTTGCCTTAAGAAGGCTAGCACAAATAACAACAGATCGAAAAGGCGAGGCCTCCTGCCTGGGGACCTCCAAACTACTCCTGGTCAAAGGGGAACTCAGCGTCGTAGAAGGCATCGGGGATCTTCATGTTGCGTTGGTCGACATCGGGGATCTCCTACTCCTGGACTCCAACGTCGACTGCAGCGGCCGATCAGGAAAAACAGTAAAGGAAATAAAGCAGGGTGAGTATCTAGTATACCCGCGAGACTTACGTCCGCTACTAAGCATTATGCATTGTATCAACGGAAAGAAGAGGCTGTATATAGTGGACTGCAAGATAGAAATCAGAATAAGGGTAAGAAGCTAGGCCTATTGAAGACTAGCATCTTCCGACGATGTCTTGCAGCATGAGGTAAGAACCAGCCAACAGTTTATAGAAAACAATAAAGTAACAATGAAGCAGAAGTTGCTGCAACATTGTATAATAGTAAGTTGTAATGATTGATAATAATAATGCCTCCGAGTTCCCTTCCTCGACTCCCTGCGAGGAAGAAGACCCGGAACCATACAGTTTAATAGTAATAGTTTCTAGTGGTAAGATCCAGCTTCAGCATAAAGCGTCCTGTTACCGTGGTCACGGCTATTCGAATAGATTAATCTTCCCTGCAGGGGTGCACTGGCGTGACTCTACGACGCTCGGATCTCCAGGGTGGCGGGAACCTTGTTAGGGAACGCTCCACCAAAGCTATCCGACACAAAGTAGCCCATCCTTCGGCAATCAACAAAGAGGTCATCCGCCGGACTATATCCTATGTACGCCTGGCTTTGGACCCTAACCCGAACGTACTCCTGCACGGTGCGTGACTGGCCGGTGAAGCGAAATCAAAGCAAATACAAATACACCGCTCGAGCAAGAGAAGACAACACCACTTCCCGGCAATCATCCCGCGGTACTGCTGACGTCTGAAGACCCTCGAACGAGACTACGATGCAGGGGAGCCCACACTCCTCATCCCACGTGTAGGTAGTGCGTACAAGCCAAAAGGCTACTCAAGACATCCGCCGAACCATTTAGCATTTTAATTAACCTGCGTGACAACCGTTATCGTTGCCTCGACTTAACCGACCCGCGATCAACGACAGCAATCAGGACCACCAGTACATCGGTGCCTGCCCTGTCGTCCCACCAAGTCACTGCGGTTACCAACAAGGTGAACCGTCTCCTTACCTTGTCTCGCGTGTGCTCTTGGTAGAGCTCGACTTTTCGTAGTTTGGTAACTCTCGCGAGATACGAGCAGGGGCCAAGCACGCCAGTAACGTCGGTCGTACCCTCCGAGTCGCTCCCGACAATATACCGCTCGCGGGCACCGTTGGGTCGCCCGACTCTTACCTTTAAGGACACCAGTTGGTTCGAGTGCCTACCATTAAGTGAAACCAGGAGGTATCACCCTCGATGGCACACTTAAAGAGGTTCGACTGCAGCGGCCGATCAGGCAAAACAGTAAAGGAAATAAAGCAGGGTGAGTATCTAGTATACCCGCGAGACTTACGTCCGCTACTAAGCATTATGCATTGTATCAACGGAAAGAAGAGGCTGTATATAGTGGACTACAAGATAGAAATCATAATAAGGGTAAGAAGCTAGGCCTATCGAAGACTAGCATCTTCCGACGATGTCTTGCAGCATGAGGTAAGAATCAGCCAACAGTTTATATAAAACAATAAAGTAACAATGAAGCAGAAGTTGCTGCAACATTGTATAATAGTAAGTTGTAATGATTGATAACAATAATGCCTCCGAGCAGGGGCCAAGAACGCCAGTAACGTCGGTCGTACCCTCCCAGTCGCTCCCGACAATATACCGCTCGCGGGCACCGTTGGGTCGCCCTACTCTTAGCTTTAAGGACACCAGTTGGTTCGAGTGCCTACCATTAAGTGAGACCAGGAGGTATCACCCTCGATGGCACACTTAAAGAGGTTTGACAGAGACATCAGCGGAATGAACTAAAGAGGTAAACCTCGTATCATCCCGGTGATGCTACGCTACTGAGCCGACGAGAGTGAAATACGAGTCCATTCCACTCGTAAGTCAAACTTGAAGCGACTCGGCAGAGTCTCGCCGTTGTAGGTTCCCTAGGGCGTCTGCATTGATCCGTACCTGTTGCAGTTATAATATTTTGTAATCCGCGTTCACTCACCAGAGTGATCACAGCCCGCTATCTAATCCTAGCTAACAATGCGCAGGGTTCACTGCTGAATATTATATATATAATTATAAGGCAGCATAGGACAAGGAAATGTACATCAAGGGGCGACAAAAACAGGCTATGCAATTGAATAGGATTGTAACGTAGCAGCAGCAGTAACCATGCCTAGTGCAAGAAATATATGGAAAGATAGGCGATATCTGGGGAAGAGAATGGCTCTGCTTGCCTGGAAGCTCGACGGTAGTGGTACACGTTCGTCGACGAAGTAGTCGATCAAGGGGGGTAGCACCAGCAGCGGTCGTCGGGACTACCGGACAATAAGAGAGCGGGGAAGAAACAATAAATACACAACAATAAAAGCAATACAAATACAAGACATGGCAAACGCAATGTTAACGGTGTTCCAACGCAGTGCGAGGTGTATTGCTCGGAGCGGGAATTCATCCGGGGACGAACTACCGGCTCCGGGTGATTACCGGACAGGGTGTCCGGAGTGGGGGGGATCATGCCGGAGGTGTCGTGGACAGCCGACAAATATATGGGTGGTGCATCCGTGTTAGTTGAACTATTCTGAACAACTTTCGTGTTCAGAATAAATTCGTCCGGATAATTTAACAGTACCGGACAAATCATCGGACAGACGGTCCGGAGGGGGACGGTTCGATGTTTGTTGTGTTAGAGGGGGGTGGTAGACCTACGGATAGCGTATTTGTATTCGTGATATTTTTCTGATCAATTTTGATGTATAAAGTTTTTCGATCCGATATACGGATTAAAAGATATTGATTTTATAAGTTTAATCAATTTTAAAACATTTTCTGAATTAATTTTATTACTAAAATCCAACATTATCCATAACTAGTTGACAGGTCAAACCTGACCAGTGGGACCTATTTTTCATAGACACAGTTTTAATAAAATACATTTTATTTATCTGAATATTAAAGGGGACCCACATGTCATCCTCATAGTTTTAATAAAATCATTAAATTTATTTATATGACAGTGGGGTCCCACATGTCAGTGGCTCAGGGGGTGGGGTTAGCGGTGGTTAACCTCTAATTAGCAACCAACAGTTAATCAACTGGGTGGCCCCCATCGGTCAGTGGGGGGGGGGGGTCAACCCGTGGCTAACAGGTGTGGGCGCGCCGGCGGCGAGCGGCGACGAGCATCAGTGGGGGTGGGCACGCACTGGCGGGCAGAACAGACGACCTGCCGACGCGGTGGAAGAAGCAGGGCGCGCACACAAGGCAGCCACGACGAGCTCGCGCGGGGAGGTGGTTCCTCTGTTCATGGCGGCCCGGCGGATCACGGTACATACGGCGGCGAAACGACGTGGGAAAATAGGGGAACGGGGTCTGCTCACTGCGAGGGGGCGGGTGGCGAGCGCGTTCGAGGTCGAGGAGGTCGGAGCACGCCGAATCGGGGCAGGGCTGCCGGCGGCTGTGGCGGAGGGAAACAGCGCGGCGCCGAGCACCTAGGGCGCTTCGAGCCCGATTTGTCGCACAGGAGGAAGAAGGCGTCAACGGGGGAGCTTCTGGACACGCCGGAGTGGTCGGAGGTGGCCGTTAGCCATGCGCACGACGGCGGCGTGGCTACGGAGTTCATGGGGGGCGCCCATGGCGGCTCGGGCTGCTCATACAGAGAGGGGGCGGGAGGAAAAAAATGCCGCGGGGTGAGGGGGGGGGGAAAGACCTGGGCTAGGGTTGGGGTTGTCGGGGCTTTAACCCCGCCGGGGGGGCTCGCCGGATGGCCGCCACGCCGACGGCGAGGGCCATTGAACCGACGGATGCGTGCCACGCCCACCCCCATGAACAGAGGAAGAAGATGGGGGGCGGGGTGGGCTGGGAAAGGGTGGGCCGGCTGGGTTGGGTTTCCCTGGGCGTAGTTTAGGTCTTTTGCAATTTTCTATTTCTTTTCTTTTCTGTTATTTCCTTTTATATTTCTTTTAGCTACTTTTACAATTTTTCACCATACGAAAAGTAGTCCGCAATTAAGGTTGCACTATTTGCCAATTCCACAAAAAGTTCTGAGATTTTATAAAACCATCTAGTATTTTACTTAAATGATAAATGATTAAAGTGGTCACTAGAACTACTGTTTTTAACCATTTAAATTATTTAAACTAGTTCATAAACTCCCCATTTAACTTGAACAATACCTACAGATTATTTGACAATTTATAAAATAGGTTCAACAAAATTTTGTTCAATTAAAATTTGCACTTGTTTATTAATATTTCATGGTAATTGAATAATTCCAACTCTTGCTTTAATTTCATAGCATTTCTAGATCACTATAATAATAATAACCATGGCTATGATGACCATGGCCCAAAGATTGTTAGGTATTCTATAATTGATCTCCCCATTTGGTTCACTATGATTTCATTTCCGTTTAAATTCCCTGACAATCTTGATAAGCCAACTTTATGGGTTTCATGATTTTCATAGCCCTGGGGATTAGGCTAATGGCTAAGGGTGACTTGGTTTAACCATGAACATGTTGATTGACTGGCATCCACAATCCTTGGAGCAAGATTTACAATCCACATTGATTTGAAAATTTTATCAGGGTTGGAATTTGATAGAGCTATGATTAAGGTGATCAAGGCTGGATTAGCAACAGTAACCATGATTACTATAGGTGATTACTGTAGCGTGACACCCGGGGTGTTACAGATTTGGTCCGAGGCTGGAAGGTGGCCACACATCACCTACCACAAATATATTCTGATCTTGAGGTGGCATCGGATTCTTCACTCAGAAGCAAGTCTACGAGTAGGGGGCTCCCAATGAGCAAGGAGTAAAGAGATTTGACCGAGAAGCGCCCGGAAGCGATGTGGGGCCATGAAACCGTGTCCGGGGAGTCTGAGAGCACAGGGAAGAAGTACCTCGAAGCGACGTGGGGGTAACGGATTCCATGGTCCGAACCAGCCTCGGCAAGCTCACAAAAGGAAATATCATGATCCGGACAGTAGGAGAAAATCTTAGGGAATTCCTCTCCAAGCGGTCTAAGGCCACACCACCAATATTTCCAGAACCTCATCCCGCGACCATCACCAACCAAAAACTTAACATGGGCATGAAACACATCTTTGAACTTGGTCAAGCAGCACCTGAACTGGGATCCTCGGGCAGGGGGGCAAAGAGCGGGCTAGAGTTGGGGGAGTATTTCGCTTTAAGGATATCGAACTAGAGAGTCCCAGGAGAGGCGTTCAAGAGCTGCCACCACCACTTAATGATCAAACATTTTTTCATCACGTACAACCGTATTGATGATGTCAAGGGCTCCAACCTTCTTAGGACGACACATGATCTTGCACTTAATCATATTATACTTCTTCTCATTATCTGTTGAGTTCCACTAGAATGCCCCACGGTGCTTATCAAAGCCTTCATGGATGCAACCCGGCAGCAGATAGAAACCCATAAGGTACATCGAGAGGGAGGAAAGGCAAGCATTGATAAGACTTACCACCTTTACAAGGTGGAGCACTGGGAGCACCTAATACTCAACCTCCAAGCTCGAATAGCTCTAGCTATTAAGAGTATCTCTACCAGAACCCGTAAACCGCGCAGAAATGAAATATAACCGTCGTTTATTGACCAAGCACCATTTCCGGATTGAACCCGATGGGGCCCTGTATCGCGAGGCAACAATTGGCGGGAGGGTGCGCTTGATATTGATCAAGCCCCTCTCGGCCACTTCGGACACCGAAGGTATTTTTCACGGAGGTGGTGAGGAGAAAGATGATGAAGTGGAGGGGATTGAGGAGGGAGCGTTCGATTCATCGCAAGCCTCCAAACAGCCAAGGTCGATCGACTACACCCGATTGGTAGAATAGACTTTGATCAAGGCTTGGGAGTTAGTTTCACTCGATTCCTTTCATGGCAATGATCAAACCAGCTAGCGGTATTGTCAAAGGATAGAAGAGACAAGTTCTTCCAAATGGTGCCTCGCAATGGAAACACAATCCCACTCACATATCGATCACTACAAGGCTGTTGGGATGTGATCAGACCGATTTGTAGTCGTCGGAGTAGATGCTTGGAGCAAGTGCGCAATGCACCTCCAAGTGGTACCAATGAGGACGATTAGGTGAGTTTCTTTGCACATGTTTTATGCATTGTTTGACATGGTTTCACATTGACATTGTTTTATTTTTCATAGACCCGGATTGCAAATGAAACGTTCAAAGACATGAAGCCTTCCAAGGGCAAGTCATTTGCACTACAACATTGTTGGGAATTGCTCAAAAATAACGAAGTGGAAGTTGAGGGAGACAGAAAGACAACCAAAAAAGGTCAACTCGTCACAATGGATGATGGTGAAGATGATGATGGCCCAAGAAACAAGAATAAGCCTGATGGCAACAAGAAGGCGAATGACAAGCTCAATAAGCAAGCTGAGGCATCAAGCTTGAGGGAGTAGTTGGATAGCATGGTGTAATCAAATGAGATTATGGTGGTCAAAACCTTGGAAGCAAAGATGCTCTTAGACGAAAATAAAGCTCAAGAGAAAGCACAAAGGTGGCAAGTACTCAAGAAGGAGGGGTTGCGCAATTCCACCATTGAAGAGAGAAGAGCCATTGCCGAGGAGAACAAGGTCGTGGCCAAGCTCCTTGCCGGGGAGAATAAGATAATGATGATGAATCGAGATGAGATGGACGAGTTAACCAAATAGTGGCATGACATAGCAAGAATTGCAGATCTTGGAGCGAAGAAAGCAAGCGATGAAGGCCGGCGGTGATGCTTCGACAAGTGGTGGTGGTGGGGGGGTGCTTCGGCAAGTGGTGGTGGTGGTGGCCGCGGTGATGCTTGATTTGGTGATGATTTGAGGACCTTATGATGTTTTCTTTAAAGGACCGGGCAACTATGTTATTTTTCATCTAAATTGTTCAAACAGTATTTAGTTGTTGATCCGTCCCCCGAATTATGATGAATTCAACAGGAATTTGATGAAATTATGCAAAATTGTGCTTTTTGGTTTATGGGTTGACTTCGGCTGCGCCCGAGCAGAACCCGTGAACCACGCTTTTCACAACTTGTATCCCACATTTTCAGTTCCAAAGTTTAAGGGTTTTTCTAGAGATGCTCTAACGATCCCAACAACCCGTAAACATCACTATAGACGACGGTACTCCTCTCATTATAGTAGGAGTACTACTGCACATCTCATGATCACTGAGATATATCATCAATTGCTTCTGAATGTACCATCAGTCCATCACTTGTTTGTTCACCATTAGTTTTTCTGCTCATGTTCTTAAAAACATAGTATTAATTTATTCAACTTGAAAATGAAATTGTCGCATACATTATGATCGCAACCAGCTCATAGTTTCTTCTCTCGCTTTCTTAAAGGTGCAAAATATTCTTGCCAACCATATATGTAAATTTCAGCACAAGGCTTGGAAAGCAACTCGTAGTAGTATATTTTAACTTTGAAGTCGATCACACCTCGGCGACGGGGAGCAGGCCAAGCTCCCGGATCACCCCAGACGCGCCCCGGAGCTGCTCGCCGACGCCGTTGCCGCAGACGGGGATCTTCTCGAACAGCGACGCCGGCACGTCCTCCGAGATGAACCCGGCATGGAACTCGATGACGCCCCTCTCCAGGTGCGCGACCATGCTGGAGATGGAGACCCAGATGAAGAGCTTCTTGGCCATGATGCCGGAGAGGTTGGAGATGGCGCCGTGGGAGATGGTGCCGCTGATGGTCTTGTCGAAGTAGACGTAGTGCTCGCCGAACCAGACGTAGCAGCTGCTGGCGAGCACGATCTGGAAGTCGCCGGTGGCGTTCTCGAAGCTGTAGGAGTTGACGGAGTCCGGCAGGAGGCCCTTGGGGAGGCCGTACTCCAGGAGGACGTCGTTCGCCACGCCGTGCAGCATGGCGCCGTCGGCGCAGGCGGCGTATGACAGCGGCGCGGCCGTCGCGGCGACGGCAACGGCGACGAGGAGGATGGTTAGGGGAGACATGGCCATCGTCGTCTTTGGGGTTTGGGAGTTTTTCCTTTGAAACTTTGGGGTTTGGGAGTTTGTTTGCGCTGATCTTTCCGTGGGAATTTCGGATGGTTTTATAGGTGCCCAGCGTTTGGACACCGACGATCTCTTCCGATGGGATTTTATTTTGAGAATGCGACGGGATTTCAAGTGTGATCACTCAGGCAGGTGGGTGTATAATAATTACATCTCGTTTTTCTTGCATATAAAATACTACTACTCGTGATCTTTCTTTGTTTTAAGTCTATTTAAAATCTTGGTACCACAGCATGTGATCACCACCGCGCACAACTACCCAGAGTTATGAAATTTTCGCACTGTTTCTCCCTCTGTCTGATAACGATGGACCAGACAACATTATGCAAATTTATTTCCGTGACCACTCGATTATATCAAGTTGTACGAACCAACCATATGGAGTATCTCACAATTGCTTACTACTCTAGTTTTCTTTGCAAAAAAAGAAGAAGAATTGTGTTTAGAAAATTAATTACGTTTTAACAATATACCCCGTCCTATCATGGCGAAAAAGAAGTTGCGACCATTCCATTAAACACTCTCCATTAAAATCAACCATGTAGTAACATATTTTATACACTGCGTCGTATTCTTTTTTACTCAACAAGATCGTATATTGGTTTGGAGAGATATGGCGGAAATGCTCTTTGGAGCTCGGGCTTCATGAAACCCTCCAAATTAAAACTTAAAAATTCATTAAAAATCATATTTATACATTTCAAAAAATTCTGAAAAAATACGGATATATCCCACAATTGCTTGATACTACTCTACTAGTTTTCTTTGCAAAAGAAAGAATTGTGTTTAGAAAATGAATTACGTTTTAACAATATATCCCGCGCTATCATTGGCGAAAAAGAAGTTGCGACCATTCCATTAAAATCAACCATGTAACCTGGCCAACCTCTTTTCTCCCACCATAATCTTACTCTCCTCCACCGCCACCTTCTAGTTCCCGGTCACCACCAGCCGCTCCACTGCCCACGCCCTCCTCTCCTCGGCTAAACCTTCAGAACGTAGATTGTCTTCCTCTCCTGCATTTACTAGATTTTCATGAGCTTTGTTTCCTTGGTGTATTATTTTAGTGCATTAGCCATGGTGTCCAGTGATTTCTTCATTTTAGTGTCTACGGCCTTCTTTCCTTTGTTCTCTATTGCAAACTTTCTTTTTTTTATCTTTCTTGGGCCGACAATTGAGTTGGAAGTGGGGCTTCTTTTTAGCTTCATCACTACTTGTTGCATAATAATAATTACAATTATAATTGTAATATTTATATTAATATTAATAAAAAATCATTGTGACATTTCCAAATGAGCTCTTAGAGGTCTTTTTATTAGGACACTTTTCGATTCTTACGCTTCTTTTCATGCTCAAGCTCTTCCAATAATGAAGGTGGGTGAAAGTTTTCCCTTTCTACTTCTTATTTTCTCGTTTCGTTTCTCTTGTTCTAAACAAACCTTGAGAAATGTTGAGCTACAAAACACAAACAAGAAACAAGTTAGCCACCAACACATTAAAACATGAAGAAAGCACTTCAAGAATGAGAGCAAAAATCACCTTGTCATCAACACTATAGCCACTTGGGGTAATGCGTTTTACATGTGTGAGGCAAGAATACCACGTTTGGAAATCCATGGTTATTGTTGCCCGTCGATGCAGGAGAGAAGCATCATATCAATCATAACCACTAGTGTTGCTTGCATCAAAGAAATATTTGATCCGCCTCTAATAAGTGGACATAGGTTGCTCGCTACCGACAGTTGCATCAATGCTAATTTCTTTCATGCCACACATAACAACACATATTTATATTCTTGGTAATTTGGCAATCTTTCCTTTGGAGTTGCACCGACAAATTCCTTTTCATTCATATCAATATTGATATCTTCCTCATAGATATCTTGTGTCTCATATTTTTGGAGGGAAATGCATCATCATCAAAATATTGAGATTAAACATTCATATTGTAGAATTTGTTTGACCATCAACACAATTGAACACAATAACCACGATTGAACCCATAATTACATTCAACACAATAAACAAGATGCATTTTCCATAAAAAAGAAGGGAAACAAAATTTATGCCTTTGAGACATTTCATCGCATAGGTTGTGGATGACGGTGGTTGTAGCGACGGGTGAAGCTGAATCTTCCACCTCAGACGGCAGCCGAATAAAAGGGGGAGGTGGAGGTGGTGCAACAGCCTTGATCACAGCTGCCGGTTAAGCCGAGATCAATCGTGTTCTTCTTCGTCTGCATCAACGCCGACATGGACAAATCATTTCGCGACCACGTTGCACACCGTTGGGTGGCGGTTTAGTCTTTGGCGGAGGCACGACGTTTATTGGTGTATCACCTTCATATGGCCTTGGAGCAGAAAAAATGTTGCGGCGCATGGAACCTTGGAGGAGGTCGCGGCGGTGTCGGGTGGAGCTGGAGGAGTGCAAAAGGGGTTGGCGGTGATTTTGGAGGGGTGTTACTGATCGGTGTATCACCTTTATATGGCCTTGGAGCAGAAAAATGTTGCGGTGCATGGAACCTTGGAGGAGGTTGCGGTGATGTCGGGTGGAGCTGGAGGAGTGGAAAAGGGGTTGGCGGTGATGTTGGGGGGGGGGGGTTCCTTGGTCGTCTAATGGACGACGCTAGCCAAAAGAACACGAGGAAGATAGTTGGGTTGCAATGGTGTTGTTTTTCGTTTTCAGCAGTAGCACTGCTGACCTAAATACATGGCGTCGGAGGCTACCCAAAATCAAAGAAGAGTTTTTATTTGTTTATGACAACTGTTGGAGAGTTTTTTTATCCAAATGCCTCGAAAAGTGGTTATGCCTGAAAATAGGGTTGTTGTAAAAGGGGCTCTAAGGATACATCTAGTTGGTTTATTTTTCCAAGTTGAAATGTTGATCATCACCCATGAGAACTTTATAAGTTTATATTTCCGTTCAAAATTGGGCCACATTGTTAAATTGCTAACACATAATATTACAAACCGGGATAAAATGTGGTAGGAAATTTCAATGTAATAATAATGTCACAAATATACAAACATGATGCTAAAAGTAAAATTAACTCTAAAAATCAATTGGTTATTGCAAATGTTTGTTCACATATCATTATTATCAAGGAACTTACAATCACACACAAAAGTACAAACTACAACAGAGTCACTACGCCAAAACGCCTAGTTGCCGACGGCTTTTGCCGTCGGCATAGCCCAGAAAACCCTCGGCATAGGCTATGCCGACGGCTACCGTCGGCATACGGCCGTCGGAGCCTCTTCCATCAGCAAAGCTCGAACCACCGTCGACATAGATATTGCCGTCGGCAACATAATTAAGCCGACGACTTTTATCCGGCCGTCGGCATCGTATTCTCATCGGCAAACAGAATAGATAACAGCTTCACCAAACTCCGTTAATGAGCTATGCCGACGGTAGTCCCCTCGGCATAGATTGGACACGTGGCGGCATCTGGGTGCCCCACTGTCGGACACGTGTCAATACCTCAGATCATCTGGTCAAAATAATGCCGACGGCCTTCCCCTCGGCATAGATGTATTAAAAAAAACATGCACATGGCCCCGCCATTGTACAATACCATTTTTTTTCTTTTTTATTCGGGCAACCCGTAGCAGATCTGCCGTGGCCGAACGCTGTAGCGGGGGCTGCTCCGGCCCACGTGGCTGGCGGCGGTGCTGCTCCTCCTCTGGTCCTCCATATCGGGAGGGGGCGACAACGCTAGCGGCTTCCGGCGAGGGGCAGCAACCCTCCAGCGACGAGCTGAGGTCGGGGAGGAGCGCGAGGGCAGGAGGGCGGCCGGATCCGGTGGTATGGCGCGGTGGGGGAGGCCGACGTCGACGAGGTCCGGCGCGGGGCGGAGCATCCATGGCGGCGGCGACCCTGGACATGGGGAGAGAGAGATGAGGGAGAGAAGGGAGGAAGAGAGGAGGGGCGAGCCCGGCTATGGTGCCCCGGCGTGGTCGCCCGCCCGGCCGTGGTGGCTTGCCGTGGTTACCCCCCCGCACTCCGGCTGAAGAGGAAGTAGCAGGAGGGCGGCGTGCACCGGCGCCGCGGACTGGAGAGGGGCGCCGGCGAGGCAGGCTCGGGAAGGCGGCGCGCTCCGGCGCCGCGGACTAGAGAGGGGCGCCGGCGAGGCAGTCCAGCGAGGGAAGGAGCTGGGGGGCGACGCGGTCTGGCGAGGAAGGAGCAGGGGGCGGCGAGCTCCGGCGAGGAAGGAACCTGGGTCAAGAGGGAGTATACGATGGGAGTAGATGGGAAGAGATAAGGTGGGGCTGTGGGGGAATTTTTTTTCTTTTTTATATGGATGGATGGATATGGGCGGTGGGGAGATAAATGGGTGGCTGGATTAGCGCCATGTCATCGATCCGTGGCATCAATGTGTCCACCAATGAGAAGGCCTTTTCAATTGTGTGTTTCTTTGTCCACTAAAAAAATATAGAAAAGAATGATTAAAATTTTAGAAAATCAAATCCTTTTACAGTGAGCCATTTTATGTGTAATAGACGTAAGAAAAAATTGTAAATTTCGAGTACCATAATTTTTTTACTTCATTTGAATTTCGTAAAATAAAACAAATTAATATCTCACATTTACAAATGATCGATGTTAGTGCTACTTTTAAAGGATAGTTTTCCCAAATGGTCTCATATTTTGCATATGTGTGTATATTTGAATGGCCAACAAGTTTGCCAAAGGAAGTTTTCATTTTCCTAGCACGAAAAATCCATTTTTCATTTTCCGAGTGAGAAAGTAGGGTCTTTTTGTGAAGGATCTACCAAATATTTGATTTCAATTTGAACCAATCCATTTTTGTATTATACTAGACCATATTTTAGTAACAATTGACCAAACTTTCCATGTAAAATGTTTCTTATACACCTCTGCTGAAAAAGACAAATTGCCGCCGATTCAATTGGAACGGGGTCAAATTTGAACTACAAGTGCTTGATAGTTTGCTCTTTATTTTTTCAAAAAATATTTTCTAGGTGCAAAAGTACTAATTTCATCAGAGATACACCAAGAGTTTAGCAAGATTCCACCCCTAGCTATCACCGGGCATGCCCCCCTCCCCCGGTTTGACCGCATTTGGAAATCGGTGCTTAAACAATTCAAAAAAAATCAAAAAAATGTAAAACCTTCGCGTTGCATCTTAATTTATGTCCTAGTAACCATAGAAACCAACAAACTTGGAATAATGCAAATATATTAAAAATGTCTTCTCAAAATGAGCTATCGAGTATGAAGATTCATGACTTTCGAGCCAAATGGCCGATGTTATAGCTACTTTCAAAGTATAGTTTTCCCAAATGGTCTCATATTTTGCATATGTGTGTATATTTGAATGGCCAACAAGTTTGCCAAAGGAAGTTTTCATTTTCGTTGCACGAAAAATCCATTTTTCATTTTCCGAGTGCCGAAAGTAGGGTCTTTTGTGAAGGATCTACCAAATATTTGATGTCAATTTGAACCAATCCATTTTTGTATTATACTAGACCATATTTGAGTAACAATTGACCAAACTTTCCATGTAAAATGTTTCTTATACACCTCTGCTGAAAAAGACAAATTGTCGCCGATTCAATTGGAACGGGGTCAAATTTGAACTACAAGTGCTTGATAGTTTGCTCTTTATTTTTTCAAAAAATATTTTCTAGGTGCGAAAGTACTCATTTCATCAGAGATATACCAAGAGTTTTGCAAGATTCCACCCCTAGCTATCACCGGGCATGCCCCCCTCCCCCGTTTTGACCGCATTTGGAAATCGGTGCTTAAACAATTAAAAAAAATCAAAAAAATGTAAAACCTTCGCGTTTCATCTTAATTTATGTCCTAGTAACCATAGAAACCAACAAACTTGGAATAATGCAAATATATTAAAAAAGTCTTCTCAAAATGAGCTATCGAGTATGAAGATTCATGACTTTCGAGCCAAATGGCCGATGTTATAACTACTTTGAAAGTATAGTTTTCCCAAATGGTCTCATATTTTGCATATGTGTGTATATTTGAATGGCCAACAAGTTTGCCAAAGGAAGTTTTCATTTTTCGTTGCACGAAAATTTATTTTTCATTTTCCGAGTGCCAAAAGTAGGGTCTTTTTGTGAAGGATCTACCAAATATTTGGTGTAAATTTGAACCAATACATTTTTGTAATACACTAGACCATATTTTATTAACAATTGACCAAACTTTCCATGTAAACTGTTTCTTGTACACCTGTGCTGAAAAAGACAAATTGTCGCCGATTCAGGTGGAACGGGGTGAAATTTGAACTACAAGTGCTTGATAGTTTGCTCTTTATTTTTTCAAAAAATCATTTCTAGGTGCACAAGTACTCATTTAATCAGAGATCTACTAAGAGGTTTGCAATATTCCACCCCTAGCTATCACCGGACATGCCCCCCTCTCCCGTTTTGACCGCATTTTGAAATCGGTGCTTAAACAATTCAAAAAAAATCAAAAAAATGTAAAACCTTCGCGTTGCATCCTAATTTATGTCCTAGTAACCATACAAGCCAACAAACTTGGAATAATGCAAATCTATTAAAAAAGTCTTTTCAAAATGGGCTATCGAGTATGAAGGTTCATGGCTTTCAAGCCAAATGCCCGATGTTAGTGCTAATTTCAAAGGATAGTTTGCCCAAACGATCTGATATTTTGCATATGTGTGTATATTTGAATGGCCAACAAGTTTGCCAAAGGAAGTTTTCATTTTCGTTGCACGAAAAATTCATTTTTCATTTTCCAAGTGCCGAAAGTAGGGTCTTTTTGTGAAGGATCTACCAAATATTTGATGTAAATTTGAACCAATACATTTTTGTAATATACTTGACCATATTTTATTAACAATTGACCAAACTTTCCATGTAAAATGTTTCTTGTACACCTCTGCTGAAAAAGACAAATTGCCACTGATTCAGTTGGAACGGGGTGAAATTTTAACTACAAGCGCTTGATAGTTTGCTATTTATTTTTTCGAAAAATCATTTCTAGGTGCACAAGTACTCATTTAATAAGAGATCTACCAAGAGGTTTGCAAGATTCCACCCCTAGCTATCACCGGTCATGCCTAAGATTGTCTCGCGTTGTGCTCGTTTCGACGTAAACACTAACTGCTTATTCTATTATTTTAATCTATGTAAATTTGAAAATATAGTATGCCAACAGAACCCTTGCAAGATTCTGATCCATAAACATATAAAATTTGTCAAAATCCATGCATGTATGAATTACTTGTGATTTTCATAAACTATAAGGACCTATTTGAAAAAGTACATTATTTTGCATTTTTAACATATCCAAATACAAAAACAAAGTGTATATTCATAATCTATGGAAAATTCTACCCCAAATTGATATATAATTTGCATATGTTAAAATTTAGATAAATAAAATTGAATATTGAAAAAACATTTAATTAAAATAATAAGAAAATTGTTGCCGACGGTAAAGCCGTCGGCATAGCTCCAACGCCGTTAGCCGGCCGGTATCTCATGTGCCACGTGGCACATATGCCGACGGCTAGAGCTACGCCGACGGTTGTGGCCCTGGTTGCCGACGGCCGAAGCTATGCCGACGGCCATCGTCGGCATAGATGGAGATATGCCTACGGCTTTTCCTTGCCGACGGCAAAATAAAAGCCGTCGGCATACCTCCATCTATGCAGACGGTGGCCGTCGGCATAGCTTCGGCCGTAGGCAACTAGCGATTCTGGCGTAGTGAGTGTGGTGAATGGCTCTGATGGCCGGATCACAACGGAGCTAGAGAAAACCACATGAAATGGGTCAAACCTGAACTTTCATTCACATGTGCCATACAAATCTACAAGTCAACCACAAACATATTATTTATGGGATACGCGGACAAACCCCACGATGATGTTACTAGAGGAAGAACGAAGTTATTTACCAATTCAAGCATAGACGTTTAGATTATAAGATCTTTCCTAAAAAGACAATCAACCATGCCCTATCTTAGCATGCATCATATTTGATATGGTACCTCATTATGAAAGGCTTTAGGGAATCGCCAATGTTGATCTTTAAATGTTTCGCAATTGTTTGGGTTGGGTTGTCTGGACCTTTTTTGTCATCTAACACGGTCATGCAACTATCCGCGGGTCGGTCTTTATGTCTGTTTTCCCGTAAATCTAACACAAAACCGTGGGAGGCATGTGGGAGTTCGAACCGCTACCACATAGGACCCCGACACCCCCGACCCACTCCAAAATCCTTCCGCAACAAAAAACCTCTCTGTGCAAAGTGGTTGTAAGACATTCATGTATGTCGCTGGCATGCTGGTTGAACGCATGCGCGATCACACGTGTGGACGGCACTGATGCTCAATCAGAGCAGACGCGACCGCTCACTAGAGATAGTGATGGCATGCAGGTTGAGAGCCTGTTCTTTGCGCCTGTTCAATGTCGAAGAGACACGATGGAACGACTACCCTGTTGGGGATCGGCGTAGAAAACAAAAAATTTCCTACCTACGAGTCCCCAACCCAAGATCTATGCTATGATGATGTATGTAACGGAAGGAATCGGTGTTCATACCTTTGAAGACCGAAAGAGGGAAACGTTCCTTGAACGTGGTTGGCGTGGACTCTGATCCTACGACCCCACTGTCGTGTTGAAGAACCTCCGACGATGAAGTAGCACCACACGTGTAGTGCCTCGCGGGATTACACACGTACGGTGCAACCGATGTCCCTCCGGGCTCCGAACCAGAAGAGCAGCGGAAAGAAGATTGATCCGGATCCCGATTCCGGCAGCGCGACGGCATCCAGATTATGGTGAAACCCCCAACCAGGTGCAAACTCCAAACCAGGGGAGTCCGCTCTAGGTCGGAGAAAGAGAGAGAGAGAGAAACTCAATATTGTGTAGAAAAAAGGCACCCACCCCTCCTTATATAGGCCAAGGAGGGGCTCCACCCCCTCCCCTTCCCCCATGTGGGACTAAACCCCCAAGGGGGGGAGTGGTGCGGCTAGGAGGGGGGATGGGCCCCTCCCTTGGCGCCAAGCCCAAGGGGGGAGGCTCCCCCTTCCCCTCATGGGCCTTGTAAGGCCCAAATACCTTTTCACCTTTTTAATTAATTATTTAAATCATTTTTAATATTTAATTCTGTCAATTAAATAATAAAACTTATTTAAACATTAATATATATTATTTTGAACCTTTCAAAATATCCGGAACAGCTTCCGACACGTCCCGGTACATTTCCGGTGTTTTCTCTCTTTTCACCGATGATCCCGAATCAATCCTTAATGCATCGATTGCCCTTAAGTGTGACACCCTACGGTCCGGGAAACAGTAGACATGATCGAGACACTCTCTGACCAATGACCATCATGTGGGATCTGGTTACAATCCTTGATGTGCCCCTACGCTTCCATCGAATAAACTTCATCGCTGTTGAACCATTAACAATATGACTTGATCCCTTTGTGCTTTGGTACTATGTTTGTCCGAGGTAAGATCGTCGGTATCCAATACCTAGTTCTTCCTCGTCTCTGACATAACATGTTTACTCGTCTGTGAATATTACATCTCTTGTGACCTAGTCACTTGCTTGCAAGCTATTGATGCAACACCACCGAGTGGGCCCAGAGTACCTATCCGTCACTCGGATTGACAAATCCCGCTCTGATCTATTTCATACTCCTCAACATATCTACTTCGGAATACCCAAGATACACCTTTTCAGTTACCATGTTTTAGTGTAACGGTTAATGCACTCAAAGCATCCTAATAGATAGCAATTATGTATGATCATCACGGTCTAAGGATTCAGTCACTATGTTATTAAGTCATCGCAATGCTGAACTTATGTGACTTGATCACACTGCAATGCTTAAGGTGGGTGTGTGTCCATCACATCATTCTCCTAATGATATGACATCATTGTCAATAGACTATTATGTTCTAATGATCAGGAAACCTTGATCATCAATTGCCCAATGAGCTAATATGCCTGAGTTTAACTAGGGACCATGTTGTTATATATCACACGTGTATTAATGTTTCCGCTTAATACAATTCTAGCACAATATATAACGTATTATGAACAAACAGATATGTGACAAATATCTTTATTAATTTTCCTGTAGGGCACATATCCAACATACCCGTCCATCCACCTGCTGACATTAAATAGGCACGGTAATAGAGAAACCCACTCCGACGCTCCACATTCAAATCGGTTTCTCCGCTTCCCTAGTCAGCGTCGGCTATTTGTGTGTGCCCTCGCACGACATGTAATGCACCACACCCTGCTCGCACCCCTTTTTCTTCCTCTACCTCCACCATGACGGCGAGCTCTAGGATTTTGTGGGATAAAAACGGATTCGTCGACCAAGCAACATTGGGCGCAGAGGCCCCCGGGCGATTGCGGATGGCAGCTCTCCTTAATAAATCGGGTGCATCACCGCTGCAGGAGATCATTACGGGTAGTAGCTCTCCTCACCGGTGGGCTACGCAACGACTTGTATCCCACGAAGACCAACAATCCTTTCCTCCCATTGAAACTAAGCTTGGCGGGCTCATTGTTGTTGGCCGGTTAGACGCTTAGCTTTGCGGAGGTGAAGGGTGCTCTTGCCATCCCGCTGAAGCTTCATTTTTGGAGGCGCACGGTCGTTCGATGAGCTTTTTGCCGGACATGGGAAGTTAAGTCCTCGGAAACTGCCCTCCTTTGGCGCAGAAGACCGGCCTACCACACCTTCTATTGCAGCTACCCTAGAGCTGCACTGAAGTTTCTTCGCGCCGTCAGCCCCGGAGCTAACACCGAAGAACGGACGGTCCAGCACGACCATCGGTGTAGTTTTAGACTAGGTTAAACTTATGTATTTCGTTCAATTTTTATGAAAATCGTCTAATTTATATAAAATATGTTCAATTTATGTAAATTATAGTTTAATCATAATGGTCCCGTCTGAGTTTATTCCACTTTGCTAGATTTTGATTGAAATGCTCACAAAAATTTACGATTATGGTTGGATAACCGACTCCCGTATCAATATATACGGACCGGTCTGATACAATCCATTAACGGATACAATGTTCATTTAAAGAATTGATATTTAAAATACCTTAGATGATGTAAATATATAGACACAACCTAAATGTCTAGGCAACCTAAATTATGATGGTGTTTGATTAGGCTTTTTCAACTGTAGCTGCGGCTTTCTGCTTTCGGCTTCGAAGCCAAAATCTTCTATCTATGGACTTCCGACTGCGGCTATGGGTTTTGGTCCTATCACAGCCGTAAGCGGAAGGCTCTGAATAGGAGATTTTGGCTTCAAAACCAAAAGCCAAAAGCCGTAGCTGTTGGAGAAATTCAACTAAACACCCTTTATATATTCTTATGCGCAACATGTGGCGTGCAAGGTAGAAGAAGGTTTCTTTAAAATGGGTGAGATTTCGGAAGCGGGTTAATCTTGAACATGTAATTTTCTTTTCTGGGCGACCCCGTCCTTAGTAATATAGTACTATAATTGTAGCAACATTTCATGGTTGCTTCCTGCTTAATATATTGACAGTCTTACTGCCCTTACCTAAAAAATAAAAAGGATGAGATAGACGAAAGTCCAAGCTCATATATGCTGTCATGAGATGCAGCATTATGATTAGAGTTTCGATTGTGATTGTTCTTACGCATCCACTTCGTTGGAGCCAATAAATCTTAGAAGAATCGATAAAAATATAGTGTGCACATACATGAGCTCCCCCCGACAGGCACGGAGTCGCCTTCTGGAAGCTGCACTCAATACTCGATCGTAATTTGTCTCCATCTTATCATCATCTCAAGTAGCCATTGCGCGCTAAAACTGTCCACGGATGTGAACATCAATCCCACTATATATGAGCCATTAGCGACAGATACTGTCCCCCTCCATGAGATGATTTTTTTTTTCAAGCTGTACTATTAATGGTGACAGCCAACAGGTAGCGGAAGTAGTTGGGCATGATTGCTAATTATGTCCTTCAACGCTGGCAGACGGATGCTGAATTGATACCATCTCATCTGCATAGAAAGCCATGCTATAGACAAACTCACTGGAGCATCAGGCACTCTCTTGCAAGCTTTCTTGCTGGTCACTGCTAATCTGAACTCCAAGGTGTTCCAGTTCCACATTCACAGGAATTTAAATGGTGTTGCTCGCAATCTTGCACACCAAAACCTTCGTCGGAACCCCCCTTTCAGATTTCTCTTGCTATGGTCATGCTCAGGATCCTCTCAACTGTCCAAACTTAGCAAAGATTTCTGATACAAACCCTCCGAGTTATGTAATGCATGTTGTCCACTGTCTCTGAATCAATAAAGTTGATGCTCTAGGCGCCTTTTACGTTCAAAATTTTAAATTTTATAACAATATATGGTAGACTTCATCGTCTTTTTTCTTCCCTTGCATCTTGCATCTATGACTTGGTTAGATCTTGTTGAGTTAACGTAGAGTGTGGCCACCAAAGCAGTCGCCATCAGCGTCCCTCTCTTTGTTCACCACGGACCCTCGCCGCCATCGGACGATGCGGCTAGGCCAAACCAGCGCACGGATGGCGGAGGTGAGACTTGCTCTTTTCGTGATGGTGGCTAGATTGGATCATTCTCTATCAGATCCGGTCTCTTTGGTTCGGCTGTTGTGAATCTCCATGAAGGATTATTCCTTTCACCATGTGGATGTAGCGGGCTTGGATGGTGATGGTGGTGGTGATTCGGATCCGGTTGTCCGGAAGGTGGCGGCGGCAGACAATGCTACGACAACCTCATATGGCTTCACGATGGCAATGGTCACTGAAAGGTCTTTGGAGAGTAGTGTTCTCTTCGGATTCGATGGTTGATCTCAGCGGTAAGATGCAAACTATGGTTGAAGACTTGACGCAAAGGATGATTGTGCAGCAGCAGCGGCGGCTGCAGCTGTTGGTATCGCGAAAAGTGGTGGCGGAAACACGCGAGTAACCTCGGTGATGGTGCTACTTGCACTCGATCTTGAGCTCCAAGGTGAAGCCTAACCTGACTTCGTTATACTTGGCAATAGCGACATTTTTTTTGCATCGTTATCTTGTTCAAGGCATTGCTCGGATATGCTTGGATTGTTTTTTCAGGATAAAAAACTAGATTCTATCCTTGTTGGTTGGATTCGGTGACGGCAGCTGCGTCAACGTCGCCCTCTTTCTGAAGGTTTTTTCGTTGAAGAACTTCGTCATCCGCGTGGAATCATGAGATAGTTAATGCCGAAATGGTTATCGTTGTGTCGTTTACCGATCGTGGATATGATCGCTTTAGGAATTTTTCTTTTTTTTGTCTACGCATAGCTATGGTCATACTTAGATAGAAGATACTGAAGTATTCTTACAAAAATAATCCTCGGGTCAAAGTTAGCACAATATTTACGTAAAGTTGTTAGGTTTGCGGTGTTTAAATTATCATATTATCCACACAAAATTTATCAAAAGTATATTTAAACTTTTTTTTCCGAGATCAAAGTTAGCACAGTGTTTATACATGAAGTTACCAGGCTTGCGGTTTGATAACAAAAGCATTAGAGCCTGATAAACTACAAAAAAAGATGAGGATATGCTACCAACTTTAACATATGTGCCATGATAACTACGTAATAACTATGTTGATAATTTATATAATTGCTACTAGAACCATCAGCCGGTGGTGGTTTATTCCAAACGGGCTTTGGCCCCCGCGTCGCCTAACCCTAGGTGGCTCGGGCGACGCCTCCCATCGGCGGCACGAGCGGCTCTCCCTCCAGCTCCCTCCCCCCCGCCGCCGCCAGGCTCTCCGCAGGCAAGGCTCGAGGGACGGCGGCGGCGGGGGCCTTTCCTGCGCGCGTTTTGGCAGTGAGTTTCTGGCGGCGGCGGCACGTGGAGTTTGGCGTGGGTCGGCGGCGAGGTTCCGTGGTTCCAGGCGACGAGCGCATCCTGGCGCCGACGACGGCGGAGGCGAGCGGCCTTGCGCGACATGGAGATGCCCTTGCTGCAGCGGTCGACGGCGTCGGGCTTCACGACCCATCTGGGTCCGTGCGGGCCTGTGGCTGGAGGCTGCAGCGGCAGGTGGCGCCGGGATGCCTGGTGAAGCCAATTGCTTTGCACCGTGGTGGTGCCGGCGGCCAGTCAGGCGGCGGAGGCTGGATCCACACCGGCCAGTCTCGTCGGCTCGGATTGAATAAAGGTGGATGTCCTAGGGTTTCAAACTGCGTGAGGAAGAAGATCTTCCTGACGCTTGTCCTCTTTGATCTGGCCGGAGTGACGGGTTTCGGAAGGCTCCCCGGTGATTTCCCTTGAGCATATGCCTGGAGATTACTGGATCGGGTGGGATTCGGTCGCAACGCAAGGAGTGACGCGAAGCTCTGCTTCTGTTGCCATCATGGGCAAATTCATGGTGAAGTCAGAGGTGAGAATGTCATGAAGACTAAGATTGGAGGACTTGCAATGGGATTGGAGTTTTTGCGTCGATGAGGAACTGACTCGGAGTTTCAGAAATTGTGGCAGCAGTATGTAAGCGGGGGCGACAACACAGGTGATGTTCAAAGTCCTACCTTTCAGGATGAAAATCCAAGGTCTGGCCTTAATTGGTTGTGCCTGACAATGGTCTTACTGAAGACATTTTTTTGAGAGCGGGGACTATCTTCAGGGTGAAAACCCAAGGTCTGGCCTTAATTGGTTGTGCCTGGCACTGATTCCTTCTTGAAGGCGTTGCTTTTGAAGAATTCGACATCAGGTGTTGGCTTAGTGGTGGTTGTGCTGCTGCTGCGAGGATGTAACTCTGTAGCGGGACTTTTATTTTTATTTCTTCTCTTTTTGTTTTGATTGGCTGAGTGCATCCGTACTGCCTTTTGGGTAGTGCGTAGTTGCAGAGGCCGGGTGTAATTGGTATATTTTCGATATTAATATATTCTTCTTTTCCAAAAAAGAACCATCCGCCTACCTCCTCCACACAAAGTCTAGCAAGACTAAAGCTCTAGAGAAACTAAAAATAAAAACAATTGGATAAAAAGTTTTTTATACTAATGTATAGGGTTAAAATAGGTTAATTTTTATTTGTTGTGCAAAGAATATCGTTAGATGGATTAGTTAATGTGCATGCACATGTGACGGAATGGTTAGGAGGACTGTGGTATCCTCAATCCATCAGAAATCAAATCCTAGGTTTAGCGCTTTGGTGTCTTATTAAAAGTGAATATTTTTTTAGTAAGAGCACACATTTCCGTCGACAACGAGGTGCTTATGGTGATTTTGTTAAATGTCAAGACTGACCAAATTAAAATCAGTTTCTCGAAGGTGCTTATATGGGTAGGTTGTACGTGTGTGCATCCATAAGGACAAGAAGTATATGCAGGTCAAAAAAAAAAAAAAAAAGGACAAGAAGTATATGTACATACTGTGAGCATCTTTGTGTGTTCCTCGAACAAAAAGACTGAGGTTCCCCCGCTGCTGGATTAGGAAATTTGGGCCTACGGGTTGCTTTGCAAGTGGGGATGTGCCACAATACAAACTTTTTTTATGGGCCAATTTTGTTTATTAATCACGAACACAATGAAAAAATATGTGTTGAACACTCAGTTTCGAATGCGAGAACCATATTTCGCTTCATAGAAGAGTAGCTCTCATTTTGCGAATTTCTTTTGAAGGTACCCTCCGCGGAACTTTTGCCCCCAGTGTTGATAAGTGATGTAACACACACGCGTCACTTTTGTAATCAAAGAGTTTTGAGTCGTTTTTTTTCATTCCACACGTGAGGATGTAGAGATTAAAGTTTGTCGGATTTTTCATAGATTTATTTTTCAAAATATTTTATCTTCCAAATTGTTCGTTCAAATCATGAATCATTTTTGCCACTATATTCCTTACGTGGAGATTTTTAAAACTACTCCCTGCATTGACAAATACATAATGTGATTTTAATTTAAATTTTAACTACATGTTATCTATTTATGAACGGAGGGAGTCAAACCCATGTTGATAGGTTTCGATGATTTTTTTAAGCCACATATTTACTTCATGTATAGCCACAGATACAATTCACGCACTGACATAAATTTAGTTCACACGCAATCACAGACATGAGCACAGCCACAGCCACAATCACAACGACAACCATATCCATGGGTGCAGTCACATGCACAACCAAGTTCGCGTGCAAGCATAATTTTTACTTTCTGCGGATGCATTCTGAACGCGACATGTGGCGCCTTTTGAATGCACTAAAAGTAACCTTTGCGGGGTAAGAGCATGGTTAATAGTATAGCCAGCTGCTGGCTATAAGGAGATGCCATGTCAAGTCAACAAGTATAATATTAAGATTTAAACATGTACTACTTTAACAATATATGGCCCACATGTCTATCTAATAAAATGCCTAAGGGCACGTGTTGCAGCTGGCAACTAATTAGTAGCCCGCTTCTCTTCTCTCTCTTCTTCTCTCTCCTCCAACTAAGCAAAAATATTATGTTTTAATGCTTATAGCCCCCCTAGATCACCTTATTGTACTTATTCTAAGTGGTACCTGTCAAAACTGACACGGTACCTATTAAATAGTTGCTCTCTCGAGGACAACTAATTAGCGAGTACTCCTTTGAAGCCCAACTAACGATCATTTCGAGAGAGCGCCATGTGTCGCGTCATGGGGCTTCCGTCGGATATTTAATTTTTTATTTCTGTGTACGCATTTTTGGTGTTTAAAAATGGTTTTTTGGTTTTTCTGGCTTTTTGGTTTTTGGGCGGTTTTCCATACATTTTGGTGAAAAAATAAAGTTTTATTTTTAAAAAAAGTTATAAAAAAAGGTGCAATCGTGCATCTCGCGGAGGCACGAATCTGCTTCCGCGAGAGGCCCGTGCCTTTAAAAAAAGAGACACGAATCTACTTTTACGAGAGGCACACCGCGTGCCTCGAAAACAAAGGCACGACCACCCTTTCATGGGAGGCATGAATCTATTTTCATAAGAGTTACACTGCGTGCCTCTAAAAAGAGGCACGATCATGCTTTCACGGGAGGCACGAATCTAGTTTCACGAAAGATACACCGCATACCTTTACAAAGAGGCACGACCTATGTCTCTAAAATAAGACACGACCATGCCTCCACGTGAGATACGAATCTGCTTCATGAAGAATACACAAGTGGCGCGCATACAGTCCGTAATTTAACAAGCACGGAATGAATGATGTGAAGTGTTCGTTGGAAGGAGTACATCTCAATTAATGATTCCGTGCTCTCTCTCTCTCTCTTCTCGTGTGGAGCTTTCTTCCTTCGCACATAGCTGCTGGGTCGGCCCATTTTTCTGTTTTCTTTCGCTAGAATCTCGCTCGCTCGTGGTTTGGTTTGGTTATATGTGATTTTTCTTTTCTTTTGTTTGTTCTTACGGTTTCTCTGTTTTTTCATTGGTTTATTTAATTTTTTTGGTTTACATCGGCTATCTATGTTCTTTTTACTGATTTTCTTGGTTTCTTTCACGGATTTGTCTTTTTTTTTGTTTTTATTCATTCTTTTGATTATTTGTATTATTTTCAGGTTTTCTTTGTTTATTCTGTACATTTAATATTTATACGTACATGTTTAACCTTTTTCGGATACATGATCAATAATTTTCAAATAAATGGTCAATATTTTTTCATACAGATTTAATGTATTTTATTTTTACTACATAATTAATATTTATTTAATACATGATTAACATTTTTCAAATAGATGCATGATCAATATTTTTTCATACATATATACATTTTCGTACTTATGAGAAAAAAAACTATACACATTTTCCAAATGCTTGACTAACATTTTTTAAATACATGATAAAAAGATCATATACTCCTACATTGTACATTTTCGTATGCATGAGAAACATTTTTCTATTCGTAATGTATTTTTGTCATATATAAATTTAGAAGATTTAAGTATAAAAAATGTAAAAAATCACTAAAAACATGAAAGTTACATTTGCCTTATCTTCCTTTATTGATAAAGACTATCTTTACATTTGCATAATTGTTCTTCTTACCTCTGGATACGAGGCCTCGATGGAATTGAGACTGTGCGACCTTTGATATAAAGATTAGGGTGGCGAGACAGGATACAAGTTCGACACTAGCGACGACATAGGTAGAGACTTTTTTTTACATAAAAGAGGAGGGTCTCAAAGACCCCCTGCTGCATTAATTCTTCATGGTGGTACATCTAACAAAGAAGCCCCCAGATAAAGTAGAAACTCTAAAGAGGGGCTTGGAAATTGCAAACAAAACCCTAAAACTAATCGCAGAAACGCGATCGGGTTCCTGACCACACCAAACGCAATTCATCTGCCACCGATCACGGCCAGCGCCATGGACTCCGGGGACAAGACCACTTGGAGCCAAAGTACCGACTAACTCCAGGATCTCGGGGTTGTAGGGCCTCCCCTTTGGCACGTCGGCCAGGAGGTTGTCGAAGTGCAGATGTCGTCTTGCTACGGGGTGCGTCGAAGCACGGAGAGGCCGCCCTTCGGTCAGATCGGTCGACAGAGAGCCGGCCCTAGGTCCTTGAAGCTCCGCCGAGAGTGAGCTCGAGTAGAAAGTAGCAACAAGACCAAGAGAAGCTTGCCCGTGAAACACCTCCAACACCACCACTCCTCCATCTCCATGATGGTCGGATGTGCCCGATGCGAAAAGCACTCGCGAAGAAGTGACCCTCCTCACAAACGTAGCAAGCTTATTAGAGGAGCCCACCAAAGACGCCAGAGAAGGAGGAAGAAGCCACTTGCCGGCCACGAGGGAAAAGCAAAAAAGTAAACCTACAACTACACCTAGCTACTGGTGAGCACATCCTCCCTTCTATCCCACTACAGCCGGCGGCGCCAGCGGGAGGAGGGAGGCCGCAGATGGGAAGACGCTACTGAGCAGACAACTACTGGCGAGCACATCCTCCCTTCTGTCCCACTCCAACCGGTGGCGCCAGGAGGGGGGAGACCGCAGACGGGAATACGCTCCTGAGCAGACAACGAGAGAAGAAAGGGGAAAGCGGTGGATACGTTGGTGTTGTAATGTGCAAAGGGCAGGCAAAGCTCACTAAAGATGGTCAGAGAAGGGATTAGGGACATGAAGATCCGAGTATCCGACCACTCACCATATTGATCAGAATTTATTCAATTATTTTCCAGGCAAATGCACTAATATGTCCCTATTAATATACTCCTAGAGTAGTTGATATATTATCTTCCTCATTTTTCATCTTCCAGGCCTGGGTCTGGAGGAACTTCCGAACCTACTCAACAACATGCAAACTGTGCATAAGAACGTGTTCCAGGCTTGCATAACATGCTCTCTTTTATTTTGTTGCATGTGGGGTCATGTGAGGCAAGGGCTATTCTTATACATCGCCTCCGGTGTTCTCACATTCTACACCATTGCTTTATAAAGGAAGCAGCTCACGTTCACCACAAACCCTCCTCATGTTCCAAGGCGCGCCCCAATCTATTTTTTGTTTTGAGACAGCATCCCGACTACACCTACTATTCCACGGGCAAATTAGCCATATTTACTAGTTCCAGAATCATGGGTAGCAACAGCAGAGGCGACCGGAGCTCATGTAATGATATACAGATTTACATGCAGCCGCTCGTGCTTCCACATGCTTCCACAGCGGTGACCTGAGTCCACTCCGGTTTCCTGGCCAGAAACCTCGAGGGACGTCGAGCCTTTGGCATGATTTGGCTCCCTCCCAGATTCCAAACAAACAATGGTTAGCTGGTTCTTGCAAATCACCAAGTTCAGTTCAGGCACCATTTGTCATCAGCGGCTGATATTTTGGATAATCTATCCCGTTCAACCTAACACAGCACAAGACCTGCTCAGGCAGTTCTTCAGGTTTATTTCCCTGCAAAGAAAGAAAGAAGGAAGCACAGTGACTAAACTATCTTGCATATAGCAAAGTAAAGGGGAAGCACTAGCTCAATGACAGTTATACTAGTGACATACCTGGATGGTTAGCCCAACATCTAGCATGCATATTTTTAGCCTGTCCAGAAATGTTTCAAAACCTTTCCTTGAGATGTAGCCAAACCGATGCATATCAATGTCAACCTCAAAGTAATTATCACCCTGCACCGAAACATAAGATGCTTTCACATTCCTCGAACAGGACGACAGTATCTCATAGCACTGCACTTATTGCTCAGCAGCACACTAGTTACGTACTGTATATATAGTAAAAAGAGTACCAAAAGCACAACTAACCAGGAAAAACTGATGCTGAGGTCTAGAAAGCACAGGCTTCTCGTTGTAAGCATGCATTAGCTTCCTCTCTGCGGCACTTAAAGGAAGGTCCTCCAGATTAGCCACCCGTCCAAGTATCTTCAGCCGTTCCCGAAATGGTATACTTGTTTCCATTGGAAATCCTTTTATCTTTTCTACATCATCATCAACCAACCTCTGTTTGGGAAGTCAGACGAAAAAGAGTCACAATGTTGTTGACTTATAAAAAATACTTAGTAGTACAGGGAAAGGACTGACTACATATAGTATTTCAAGAGTGCTTTCTTACGCAAAAGTGACTGCTAAAAATGACAAAGGTAGCCATTGACAGATTATATCATTTATAAATTGATCAATAGAATTCCTGAATAAACCACATTATGACCCTAGTACCCAGAAGTGACAACCATCAGTCAGCAATGCATGAGAACGTGTAGAATACACCTTTTATACTAGTTTTTTTCCTTGATTAACTATAGAGTTCACTTTGACTAGAAAGTTGACCCTATAACCCATAAAGAGAATGCAGTATATACCTTTTTACTTTGGTCAAATATAAAGTTTTTAACTCTACGCCTGAAAATGCCTTTCAGTTATCACAAAAGCTGGTATTCTCAGATTTAAATGTAGGAAAATGTTGTTCATCAACTTTAAAAGTATTATAAATTACAATGAACCCTGAAAGTACAGAAAACTTCACTAACCACTATAGTTGTTGCCTGAACGATATCAAATATATAGAAGTATCATTTTAATTATTTTATCCATTTCAAACAACCAGAATTCCAGAGAAGCTAGTCACTGGGCATTGTATTAATTTTTTACCACATTCACAAAATGATTAGAAAATGGTCATTTTCAAACAAAGTGCATCTGTAAATATGGCATTCGAACTACCATCATCATTACATATACTCAATTTGTATAAAAACTACACAGAACGTAAATACTTAGTGAAGTAAGAGATATGAGAACCATTAAATATCTTACTCTGATATTCTCTATGAATAAGGGTGGAAGCTCTTTTGAGTAACCTTCAGAAAGCCTAAAATACAAAACAAAGCTCATGCCTTCTCCATCGGTTTCACTCTGAAAGAGTGAAGCAGGATATAGTGGAACCTGGTAAAATGCATAAAAGATGACATCGTCAAATTACTGATTAAAATGTAACAAGGGCAAAGAATGTCAGTAGGAAAAAAACTCCAGTTAAGCAAAAACTCAAATTCATTCATCTTAATCACACAAGTGACAATTTGCTGAACTACTGCGAGAGAATTCAGGCAAAGTATTCTCCTTCCACACATTTGATCAGGGACTCTATCAGGCCCCTTTGTATCAGGACTGGGCAGTAGCCCACTGGTTACTGGGAGCATTAGCGACTCCTTGGGGCCTAGTTCAAATCCCTGTGGGGCGAAATTAAATCTTGTCGATTTCTTTTGTAGGATGAACAAGACAATGCCTCTCATGATCTTGTTGTCTTTTATTAAGGCAAAGCCACAGTATCTCCTACCCCAGTTGGCCTCTACTTTTAATAGTAGTGTCATTATCTTGAAAGTACTTGTGGTGAACACATTGTCTCAGCTAGTAATCGTCCAGGGGTCACATAGCAACTGGAAGGAGAGGGGGCTGATGTACAAGCCCACTATCTAGCAACCAGGTTCAAGTCCTCTTCAACTTGATTTCGGAACAGACTATTCTACCACCTAATTAAATCAGTAACTGGGTTTTCTTCCTCTTACGTAACCATCAAATACAAATATACAATAAATTCTGTCGTATGTAAAATTGCACGTCATATTAAAAGCATAACAGCTAAATCCACAAAGATGGCTCAAAGCATGTAAACACACAGCATTTTCAAAATTTCTACCTAAACAAACAAGATTTTTCACAGGTCGCTATTAAACAAACTGAGAATCACTAGAACAGAACTGTGGGAAGAACATTCGCTCTGAACCAATGCCTCAACATTCAACAATGTTGTTAACTCCTGAAAATAAATTTTAATAAATGCATAACTGGTTGGCACAATCTCAACACACCTGTACATTAACCACCAAAAGAGGTGGGAGCTTGCTGGAGATTTGAGTATCAGGAAGTTTAACAAATCGAGATATATGATTGAGTTTTTGCGGCGATAAGAAAACATCAACTCCAAATGGATAGTATGCTGCACAATTTTGAGCGAGCTCTTTCTTTTTATCCCTGAAGAATTTCAATTAAACAAAAGGTCAAGTCACTTTCCAATAGAATCCAGCCTTCCCAAATAAATGTACATTGTAGAAATGAACAATGTTGCTAGTATGTACGAAAGTAATCAGTGAATGATGTTTACCTAAGATAGTTAGATCCACGGACTCGGAATGTACCAGGCTCAATATGAGACCAGCTATTCAGCACTTTCTTTTCCAGCAGACATAACTGTACTTGAGAACCTGCTAGAGGCCTTTCAAGGAAATCCTTCGTAGACACTGAACAAAATACAAATGTTTCTTCAGCAATTTAATGATGCCAAATGTTCAGGATTGCCATATCCCATGTGCAAAGCAAACATACACTGAAAATCGAGTTGCTCTACATGTGGATGTAAGATGACAAAATGGGGGAAAGTATAGCTGACTCCATTAATCTTTTAACAGAGCAATGTGGACGATTGTCGCGTGTGTGAAAGAAGCTGATACAGAGTGTAATTGAGATTTTATGAAGAAAAAAACACTATATAACCCAATGATGGATGAAGATTTGCTTACATAGTGTGGACGATGGGTTGGCTTCCCCAGACTTCTTCTTGAATGAGAGCTTCAACGAAGGCATCTTCATTGAATGAGTCGGGCTTGTGGAAAGAGTTCTCTTCTTCTCATTTACACCGACAGCAGAGGCCATACATGGTAGACAGTTATTTGGCAGGAGGCCACAATCATCCAGTATCCCTCCTCCACCATTTGGGCTAGCACCGCCTGAGACACTCGCCACATCCTCGTGGCTAACAGAGGACCTCACAGTACCATTCTCTAAATTCCCCTTTGGCAGCTCACTGGACCTAGGCTTCCTATGGTGATATTCGGCTGGATTCGTAGCTCCATTGAAGCTCCCACCATTGGCATCCCTCATACTTAGTGCCGCCTCGTTCTCGGATCCGTTGAGTGAAAAGGCATCTGCAGAGCAAGCAAAAAGCTCAAAACAGACTTCAAATCAAACACATGACGGCGTCCAGCCTAGTACATTTGCAGATAAAGAGTAGTAGTTACCATCTTGCACGCTGTGGAAATCGTCCTCGCCATCTGATTCGCTAATGGCGAAGGAGTCGTACCAGGCCTCCTCCATGCTCCCGGTCACTGCAGGAAGGAAGTACCCAGAATTCAACGTCAGGTAGGTGTCCAATCCGGACTGGGGAGAGTACAATGCAGCGAATCGCCATTCATTGCCGCAATAGACTGGCATGTACTAAGCAAGACAGTACTACTAACAATTACGATGCCCAGTGATCCCACTCTACGGAACAAGGTGGTGCTAGTAAAATTGAACAAGGGAATGATTAAATTAAATTTGAAAAAACAAACAAAACAGCTGCCGTTGCTGGATAATATAGAGGCGCACGATGGGGGACGCAGATGCAGTAATTTAATCGCAAGGACGCACGCAATCTCACCACCCCGCATGGTCCCCCGAGATCAAATCTATTCCCCCCTCCAAAGGAGGAGGCGCAGGCGGAAAAGCGATTGGCAGAAAGCAAATTCAGCATCGGGCCAAACCCACCCACACCCACCTTGGAACGCCGGGTTGCTGTACGTCCGGCAATCGCCGGAGGCCGAGGGTGCGGCGTTGGTGGTGGCGGTGGCGGCGGTTGACGGCGACTGGGGGCCCTCGGCCTCCTGGATGGTCTCCATGGAGGCGGCGCGCGAGGGGGCCTTCCTCCTGCCCTTGTTGCGGCGGCGGCGCCTCCGGGCCCCGCCCGCGCGGCCCGCCTCGCCGGAGCGCGGCGTGCTGGGCTTCCCCACGCACGCGCTGGGGCGCGACACGCACGTGCCCATGCCTGCCTGCCTGCCCCGGGGGGTCTCCCGTCGGCCGAGATCGGCGTGGAGGCGGGCGGGGAAGGTGGCACGGCGCCTCGTCGCGCCGCGTCCGCGCGGGGGTGTGGGGCGGGGGTGGAGATCGGGTGCGGTTGCGTGGGAGATTTTTGTTTTTAAGGGCGGAAGGGGGGGCGTGCGCGAACTCTGTGGCTGTGGAGGAGGAGGAGAGGGGGGTGATGGTGGTGGTGATGGTGGAGGGGAGGCGCTGCCTGCGGTGTACCTACGCGACGGGGGCTCGGCTCGGCTTCCCTTCCCACACGAGTGCGGCGGGGTGGTGGGGGAGGGGAATGGAGGTGGCGCCGCTCTCCTGGACGCGGTCCTTGGGTGGGTGGTGGTCTGGTCTCCTTTTGTTCCTGCGTGCCTTGGCGTTTCTGGTTGGGTGGGCCCCCCGCCTCCTTTCTCTTTTTTCTTTCTTTCTGGTGGGAGTTAGGGACAGCCCCCTGTCACGACCCCCTCTCCCCCGTGTAGGTGAGAGATGGGATTTGGATTTGACGAATCTTTTTTTTTAATAGAAGATTTGACGATTCGAACCTGCCTTGTCCACCACCTTCTTCTTCTTCTTCTTCCTTCGTTTTCACCTACGTAAAAACCGTACTTATATACTCCCAGTTCGATCCTCAGTCCGATCCAACGGAGGAAAAGTACAAGTACTACGACCGTATATTTCGAAAAATGAGAGGAAAGCCATGTGCATGCGATTTCACGAGTTGACCGTTGACCAGATTTACCAGATTTGGTGTGTTGGGAAGTCGGTGAGCAGCAACTCAACGAAGCATCCATCCAGTCCAGGTGCACGCGTATCATGGGGGACTTGTGGTCCTGCCTGCCTGCGTGGCTGCGTGCGCTATCCTATCCTACTCCTATCTCTTGCAGACGCAGGGGGGCGCCTCCTATAGTTGGTGCCGATGCCGCCGTTTTACCTGTTTGCCAATTGTTGTTTCTCGTTTTCATTTTGGTTTTTCCATCCACGCACACGTTCTGTCTGCACCAAACAAACTTAGCGGCTCAGCAGGTTCCGCAAACACGTTCAAAACAAAACAAATGGTTCCGCAAACCACACGGTTTATTCTGTCAAATGAAATTATGATTTGGTTTGAAAACATATATATTTTCTACCATTTCTTGAACTAGAATAAAAAACATGTGTGCATGATTGATCTGTTTTATTGGGCTATCAAAGATTAAAAAAAAATTAATATCTACTTCATGACAAATATAAATTTATCGCTATCTATTAGGGTACCAGATATGTCCGACAAAGAATCGGATGGATGAGCAAAATCTTACATACTCTATTTTGTAAGTGAATGGTTAGAGAAAAGATACCGTTGAAGATAAGATAAGATAATCCCCGCAACAAATAAAAAATACGAGATATGGTCATCATTATGCAAAAGATTTCCTATTTTATTCATGAGTTTTCTAGTACAATTTCAATTGTCTCAAAAGTTTACAAAACATGCAAAAAATGCAAATATTAATTGATGGAGATACCGTCATTGACACACTCAGGATTTTTGGATAGGCATGGACAATCTTTGGATAAATGTCACATTAGGAGTTTCCAAAAATAAACTAATTAAAATATTTCACTATTCATATGTTTTCTAGTATAATTTCAATTGTCCCACGAGTTTACAAACACATGCAAAAAAATGCAAATATTAATTGATAGAGATAACACCATTGACACACTCAAGATTTTTGGATAGGCATGGACAATCTTTGGATAAATGTCACGTTAGGAGTTTCCAAAAATAAACTAATTAACAAAAGGTATGTAGGATTTGCTAATTCCTTCATATTTGCACCGAAATATTTTTTAATGTAGAGAAAATTAATAACGGATTTATTAATCCTCATCCAGATGTGTCACATCTAAGCACTACTTCAATGGGCCAACAAATTTTGTTCCCACGCATCTATTCGTGTTTGTGTGTGACAAAAAAGTTGATCCAATGCGGCGATGTAAATGGATCAATGTTTGTTTTCATGTTCGCTTTGACCCGTTTTCAACCCAAGTTTAAGCTGGATTTGCACCTGTGCGGACACGCCACAAACACCCATTTATTTTTCCCAACACACATAGAGGTGTAACACAAGCCAGTACCATCCCACCTCACTGATTTCGACCTTACCGTCATATTCGCCCCCACCGACGCCATCTCACTTCCATGTTCGCCATTCTCAGCGCCCCCACCAACACGCATCCATCGATGCCACCATCGTCGGAGTTGTTTCCACTTTTTGCCGACATTGGTGGTAGCTCGTGACCCACACCCTACATCCCCTTTGACCCGGGTCGTCGCCGCCCTCGGCACACCACTTTCACCACCACCACCGAAGGACGTTGAGTTCTATGACCTTGTTTCGAAATCGGATGGAACGTTGAGTTATATGACCAAATATGGGATTTCTGAATGATTTGGTTGAACCCTTGAGTGATCGGTAATGTTTGCACATTCATCCAATTTCTTCAGTAAATGTGTGATTGGGTAACTCACATTTAACTTTAGAATGTGTTGGTTGAGCATATATATGAACTCACGTAGAAAATCAATAGTTCTATCTTATTTTTTCATTTTTTTGTTACAATTTTAAATTCATTTGGTTGTAAACTATGTGGTTTTTATTTAATTTATTTTAAACAATGTGCCTTTTAATTGTATATATAATATTTCTTTTATTTTGATTAATATCTTTTGTATCTAAATAGCTAGCCCCCGTTAACATATTTCTCTTAACATGTAAGCATACCACATCATCATTCAACATTCATGGAAACATGCCCACCTCAACATGCCACTATGTATGACAAAAATCCACCCTAACATGCAACACATGCATGGGATTTCCATTCTATTATAATATTTATATTAAATGCATATATTGATACAAAACTATTAATTCAAATATACATGTTTTATTTAACCAAAAGTTTAATTGAAATACATTGCACAAATTTCCCGCAACAGCGTGTAGGACATCATCTAGTAGTACGAAACGGCCATAAACTGATAAAAGAGGGACATAACGGATCAAATAGATCACCCTGTGAATGCCATGACCAAGAAAAGGCAGACCAGGACCGAACACCCACCTTTTTATTTTAAAGGCAGATAAGGGTCAGTTGTGCTTGACGGCGATTTTCATCGGTTAATGGGTTTTGTACTCGCTCGGTTCATCGGCACCGATTGAGAAACACATGCATGAGCGCCTCCTACGATGGAGATGTCGATCCAGGCTTGAACACTAAAGTTGGACAATGAGTAGAAGTAGTGTCTTCATATGTTACTAGCATAGCAGGTGTGCCGCAAAAGTGGATGTTTGGTGTTGTCTCGAGCCAAGAATGTCAGGGCATCGACCCCGGATTGCGTTCCACAAGGTTGGTTCTCTGGTGTACTTCATGGCGGCGGCGGTAACTATGTCTCTTGGTCGTCTGGACGAGGTGTAGCGATGGGGGGCTCGGCTCGTTTTCTGTCATGGTCGTGGCGATGCCTAGATCCGGATCTAGAGGCTTGTGCTCGTCGCGATACCTTTAGTGCCTCGCCGTGGCATGTGAGAACTGCCATGCGCTTTGGCGGCAACGGCGATGACACATTTGGATGTCAATATACTCTTGAGGATGTCGTTAGCTCTTTGTTTTAGGGTTTCGAATGAAGATCCTTGTCCATCATAGAATCGACAGCAGCGATGCATTGCGTGGTTTTGCCTCCTTCTAGCACTGTTGTGAAGCTTAAGTGTTTCATGAAAGTATTTTGCGTAGCTTTCATATCTACCCTATGTACTTCCTCTGTCCTAAAATAAATGTCACGGTTTCGTTTAGATACGGGTGTACTTAGGTTTCATTTAGCTTGATTATTATGTTTAAAAACAAGGGAGTTGAATCCTGAAATCCATGTATAACTCATTTGATTCGGAGAGATGACCATGGCTAATCCGATCACCATGGAATGGATCCTACTCAACAAGGAAACAGTGGTGAGGAGCTTAAAGTGGCGAAGTGACAGATGAGGCACACTAATCAATTGTTTCCTGGGTCTGAAGGCTGTCTCCCTTGAACTTTTCTGGTGTAGGTGGACGGCGTCCACGGAGCCGTACGTCGCCACCGGACGTCCGTGCCGGGAGCGAAAGGACGGCGGCACTATACCCACCGACGTCATCATTTCGTGTGTGCATGCTAAAAGACAGTGCCACCTTTTCCTTTTTGCCTCGATCCGGTTACTAGATTAATATATATTTTTCTTTTTACGTAGAGTATTATTTCTGTGCTCCAGACCTGAAGCTTCTGATGATGCGTCTGTCGTCGTTTCCGAGCTGCCTCCTCACCTTATGTGGGTTATGATGTTCTGTCAGGAAAATGTAGATGAAACCAAGCTAGAATTTCGCAGCACGTATCGCCGTGTCATGCCAAATCTCGTACGTACTACGTACGTAATTGATCATGGATGGATTAGAGGAGCAGCCGTGACACGCTGATTAAAATACAATTACTCCTACTAGTATATGATATGATCGTCGTACGTATTGTTTACGTGGAATGTGTTGAGCTTGTTGACCCATATCACCAACCCATGAACGCACTTAATTTAATACAATAATATATAGGAGTTATATAATAATATATAGGAGTAATATATATACAATGCGCGTTGGCTGTTTAGTGATTATGTGGGTAGCTGAAACAGTTGAGAAGAAAAAGGTTTGAGCGGACGTCCCAAACCCAGAATGATCTCATCGGGCCATCATGCCACGAAAGGCAACGGCGACCCGTCTTGACGGACAGACAGAGACCTTTCACCCGTACCCGTGTGTCGTGTGGTGTGGCCGTTCAACAAAGCGAAACTGGTTCCTTAAAAAAAAAACAAAGCGAAACTGGGCAATTAAGCTGACCGTTCCACTTCTTCCACAGGTGCCGCCTTGGTTGAAGCGAGTTACTCCCAACAAGGATATTTTCACGGAGACAGGGAAATGATGTGCACGTACATTTGGCAGTTTGGCACGCAGTAGAAAGAAGGAAGAGTAGGCTCTGTTGACTACACGACGCCGGAAGCCTGAGCCCGTTCTACGAAGACGGCAAGCTAGGAGCTACGTGTCGCGTGGGTGGTAGGGGAATCTTCTCCTCTCGCGGTCCGAGCGATCCGTGGCCGAGATGCGCCCGCCGACGTCAAACAACCAAACGGATCTCTCTCTCTGCTGCGTGCACGCCACTGCCTCTCTGGTTGCAACCTTCTGGAAGGAAGGAAGGAAGGAGGAGAGGGGCCCGAGCGAGAGTCATGTAGCTGTTGAGTGTTGAGTGCTGGGAACTGGTGCCCCCACTACATCTACATACACACGTCGGTGCCTATTTCTTATCTTTTTCATTGTATTTTTAGTCCTTTTCTCCACTTCAGTGATTATAAGAAGAAGAAGCACTTTGGCAGGCGGCGTGGAATGCATGAATCGATCTCTCCTGGTGGCCACCATACACACGAAACAGCCCCCATTTGTGCAGTGCTGCTAGGATAGGAAACTACCCTTGCCTGAATACCTCTTCTTGTCATTTATTATGCTCTTCAGAGAAAACGGATGAAACATGCCAAAGTTTGAATTCATCGAGTATAGTTTAAGTGAGGCTCGTATACAAAAAAAAATCTTCTATTTGAATGAGATAATAGAAACTCAATATTAGGTTCCGAATAGCCATGGATGATGGGCCACATGGTTGCTTTTTGATAGGTATCATTGTGGCAGTGATCTCTCTCTCTCTCTCTCTCTCTCTCTCGGGTTATGCGGGCAACGAGCGGTGGAACGACGGGTAACCCGGACATGCCCTCTCTTGTAGGGCGATGTTCTGATCCGGATAAGAGCATTAGACCTGTAGAAGGATAGAGAGTGGTTTTGGTGGAATCGATGTTTATTGCTTGAGCCTTGGAGACATATATATAGGAGTACAATTGATCTACTTGGAGTACAAGTCAAGGTAGAATAGAATCCTACTCTATCTCATATTTCCTAATATTACAATTATACTCAACATCCCCCCGCAGTCACAACGTAGCGACGCAGACGGTGAGACTGGAGAAGAATCCGAAGGCGAAGCCGACGGACATCCCCACCACAGTCGTAACGGTTGACGCATCGCGGAGTTTGTGGCTGGAGTGGAAGCCAACGAGGTTCCCAAGCAGGCGGTAGCCCTTTGTGTCGATGTCGAGGTTGCCGAGAGCGTAGGCTGGTGTAGCCGTGGTCGAGGTAGCCGTGCGATGGACGTCGTGGTCGATGTCGAGTCGGGATGGCCGGTGTCGAGGTAGTCGTCGTGGACCAGGAAGAAGAGCGGCGGCGGCGGCCTGAGGAGGAGGAGGCGGCGGCGACGACGGTGCTCGAAGTAGGCGAGGAAGAACCCGATAGTGTGACGAAGACCGACGCGGACTGTGGCGTTCCCGCGCTTAGAGAGACTGCGCGGCGCATACCACATAAAAGTCGACGTGCGGGGACGACGAAGTGGCCCGTGCGCCGCGACGCTACGACCCGAAGGGGCGACGCAGCGGCAACGTGCGGGTCGCGGCGACGGCGTTGAAGACCTCGGGGTGGTTGCAGGTACCGCGCGCCACGCTCGCTACGACCCGAAAGGGCGACGCAGCGGCAGCGCGAGGTTCGGTGCAGCCTCGGGGACGGCCTGAAGCGGATGGCCTCGGGGCGGCGGTTGACCGCGGGCTGCGGCACTACGGCCCGATGGGGCGACGCAGCGGCAGCGCGAGGGTCGGTGCAGCCTCGGGGACGGCCTGAAGCAGATGGCCTCAGGGCGGCGGTTGACCGCGGGCCGCGGCACTACAGCCCGAAAGGGCGACGCAGCGGCAACGCGCGGGTTGGTGCAGCCACGAGGAGAACCACAGGGCAGCAGCGCTGCGGCCTGATGGGGCGACGCAGCGGCAGCCCATTGCTCGATCGGTGAGTGGCACGCTGAACTCGGGGACATGGCGGTGACGCCTAGTGTCGGAGTAGAGGCGTGTGTCGACGACGACGGTGGGTGACGCAAACCGATCTTAGATCGGAAAACCAAAAAAAAACGCCGATCAAGACGACCGACGAAAGAGAGAAAAACCCGGATCAAGAGATCGGTAAAAAGACTCTCTAGGGCAGCCGATCCACGGGACCGGCGGACGAACCCTAGGTACGGGCGGCGCGGCCCCCGGTGCCGGCGATCATGGATCGGCCCTGGGGGCGGCGCGGGCGGAAGCGACGGCGGCGGCTAGGGTTTAGATCGTGTTTAGGCTGATACCATGTAGAAAGTTAGAGAGGGGTTTTGGTGGAATCGATGTTTATTGCTTGAGCCTTGGAGGCATATATATAGGAGTACAATTGATCTACTTGGAGTACAAGTTAAGATAGAATAGAATCCTACTCTATCTCATATTTCCTAATATTACAATTATACTCAACAAGACCTCCTCGCGCTCCTCCTGGCGGCATCGGTGGCAAGCTCCGTGCTTTCGCACCAACGCCGGCAGCACCCGCGGGTGATGCGATCTTCTTGAAGACGTCCTCGTGGTTCTTCTCTCCGTGTCAAGGCACTAGGTGAAGATCTTTGTTCGACTAAACTCGGCAACGGCGACGCTATGTGTCGTCTTCCCTCTTGAGGGCGTTTTCATGGAGCATAAGTGTGCTAGGGTGTAGCATGGGGTTGTGTGTAGTTCTTTCAATGCTCTTTGCTGGTAGCGTATGTATCTGTGTGCGTCGACTATCTTAGGAACAACTTTTTAAGAGGACTACCACACCATCCTATATCGTTTGGTCATGTATCTTGTTTGATTCCTTTACCTATAAAGGGGGCTAAAATATATTTTTTGAGGTGAGAATAGCCGGGAAACGTAAGCCCGGGAACTAACTAAGAAAATATAAATAATCAAAATAACATGGTCCCAAAAAGTTACTCCCTGCAATCCATAATAAGGGTCACTTATTTTGTACTAAGCTAATATAAACTTTATACTAGATGAGCGACACTTATTATGGATCAGAGGGAGTAATATTTTTTGAAAAATTGCCATCGACCAATTTTTCTGTAAAACTATATGGTAACAAAAGGCATGGAAAACAAAATTTTAAAAACTAAAACAACAATAAAAAACGTCGTGGTCACCTGACAAAAAATACCTACTTGGAAAATTTGCGTATAAATGAATTTTCCGTGCTTATGTTTTCATTTTTCAGAAACACATAAAACCACACATTGGATGTTGTTATCTCGTAATAATAAAGTTTGCCATAAAATTGACATGCTCTTGATAATAAAAACGACATACTCTTAATAAAAATAGCATGCTTTTAATAATAAAATTGATATGCTCTTAATAATGAAAATTCATGCTCTTAATAAAATTGCTATGTTCTTAATATAAAAATTGCCATAATTTGGCATGAGTACGGAAAACAAACTTCACGTCTAATTTTTTACAAAAAAAAGTTCGAAAATTGTCATGTGAACAAGTTCAAAAAATAAATAAATCTGCCATGTTGATTTTTGTGAAAAAATCCATGAACCAAGAAACACAGAAATTGTGTATTTTGCTACCTAGAAAAAAAAAGAGGAGCTGGCATTTAAACCCAAATCTCTTAGATAAAGCCAATCCCCTATGTTGCTTCAATTGGTTGAGACAATGTTCACACAACTTTTATTTCCAGCGAACGAGTTTTCAAATCCGTTGCAGCGAGGCCTTTTCTCCAAAATCCATGTTAGGTGGATGGACGGTAGGAAGGCCGTTTGCTGGAGATACCCAAAATTTTAACATCAACTAGATAGTTTTTAGTAAAACTATGGTATCCTAATGCATGGAGCCATGGACGGTCTTTCCACCCCACTCAAAAGAGATAGATGTATCCCAACTAGAAATCCATTGTTTCTCTCATCAATAACCTAACTTACATACAATGTGAAAAGTGACTAATAATTCATATCATGGTTTATTTTGTTTCTTTAGTCACTCTCGTTTTTTCATAGTATTACTTTATGCTTCATTTCATGGATGTGTTTTCAACAAAAGGTATGTGTTAGAAATGTCGTGGAGCTGTTTTTTGGTACAAATCCAATGACACCCTTTACCTCCCATTCATACAATGTTTTTACAATTAATTCTAAATAGATTAGAGATATTTTTCTTCGAAGACCTAAGGCTCTATGTTAACCAAACATCGACATCACATGAAAACTGCCAAATGAAAATGAAATTGCAATCCAATCCCTAGCGAATTCACCGCCCTCTTCATTTCACACATGACAATGTCGCACTCATGTTGCTGTCGTAGTAGTATCCATATGTGCAACAGAAAATACACTGATTTCTACCGGTGAGTATTGACACCGTCGATAGATCAAGGCCTATTATTGTGCATCACATCATCATTGTTGGAAAAAGCTAAAGCGACATGCATAATAAATCTATCTAAGACCCCAAGGCGAGGTTAATATAGTTCCCAACTGTAGACCAAGGCCTCCTCGCTCCCCCGCACCAACAGAGCCTAACAGCGATTTGGAGGAGGATGGCAATGATCTACCGTCGGAGGAGGGGTAGCAGCGTGGGAATCCAATATTTTCTTAGGAGTCATGAGAGATGATATATTAGGAGTAGAAGTTTTCTTGCAGGTAAAGAATTATAGAAGTTTGACCGCACAATTTTTGAAGTTCAATCTATTCGTTCTTCTAGAATGAAGCATCACCTTTCTCATTAGAGATTTTCGTATGTTCTGAAGAACAAATTCCATAGCAAATTGCCCTAATAATTCCACATCGATCTCACCGAAAACAACGTGAGATCAGAATACATAACACACCTTCGCAAAGAAGGAAGAAGAAGAACATATACAACACGGTTCTCTCTCAGCCCTAGGTGAAGTTGATTTCCAATCTCATCATGTAAGCTCGCCTAAGCACAAATATATTAGTCAGGGCGGTAGTAGGGGCCTATGTTAATCTCTGTCCTCAACGTATTTGCCTTAAGTTTGACCTCGAAGCTGGCACAACTAGAAAAATCTTTGCTCTGCACGTATTTGCCTTAAATTCTCCCTCGAAGCTGCCACAAGTAAGAAAACATCTTTGAAGTTTCAGTTCTTCCACCAGGTGTCATCCATGGACAAATCAAACCCTGCGAAAACAATCTGAGTACGTGCTCGATCCTGGCTAGAGGGTAGATGGATGGATAGTGCGAGTGCGACACAAGGAGCGATGAACCTGTCGGCTGGCGAGTCGTTGTCTGAAGGAGGAAAAGAAGAAGGTTGGATTGGATCTCAATCCCATGCACGCAGAGGCACAGCACCTTCGTCTGCAGATTGGAACTTGGAAATGTTCTTTTTGGCGCGCGCACCAGTCGCAGGGTTGGAACGGAGTCCCTCTCAGCGTCGGCTTTTCTGTGGGGCGGGAGTGGGTTGTTCTATCGCGGGTCCCCCAATTTGTTGGGAGCATTTGTATTACTTATTATTTTTTCGCTTTTATGTATTCTTGTGCTTTAGATCATGTGACGAAAACGACAAGGATAACTCGTACTCGTTTAAAAATAGTTTGTTCTTTGCAAAGGAAAAGAAAAGTAGTCCTGTTGCCCTAATAAAATACGAGTAACATTTTAGAAATGGTTCTGCCAACCTCAACTTCGTCCCCATATACCCACGGAGAAAAGCAGTAGCGGAGTAGGGATAAGTTGTAGCGAGGTCCGTCCTGTACTTCAAGTTTTCAAACTTGAACTAAAGCTATGTCAAATAATTTGGAACGGAGAAAGAAAATATTTTTAATACTAATCTAGAGTGATCAAAACGCTAAGATGGCATGTTGAGCGGACGATCTGTTCAGGGAGCACGAGTGAACCATCGGTTCATTTCAATGGCTGCTCCAACGCGATCCTTTATGGTATACTAGATCATCGAAGGCGCGCGTTGTTGCGCCCGTCCATTTTGACATTTATAATATTAATGATTATCCAATTATATGTAACAACAATAGTAACTTAATCATGAGATTTAATGATTACACAGAGCTTGCATAATACCATACTTTTGGTATTTAATCATTCAATGAGAAGCTTCTCAAAAGTTCGGGTACAGTTAGACAGCGAAGAAGTATTTCCTTTGCATTGTTTTCGACATCAAGTTCTATTTGACTAACAAATGCAATATTAAGTACGATCCTTCACAATTGAACCGTTAAAATAATTAACGAAATCATACTAATGTCAAGAAAAAGATTAGCGGTGATATTTGTTTCTTAGCTCTTACCAGGACTAATATTACCTTAGTTATGCTTTCTATTAACGGAAATTTCCCTTGTCATTCAATCAAGGAGGATAAAAGGGAATACAGAAAAGTTTACTAATTGAATGTAAAAAAACATGACAAACTATTGTATTATTGATAATTTTAACTATATGATTTAGACTAATTTAGCCTCTCAGCAATGTGAGAAGCGGGAATCTTATAAGCATCTAAATAATTATTTGTTCCTGATTTTTCTTTTGGCTAGACCTGACAAAACAAAACTGAAAATTAAGTCTTGCCAACATAGACTTGTCTATTTAGATAGTTGTGATAAGTAAAATATTATAGTTTTAGTTTAATGCACTGGAATATTCAAGAAAATATTGTTAGGTTTGAAAATAAATAAATAAAATGATCTTAATTCAGTAGATCATGCAAAAGCATTGGTAGGATAAAAAAAACTTGGTCCACTACAGAGCCTGTATTTCAGAGTGCAACACAATATCGGTAATGGTGGCATAATTTAGAGTATTATACGAACATGCATTAGAATTGGTGTAGTATACATACAAAGTTGAAAGAAGCAACCACAAAAAATACAAGGAATCTTGACAAAACCATCTGAAGTACTGTGAAGGCTCGCCGTGCTGATAGGAGAAAGGAGAGGAGAGGCATGTATTGGGTCTGTTTGACTTGCTCTTTTAAAGCTTGGACAAACTCTCCGCAATCTATAAACGAAACAGCGTACTCATATTTTCCACAAATTGGCGAAGATGCTTTGTATTTAAAACGGCTCCATATTAGCACAAACAAATAACATGATTATTATTTTCTATCCTTAATATAGGCACATACGCACATGCATTAGGAACAACCCCATACGTTACTCGTTTTTGAAGACTACATTGTACCGCCCAAATCTTCTTATATCCAAATCTGGCCCGCAACATACCCATGCAAATATGATATCCAATGAGGCAAATCTGGCCAGCAACATACCCATGCAAATATGATATCCAATGATATTATCCCAAGTGCCTAACTTCTAGAGAAACTGCATGATTCGAGCCACATGGGAACAAGAGCTAGGGTAAATCAACCTGCATGCCATTATGGAACACAAGTGAGTAAAGGGTGTTCTTTTCTTGATAGACTACATGATGAATTCCTCTTGCGTAGGTGATTTCACCAATAATATATTGACTTCTTTGAATTTCTTAAGAAATGGTTTTACCTGTTCCTACATGGAGCTAAAACATAATTCTAAAACATCGAAGTATGTATCCAGGGTGAGACAACACACACACGCCACTAAGGATATACCTAAAATATGTTCGATGCCAAAAAGATGTGGAAATGATGATGTACCAACTTTGTTAGCTGTAAGATTTATAACTAAGTGAGCATGAAAAGAATCAGCACCAAAGCTAGACTTTGAAAAATTAATAGAGAGCAGCTTAAGGCACCCCAATTGCTAGCCAAAACATAGATAATGATAAAAATTTGCATACATGTCTACCTTTTACTCAGTTAAAGTTACTCTCACAGTCATAACACAAAAATGGTTGAGGCTTGAAGACAATTTCTTCCTTGCTAGTTGATACTTCAAGACAATTCAACTGTGTTTGTTCTGTTCTTCAGGAAAAATCAAAATGGTTCAGAGAAAAAGGTACAACATAAAGCATAAATTTAATGTACCTTAAGGTAAACTAAGTGGTGCATCAAAATACACAAAGGCACAAATTTCTACACTGCTAAGGGAGTATTAACTCGAGAGCTAGCATTTGATTTTGGACACATATAATCTCTAGTAGTTTCTTATCTTTTTGGTCTCGAGTGACACTGATAAAAAATTGTTCTGCTTTGCTGCTACTATTGTTTGTTTATTATTAAGAGGAGCAAAATTAGTGCCATATTCAATAATTGTAATAAGATCGGAGCGCCTCAGAAACAAAAGTAGATGTGCACGGAAGAACACATCAGCCTAGGAGAATGCTAGACTGCTACTCTGCCACAATTAAGAATCAATCCAATAGAGCCAAGTTTAAATCTGTCAACCTAGATCACCTGCATCATTATGGGAGGATAAAGAACATCATAAATAATGCACAAGGAGGAATGGAAGAGCATAGACTGATATCGTAACTCACATGCAATTATCAGCCACCAAAGACTGACATGGTGATTAATTTCTTCAATGCGTGCGGCCACTACCAGGTCGTCTTCTTCCTGTGGTCATGAGGTGACTCCAGTTCAGATTGGCAGTGTACGCCGGAGGAGAGGGGGTGAACCCAATAGGTGGACAGAAGGAGCGGCAATGATTACCGCTTGGCATATTCCAATGAACAAGGAGAGGTAATACGGTTTAAATTTGACATACATACCCAGCCTTGTATCCAGTTTAGAACAGAACATACACAATGCCATTTTCTTCAACTCACCAGTTTGCCAATCTGAAATTGAATTGAACCGAATTCAATATCAGTGGGGGGTAGAACTTAATAGTCAGGGAAAATTCATACCTTGGTAACTTGGTGGCGGGGTTGCTGTGGGCAGCAGGGATGGGGCGGAGCTTCCATCCAAACTCATCTCCGTGAACAACTATGCATCCATGTATGTGACCACACCTTTGGCAGCCCAATGGCTCATCCATCGGCCACGTCGTACGAATCATGTCTAATAGCACAGAAGGGTTCCGCCTATCATCCTATGCGTGAGGGGATCCCACGCAACGACCATGTGGCGCGTCCATCAGATAAGGACGGCGAGTCCGTGGCCGCAGCCGAAAAACGTCCAACTCTCGCCGCAACTCCATGTCAAGGAGAACCGCGCAGCTGGATGCATTCCCGCTGACCAATCGTGACGAGCAGCGGCGATGGGTTGTTCTTGTTCGGGCCGTGGTACTCGTGGCGGTGGAAGCCGGGGTTTGAGACGATGCGGCGCAGAAAGGAGAAGGATTGCGGAGGGAGGCCGGTGGCGTTCTAGGTCCTAGAGCCAAATGGGCCAGCAGACGGCCCAACCCAGTTAACCAGAGGCCTTCGTTTCGGCCTCCGGAGCAGCAGGCCATAGGACAGTCGGATCAGGAGATCTGACGGTCAAAAACATCTAGATCGCGAAAATAGACGGTCCAAAATCCAAATCGCTGTGAGAGCTTGGTTTAGGCTCAGTTTTACTGTCCTAAATTAATCGAATTAAAAAAATCCCAATTTATTACGATAACTCAACTCAAAGCTTGGGTTCATCTACATTTAGTGCAGTAAAATCACAATAAATATTATTAGTTTGAAAAAGTCTAAAACTATTTTGCATGCAGGATGCTTGAGGGCTCTAAGTGCGTGCAGAACTTCATGTGCAAATGACATTAGAGGTGGTCAAGCCAAAAAAGTCAAAATCGGTTATGAACAGTACATTTTCTTCAAACTTTCTTACGTGCTTGAAACTTCGTTTTTTTGCCACGAGCTCCTCCAATATCTAAACCACACCAAATTTGGCACGAGCGTCACATATTCAATCATTTTGCATCACAAAAAGTTTCAGTGTTTTTTTTTTAATTTTCCATTATTTTAATTGATTTTATTGTTCACACCCAGGAGCATCAAGACCTAGGTGCAGACAAGTCATATCTAGTTTATTATGAACAATAAAATAATAATCATGATTAATTTTATCATAAAAAATAATTTTGTAATGTAAAAAAGGAAAATTTCCATGATATTATAACTGTAATGTGATAAAAAAAATACAAACGGCAAATTTTCAAAACTATATTTTGTGTAATTTGCCTCAAAAAAATTGTGTCGAGAAAAACTTATTTTACAATTTTACCATGACGTAAACAGATAAATGTGCTATACTAATAAATTAAATTCCAGGGTCCAAATACTTGAATTGTCATGGTTAAGAAAAACAAGTATTCCACGTTACATAAACTAAAATAGACATGTGTAAAAAAAAAATTGCCATGCTATGTAAACTTAATTTGCCATAGTTAAAAAATAAAAAAATTATTCTACATAAACTAAAATTTTCATGCCAAAAATAAATTTTTATACTACATAACCTTCGTTTTCCATGCGACTTCAATTTAAGTGGCCATGGTTAAAAAAGAAATTTACTGTGTACCAAAACTAATTTTTGAATGTAAAATTGCCATTTGCCTGGACTAAAACTTGCATATTTTTGCCATCTAATGAAAATGGAATAAATATTTTTTTGTAAGTTTTCTATGTATCTAAAATAATTTATTTTCACCACGTATCTAAGATAAATTCAAAAAGTAGTTAATAAATTTATTTAGTTATTTTTTTGTAGAATGTTCATGTTAGTGTAAAAAGTTTGGTTGATAATTTCATGTGATACAGGATAGCAATACTTCGTTAATGAAAAATAATAATAATACGGAGTATTTGGCTTTCATTTTTTTAATGCCAAGATGTTAATGAATAAATCTATTTTCAAAATAAGTACATATGCAAATGAACATTTTTTACGCACAAAAGCATATGCTTTCAAAAGCCGTTTAAGGATTTCTGTAAGTTATAACCCAAGTGTGATCAGGGAGCTCTTACGATAAATTGTTGTTATGAATCTCACCCTTTTTTGAAACACATTTATTTAGTCAATGGATTTAGGCCAACCACAGACGTATGACATGCTCACTACATGCCTTGCGGGCCCCAACACACATTGCATTATCCAGTCCTCATCTTCATCAGTGAAATCATGGCATATCTTCGTCATCATCGAAGGCAAATAGACAAGCACGCTGAATCCTCTCCTTTCACTCATCTTCTCGCACACCTTTCCTCTAGCAAGCCCAAGAGGCGCCCAACTTGCATCATGGTTGCAACCTGCCCCACATGCTATTACAAGGGGAGAGAGGTGTGGCGCCGACCACTCAGGGGTGCTTTAGGGGGTTGATTGTGTTGGCGAGTAGCCACCAAGATGCAATTCTTCATCAAAATATCTCAATTTCACGAGCTCATCAATTTTTTTAAACATTATGGGTATTGCAAAGGGATGTTTATGCGAGCTCACCTGATCGCGGCATGGTCCTTATTACAATTTGTGGCTAAAGACCCACATCACGCGAACTAAGGGGTCCATGTAGCAATGGGGATGACCGCAACATGGTTCATGTGGTAATCGACAACCAAAGGCCCATGCGTTACATGATGACACTAATGCAAGAAGGTCAGTGTTGCAAACCTCTCGAGAGCAATACGATCCTTGTTACAAATGTTGCGACTTATGCTATACGATCTGATGGCCGTCTCATGCACACATCTAACGATCGTCGAGGTGACCATCTAATCGATACATCACCCGATGAACGACGTAACACACCTGTATGCATTTAGCGTCGGCGTTGTGGGGCTAGGGCGTTGAGATCCTTTTCAATTTTATGATAAATTTCCTTTTTCTCTATAAGCGATTTCCCCCGAGAGTTCAATTGTGATCGGCCCAATAGGTCAAAGCTAGAGAACCCGAGAGGGCCCAACACAGTATCCTCTGGGGGTTTGCTGGTGGTGGGTGGAAGAAACGCGAAAAAGATTTAGATCCGCCGTGAAGGCCCAACGGCAGTTTACCGGAACCCACGGCCGCCGCCGGCCACTCGCGCACCCCGACCGAAGCCGAAGTGCGAAACCCCACCCGGCGCACCACACGGGCAGGCAGGGGAGGGAGAGAGAGATGGTGGCGATCTCGATGTACCGCGGCAACCTCCACCGCAGCGGGGACGACGCCGCGTCCGCGCGCCGCTGGCCGGTGCCCCAACCCACGCTCTCCGCGTCCCAGTTCCGCCGCCTCCTCCACCGCCGATCCCTCGCAGTCTCTCGCCTCGCCGGGGCTCCCAACCCCCGCCCGGATGACGGCGCCCCGGGCCCCGTGGGAGAGGCGCAAGAGGCACACGGGGGTCCGCAGCGCCAGGAGGGACAACAGGAGGGAGGGCATGATGTGCAGATGCAGCAGCAGCAAGGGGAGGAAGAGGGACAGGATGAGCAGCAGCCGCAACAGGGCGAGGAAGATGTGCAAGATGAGCAGCATCCACAAGTAGAGGAGGGGGAAGAAGAGGAGGAGCAGGAGGAGGGCGCGGTGGAGGACGTGGAAATGGACGATGCGGGAGAGGTCGTCGCCGGAGATGTTGATGCTGGTGTCAATGGTGATCCTGAGGAAGGCCAAGGCGAAAGCGAAGGCTTCGATCCCAACTCGGAGGTGAGGCTCGTTAAAGCTCACGGTCCCTGATTGCTGCATGTTGATAATCTATGTGGAATTTTAGCTTCCATCCTTCTAACAATGGCCTTAATTTGGGGACTCTAACAATGTACATTTTCTGAGATTTTACGCTGCACTATTTATTTATTTTCCAACAAGCAGGCCTTATGGAATCAGTGAATGAGAAGTGGACACCTTAGGATTAGATTTACTTCATCGGTGGATGACAGTCCTGTCAGTAGATTTTTGGAATTGCTGCTCTTTCATGGTATTATCGTGGTTCTATCTTAGAATCTTCTGTAGACGTTTAGCACAATGTTGGAAGTAGGGTGAAATTCCTATGTTGGAATAAGCCAATAAGGAATTACACTTTTGAGATTTACTCAACAATTAAGCTTCTTAGCAGCAGTGGACAACAGTCAGCTCTTTACTGATAATAAACGACACTGACAGTTGCTGCGGAACAATATTTTTGCTTAGAGATATTGTCCAGCGATTTGTGGTGCCTTAGTAGAATCGATTAACCAAGCACCAAATATGTGCTGAATATGTGCGTGTTCTCTTTGTCACTGAGACCTCTGAGTTTTATTTCTGTTTTAGGTGAGTCCTCCTGATGAGGTTGAGGAAAGGAAGAGAGAGTTGACTGACAAGCTGGATACCTTAAGTAAGAAAAAGCATGACCTTGTGCAGATGCTGAAGCAGGTATTTGTGCTAACTCTTTTTTTCTTATTGTTTTGACTGCCGCTGTGGTTCAAAACAAATCGCTCTGTTTTCATGCCTGTTACATTCCTGTCTCATTAGCTCAATCTTGAAGACTGTGTGATATTGGGTCGTAGACAGCTTCAGGTGAGAATGTGTATGGGCTTGACTGTTTTTATCGTTTATCCAGTAGCCACTTGAAAGACATTCAAATGACTTGTTCTTCTATTTGGAATTTATGAATACAAAAATAGTAAACTTGCTATCCCATCTGAATGTGGAACTGATGAAATAATAAATTCCTAGGTTAAATATGTACCGGTTTCTGAAGAAGTACTTTGACAAATTTACAAAGTTTGTCACCATGGACAGGAAGGGTTCTGCAAAGTAACTGGAATTGTCTATATCTGCTAACTGACATAAGAAAATGTAAAATTATGCAAGTTATAATATTTTCAACTTATTACTCTCTTCATCAGTCATCACACATGTCTTTTTATCAAATATTTTGTAAAAGTATTAATCATGTTGCTGCGTACGCAATGTAACCTTGTTATATTTATAGAGTTCACAGTAAGTACCAACATATCGGTGGTTGTATGCTCTATTTTTTTTTGAATAATTTGCCCTTGGTAGGCATTAGCTAGCTAAGTAAGATTATTTTTGGCTGTTTGAACAGATTTTAAATGCCGAAGAAGAAATCAGAACACGTAGCTTGCAGGCTTCATTGCGTGCCGCCATGCCTCAGCCGTCAGAAAATACAGCTGATGGAAATGTTCCTAGACAGGTGCCCCGAATGACCGTTGATGTCAATTTCAGCGAGTTTGCTGGGGAGTCAGATGCTGGTTCCAACCAGGGCACTCCTGGACGGCCCTTGCAACCTGTTCACAGTATTTCTCCTTCAACAGCCTCTTTTGCTAGATCTCCATTTGGTTCTCGCCACCACAACTCCGTAAGTTTTTGTAATGTCCATTTTTCTAGCCCAAATCTATATTTTTCTGTTGGATGCTTTAGTGAATCAACGTAATGCTTTAATTCATTTCAGTAATAAATCTTGTATTTCTTAAAGTTATCAGGCTTGAGAATGTTGTTGTTAGGTGTTTTGGATTCCCCTTTTGTATTTATCGTTTTGGTGGAATGGAGCCTTTCTGGAATATAGTAATTGCTGCAATCCAACTGTGTGCTATTTTCTATTTTGAGCTGAAACCACTTGTTATCTTACAGGGCAACACTCCAAGAAGTCCAGCACCTTTCTCCACGGCAAGTCCATCTCGCTTCGCAGGTACTGGACACCAAGGACATCCCTCGGTATCAGTACCAGGAAGTAACTTTGTAGCATCGTCGCCTTCCCCTGCTGCGTCTGGTGGCTCTTCCTCTGTATTCAGGGACTATCGCCCACCCAATTCAACATAATTCCGCACAACCCAAAGGCTGCGGCGGACGCGAGTCACTGTGAATAGTTGAATGCTCGTTGTTGTTGTCCTCTTTTCTTTTTTATTTAGTGACAATGTTATCAGAATGCAAAGAGCAACTCGGGGAGAACAAGGTCATGTTTAAGCATCATTTTTTTATCTCAGTGCTAGTGCTACTAAAAGGGAGTCATGTTCTCGTCTCTGAGCTTGGATCAAAATTTAATATAACTCTAATCATTAGAACTAGAATGCTTTGTTGTTCTAATCTGACAATGTAATTCTCCGTGAGCTAGATCAAACTCTACTACTGCATCACTCTAATCATTAGAACCAGAATACTTTTTGTCCTAATCTGGCAATGTAAAATTGTTTTGAGCAATGCGGCATCACTGATAGTTTATTCATTTCAGATAGGATGAGCTGAAACTGAAATCCTGAAAATATATACTACTAGTTCTGTAAGGACACACAGACAGATTCGCTTATTGGTTTTAAAAGTTCCCAACAGAATGATGATACACACCACTTCACTCGAGATGCGTTATTGTATTGAAGTGTGGAGCACACAGCATCAGTTTGGGCTAAAATAACCAATACTAACATCTTTCATAAGATCGCGGGTCTCTCAAACAAATGTACAGCTGAGATAGCAGCATGTGTAGAGACATGACATACACCATGTGTAACAATTAACAAATTCCTCGAGGACGCGGAAGGCTGTAACCTACAGAAAGCAGGCACCATGAATTAGTCCAAGTTGCCAGAAACTAAATAGATGAATCATCTATTTAGATGAGGCAAATCTTTTGCCTCCGTTTCGGATAAAAAAATAGATGAATCATCAAAAGGTGCATATAATTAGAAAAATCATGTGTACATCTTTTGCAACATTAATGGGTGTAGGTAACAGTTTGCATGTGCTACGATCAAGATCAGCACGATACACTTATGCATCAAACATAAATGCCAACAACCAGCAGCTCTCCTGGGCCATTGCCAGATTCTTATTCCGTTGATGTGGTTCCAAATTTGTTAGCACGGCCTTGGGCTATCGCTACTATATATTTGCCGCGTTCAGCGCCTAACATTTAGATGACGGTCTGAAATCTGTCACCAGCAAACAAGGCAAGATTTGTATAAACTGTGATCCACTCCGGACTATGTTTTAGATAATACCCCCTCTGTTCAACAAATATAAGATGTTTTGGATATTTCAATATGGACTACAACGGACTTAAATGAGCAAACAAACGCACTAAAACATCTATATACACCTGATTCAGAAATAAATAAATTAGAACATCTCATATGTGAACAGAGGGAGTATATCATATCCACACTCGTTATTTGTCCAGAAGAGGAGATGTCCAGTGTTACACTTGTCATTTCGTGGTAATGATATCAGAAGGCATGTTATCTAAACTGAACATGTAAGGCTCTATACAGGGGCATCATCAATTCACACAACAAAAACCCAGAAGAAAAATAGAGTTTGATAAGTCTGCCAATCAATGCCAACAGTGATCAAGAATGCATAATGAGTCCAGCATATCTTCAAGGTTGTCTGTAGTTTGAAACAGCAAAAACAAAACATATGCCTCTCAATTTTTTTTGTTCAATTTAAAAACGTTTCTTCAGTCATAACAATAGATCCATCATCACATGCATACTCCCAAACTATCTGTGCCTCACAGAAGACGATCCACGCAAATCAAAATGTATCAACAAGGATGACTGGAGCACCTACATGGTCGTAATAGAAGGTACCAGAAAAGAAAGTAGTAAAATTCTGCATTTACCTCTTGTATGATGCTACCACAAATCAGACCTTCTGCATCCTCTAAAATTGGGCAAAGAAGTCCTGCAAGGTTCATATCAGAATTCAGAAACAAGAAGTTAATGCAGTAGACCGCTAGAACATTGAAACTCTGGTACCATGATAAAGACATAGTCCTGATTACATCTGTGATGTACAAGTACAACCAACCGCATTATCTACAAGCCATGTGCAATCTTTTTGTAACAAAAATAGTGCAGATAAGTCAAATTGAGGAAATAATATGCCAAAAGTGCCGCTATTTTCACGCCACTCTGGTCTTTCATCCCAATAATCAAATGATGTATCTGGTCAAAGGGGAGTGCATACATTGACCAACCTCAAATTTAACATTGGCAAAAGAGGGTAAAGAACAAAGTAATCATCAATTCATGTATATGGTCATCTAGTTGTACACCTTCCGTTCCATGTATCCCTGAGACATACAAGCTATCTTCATATATTTGAATGGAGTATTTCAGTTTACACATCTTTGAGATGGTACAAAGCTAATTGTCTAGTAGTAATAATGTAATATTAACCAGTAACACCACTGACGATACACAGTTCAAGAATGGCACAACGCAGCAAACCAAAGAATGACATGAATGTCAACCTGCTTATTGCACTTCATTGAGATCTCTAGCAGCAACCAACCATGCTTACCGGTTCTGCATTACGACATGTTTTTTCTTCTCAAGTAAAAGTGTAACACGTCTCTAGAAATAGATATATCTTGTTCATGACCACTCTAGAAAACTTGCAGAGGATGCAATCACACATGCCAATCTGCAATTAATTATGTCACATCTTTCGTTTCCATGTAAAATTTGAACACAGGAGGCAACTATCAGCTTGTTTAACCTTGAGCATTACGCAGTACCTCAGAAATGTACAATTAGTCAGAACCAACTACCGGTCTACCACTGGAGTAAGCCTCTAGAAAGAGCACAAGTCACCCACGAAACTAATAGTACAACGATGAACAGACAGGTGAATTTATGATCTAATCGGGACTAAATTTACCAACAAATCTAGTGTCCATCCAGGAAACTAAAATCAGTAATCCGTCGAAGTCGGACATACAGGTGAATAGAGCAGAGCAGGGCGGAATCCATCATACCTGGAACCATGTGGCGGCGGTGGCGAGCGCGGACGAGAGGCGGCATCTCCTCTTGGAGGCCTCGCACGGGTGGACGGTCTGGAAGTCGTCGGCGGGGAGCTTGCGGGTGATCCATCCGATGTCGAGGTAGACGAAGCGCGGGGGCGGGGGCAGGTCGACCTTGACGCGGACGACGTTGAACCAGACGAGGAAGCGGCGGACCTGGACGCCCTCGAGCTCGGTGAGGGAGCCGTAGCGGAGGACGCCCGTGACGCGGGCCTCGAAGTAGGTGAGGTACTCGAATTGGACGTAGCAGGGCCCCGCGAGGTCGACGGTAAGGCTTCCGTTGTCGGCGAGCGAGAAGGCGGTGACGGTGGAGGGGAAGAGGCCCGCGGGGAGGCCGAAGAGCGGGAGCAGCTCGTAGATGGTCTTGTTCTTCTCTGGCGGAGGCGGCGGTGGGAGCGGGGGAGACGGTGGCTCCGGCGGCGGTGAAGTCGGCGTAGGGGTCGGGGGCTCTGCCGGCGTCGTCGCCGGCGCCGCCGCCGCGGCGCCGAGGAGCAGGAGGAGGAGGGGGAGGAGAGAGATGGGCGGCATCGGGAGAGAGGGAAACTCAGAAATACTCTGTTTATTTTCGTCTCTTTCTGTCTAGTGGGGTGGGGTGGGGTGGGAAGAGTCTAGCTGTCGCCGGATGGGTTTGGGTTTTTATGGGGATCTTTGGACTTGGCTTGGGTCAACTTCGTTTTGCTTTTCAAATTGTAACTCCAAAGTAGGGAAATGGCTTGAAGCAACAAAACTGGAAGCTCGAATCTACTAGATGGATATACCGTTTCTGCCTTTTGTTTTTGTGAGGAAAAGGGAGATTGTAGTACCAACTCTCAAGATTTGATATGTATCCGATTGAAACCACATCACAAAATACTTGATCCATAAAACCTTTTGTAAATTGTAATGGATAGTACTCCAAGAGCGTTTAGATAACTACTTTAGTGATCTAAACGCTCTTATATTACTTTACGGAAGGAGTATCATATAGTATTATGATGCATATGGTATAATGTACTCCCTCTGTTCCATATTAGATGACTTGCAAATAGATGTATCTTGAACTAAATGTAGTCCAGATTCATCTATTTGGATGTCATCTATTATGGAACGGAGGGAGTATGGTATAGTAATTTGTTTATCATACTAAATTTTTTTCGAAGGAGGGATGCCAATAGTAAACCTATGGTCCAGTGGGTTTATTCTCATCATACATTTTGTACACTATTGCTATCATTTATCACTTACATTTTGTTACTATTTATCTCTATCACTTGCGTTTGATCTTGTAACTAGCAAGACAAAAGGGTTTGACATCTCTATTGCCGTGTTGAGAGCAACTTTGTGTGTGTTTTGTGTACATGTTGCTTGAGTTGTGTAACAACCCGTGATTTTTACCCAAATTAAAAAAAATATGTGTTGCTTTATTTTGTTGATTACTAGAATTGTTTGCAACATTTGTTTCGTCGATTTATTAATTAGTGAATATTCTCCCCCTCTTTCTCATATCGGATGCGAGACCGAACCATTTTCCCAACGGCACACAACCTCGTTGCGGCACCGAGAAAGTCACCCGATCACCGTCGCAACTTTTGGCACAAGATCAGCCATCACCAACGGTGCGGAAAAACCCCATTTATATTTAGATGGGTTATTTTATCGGGAATTAATCGTCGTATTGATTGGGCGCGAAACGTTGTAGACGACGTCAGTGCAGTGTGGCGATGTTGTGTTTCGAATTTCGTGCATTTCCGACTTCGTCGGGTAGGTGAACGTTCAGATGTGTCAAGCATAGTAGTCGATGTAATCCGAGGGGCGTATTTACAAAATGCCGCGCGCGCTATTAGCTGGACCCCCGGATTCCCCTCTTATCTTCGGATTCTAGCCCACCCGATAATCCGGACCCAAAACGTGCCATTTTGTGGCCCGAAACCCCTCCCAAACACCCACCTACTATATATAGTAGGCTCCCCTGCCTATTTTGGACAACCCTAGACCTATCTCCTCTCTTTTCGTGCCCCCCAACCCACCGCCGCCACTTGCCTCCACCAACCTCTCCCCACCTCAGATCTGGCGCCCACGACCTGGACCGTCGGGTCCAGATCGGACCGCTCTCGTCGTGCCACGTCATCAGTTGAGCTCTCCCGGCCCGAGCTCCTCCTGTCCGAGCGCTCTCCCTACCGCGCCTTGGACCACGCCGGCGGCCAGCCCAGCTGAAAGGATCGAGATAGACCTAGAGGGGGGTGAATAGGTCTTATTACAAATGTTAACACTACTTAGCAATTTTAGGCAATAATGCGGAAGATAAAAGTGTGCCTAACAATTGCAAGGTTTACCTAGCAAAGACAAGATAAACAATAAACTCAATATACTCAATAAAGTGAGGGAAGAATAATACGGTAGCACAAGTAATAAGGGGAAAGAGTAGGGATAACCGAATGACGCGAAGACAACGATGTATCCCGATGTTCACTTCCTTGGAGGGAAGCTACTCATCGTTCGGAGAGAGTGGGTGAAACCACGAAGGCACACCAACGCCACGAAGGCTCACTCTATTCCCCTTGAGATATCACCACGGAGGCGATTCCCAACCACTACCGGTTGACCTTAAAGGTGGTCACCAAACCCTCACAAACTCAACGGGGGTAATCACAATGGTCGATTCCTCTCCGAAGAACTCCTACCCTCTTAGGAGTCTCCAACCTCCAAGAGTAACAAGATCAATGGGGAATGCTCAAGACTTGCTCAAAACGCGATTTGCTTTGGTTGAAAGATGGGGAAGGGGCGGATCTATCACTGGGTGAAAGATCCGTCAAGAACTCTCAAGGAACTCTCCGGGATATGAGATTTGGTGAGGGAGAGAGTGAGAGGGAGAGAGTGAGAGGGAGCACTTGTGTTCTTGGGTGTTTGCAAATGAAGTGGTCAACCCTCACAAATGGGTGTGAGGGGGTATTTATAGCCCAAGGGACGAAATGGCCGTTGGGGCAATAAGTTGTGCAAGTGTCGGACGTCTGTCAGGGGTCGGACGTCCGAAAGTCCAAATGTCGGACGCCGGAAATAGGTCGGACGTCCGAAATGTTCTTAGAGGACCACAACCAGCAACCTAAGAACAGAACAGTGAGAAATATATCGGACGTCCGACCAAAAGGACGTCCGTAGGCCGACGGACGTCTGCCAATTTTGCAGGCTCACTGGACAACTGATACGTCCAAAACGTATCTATAATTTCTGCTTGTTCCATGCCTCTTTTGTGTGATATTGCTATGATATTGATGAACTTCCATACACTTTTGATCATATTTGGACTAAGCTATTAACTCAGTGCACCCCAGTGCCAGTTCCTGTTTTCTGTTGTTGTTTTATTTCAGGTTTCCCCCTTATTAAAAGTACCAGAAAAATTCCAGGAAAAATATAGGAAAAATCAGCGTACCGGAAGCTTCGAGAAAATCCCAGGAGGGGCCAGAGGGGAGCCAGGGCCCCCCAGGCGGCCAGTGGGCGCGGACCCACCCCTGGCCGCGCCAGGGGGGCGCCTGGAGCCCCTGGCCCACCTCTGGCTGCCCCCTTTCGCCTATTTATTCCCCGTGACGAGAAACCCTCGGGGACGGAACCCTTTTTCGAAATCTCTCCTCTGTTCCGCCGCCGCCGCGCTTCCAAGATCGGGAGCACGTGAAGACCTCTTCCCCGGCACCCTGCCGGAGGGAGGAATCACCTCCGGGAGCTTCTCCACCACCATGGATGCTTCCCGGATGAACCGTGAGTAGTCCACCTTGGACCATGAGCCCATGATCAGTAGCTATGTGATGTTCTCCTCCCCTCTTTGTTCTTCATGGATTAGACCTCATGAGCTTCCCTACATGATCGAGGCACATATGCAATCTTTTTGCTGTTGCTATGCTGAGTTTGCTGGGATCCGATGGATTATGAGATTATGTTCAGATTGTGATTGAGTTATATATTTGATTCTATTCTTTTATATTTATGTTCTTGGGTAACTCTTGCATGTTCTCCGTTGTTGTTTATTGCTTTGGCCAAGTAGTAGGTAGTGACTCCAAGAGGGAGTGTTATGCATGATTGTGGGTTCATGCCCCCCGATGACTAGCTTGAGTGACAGAAACATGAGTCTAGGGGATGTGTTGTTGTCACAAGGGGGAAAACAACGGTGCTTGTACTTGCGGGTGCAAGGATTGTTTACTTTACGCAAAGTTCTTTAATGCAGTTGTCCGTTGCTTTGAGTTTACACTTTGGGTGGGATTCGCAACTTAATACCAGCGAGATGTTCTGGATAGATATCTCAAGGTGGATGATTAGTGGGTAGATACAGACGAATTTCGGTCTACTTGTCTTGGCGTACCGCCCGTGCTTTTGAGCCTCTTACTTTCTGTTTTGCATAATTAGCATTGGTTTGCGCACATAATCATGTCAATTGCCCAGCTGTAATTTGTTTACCTCGCATGGCTATTTTATCGTCTTTTGGGAGAGAGACATCACTAGTGAACATCATGAGATCCCGGTCCATACTTCCACCACTGTTTACACTATCAATTTACTTTCAGTATTTACTTTTCAGTTGCTATCACTATCATTATTATCCCGTGTGTTTTATCCTTTGTAAACAACAAGGCCGGAGGAATTGACAACTCCTCTGTACTCGTTGGGAGCAAAGCTATCTGTTGTGTGTGCAAGTCCAGGTGAAGTTAGCAACCTAAGGTGGTAAACGGCGCCATTGTTCACTTCACCACCTACTTGTATCTGTTGGATTCCTCCTGGACGATACTCAACCTTAGCATTTTTGCTAAGGGAAATTTGCCGCTACGCTACATCTCACCTTCCACTTGGGGTAACCAACGAGGGCGAGTATTATCTCGTGTATCAAGCAAATTTCTGGCGCCGTTGCCGGGGACTCCACTCTTCAAGATAGGGGAGTTGCACACTATCTTTTATCTTTGATTTTTAGTCTTGTTAGTTTACCTTTCAGTTTTTGCTTTAGTGTGTTTTATCAAAAATCAAAAAAATAGTTATCTTGCTTGCTGCTGCTATGGGTTCCTCTGAAAACACCAAGTTGTGTGACTTCACTAGTCACAACAACAGTGACTTTATTTGCACTCCTATTGCTACACCTGCTACTTCAGCACCTTCTTATGAGATTAAATCTGCTTTGCCGAACCTTGTTATGAAAGATCAATTCTCTGGTGCTAGAGATGCTGCTGCTTTGCATTTAAATAATTTTATTGAGCTTTGTGATATGCAAAAGTACAAAGAAGTAGATGGTGATATTGTTAAGCTTAAGCTTTTTCCTTTCTCTTTGAGGGATGAAGCTAAAATCTGGTTTCAATCCTTGCCTAAGAATAGCATAGATTCTTGGGATAAGTGCGAGGATGCTTTCATCGGGAAGTACTACCCCCCTGCTAAGATTATCTAGTTGAGGAGCTTTATTATGAATTTTAAACAATTGGACAATGAACACGTTGCCCAAGCTTGGGAACACATGAAATCTCTTGTTAAGAATTTCCCTACGCATGGTTTGACTACTTGGATGGTTATCCAGACTTTTTATGCAGGCTTGAGCTTTACCTCGCGGAACTTGTTAGATTCGGCTGCGGGAGGAACCTTTATGTCAACTACACTTGGTGCTGCCACAAAACTTCTCGATGAGATGATGACCAATTATTCCCAATGGCACACCGAAAGAGCTCCAACAGGTAGGAAGGTAAACTCTGTCGAGGAGATCTCCTCCCTAAATGAAAAAGTTGACTTGATCATGTCTTTACTTACCAAGCAATCTCCTATTGATCCTCAAAATGTTCCTTTAAATTCTTTGATTGCTCAGGATCAAGTAGATGTGAACTTTATCTCTAGAAACAACTTCAACAACAATGCTTATAGGAGTAATTTTGGTAGCAATCCTAGACCGTTCCCCTCCAACAACTATGGGAACAACAACACTTATCCTAGCACCAAAAACTCCACCTCTGAATTAGAGAGTATGCTTAAAGAATTTATCACTACCCAAAAATCCTTCAACAAGAGTGTAGAGGAAAAACTAGACAAACTAGATACCCTCTCGTCAAAGGTAGACAATTTAGCTCATGAAGTAGAATTGCTTAAAATTAGAACTTCTCCCCTTGAGGAGAGGAAGGTCACTCCTATGAATGCTATCCAATTGCAAATTAATGAAAACATTAGGATGGTGGCTAAACTCAAAGAGAGATGGGCTAGAGAAAAGGAGGAAGAAGATAGAATTAAGAGCCTTCCTACACACCATACTGTTGCTACTATCCAATTGGTTGAGGATATCCAAACTCTTAGCACCCAATGCACCCCTAGTCCCATAGGACCTATTAATGGTGATGCTATGACCTCAACCGTAGAAGAAGAAATTCCTATGACTATAGAAGCTACCAACCAAGTGAGCCTAAAGGACACCACTATCACCTTACTTGATAGTAGTGACCTTGATTTTGATAATTGCACTTTTTCAGAAGTCATTCGTTTCCTTCACAAGATGTCTAGAGACCCCACACTAGCACACTTAATCTTGCCTTCACGGAGCATATCACTAATGCTCTCATCAAAGCTAGGGAGGAGAAGCTTAGGTTAGAAGCCTCCATACCTAGAAATCTAGAAGATGGTTGGGATCCTATGATTAAAATTAAGTTGGATAACTTTTCTTGCTTTGCTTTATGTGATCTTGGAGCTAGTACCTCTGTTATGCCCAAAGGAATGTATGATATATTTGAGTTGAAACCTTTTGATGCTTGTTCTTTTGGTGTTCGTCTCGTCGATTCTTCCATAAAGAAACCTTTGGGGAAGATAGATGATGTTCTTATCATTGTCAATGACAATTATGTTCCCATTGATTTTACTATTATGGACATTGAATGTGAACCTTCTTGTCCAATTATTTTGGGACGTCCTTTTCTTCGCACCGTTGGTGCTGTTATTGATATGAAAAAGGGATTATAAAATTACAATTCCCTCTAAAGAAAGGGATGGAACACTTCCCTAGGAAAAAGATTAAGTTGCCTTTTGAGTTTGTCACACGGGCTAGTTATTTTCTTGAAAAGACTTGATCTATTTGCATTAAGCCTAGCTAATGGCTTTAAAGAAGCGCTTTCGGGAGGCAGCCCGCAACGAATTTAGGTTTTCCTTTTTATTTTTCTTCTGTTTTTAGTGGTCTTGATGATTGTTACTACTGTAACAACATCATTGTATCTTTACTTTTCAAGCTTTGTGCATTTTATGGCCTCATACGACAAGGGAAGTGAAAGTTGTGACATGCTGTCCAGAAAACAGATTCTGTCCTCGTGAATAGAAAAATCAGAGAAAAATCCCAGTTCATCTTTTTGAGCTGAATTGTTTACACAGCGTGCTCTATACAATTATGAAACTTTCGTATGTTCTGAGTTTTTTTATTTGAGTTGCAGAAGTACCCCTAAAAAATTCGTTTTTACCTGCTGGTCTGTTTTTCTCAAATTTTGTCCTGTTTTGCCTTTTCTTCGTTTTGCAAACCTTAAGCTTGATTTTTCTTTGAAAAAACTTTTTGTAAATCTTGAGAAATAGTAGATCTTCAAGGTTATCTTTATTTCCAATAAAGAAAAATATATTTTATTATGGGTACTAACCTCGCTAATCAGATTATGATGAGTTATGTATGAAGGGAGTTTTCAAGTGTGCGAGGGAAGATGATGAAAGAAGATTAAGAAGTGTCAAGCGTTCAAGCTTGGGGATGCCCCCATCCCCAAGAAATATTCAAGGAGACTCAAGCGTCTAAGCTTGGGGATGCCCCCGTGCATCCCGTTCTCCATCAACAATTATCAGTTCGTCTCTCGTTTCACTATATTTTTATCGCTTCATGCGTTATGTGCTATTCTTGGAGCGTCTCGCTCTTAGGTTTTGTTTTTAGTTTTATTTAGCTTTGCTTGCTGTTCATAAAAATTTAGAACCCAGCTTTCTTTGTGTGGGAGAGAAACACGCTCCACTTCCAAAATTTAGAACACAACATAGGACTTTTTCCTGCTTATCTTTGCTGTGTTTGTTCTTTATCTTTCCGTAGTTGTTGTCATGCTTTGCTCTTATCTTTCATGTTTATATTTTAAAATAGCTTTTGTTTAGTTTGTTGCTGGAACTCTCTTGAGTTTTCTTGTTTATCTTGTTTATAGAGTTTGCCTGTTGCATTGAGTTTTGTGTCTTGACTTGAAGTAGGTAATTGAGGTTGCTATTCTTTTTGTAGTAGTAACTTGCAAAAGTTTTGAGGTGTTGTTTTGAGTAATGTTTGGACTTTTGGTGTGAAGAGCTTTAGCGTATTAGTGATAGATGTCGTATTTTGGGAAATCCGTGTTTATTTTCAAAAACCTACAAATTAGTTGAGAACTTTAGCTACTAGTTGGATCACTATTATTCAGAGGGGTCGAATATTAGAGTACACTCACGTACCATGAGTCGAGGATGCGCAAGGATAACCAAACCCCCATACACTCCTCCTCGGGGTACTTGTCTCTTTGTGAACCTCCTTATTATATTGAGAGTTACCGATAATAAGTCAATGAGTTCTTCGGACTAATGTGAGTATTCGAAAGTTGACACTTCCACCTTCCCATATTTTTCTAGCCTTCCCTGTGTCGTGCATTGCTTTCTTCTCACTCCGAGAGTTAGCGTCCACCTTCGCCGGTACATCCAAACCCTTGGCACGATACGCTCTATCATCATAAGCCTCCTTATATCCTTCCTCAAAACAGCCACATACCTACCTATCAAGGCATTTCCATGGCCTTTCCGAGATACATTGCCATGCAACATCCATCTTCTCATGACTTGATCTTCATGTCATACATGCTACTTGCTTGATCGATGAGCCGCATGCTATTTGGGCTTTGCCCTAATCATTTCTACATGACGCGCTAGGATCATTGCATATCCTGCTACACTGGCAGAGGCATACATTTGCATACATCATGATATTTAAATTTTATTTATGAATCGAGTACTTTGTAAAGTGTGAAAGATCTTCTATACTTTTTGTAATATATAGAGTGTTGCCCCTAAAGTGAGGAAAAGATCCCAAAGAGGACAAATTAAAAGATCCCAAAGAGGACAAATTAAAAGATCCCAAAGAGGACAAATGAGAGTTAAATAGAAAGAGCCATTGAGGCCACCAAAAAATACAAAAAAATAGAAAAAAATAGAAAAAGAAAAAAAAGAGAAAGAGAAAAAATAAAAAGAGAGAAGGGGGCACACTAATATTCTTTTTTATAAGATCCACACTCGTACTCCATCTTGTATCTTGTACTCCATAGAGATTATCATTCATACATATAACTATGTGGGGACTTTCACACTATAGAACTTGGCTTGTATATTTCAATGATGATCCTCCTCAAATGAGCTCTAGGTCTTTTTGAGCAAGCAAGTTGGATGCACCCCCACTAGTTCCATTGGAGAGCTTACCTTAGCTCATATGTGCATCCGTTGCATGGAAATCCCTACTCCTCACATCATATCTATCATTTGGCCTTCTCTCGCCTATGATTGTCCTCATTGATGTGAGCCTTTCACACCTTTTTGTCTTCATTCTTCACCTTATTCTCTCTTTGCCATCCTAAGTGTCAACTTTCTTGCTTACGCTCATCCATTGCATGAGTGCTCAAAATGTCGAAAAGGAGTGGATCATTTTGACTTGTACCTGGCTAGTGGTCTGGGGATGAGTCAAGATAAGATTCCAAAGAAGACCAACTGTGACACTTTAGTAGATTGAGTTCTCAACAATAAAAATACTTTTTTTCGTATATCCCTATCCCCTTTCTTGCACGCAAACACCATTTGGAGACATTCGAGTCACGGACAGCGAGAGCTCTTGCACCTTTATGTTCTTATGTTGCTTATTTCAATGCTAGATATAGACTCTTGCCTGTTATGACTTGAATTGAATTGCATGCTTTGATTACTTTACTTACAAAGTTCTTATATGGTTGTTAGCATGTCACCACAGAAATTACGCTTTTTATCATTTACCTACTCGAGGACGAGCATGAATTAATCTTGGGGATGTTGATACGTCCAAAACGTATCTATAATTTCTGCTTGTTCCATGCCTATTTTGTGTGATATTGCTATGATATTGATGAACTTCCATACACTTTTGATCATATTTGGACTAACCTATTAACTCAGTGCACCCCAGTGTCAGTTCCTGTTTTCTGCTATTTCTCTATTTCAGGTTTCCCCCTTACTAAAAGTACCAGAAAAATTCCGGGAAAAATATAGGAAAAATCAGTGTACCGGAAGCTTCGAGAAAAGCCCAGGAGGGGACAGAGGGGAGCCAGGGGGCCCCAGGCGGCCAGTGGGCGCAGCCCCACCCCTGGCCGCGCCAGGGGGGCGCCTGGAGCCCTTGGCCCACCCTTGGCTGCCCCCTTTCGCCTATTTATTCCCCGTGACGAGAAACCCTCGGGGACAGAACCCTTTTTCGCAATCTCTCCTCTGTTCCGCCGCCGCCGCGCTTCCAAGATCGGGAGCACCAGAAGACCTCTTCCCGGCACCCTGCCGGAGGGAGGAATCACCTCCAGGAGCTTCTCTACCACCATGGAAGCTTCCCGGATGAACTGTGAGTAGTCCACCTTGGACCATGGGTCCATGATCAGTAGCTATGTGATGTTCTCCTCCTGTAACACCCTCAGTGTTATGGAATAGTAACCCTTTTGATAATGAAGATTACTGTTGCTAATCATTGATGTTAATCATGCTTTGATCACCTTGGATCAACTCTAACTCAAAAAGCCTTCTGATCAATATTAAAAATATGGTGAAAATAAAATCTTTTCCAAAAATCTTGGAACCACTTTTATAAAATCCCAAATAATCATGGGACCATGGCAATGTGGTCATGGGTATTTATTGTGCTATCAAATAAATCAAACAAATATAAACAGTAGCCAAAAACCCCATATTAATCATTTAATATTATAATAAAATATTAAATGACTTTTGTTGCTACCCAAAATTTTTGTGGCACTGCCTTATAGTGTAAAGTTATTTGTGGGTCATCTAACACATTTTACAAAAATGCAAAACTAGTAAAATAAATACAAAGGAAATAAAAAGAAAAGAAAGAGAAAAACAAAACAAAATAAAAGGAAACAAACCTAATCTACTTCCCTAGCCCACCCCAACCGTGGCCCATCCCCCTTCCCCCTGGGCCAGTTAAGCCCACCTAGCCCAACTAACCCGTCCCCTACCTACAGTGCGTCGGCATGGCGTGGCGCCCATCGGCCACTGCCACGGAGATGGTGGCCGCCGTGGAGGCCATCCCGTGGCGCCCCCGCGACCATATGACCCCCGGTGCCCTAGAGCAAACCCTAGCGCCCCTAGTTTCCCCTGGATCTCGCCCCCCTCCTCATCGCTCGCCATCGTCGTTTCCCCGAGCCGGCCCTGGGCACGACCGCCGCTCCGGCGCGGCCACTGAGCTCTCGAGACCAGGCCACCGTGTCCATTCGCCGCTGCTGCCTCGTCTTCGTCTTCCCCGGCAAGGAATCGAGCCCCCACCGCCTGTGGAGAGCTCCTCGTCGCCGTTCCCCTCCCTGCAGCTGCCGCCGTCGTCGGCAAATTCACGCACCCCCCGGCCTCCTCCGAGCCCCTTGGCCACCTCGACGTGTTCCTGGTGAGCAGGGCCACCTTCTCCACCTCTCCGTTGAGCTCCCCATACCCCGTAGCCGCCGTCGCCATTAGGGCAGTAGTGCCTCGCCGCCGACGAGCTCGTAGCCGTGGCCTAGCTCGCGCATATGGCGCGTTGAGCCCGTCCATTTGCTCGCCGCGTCCCCAGGAACCCCACCCCGTAGTGCACGCCCGAAGCAACTCACCGTAACTACGTCCCCATCGGAGCCCGGGAGCAGCCGCCGCCGCGCACGTCTCCGTCGTCGCTCCGGTTCATCTCCGACGACGCCTCCGCCACCGTTCGACGCGCGCTCGAACGAGCTTTCGAACGAGGCCCTCCACGCCCCCTCCCATGGCCTGTGGCGAGCGCCAGCTCGTCGCCGGCGTCACGGCCTCGCCGGCTCCGGCGTGGTGTGGCTGCCCGGTGGGCCCTCCACGTCAGGGGGGTTAACCCCCCCTAACCACCCCCTGCCCACTGACAATGGGCCCCGCACCCCCTTAATCCCTCTGTTTAATAATAAACAGAGGCTAACCCCCCCCCCCCTCTGACTTACATGTGGGCCCTGGCCTTTTTAATAAATAAAAACTATTTAATTAAAACTGTTACACTGACATGAGGGGCCCACCTTTGATTAATCACATTTTAGTTAAGTTAATAGCTAATTAGATTAATCTGTCACTGACATGTGGGCCACCCCCTGTTAATTAACCTAATTAAATTAATTTGTTAAATAAGTCACTGACCAGTGGGACCCACTGGTCAGTATTAAAATTAATAAAAATAATATTGAATAAATAATAATTGATTTATAATTTTTTTAAAATTGATTAAACTTATAAAATCAATATCTTTTAATCCGTATATCGGATCAAAAAACTTTATACATCAAAATTGATCAGAAAAATATAACGAATATGAATACGCTATCCATATACCAACCGCACCCCTCTAACACAACGAACACCGACATCCCCCCCTCCGAGCCGTCTGTCCGATAATAGCCCGATACCGTAAAACTCTCCGGATGAATTTATTCTGAGCACGAAAGTTGTTCAGAATAGTTCAACTAGTCCGGATACATCACCCATACGTTTGTCGGATGTCCACGACACCTCCGGCGTGATCTTTCCCCCTCCGGACACCCTGTCCGGTAATCACCCGGAACTGGCAGTTTATCCCCGGATGAATTTCCATTCCGTGCAATGTGTATCGTACAACGTTAGAGCATCGTTAACATTTCATATGTCATGTCTTGTATTTGTATTGCTATTATTGCTGTGTATTTATGGTTTCTCCCCCCTCTTTTATTGACCGGTAGTCTCGACGTCCGCTGCTGATGCCCCTGTGATCGACTACTTCGTCGACGACCGTACTTCTACCATCGAGCTTACAGGCAAGCAGAGCCATTTCCTTCCCCAGATATCGCCTATCTTTCCGTACTTTCTTGCACTAGGCATTGTTTCGGCTGCTACGTTAAAATCCTATTCAATCGCATAGCCTGTCATTGTCACCCTTGATGTACCTTCCTTTATCCTATGCTGCCTTATAATTATATTACATTCAGCAGTGAACCCTGCGCATTGCTAGTCAATAGGATTAGATAGAGGGTCGTGTTCACTCTGGGTGTGAATGCGGATACGTTACATTACAACTGCTACAGGTACGGTTCAGAGCAGACATCGCTTCAGCCCCCTACGTCGGATCTGCCGAGCCACCTCAAGTGTGAGCGATCGAGGAGAAATCCACGTACTCCACTCGTGGTCGACTCTGTATATCCGTCTTAGGGTACTGAACCACGGTTGTCCTTACAGGTAAGGAGTCGGGTGACCCCACGGTGCCCGCGCAGGGTATCTTAGCGGAACGACAGGTCAGGTGTATTCCACCGGTGTGCGGTGGGCCTGGTACTGTTCGTGGCCGAAGGATTTCCTGTTGTACGAAAGTCGAGCTCTTCGGAGCAAACGCGAGACAAGGTAAGGAGACGGTTCACCTTGTTGGTAGCCGCACGAGTTGGTGGGACGACAGGGCAGACACCGACGTTACTGGTGGTCCTGACTGCTGTCGTTGTCCGCGACTCATTCAGTAAGGGGCAACGATAACGGTTGTCTCGGCAGAAAATTAATAAAATGCTTAACGGGTTCGGCGGATGACTTGAGTAGCCTTTTGGCTTGTACGCACTACCTATACGTGGGATTACGCGTTTGGGCGCCTCCGCAATGTAGCCTCGTTCGAAATCTCTGAAAGACGTCCAGTTCAGCATTGCGGCAGTGACGGATCGCGCTGCGGCGTTGGAATTCACCCTCCTCGCAACGACCCGGAGAGCGAGGGGTGATAGGCCCATGACCCCCTTGCACTTAGGGCTGTAGACCGGCGGGGACCTCTCTGATGAGTCGTAGGATGGACTGCGTTGTGTCGGATAGCCTCGGTGGGGTGCTCCCTAACCAGGTGTACGCCACCCTGGAGGTCCGAGCGTGTAGTGTCACACTAGTGCACCCCTGCAGGGAAGATTAATCTATCGATAGCCGTGTCCACGGTAACAGGACGCTTTATGCTGAAGCCAGATCCTATCACTACAAACTATTACTATTAAACTGTTGGTTCCGGGTTTTCTTCCTCGCGGGGATGTCGAGGAGGGGAACTCGGAGGCATTGCTAATTATTACAACTTATTATTATACAATGCTGCAGCAACTTCTGCTGCATTGTTACTTTATGCTTTATATAAACTGGTAGCTGATTCTTACCTCATGCTGCAAGACTCGTCGGAAGATGCTAGTCTTCGATAGGCCTAGCTTCTTATCCTTATTCTGATTTCTACCTTACAGCCCACTATATATAGTCTTCCCTTTCCATTTGATACATGCATAAATGCTTAGTAGCGGACGTAAGACTCGCGGGTATGATAGATACTCACCTTTGCTTTATTTCCCTTTTTCGCTTTGCCTGATCGGCCGCTGCAGACGACGTTGGAGTCCAGGAGCAGAAGTTCCCCGGAGCCCTCTACGACGTCGAGTTCCCGTTGACCAGGGGTAATTCGGTGCATCCCAGGCAGGAGGCCTCGCCTTTTCGATCTGTACCTCTGATGTTATTTATGCTAGCCTTCTTAAGGCAAAACTTGACTAACTATGTCTGTACTCAGATATTATGATTGTATGACTTATGTATTCGGGTCCGTGTGACCCCCCCCCCTTCATTGTAATATATTTGGTTTATCCTTTTGTGTTTAGTGTTGTGCTGTGATATTCCCACCGTGGCACCTTGATCTCGATCATGTACCCTGCGTGTATGATTACTGTACATGATCGTAAATCGAGGGCGTCACAAGTTGGTATCAGAGCCGACTGCCTGTAGGAAGCCACCCAACCACTACCTGGTCGAAGTTGAGTCTAGACTTTGAAAAACTATTTTTCTAACTTAATATTTGGCTTACGGGCCCACATCGATGTCACTACGTGTGATATCTATGGTATTAGGATCATTTTCTCCGTACCTATGCTCTGGGAATCTGCTCTCTTATCCTTGCTGGTAAGTTTTACAAACTCTGACATTAGGATCACGTTCTCTTGATTCCACCCGGCGTTCTGGTGCTACCTCATTGATTGAGTCGTGTCGCAGGAGTTCTACCCCAGGTCCCGGACCGCGGATCCCATTCTCATTCTGGGCAGGCCGCGCGTCCTCTGGCATTAACTCCTGTGGCCAACAGTTTTCTTGCGGCGTGATTGGCATTGTGGAATCTATGTCGCGTCGTGTAATCCTTACCGCGGTCTGCACGCCGCCTACTGAGTTCTTTTTCCTTAATTTCTACGACGTTACGCTGTCCGATTTTGACCGACTGTGTGCAAAGATCTGTATGTCTATATGACTACTATTGTGTATCTACTGCACTTCTCGTTCATTGCTCATACTACATCATGTATGACTTCTTATCCTTGAAAACGCTTTGTCTGAACTAACCCCTGTTGTTCAGGCAGGATGGCTAACGATCCCCCACCTCCACCTTATATGGCCGCAGTACTGCAACAGTTTGATCTGAACCGTCAGTTTATGGCCGGAGTAATGACCCAACTTTCAACTCAGAATTCCCCAATAACACTGCAGGAGTTCGTGCGCCTCAGTCCGTCCACCTTCCGCAGCTCCGCCAATCCTATGGATGCCGATGATTGGCTCCGTGATATTGCTTTTCAGATGGAGTCAGCTGATGTTGCCCCTGCCAGTTACCTCACCTTTGCGACGTATCATCTGAGGGGTCCAGCTGCTCAGTGGTGGGAAAGCCACTGGCTTGCGTTGCCAGATGGAACTGTAACCACTTGGCAAGAATTCCAGTTAGCCTTCCGTGCATGGCACCTTCCTCAAGGTCTGATGGACAAGAAGAAGGAGGAGTTCCGCAAACTCCGTCAGGACCAGACAACTGTTGATGAATATCATAGGAAATTCCTTGAGTTGTCCCGCTATGCTGCGAGAGACGTCGCCACCGACGCTCGCAAACAGGAGAAATTCCAAGAAGGACTGCGTCCCGATATAGAGCTCGCACTTGTCCTTCCTGATTGTGCGGACTTGGCGACCCTTGTCAGCAAGGCTTTCCAAGTCGAAACTGCTCTGACTAAGCACCATGAGTCGCTCAAGCATGCTCGAGATGCTGGCCCATCTTCGGGTCGGCCCGTTCAGAAACTTCGAGTCTGTCTCCCGCACAATGTTTTTCACCGGCCTGCTCCAACGCCAAGGCTGTCTTATGCTGCACCTCGTCTGCCTCCCCCTCCGAGACAGCTAACGATTCCGACTGAACAACCCAATATTATGGCTCCTCCCCAAAACGGTGGCTTATGCCGCCAGTGTGGACAGCCAGGTCACCGCGCACCTTGTCCTCCTGTTAACAGAAAGAGGAGTTGTAGAAGTCGTCATTCCAGTAACCGCAACACGAAACAGTGTACTATGATGTGACGCCCCCAAAATCAATCCGTGTACAGTAATCATACACGCAGGGTACACGGCTGAGATTAGGGTGCCACGGTGAGAGTATCACAGCACAACACTAAACACAAAAGGATAAACCAATATGTTACAATAAAGGGGGGGTCACGCGGACCCGAATACATAAGTCATACAAACCATAATATCTGAGTACATACATAGTTAGTCAAGTTTTGCCTTAAGAAGGCTAGCACAAATAACATCAGAGATACAGATCGAAAAGGCAAGGCCTCCTGCCTGGGAGCCTCCGAAACAACTCCTGGTCCTGGTCAGCGGGGGTCTCGACGTAGTAGTATCCGCCTCCGGGGTACTCCTGCTCCTGGGCTCCAACGTCGACTGCAGCGGCCGATTAGGCAAAACAGTAAAGGAAATAAAACAGGTGAGTATCTAGTATACCCGCGAGTCTTACGTCCGCTACTAAGCATTATGCATTGTATCAACGGAAAGAAGAGCCTGTATATAGTGGACTTCAAGATAGAAATCAGAATAAGGGTAAGAAGCTAGGCCTATCGAAGACTAGCATCTTCCGACGATGTCTTGCAGCATGAGGTAAGAATCAGCCAACAGTTTATATAAAGCAATAAGGTAACAATGAAGCAGAAGTTGCTGCAACAATGTATAATATAAGTTGTAATGATTAATAATAATAATGCCTCCGAGTTCCCCTCCTCGACTCCCTGCGAGGAAGAAGACCCGGAACCATACAGTTTAATAGTAATAGTTTCTAGTGGTAAGATCCAGCTTCAGCATAAAGCGTCCTGTTACCGTGGACACGGCTATTCGAATAGATTAAACTCCCTGCAGGGGGTGCACTACTGTTCAGCCTGCACGCTCGGATCTCCAGGGTGGCGTGAACCTTGTTAGGGAATGCCCCACCGAGGCTATCCGACACGACGGAGCCCATTCTAGGCTCAACAGAGAGGCCATCCGCCGGACTATATCCTATGCGCCAAGGGGTCTAGGTCCCTCACCCTTGCACGCTCCTGCACGGTACGAGACTGGCTGGTGAAGCAAAAGCAAATCCAAACACACCTGCTGCAGCAAATAAGACAAGACCGCTTCCCGGCTATCAGCCCGTGGTACTGCTGACGTCTGAAGAGCTTTCGGACAAACTACGACGCGGAGGGCCCACACCGTAATCCCACGTGTAGGTAGTGCGTACAGACCAACGGGCCTCTCAAGTCATCCGCCGAACCATTTAGCAGTTTAATTAACCAGCGTGACAACCGTTATCGTTGCCTCGACTTAACCGACCCGCGGTCAACGACAGCAGTCAGGACCACCAGTACATCGGTGCCTGCCCTGTCGTCCCACCAAGTCACTGCGGTTACCAACAAGGTGAACCGTCTCCTTACCTTGTCTCGCGTGTGCTCTTGGTAGAGCTCGACTTTCGTGGTTTGGTAACTCTCGCGAGATACGAGCAGGGGCCAAGCACGCCAGTCACGTCGGTCGTACCCTCCCTGTCGTTCCCGACAATATACCTCTCGCGGGCACCGTTGGGTCGCCCTACTTTCTTACCTTAAGGATAACCGATGTCCAGGACCCTATGGCGGCAAGACAAAGTCAGCCTCGGGTGGAGTACAAGGATTACTCCTTGATAGCTCACACTTGAGGTGACTAGGCATAACCCAGATAGGGGCTTTTGGCGGTGTCTGCTTTGTACCGTACCTGTGCAGTTATAATATTTGTATCCGCGTTCACTCCCCTGAGTGATCACGGCCCTCTATCTAATCCTAGCTAACAATGCGCAGGGCTCACTGCTGAATAATGCATAATAATAATAATAGGCAGCATAGGATAAAAGAGGTACAACAAGGGGCGACAAAAACAGGCTATGCAATTGAATAGGATTGTAATCGTAGCAGCAGCAGTAACCATGCCTAGTGCAAGAAGGTACGGAAAAGGTAGGCGATATCTGGGGAAGAGAAGGGCTCTGCTTGCCTGGAAGGTCGTCGGTAGGGGTAGGGTCGTCGACGAAGTAGTCGTACCCGGCAGCAGTGTAGTCGGCGGTAGCAGCGGGGTCTACCGGAGAACAAAAGGGGGAAGAAACAATAAATATAAAGCAATCATAGCAAACAGATGAATATCATGACGTATGCAATGTTAACGGTGGTCTAACGCAGTGTAATGCACGTTGCTCGGAGCGGGAATTCATCCGGGGATGAACTACGGCTCCGGGTGATTACCGGACAGGGTGTCCGGAGGGGGAAGGGTTCATGCCGGAGGTGTCGTGGACATCCGACAAAGATAACGGGGGTGTATACGTGTTAGTTGAACCATTCCGGACAACTTTCGTGTTCGGAATAAATTCATCCGGGTACTTTTTATCGGTACCAAGAATTATCGACAGACAGCCCGGAGGGGGGAATGTCGATGATCGGTGTGTTAGGGGGGTGGGATAGACATACGGAGGGCGTATCCGTATTCGTTATATTTTTCTGATCAATTTTGATGTATAAAGTTTTTCGATCCGATATACGGATTAAAAGATATTAAATTTATAAGTTTAATCAATTTTAAAACATTTATAATCCTTTTTAATAAAAAAATTATTATATTAATAACATTATCCAAAACAGTGCTGACATGTGGGACCCACATGTCAGCCTCTGTTTATTAATAGCTCAATCTATTTAATTTTAATTAACAGGTGGGTGGGGGCCACCTGTCATGGACACATGGTTAAACTAAATAGCTAGTTAACTTAATCACCTAACTTAAGGGGGTTGGCCCCACCTGTAAGTCACACATGGGGGGGGGGGTTATTACTATTATTATTATTATTATTATTATCTTTAATCTCTGATTATCTTTTAACGGGCAATTAAGGGGGGGTGCCCTGGCCCACTGTCATGGAGACAAAGGAGAGCCTCCACGGCGCCACGCCATTGCCACGGCGAGGCCAGTGGAACACCAGCGAGGCCCCCGCGAGCAGCCCGGCGGCCAACTACATGGGAGGGGGGGGGGAATCGAAGCCCCGGGCACACTCGCATCGAGTGGTGCCAAGGAATCAAGCGCGGGCGGCCAAACCCACCGGCGGCGACGAACAGCCGTGGCGGCCGGAGCCCTGGCTCCACGGTGAAGGCCAAGGAGGAGCCCTACTGAGGGAAGAAGGGGCAGGGGTGACGTGGTGCTCACCAGGGAGCGATGGGCGTGCACGGCGCGATTCAGGGGACGCCGGAGGGCGCGAATTTGAGGTCGGGGTTGCGCGAGCTGGAGGTTAAAGAAGACGCGATTCCGGCGTTCGGTGCAGCTCGGGCTCAAGCCGGTGCACGGAGAAGACGCAGCCGTCGACGGGGAGCCTCCAAGACACGACGGCTGGGGCGGGGAGGCACTGTGGCCGCGTGGACGGAAATGGCACGGCGACGGCAGGGCCCCTCGACGCGGGGCGAGCGCAAAGAGCAAGAGGGGAAGGGGGGTCGAGATCCAGGGGGTACCGGGGCGCTAGGTTTAGGGTTTGGCGCAGGGGGCGTCGTCTTGTAGCCGGCGGAGCGTCTCCGATGCCCTCCACGCCGATGGCCATGGCGCCATGGCCACGGGATGAGTGACACGGGGGAGGGTATGAACAGGAGGGAGAAGGCCGGGGTGGGGGGGCCTTGGGCTTGTGGCCCAGGGGGAAAAAAGGAGGTGGCCTGGTGGGCTTCGCCCCCAGGCGTAGGTTTAGGTTTTCCATTTTTTTTCTTTTTGTTTATTCCCTTTTGTAATTATTTTAATGTCTTAGGCATTTTTGTAAAATGTGGTTGGTGCCCCATAAGTTATGTTATACCTAAGGTCAGTGCCACAAAAGATTTGGGCAATTATAAAAGTCATTTAATATTTACTTTAAATATTAAATGATTTGTTTGGGGTTTTTGGCCTCTGTTTATATTTGTTTAGAATTTTCCATAACACAATAAATACCCAAACCCATATGGATTTGGTCCAGTGATTATTTGTGATTTTATAAAAGTGGTTCCAAGATTTTTGGAAAAGATTTATTCTCACCATATTTTTAATATTCATCAAAAGGCATTTTAGGGTTTAAATTGATTTCAATGCAAAGGTCATTTGAATTGAGCTAGGTATTGGTTTGATCCAAGTTGACCAAGGTCATGATTACATTGCATTCCAGGATAACAGAGTGGAAATTGAATTTGAACTGATCCAAGTTGATTAAACAAAAGTTTTGAACAGTACAGATGAACAGTAACAGTGATTACTGTTCACTGACAGTGAGGGTGTTACAAATCTCCCCCACTACAAGAATTCTCGTCCCGAGAATCTAAGCGGTAGAGGGGAAAAGATCGGGGTATTCCTCACGAAGGCGATCTTCGCGTTCCCAAGTGGCTTCATCTTCAGAATGATTCGACCACTGAACTTTGAGGAACTTGGTTGTCTTGTTGCGGGTTTTGCGTTCAGAGTGATCGAGAATGCGGCTCGGATGTTCTTGATAAGTCAAGTCCTGTTGCAGCTCGATCATATCATGTTCCACTTCACGGATAGGGTCTTTGAAGCAGCGTCGGAGTTGCGATACGTGGAATACATCGTGGACTTGAGAGAGGTTCGGCGGGAATTCCAATCGGTATGCCACTGGTCCACTCCTGGAAAGAATACGGAACAGGCCAATGTAGCGAGGAGCTAACTTGCCTTTGATTCCGAAGCGATGAGTGCCTCTCATCGGAGTGACACGGAGGTACGCGTATTCGCGAGGTTGATAAACCATTTCCTTGTGCTTGCGATCATAGTTGCTTTTCTGGCGAGACTGAGCAGCTTTCAGGTGTTCAGGAATAACGCGAACCTGATCTTCGGCATGCTGTATAATGTCCGGACCAATGAGGGTTCGTTCTCCAGTTTCTGACCAATTCAGAGGGGTTCGACACTTACGTCCATAGAGAACTTCAAAGGGTGCCATCTTCAGACTAGCTTGATAGCTATTGTTGTACGAGAATTCAGCAAATGGAAGAGATTCCTCCCATTTCTTACCGAATGAGATGACACAAGCTCGGAGCATATCTTCAAGTACTTGGTTGACTCGTTCGACTTGGCCTTGCGACTGGGGGTGATAAGCGGTGCTGAAATTTAGGTGAGTGCCCATAGCTTCTTGGAAACTATCCCAGAACTTCGAGGTGAAAATACTGCCTCGGTCGGAACTGATCTCCAACGGAATACCGTGGAGGGAAACAATTCTGGAAATATATAAGTCTGCTAACTGACTAGCAGAGATCGTCTCCTTGACAGGAAGAAAATGAGCAACCTTGGAGTATCGGTCGATGACGACAAAGATGGCATCATGACCTTTCTGTGATCGGGGAAATCCGGTGACGAAGTCCATTTCAATCTTGTCCCATTTCCATTCAGGAATAGAGAGTGGTTGCAGAGTACCAGCAGGTCCTTGATGTTCGGCTTTCACGCGACGGCAAACGTCACACTCATCAACATAACGAGCAATGTCTTGTTTCATGTTGGACCACCAGTACCGCTGACGAATGTCTTGGTACATCTTGGTACTACCAGGGTGAATCGACAAGGGTGTATCATGAGCTTCTTTCATGACATCAGAGGCGTAATTCAGGTTGTCCTTGGCTACCGGAACCACTAAACGACCCTTGAAGTACACCGCATTATCATCATTTGCATCAATAGTGAAGAATGAGGGCTCTCCGCTGGCGACACGACGCTTAATCTTCCAAATGTCAGAGTCATAATGTTGTACCGTCTTGATGCGGGTGTCGAGGTCTGGTTGGACCACCAGGGAGTTCACATATCCCTGCGGAACAATTTCGATGTTTAGCTTGCGGAGTTCTGCATACAGACGTGGCTGTTGCACTTGAACTTCAAGTTCACTACAATAGGCTTTGCGGCTTAAGGCATCGGCCACCACATTAGCTTTGCCAGGGGTGTAAGAAATTCCCATGTTGTAGTCGGCTATTGTCTCGAGCCATCTCTGTTGGCGGAGATTCAGGTCTGGTTGCGTAAACAGGTACTTCAGGCTTTGGTGGCCGGTGAAGATCTCGCAACGATTTCCGACGAGGTAATGTCGCCACAGCTTCAATGCATAAATTACCGCTGCCAATTCGAGATCATGTGTTGGATAGTTTTCTTCGTGAGCACGCAACTGACGAGAGCCATAAGCAATCACTTTGCGCTCTTGCAATAGGACACAGCCTAATCCCTGGCGAGACGCGTCGCAATATATCACGAAGTCCTTCTGAGTATCAGGCGGAGCAAGCACTGGGGGTGAAGTGAGCTTGTCCTTCAGAGCTTGAAAACTTTCTTGACATTTATCAGTCCACTCAAACTTGACGCCTTTGTGAAGCAGATTAGTCAGAGGCTTGGCAATCTTGGAGAAATTCTCAACAAAACGGCGGCAATAGCTGGCAAGGCCGAGGAAACTTCGGACTTGCTTGACAGTCCTGGGCGGAGTCCAGTCAAGAATAGCCTGGATACGTTCGGGGTTGACGGCAACGCCATCCTTGGAAATCACATGTCCAAGGTAGGTTACTTCGGGAATCCAGAACTCACACTTAGAATACTTAGCATAGAGTTTGTGTTCTCGAAGATTTTCAAGTATAAGGCGGAGATGTTCAGCATGTTCTGCATCGGTCTTGGAGTAAATCAATATATCATCCAGATAAACAAGGAAAAACTTGTCGAGGTATTCCATGAATATAAAGTTCATCAATCTGGAGAAGGTGGCTGGTGCATTGGTCAAGCCAAATGACATGACAGTGTACTCGTATGAACCATAGCGAGTAATGAATGCGGTCTTCGGGATGTCCTCATCACGGACCCGGATCTGATGGTAACCCAACCTTAAGTCGAGTTTTGAAAACACCGTGGATCCAGCAAGTTGATCATAAAGATCATTGATCCGAGGGAGGGGGTACTTGTTCTGTATCGTGGCTTGGTTGATAGGTCGGTAATCTTGGACCAATCGGTTCGTACCATCACTCTTCTTGACAAAGAGCGAAGGTGCTCCCCAAGCAGAGGAACTTGGACGGATGAAGCCTTTCTCGAGGGCCGTGTCAATCTCCTTCTTCAATTCAAGGAGGTGGTGAGGTGGCATCTTATATGGGCGCTTGGCAATAGGGACGGTGCCAGGCTTCAAGTCGATGACGAATTCAACTTCTCTAATCGGGGGTATCCCCGGCAGTTCTTCTGGGAATACGTCGGTAAAATCACAAACGATTGGGACTTTCTCAATCCCTTCAAGAGGTGCGACATTCAAGGCATTCAGAGCATATATACGAGCTTCGGCATTCATCGACACAATGGCAGTGTGACTCACAATCGTGCCAGAAGGATGAAAAAGTTGGATGACCTTGGTGCCACAATAAAGTGCGGCATCGTGGGTTTTCAGCCAATCCATGCCAAGGATAAGGTCGATGGTGGAGATCTTCAGAATATGTGGGGAGACAAGGAAATCAATCCTTTCGATCTCGACGGTGATGTTAGGTGCCAGCATGTCAACGTGACACATGCCGCCGGGTGTTTTAACGGCCAAGGGGGTGCGCATCTTTTCGTGGTATATGCCATGCTTAGATGCAAATGCTCCAGACATAAATGAATGCGATGCTCCTGTATAAAATAAAACGGTAGCAGGTATTGAGTTAACGAGGAGAGTACCCATCACTATAGCGGGTTGTGCCTGAGCTGCTTCAACATCAATGTTGTAAGCATGACCACGAGCATGAGGATTTGACCCAGTATTATGGTTGAGGGTCCCATGGTTGCCACGACCATTTCCGCGGCCAGCAGGGTGAACTACCAGTTGATTCTGTCGCTGAGGGCAGTCTCTGGAAATATGGCCTGGCTGACGGCACTTGAAGCATAGGCCATCTTGAGGACGGAGGGGTGCAGTCTCAGTCTTCGGCTGTCTCGGCGGGGGCGGAGGCAGACGAGGTGCAACATACGACGGCCTTGGTGCAGGGGCAATTGGACGCATAAGACTGTGTGGAAGCCAAACGCGTTGCTTCTGTGCTGTGCCCGAAGATGAGCCAGCATCACGGGGGCGCTTCGGCGAACCACCAAACTTAAGCTGAGCGGTCTCAAGAGTGATAGTCTGGTTCACCATGGTGGCGAAGTCGGGGAAGACGTGCAAAGCCAGTGCAAGCTGGAGATATGCGTTGAGTCCATCACGGAACTTATCTTGCCTACTTGCATCATTGGGGAGGTCACTTACAGCATAGCGGGAGAGGCGGAGGAATTCCCTCTGGTATGCCTCGACAGTTTTGTTGCCCTGAACGAGGTTGCAGAACTCGGCCTTCATATGGTTCATAATCGCCTGGGGGACATAACGAGCACGAAAGGCAGTCTTGAAGTCATTCCAGGTGACGACAGTCCCTTCAGCTAGCGAGCCCTTGTAAGTGTCCCACCACTGAGCAGCGGGACCACGCAGGAAATAGGACGCGAAGTTGACATAATCAGCAGCGCCCACATTAGCGAACTCCAGCTGACGAGTGATGTCACGAAGCCAATCATCAGCATCTAGCGGCTGTTCCGGTTGGTGGAAGAGAGGGGGATTGAGACGCATGATATCCCGCAGAGTAACCACAGGCGGTTGGTTCTGGTGCTGGTTCTGGTTCTGGTTCTGGTTCTGATTCTGGAGCTGATCTATGACTCCCTGCATGAACACCTGGTTCATCTGAAACTGCTGCATCATCGCGGCCATGTAGTCCGGCGGCGGAGGTGGATCGTTGGCACCACGACCACGACCACGACCACCACGACCAGCCATCCTGCTAGAATTTAACAGGGGTATTTCAGCGATGAACATTTTTAACGAGATGCCGGAAACGAGCAATAGGTAAAGCGACAACAAAGAGGAGGCGCGAATATATAGGAGTAGTCATATAAGACATACACATCCACACATAGAATCAATCGAAAATCGGGCAGCGTAACGTCGTAGAAATTAAGGAAAAAGGACACACTAGGCGGCGCGCAGACCGCGGTAAGGATTACACGACGCGACATAGATTCCACTATGTCAATCATGCCGCAAGAAAACTTTTGGCCACAGGAGTTGATGCCAGAGAACGCGCGGCCTGCCCAGAATGAGAATGGGATCCGCGGTCCGGGATCTGGGGTACGACTCCTGCGACACGACTCAATCAATGGGGGTAGCACCAAAAACGCCGGATGGAATCAAGAGAACGTGATCCTAATGTCAGCGTTTGTAAAACTTACCAGCAAGGATAAGAGAGCAGAGTCCCAGAGCATAGGTAAGGAGAAAAGGATCCTAATACCATAGATATCACACGTAGTGACATCGATGTGGGCCCGTAAGCCAAACAATAAGTTAGCAAAATAGTTTTTCAAAGTCTAGACTCAACTTCGACCAGGTAGTGGTGGGGTGGCTTCCTACAGGAAGTCGGCTCTGATACCAACTTGTGACGCCCCCAAAATCAATCCGTGTACAGTAATCATACACGCAGGGTACACGGCTGAGATTAGGGTGCCACGGTGAGAATATCACAGCACAACACTAAACACAAAAGGATAAACCAATATGTTACAATAAAGGGGGGGGGTCACGCGGACCCGAATACATAAGTCATACAAACCATAATATCTGAGTACAGACATAGTTAGTCAAGTTTTGCCTTAAGAAGGCTAGCACAAATAACATCAGAGATACAGATCGAAAAGGCAAGGCCTCCTGCCTGGGAGCCTCCGAAACTACTCCTGGTCCTGGTCAGCGGGGGTCTCGACGTAGTAGTATCCGCCTCCGGGGTACTCCTGCTCTTGGGCTCCAACGTCGACTGCAGCGGCCGATCAGGCAAAACAGTAAAGGAAATAAAACAGGTGAGTATCTAGTATACCCGCGAGTCTTACGTCCGCTACTAAGCATTATGCATTGTATCAACGGAAAGAAGAGGCTGTATATAGTGGACTGCAAGATAGAAATCAGAATAAGGGTAAGAAGCTAGGCCTATCGAAGACTAGCATCTTCCGACGATGTCTTGCAACATGATGTAAGAATCAGCCAACAGTTTATATAAAGCAATAAGGTAACAATGAAGCAGAAGTTGCTGCAACAATGTATAATATAAGTTGTAATGATTAATAATAATAATGCCTCCGAGTTCCCCTCCTCGACTCCCTGCGAGGAAGAAGACCCGGAACCATACAGTTTAATAGTAATAGTTTCTAGTGGTAAGATCCAGCTTCAGCATAAAGCGTCCTGTTACCGTGGACACGGCTATTCGAATAGATTAAACTCCCTGCAGGGGGTGCACTACTGTTCAGCCTGCACGCTCGGATCTCCAGGGTGGCGTGAACCTTGTTAGGGAACGCCCCACCGAGGCTATCCGACACGACGGAGCCCATCCTAGGCTCAACAGAGAGGCCATCCGCCGGACTATATCCTATGCGCCAAGGGGTCTAGGTCCCTCACCCTTGCACGCTCCTGCACGGTACGAGACTGGCTGGTGAAGCAAAAGCAAATCCAAACACACCTGCTGCAGCAAATAAGACAAGACCGCTTCCCGGCTATCAGCCCGTGGTACTGCTGACGTCTGAAGAGCTTTCGGACAAACTACGACGCGGAGGGCCCACACCGTAATCCCACGTGTAGGTAGTGCGTACAGACCAACGGGCCTCTCAAGTCATCCGCCGAACCATTTAGCAGTTTAATTAACCTGCGTGACAACCGTTATCGTTGCCTCGACTTAACCGACCCGCGGTCAACGACAGCAGTCAGGACCACCAGTACATCGGTGCCTGCCCTGTCGTCCCACCAAGTCACTGCGGTTACCAACAAGGTGAACCGTCTCCTTACCTTGTCTCGCGTGTGCTCTTGGTAGAGCTCGACTTTCGTGGTTTGGTAACTCTCGCGAGATACGAGCAGGGGCCAAGCACGCCAGTCACGTCGGTCGTACCCTCCCTATCGTTCCCGACAATATACCTCTCGCGGGCACCGTTGGGTCGCCCGACTTTCTTACCTTAAGGACAACCGATGTCCAGGACCCTATGGCGGCAAGACAAAGTCAGCCTCGGGTGGAGTACAAGGATTACTCCTTGATAGCTCACACTTGAGGTGACTAGGCATAACCCAGATAGGGGCTTTTGGCGGTGTCTGCTTTGTACCGTACCTGTGCAGTTATAATATTTGTATCCGCGTTCACTCCCCTGAGTGATCACGGCCCTCTATCTAATCCTAGCTAACAATGCGCAGGGCTCACTGCTGAATAATGCATAATAATAGGCAGCATAGGATAAAAGAGGTACAACAAGGGGCGACAAAAACAGGCTATGCAATTGAATAGGATTGTAATCGTAGCAGCAGCAGTAACCATGCCTAGTGCAAGAAGGTACGGAAAAGGTAGGCGATATCTGGGGAAGAGAAGGGCTCTGCTTGCCTGGAAGCTCGTCGGTAGGGGTAGGGTCGTCGACGAAGTAGTCGTACCCGGCAGCAGTGTAGTCGACGGTAGCAGCGGGGTCTACCGGAGAACAAAAGGGGGAAGAAACAATAAATATAAAGCAATCATAGCAAACAGATGAATAGCATGACGTATGCAATGTTAACGGTGTTCTAACGCAGTGTAATGCACGTTGCTCGGAGCGGTAATTCATCCGGGGATGAACTACGGCTCCGGGTGATTACCGGACAGGGTGTCCGGAGGGGGAAGGGTCCATGTCGGAGGTGTCGTGGACATCCGACAAAGATAACGGGGTTGTATACGTGTTAGTTGAACCATTCCGGACAACTTTCGTGTTCGGAATAAATTCATCCGGGTACTTTTTATCGGTACCGGGAATTATCGACAGACAGCCCGGAGGGGGGAATGTCGATGATCAGTGTGTTAGGGGGGTGGGATAGACATACGGAGGGCGTATCCGTATTCGTTATATTTTTCTGATCAATTTTGATGTATAATGTTTTTCGATCGGATATACGGATTAAAAGATATTAAATTTATAAGTTTAATCAATTTTAAAACATTTATCCAAAACAGTGCTGACATGTGGGACCCACATGTCAGCCTCTGTTTATTAATAGCTCAATCTATTTAATTTTAATTAACAGGTGGGTGGGGGCCACCTGTCATGGACACAGGGTTAAACTAAATAGCTAGTTAACTTAATCACCTAACTTAAGGGGGTTGGCCCCACCTGTAAGTCACACATGGGGGGGTTATTACTATTATTATTATTATTATTATTATTATTATTATTATTATCTTTAATCTCTGATTATCTTTTAACGGGCAATTAAGGGGGGGGTGCCCTGGCCCACTGTCATGGAGGCAGAGGAGAGACTCCACGACGCCACGCCATTGCCACGGCGAGGCCAGTGGAACACCAGCGAGGCCCCCGCGAGCAGCCCGGCGGCCAACTACATGGGAGGGGGGTGGGAATCGAAGCCCCGGGCACACTCGCATCGAGTGGTGCCAAGGAATCAAGCGCGGGCGGCCAAACCCACCGGCGGCGACGAACAGCCGTGGCGGCCGGAGCCCTGGCTCCACGGTGAAGGCGAAGGAGGAGCCCTACTGAGGGAAGAAGGGGCGGGGGCGACGTGGTGCTCACCAGGGAGCGATGGGCGTGCACGGCGCGAAGCAGGGGACGCCGGAGGGCGCGAATTTGAGGCCGGGGTTGCGCGAGCTGGAGTATAAAGAAGGCGCGATTCCGGCGTTCGGTGCAGCTCGGGCTCAAGCCGCTGCACGGAGAAGACGCAACCGTCGACGGGGAGCCTCCAAGACACGACGGCTGGGGCGGGGAGGCACTGTGGCCGCGTGGACGGAAATGGCGCGGCGGCGGCAGGGCCCCTCGACGCGGGGCGAGCGCAGAGAGCAAGAGGGGAAGGGGGGTCGAGATCCAGGGGGTACCGGGGTGCTAGGTTTAGGGTTTGGCGCAGGGGGCGCCGTCTTGTAGCCGGCGGAGCGTCTCCGATGCCCTCCACGCCGATGGCCATGGCGCCATGGCCACGGGATGAGTGACACGGGGGAGGGGATGAACAGGAGGGAGAAGACCGGGGTGGGGGGCCTTGGGCTTGTGGCCCAGGGGAAAAAAAAGGAGGTGGCCTGGTGGGCTTCGCCCCCAGGCGTAGGTTTAGGTTTTCCATTTTTTTTCTTTTTGTTTATTCCCTTTTGTAATTATTTTAATGTCTTAGGCATTTTTGTAAAATGTGGTTGGTGCCACATAAGTTATGTTATACCTAAGGTCAGTGCCACAAAAGATTTGGGAAATTATAAAAGTCATTTAATAATTACTTTAAATATTAAATGATTTGTTTGGGGTTTTTGGCCTCTGTTTATATTTGTTTAGAATTTTCCATAACACAATAAATACCCAAACCCATATGGATTTGGTCCAGTGATTATTTGGGATTTTATAAAAGTGGTTCCAAGATTTTGGAAAAGATTTATTCTCACCATATTTTTAATATTCATCAAAAGGCATTTTAGGGTTTAAATTGATTTCAATGCAAAGGTCATTTGAATTGAGCTAGGTATTGGTTTGATCCAAGTTGACCAAGGTCATGATCACATTGCATTCCAGGATAACAGAGTGGAAATTGAATTTGAACTGATCCAAGTTGATTAAACAAAAGTTTTGAACAGTACAGATGAACAGTAACAGTGATTACTGTTCACTGACAGTGAGGGTGTTACATATGAGTTGTGCTCAGGTCACTCATGTCAAGATGGAAGAAGCTCGCGAGTCCCCAAAAATAGTGATGGGCACTTTACTCATCAATTCAACGACAACTTTTGTTCTTTTTGATTCCGGGGCATCGAATTCCTTTATGTCCCAATCGTTTGCTCAGTTGCATGGTATTGCTACGAAACCCTTGGCCACTCCTTTAGCGGTAAATGCTGTTGGATCTCAGAGCCGTGCCACCATGATGAGCCCCGTTACCACCATTGCAATTGTGGGTCTGTTGTTCCCTGCTCCTCTTATTGTCCTGAAGTCGTCCAACATTGATGTCATACTCGGTATGGATTGGTTGGCGGCACATGATGCCCGTATCCACTGTGCCACTAAGACAGTTCAACTCACGCATCCTTCTGGCAAAAAGATTCTGTACTCGGCCCGAACAGCTCAGCATGCCGAAGGCCAGATATATGCTTTGAATGCTTTGAATACCTCACCTCTTGAAGGGATCTAGAATGTTCCAATTGTTCGCGATTTTCTCGACGTCTTCCCAGAAGAACTGCCGGGAATACCCCCGACCAAAGATGTCAAATTCGTCATCGACTTGAAGCCTGGCACCGTCCCTATTGCTAAGCGCCCTTATAAGATGCCGCCTCACCACCTCCTTGAACTGAAGAAGGAGATCGACACATCACTTCAAAAGGGCTTCATCCGTCCAAGTTCCTCTGCTTGGGGAGCACCTTCACTCTTTGTCAAAAAGAGTGATGGAACGAACCGTTTGGTCCAAGATTACCGACCTATCAACTAGGCAACCATACAGAACAAGTATCCGCTTCCTTGGATCAACGATCTATATGATCAACTTGCTGGATCTACGGTGTTCTCGAAACTCGACTTGAGGTTGGGCTACCATCAGATCCGGGTCCGCGAAGAGGACATCTCGAAGACCGCCTTCATTAGTCGTTATGGTTCTTACGAGTACACCGTCATGTCCTTTGGCCTGACCAATGCCCCAGCCACTTTCTCTCGATTGATGAACTATATATTCATGGAATACCTCGACAAGTTCGTCGTGGTTTATCTGGGTGATATCTTGGTATACTCCAAGAATGAAGAAGAACATGCTGAACACCTTCGTCTTATACTGGAAAAGCTTCGAGAACACAAACTCTATGCTAAGTATTCTAAGTGTGAATTCTGGCTTCCCGAAGTAACTTGATCTCGATCATGTACCCTGCGTGTATGATTACTGTACATGATCGTAAATCGAGGGCGTCACACCTCCCCTCTTTGTTCTTCATGGATTAGACCTCGTGAGCTGCCCTACATGATCGAGGCACATATGTAATCTTTCTGCTGTTGCTATGCTGAGTTTGCTGGGATCCGATGGATTATGAGATTATGTTCAGATTGTGATTGAGTTATATATTTGATTCTCTTCTTTTATACTTATGTCCTTGAGTATCTTTTGCATGTTCTCCGTTGTTGTTTATTGCTTTGGCCAAGTAGTAGGCAGTGACTCCAAGAGGGAGCGTTATGCATGATTGTGGGTTCATGCCCCCCGATGACTAGCTTGAGTGACAGAAACATGAGTCTAGGGGATGTGCTATTGCCACAAGGGGGAAAACAACGGTGATTGTACTTGCGCGTGCAAGGATTGTTTACTTTACGCAAAGTTCTTTAATGCAGTTGTTCGTTGTTTTGAGTTTACACTTTGGGTGGGATTCACAACTTAATACCAGCGAGATGTTCTGGATAGATATCTCAAGGTGGATGATTAGTGGGTAGATACAGATGAATTTCGGTCTACTTGTCTTGGCTTACCGCCTGTGCTTTTGAGCCTCTTCTTTTTTGTTTTGCATAATTAGCATTGGTTTGCGCACATAATCCTGTCAATTGCCCAGCTGTAATTTGTTTACCTCACATGGCTATTTTATCGTCTTTTGGGAGAGATACATCACTAGTGAACATCATGAGATCCCGGTCCATACTTCCACCACTGTTTACACTATCAATTTACTTTCAGTATTTACTTTTCAGTTGCTATCACTATCATTATTATCCCGTGCGTTTTATCCTTTGTAAACAACAAGGCTGGAGGAATTGACAACTCCTCTATACTCGTTGGGAGCAAAGCTATCTGTTGTGTGTGCAGGTCCAGGTGAAGTTAGCAACCTAAGGTTGTAAACGGCGCCATTGTTCACTTCACCACCTACTTGTATCTGTTGGATTCCTCCTGGACGATACTCAACCTTAGCATTTTTGCTAAGGGAAATTTGCCGCTACGCTACATCTCACCTTCCACTTGGGGTAACCAACGAGGGCGAGTATTATCTCGTGTATCAAATGGTCCTTGATCCACCACCACAACGAACCGAGGACTAAAACCTGAGATATACTTGACAAACATTATTAGTCCTCTATATGTATATTGTCATCAACATCAAAATATAATTAAGGGCATGATTTCACTTTCACCAGCCCCGGATCCAGCGAGCCGCGCCGCCGGCAAGCCGCACCGCCACCAGGTCACCCCCTTGTGCGCCTCTCCTCCTCTTCCCTTTCTCCCAACCCGCGCTCTCTCCCCTAACCTCTCTCTGCTGCAGCCGCCATGGATGCCCCGAGGTCAACCAAGAGCTCGCGCCGCCCATGGACCTCGCCTCGCCAGATCCGTCCTGGTCCCGACCCCAAGCCCCGGTCCCAGCCTCTCCGCGCCACCGGCACCCCCTGCTGAAGCACCGCGCCGCCATGTCGAGGTGGCCGCCGGCACCAGACTCCCATGGCGGGAGGAATGCCTCGCCCGCTCGCGTTGACCCTGTGGTGGGCCCGCGCCTCGCCCCCGGCCCAGTTCAGTACACCGAGGCCCAGCCACACCCCTGGCCCATGGCGCCCGACGCCCAGGCTATCCGTCGCCACCTCCTCTTGGGCCGAGGCCCACTCGATGAGCCCCCGCTTTTTTTCTTCTGTTATTCCTGTTGGGCTCAGCCCAGTGGCTTGTAATGCGCCTGGGCGATTTTTAGTTAGTATACGCTCGGCTGGTTCAGCCCATTAGACATAGATTCGGCCCGGTAATGTTTTTTTTGCTCCCCGGGCTTATTTATATTCCAGATTGTGATTAGATTTTGCGATGCGAATATCTTTTACCTCGTTGCTCGAATTGCAAAGTGTTATACATGAAACTTGCTTAGTTTTTCGTGTAGATTAATAAAACGTGGTCCTTTGCTATGTTTGCTCTTATTTACATGTTGTTTCATTGCAAATTACATTGCATGCCACTGTAAATTGTTTATTTAATAACTTTTTAACCGTAGCTCTGATTAAAATGTTTCTTGAATGTAATTTGACTAGAATTGCAAGTAGTTTATGATTATGTTGCTCTTGCTTGCTAATAAAAAAATAAAATATTGTTTAGGGTACAACAGTAATAAAACTATTAATTGTCGTGGGGTGTTTAGTGATATGCCATGTTTAGGATTTTTCCCCACTTAAATTGACTAGCATAGGTAGTTTACTTTATGCTTCACCTCATGCCATGATTGTGTGATATGCCATGGTTGAGTGGGATGCCATGTTAACAACCTTTGCTCATGTTGTGTAGCTAAACAACTTGAACCCTCGATGATAAATGTGCGGTATCGTCGTGTGTGACGAATACTCCACTTAACCTGTTAGTAACCGCTCTCGACGATAGATGCGATAGTGCGTTGTCTCGTGTTGCCTTCTTGTTGATGCTTGACCGTGATTGCTTCGTAGTAATAGATGCTTGCTCGTCGATTGCCTTTTCCAGTGTTTCCTTCTTGTGTGCTTCCGCGGGTACTCTCGGAGACGATGCGAGCTTGCGATCGACTACACCTTGGACTTCGTCTTCTCATCAGGTAAGGGGGAGCATATATCATGCTTATAACTTTCATCTCACTCGCGCCTAGGTGTAGGATAGAATGATTGCTTGATCTTACCACTTTATATTCATGCCTCTCAAATAAACCCAAACAGCCATGTCCTCCACATCCCAGCAAACCTTGTTCGACTATGTTACTATTGCTTGCTGCTCAGCCACTTCTTAGTATGCATGCTAGGATGCTATCAATTGTTACCTCCTGTTACTCCTTGGATTGGGCTATCACACTATTATATTACTGTGGATGATATGATTATTATAATGTTGACTATACTCGACGAAGGATGAAAGGTCTAGGCTATCCCGCCCCGATGCTTTGTTCCATTCGAGTCACCTAGGTCCCGAGTTCCGGGTATTCTGTCTCTTGACAAGCGTGCCTAACCGCGTGTGGGATGCTATGGGGTCCCCTTGTCTTACCTACCTAGCTGCAAACATTTCTAGTGGTGGCCCAAGCTGATTTTACCATTTGAGAAACCGTGTGCGTAACTGGTCTATAGCCAGTGGATTTAAAACAAATTGTGCCAGTGGGATGGTATATCTTGTTGATCCACTTCAGGGAGCTAGGGTTGCCTGCCCGGGCGAGGGTTTGCCATCCCGACCTCATCCAGAAGGTAGAGACTGATTTGAGAGCGCGACCGGCTTTTGAGTTGGATGTCGACTCACCCGGGAGCCACCCGGATTTGTGCGTTGTTAATTAGAGGGACCGTGATGTCCGGATCTCTCGGAACAACTCTTCAATGAGTGTCTTTAAGGGCCCGACTGAGAGAGCCTGGCGTGCGTGCGGAGCCTTGTAATGGGAAGTTGGTACACCCCTGCAGGGTAAAATATTTTCGAGAAGCCGTGTCCACGATTATGGACGACTTGATACCTACTCCTTGTTCATAGACAACAACAACTGAGATAATCTTAATAAACTTGATCAACGTGTGTGTGCCTTGACTGCTTTTTCTTCGTCGGGATGCGAAGAGGAGGACAAGGATAGGATAGGTGTTATATTTGCGTAACTAGCTGATAGCAGACTTTTTGGCGGCGCTTCCTCATCGACTGCTTGGTTCTCATCTTACTCTAAAAATAGATCGTTAGCCACTCATATATTGCTAGTGCGACTACAACCTCACCACTACCCATATCTTACCGTGAGAAGTTAGTTACAAGACTTGTTGATATAGCTCACCCCTTCTTTTATCTTTTACGCACGTTATGCAAACGATCTTGGACTACAGAGGAGCTCGACGACCCTTCTTCTGGACGCCTTCACGGAGACTCGACGATGACTAGTTAGGCGGATCCCGGTGGAGAGCCTGGACCCGTGTGGTTACAGGAATTGTGTGTTTTACCTTTGCCACTAGGCATTTGATTGTAGTCTGTACTCAGACATGTACCTTCCGCTGATGTAATGTATTTAAGGCAGTTGTATGCTGATTGTATGAGATGTTGTATCCTTGTAGTTGTAATGTTGTGATATCATGTTGGAAATCCGGGGCATATGACCTTGTCATATGTCGTGGTGGGACCAATATGTGCTTCGTCCCCGGATCTGGATGGAAACATCTAGATCTGGAACAGTACCGCATATCGGGCCTTACAAGTTGTTGGGATTATAAGCTCCTACTGGTTTGATAAACCTTGGTTTTTAACACAGGATTATACTTGCTACTTCACCTTTTCATATTGGGGGGGGGGGTCCAAGGGCCAATTCTTTTGGGGCGATTCTGAAGAATCATTGTTTGGGAATGAAAATCACAAAAGAACTCATCTCTGCCCCAAGAATCGCCTATAATCATCAGTGTATATGAGGATTGCTGAAAACCCACGATTCTAGTGATTCCGGTTAGTTCTTCAAAAGAAATTTGTTCATTTTGATAACTTACCTCTATTTGACGAGGTAATAATATCTGAAATGCCACTCGGGTCAAAGTGTTACAGACATTTTAATAGACAAGTCATACAATAATCACAAACTAGAATCACATAAAAGAACTAGATGGTTGATTTGACAAGCATTTTGTAAGCAGTTTCTTAGAATCATATTTCAAGGAATTAGGAGGCGAAAATAATTGGCCCCAACTTATTCTACGGAAGTAACACCAGCCAAGTGCGCATTTATCTCTCGTGCACGCCGTTAAAAAAAGCATTATAGGCATAAGATGATGAACAGATTCTTGGTTCAGACCAAGGATAAAGGCACTCACATGGTGGTCGTAGCTTGATTATTGTTATTTGTAGTTAGTGAATAATGTGTTATGTAAAGTAGAAGAATGAAAAAATAAAAATAATTGTATTTATTAATTTGTAGTTAGTAATCATCTAGTTAGAGCATCTCCAACTGTTCCCCAGGATGCCCCCAACCCACTTTTTTGGTTCGGTTTTAGGTTCGGATGACAACAAAAGCCGAAAAATAGCCCAGTCACGCACCCGGCGTCCCCAAGACGTTGAAATAGCACCGGAGAAGCCAGACGAAACCCAAGGTGTTGGGGGGCTATTACGTGCACCGGCGAAAGTTTGGGCGAATCACGTCTCTCCAAGTGTCTTTTTTCTTGGCCCACTCAATTATTCCCCTCACAAACTTTTGCTTGGGGTGGGGTGGGGTGTGACTGGGAAGTTGCTCTCCCTATGCCGAAATTTTTTGCTGGATGAAGCATTTGGCGTAAACTTTTTTTGGTTCAGATGGGTCTTGGGGGTCTCCAATAGCTGTAGATGCTCTTAGCTAGTATATGTTTTGCATTGCCACTGGATTTTGTTGTTATTGTTACTAGAAGTATACCCCGCGCGTTGCTGCGGGAATTGCTATGAAAACTATATGCATAAATAAAATGTATAAAATTGTGTTACATTAAGTTGTCTAAGTGAAGATGCAACAGAAAGATGTGTGTATTAAAATTATTAGGGTGGACAATAAAATGATTAAAATATTGTTGATATGGAGATTTCATATAAGGATTAAAAAATATATTAGTTAAGATGATATGAACAATTGATTGGCTTAGAAATGGATGATGTGGATAGCTTGCATGTGAAAAGAGACAATTTAAATGACCTAAGTGGGTGACATGGATAATTGATAGGCTAAGAGAATAGATGACGTGGATAGCTTGCAAGTTGAGATAGACATCTTAAATGATCTATAGTGGGGTTTTGTTTTATAAGAAGTATATATTTGTTGTTAATGAATAATATAGTTAGGTAAAGTAGAAGAATAGGAAAAAGAAAAGAATTTTTAGTTAATAATATGTTTTACATTGTCAGGAATCTACTATTGCCATTAATCTGTTATGTATTGTTTAGTACAAAATGGATGCTCACTACGCAATGGCGGAGGACCAAGCTAGAACAACAACAACAACAAGGTAAGGAACCAATATTTTTGTTATTCATGTTTTGTTATTGCCATGAATCTGTTATTGTAACTACCATTGCCATGGATCTGCTTTATTATTCATATTTACTATTGCCATGCTTCAACCCTGAACCATGGCCATGAATCTGTTTTGTAATTTCCATTCCCATGAATCTATTTTGTATGCAAACCAATTCTTAGTTCGCGATAAGTTCACGGAAGTGGAGATCCTGAAGAGGATCATAAACTCTCACGATGAGACAATTAAGATCCTTCTGAAAGATGCCAAGGACCTCATGGAAGAGCGCGATGAGCTCCTCGAGGACAAGGCGAACTTGGTTTATGACCTTCTTGAAGTGAAGGATCGGAAAGAAGATACTTGAGTCAACTTCGTTTTGGGTTTGGGTTTTATGGCTTGGGTCAACTTCGTTTTTCTTTTCAAATTGTAACTCGAAAATAGGGAAATGGCTTGAAGCAACAAAACTGGAAGCTCGAATCTACTAGATGGATATACCGTTTCTGCTATTTCTTTTTTGAGGAAAAGGGAGATTGTAGTACCAACTCTCAAGATTTGATTTGTATCCGACTAAAACCACATCACAAAATACTTGATCCATAAAACCTTTTGTAATGGATAGTATCATATATTAGTGTCATGCATATGATATATGTATGATATAGTAATTTGTTTGTCATACTACTTATTGTTTTCGAAAGAGGGATGTCAATAGTAAACCTATGGTTCAGTGCGGTTATTCAAAGATGAGCCCAGACTCATATAATCCTGCGCAAACGATCATCGAAAAGACATTTGGAACAAATTTAAAAAATTCCAAAAAAATTGTGGTGAAAGATGCTTACGTGTGAGATGTTCATGCAAATTTTAGAAAAGTTCGGACTTATGGAGAGCGCGCGAGAAAAAAACAAATTCAACCTGAAATAATGTATGAACAGTGTCTTCTCAAGAAACTGCAAAATTTTCCTTTTTGCCGTGCACTCTCCAGCAGTCCGAACTTCTCCAAAATTTGCAGAAACATCTCGCACAAAAGCATCTTCCACCACAAAATTTTTTAGAATTTTTTTAGTTTTTTTCGTATTTATTTAATTTTTTTAGTCTTCCCGGTTGTAGATGCACCCGGGAACCGAATCGTTGCTTCTTGGTTGAGTGGGCCTATTCTCATCATATATTTCTTAACCTATTGCTATCATTTATCATTTACCTTTGGTTACTATTTACCTCTAGCACTTACGTTTGATCTTGTAACTAGCAAGATAAAATGGTTTGCCAACTCTCTTGCCGTGTTGGGAGTTGTGTTTTGTGTGCAGGTGTTGCTTGGGTTGTTGGGGCTATAATTAAGCTCCTACTGGTTTGATAAACCTTGGTTTTTAACACAAGATTATACTTGTTACTTCACCTTTCCTCTTGGGGGGATACCAAGGGCCAGTTCTTTTGATGCGATTTTGAAGAATTGATGTTTGGAGAATTAAAATCGCAAAAGAACTTATCTCTGCCCCAGGAGTCGCTTATAATCATCAATGTATCTGAGAATCGCTGAAAACCCACGATTCTTGTGATTCTGGGTTGTCCTTCAAAAGCAAATTGTTCGTTTTGAAACCTTACCTCTATTTGACGAGGTAATAACATTCGAAATGACACTCGGGTTAGAGCGTTACAGACATTTTAACATATAACTCATTCAACAATCACAAACTAGAATCACATGAAATAACTAAATTATTGATTCTCGGGCAGACGATTCTGTAAGCAGTTTCTCAGAATCAAATTTTAAAGAATCGGGAGGCGAAAAGAATTGGCCCCAACTTATTTTGCAGAAGTAACACCAGCCAAGTGCGCGCTTATCTCGTGCATGCCGTTAAAAAAGCCTTATAAGCATAAGACGCTGAACTGATTCTTCATTCAGACCAAGGATAAAGGCACTCACATGGCGGTCGTAGCTTCGCCCTGGTCTCCTCCCTGGGCAATTAAACTGCTCATGTGCCTAAGGACTCTCCCAATGCATCGTTTCTTAACACAATATCATAGGAGCAATAAAAACTTGAGATACAACTACCACAATGCATTGTTTTTTAAAGGTTGTATCTTATTTAATGATTTTGGCTACATGTATACATATGATTGGTCTAGCCATACCTTTTCCATATGGCCACGTGCAAGGGTTGTATCTTACAACCTCATTCTCTTTCTTCATTAAATACTATGCCACATAAGCAAAATGTCTATGATATCGTGCTAAGATACTAGCATTAAAAGTGCCCTAAGGGCTCTCCCAATGCATCGTTTCTTAGCACAATATCATAGGAGCAATAAAAACTTAAGATACAACTACCACAATGCATTGTTTTTTAAAGGTTGTATCTTATTTAATGATTTTGGCTACATGCATACATATGATTGGTCTAGCCATATCTTTTGCATATGGCCACGTGCAAGGGTTGTATCTTAGTTACAACCCCACTCTCTTTCTTTATTAAATACTATGCCACATAAGCAAAATGCCTATGATATCGTGCTAAGATACTTGCATTAGGAGTGCCCTAATGAAAGTGTAATCGGGGTTGGGACAGTGACAACGGATGGCACGGCTGACGAGGACGCTTCAGCCACCCTCTAGCTCTTCTCACGCCCTGCGTACTGATGACAAGCAAATGCTTTTTCTTGGCCTGCGCCAGGTTTACAAGAAAATGGACACGTGAACCCATCCTCCACTAGCGAGAAAAACCTATCCCTAGCTTGGGTTGCTAGTGCGCCAAGTTTTAAACACACTAGTTGACATCCGCGCGTTGCCGCGGAAATTGGTGGCATTATATTTTAATGAAATTTACTTGTATGAACATGAATATTGGAACTAAAGACATGTTGCATATATTTCGTTACACATATGTGCACTAAGTTATATGTAGGAAGATAAAAAAACTCGCAAAAGTGTGAAATAATAAACTTATGTATGAAAGACACATGCACACATGCAATTAATTTCTAAAGCTTAATGGAGTGATGAGGTGGCATAGTTGCATGTCTTCTAAAATTTAGTGGGTGCTAGCTATTTATATATAAAAGATTGAAAGCTGATGTGACATTCATGGTGAGGTGGATAGTGTGCATGTAGAGATAATAGCTAGTAATTATTTTTTTAGATGTTTGCGAAATTAAACGTTGATGTGGCGTGCATAATGACGTGAAAATTTATTTGTGTGCCACTTGTGTCGTGCAAAAAATACCTATGACATAGATGACATTGTATAATATTCAATACCAACACTATTGTTACTATCTATGGAGTGTCATTTTATCGAACGCCACCAATAAATTTTTTGATCCCATTATTATAATGTTTTCTGTAATCATCTACATTTTATGATAATTTTACATATTATTAAAAAAGAGCATTTTATATAAATTATTGTCATATTAAAATTTTTATTTTGTATGGTGCACAAAATAAATAAATAAAATACAAACAAACAAATATATAAAGAACATAAATACAAAATGAAATAATATAACCTTACAAATATTTTAAGTAGTAGAGAATTTAATGAGATTCTTCCAAAATAACATGCACACATGAACACATTTGTGCGTTATTTTGCAGAAACACATTTGTGCATTTCAATAGGATCATGTATATAATCGTCTACGGTAGTTGAAACAGAAAAGGACAACAAGAAAGTCGTATGAAACAATAAGATAAATCGAGTGGTAATTTTTTTTCAAGCAGCAGACCTTGTACGGAGAAATTACCTAAATTTCCCTACAAAAACCACAGGTATTAACATAAAAATTAAGATTTACAGTTCACAAAATTAGGAACCGATCGCCTGAATGGAACTACAACGTTGGTGTACATCCTTCATGTGTAGAACTTATTTCATGAAAGCATCATTGTGTAGATTAAAAAATTATATGAAGACGATTAGGTGAGAAGAAGAAAACAAGTGCAAACCCTAGATACATATCGCCACATCTGCCAGGTGCGCTCGAGTTGACCAACTCGTGCCTGATTCACACTATAGATTCAACCATTCTTCTAGAACCAGACAAAGAGATGCTTTAAACACCTAGTCATGCTGGTCCACTAATATTTACAAACAACAAAACAAGCTTAATTAGATTACAACCAAAACTTTGGTTGTATGTAACCTACCAAACACACCATAAATACACTCGATGTACTTTTGTGTATTGCCTATCTCCAAACTTAGCCCACGTCTAATTGGAACAACTGGATCATGAGAGCCATATTGAGCTGTGATATTTTTGCATGTTCTTTGTTTCCAGCTAAGGGTGAAACTTCATAGTGGATAATTTAAAATAATATCTATGTTAAAAAAAAAGGCTATAGGGCAAATGAACATCCAAATAAAATTGGTGTGCATAATATTCATTATCTTACAAATACAAATATAAATGTAGTACCACGAGAGTTTTAAACAAAACAAAATACTTTTATATGATTAAACTTGGAAAATATTATGAAAATAATGACTTGTTTATATTGTATGATTAGCATACATTTTTTTGACAGAGGTACCCAAGGAGAAATATGTGAAACCAAAATATGCTTTTAGAAAAAGAAAAAGAGGGGCAAAAGCTTTGCCCCGTATATTAATTAAGGAGAGGATTGCAAGAGAGCAAGTTTTGTGACCGAAAAAAGTACAACTCGACTACTCTCGTGGTATCAAGTTGCCCAAACATTTGGCACCCGCGAGAACCAAAATATGCTGATTATCGCAAAAAAATATGCTGATTTGCGCATATTCCACACGTTTTAATTCCCTTCCTACTTAGGCGTTCCGATCCATAGGCAGAATGAAATGTATGCTAGAATAAGCTCTTCCTTTTTTTTTAAATGATATGGATAAGCTCTTGCTAATAAGATAGCCTTGTGTTTTCTGAGGAGGTAATTATTAGGATTAATGGTGCCAGACCAGAGGACTAAACTTTATCCGTTTATTCACCATATGGAAGCTAGCCCTCCCATGTTATAAATCACCGTGATCCGCAGCATCATTGTCAAATTCACAGCGCCAACATTGTATTCTCCCTGTTACTAGCAGCCAAGCAGGAACCAACCATGTCCATGGCCAACGTCCTGCTCGTGCCCTACCCTTGGCAAGGCCACATAAACCCCATGCTGCAGCTCGCCAAGAGGCTGGCGTCCAAGGGCGTGCCCGCCACCATCGTGGTCACGCGCTTCATCGCCAAGACGGCGAGGTTCGACGCCGGCCCGGTGCGCGTCGAGGCCATCTCCGACGGGCACGACGAGGGCGGGTTCCCGTCGGCGGCGAGCGTCGAGGAGTACGTGGAGAAGCTGGAGGCCACGGGCTCGGCGTCCCTGGCCGCGCTCATCGAGCAAGCCCAGCCGCCCTTCACCTGCGTGGTGTACGACTCGTTCGTGCACTGGGCGGCGCGAACGGCGCGGGGGCTGGGCCTGCCGGCCGTCCCGTTCTCCACCCAGTCGTCGGCGGCGAGCGCGGTGTACTACTACGTCAACAATGGGCTGCTGAAGGTGCCGCCTCCGGGGGTGGCGGGCGCGAGGAGCGACGCCGTCGCGGGGCTGCCGGGGCTGGAGAGGTGGGAGTTCCCGTCGTTCGTGTTCCACGACGGCCCCTACCCGACGTTCACCGAGCCGGCACTCACCCAGTTCGCTGATCTGGACGGGGGTGACTGGGTGCTCGTCAACTCGTTTGACGAGCTGGAGTACGAGGTAAAGATCCATCCGAGGCTTCCTGTATGAGATACTTTCTATATTTCCAAGTGTTAATGGTCTTATCCAAATACGGTACTATAGATTTTCATTAGTTGCCTATTTTGATACTCCTTCTGTTTCAAATTATTTGTCGAAGATTCGTCTGGATTTGTTTTGAAACGAATATATCTTGATTTGTTAATAAATCTCCGACAAGTAATTTAAAACAGAGGAAGTATGTTTTTTTGTGTGTGTGGGGGGGGTAAGTATGTGCTTTCTCTTGATTTGGGGAAAATGAGCTTTCGATTTCTAAGATTCATTTCTATGCATTTTCTGTGCATCTGAGTCCCATGTCAAGTTTAGCCATCCTGGAAAGAGCGATAGCTTTCATTAAGAAAGAAACAACGTACACGTGGGGAAATTTAGAATTGATTCTAGAAAGTTCTCCACGTTCCATTTATATATTTTTTATCTTTGATATTTTTGTAGGCATGATTACTTTTTAAGATTTATTTTCGAGGGAATTTCGTGCGATTGTTTTTTTTTTCTAAGATGGATCTTAGATTTCTATCATGGGTTTAAAATAGCCCAAATCGTTTCACACACAAGTCTTGGGTGGCCTGAAGGGCCACTTCAAGGTCCTTGAACTTGATTGGGCCTAGATGTTTTTTCTTGAACTTGATTGGGCCTAGACGTTGATGCCTGAGTATCGTTTTTCTCAGGTCCTGGATAGTCTGAAGGGCCACTTCAAGGTCCGAGCCATCGGGCCGTGCGCGCCTCTGCCGGCGGCTGATGAGTCCGGCGACGGCGACCGCTATACCTACGGCGCCAACCTGCTGGACCCGGAGAACACCTGCATCAAGTGGCTAGACGCCAAGTCCCCGCGCTCTGTCGTCTACGTCTCCTTCGGCAGCAACGCGTCCCTCGGCGCCGCCCAGATGGAAGAGGTCGCCCGCGGCCTCCTCACGGCCGACAAGCCGTTCCTGTGGGTGGTCAGGGCCAGCGAGGAGGCGCAGCTCCCGCGCCACCTCCTCGACGCGGCGACGGCGTCGGGCGACGCGCTGGTCGTGGGCTGGAGCCCGCAGCTGGACGTGCTGGCGCACCGCGCCGTGGGCTGCTTCGTCACCCACTCCGGCTGGAACTCCACGCTGGAGGCGCTCGGTTTCGGAGTGCCCATGGTGGGGCTGCCGCTGTGGACCGACCAGCCCATCAACGCCCGGCTGGTCGAGGAGACATGGGGCGTCGGCGTGCGCGCGCGCCGCGACCCGGCCGCGGGGCTGTTCGCGCGCGGGGAGATCGAGCAATGCGTGCGCGCCGTCATGGAGGACGAGGACGGCAAGGCGGCCTCCGCCCGCGCGGCGGCGCGGCGCCTGAGCGACGCGGCGCGGGCGGTGCTGGCGCCGGGCGGCGGCACCGACAAGAAGCTGGGGGAGTTCCTGGACTTCGCGTACGCCGTCATGGACGACGGCGTGATCGAACCTTCCCCGCGCGAGGCGGCGCGCCGGTGGAGCGAGGCCGCGCGCGCGGCGGTCGCGCCCGGCGGCAGCTCCGACCAGAACCTGGACGAGTTCGTGGACTATCTGCGTGCTAGCGCCGGCGAAAAGTGAAAGAGGATATGGTCGTCGTCGACGGTCTGCGTTCGTTCGTCGATCGTGGCGTGGTTTCGCTGGAGCTTTTGCATGGAGTGCTTGCTTATTATTGCTGCTCGGCTCGTTAGGTTTTCGGGCCGAGGTTAGGGTTGTGGCTGTGTGTCGTCTCGAGTCTGTCCTGTCGCGTGACTCGTGTCGTCTGTGTGACTGTGTCGTTCGTGTGCCATCTTCCAGTTGTGTCAGTCGTGTGATGTGTGTCGGTTTGGTCTGTCTGTGTCGCTGTTATCTATTGTATCCTGGTTGTGATGTAATATAAGCTCCAGTCCTTGCATGGTCATGTTCTTGTTGCGATTGCGAAAGTCACTTTGCTTGAGATACGTCAAAATACATGAAACTAGATGATATCCCGCGCAGTTGCAATATATTTTGAATGATTGATTGCATGAAACATGAATAGTTGAATTAATAGTATATGAACTAAAGTATAAAAATACATTTTATGTATTGTATTTTATTATTGTGTAGTTAAAAATATTTATTAAATATAAGTAATGTAATATAATGAAAAAAATCCATGCATGTTGAGTGAGTTGGCATTTGTCATTATATTGATGTGTGCATGAGATTAACGAATAACTAAGAACTTGTTCTCATGCATATTGTGGTGAGTCTTTGATGATGTGACATGTATGCATGTTAAAAGTGATGTAATATAATAGGAAAAAAAATCAATGCATGTGTCATTAAATGGATGTGTGCATGAGATCAACTAATAATTAAGAACTTGTTCTCATGCATATTGTGGTGGACCTTTGATAAGGTGGCATGCTTGCATGTTGAGATAAATAAGATAGTGGGGATGATCTATTGTAGTATTATAGATACGGTTATTAAAGTTGTATCAGAAATAATAACGGTCATATCATACGCTTTGACTACGTGGTATATTGTTTCATCAATTAACCATCCACCTATGGAGAATCAACATGTGGTTTAGTTGGTTAGATGGATGGTTGTATCCCCAGCTCAGCAGAGTTTAAATCCCAGATTTAACATTTGTGCTCGCATTTTCCTGAATATATTTCAGACTTTCCGAAGATGCGCTTTCAGTGGGAGGAGACGTTTCCATCGAAGGCGAGGTGGTGACTTCGTTAATCTCAAGATAATGTGTCGGCTCAGTATTGTGAAGATGCTCATAGGTATATGGTGTGCATGTGTGCGTTCATAGGGATGAGTGTATACTCGTGTATGTAAGTGTCTGCGTTGTACTGTGTTCTTTCAAAAGAAAAACCATTCATGTATGTGCAGCGTAACATTCATCAACGATCACTGAACTTGTCTTCAAAATTTATTTTGGTCACTGGTTTAAAATCCAGAACACATCAGTTTGTTTGTTGGTTAGTCTTTTTTCTTTTTAGTTTTGTTCATATATTTAAAATATTTATGTTGCACAACTTAATTTATTCAAATTATAAAAGTATTTATCACACATACAAAAAATGTTTATGTAGTGTAAAAAAATGTTAAAAATATTTTTAGAAAATGTTGTGCGCTTTCAAAAAATATTACAGATATTAGAAAAATGTTCGCTTTTTTAGAAAATAAGTTCATGACAGTTAATTTTTAATACTACTTACCAAATACGCAATTTTCAAAAAACTTCCATGTCATTAATTTTTTTATCACATTTGAAAAATTGTTCATGTGTTTGAGAAAATCATCATGACATTTTGAGAAAACAATTAATGTATAAAATATTCACACTAATTTTTTCAAAAAAATTGTATCATTCAAAAAACTACTTGACATTTGAAAAATGGTTACACGTTTAAAAAATATGTTCATGTTATATTTTTTGATATATTAATATGATATTTTTAAATATTCACATAATATAGAAAATATTTATTGCAATACAAGTTCATCATATATTTTTAACATTTATTCAAAAAAGCTTAAACACAAATTTTAAAATAATGAACATCTTGTATTTAAATATTCTCAATGTGTTTAAAAACTTAGCATAAATTCAAAAAACAAATAACATATATTAAAAAATTAGGCATGTATATAACATCATAAACAATACTTCTAAATTGCAAATTTTATTATGGTGAAAGATCCTTTAAAATACATTAAAAAAGTTCAAAAAAAATCAAATTTTATTATGGTGAAAGATGCTTACGGGGTAGTTGTTCGTGTAAAACTTGAGCTTTTTTAGACACCCAGGGAGCTCGCAGCAAAAATGACAAATTCGGTCTTAAATAGTGCGTAAACAGTGTCTTCCCTAGAAGAAGCGAATTTGTTTTTTTTTTGCCAGGTACTCCTCCAGAGGTCCAAACTTCTTAAAAATTTGCATGAACATCTCTCCCAAAAGCATCTTCCACCACTGAAAAACTTGAAATTTTTGAGCTCTTTTTGTATTATTTTTCTTTTTATAGTCTCTCCGGGTGCAGATTCATCTCATAAGCCACATTATTAGAATTTTCATGAATTTATTTTTGAAAGATTGCAACATTTAAAAAAATAGGTTGATTATTTTTGACAGTGCATGATTTTTTTGTATGTGAGTGAATACTTTTAAAATTTGAAGTAAATTAATTTTTGTAATACATATATTTCAAATATATAAGCAAAACTATGTAGAAAAAAGAAAAATAAAAACCAATGAACAAAGTGATGTGTTCTGAATTTTGAACTAGTGGCTAATAATTTACCAAGACAAGTCCTCTGACAATCAATGAATGTTACGCTGCTAGCACTTACGTGAACGGTCAATTGGTTAAACAATATGCCACATATGCAAAATACGCAGTCAAAGCGTTTGGCGGTCACCGTTGGTGTTCACTGATCAAACTTCGATGAACGTATTTCGGTATTTATAAATACCTGGACGAAAGTAAATTTCGTTCTCAACTTTAGTGACCGCGGGTGAACTTCTCTCCCCAACAATTGTCCGCCTAAAGTAAATACAGTCACTATAAAACTGTGCCATAGCGCCTAACCTCTCTTCTTCTTTCTTTTCCCCTCTTCGCACCCCATACGAGGACGGCGTCGCCATAGATGCATCCAGAGTTCACATCTGAAAGGACAAGGAGGAAGTTAAAAGAAAAAAAAACAAGGAAGAAACATCAAGAAGAACATCAAAGCTTCCCGATCAAGGTTAATATGGCGGCACTCTTACTAGTTTTATTCAAGAGATTTCAAATATAATTGATCACAATGTTACCAATAAAAATTGAATTAAAACCAGTCAAACGAATGAGCATAACAATTTAATCATACAAATGAACTAGAACGGAATAGAAATGCAAAGTGCATTAATAGAGAGGCAACAATGAAAGTACAAAACTTAAACCTCAATAGTTATGCTTCATCATTACAACACAAAAGTTTACAAGCTTTGTTCCTTTGTAGATGCTCTCCCGCTGATCTGAAAATCACTATACAGTTTAAAATCTTGCACTAAAAATTACTAGAAGAGAAAAGGAAATTACTACACTAACCAATATAATATAGAAATCAAAATCCATACACAATACCATGCATACAAGGACCAAAGACATAAAAGGTAGAAGTATCTATAATACCTAAATAGTTTATCCCCACTAATCAATTTCTCTTGACATGCAAGTTATCCACATCATCAAGTAGATCCATCTCTTTTCCACTAATTCTTCATGCAATGATTTCATTAAATTCGCATGCGCATGCAACCTATCAAATATAAATATTAAAAAATGCTCTAAGCCTCACGATTTAAAAGGTCCTTTTTATATAGGAAATTAAATTATGAGTTACCTCGCATTTTATAATTCAATGGGACAATTTTTTTAGGAATGCACATATGTAGTTCCTATCATTGGTTTAGGTTTAGCTAAGGTGATGTCTCCACCCTTTCCACTCAACGTTGTTTTCATTTCATATCGTTTCTCCGGTATATTCTCACAGTAATAAGTTAATAAAAAAATCACCCCCATTTTTAGATTTTTCATTAAATTTTCAAAGATTTTTACTCTAAACAATATTTTTGAAAAACGATTTGATAATTAAATTACACTAACTTAAATAATTGTTCTCATATTTTAAAACATTAAATTATTTATTAACAGTTTTCGTAGCAACGCGCGGGGTATCATCTCGTTTCTATTAATGAATAAAATTTAGGAAATCTTATACCCTCCCTGAAGATAAATAAGTCAAAGAAAAAAATATATTTCAGAGACCAAAACCAAAATCAGAAATGAAAGAAGTATTTCTATAGATGAATGAATTTTACGTAATTTTATACCCTCCCTGAAGGTTAAAAAAAATCAAAGACATTTACACAATATAGAGATCAAAACCTAAATAAAATTTAAACAAGTATTTATATAGATAAGTGAATTTTAGGAATCTTATACCCTCCCTAATAAATATAAAAAGACTCAAAGAAATAAAAAAAACCAAATCACAAATCAGAAATGAAAGAAGTACTTCTATAGATGAATGAATTTTAGGAAATCTTATACCCTTCCTAAAGATAAAAAGATAAAAGCTTTTACAACAAAGCAGAAAAAAATAAGTATTTTTATACCCTACCTGATGGCAAGATGAAAAGCAAAAATAGTATTATTTTTACTTTGATTTCCTTTTATAAGATAATTCTAATTGACTCAATACTACATATGCAGGTTCCAAATTTTGCAGAAATACAAGGTAACCAAGTAGAACGATACTCGGGAGTGAAAAATAATGGCATTAAGGTAAAAAGAGAGAAAGCACAACATGTCAGCACTTATAGAGTCATACTAATATAATTTTGAACTAATAATCTTAAATTTCTTGTTCAGACTGCAAAAAATGCACACGTGCAAGAGCAACAAGAACAACATTTCCATGCATCAAGCATTAATCAAAAGAAGGTAAGCAACATGCAAAAATAATTAAACAAAATGAGAGATGAACAAAATGAGTTGTCAGGAGGATTGTACTTGAGCATAATCACCAACTTAATTCCACCGTGATGCTTTAGCGCGAAATCCTATGGAACTCAACCTGCTGCCAAAGCAGGTGGCCGTAGGACCTGCTGCTAGAGACGATGGCAACATGTGCCACGTGCATGTTGCCTTGCTCATGCCATCATATTACTTTTGTTATTGATATCGGAAGTGGGTCTTTTCTGGCATTCCGTTTGGACGGATGGTTTTTATGCAAACAATATCACGTTATATACTCCTTCATATTTATAAGATGTTTTATTTTTTTTACAAAATTGAATGTAAATAGACACGTTTAAATATATTTGTTCACTCATCTTAGTCTCTATGTGGTTGATATTAAAATATCTTATATTTTTGAACGAAGGAAATAGTATGCATTATAGAAAAATCAACCTCAACGCCTTATATATATTGTTTGTATGTGTTAAATTATATAAATATCATCGGAGAAATATGAAAAGGATAATACATATCTCGTCCAATATAAGGAAGAAAGACTGGCAATAAAAATGATAGTACTCATAGTACATCTCAATTCCTCGCATTGGGTTCTAAAGGCTGAACCGCGAGGACAACTTATTCAATCTTATTACAACCGCGCGTGCATACGAATTATATATTCGTATTTATCATATTTGGATCTCCTAGAAATCAAAACCCAGCGGCGAACTTAGACTTGAGGAGTTCGACGACCCCGGCCTCCACCCGGAGAGCCTTAGTGAGCACCGGCGTCGGGATGGGCGGATTTGAGCCGAAGAGGGTGAGCGGCACGAAGACGATGCCGGGGTTCTGGCTGTTGAAGGAGACGACCATGGAGGCCTCCGTCTTGCCGACGTTGAACTGGAAGTGCATGAGCCCCCGTGGGATGAGGAACGTTTCTCCGGCGCGCACCACCCTGGAGTAGAGCTTGTTCCCGGAGTCGAGGCTGCCGAGGATTCCGACGAGGAGCTCACCTTTCATCACGATGCCGATCTCGGTGGCGCGCGGGTGGATGTGCGGCGGGTTGGTGCCCCCTGGAGCGAAGTCCACGCGGTTCATGGACACGCCCAACGTGTTGGTGCCGGGCCACTCCGCCACGTCCAGCTCCGTCACGGCCGAGCCGTTCGGGGTCGACGTGTTGCCGGCCTTAGCCAGCTTGGAGGAGAAGAGGAAGTCGTCGCCGGCTTCCGACATGGGCTTGCACGGGTGTCCGTTCACCGAGACCGCCTTGCCGTCGAGGTCGGCAACGCAAAAGTCCTGGAGCGGGTCAGGGTCGGAGGCCAGGACGGCCGGAGCAAGGAGCAGCATGGTGCACAGGGCAGCTAGGGTTTTGGAATACCCCATTGCTTTCTAGTTGCTAGGTAAACAAGCTTAGCTTAGAACTGATCAGCCAGGGTTTGTTGATGGAGACTGTGTATGGCACTGGTGGTTGCTGCTAAGCTGTGGTGGATGAGTGAATGGTGAGGCATATGGAGTCCTTTATATAGAAGATGAGTGCGCGCATGTCTGCATGCATGGTGCTAGCTATGCATGTCTGAACACTCGAAGCAGAAGTATACCATTGGCGTCGAGATCTCAACTTGTGATGGAAATGGAGATATGGCCCAAGGTCAGAGTCAATGCCACTGCCGGCTGCTAAGGAAAATGGGACGTACGAACAGAGACAACGATCGAAAAGGTGTATCTCAATGGAGTATTGCCCTTGGAAACGGATGCATAATATTCGTGCACAGCTCCACACTCATGCATCAATCATATGTAATTTAGGAATTTTAAGGCGTGTTGATACTTATGATTTCCTGCATTCTTTGGCGCCGCGCCGTGGCATGTCAAACGGAGAAGCTAATGCTTACTTGCATTTCTTTTACGCTGCATAGCATGTAAAAGAAAGAATCTAGCTACGTGCCTACATGTGAGTTTATTTGAAATAACCTTTCAACCCTCAATAAAGCTTCAACCAAGTTCATACAACAAATCTGCCGGGGCAACATCACATATACAAACACGACAAAACCGAAAAATCAATGCGAAACCAGCAATAAATGTGAGTTCAATTTTTTTGAAAAAGAGAATATATAAATATCGTGAAGATACCAATTACACCCAGCTGCTGCACCAACATGATGTTTAAAGACAACAAGGATGCACAGTACAACCAAAAAATAAATAAAGAAAAGATAAAAAAAAAACAAAGACCCTGTCGCGGTGTTCGGTCACTCACAACAGAAGCACTCAAACCACCACCGAATACAACACCCGTACTACAAACAAGGCGTTCCGAAAGCAACGCCTTCAAGATGAAAACAATGCACAAGCATTGTCGTTGCCCGACCGAAGATCTTGGGTTTTCACCCTGGAGCAAGTTTGAGTTTTCAAAACAATGCCTTTAACAAGATCATTGTCAGGTACAACCAATGAAAGCCAGACATTGGGTTTTCATCCTGGAAATCAATTATATGCACTGGAAAATCATACTGTAATGTGCTTCTCTACTCTTTGCTCAAAAGACCGGGGTTTAGCCTTCCTTTTGAAAAATTTTTATTTGTTCAAACACTAGAAAGCATAATGTTCCAGCCTCTGCACGGTGATTTAAGATCGAGTTGCTATTTGTGGGGGTCAACACAACAGAGGCATACATGATTATGCAATTGAATATGCCGATTATACACATGTACATGTAAACACCAACATAGGATATGCATTATTAAGTGCGTTGCATCTCAATCAGTTAGCATTGTGTGTAGCTAGCAACAAGTTGTGTGTGCCGTTGGAAGATGCATGCATGCATGGCGTTGATCTCGTCAAGATGTTTTTTCAACCGTATGATGCCATGCATGACGGCCATTTAGTCAGGGCTTGGCCGACTGTGCCGCATGTTGCCATTCACACTTGTGCAACTAGATGATGCCCCGCACGTTGTTGCGGAACTTTTTTGCAAAATATTTCAGTGAAAATGTTTGATTAACTGAAGCATGTATATTTGAAATAATAAATTTTAAACTAATATATGAATTTAATATAAATATCATAATAAAAAAATATCATGCATGCATGTAGCATGTGGGTTTTTATTATGCATAGTGACATATTGAGGTGAGTCTTTTTCAGGCATATTGAATAATGAGGTGGCATGCTTGCATGTTGAGAGAAATATGCTAGTGAAGAGTGATGTGGCATGCATGATGAGGTGGAGTGTGTGCATGTTGAGAGAATTTGTAGTAGTGGGAGCAACTTCTTAAGAATGTAAGATTGACTTTCCCAAGCAAACCTGCAATGCAGCCGCCGTTCGGTGGTCGGTCGCGGTCTTATCCGCCGGTGCATCTGTAGTTCTGTGCTCGCTCAAGAGACATCGGCTAACGTTTACCCTATGGCGTGATCGTCAGAAATTGGTAAGCTGAAAGCAGCTTCTCGCCGCGGCGTACCTACTCTGATCTCCAATAGTTTCTTGTTTTGATTCTCCTCTTCGTCGACGACTTGCCAATAATAGCACGTTCTAGCTCTTCCGCGCATGCATGCAGAGAACGGATTCTCATTGGCTGCTACTCCGCCTACTGGATGGAGCACATATGTGCCTGAACAGCAAGCAAATCAAGGCAAGGGCAGATATGGCGCCCTATCTCTCTCCTCCTCATCACACAGTTTAAATATTCGCGAGACGCAAGCGAAACAACGAAAACATGGTTGTCAGTACACAATCAACGGTGTCTATCTGTTCTCTGTTGCGAGCCAGACTTTCTGACCGAGATAGATGCAGCGCAGCGGCCCGCGTCTCCTTGTCTGCAGTCGTCCAGTCTACGATCCGAGTACCCCTCCGGCCCTCCCCCAGTTCGCGTACGTCCCAGCACCCGCAGGGCTGTGCAGTCATCGATCCAGCCTTGTGTTCCAATCGTGCTTGAGCGTGACCTGAGACTCGGTTGGTTTTGCTGATTTTTCGCTCACTTACACCAGGGCATCTCTAACGGTATCCTTCAAAACGGATCGTAGTATCCGTCCACGGATAGGAGTGGATCAGTTCGCGAATAAGTACTAATGTGGAAATCAATCATCCAACTCTAACTGTCCGTAGTTTACTATATTTCATTCAGACTCACACAAAGTCGAATGAAGTTCGCCTAAGCTGGATAAATTCAAACAAAATTCATTGATATCCGAATAAATTTTATATAAACGGATGATATTACATCTATTGAAATATTATAATATTTAAAGAAAACTAAAAAAACTAATCGGATTCGACGTCCACCTCCACGTTGTCGTCCTTCATCTCCTCAGCAGCCTCGGCTGGCACTTCGTCATCCTCGGGACCCATGCTGAAGTAGTCGTTCGTCTCCAATTGCTCGTGGAGGAGGCATCGGTTGGCTTGCACCTCGACCTCCGATTGGATGCAGTCGAGCACCTTTTGTTCCTCTATGGCGAAATTCTTCAAGACATCGTCCTCGACGGCGCACCTGTCATGTAACTCCTGGCAGAGCTGGTGGAGGTACGAAGTTCGTCCTTCTCCCCCTCCTACTGTCGCTGCTTCTCGTCATCGTACTCATCGTCCTCCTTTTCCTCCTGCTACTCGGCCTCCTTCGTTGGCCTCCATGCATCGGACCTCCTCCTACTCCGCCAGGATCGTCACTCTCTTTACCGGAGTAAGCATCTTTTAAATCGTGATCTTAGAGCAGGCCATGGTGATCAGAGCGAGCGACACAGATAAGATTGAGTGTGGATGAGAGTTTAAAAGGAGTCGCGGGATAGAAAGTAGCGGTAGTGCGGCCGTCGAACCAGTGCTATAGCTAAATAGTAGAAGCTCGGGTGCACCAACGCTACTACTAGGATACTACTAGTTATCCTAGTAGTAGCGCGGTATACCAACTCGTGCTACTATTATAAATTAGTTGTAGCGTGTTAGTAATAGTGCGGCTGCCCGCGCTACTACTAGCCATTTATCCCATGCTACTACTAAGTTTCTTCCTAGTAGTGGCGGCAACGCGGGGAACATTGGCTGGAGAAGGGAAAGGGAGAGAGATGTTTTGATCAAGCTGTTCACAACTAGCCATCGCCGCTTCAGCCATGTGAGCGATTTCCCACGTCAAAACAGACATAAACGCAACTGAAAACAATTGTGGTGTTTTTTGCACCATCAATCATTGAGCACGGTGCAAAATATCACAAATCATATTATGATGGTTTTTGGCTAATCATGATAGTAATATGGTGTGTTTTTTGCATTATCATGGTTTTAAAAGGCGCTCACGTATTTTGGATTGAATTTTGACAAGTAATTTGAATAATAAAATATAAGTAAAATCTATAGCACCGGAAAGTTAAACACACATTGAGAGCATGCTTCTTCCCCTGAAAACAACGGCATACATTTTGTGACATATATAATGTCTCTTCGTTCCATTATGTAAGATCGTTTTTGCAAGCTTACATTATACTAGAACAGAGGGGGTAGAGACCGTGCATGTGGCTTCAGTTCAGTAGATGATGGCCGAATGCACTAGTGGAGATACCCCCCTTTCGTCCAGCCCAAAAACGGCATCGCTCCCGGTTCATTTCAGAACCGGGACCGATGACACGCAACGGTCCCGGTTCGTCTGTACAGGGCAACGGTCCCGGTTCATGTGGGGCAACGGTCCCGGTTGTTGCCACAAACCGGGACCAATGCTCTGGCGACCAACACGTGGCGCACTGCGAGGCATTGGTCCCGGTTGTTGGCAAAAACCGGGACCGTTGCCCTGGCTATATAAGCCCCCAGCCAGCACTTTTCCATTTTGCCTCAAAAAATTTCAGGATTGTGTTGGGGTGGGGTGGGTGCTAGAATTTTTTTCCTTTGATTGCACACCAGGTGTTCGACGAAATGTCCGAGCCACACTTAGGTCCTCAGAACACCGTATCCTCGACCGAGGTTAGCAACATTATCATCTCCATCTGTAACTGATACAAAAATACTGCACGTGTGCATATATAGTGGTCTTTTCACTATTCACGAAGTTATTGTAATGGTTAATTATATGACGCAGATCGAAGCACGGATGCGATGGATGTACAGCGATCGACGCGGGTCCGAGTTTATTACAAACCTGCATACATTTCTCGATGTGGCTAATGCAAACAAAGTGGATAATTTTATGCCTTGTCCCTGTATTGACTGTCGGAACGTGGCGGAGTACTCTTCCTCGAGAACACTTCAAGGCCACCTGCTTCGGAGAGGTTTCATTCCCGGATATTATTTTTGGTCCAAGCACGGAGAAAGAGGGGTTAGGCAGGAAGACAATGAAGAAGAGGAGGATGATGATAGCTATCCTATGTCCTCTGAAGAATTCGGTGACACTGCAATGGAAGACAATGAAGAAGATGGAGCTCCTCGAGGTGACAATGAAGAAGAAGAACGGGAATCGGACGAGACCGCTGATGGTCTTGGTAGGGTCATCTCTGATGCAAAGCGAGACTGTGAAACAGGAAAAGAGAAGGAGAAGTTGGAGACCATGCTAGAGGATCACAAAAAGCCCTTGTACCCAAATTGCGAAGATGGCAGCACAAAGCTCGGTACCACACTGGAACTGTTGAAATGGAAGGCAGATTTTGGTTGTTCTGACACCGGATTTGAGAAGTTACTGCAAATAATGAAGTCGAAGCTTCCACCGGATAACGAATTGCCCGCGACAACACACGAAGCAAAGAAGGTTATCTGCCCTCTAGGATTAGATGTGCAGAAGATACATGCATGCATTAATGACTGCATCCTGTACCGCGGTGAAAAGTACGAGAGTATGGATAAATGCCCGGTATGCACTGCGAGTCGGTACAAGATCAGACAAGATGACTCTGGTGATGCTGAGGGAGATGACGAGCCCCCGAGGAAGAGGGTTCCTGCTAAGGTTATGTGGTATGCTCCTATAATACCATGGTTGAAACGTCTGTTCGGAAACAAGGAGCATGCCAGGTTGCTGCGATGGCACAAAGAAGACCGGAAGAAAGACGGGAAGTTGAGACACCCCGCTGATGGGTCGCAGTGGAGAAAAATCGAGAGAGGCCACTCAGACTTTACAGATGAAGCAAGAAACTTATGGTTTGGTCTAAGTACAGATGGCATGAACCCTTTTGGAGAGCAGAGTTGCAGTCACAGCACCTGGCCTGTGACTCTATGTATCTACAACCTTCCTCCTTGGTTGTACATGAAGCGGAAGTTCATCATGATGCCAGTGCTCATCCAAGGACCGAGGCAACCCGGCAACGACATTGATGTGTACCTAAGGCCATTAGTCGATGAACTTTTGGAGCTGTGGGCCAAACCAGGTGTACGCGTGTGGGATGAGGACAAACGGGAGGAATTTGACCTGCGAGCGTTGCTTTTCGTAACCATCAATGATTGGCCCGCTCTTAGTAACATTTCAGGACAGTCAAACAAGGGATACAATGCATGCACGCACTATTTAGATAAGACTAAAGGTATATATTTGGATAAATGTAAGAAGGTTGTGTACCTGGGGTGTCGTCAATTTCTGCCGCACAATCATATCGTGAGAAAGAAAGGCAAGCATTTCAACGGTGAGGCAGATCACCGGAAAAAGCCTAAGCTCCCTAAAGGTGCTGATGTATTTGGTATGGTGAATGACCTAGAAGTAATCTTTGGAAAGGGTCCTGGCAGTCAATCTGTTCCGAAAGACGCCGTTACCGGACACGCGGCCATGTGGAAGAAGAAATCTATATTTTGGGAGCTACCCTATTGGGTAGACCTAGAGGTCCGTTCTTCAATCGACGTGATGCACGTGACGAAGAATCTTTGCGTGAACCTGCTAGGATTCCTGGGCGTGTATGGGAAGTCAAAAGATACACCAGAAGTGAAAGTGCAATATATCGACCAGAGGGGGGGTGAATGGGAGATTTTCAATTTTGCTACCAGATTTTGATTTTATTTAGGACTGAAGCAATCATGAGGCTGAAGAAGTAACCAAAATCATGAAGAAATAAAACTTCACAAAATGTAATCGTTAGGGCAGCTCATCATAATGCAACAGAAATGAATCAATTCAGATAAGCAGAAGTGCTTCAGATGCATAGTATGAAGACTAATAGCAGAGGGAGAGCTGAAGCACAAGAAGTCAACATAGGTACTGAAGACATAATACTGAGGCTTAAGAGATTGAAGAGATATCACCAGAGATTGAAGACAATGGTTTGGTAGACCAGTTCAAGTTGCTGTGACAACTCTACGTCTGGTTGGAGAGGCTGAGATTCAACTCAGAAGACATAGTCTTCACCTTGTTCTCCTTGAACTAAAGTCCTCAGACTCCGTCCAATAACTCAGGTGAGTCTTCAAGGTAGACTCCCGAAACCTTTACAGACTCAGTCACTCCGGGAAGTCACAATTGCATCTTGACTTCCTCAGACTGAAGACTTCTACACCGGCTGGAAGATCACAGTCTTCAAGAGTAAAAAGCTTCGGATCACTCGAACCGACTTCCTCAGAAATGCTCAACTACTCAGGCTGGTGGTTTTCCTCACATAGGTTCTTCAGTTTCCTCAGAGGTGGATTGCTCTCAAATGACAAGTGTCAGTTTTTCTCTCGGAGCAGCCAACCCACAAATGGGGCTGGGGGTGGCTATTTATAGCCGCGGAGCAACCCGAGGTGAAAGGACATAAATGCACATGCATGCAATTACTCTCATGCCCTCGGAAATGACCGTTGCTAGACCAGTTCTAGCCTCTCACCACGTAACACGTGGCACGGTCAAAGTATTCTCTCTCCAGACTCCTCAACCGAAGTTAGTTACCTCAGTGTCCTGAAGAACAACGTCTCAGACACATGAGGACTGAACTTCTACTGCAGGAGATCTCACTCTCTTCAGGAGAACTGCACTCGCAGTCTCCAGACTCCTCAACCGAAGACAGATTCCTCAGTGTCCTGAAGAACAAGGTCTCAGACACCCGAGGAACTGAACTTCTACTGCAGGACATTTCTCTCAGGGTTTTTCTTCAGGATTCCTAACTGAGCACTTCCTCAGACCTTCGGAACTCGTTTTCTTCAACCCCTCCAACAGTGCGGTGTTTTCCTATGACTCAAGAAGTATAAAAAGTCTTAGCGAAGACTACGCTTCAACTTCGTATTCAGCGCGAACGTCCTCAGGATCGTCTTCAGCTTCAGCTTCAACCGAACGCTTCAAACGAACGCTTCAGGATTCTGTTTCCTCAAGATTTCGCGCGACTTCATTCTTCAGGAGACGCACCGTTTTCTTCAATGTTACTCAACATTTTGGGGAGTCAACATTGGTGGTTAAACACCTCATCAGGGACTGTTCTCCTGTGTATACTCACAAACACATCAGTTCCTTATCCGTTTTGTCATCAAACTCCAACACCTAAAGGGGAAGGCACTTGATGCACTTACAATCTCCCCCTTTTTGGTGATTTGATGACAATCAGGTTAAGCTTCAACGGGGATAGAATTATGAGTTTGAAGAAAATAAACTTTGAAGAACATTTTTAACATTAAGCTGAATATAGTGAAGCTCCCCCTGGGGATATGCATATAAGTTGAAGAATGTTTAAAATCTAAAGCATTTTGAGTTATATGAGGAGCTCCCCCTATATCCAGGCATTTCTGAAGCAGTGCATGTTATGAAGTGTTTTAGGAAATTAAACAACGCACTGAGAGAGGTGTTTGCAGAGACAATCACATGCATATATGATAAACTTGAGGAAATAGCATGTGGTAACTGAGGAATAGTATCAGGCAAACACCAAAATTACAGTTTACAACTCGTTACAAAAAAAATCTGAAGAACGAGAGTTGTAACTGAAGAACCCCATAACTAAAACCCGCTTGAATACTAACAGATTTCTCCCCCTTTGTCATAAAATGAACAAAAAGGGAAAAACTGAAGCTAACGCCCCTTTGAAGTTGCTTCAAGGCTGAGATGAGTCATGCCTGAGGCAATCCGTTGCAGTGTGAGGACATCCAGCAGTGTCTTCAGCTTCTTCAACAGTCATCTCCTGGTTTGAAGAATAAGAATCCATTGCCGGAGCAGGAGTTGTGCAGCGTCTGAATTGCCTTGGGGGTCTGATGGCAGGAATCGGAATCTGTATTGAAGCAGTCAAGTCACGGACCAGATTCTTGACACGGCTGCGAGAGCGCTTGAGGTACTGCTCATATGCCGCAGGAAAGTCTTCAGGAGTGCGCATTGTTGTGGGATCAGGAATGACTCCAGGAGCTGGTGGAGGTCGAGCCTTGATACCCAAGGTCTTCAGTGGCGGATTTACTGCAAACATTTCCTCATGCTGAGGATTAAGCCATTGATAGGCTACCCAACGCTTGGCCCATTCCCTCGTGATCTTTTGTACCCGCTTCTTACGTTCATCAGCGGTTTCTCGTTCGGGAGTCTTCAGCTTCTCATATAGTTTCGGGGGCAAGTCTTTTGCGGTATCGGTGTGCTTACGTCGAGGAGCCATTTGCTTCAGCTAAGGAGACTGAGGAATTGTACGTTCGAGCTGAGCTGCAAATGAAGTGAGACTATGAGAACCATACGATTCCTCAGCAGACATGTACATGTGACAGAATTAAGTCGCGAGGGAAGTGGGGTACGGTTATATGCGTTCATGAGGAATAGGCTGAGGAAAATAAAGGAATGAGGCATAGGTACAGGTCTCAGAAAGCTAGCAGTACAGTTGAGGATGAACTGGCTTGAGGACATAACAGTACTGAGGAATAAGCATACCAGACTTGAGACGTATGCTGAGGAATAATGAGTCTTCGTCCCCGGGGACGGCGAACTCCGGCGATGTTAGCGCTCGAGCTTGAGGAGCTCAAGGGCGACGACGCGAGAGTGAGGGAGGCGTTGGGGGGTAAATGACCGGGGGGGGGGTAGAGGGCTATTTATAGAGGGGTGGAAGCGGAGGAGGTTGCAAAATTTGTGGACGAGATAGCCCCTAATTGTTGGGATCCTCAGTGGATATCGTGATGGTGGATAATTACGACGTGCGGTAAAATCGCAACAAATTGAGGACAATAGTAACAGAAAATCCGTGATTTGAGGACCTTGAGGACAAGGGCTGAAGACGAAGACAAATGGTCTCAGGCTGATGATGATGACTTAAGTTCGCAGCCTGAGGAATATATCATTTCCGGATGAACGCATATGAGATAGACAGATTAGATAAGTGAGCACAGAGGGACGGGTCCGATCACGTTCACCTAGTTGAAGAAGCAAAAAATGAAGATCAATAACTATAGATGAACGCTGTTGAGGACAAACACGATAATCATCAGTAATGAAGACTTCGAATCCTGAGGAAGATCAATAACATCAAATCCTGAGGAAGTTGAGGAACACCAAATCCTGAGGTGTTTTGGGCGGTGGCGCTACCCACCTTATAGGGAATGAGACACTTGATACCATACAATTGTCGTATGGATCTTGAGTCAATTTCCACGTTGATTTCTTCACACTTAGCAAGGTAGTTCCTCATGATTTGAGGAGTACGACGCATCGTGTGTTGTGCATCAGGATTTTTCAATATTGTTTAAGCGTTAGGATGTGTGTCCATTCACTGGACGTTTGAGGAATCTAAGATATTTAGCTCACACCTCAGAGTGCTAAATCGCTTTTCATCCAAAGGCTTAGTGAATATATCAGCAAGTTGGTCTTCAGTCTTCACGTGGCTGATGACGATATCTTCCTTCAAAACATGATCCCGAAGAAAGTGATACCGTATCTCAATATGCTTCGTCCTTGAGTGTTGTACCGGATTCTGAGAGATCTTGATGGCGCTCTCATTGTCACATAGGAGTGGTACTTTCTTCAGGTTGATGCCGTAGTCCTTCAGAGTTTGCTTCATCCAGAGAAGCTGTGAGCAGCTTGCACCAGCAGCAATGTATTCAGCTTCAGCGGTGGAGAGGGAGACGCAGTTCTGCTTCTTCGATGACCAGCACACAAGAGAACGTCCGAGGAAGTGACATGTTCCTGAGGTAGACTTCCAATCCACTCGATCTCCAGCATAATCTGAGTCTGAGTACCCGACGAGATCCAGCTGTGTGCCTTTTGGATACCATAAGCCTAGCGACGGGGTGTGAGCCAAATATCGAAGAATTCGTTTCACCGCTTGGTGATGCGATTCCTTTGGTGCCGCTTGGAATCGGGCACACATGAAAACGCTCAACATTATATCAGGCCTGGATGCACATAGATATAGCAGAGAACCTATCATGGAGCGGTATACCTTTTGATCGTAGTCCTTGCCATTTTCATCGGGGCCAAGTTGTCCGTTTGTAGGCATCGGTGTCTTGATGCCCTTGCAGTCTTGCATTCCGAATTTCCTCAGGCACTCCTTGAGGTACTTCTCCTGAGAGATGAAGATGCCGTTGCGTTGTTGACGAATTTGGAGTCCTAAGAAGAACTTCAGTTCGCCCATCATCGACATCTGATACTGTTCACTCATCAAGAATGCAAATTCTTCACTGTATTTCTTGTTAGTGCATCCAAATATTATGTCATCAACATAAATTTGACATATGAATAATGCATCATCATATCGTTTTGTGAAAAGAGTTGGGTCGAGGGAACCAGATTTGAAGCCCTTGCTGATGAGGAAGTCCCTTAGTGTGTCATACCAAGCCCGAGGGGCTTGCTTCAGTCCATAGAGGGCTTTCTTCAATCTGTACACCATATCAGGCTTCTTGGCGTCTTCAAAACCTGGAGGTTGAGCAACATATACTTCTTCCTCAATATTACCATTGAGGAAGGCACTTTTCACATCCATTTGATATAACTTGATATTATGATGATTAGCGAATGCAAGCATAATGCGAATGGACTCAAGTCTAGCTACAGGAGCGAAGGTTTCACCGAAGTCGATCCCCTCGACTTGAGTATATCCTTGAGCTACGAGACGAGCTTTGTTTCTGATGACTTTTCCATCTTCATCAAGTTTGTTGCGATAGATCCACTTTGTGCCGATGACATTGTGAACACGAGGATCAGGACGTTTGACTAGTTCCCAAACATCATTCAGTTTAAACTGAAGAAGTTCGTCTTGCATTGCCTGAATCCATTCCGCTTCCCGGAATGCCTCGGTGACTTTGGTGGGCTCTGAAATTGATACAAACGAGAAATGCCCACAAAAGTTAGCTATGCGATTAGCTCTTGCACGAGTAAGAGGACCAGGTAGGTTGATGTCAGCGAGGATTTTGTCCACTTGAACTTCATCCGCCACACGAGGAAGTCGAGGAGGATGATCTTGAGGCGCATCTTCGTCACTGCTATCAGATTCATTTTCATCAGCTTCAGGTGCTTCAGGAGCTTCAGGCGTATCAGGTGCCTCAGGATCAGGATCGTCATCAGGATTATTCGCTTCAGGATTTGGGTGATCTTCAGGAGCAGGAGGTATGTGGATTTCTTCAGGATGATCCACAGGAATGATGTCACCAGCACCCATCTTCTTGATCTGTTCTTCAGGTGGTGCTTCACCTAAATCATGTGGCAGGTGCTCTCTTTGGGAGCCATCAGACTCATCAAAACGCACGTCTACAGATTCAACAATTTTGTAATGACTAATGTTGAAGACTCTGTAGGTGTGCGAGTTGATACCATAACCAAGCATGAAACCCTCACATGCTTTGGGTGCAAATTTGGACTCGTGATGAGGATCACGTATCCAGCAAGGTGCACCGAATACTTTGAAGTAACTTACATTGGGTTTCTTACCGACCATTAACTCGTATGATGTTTTATTGAAGAGCTTGTGAAGATACACTCGATTGACGATGTGACAGGCAGTGTTGATTGCTTCAGCCCACCACTTGAGTGGAGTATTGTACTCAGCCAGCATCGTGCGAGCCATCTCGATGAGGGTTCGATTCTTCCTCTCAACAACGCCATTTTGCTGAGGAGTGTATGGCGCAGAGAATTCATGAGTAATTCCCAAGTCATCGAGGAATTCTTCCACACCGAAGTTCTTGAACTCAGTGCCGTTGTCGCTTCGAATGTGCTTGATCTTCAGGTTGTAGTTGTTCATGACTCGCAGGGCGAAGCGCTTGAGGATTGCTGGAGTTTCTGACTTATAGAGAAGAAAATGCACCCAAGTGTATCGTGAGAAGTCATCAACAATAACAAGACCATACAGGTTACCTCCAAAGCTCGAATACTTTGGAGGACCAAATAGATCCATGTGAAGCAATTCCAGTGGTCTCGTGGTAGTCATGATGGTCTTCGCTGGGTGGTTGGCCTTGGTCATCTTTCCAGCTTCGCAGGCACCACAGAGCCGGTCCTTTGAGAATCTGATTTCCTCAACCCCGAGGACATCTTTCTTCAGTACCAGCTTCTGAAGATTTCTCATTCCAGCGTGGCCGAGTCTTCGATGCCATAGCCAGCACTCTGAGGCTCGTGCCAAGAGGCATGTAGCAACCTGAGGACCTTCAGAGAAATCTACAATATTCAGGTCACCTTTCCTAACCCCACTGAAGACAATGGATTTATCGCTAATCATGAAGACAATACAACCAAGTTTTCCGAAGAGAACAGCGAGATCAAGATCACACAACATAGATACAGACATCAAGTTGTATCCAAGAGATTCAACAAGCATGACTTTATCAATGTGTTGGTCTCGTGAGATAGCCACTCTGCCGAGACCCAATACCTTACTTTTACCTTTATCAGCGAAGGTAATGGTTTTCTTTGAAGAAGGACTTAGTGATGATTCCATGAGAAGACTTCTGTCACCAGTCATGTGATTTGTGCATCCACTATCCATCACCCATTCAGTCTTTCCCTGCAAATGAATTAGTATCTCATACAGCAAGTTATGAGCCAGTCTCAGTTTGAGGAGTTTAAGATTCCTCAGAATTAATTCCTCAGGATGTTCCTCAGGATTGATTCTATGAAATCAAACAATATAATTATCCTTCAACTGACTCATTTTTTGTTGTCCTGGGCATATGATCTGCAGAAATTGTAATTGCCTCAGGACATGTCCCTGTAAGAATGATTAGTTCTTAACCACCCACATCTTTATGGGTGGTCTTGAGGCACATGAGGATTGATGAGGATGATGAGACCTAATGGGGTGTGAGATGGCAGCATCAGGATAAACAAATGAGTAAGCATTCTTATGAGGAGCTTCCCTGTGAACAAAATGGTTAGGAGATACATGATTATAATCATTTCCTTTTGAGGTATCGTCCTCAGATGATATCCTCAGCTCATTTGCATCTGCATTCACAGGAAGGTTAGTGATGAGGTCCTTTGGCACCCAGATCTGTTTGACTGGAGGACCGTTCCTGCAGTTAGTTCCGATGTATCTGGCAAATACCTCACCATTACCATTCTTAAACAGTTTATAGTTTGAGTCAAATGACTCAGTCATCACGTCTGAAGAAACAGCATCATAACCAGATAAGGTATAGGGATCAGGAGGAGGCATCATTGCTCGAACCCAAATGGTCTCAGGATATTGTTCAGGTTTCCAGTAAGAACCATCAGAATTGAGTCTCCGAGTGAATGCGATGCCTTCTTTCCTCGGGTTTCTGTTGAGGATCTGTTTCTTGAGAATGTCACAGAGAGTCTGATGTCCTTTCAGACTTTTGAACATGCCTGTTTCCAGTAGACTCTTCAACCTAGCATTTTCTTCAGCAATGTCTATGGTATCCTCAGATGAGGGGTTAGATACCACAGAAGTAATAGAAATAACAGAGTCTGAAGACATTGAGGAACTAGACACAGAGATGATTTGATCACGTTCAATGCATCTTAAACAGGGAGGATTGAATCCTTCTTGTGGCATGATGATCTGTTGGGAGAGGAGTGAATCATTTTCTTTCCTCAGATCGTCGTGAGACATCCTTACATGTTCAAGTTCTTGTTTCCTCATGAAGAACTCATGAGACAACTTTTCATGATCAGTAAGGAGTGCCTCATGCCGATTGAACAAGTCATCAAACTTTGACTGAAGAATTTTTGATTCATCAGTCAACTTTTGAGTCTTCGTCATTTCCTCAACCAACATATCATCACTTTTGTTTAATGAGATCCGAGTCTTTTCAAGTGCACGTTCTTGCTTAGATGCAAGTTTAGCAAGTTTAGCATAGTTTTCATCAGGTTCTTCATCAGAGGGTTCATCTGATGATGAGTAAGAAGATACCTTGGAGGACTTGGCCATGAAGCAGAAGGAAGGAGTTGTGTCTTCAGCTTCATCATCAGCATGTGATGGACCAGATTCCTCAGTGCTGAAGATTGACTTTGAGACAAGTGTCGTGGCAAGAGCCAAACCAGCCACACCCTCAGATTCTTCTTCCTCAGCATCAGGGTTGGAACCAGATTCTTCCGAGTCCAATTCTTTCCCGAGATAAGCACGAGCCTTACGGGAACTGCTATTCCGGTATCCAGTAGACCTTGAGGATCTTGAGGATTTCTTCTTGGTCTTTTCATCATAACTTTCATCTTTCCCTTTCTTCTTCTTCTTCAGTTTAGCTTCCTTTTCCCATAGAGGACACTCAGCGATGTAATGCCCAGGTTTCTTGCACTTGTGGCAAACTCTCTTTCTAGCTTCGACAAAATCATCATCTTTGCTTTTTCTTGAGGACGATCTTGAGGAATTTCTGAAGCGATTCTTCTTCGTGAACCTTTGAAACTTTCTGGTAAGGAGAGCAAGTTCACGACTGAGAGTCTCAGGATTATCAGTATCAGCCTCAGACTCTTCATCAGAGGACACTCTTCGTGCTCTAGCTTTTAGCGCCCGGACCTTAGGCGTGGGGCTGTATAAGTCTCGTTTCTCAGAGAGCTTCAGTTCATGAGCATTGAGGCGCTCGAGAATGTCTGTTGGATCCAGAGTCTTGAAGTCGGGCCTTTCTTGAATCATCAGTGATAGGAACTCAAATGAGTCATCCAGTGACCTCAGCAGTTTCTTCACAACTTCATGATCTGTGATATCAACAGCACCAAGAGCTTGAAGTTCATTGAATATGTCAGTGAGTCTGTCAAAGGTTTGTTGCACGTGCTCATTATCTAGCCTCTTGAACCGATTGAAGAGACTGCGGAGTGTATCAACTCGTGAGTCTCGTTGAGCTGAGACTCCTTCATTAACTTTAGACAGTCTTGTCCATATCTTCTTTGCAGTATCCAGACCACTGATACGGTTGAACTGAGCCTTATTGAGATGACCACCAATGATGCTTCGAGATTTTGCATCAAGCTGCCAGTTTTTCTTGACAACTTCAGGAGCAGTCATCAGATTTGCTTCAGGAATGCCTTGATCAACAATGTCCCACAGATCCTTGTCAATGGCTTCAAGATGCATCCTCATCTTGTTCTTCCAGTATGGATAGTCTGTTCCGTTGAAGATGGGGCAGTTTGAGGCAACGCTCATTGTACCTGAGGTCGACATAACTAAAACTCCAGGTGGTTAAACCGAATCACACAGAACAAGGGAGTACCTTGCTCTGATACCAATTGAAAGTGCAATATATCGACCAGAGGGGGGTGAATGGGAGATTTTCAATTTTGCTACCAGATTTTGATTTTATTTAGGACTGAAGCAATCATGAGGCTGAAGAAGTAACCAAAATCATGAAGAAATAAAACTTCACAAAATGTAATCGTTAGGGCAGCTCATCATAATGCAACAGAAATGAATCAATTCAGATAAGCAGAAGTGCTTCAGATGCATAGTATGAAGACTAATAGCAGAGGGAGAGCTGAAGCACAAGCAGTCAACATAGGTACTGAAGACATAATACTGAGGCTTAAGAGATTGAAGAGATATCACCAGAGATTGAAGACAATGGTTTGGTAGACCAGTTCAAGTTGCTGTGACAACTCTACGTCTGGTTGGAGAGGCTGAGATTCAACTCAGAAGACATAGTCTTCACCTTGTTCTCCTTGAACTAAAGTCCTCAGACTCCGTCCAATAACTCAGGTGAGTCTTCAAGGTAGACTCCCGAAACCTTTACAGACTCAGTCACTCCGGGAAGTCACAATTGCATCTTGACTTCCTCAGACTGAAGACTTCTACACCGGCTGGAAGATCACAGTCTTCAAGAGTAAAAAGCTTCGGATCACTCGAACCGACTTCCTCAGAAATGCTCAACTACTCAGGCTGGTGGTTTTCCTCACATAGGTTCTTCAGTTTCCTCAGAGGTGGGTTGCTCTCAAATGACAAGTGTCAGTTTTTCTCTCGGAGCAGCCAACCCACAAATGGGGCTGGGGGTGGCTATTTATAGCCGCGGAGCAACCCGAGGTGAAAGGACATAAATGCCCATGCATGCAATTACTCTCATGCCCTCGGAAATGACCGTTGCTAGACCAGTTCTAGCCTCTCACCACGTAACACGTGGCACGGTCAAAGTATTCTCTCTCCAGACTCCTCAACCGAAGTTAGTTACCTCACTGTCCTGAAGAACAACGTCTCAGACACATGAGGACTGAACTTCTACTGCAGGAGATCTCACTCTCTTCAGGAGAACTGCACTCGCAGTCTCCAGACTCCTCAACCGAAGACAGATTCCTCAGTGTCCTGAAGAACAAGGTCTCAGACACCCGAGGAACTGAACTTCTACTGCAGGACATTTCTCTCAGGGTTTTTCTTCAGGATTCCTAACTGAGCACTTCCTCAGACCTTCGGAACTCGTTTTCTTCAACCCCTCCAACAGTGCGGTGTTTTCCTATGACTCAAGAAGTATAAAAAGTCTTAGCGAAGACTATGCTTCAACTTCGTATTCAGCGCGAACGTCCTCAGGATCGTCTTCAGCTTCAGCTTCAACCGAACGCTTCAAACGAACGCTTCAGGATTCTGTTTCCTCGGGATTTCGCGCGACTTCATTCTTCAGGAGACGCACCGTTTTCTTCAATGTTACTCAACATTTTGGGGAGTCAACATTGGTGGTTAAACACCTCATCAGGGACTGTTCTCCTGTGTATACTCACAAACACATCAGTTCCTTAACCGTTTTGTCATCAAACTCCAACACCTAAAGGGGAAGGCACTTGATGCACTTACAAGAAGCACGGGAGGACCAGCAACGTATGAAAGACCCATACCACAGGCATACTGATAAAGGGCGTCTAAGAAGCTACGCTCTTACCAAAGAAGAGAAGGAAATCTTTTTTGAATGCCTTAGAAGTATCAAGGTCCCGGCAGGCTTCTCGTCAAATATAAAGGGAATAATAAATATGGCAGAGAAAAAATTCCAGAACCTCAAGTCTCATGATTGCCACGTGATTATGACGCAGTTTCTTCCGGTTGCATTGCGGGGGCTTCTACCAGAAAATGTTCGAGTACCCATTGTGAAGCTATGTGCATTTCTCAATGCAATATCTCAGAAGGTAATCGATCATGCAAGTCTGGAAAGGCTACAAAAGGATGTGGTCCAATGTCTCATCAGTTTTGAGTTGGTGTTCCCCCCGTCCTTCTTCAATATTATGACGCATCTGCTCGTTCACCTGGTCGACGAGATTGCCATTCTAGGTCCTGTATTTCTACACAATATGTTCCCCTTCGAGAGGTTCATGGGAGTTTTAAAGAAATATGTCCGTAACCGTGCAAGGCCAGAAGGAAGCATCTCCAAGGGATATGGAACAGAGGAGGTCATTGAGTTCTGTGTTGACTTTATTCCTGACCTTAAGCCGATTGGTGTTCCTGAATCGCGGTATGAGGGGAGACTGAGTGGAAAAGGAACGCTAGGAAAGAAAGCAAAGATATTTCAGGACGGGCATTCTTTGACTCAAGCACACTACACAGTTTACAAAGTTCTACCTTCGTCCAACCGTATATCGAGGAACACAAGAATGTTCTACGCTCCAAGTTCCCGGGGGAGGATGACCAATGGATTCAAGTCAAACACATGGAGACTTTCGGCACTTGGTTGCAATTACGTCTCATGCATGACACCACTATTGGAAATCAACTCTACTTGCTGGCCGCGACACCGTCTGAGATTGTATTGACTTTCCAAGGGTACGAGATAAATGGGAATACATTTTACACGGTCGCCCAAGATAAGAAGAGCACCAACCAAAACAGTGATGTCCGCTTTGATGCAACAAACGAGGATGGTACAAAGGACACATACTATGGTTACATAGATGAGATATGGGAACTTGACTATGGACCTACTTTTAAGGTCCCTTTTTTTCTGTGCAGTTGGGTCAACATGAATGGAGATGGGGTAAAGGTCGACCAGCTGTACGGAATGACAACGGTGGATCTCAAGAATCTTGGTCACACAGACGACCCATTCGTCCTAGTCAAAGATGTGGCTCAGGTTTTCTATGTGAAGGACATGTCTTCTAGACCGAAAAAAGGAAAAACAAGGATACGAATACATCAGGCAATGAGCCCAGGCGTCACATAGTTCTTTCAGGAAAAAGAAACATCGTGGGAGTCGAGGACAAGACAGACATGTCCGAATATTACGATAAGTTTCATGAAATTCCTCCATTCACAGTGAAAACTGACCCAACTATCCCATTAAGCAATGAAGATGCTCCGTGGTTACGGCCCAAGAAGCGATCATAAGCAATGTAGGAAACAAGTTATGTGTAATAATGTATTGAACCTTTTATGTATTGAACCATTGGTGGTTTTTTTGTGATGTTTGCAATTAGCCAAGTTTGAACATGATGTGACACCACTGTTAGCAATGAAAAATAGCATGATGTCATTTAGCTCAAAATAAATCATTAAATGCATCAAAAATAGCAAATGAAGTCAGAAAGGTTTGAAATTTTAGTATGTGGCTTTGAATGGTGCATGTTGAATGCAAACAAAAGTCTTGAGTTGAAATAAGTTTAGAAAAATGAAATGCCTTTGAAACAGATGAGTTTTCGTCTGAAACCCTCTTACTTTCAAAGAGATGGTCCAGTTTGTACACGAAGTGCATCCAGTTTTTGTCGTAAGCCTCTCAACTTTTGCACACATGCTATGTGGATCAAATGATGATACCATGCCAAGTTTCAACCTTTTCTGAGTTCAGTTGTAGTGTTTTCCAATTACAGGGTCATTTAGCTCAAAATAAATCATTAAATGCATGAAAAATAGTAAATGAAGTCAGCAACGTTTGAAATTTTAGTATGTGGATTTGAATGGTGCATGTTGAATGCAAACAAAAGTCTTGAGTTGAAATAAGTTTGGAAAAATGAAATGCCTTTGAAACAGATGAGTTTTCGTCTGAAACCCTCTTACTTTGAAAGAGATGGTCCAGTTTGTACACGAAGTGCATCCAGTTTTTGTCGTAATCCTCTCAACTTTTGCACACATGCTATGTGGATCAAATGATGATACCATGCCAAGTTTCAACCTTTTATGAGTTCAGTTGTAGTGCTTTCCAATTACAGGGTCATTTAGCTCAAAATAAATCATTAAATGCATGAAAAATAGCAAATGAAGTCAGAAATGTTTGAAATTTTAGTATGTGGATTTGAATGGTGCATGTTGAATGCAAACAAAAGTCTTGAGTTAAAATAAGTTTGGAAAAATGAAATGCCTTTGAAACAATGAGTTTTCGTTTGAAACCCTCTTACTTTGAAAGAGATGGTCCAGTTTGTACACGAAGTGCATCCAGTTTTTGTCGTAATCCTCTCAACTTTTGCACACATGCTATGTGGATCAAATGATGATACCATGCCAAGTTTCAACCTTTTCCGAGTTCAGTTGTAGTGTTTTCCAATTACAGGGTCATTTAGCTCAAAATAAATCATTAAATGCATGAAAAATAACAAATGAAGTCAGAAAGGTTTGAAATTTTAGTATGTGGCTTTGAATGGTGCATGTTGAATGCAAACAAAAGTCTTGAGTTGAAATAAGTTTAGAAAAATGAAATGCAATAAATATTTGAAAATGCATTTTAATTGAAAATAGTAAAATTGTATAGTTAAAAAAATATTTTTCAAAACAAAAAATGGTTTTGGATTAGTTAATTAAATTGAAGCACTTTTGCTGTTAAAAGTTTTTTCAAATTCCAAACAAAAAATCATTTTAAATTGAAACACCTAACTAATTAAAAAAGAAAATAAATTTGAAAAGGGCGGGAAGACGAAAAGATTGCATAAAAAGGGTCAACGATCCCGGTTGGTAGCACCAACCGGGACCAAAGACTCAACGGTCCCGGTTGGAGCTACGACCCGGGACCGATGACCCTGGTGCCGCCGCCGTTCGCCTCGCCGCCCCGTGCCCCGCCGCAAGAGGAGAGGAGCCCGGGAGCCACCACACGCGCGGATCGACGCCGTCATCTTCCTCGGCCTCGGCAACGTCGACGAGAAATTCGCCGCCGTTCGCCTCGCCGCCCCGTGCCCCTGCCTCCTCGACGTGCTCCACGGTGAGCGTGGCTTCGATTGGCCTCCTTCCCCGCTCGTTTCTGTACACCGAACGGCCGCCCTCGTTGTCCCGTGCTCCGGCGCCGCCTAGCTCAACACCGCCGCCGTCACCGCCGCCTCGCACGACGCCGGCGTGCTTCCGGCCACTCCCCGGCGGCCCCACCCCCACCACTCGACGCGCGCTGGCCCCCTCCGTCGAACCAGCCCAACAGTGCCTCCTCCCGTCCCTCACAGCGAGAACGACGACCTCGCCGGAGCCGCTGTCATCGCCGGCGAGACCATGGGTCTCTGCCCGGCGGGCCCGCCCTGTCAGCGGTTTAATTAAGGCCTAATTGAACCCCCCTAAGCCTATGACTAGTGGGTCCAGTGCCCCCTAATGGCCTATTAAAAAAAACAGGAATAGAAAACCCCCTCAGCCCCTGACTAGTGGGCCCCTATCCATTTAGATTAATTTTGGTTAATTAGTCTAACTATTGTGTAGATGACATGTGGGCCAGAGCCCACTTAACTTAATTAAAAATGTTTAATTAACATAGGTTAGACTTACATGTGGGGCCACCCCTGTTTAATTAACTCTAATTAAATTAGTTTAATTATAAGCCACTTACCTATGGGACCCACTGGTCAGTTAATTAAAAATTGATTATTAATTATTTTGGTTAATTATTAAATGAAATAGAAAATGATTTAAAAATTGAATTAAACTTGTTGAATTAATATCTTTTAATCCGTAACTCGGATTAAAATAATTTATATATCAATTTTGCTCAAAAAAATGTGTAGAATAATAATACGCTATTCGTACATCTACCAGACCCCCCTAACGCACCGAACACCGACACACCCCCTTCCGGTCCGTTTGCCGATAATTTCCGGTACCGATAAAGGTTGCCCGGATCGAAAAACTTTGTATACGAAAGTTGCTCAAAACAGACCAACGATTATAGATATGATACCCATACCCCCACCACACCCCTCTAACATGCCGAGCATCGAACTGTCCCCCTCCGGACCGTCTGTCCGATGATTTGTCCGGTATTGTTAAAGTACCTGGATCAATTTATTCCGAACACGAAAGTTGTTCGGAATAGATCAAATAACCCGGATACACCAACCACACGTGTGTCGGATGTCCACGACACCTCCGGCATCATCCCCCCTCCGGACACCCTGTCCGGTAATCACCCGGAGCCGGTATTTCATCCCCGGATGAATTCCCGCTCCGAGCTTATTGTATCGAACTACGTTAGATCGTTGTTTGCATTTCATCTGTCATGCTGTGTATTTACTGTTTCTCCCCCCTTTAATCTCCGGTAGACCCCGCTGCTACCGTTGACTACACCGCTGCCGCCTACGACTACGTCGTCGACGACAGTACCCCTACCGTCGAGCTTCCAGGCAAGCAGAGCCACTTCCCCTCTCCCACATATCGCCTACTTGTCTATTTTTATCTGTTGCACTAGGCATATGCTGCTGCTACGTTACTTTCCTATTCCAATGCATAGCCTGTCATTGTCGCCACTTGTTGTACCTTTCCTATATCCTATGCAGCCTATTATAAATATTATATACAACAGTGGAACCTGCGCCTTGTTAGCTAATAGGATTAGATAGCGGGCCGTGGTCACTCTGAGTGTGTCATGATAGTGAAAGCCTTCATAAAATCCTTTTTCGCTGACACCTTAAGGTTTATGAGTCCATCATACTATGCCAACATTATCTGGTGAATTCTACATGTAGCCTTCTCCTAAGAGGGATGATTATTAAATGATTATTAAATGATTTAAATTGATTAAAACTTTGATTATTTGCATTATAATAGCCTGAAATTCTTAATTTGCAGATACTATGGATCCAATATTTCGTAGAGATGAAAATGAGGAAAACTTGCTTCACGATATGATCAACGAAAATGAAGGTCAAGATGTCACCCGCCGGTTTCTGAACGATTCCGGTGAGGGAGACGAGTCTCTCCACCGAGAAGAAGCATCGGACGGGAGACAAGCCGGCTCCGGCTCCGCCTTTAATCTCGAAAACACCTGCGAGGTTGATTAAAATGTTGTTAATTAAAATGCAGTTGTATATGTACATGCATATATTAACACTCTTTCTTCTTTTAGCCCTCCGGATCCGGATCCGGCCATTCCTCCGCAAGACCGAAACGAGGCCCAACCAAAAAGTTGGCTGACAATGTGAGGTATAGGATCGAAGAGGTCGGTCCAGACGACGAACCGTTAGCTCCGGCCGATGTCAAGAAAAAATTTGTGAAGGCATGCGGAACTCTCGTGAGGGACAACATCCCGATCACCATTCAAGAATGGATGCAGCCAAAGGACCCTACAATCTCGTTTGTGTGCGACACCATGAAAGACAGGCTTTGGAACATGCTCATGCATAATTTCCTCCTGAGGATGCCAGAGGTGGATAATCCAGCTCAGGAGGCGGCAGCTAGACTGGAGCTAGAGGCTAGAGTCAAGAAGTTTGCTCTCAGCAAGATGGCCGAGCAATTCAAGAATTGGAAGAAAAACTTGTACCTAAAATTTGTCAAGTTAGACAAGACTCCGGATTTCGAACACGGCTATGGTAAGATAAGAGAGCAGTGGGATGATTTTGTGGCGTACAAGAAATCGGAGTACGCGCAGCAAAGGTCTGAAATAAATCAGACGAATGCCGCTAAGAAGATTTACCACCATAAAATGGGGCCTGCTGGCTACGCCGGTTGCATGCCTAAGTGGGAGGCAATTGAGGCCAAGTATTTTGATGTCGGGATCACTTCAGAGCCTACAACATGGAACGAACGGACAAGAAACTGGTTTTACGGCCATGGGGGCACGTTGGACAAACATGGGATGGCAATATATAACCAGTCACACATAGATGATCCCCTGCTGCCCATCGAAGATATTAGAGATGCAGTACGTGATATTGAAGAGGGACGGTTCATTCCCGATAGAGAGGACGACGAGCTCACACGCGCCCTAAAAAATAAAGAACACCCAGGACGAGCACGAGGCACGCCAGGCTCCAAGTGTTGGAAAGTTGCCTTCCCTTCGGAAAGCAAGAAATATCCAGATAAACGCCATTAGAGGAGGAAGGAAAGGGAGGCAGCTGAGAAAGCGGCGGCTGAGACAGAGAAAGCGGCGAATGAGGCTGAGAAAACGGCTACAAAAGAGCGGTTGCGTAATGTAGAAGAAGGCGGCCAACCTCAACAGCTCTTGTTAGAAACTGCATTCGATGCTACCGGCGCCCCATCGAATCGGAAAAGCTCCCAAGCTTCCACGCAGCTGCAGCAGGATGATGATGATGCACTTACAACGGCTGCTCCTAAACGCTACCCAGTGGATTATATCACGGAGAGCACACGTTGTGAGCTTAAGGTGCAAGTGCTGAACTTAAAGGTGACGGTGGCGGTCGGCATGGCCCTATCAATCCCGGAGAAACCAACTTATCATTGCAACCCGACTCCAGAAGGGTACGCTGTCGTCATGGTGGATGATGTGATGGATGATTATGAGGAGCTGAAGCTGGACCACCCTGCAGGTGAAGATAGGGAGCTGACTGAACTAGGAGAAGCCAAAAAAGGGAGTGTTCTATGGCGAAAGGAGCACATAGTGCTTCCAAATTATGTGCCGCCAAGGTCACCCACTCTTCAGAAGAGCAATCCACCTTCGCCGCCACGTGACCATTCTTCACCGCAACCATCGCCTTCACCGACTCACCACTCTCCGGCTCAGTCGTCTCCACCGTCGCCTCAGGCATCTCCACCGTCGCCTCAGCCATCTCCTGAGACTCAAAGCCAGAAGCGGAAGCGTACCTATACTAGGAGGGGCAGCAACAACATCAGCAGCAAGAAATCACCGAAACGTAAGAGATCACCCCTCCCAAAAGTTCCTCATCAGAATATGAAGAAGCTACCCGGAGAGATGACACCTGAGGAACTGGAAGTGTCCGCAAAAAAGTCTTATGAAAAGTGGAAGATTGCTGTGGCCAACAAGAAGAAGTCGATAGAGCCATTGTTCCCGGACACCCCAGAAGATCACGCCGCGTGCGTGGAACTGAAGAATAAGCTTCACAACCCCATACCGCTCACATCAGACTATGAACGCTCTATTACAAAGTTGGCTGAGGAAAAAGAGCGGAGAGTCGGAAAAGAGATTGCCCAGCTCGGACTACAGAAAGAACAATCGATAGAACCGCTCAAAGTGCACACTTGGCCGCGCCCCCAGCAGCATCAGGTCGATGGGTATGATCCGAACAAAGATCCGGAGTTTATAAGACAGTACGGAGCAAAAGCCCAGGCAGTAGGATTGTCTATTACTGATTACCTGAGCCGTCCGGATGAGTTCGGGAACGACGAGGAATTCGTACCGGCATACCAATACCAACACGGGTATCCTCTCGTCAAACCCGAGTTAGTCAACGATCTACCAACAAAGATGCGAAAATTGCATGACTGGTACATGGAAAAATCTGCTAAATCCGAAAACTGGATCTACGCTAAATTTCAGAACGAGCATTACGGGCATGGACAAGGCTTCGATCTGATTGAATTCTCAGAATTATTTCAGTTTTACAATGGAGACGCCATCGACAAATCTATCGTCAGTGCATATTGTCTGTAAGTACCATTAATTCCAGTGATCAAGCCTTTCTAGCTTAGTTCATTCATTTCATGTACAATCTTACACTCATCACTAAACTAATTATATATGCAGAATGAAGATTCTCGAATGCAAGAAAGGACAAATCTATGACATTGGGTTCGTTGACTGCCAGTTCGTTCATGAAAGAACTCTCAAAGAGAAGCCCAACCAGACATAGAACAACTTGTTGCAATCGTTGACGTATTTCGGCACAAGAAGGGAAATATTATTTCCTTACAACTTCGAGTGAGTGTTACTGTCTCGCACACATTCTATTTTGCTAGCTCGGTGTTAAGCGTATAATTGACTCTTTATGCGTGTGCAGCTTCCACTTTATTCTGTTGATCATTGTTCCGGACGAAGGAGTAGTAAAAGTCATGGGCCCGGGACGCAGATCTATGAAATCATGGGAGGACATGCAAGCATGCCTCCAGAGGGCTTGGAAACGGTTCACCGCCAAAACACCGGGTCTTCCGGCAAAGCTTACATTTGAATCACTGAATGTAAGTACTACTTGCTAGATTCGTGCATCTTTTTGATTCTAGTTTCAGTATAATTATCATGCTGATTATAATATTCATTGATCTCCGTTCTCGTAAAGTGTTTGAGACAGGGACCCGGGAATAACTTATGTGGATATTATGTCTGCGAGTTCATTCGCCAGACGACCAAAGAGACGGCCGCAACCCGAAACATAAGGAAAATTGAAGTACGATAAACAACATTCAATACTTTAATTTATTGCGTTAAATTGTGTTTAGTTTCATTCATATATATTGATCCATTTCTTTTAATTAGATCGAACGAATGCGGGACGGTCTTCTACCACGAGAACGCGTGCGAGCAATTTAAGAGAAATCTCCGGATTCTTATTAGACCATGTCATAGCTCCGACCGGAGAGTTCTTTCACCCTCATTTTTTGGAAGACAAGCGGCCAAGGATCGATGTAAATTAGATCGAACTCGTGTGAGTACCGTTTGTGTAATACATGTTCGACCAAGCACGAGGAATGAGATGGTGTATATGATATATTCGTGACGATAATGTGTAATATATATTGTGGTTCAATTCATTGTTGCTTTATATATATATGGTACCATTTAATTGAATACAAAACACAAAATAAATAAATGGAAAAAAATCAGAAAATCCTGCCGCGGCAGAAAAAAAGGACAGTGGAGCCTCCTCGGTCCCGGTTCTTCCTATCAACCGGGACCGATGACCCCTCCCCCCTCGCTGCGCGCCTGGCCACGTGAAGCCTCTTCGATCCCGGTTCGTGGGCCAAGCAGGACCATCATTGATCCCGAATTATTGGTCCCGGGTGTGGAACTGGGACCGAAGACCCGTATAAACCGGGATAGTACGGGTCTGTCCACTAGTGATGGGTCGGCGACATGAGAACTTGCCGGCCGGTGCGCTGCATGGATCACGGTCAGAGAGTCTGACTCGCAACAGGCCCCGTTGATTGATTGCCACTGACAAGGATGCATGTTTTCGTTGCTTCGCGAATATTTAAAACTGTGATGAGAGAAGACAGGGCGCCATATCTGCCCTTGATTTTCTCACTGGTCGTCAGGCAAGTAGTAGCCAGTAGCCAATGAGAATCCGTTCTCTGCATGCATACGCGACGTGATACTATTATTTTTAGATAAAAGAACGTGATATTATTGGCAAGTCGTCGATCGCAGCCATGCAAGAAACTATCCAGAAGAAACTATCCAGGTTTCAGTTAGATACTCTCTCCATTTCTTTTTACTCCGCATGCATATAAGATTTGGTCAAAATCAAATTTAATAAAATTTGACAAAGTTTATATTAACAAGTATCAATATTTACAACATCAAAATTATACCATATAAAAATTAATATCATGATGCTTCTAATGATATTCGTTTCATATTGTGGATGTTAATATATCATTTTTATAAAATTTGTCAAACTTTAATAAATTTGACTTTGACCAAATTTTATATACGAAGTAAAAAAAACAGAGAGAGTACACCGCAGCGAGAAGCTGTTTTCAGTTGTCCAACTCCGACGACCCACGAGCTGTGATCACATGTGCCATAAGCTAAACGTTAGCTGATTTCTCTTCAGCTGGGAAAACAAGAGACAGAAATGAGTTCAAGTGCCATCTTTCCCTGACGAATTAATGGTTGGAGATCAAGCAACGCACTTACATAACATCCTATGTTGGTACTTAGGCGTATTACTCAGCCCAAAAACGAATGAATTAATCTACGAAATTCATAGGAAGGATCTCATGCAGCCCCTGGACCCTAGCATTTCACATCAGCACGCTCCTCAACTCCTTAAGCCTAGAGGAAATCCATAGAAACGATGAGTGTATCGATGTGCACGAGTAAAATCATTGTCGTGCTGTGATTGCTTGTTTTTGTTGAGTTAACTGCGTACCGGTACCTTGAACAAATTCATTGTTGAACTTCATAAGCCTAGATGAAATCGACAGGGAGGATCGACGAGTAGATCGGTGTGGACGAATATTATGAATCAGTTTCCAGGCGCAATACTCCAGTGAGATACACCTCCTGGTTGTCTCTGTTCGTCGGTCCCACTTCCTTAGCAGCCGGCATGGCCACATGGCCTTGACTTCTGACCTGACCTTGAGCCATCTCCATTTTTATCACAACACGATCCATCTCCATTCTCCAGTAAGATATGTTTAATAAACCCTCTGAATCCCTCGTGTGTTCGTTTGCACATGCATGCGATGACGACATGCATAGCTCCATGCAAGAGTGCGTGCAAGGATCCCCTTCCCCTATATAAAGGACTCCATATGCCTCACCACTCACTCATCCACCACAGCGTAGCAGCAACAACCAGTGCCCTTAGACACTCTCGATCAACAACCTCTTGCTCATCAATCCTCGCTAAGCTTGCTCCAAAGCAAGCAATGGGGTACCCCAAAATCCTATCGGCTGGCCTGTTCGCCATGCTGCTACTTGCTCCGGCCGTACTGGCCTCCGACCCTGACCCTCTCCAGGACTTCTGCGTCGCCGACCTCGACGGCAAGGCGGTCTCGGTGAACGGACACCCGTGCAAGCCCATGTCGGAGGCCGGCGACGACTTCCTCTTCTCGTCCAAGCTAGCTAAGGCCGGTAACACGTCCACCCCGAACGGCTCGGCCGTGACGGAGCTGGACGTGGCGGAGTGGCCCGGCACCAACACCCTGGGCGTGTCCATGAACCGCGTAGACTTCGCGCCCGGGGGCACAAACCCGCCGCACATCCACCCTCGCGCCACCGAGATCGGCATCGTGATGAAAGGTGAGCTCCTCGTTGGAATCCTCGGCAGCCTCGACTCCGGGAACAAGCTCTACTCCAGGGTGGTGCGCGCCGGGGAGACATTCCTCATCCCACGCGGCCTCATGCACTTTCAGTTCAACGTGGGCAAGACGGAGGCCTCCATGGTCGTCTCCTTCAACAGCCAGAACCCCGGCATCGTCTTCGTGCCACTCACCCTCTTCGGTTCCAACCCGCCCATCCCCACGCCGGTGCTCACCAAGGCGCTGCGGGTGGAGGCCGGGGTCGTCGAACTCCTCAAGTCCAAGTTCGCCGCTGGGTTCTAATTTCTTGGGCAATCTATATATTTGGATATAAAATGGGTTGTAATCAAATTGAATAAGTTAGCCTCGCGGTTCAGCCTTCCGAACCAATGCCAGGAATTGAAGTGTACTAGCACCTTTTTATTGTTGTCTTTAAGTTCTTCTTTACATTGAACGAAATATATAAATATCATCTTCTTATATTTATCCCAATGTATTTTCTTATTTCATTGTCAGCTCAGTACGGGATGCCAAGTAAATTATTCTATAAATGACATCTGAATCCTGTTTAGCATAATTTTTTATAAGTCGGAAATGTATGAACCATCAACATTTATACAGTGAGCATCTCACACTGTGGCAAAACCCATGAAAACCGGACATTTTGGGGCCAATGCTAGGTCGTTGACATGCGGGTTACTATCGTTTTAATTCCTGAAAATTTAAATAAAGGAAGAAAATCGCAGAGAATCTAACATGGGCCCAGTTTGGATTCATAGGTTAGAGTTAGAGTTGGTTAGATTGTACCAAACTAACCCCAAAACATCCAAACAGGAGGGTTAGAGTTGGTTAGATGCATCTAACCCATCCAAAAAATCTAACCCACCCAAGAGGTGCTTATTTGGGTTAGAGTTGGGTGGGGCCCAGAAAAAGTTACTTTTTCCATTATCTTCACCATACAAAATTCTGAATAAAGTAGTCAAATAATTGGAATGGTACATTTATTGCCAATCTAACCCCACCATCCAAACACCTATTTGGTTAGAGTTAGTTTTAGGTTAGACTAGAGTTAGAATCTAACTCTAACCTCTAACCAAGTTAGAGTATCCAAACAGGGCCATGGTGTCATTAAATGCCGCCTAGAGCTTGTGGTAAAAAAAATTGAGATTGTTTCACAACAGCCCGTAAAGCAAACTACATAGGTATGGGACCATCTCCCATAAATGATCTAAGTTTCCAGAGGTAATAAACCAGGTTAAATGATTGATATGGTCGATTAGAGGGAGTCGAATAGAAGACTACAATTTCTAAACTTGTCTTGCAATTGTAGGGTAATGCGGATAAATAAGGTTATGAGATATGCAATTAGGTGAACACAACACAGCATATATGACAGACATGCTCGCGAGGAAGGAATGGTAGACAACAAAGTAAATAACAATCCAACAAATAGAAGGGAAGTGAAGATGTGAGAAAGGGCTAACCACTGGTGAGTCAAGGAGGTGATGTTTATCACAAAGTTCATTCTCTTCTGAGAGCCCTTTCACCAAACACAATAAAACACACTTTTTTTTTAAACATGATGTTGGCTATTCATTGAACAATTTGTGGCTGGAGGAGGTGACAGCCTCAACCGATGGCATTGTGCAATGCTAAGGCTACGGTTTGACGGTGGGGCTGCGAGACATCCTACAACCGTTCGCGGAGGAAGACTCTCCTCAAGCCGTGCATGTCGTTCACTGACCAAGATCATCATGGTTGAACTATGGTCCTATCCCCTTCGGTCCCGTGCCCTTCGCTTCCCGTGGCCCGCTCTGACAGCTCATCCAGATCCAGTCTCGGGGACGCTTCAAGAGGGAGGACGGCTCCGGCAGCGGGCACCAGACGATGAAGGACCTCGCGCTCCGCTGGTTCATCGAGCAAAGCAAAGTGTACATCGGGGAGAGCTTGAGCTCCGCACCGTCCATCGCTTCCCCGGTCCATCGTCACAATGTGTTGGCTTGTCTCGCTCGGCGCCGTAGACCCAACGTCAGATGAGATCCCCTCTCCATTCTTCTCCGACCCTATCTTCACCCGGGCAACATTGGATGCTCGTCCCACGCTGCCCCAACGGACGTGATGCTGGAGACGGAGGCGAAATTCACCATACAGGAGAGGAAGAGGGAGACACAAGCGGGTCGTTTAGGCGGACGGGTGAGATTTGCGTCTGCGGCCGTTTGACCCATAGGAGCAACTCCTCCGGGATTCTTCATCGATCGCTGACCACGACGGATCGACGGACGCAAGATTGCTACGCTAGAAGAACACGAAGGTGTTCCTGCTCTGCATCGAGGAGTCGGAGCGCCTCGCCCATGAGAAGAACTCCGCCAAGGTGAAGGTGGCGTCTCCTGCTCATCGAACAACGGATGATGAACAGATGACGCACCTCCCTCTACGGACACCTACATGAAGGACGCGTACTACTGATACTTAATTGATCGTAAGGGGAATGGGTCGAAGAAATGGTGATTTCCGCTACCCCTTTTCTCCTTTTTTTCAAATTAATTTCGTTTTAATTGTACAATACGATGAATTTGTTGCTCCAAACTGCATTGTAGTTTTTTGTTTGCGGTTAATGTAGGTTTCAACTTTGAACTATGTAAATTTTTATCTACGTCTTCACGCGCGTCTGTTGATCACCATTGTTTATCTAGATGCATTGATGATCGATGTTGTTTATTTACATGCATAGCTTATATGGATTTAGAGATGAACGTTTGCAAACCACGGCCGTGGATGAGGAAAAAAGATAGCTACCTGATCATCACGTCTGAACGGAACATGACATCTCCACAGACATAGAGGGATTTCAATTGGATATGTCTAGATCTCAGTCGACTAAGACTTAACGAAGTCTCAATTAAGTTATAGAACATGTAAAAGAAAAAGAAACAGTTTTATTTGCACGAATCTTCATACATGATCTCATGAATATAACATTGATTGCGACTTCATTAAGTCTTAGTCGATTGAGATCTAGACACCTCTGGGTCTGGCTTCAGTTCACTAATTGGCGGCGCTGCGTAGGCATAATTCATAGCAATCTTCTTCGTTTTGAATTGACAAGGGAAGATGGAAGGCCTCGTTCGATGACTGCGGGTGATGGAGCGCGAACTGGGGTCCGCCGGCCGGCTACTCCGGAGACCGGAGACAAGGAGATGCGGGGCCGTTGCGCTGGATGGATCACGGTCAGAGAGTCTGACTCGCAACAGGCCCCGTTGATTGCCACTGACAAGTGACAACCATGCATGTTTTCCTTGCTTCGCGAATATTTAAACTGTGATGAGAAGACAGGGCGCCATATCCGCCCTTGATTTGCTCTACTAGGCAGTCGTAGCCAATGAGAATCCGTTCTCTGCATGCATACGGGAACGTGATATTATTGGCCAGTCGTCCATCGCAGCCATGCAAGAAACTATCCAGGTTCCGCCGTTCTGGGTAGATACACCGCGCCGAGAAGCTGTTTTCAGTTGTCCAACTCCGACGACCCACGAGCTGTGCCATAAGGTAAACGTTAGCTTCAGCTGCACGTTGCTTCAGCAAGACCAACAAGTTCACAAGGTTGAAACCCAACGCTGGACGAAACGGCCACGGATAGCTAGCTAGCCGGCGGTGAGCCGAGAATTGTGCGATAAAAACGGTGGTGATCATATTGACTCATGGTGCCATCTTTCCCTGACGAATGGTAGGAGATCAAGCAACGTACTTCTTCAGCCTAGACGAAATCCATATGAACGATGAGTAGATCGATGTGCACGAGTAAATTTTGATATCATTATCGTGCTGTGATTGCTTGTTTTTGCTGAATTAACTGCGTACCTTGATTAATTCTAACACACACAGCACGTCACGCAGCCAGCTTACTCCTTGAGACCTTTTACAAGCATGGCATGCAGCCCCCTGGACCCTGGCATTTCTCCCTTTTGTTGTTGAACTTCCTAATAAGCCTAGATGAAATCGACAGGGAGGATGAGTAGATTGGTGTGCACGAATATTATCAATCAGTTTCCAGGCGCAATACTCCACAGATACACCTCCCTCGTTGTCTCTGTTGGTCGGTCCCAAGTCCCATTACCTTAGCATCCGGCACGGCCACATGGTCTGAATTAGCACCCGTAGATCGATGACCTATGAGTAGATCGATGACTCCATTTTTATCACAACATGATCCATCTCCAGTAAGATATGTTTAATAAACCCTCTGAATGCCTCGTGTGTCCATTTGCACATGCATGCGATGACGACACATGCATAGCTAGCTCCATGCAAGCGTGCGTGCAACGATCCCCTTCCCCTATATAAAGGACTCCATATGCCTCACCACTCACTCATCCACTACGGCTTAACATCATCAACCAGTGCCTTAGACATCATCAGTCCTCGCTGAGCTTGTTCCAAAGCAAGCAATGGGTTACCCAAAAACTCTGGCGGCTGGCCTGTTCGCCATGCTCCTCCTTGCTCCGGCCGTCCTGGCCTCCGACCCTGACCCTCTCCAGGACTTCTGCGTCGCAGACCTCGACGGCAAGGCGGTCTCGGTGAACGGACACCCGTGCAAGCCCATGTCGGAGGCCGGCGACGACTTTCTCTTCTCGTCCAAACTGGCTAAGGCCGGCAACACGTCCACCCCGAACGGCTCCGCCGTGACGGAGCTGGACGTGGCGGAGTGGCCCGGCACCAACACGTTGGGCGTGTCCATGAACCGCGTGGACTTCGCGCCCGGAGGCACCAACCCGCCGCACATCCACCCTCGCGCCACTGAGATCGGCATCGTGATGAAAGGTGAGCTCCTCGTCGGAATCCTCGGCAGCCTCGACTCCGGGAACAAGCTCTACTCCAGGGTGGTGCGCGCGGGGGAGACATTCCTCATCCCACGCGGCCTCATGCACTTCCAGTTCAACGTCGGCAAGACGGAGGCCTCCATGGTCGTCTCCTTCAACAGCCAGAATCCCGGCATCGTCTTCGTGCCGCTCACCCTCTTCGGTTCTAACCCGCCCATCCCCACGCCGGTGCTCACCAAGGCGCTCCGGGTGGAAGCCGGGGTCGTCGAACTCCTCAAGTCCAAGTTCTCCGCTGGGTTCTAATTACTTGGACAATCTATATCATTGGATATAGTATAATATTGCGGTTGTAACAAGATGGAATAAGTTATCCTCGCGGTTCAGCCTTCCGAACCAATGCCAGAAATTGAAATGTACTAGCACATTTTTATTTTTGTCTTTAATTTCGTGTTTACATTGAATAAACCTATAAATATCATGTTCGTTTATTTGTCCCACTGCATTTTGGCATTTCATTCTCAGCTTAGTACGCGGTGTCAAGTAAATCTGTAAATGAAATCTGAATTCTCTTATGCAGATTTTTTTAAAGTCAGAATTGTGTGAACCGTTAACATTTAGGGCTCGTTTGGTAGACCGGGGAATATTTCCTAGGTTAGCAAATCCCATAGGAGGTAGGTGGAGAGATGGGAAAAATTCTTCTAGTGTCCTGTGGCCGAAATTTTCTATCCAGGAAAATTAAGGGGATCTCGGATGGATCCCGGCCTACCAAACAATCCCTTAGCTCTCATTTGGTTTTAAGGGATAGCGGAGGGATCCCTGCCTTTTCCTGGTCTGGATAAACCATGCGCCAAGTTGGCCCAGGGAAAGTAAACAACGCTATTTGGTTGCATGCAAGGATGAAATTTCCCAGGCCTTTCCCCGGCCCATCCCAGGGTAGATCTTCCTGGTGTCGACAGGTCGGGGAAAAAATCTCGACTCGTTTGCTGGCTCTGGCCTTAACTTCCGCGACCGCGCTCGCCAAAAGTAACGTCCCTGCTTGATCACCCCCTGCCTTCCCTCCCACCTGTCACCCAAACTGGGTTGATGTTCTACCAGTGGTGGAAGGGGATACCCAATGACCGTGGAAATCCACCGAGGTGGATTAGTACCCTGGGAAACTTTGTCCTTTCAACCAAATTAGCCCTTATTGAGTGGATGACGGGGACGCCAACCCTCCAACCTCCCGTGAGGCCCCGGCAAGCAACCCTAGCGCCACCGCCGCTCCTTCCCTCCCGCCGCCAGGAGCTAGGGCACGAGCGGGTGAAGCCCGATCGTAGCCGGCGGCAGGGGGGCCACAATGTCTCCTCGCTCGCGGGTCGGATCTTGCGCGTCGGGATGTGGCGCTCGGTGCCGGGCGCGGTAGCACGACGGTTCCCTTGGAGTTGGCCGACAACGGTGGGTGGTGGTGGTGCGGCGGGCGGCACGATAGTGATGTAGGCTGGAGGTGGTGGCGGATCCTCCGAAGCCTTGCCGGTTAAATATCCTCCTCGTCGAACATCGAATGACGAGTGATGACGACGTGCCTACCATTGTGGACGTCTACACAAAGGACGCGTACTTCCGATACTCCATAGACCACAAGGGGAAGGAGCCGGATAAACGGAAATGACCGTTGGCCCTTTCCACCTTTTTTAGTTTAATTTTGTTATAGTTGTACTATCCGATGAACTCAATGCTTGGAACTGCATTGTAGATTTGAACTATGTAAATTTTAAAATTTATCTATATCCTCACGTTTGTTGATCAACATCGCTTATCTACATGCATTTATGATCGATGTTGTTTATTTACGTGCATGGTTTATATGAATTTAGAGAGGAACGAGAAGAGGATAAAATTGGCTACACGATCATCACGTTCGAACTCATCTGAAGATGGTTCACAAACGTATGGGGGCTCGAATTAAAACGTGATAACGTGCTTGGTTTCAGTTCACTAATTGGCGGCGCTGAGTAGTAGTCCTTCTATTCCGAGATATAGTGCGTCTTCGATTTTCGTGCTTCAACTTTGACCATAATTCAAACCAACGAGACCAATTGCGACGGGAGCAAAAATTATATCAATGAATTCGTGTTTGAAAAAAGTTTTCGATTATATAATTTTTTTTCCCGCCGTAGTCGGTCTCGATGGTTAAATTTATGGTCAAAGTTGAACATCAAAAAACGTGAGCACACTACATTTTGGAATGGAGCGAATTGAAGTCTTCTTCCTTTTGAATTGACACGGGGAGTTGGAAGGCCTCGATCGATGACTGCGGGTCGTAGAGCGCGAACTGGGGTAGGGGCCAGCCGCGGCCGGCTACCCCGGATACCGGAGACAGGGAGGTGCGTTGGATGGATCACGGTCAGAAAGTCTGACTCGCAACATGCCCCGTTGATTGATTGCCACTGACAACTATGCATGATTTCGTTGCTTCGCTTGCGTCTCGCGAATATTTAGGCTGCCTTAGGCTCTTTCAATGCATTGTTTCTTAGCACAATATTATAGAAGCAATAAAAATTTAAGATATAATTTTCACAATGCATTGTTTCTTAAAGGTTGTATCTTATTTAATGATTTTAGCTTCATGCATAAATGTAATTGGTTTAATCATGTTTTTTGCATATGACCACGTGCAAGGGTTGTATCTTAGCTAAGATACAACTTCCCTTTCTTTTCTTCATTAAATACTGTGTCACATAAGCAAAATGTCTATAATCTTACGTGCTAAGATACAAGCATTGAGAATGCCCTGTATATAATATTATCTTCGTAATGCATATAGTATCATATAGTAGTATCACAGATGGTTTATTTATTGCCATGCAAAACGTCTCAATCGACTAAGACTTTGTTAAGTCTCAATCGATGCTATATCCGTGAGATTTTACATTAAGAACGGTGCAAAACTGTTTTTTATTGTTTTTTCTCTCTTGCATGCTATGTGACATGTTTGAGACTTGGTTAAATCTTAGTTGATTGAGACCTAGCCACACCCTACTATTAAAGCATTTAATATGATATGCTATCATAATATGATACTACATCCTCTATTTTCTTATTAAATAACATGTTAGTTCATTAAAATTACCTAGTTGACATGCATAATACAAGTATCTATGAGGGCACTCCCAATGCAAGTATCATAGCACGTAATCATAGGTATTTTGCTTATGTGGCATGCTATTTAATGAAGAAAGAGAAGGAGGTTGTATCTTAGCTAAGATACAACTCTTGCACGTGACCATATGCAAAAAGCATGGTTAGACCAATCACATTTATGCATGAAGCCAAAATCACTAAATAAGATACAATCTCTAAGGGCACTCCCAATGCTTGTATCTTAGCACGTAATCATAGGCATTTTGCTTATGTGGCATACTATTTAATGAAGAAAGAGAGGGAAGTTGTATCTTAGCTAAGATACAACCCTTGCACGTGGCCATATGCAAAATGAATGATTAGACCAATCACATTTATGCATGAAGCTAAAATCATTATATAAGATACATCCTCTAAGAAACAATGCATTGTAGGGGTTGTATCTTAAGTTTTAATTGCTCCTATGATATCGTGCTAAGAAACAATGCATTGGGAGAGCTCTAAGAAACAATGCATTGTGGAGGTTATATCTTAAGTTTTTATTGCTTCTATGATATTATGCTAAGAAACAATGCATTGGGGAAGACCTGATACTTTCATTATGGACAGCCTTAAACTGTGATGAGAAGACAGGTCGCCACATCTGCCCTTGATTTGCGCACTGGTCAGACAAGTATGTGCTCCAGTAAGCAGCAGTAGCCAATGAGAATCCGTTCTCTGCATGCATACGGGAACGTGATATTATTGGCCTATCGTCGATTCGTCGATCGCAGCCGCAGCCATGCAAGCAAATAAAGTATCAGGTTCCGGGTAGATACGCCGCGGCGAGAAGCTGTTTTCAGCTGTCCAACTCCGACGACCCACGAGCTGTGCCATAAGCTAAACGTTAGTTGCTGTCTCTCTCTTCAGCTGCACGTTTCTTCAGCAAGACCAGTTCACAAGGTTGAAATAGCAAACACTAGACGTCGCTCTCGCCCAAGCCCAACGATGGACGAAACGGCAACGGATAGCTAGCTAGCCGGCGGTAAGCCGAGAAGTGTCAAGTGTGCGATAAAAACGGTGATGACATTGACTCGGGGGCTCGGAAAAACAAGAGAGAAATACGAGTTCAAGTGCCATCTTTCCCTGACGAATGGTAGAAGATCAAGTAACGCACTTGCATTATATCCTATGTTGGTGTACTTAGAGAAACAACAACAGACTGACCCAAACGAATAGCGATTTGGTCCGCCATTTGTATGTTTGAGTAGGCCCGGCGGACCAAATATTCGTTCGCTGTCTATTTGGGTCGCCGATTCCCCAGCGGTGCGAGAATGACGCAAATTTGGGTCCGATACAAAAGTAATAATTATACATATTAAAAAAAGTCCCATCCTAAAACCTAGCTCGCCGCCGGTCCACGTCGCTGTCGTCGTCCCCGCTGAGGTCGACGAAGGGCAGCGACGACCACGGCACGTTGTGCGACCAATAGCCCCGCGGTGGCGGCGGCGGAGGGGGCGGTGGAGGGGGGGGGGGGGGGCGGAGGGAGTAGCCCCGATGGTTCACTGGAAGGTCCAGCGCGTCCGGACGAGGTCACATACAACCTCGCGCACGCACGCTTCGGCGTGCTCGACGGGCGGCGGCTAGTGCTCGTACCACGGCGCCGGTGGTGGAGGAGGTGGCGGTGGCAGTGGAGGTGGCGGGGGAGCGACGTCGGGACCACCAAGTCTATCCCAGGCCACATCGCTCGCTTGGTGCGCTCGGTTTCCTCAATGGCCCGTCGGAGGGCCTCCTCCTCGTCGTACTCCGGCGGGACGTGGAGGCGGTGGGGAAGGGTCCCTCTCGGGATTGACGACGACAGGCGGTGGCGTCGCGTCGCGGATCTGCAGGCCGCCACTGCGGATCTGGAAACGCGACGGCGGGTGGGCGAGTTGGGACGGCGGCAACTCATCCAATGCATTCCTCCTGTGGTCGCGACAGCGTAGAGGAGGAGCATACGTGGCCGCTTCATCGGCTGGTGGTATCGGCACACTTACGTTGCTGTGGTGCCACCCGTTGGGAAGATTGACGTCGCCAAATGGTACTGGCTCGCCTCTTCGACAGCACCATATGTCATCCTCGATGCTGATGGGGACGCGGTTGCGCTGGCGGCGACAGCCGCCGAAGCCGTTGGCCTCATGGTTGTGCGACATGGGGCGTCGGCGTGCTGGGGAACGGGGAGCGATGGTGGGGGCGGTGGGGAGTGAAGTAAGGACTGGTGGGGGAGGCTGGTCATATTGAATGAGGCCGGTCCACGCCGTGTGGGAGAGTCAAACCGACCCCCTACGGGCCTGCGGCTGCAAGGCGGGCCCGGGGCGGACAGGGAGAAGAGCGCGGATGGTCTGCCTCCTGTCCGCGAACCCAAATTGGGCCCAATTTTGGGTCCGGTTTGGGTCGCCGCAGACCTAAATGCGGACAATTCCAGACCTTCTCGTTTGGGTCGTCTGTTGGGTCGCATTTTTTGGCCTCCCGACCCAAACGAACCAAAAGCCGAGCCGTTGGAGTTGCTCTTAGGCGTATTACTCAGCAGAAATTGTATAATTAATCTACGAAATTCATATCAGCATTTCACATCTCAGCACCCTCCTGAACTTCTTAGTTAAGCCTAGACGAAATCCACAGGAAGGATGAGCAGATCGGTATGCACGAATATTACGAGTCAGTTTTCAGGCGCAATACTCCAGTGAGATACACCTCCTCCTCGTCTCTGTTCGTCGGTCCCATTTCCTTAGCAGCCGGCACGGCCGCATGGCCTTGACTGCTGACTTGACCTTGAGCATCTCCATTTTTATCACAAGATGATCCATCTCGAGTAATATATGTTTAATAAACTCTCTGAATGCCTCATGTGTCCATTTGCACATGCATGCGATGACGACATGCAAGGCTAGCTCCATGCAAGATCCCCTATATAAAGGACTCCATATGCCTCACCACTCACTCATCCACCACAGCTTAACAGCATCAACCAGTGCCTAAGACACTCTCGATCAACAACCTCTTGCTCGCCACTCCTCGCTAAGCTTGTTCCAAAGCAAGCAATGGGTTACCCAAAAACTCTGGCGGCTGGCCTGTTCGCCATGCTGCTCCTTGCTCCGGCCGTACTGGCCTCCGACCCTGACCCTCTCCAGGACTTCTGCGTCGCAGACCTCGACGGCAAGGCGATCTCAGTGAACGGACACCCGTGCAAGCCCATGTCGGAGGCCGGCGACGACTTCCTCTTCTCGTCCAGGCTGGCTAAGGCCGGCAACACATCCACCCCGAACGGCTCCGCCGTGACGGAGCTGGACGTGGCCGAGTGGCCCGGCACCAACACGCTTGGCGTGTCCATGAACCGCGTCGACTTCGCGCCCGGAGGCACCAACCCACCGCACATCCACCCGCGTGCCACCGAGATCGGCATCGTGATGAAAGGTGAGCTCCTCGTCGGAATCCTCGGCAGCCTCGACTCCGGGAACAAGCTCTACTCCAAGGTGGTGCGCGCCGGGGAGACGTTCCTCATCCCACGTGGGCTTATGCACTTCCAGTTCAACGTCGGCAAGACGGAGGCCTCCATGGTCGTCTCCTTCAACAGCCAGAACCCCGGCATCGTCTTCGTGCCCCTCACGCTCTTCGGCTCCAACCCGCCCATCCCCACGCCGGTGCTCACCAAGGCGCTCCGGGTGGAGGCCGGAGTCGTCGAACTTCTCAAATCCAAGTTCGTCGCTGGGTACTAATTCTCAGAAGCCTGAAGTGATCAACACAAATATACAATTCGATATATGAATGTAATAATCCTCGGTAGAAGATGTATATTCAAGCTTCTGGTCAGGCTAGCACAGAGTATTAAGATCGAATAAGTTATCCTCACTGTTCATCCTTCAGAACCATTGCGAGGAATAGAAATGTACTAGAACTACTACTACTATTACTACTACTACCACCACCTTTTATTACTGTGATCTTTACATTGGACACAATATACAAATATCATTTTCGTTTATGGGAGTGTCTAGGGCTCATGTTATGTCACATGTACCACCATGACATTCCCCTTGCTGCTAACGTTTTTTACCGATTTGGGCTGATTGCATCAACTTTTTCGGTTGTGGGCTTTGTTGGGCCTGAGCGAAAAGCCTTTTTTGTTGCAAAGAAAAAATGATAAAGTAAACTATCAGATTTTAGCTTTTTTTCTGCGGTTGTGCAGCCCATTACAACCTCTTCTTCACTAAGGCAACTCCCCGCAATTCTTTGTTGTTATTACAAAGGCTAGATTTGAGGCTTTTTATGTGTTATTTTATATATATATTTTTAGTCATGTCATATGCAAAAAAAATCATGTTGCAGATGGCAGGAAATGAAACACCTTTAATTGTTCCAAAATAAAGGTTAGATTGTATGAAGATATTTTTAATTTTATTTTATTTATAAAATTGGACAAAAGAATAACAAAAAATTATGTGTTTTATCTTTTTATTGAAATTCATTCTATATGCAAATAAATATGTTTGCGTTGTAGTCGGCAGGAATCAAAATGACGTTTTAGTTGATCAAAAATTGGGGTTAGTTTGTACATATTTTAAAGCTATTTTTTTAAATTATCCTTACCTACTCACCCTACCTTTAGAAGATAGTTAACCTTGACAACTCAAGGTTAGATTTGCAATGAAACAAAAAAGGTATTTGGTGAGCGACTTGCTATTGGGTAGGTAAAAAGTCCCGATTGCGAGTCGATGAACGACTTGCAACTGGTTTTGCAAGAATATCCAGTTGTGAGTTGATGGACGACATGTAACTAAGTTTTGCAAAGAAAAATCCAGTTGTGAGTTGATGGGCAACTTGGCAATTGGGTTGAAAAAAAAATTAATTAGCAAAACCGTTGTCCCATTACCATTTTGTAGTCCAATCTCGATCAGCTCAGTATGCAATTTTTTTTGAGCACTGATGACATCTTCCCGTGCCATCAATATTGTTAACACATAACAACCATATTTTCGGCCCATTGTGGCTAACAGTGGGCTAACAACATACCTCAAGCTTTTTACTGGTGGGCTGGCCCGATAAAGTCTAATTTTTATCTTTTATTTATTTATGTATTTTTCTAATTTATTTATTTATTTATTGTTTTTATCACGTAGGATTATTATATGGATTTTATAGATAGGAACAAGTATATGAAAATCTATAACTTCTAATACCTAAATAGTTCATCCCCACTAATCTATTTATCTTGACATGTAAGCTATTCACATCATCAATAGGTCCACTATGCAAAACTCTTTTTCACTAACACTTCATGCATATACTCTCATTAAATCCGCATGCACATACAACTATCACAAATAAATAAATAAATAAATAAAATATGTACTCAACCTCATGATTTAGAAGCAATGTTTTTCATTAAAAATTAAAGTATAAGTTACCTCGCATTTTATTTTTATGTGCAATATTTTTTTATGAATGCACATATATAATTACTATCATTGTTGTAGGTTTAGCCAATGTTGATGTGCCGCTGTCTCTACTCAACGTTATTTTTCGTCTTATATCATCTCCCTGATATATTGTTAAGACAATAAATTACTATAACAAAAATCACATTTATTTTTTAATTTTCATTAAATATTTTTATATTTTTACACTAAACAATTTGTCATTCAAAAAAGTATAATAAAATTATACTATATTTCATAAAAATATCATATTTTAAAATATTAAATTATTTGTTAAAAGTAATCACAGCAACGCGCGGAGTATCATCTAGTTCTATACAAAGTTCGACACTAACTAAAACAAGTATCCCACGAGTTTGACAAACGAAACTATGCACATAGTAATAACTCATGCATAACTACACAAAATCTAAACCATGAAGCCTGAGAGTTGCAACGCAACAACCATACGACACTGCTAGACTTTCTAAAAGAAAAACCCTAAGGGCATTTCCAACGATAGTTCTCAAACTTCCTATGATCAGAACGTTCGGACCTGTTTGACATCCAATTTAGTTATGTATCCATTTGCGGGCCAGTTCTCCTATCCGTTTTCTCGCAATCCTAACGCAAAATGGGGGATGAGTTTTGTGGGAGTCTGGACCGCTGCGATGTAGGTCTCTGACACCCAGGGTCCACCCCAGAACCCTCCGCGCCAAAAACCCTTTCCTCAAACTTCAGTCTGCACCCCTCGTTCAAAGAGTTGGTGGAAGCAGAGGTCAAGATGCTTGTCCACGATGCAACTATGGATGACATGGTTCCCTTTCCCTTAGATATCATCGAGTACGAGATGGATATGGAGGAGGCTAACCAGTCGGAGGAGTTGTGTGTGGCTTAGGAGGAGGAAGAGATGCAATGGGCCACAAGGATTCAGCAGTGTAGTACTAATGTGCGCTTTGGCGCAACCACTACCTCGAGCATTACGAAGATGACGCTGACGACGAGCTCAACTTGGAGGACTCTGAGTACAAAGCTGACAAAGCGAGTTTATCAATCATGGCAAACGGATAAATTATAAGAAGCATTTTGGATGATGAACTACCGCTTACAATTTTTCAGAAGGAAGCGTTTGTGATGACGTTTTGCGCCCCAGTTTTCTCCTATGCGTAGTAAAAAATGTGGTCGTGTCAATATATATACATTCCCCTCCCCTTCTCCCCTACCAAAATTCATATTTATCCTTTTCTATTCTCAAAGCCTCAAACCCTCCTCGTCACATTTTACCCTTTCTAAGCTCAATCTGTCTTTACCGTGCTGCCTAATCATCGGGGACACCCCTCCCCGTCCTCAACTCATCGATCTAGTTAGGCAAGATCCAACCTTCGTCCTCCATGCCACATGTCCGGCCCGACCCCCGGTCCAACGTCTCCCATCCAAATCACCATCCCATCCTAAAAACGATAGTCGTTGTTCGCTATGGTTTCCGCCGCATGGTCGGGAGCTCAAGGAGCACTTGGTCGCAGAGAGGCAAATCAGGATCACACTTTCTGATGATGTCGTGGTGGCTGACATGCGCGCCAACCCGGCCTAGATCCTCGAGGAGCACATGGTGGTCGAGGCCACCATCAATGTATCGCGTGCGGACACTGCCGCAGGGTTGTTCGCTTTAAATGATAGGTCATGACATTTTTTGAGGCCACCGTTGATGCCTACGACGAAACTATATGGTGTTTTCTCAACTTTCTCGTGCTTACATCAACGCCAGATCCAGCAGGCTAGTGCCTGGATTTGCACAAGCGACCCACCACGACGAGGTAGTGCTAGTCATCATCTGCTCGAACGACGAGGAGGGAACCCATGATGCGCAAACCTCACCCTCTTCCAAGGGGAAGGAGCCCATCATCATATTCGACGATGATGATGAGTAACTCGTTTTAGCTTACTGTATGCCTCGGATTAGCGAGCTAGCTAGGCCTTAGTTAATTATCATTGAATGTCCTTTTGTATGGACTTCTATTTTTCCTCTATATATTCTAGTCATTATGCAACGTAATATTATTATGCGATCCGATCTTCAATTATATATGCATGCAATGTAATGTTCTATTATGCAATGTGGTGTTTGTAAGTGCATCAAGTGCCCTCCCCTTGAGGTTTTGGAATTTGATGACAAAATGGTTAAGGGACTGATGTGTTTGTGAGTATACACAGGAGAACAGTCCCTGATGAGGTGTTTTACCACCAATGTCGACCCCCCAAAATGTTGAGAAACATTGAAGAAACGAAGGTTTTCCTGAAGAACGTATTGGCGCAAAATCCTGAAGAAACAGGATCCTGAACACTCCGAATCCTGAAAAAACAGGATCCTAAAGACTTGGAATCCTGAAGAAACTGGATCCCGAAGAATTGAGATCCTGAAGAAAGTTGCGCTATACTGAAGACATGTCAAGATAAAGATCAAGCTGAAGCGTAGTCTTCGTTAAGTATTTTTCTTTCTTGAGTCGTAGGAAAACATCGTACTGTTGGAGGGGTTGAAGAAAACGAGTCCCGAAGGTCTGAGGAATTGCTCAACTAGGAATCCTGAAGAAAAACCCTGAAGAAATCTCCTGCAATAGAAGTTCAGTCCTTGGGTGTCTGAGACGTTGTTCTTCAGGACACTGAGGTAACTAACTTCGGTTGAGGAGTCAGGAGATCGCCAGTGCGATTCTTCTAAAGATTGTGAGGAGAGAGAATACTTTGACCGTGCCACGTGTTGCGTGGTGAGAGGCTAGAACTTGTCTAGCAACGGTCATATCCGAGGGCATGAGAGTAATTGCATGCATGGGCATTTATGTCCTTTCACAGGGGGTTGCTCTCCGGCTATAAATAGCCGCCCCCAGCCCCAGTTGTGGGTTGGCTGCTCCGAGAGAAAAACTGACCCTTGTCATTTGAGAGCAACCCACCTCTGAGGACACTGAAGAACCTAAGTGAGGAAAAACACCAGCCTGAGTAGTTGAGCATTTCTGAGGAAGTCGGTTCGAGTGATCCGAAGCTTTTTACTCTTGAAGACTGCGATCTTCCAGCCGGTGTAGAACTCTTCAGCCTGAGGAAGTCAAGATGCAATTGTGACTTCCCGGAGTGACCGAGTCTGTGAAGGTTTCGGGAGTCTACCTTGAAGACTCACTTGAGTTATTGGACGGAGTCTGAGGACTCTAGTTCAAGGAGAATAAGGTGAAGACTATGTCTTCTGAGTTCAATCTCAGCCTCTCCAACCAGACGTAGAGTTGTCACAGCAACTCGAACTGGTTCATCAAGTCTTCGTCTTCAGTGCCCTGGTGCTATTTCTTCAACCTCAGTTATTACGTTTATGCACTGATGACTTATCCTGATGCTTTACTTCTGAGTTCACTCTGCACTGATTACTTAGTTTGTGCTTCAATCTTACTTTAGCTGTGCAATAGGTTGTTTTCCTTTCACGTCATTTCCTTTGTACTTCATTTATTCTTCCTCGGGTTTCAACTTCCTCAATTTCGTATTGCCTCAGTCCTGAGGAAATCGAAATTACTCGAAATATTTGAAAATCTCCCATTCACCCCCCCCTCTGGTCGATATATTGCACTTTCAATTGGTATCAGAGCAAGGTACTCCCTTGTTCTGTGTGATTCGGTTTAACCACCTGGAGTTTTAGTTATGTCGACCTCAGGTACAATGAGCGTTGCCTCAAACTGCCCCATCTTTGACGGGACAGACTATCCATACTGGAAGAACAAGACGAGGATGCATCTTGAAGCCATTGACAAGGATCTGTGGGATATTGTTGATCAAGGCATTCCTGAAGCAAATCTGATGACTTCTCCTGAAGTTGTTAAGAAGAACTGGCAGCTTGATGCAAAAGCTCGAAGCATCATTAGTGGTCATCTCAACAAGGCTCAGTTCAACCGTATCAGTGGTCTGGATACTGCAAAGAAGATATGGACAAGACTGTCAAAAGTCAATAAAGGAGTCTCTGCTCAACGAGACTCACGAGTTGATACACTCCACAGTCTCTTCAACAGGTTCAAGAGGCTGGACAACGAGCACGTGCAACAAACCTTTGACAGACTCACTGATATATCCAATGAACTTCAAGAACTGGGTGCCGCTGATATCACCGATCATGAGGTGGTGAAGAAACTACTGAGGTCACTGGATGACTCATTTGAGTTCCTATCGCTGATGATTCAAGAAAGGCCTGACTTCAAGACTCTGGATCCAGCTGACATTCTCGAGCGCCTCAATGCTCATGAACTGAAGCTCTCTGAAAAACGAGATTTGTACAGCTCCACGCCTAAGGTCCGCGCGCTAAAAGCTAGAGCACGAAGAGTGTCCTCTGATGAAGAGTCTGAGGCTGATATTGATGATCCTGAAACCCTCAGCTGGGAACTTGCTCTCCTCACCAGAAAGTTCCAAAGATTCACGAAGAAGAATCGCTTCGGAAATTCCTCAAGAAAAAGCAAAGACGATGACTCTGTTGAAACAAGAAAGAGAGTCTGCCACAAGTGCAAGAAACCTGGGCATTACATCGCTGAGTGTCCTCTATGGGAAAAGGAAGCTAGACTGAAGAAGAAGAAGAAGAAGAAAGGGAAAGATGACAGTTCTGATGAAAAGACAAAGAATAAATCCTCAAGATCCTCAAAGCCTGCTGGATACAGAAATAGCAACTCCCGTAAGGCTCGCGCATATCTCGGCAAAGAATTGGACTCTGAAGAATCTGGTTCTGACCCTGATGCTGAGGAAGAAACTGAAGAATCTGAGGGTGTGGCTGGACTGGCCCTTGCCACGTCGCTTGTCTCCAAGTCAATCTTCAGCACTGAGGAATCTGATCCATCACATGTTGATGATGAAGCTGAAGACACAACCCCTACCTTCTGCTTCATGGCCAAGTCCTCCAAGGTATCTACTTACTCATCATCAGATGATCCCTCTGATGAAGAACCTGATGAAAACTATGCTAAACTTGCTAAACTTGCATCTAAGCAACAACGTGCACTTGAAAAGATCCAGATCTCACTAAACAAGAGTGATGATATGTTGGTTGAGGAAATGACGAAGACTCAAAAGTTGACTGATGAATCAAAAATTCTTCAGTCAACGTTTGATGACTTGTTCAATCATCATGAGGCACTCCTTACCGATCATGAGAAGCTGGCTCACGAGTTCCTCATGAGGAAGCAAGAACTTGAACGCGTGAGGATGTCTCATGACGATCTGAGGAAAGAAAATGATTCACTCCTCTCCCAACAGATCATCATGCCACAAGAAGGATTTAATCCTCCTTGTTTAAAATGCATTGAATATGACCGTATTATCTCTGTGCCTAGTTCTTCAATGTCTTCAGACTCTGTTATTTCTATTGCTTCTGTGGTATCTAACCCCTCATCTGAGGATACCATAGACATTATTGAAGAAAATGCTAGGTTGAAGTGTCTACTGGAAACCGGCATGTTCAAGAGTCTGAAAGGACATCAGATTCTTTGTGACGTCCTCAAGAAACAGATCCTCAACAGGTACCCGAGGAAAGAAGGTGTCACATTCACTCGTAAACTCAACCCTGATGGGTCTTACTGGAAACCTGATCCCTATACTTTATCTGGTTATGATGTTGTTTCTTCAGATGTGATGATTGAGTCTTTTGACTCAAACTATAAACTGTTTAAGGATGTTAATGATGAGGTATTCGCCAGATACATCGGAACTAACTGCAGGAACGGTCCTCCAGTCAATAAGATCTGGGTTCAGAAGGACCTCATCACTAACCTTCCTATGAATGCAGATGCAAATGAGCCGAGGATATCATCTGAGGACGATACCTTAAATGGAAATGGTTATAATCATGTATCTGCTACCATTTTGTTCACAGGGAAGCCCCTCATAAGAATGCTTATTCATTTTTTTATCCTGATACCACCATCTCACGTCCCATTAGGTCTCATCGCCCTCATCAGTCCTCATGTACTTCAAAACCACCCATTAAGATGTGGGTGGTAAAGAAGAACTGATCATCTTTGCAGGAACATGTCCTGAGGCAAACATAAATTTTGTAGATCATATGCCCAGGACAACATCACTTGAGTCAGTTGAAGGATATTTATATTGTTTGGTTTCATAGAATCAATCCTGAGGAACGTACTGAGGAATTAATTCTGAGGAACCATAAAATCCTCAAACTGAGACTGTCTCATAACTTGCTGTATGAGATACTAATTCCGTTGCAGGGAAAGACTGAATGGGTGATGGACAGTGGATGCACAAATCACATGACTGGTGACAAAAGCCTTCTTATGGAATCATCTCCGAGTCCTTATTCAAAGAAAACCATCACCTTCGCCGATAAAGGTAAAAGTAAGGTATTGGGTCTCGGCAGAGTGGCTATCTCTCGAGACCAACACATTGATAAAGTCATGCTTGTTGAATCCCTTGGATACAACATGATGTATGTATCTATGCTATGTGATTTTGATATCGTTTTTCTCTTCGGAAAATATGGTTGTGCTGTCTATATGGTTAGCGATAACTCCATTGTCTTCAGTGGAGTTAGGAAAGGTGATCTGTATATTGTATATTTCTCTGAAGGTCCTCAGGTCGCTACATGCCTCATGGATCGAGCCTCAGAGTGCTGGCTATGGCATCGAAGACTCGGACACGCTGGAATGAGGAATCTCCAGAAGCTGGTGCTGAAGAAACATGTCCTCGGGATTGAGGAAATCAGATTCACAAAGGACCGGTTGTGTGGTGCTTGCGAAGCTGGAAAGATGACCAAGGCCAAGCATCATGCCAAGACCATCATGACTACTACTCGTACTCTTGAGCTTCTTCATATGGACCTCTTCAGTCCTCCTAAGTACTCAAGCTTCGGAGGAAATTACTATGGTCTTGTTATTGTTGATGACTTCTCACGTTACACTTGGGTGCATTTTCTTACTTTTAAGTCAGAAACCCAAGCTGTCTTCAAACGCTTCGCCAAGCGCGTCATGAACAACTACTGCCTAAAGATCAAGCACATTCGAAGCGACAACGGCACCGAATTCAAGAACTCTGGCGTACAGGAATTCCTCGATGAGATGGGCATCACTCATGAGTTCTCGACTCCATACACTCCTCAGCAAAATGGAGTAGTTGAAAGGAAGAAACGAACCCTCATCGAGAAGGCTCGAACGATGCTTGCTGAATACAACACGCCTCTCATATGGTGGGCTGAAGCAATCAACACTGCTTGCCACATTGTCAATCGGGTGTATCTTCATAAGTTCCTCAAGAAAACTTCTTACGAGCTAATGGTTGGTAAGAAACCCAATGTAAGTTACTTCAAGGTCTTCGGCGCACCTTGTTGGATCCGCGAGCCTCATCATCAATCTAAATTTGAGCCTAAAGCCTATGAAGGCTTCATGATTGGCTATGGCCTCGAATCGCACACCTACAGAGTGTTCAACAAAAATCATCATAAAATTGTTGAAACTGTAGACGTGCGGTTTGATGAATCTGACGACTCGCAAAGAGAGCACCTGCCACATGATTTAGATGAAGCTCCACCTGAAGAACAGATCAAGAAGATGGGTGCTGGTGATATCATTCCTGTGGATCATCCTGAAGAAACACACATACCTCCTGCTCCTGAAGAACATCCAAATCCTGATGCAAACAATCCTGATGACAATCCTGATCCTGAGGCTCCTGATACCCCTGAAGCTCCTGAAGCACCTGAAGCATATGCAAATGAATCTGATAGCAGTGACGATGATGCACCTCAAGATCATCCTCCTCGTCTTCCTCGCGTGGCGAATGAAGTTCAAGTGGACAGAATCCTCGCCGATGTCAATCTACCAGGTCCTCTTACTCGTGCAAGAGCTAATCGTATAGCTAACTTTTGTGGGCATTTCTCGTTTGTATCAATTTCAGAGCCCACCAAAGTCACCGAGGCATTTCAAGAAGCGGAATGGATTCAGGCGATGCAAGACGAACTTCTTCAGTTCAAACTGAATGATGTTTGGGAGTTAGTCAAACGACCCGATCCTCGTGTTCACAATGTCATCGACACGAAGTGGATTTACCGCAACAAGCTCGATGAATATGGACAATTCATCAGAAACAAAACTCGTCTCGTAGCACAAGGATACACACAAGTCGAGGGGATCGACTTCGGTGAAACCTTCGCTCCTGTTGCTAGACTTGAGTCCATTCGTATTATGCTTGCATTCGCTAACCATCATAATATCAATTTATATCAAATGGATGTGAAAAGTGCTTTCCTCAATGGTAATATCGAGGAAGAAGTATATGTTGCCCAGCCCCCAGGCTTTGAAGACGCAAAGAAACCTGATATGGTGTACAGATTGAAGAAAGCCCTCTATGGACTGAAGCAAGCCCCTCGGGCTTGGTATGACACACTAAGGGACTTCCTCATCAGCAAGGGCTTCAAATCTGGTTCCCTCGATCCAACTCTTTTCACAAAACGATATGATGATGCATTATTCATATGTCAAATTTATGTTGATGACATTATATTTGGATGCACTAACAAGAAATACAGTGAAGAATTTGCATTCTTGATGAGTGAACAGTATCAGATGTCCATGATGGGTGAACTGAAGTTCTTCTTAGGGCTTCAAATTCGTCAACAATGCAACGACATCTTCATCTCTCAGGAGAAGTACCTCAAAGAGTGACTGAAGAAATTCGGGATGCAAGACTGCAAGGGTATCAAGACACCGATGCCTACAATTGGACAACTTGGCCCTGATGAAAATGGCAAGGACTACGATCAAAAGGTATACCGCTCCATGATAGGTTCTCTGCTATATCTATGTGCATCTAGGCCTGATATAATGTTGAGTGTTTGCATGTGTGCCTGATTCCAAGCGGCACCTAAGAAATCGCATCACCAAGGGGTGAAACGAATTCTTCGATATTTGGCTCACACCCCGTCGCTAGGCTTATGGTACCCAAAAGGCACACAGCTGGATCTCGTTGGGTACTCAGACTCAGATTATGTTGGAGATCGAGTGGATCGGAAGTCTACCTCAGGAACATGTCATTTCCTCGGACGTTCTCTGGTGTGCTGGTCATCAAAGAAGCAGAACTGCGTCTCCCTCTCCACTGCTGAAGCTGAATACATTGTTGCTGGTGCTAGCTGCTCACAGCTTCTTTGGATGAAGCAAAATCTGAAGGACTACGGCATCAACCTGAAGAAAGTACCACTACTATGTGACAATGAGAGCGCCATCAAGATCTCTCAGAACCCAGTACAACACTCGAGGACGAAGCACATTGAGATTCGGTATCACTTTTTTCGGGATCATGTATTGAAGGAAGACATCGTCATCAGCCACATGAAGACTGAAGACCAACTTGCTGATATATTCACTAAGCCTTTGGATGAGAAGCGATTTAGCACTCTGAGGTGTGAGCTAAATATCTTAGATTCCTTAAACGTCCAGTGAATGGACACACGTCCTAACGCTTAAACAATATTGAAGAATCCTGATGTACAACACACGATGCGTCGTACTCCTCAAATCATGAGGAACTACCTTGCTAAGTGTGAAGAAATTAACGTGGAATTGACTCAAGATCCATACGACAAGTGTATGGTATCAAGTGTCTCATTCCCTATAAGGTGGGTAGCGCCACCGCCCAAATTTCTCAGGATCTGTTGTTCCTCAGTTTCCTCAGTTGAAGTCTTCATTGCTGATGATTACCGTGTTTGTCCTCAACAGCGTTCACGTATAGTTATTGTTCTTCAACATTTGCTTCTTCATCTAGGTGAACGTGATCGGACCCGTCCCTCTGTGCTCACTTATCTATTCTTTCTATCTCATATGCGTTCATCTGGAAATCATGTATTCCTCAGCCTGAGACCATTAGTCTTCATCCTCAGCCTGAGACCATTTGTCTTAATACTCAGCCTTTGTCCTCAATTTCCTAAAATTGAGGATTATCAGTTACGATGTTCTTCAATTTGTTGCGATTTTACCGCACGTCGTGCTTATCCACCATTATAATATCCACTGAGGATCCTAACCATCAGGGGCAATCTGGTCCACAAATTTCGCAACCCCTCAGCTTTCACCCCTCTATAAATAGCCCTCTACCCCACGGTCATTTCCCCCCACCTCTTCTCTCAATCTCGCGCCGCCGCCCTTGAGCTCCTCAAGCTCTCGTGCTAATGTCGCCGGAGTTCGCCGTCGTCGGAGAAGACTGACTCATGGTTCCTCAGCATTTGCCTCTGTCCTGGTACGCTTATTCCTCAGTGGCTTATTCCTCAGTTGCTTATTCCTCAGTACTGTTGTGTCCTCACGAATCATCCAATCCTCAACAATATTGTTTCGCTTTCTGAGACCTATACTTATGCCTCATTATTTTCCTCAGCCTATTCCTCATGAACGCATATAACCGTACCCCACTTCCCTCGCAACTTAATTCTGTCACAGGTACATGTCTGCTGAGGAATCATATGGTTCTCATAGTCTCACTTCATTTGCAGCTCAGCTCGAACGTACAGTTCCTCAGTCTCCACCGCTGAAGAAAATGGCTCCTCGGCGCAAGCTCACTGATACCGCTAAAGACTTACCTCCTGAACTATATGAGAAGCTGAAGACTCCCGAACATGAAACCGCGGGTGAACGAAAGAAATGAGTTCAGAAAATCACGCGGGAATGGGCTAAACGATGGGCTGCATATGAATGGATCAATCGTGAGCATGAGGAATCATTCGCTGTCAATCCACCACTGAAGACCTTGAGCATCAAGGCTCGTCCTCCTCCTGCACCAGGTGTTATTCCTGATCCTACAACCCTGAAGACCCGCGATGACTTCCCTGAGGCTTATCAGAGTTACCTCAAGCGAACGGCACATCTCGCCCGTGCTCTGGCCCGTGACTTGGCTGCCTCAGTACAGCTTCCGCCTCAGCCTCAGCCACAGCCTCAGCCTCAACCGAAGCCTCAACCTCATGTACAACATCGCAAAAAGGCTCCTGGCATCAAGCCTTCAAAGAAGTCCTCAGCTCAAGCTCATGGTTCCTCATGTCAACGCACGACCGGTGCTGCCCCCGCTTCAAGGATTCGAACTGATGAATCCGGCAGTGCTCCCGAGGCCTCAACCACAATGCCTCAGCCGCTGCTGAAGACCAAAACTGTTGTTCAACGTGACCCTCGGCCCTCACCAAAGAAAACTGCTATGTGTGGCTCCATTCATCATACTCCTCAGAGCTCTGATGATGAAGATGAATTTGAAGATTTGGCCGACTTCGTCGCCACTGAAGAAGCCAAGATTGAATATGTGCGTGCTGCAGTCAGACGCAAAGCTGAAGCAACTGGGTCTGAAATCCCGCTTCTCCTTGATCCCAAGAAGATCTTGGAATACATCGAAATCTGGTCTGTCAAGCCTGATACTCCTCTTGATGATTTGGACATCTGTAAAGACATCAAATTCTATGTTCACCAGTTCCTCATCAATGAGATTCATCAACGTGATCTTCAGAAACAGTTGAAGGCTCAACTGAAGAAAGTCCACGGTGACTTTAAAAATAAACCTGTTACTGATATTACTCCTCAGGAGTTCATAGAACATCAGTGTGAAGTTCAACGCCTCAACACTGAATATGCCGCCAACCGTGCCTACATCGGCAAATCCAAGGAACGGATGTCTAAGCAGATGGCTAACTTGATGAAGCTTAAACAACCACAGGCCTCAGTGCCTCCTGCTGCTTCAGCACCTCAGGCTGACCGTACTGAGGAACTTACTGAAAGACTCAAGCGCAGGTCTGAGACTGATCCACCCAGTACTCCCCCAGCTGCCAAGAAGCCTTCTGTTGAAGCGCAAACTAAAGAGCCCATCGATGCTAGGCCCATTTCTTCTGCTCCTCCTACTTCACGAGCACCTGAAGCATATGCAACACCTCCAGCTGCTTCCATTCCTCAGGAAAATACTGAGCGCAGGCTGGTTGTGTTCACTCCACCGTCCAAGACGCCTACTTCAGCACTTGCCACCCCGATCATTTCAACGCCTCTATCTCCCATTCCTCCAGTCATCACTGAAGCTGAAGAAATGGATGAAGATGTGCATATTGGTGACATGGGCACCCCTCGGGTGGTTGATGAAGCATATGAGCTGGAAAACTTCAAGTCGGCCTCCCACACCGTGTTCTCTCTGGAACCTCATTCTCCCTCAGTTACAGTTGTTTTATCTGACACGTCTCAACACTCTGAATCCTATGTGGATGCCTCTGTCTCCCCTGGCACTGAAGAAACTGACCCAGAGGCCACTAGTGCCCGTACTACTGCTGCTCCGTCCCCAGACACTCAGAATGTTGAAGCTGATCCTGTGGTTCCTGAAGCTCAACCCATGGATACGGAAGCTCGTGCTGCGGATCCTGAAGCAGAAAACATCACAAATGCTCATCATGAAGCAGAACACAGTACCAATGCTCATCCTGAAGCTTCAAAGGATGGATCTGACGATAAACAGGCCACATCACCTCGTCTTCCCAAGGACCTCAACACGTCTGTACCCGAAGCCTCTGCTGCGGCTCCGCCTTCGCCCCAAGCCTCTCTCCAGATTGAAGTGCCTCAAGCGCCTTCACCACCTCAAGGCCCAGTTCAAGCTCGGTCCTTGTGTCCGAAACAGAAGCAACCATTCTTTCGTGACCTTGAAGCTGGTGATACCCCAAGCTTCGATGCTTCAGATTTCTTCAATGCCATGAGTTTCTTCCAAGAGGGGATTCAAAATCCTTATCATTCTGCTCCGCCTCGAAAGGTGCTGAGGTTCTGGACAGCTACTCAGAAGAACTATTATGCTTCAGTTCTATATAAGCAAAACAAATTGTTTCCTCACAAGCATATTCCTATAATAGATATGGAAGCCATTCCCTGCTTCAACAGAGTGCTTCAGGATCTGCATCATGCCAAGCTGCTTCAGTTCTGCTCCGAATGCATCCACTGGAACGAAGAGCTTGTGCTTCAGTTTTATGCAACTCTGTATGTTTCAGGAGATCCTCTGGATATCACCACCTGGGTCCTCGAGTGGATGACTGAGCATCATCACTACACCATCACTGTTCCTGAAGCAATTGCCATTCTTGAGTTGCCTCAGTGCACTTCCTCAACTGCTTGCTCCTATGGGTCTCCAATTCTTCGAGATGACCTGATGAACATGCTTATGAAGCCTCAGGCACCTGAAGCCCCAGCTCGCACAAAGTTTCCAGTTTCTGAGCTTCTGTATCTACCAAGCACGCTGTATCGGATTCTGGCAAAGTCCTTCTGCCCCAACAAGGTGTCACAACCCCAAGTTAGGTATGTGCTAGGATTAGCAAGTCACTTTGCATCATGTTAAAAATTTCAAAAGAAATCAATTGAAATCAATTTCAAATGCAAAATGGGAGAAGGAACCCCCAGATGAATTAATTCAAAAGGCCAGAAATAAATCTTCTCCAAAAATTCATGTTTGATTTTTGAAAAGTCTTATAAATGACCGTGATCAAATATCAAGTGATGTGGGACCCACCCCATGCTTATGGATTTTTCAAATATTCAAACAGGACCTTGGATTAATTCAAAAACCCCTATTTGATTTAAGATTCAAATAATTTGAATTTTAAAAAGTGCCAGACTTTGCAAATGGCTAGTATATATTATTATGAGGCCATGTAAAAAGTTTTAGCATTTAATAAAATGCCTAGCTATTTTATTTTTATAGGCAAAACAAATTACAGAAAAGAAAAACAGAAAGGAAAGATTAAACAGAAAATAAAACAGAAAACCTTACCTGTCGCCTGGGCGAAGCCAACCCATCTAGCCCAGCCGGCCCAAAAGGGCACAAGGGTCTTCTTCCCCGACCCCGCGCCTCCAAGATGCTCGGTGGAATTCCACCGAGCTAGCCGAGCACGTCGCCGCTCTCCCAGCCGCCACCTGCCCCTCTGGAGCCTTCTAACCGCGCCACGCCATGCCTGGACGAGCCGTGCGTCCATTCCCCCCTCCAGAGCCTCTCCCTCTCTCTCTCTCTCGCCGAGTTCAACGATGACCCGAGCGCCACCGTCGCCATGGATTGAGGCCCGCGTGGCCACTGTCGTCCCCGAGCCGCGCCGTTGTGTCCATCGTCTTCGTCACCGTCGACTACGTCTCCGTGTAGAAGGAATCGAGCGTGGAGCCCCTGGAGCCAAGGAATCGAGTCGTCTTCTTCAACTACGGCCGTCGCCCGCCATCGCCGGATTCTCCATTACCAGAACCTCCCCGAGCAAGCCGTCACCGCCGTTGCACTCAAGGTGAGCTTCTGAGCAAAACCCCTCTGGTCCCTGACCCACGACGTAATGGGATCTATTGCAGTGTTTTCTATAAGTAAGAGTGTCGAACCCAACGAGGATCAGAAGGTAGTAGCAAGTGACTTTGGTAAGGAGATAACTGAAAGCACTGAAAGATAACTTTTTAGGGATTTTCTTGGTATAAGCAACAGGATAGTAAAGACTAGCAAAGTAAAAGATACTGGAGATTAACGAGTGGCCCAATCCTTTCTGAGCAAAGGAGAGGCCTAGCAACTGAACTTATAAAAGCTAAAGTGTTCTTGAGGACACACGGGAGAGGTAATCATGTGCTTTCGCCATATTCCGTATCGGTACTATGTGTTGGGTTGATAAGTGTTTGGTGGGTGGATCTATGCTAGTGCACCCTCTAGACTAAGATGAATGCACTCTTAAGATTAAAATCCTTGCAAGCATCCGCAAATACAAGATAGTAATTAAGGCAAAAGCCTAACCATATCAATACGATCGGTGATCCATTGTTCCCTTGTGCAAAAGCGTGCAAACTGGGGTTCAGGTTTCTGTCACTCCGGCAACCCACCGTAAGCATTCTTTAAACACAATGCATTCCCCTAGGTCCTTGATAAGGCGAAGTGTTGAGTGTTCGACTCACACAACACCACTAGGAAAATAACAACACAACTTAAATATCAACCAACACATATTACTTCAACATCATATGACTACTAGCAACTAGACTTCTCCCATGTCCTCAAGAACTAAAGTAACTACTCACAAGACATAAAAGAGATCATGATCAGTGGGGATAAATAGATGATAAACAATCTGAACACAATAATATTTCTCCAACAAAACTCAATAGCATTCACCACAAGTTAGTAATCAACACCGATAGAGTAGAGAGGATAGATAGTACGGATTACAACGCGAGTTGCAATTGTGAGACAAGATTGGATGAAGATGGAGATGGTGCTGATGGTGGGGATGATGTTGATGATGATCTCGATGATGCCCGTGACGATGGTGATGACGATGGCGACGATCTCCCCTTCCGGGAGGTGATCTCCCCGGCGGAATCTGCCCGCCAGAGATGGCTTTTCTTCTCTGTAGGTTTCCGCCACGGAGCGGCGGCGGAACTCCCGAAACTCTCCTCTCTTTAGGTTTTTTGGGCGACGAGGGGTATATAGGCCAGAGGGGGGAGCCGGGAGAGCTCCAGGGGGCCCAGGCGCCCTCCCGGCGCGGCCAGAGGTGGGGCCGCGTCAGGTGGCCGCCTGGGCACCCTGTGGCCCCCCTCTGGTTGCTCTTTTGCGTGCCTTCGTTATCCTTCTGGAAAACAGCCTCCGTAGATTTTCAGGTAATTTGGAGGTGTTCTTCTTCAGCAACTCAACGTCCAATTTTTACCGCTGAATCCTGCGTCTGCTGCTTCGGCACCGGAAAGTTGTAAACTGTGTAAAATAAGCCAAAACAACATAAGAATAGCATCATATCATGAAATATATCAATGAATAAGAAAGAATTACTATATAAAATAGTGATGCATTTTGGACGTATCAACTCCCCCAAGCTTAGACCTCGCTTGTCCTCAAGCGAATACTGAACTCGGTAAACCTGTCCACAAGTTTAGAGAGTGAAGTGTCGATAAATAAAATACGGACAAGAAGCATCAAGGTTTCTCCATCAAACCCAAGCATCCTCAACAGCAACCTCAACTCATAAGGCCCTCATGAGAAAGTAATAACAATTATAATCAGAAGTAGGGCTGAGGAAACTCATCAAATTATGGCAAACATAACCTTGGTCAAAGGACAACTAAAAACAATTTGAAGCTTTTGAAAGAACATGTTAATAGTCATGAAGTGCAAATGCTAACACAAAGGAAGATGCTTGCTAGGCAAAAGCTTTCGCAAACAACTTACTTATCAAAAGATAATGTCAACCAGGATATGGCATGGCAAAACTTAATGCAACTCTATATGGATGAATCCTCATTAACATCAAATGTCTGTTCTCTTAGGGAAAAGAAGGAAGTGGGAAAACTGACTCAACACGAAGGTGAAAGAGAGCCTTGTTTAAAGGCAAGCAGGGAAAACTCATGTGCTATCCTTAAATCAAACAGAATAAAAATAGATTTTGGGACGGTGCATAGTTTGTCAACGAATGCTAATAGATAGCTCAATTACTTCTCAAGATGGACAAGTTTCGAGGAACGGCTCCCAAGTGAGGACGATCACATCCCCTTAATCTCCTTTGTTTATCACTGCCAAAGTTTCTGATTTCTCATAGACCAACGTGAAGGAGGGTTTGTTTGTTATATTATCTTTCGAGATGGGCGCACCCATGCCAGTTCCTCCTCGTATTATGGGTTTGCAGATTAAACATGCAATCCCGGGATAAAACTTGTCCAACTTGAGAAGATCATGAATTACCTACTACTTCCTCATGAGCTAAACAAGAGGCACAAAACAGAAGATTTTGAACATTTAAGGATAACACATAAATTCTATACTTATAGGAGTAGTAGGGGAATACCACGAATAGGAAGGTATGGTGAACTCACATGGAAGGTAAAGGTTTCAGGGTATGGATGCACAAGCAGAAATCTACTTGGCAAAGAGTTTGGCTAGCAAAGGCTTTGAGAGAACAGACAGTTGATGCTGATTTAGATGCAAAACATATAAGGCATAAACATTAAGGTAAGCATAACACATCAAGTTGTCTTCCTTGTCAACATAACACTTCAAGCATAATAACAAAAAGGTTTTGGCTATGTCGCTACTTGAGAAAACATGCATGTTGTCAAGACCAGAGCTATGTTTGCCAAAATTAAATAAAGTTTTCAAAGCCATACCTGATATAAGGTCAATACTCCCCATAAGAATCGTCATATGATGCCGATTGCGTGAAGAGAATACCAAGTGCAGCGAAGGAACCAATGGACTTCTCATTAATATTTCATTAAAGATGACTCCACACTCACAGATACAATCTCTCCACAAACGGATTTATAGACCTCGATGCAAACACCTATTTCATATAATAAACTTCCTAGACATGATACGACTCTACTTGACTCTAAAAGACTAAGATAAAGATAAAGATAAAGATACTGGGCACTTCCCCAAGCTTGGAACAAGCTGAGGGGATGCCATTACCCGAGGAGATTTACTCCTCATCCTTGTTCTTCTCAATAAGGTACTCCTTGGCGAAGCGCTTCCATGGCAGCTCCTCTCCAGTCTCGAAGGACATTCCCGTCTCCAGGATCCTGCACTCAGCACCTAAACCCATGCGCAGAAACTTTCGTTCATACTCACAGTTCTGGTTGTGTAGATCATAGATTTGTTCTTGGAGCTGATAAACTTTCTCTTCTACTGCGGACAAGCTTGACCACATTTCCTTCATCCCTTTCCTATGGGAAGCCTCGATCTCATTCCTGATGTCGAAGTTGGCTTCAACACCACGCTCCACCATCTTCTTGAACTTGAAGACTTCATGTTCCATCTCCTTCAGCCGCTCCTCGGTGCTCCCCTCCATGACTGGCCCTTTTAGATGTTCCTTGTGGAGAACACCGTCCTCCACACGAAGGACCTGGGGGTTCTTATTCACCTCAGCGAGGTAAGGGTTGCTGACGTTGACGACGAACTTGTCCTTGGGGGAACTTGGGGAAGCCATGGCACCTAGGTCTAGCTAAAAGATTTCCTAGCAGAAACAGATCGAAAAGAAAACACACGAAATCGCGAGATACGTTGCCGGAACAATCCGGGTGAATATATAGCAAAAATTTCTGCAACAAAAGGAAGGTAACGAGCCAAAGTGGGGTCGGAGACGGAGTCCTGGGTGCCCAGGCGGCCTCCCGGCGCGACCAGGGGGTAGGGCGCGCCAGGGGGGCGCCTGGGCCCCCTGGAGCTCCTCTCCGGCTCCACTTAGGCCTCGAATTTTCCTAATTTTCCAAAAACTCGTAATATGGAACTTTTTTGGCGGTTCGCGATGTTTCCTTACCGTAATACATACCTTTCCTTATTCTGCTTCTGTCAGTGTCTGAAACATGGCTTCAACATGTTCTTCATGAGTTGTTGTGCGAATTATATTTACATCAACATTGACGGGGTCTCCCGCTATGTAATGCTTGAGTCTTTGCCCATTCACAACTTGAGGTTTGGTGCCTTCAAATTTTTTAATCTTAATTGCACCAGACCGGTAGACTTCTTCAATATGAAATGGCCCTTCCCACCTGGAAAGTAGTTTACCTTGAGAAAACCTGAAACGGGATCTAAACAATAAAACTTTATCACCAACATTAAATTCACGTTTCAGAATCCTCCTGTCATGCCACTTCTTTACCTTTTCCTTGAACATTTTAGCGCTCTCGTAAGCTTCACTTCTCCACTCATCTAGAGAAGTCAAGTTCATGAGACGCTTTTCACCAGCTAACTTTGGGTCAGCATTAAGCTCTCTAACAACCCAGAAAGCTTTGTGATCTAACTCTAATGGCAAATGGCAAGCCTTGCCATAGACCATTTTATAGGGGGACATGCCCATGGGGGTTTTTGTAAGCAGTTCTATACGCCCACAAAGCATCTCCTAACTTATTTGACCAGTCCTTCCTATTTCTGTTAACTGTCTTCTGCAAGATCAACTTGATCTCTCTATTGGTGAGCTCAACTTGCTCACTAGTTTGAGGATGGTACGGTGATGCAATCCTATGATTGACATCGTACTTGGCTAAAGCTTTTCTAAAAGCTCCATGCGTGAAGTGTGATCCTCCATCAGTCATGAGATACCTGGGTACACCAAACCTAGGGAAAATTACATCTTTGAGCATTTTCAAAGATGTTTTGTGATCAGCACTTTCAGTGGGGATTGCTTCAACCCACTTGGTTACATAATCAACAACAACTAATATATGAGTGTACTTGTGTGAAGAAGGAAAAGGACCCATAAAATCAAAACCCCAGCAATCAAAAGGCTCAATCACTAGTGAGTAATTCATAGGCATCTCATTCCTCCTACTAATATTACCAACTCTCTGACATTTATCACAAGCTAAAACATAACTTCTAGCATCTTTAAAGAGAGTAGGCCAATAAAAACCTGATTGGAGAACCTTATGTGCGGTCCTCTCACCAGCGTGATGTCCTCCGTAGGGACTGTCGTGACATTGCTTGAGAATGTCCTTCTGCTCGTGTTCCGGTACGCATCTTCTCACGATCCCGTCTGGACCTTCTTTGAAAAGATGTGGGTCATCCCAAAAGTAATGCCTCAAATCATGGAAGAACTTCTTCCTTTGCTGAAATGTTAAACCTGGAGGCAAATACTTTGCAACGATAAAATTAGCATAATCTGAAAACCAGGGATCGGAAAGAGATTGTACTTTAACAATGGCAAGTTGTTCGTCTGGAAAACTGTCAGTGACTGGGATGGGATCATGCGGTATATCTTCCATCCTTGAAAGAGTGTCCGCTACAGGGTTGTCTGCTCCTTTTCTATCAACAATCTTCAAATCAAATTCTTGAAGAAGGAGTACCCATCTGATGAGTCTTGGTTTGGCATCCTTCTTCGTCATAAGATACTTAATGGCAGCATGGTCAATATGAATAATAACTTTAGAATCAACAATATACTGCCTAAACTTATCACAAGCAAACACTATTGCTAAGAATTCCTTCTCAGTAGTAGCATAGTTCTTTTGAGCACTATCAAGGGTCTTACTAGCATAATATATAACATTCAAATTTTTATCAACCCTTTGTGCTAAAACAGCTCCAACAGCAAAATCACTAGCATCACACATAATTTCAAAGGGCAAATTCCAGTCAGGCGGTTGTACTATAGGAGCGGTTATTAAAGCTTTCTTAAGAACTTCAAAAGCCTCCTTACAATCTTCATCAAATACAAAAGGAACATCCTTCTGGAGAAGATTAGTGAGGGGTCTTGAGGTCTTAGAAAAGTCTTTAATAAATCTTCTATAGAAACCGGCATGACCGAGAAAACTACGAATACCTTTAATGTCCCTTGGATAGGGCATCCTTTCGATAGCTTCAATCTTCGCCTTGTCCACTTCAATTCCCCTCTCGGAAATCTTGTGGCCAAGAACGATCCCTTCGTTAACCATGAAGTAGCACTTTTCCCAGTTTAGAACTAAGTTTGTATCCTCGCATCTCTGCAAAACTTTATTAAGATTGTGGAGACAGTGGTCAAAGGAAGTTCCATAGACGGAGAAATCGTCCATGAAGACTTCCACAATCTCCTCACAGAAACCATGAAATATTACAGACATACATCTCTGAAAAGTAGCAGGGGCATTGCATAAACCAAAAGGCATACATCTATAAGCATAAGTACCATAAGGACAAGTGAAAGTGGTCTTCTCTTGATCGGCGGTGTTAACATGAATTTGAGAGAAGCCAGAGTACCCGTCAAGATAGCAGAAGTGGGTGTTTTTGGACAGCCTCTCAAGCATCTGATCAATAAAGGGCAGCGGGTAGTGGTCCTTCCTGGTTGCCTTGTTCAACTTCTTGTAATCAATACACATTCTATATCCAATAATAATTCTCTGAGGTATTAGTTCATTCTTATCATTAGGGACTACAGTTGTCCCTCCTTTCTTAGGAACACAATGAACTGGACTTACCCACTTACTATCGGCTATAGGGTAGATAATACCTATAGCTAGAAGCTTGAGGATTTCGGTCCTCACAACATCCATCATCTTTGGGTTCAACCGTCGTTGATGGTCAACAATAGGTTTGGCATCGGGCTCGAGGTTGATAGTATGTTGACAGATAGATGGACTAATTCCCTTAAGGTCATCAAGGGTATAGCCAATTGCACCACAGTGTTTACGAAGTACTTCCAATAGTCGCTCCTCTTCATATCCTGAAAGGTTAGAGTTGATAATAACATGATATATTTTCTTTTCATCTAAATAAGCATACTTGAGTGTATCGGGAAGAGGTTTGAGATCAAACACCGGGTCTTCTTTTGGTTTGGATAGAATTCCAAAAGGTTCAACCGGAAGGTTGTGCTTCAGGATAGCAGGTTGTCTCAAGAAGATTTCATCAATTTCATTTCTTTCCTGCATATGAGTATCATTCAGGTGTCCTTAAAGGTAAGAGTCGGGCGACCCATCGGTGCCCGTGAGCGGTATATTGTCGGGAACGACAGGGAGGGTACGACCGACGTTACTGGCGTGCTTGGCCCCTGCTCGTATCTCGCGAGAGTTACCAACCCACGAAAAAGTCGAGCTCTACCAAGAGCACACGCGAGACAAGGTAAGGAGACGGTTCACCTTGTCGGTAACCGCGCGCTTTGACGGGATGACAGGGCAGGCCGCGACGTTACCGGTGGGCCTTGTTGCTGTTCGTTGTCCGTTGTGTTGTTAGTCAGACAGCGATAACGTTTGTCTGCGAGATAATATTAAAATGCTAAATGGTTCGGCGGATGACTTGAGAGACCCGTTGGTCTGTACGCAGTAACTTCACGTGGGATAAGGAGTTATGGGCTCCCCTGCGTCGTAGTTTGTCCGAAAGCTCTTCAGACGTCAGCAGTACTGCGGCCTGATCGCCGGGAAGTGGTCTTGTCTTTTTGCTGCAGCCGGTGTGTTTGGATTTGCTTTTGCTTCACCGGCCAGACTCGCACCGTGCAGGAGCGTGCAAGGGTGAGGGACCTAGACCCCTTGGCGCATAGGATATAGTCCGGCGGATGGCCTCTCTGCTGAGCCTAGGATGAACTGCGATGTGTCGGATAGCCTCGGTGGGCGTTCCCTAACAAGGTTCCCGACACCCTGGAGATCCGAGCGTGCAGGCTGAACAGTAGTGCACCCCTGCAGGGAGTTTAATCTATTCGAATAGCCGTGTCCACGGTAATGGGACGCTTTATGTTGAAGCTGGATCTTACCACTACAAAATATTACTATTAAACTGTATGGTTCTGGGTTTTCTTCCTCGCAGGGAAGTCGAGGAGGGGAACTCGGAGGCATATATTATTATTAATTATTACAACTTATATTATACAATGCTGCAACAACTTCTGCTTCATTGTTACTTTATTGCTTTATATAAACTGTTGGCTGATTCTCTTCTCATGCTGCAAGACACCGTCAGAAGATGCTAGTCTTCGATAGGCCTAGCTTCTTACCCTTATTCTGATTTCTATCTTGCAGTCCACTATATATACAGTCTCCCCTTTCCATTGATACAATGCATAATGCTTAGTAGCGGACGTAAGACTCACGGGTATGCTAGATACTCACCTTTGCTTTATTTCCCCTTTTTGTTTTGCCTGATCGGCCGCTGCAGTCGACGTTGGAGCCTTGGAGTCCAGGAGCAGGAGTTCCCCAACGCCGACCACCGCAACATGAAGATCCCCGGTGCTTTCCTCATCGTCGAGTTCCCCCGTTGACCAGGAGTAGTTTGGAGGTTCCCAGGCAGGAGGCCTCGCCTTTTCGATCTGTTGTTATTTTGTGCTAGCCTTCTTAAGGCAACCTTGTACCCTTGTGTCTGTACTCAGATACTATTGCTTCCGCTAACTTTGTGCTTTCGAGCTGTTGTATTCGAGCCCTCGTGGCCACTGGCTTGTATTAAACAGCTTGTATTATTTTATTTATAGGGTTGTGCTGTGATTACCTTACCGTGAGTCCTTGATTTCGGTCGTGTACCCTGCGTGTATGATTACTGTACACGGCTTGATTTTGAGGGCGTCACAAGTTCACCTGTTCTTCTTTCACTTTTATTTATGATGCCTGTCACAAAAGAGTGCTCCCTTATTCTCGAAGGAAAAGGGGGCTGTTCATATATAACTGCAGGCAAAATAGGATCAGCAACGTGAATATCAATAGGCACTTCTTTGAAAGGCTTATGGTACTGATCCTTCTTCAACTTAGAAGAATCAACATGAGAAGCAAAGTTCTTACAAAAATCAATCATTAGATGGGAATCCAGACCAATCTTAGAGAAAAAGGTATTGAAATAATCAGTCTTCACATAACTCTCAATATAATCATGCTCATAATTTATAGCAGGTTCAATACCTTTATCGATTTCCCAGTCTTCAGTATTCTTCTGGATCCTTTCGATGAGATCCCACCTTTCTTCAACACTCTTTGTCTGAAATACCCCGCTAGAGGAGGCATCCAGCCTTTCCTTGTCCTGACGAGAAAGCATGGCATAAAAATCTGTAAGTATAATATCTTTGGGGAGCTTATGGATAGGACATTTAAACATTAGGGACTTAAGCCTCCCCCAAGCTTGAGCGATGCTCTCTCCTTCGCGAGACCTAAAGTTATAGATGTAATTCCTGTCTCGATAAACTTCATGAAGAGGGTAAAACTTTTGTAATGACCCGGTCCCAAAAGGGAACCAAGTCTACTATGCTTCTGTGCTATCCCTGGATCAGTATGCTAGCACGCATAGTACTCGATGAAATACCATGAATCACATGTCAAAAAGTAACGTAAATACATGGTATTTATTACCTTATAGCCTTTGGGCTAGAATACACCGCGGAAACAAACAATACATAAGTGGAGTCCCATCAACACCAACGGCAAAGTTGAGTGTAGACATCGTAACCCTACATCGCATCACTTACTCGTCGTATACAATCCTGCAACACCGAAGGTTACAGCCCAAAATGGGTCAGTACTTTGAATGTACGGCAAGTTACTCCCAAAAAAATATATAACAGACCTATCTTCTACATGCAATTTTGGCTGATGGAAATGATCTAAGAGTTTCAGTTTGCATAAAGCTGATTTTGTCCTACTCAAAGATTATCATAACAATACTACAAAGCTCATAATATGATTGAATTGGTTTCTCCAAGTCAATCTATTCCCAAAGTTGATTAAACCCGATTGATTAATTGAATATGATGAGATCCGTCAACATTCCCACTTCTAGATGCTCAAAGTTGTCCGTAACCGGGGACACGGCTAATCATGATCAGTTTGTACACTCTGCAGAGGTTTGTGCACTTTTCCCCACAAGACTCGACCACCTCCTTTTTAGTTCGTCACACTACACGTTGTATGAGAACCGAAAGGTCAAGACATGGTCTTTGAGAAGAGTTTCCCTCACTCTGGCGGTGCCCATCCCACCTACTCATAACTACGTTCGTAGCACCACCTAGTAAGAGTCACTACAACTAATCAACCAAGCCAGAGCCCATAATAGCTTGTGGCTGCACACGTAAGCTTCTAGTTATGAAAAATATGATTGATCCCTTTAAGCCTGGGTGGCATTCCGCAGTGATTACTGGCCATCTCCAGGTCACTCAGGAAAATCCACTGGTTCCTCTAGGGTGCCCCCAACCATTCCACCCAGGTGGTTCATTAAGATTATCTTGGTCCTGTTTACTACTTAGTCACTCATACCTCATAATGGATCACTTCCCAATCCACGTCTACTTAGCAAAGCAGTATAATTCTACACGGTGGCGACAATGATATAAGGTTCAAACCTACCTCAATGAACTACTGGGTGTAATAGCATAGCATAATATATAATCCTATCCATGCATAATATTTAAGTTGGACTACAATGCATAAAAAATAGGTAATACTGGAGCATGATCAAAAGAGTAACTTGCCTGGATCCTGACGATGAAATATTCTACTCGTAGTCATCTCTCCATCTCGTTACAATATATCTAACGGTAAAAGAGAAACACTTCAACACACAACTCAATCCAAAGTGAAGATCCAAATAAGATACAATTACAACATAAATATTTAGTTATTACTATTAATAAACTAATTACTATGGCATGGATAGGTTGAGATAGGATCAAGTTGGATTGGATGGAAATATGATGGAAATCATATATCCGAGGATTGTAAAATCAATTGGATATGTTGGAGGTTGATTATAAAATCAATTGGATGGAGAGTATGTCAAACTCAGTTGGTTTGTCCATATGAATATTTGAATAGGAAATCAATTCTTGGATTGGATTCAAAAAGATCTGATAGAAATCGTGATGATCTTGTTGAGAAGATTGAATTTTTGTAGCCAAATTTATATAAAAAAGAGATATAACTAAATGGAAGCTAAGACGAAGGTTTGAGGTCAAAATAGTGTATTTATATGATGGAAAGAATGTGACAATTGTCCAAACAGAAAGATTTGATTTTAAGGATCAAATTTGATGAAGAAAATATTCCAAATAAATTATAGAATAAGATGTATATCAAATATACTGAAATTATAAAAATAAATTTGAGTTAAATTTCGAATTATTAAAAGTGGAATATTACTGGAAAATAATAAACTACATTTTCCAAGGAATCCGGGGATATAAAATTTGTCGAATCCGACTTACGGGCTAGAAGATATGAATTTTTTTGAAGTTTGGATATTTTTGCTAAAATGAATTACGGGATTAATAAAAGGATGCCACGTGGCGAGTTCTGATAGGTCCGCACCTATTCATTTTTTTACAAAAAAAAATGATGAACAAAGGGGAGAAAATCTTACCAGAGATCTCGCCGGAATTTTGGAAAAAGGTCTCCGGCGTCAACGAACAGCCGAACGGGGTAGAGGATGATTTGGGCTACTCGATGGACAAGGTTATAGCTCCATGTTCGCCTTCGGATAGCCGAGAAGTTCCACCGGAGTAGAGAAGAACACATGAAGAGCACAATGACACGGACGGCGTTCTCCGGCCTTGCAATCGAGAGGAAAAATATGTCACAACAGTGCGCATCGGCAAGGGGCAAAAACTAGAGGAAGAAATATGGACTAGGTACATTTCATGGCGACAAAAATCTTCACCGTAAGTGTGGATGCATCTTTACTCCGACGAGAAATTGCGCACGAAGGATAGGGCTTTGAAGAGGGACTTTATGCGTGGGGATGTGTGGTTCAAAGGGGTCCTAGGGGCGGTATTTATAGGGTCATGGGAGGTCCATAGAAGGAGAGTGGGTGAGGTTTTGGAATGGAGTTAATGGCATTCATGGAGAAATAATGAACATTAAAAGCGAGGTTTTGGAAATAGATTTAATGGCATTTATGGAGAAATAATGGGCATTAAAAGCGAGGTTTTGGAAATGAATTTAATGACATTCATGGAGAAAATTATGGACAATTAAAAACATTAAAACGCGTGTTTGTTTCCATGAATGGATTCCTCATGAACTTGTCCACAATTTTTGTGTAGGTTCTGAAGTGAATCAGTCAAAAGAGTAGATGAGAGGAAAAGAGGAAGAGCTTCAGTTGCCATGGCCATTTGCTTCTGTGTTCACGTACACATGAACGAACGAGAGGAAGAAGACAGCTCGCTCGGGCTATGGGCCTTAGTGGAAATTTGGCCCAAGATAAAGAAAAAGGAAAGAGAGATAGGGGGAAAATTAGATAGATGACCTCAGTCCAATTTACTTAGGAATCCTATTTTTATTATTTGGGTTAAACACTCTCAAATAAAATTGTATAGGCCAAATAAAACATAGAGAGTCTAGGAAAACTATATTTCCCTCTCAGAATACATTTTAGAAATAGATTTTTATAAAAAAAACTCATTAACGACATTATTAAAAAAATTCAATACTGTTTTTGGAGAAGTCATATTATCTCCTCTTATTTTGTTTATTAAATTATTGGAAATATTTAAATATCTCTTAAACGTCAATATCCAATAAACTCCAAAATAAGAATTCGAGAATTGAGTATGGGACCACAATAAATTTAAGAAAGTCATTTTATTCTCACTCGGAAATATTTAATTGTGGTTCGCACCAAATTTCAAAAGGACAAAAGAAAGAAAATCATTCTTTGAAATTTTGAATAAAGTTCACAACCAAAATTTTCATTATTGGATAAATGATTATCCAATTTTATTAAATGGTTTCTAAAGGTTTAAACAAAAAATCAAGGGAAAAGTTTTCATTTATCCCAAAATCAAAACAATTCAATCAATATTATATTATTTATTAACATTCCAAAATTTTGAAAATTTTGGGATGTTACAAATTTGTATAAAAGAGAGACTTAAGCTCTTCCCAATTAAGAGAATGTGGGTTATCGAGGAGCTTATACCAATATGAAGCTTTGTCTGTAAGCGATACGGAGAATATTTTCTTCATAACGAACTCCAGTGATACACCTGCAAGCTTGAATAATGAACATAGTTGTGTTAAATATAGCAAGTGTTCACCTGGATGTCTATCTCCTGCATAGCGATTAGATAGGACGTAATCGATAATACCAGATGGTATCTTATAAGGTACAATTTCAGTAGGGGTAGGAGTAACTACCTTAGCGGTGGGGCGGCTCCCCGAGAACAACGATCCAATAGTAGGGGTCTCCATAAGGATAAAAATAGCAACGGCAAAACTAAAAACAGAAATATAAAAACTTCCTTACCAGCTTCACTTACTAATAGCGCTACACTCCCCAGCAACGACGCCAGAAAACGTAGCTTGATGACCACGACGTAATGGGATCTATTGCAGTGTTTTCGATAAGTAAGAGTGTCGAACCCAACGAGGAGCAGAAGGTAGTAGCAAGTGACTTTGGTAAGGAGATAACTGCAAGCACGGAAAGATAACTTTTTAGGGATTTTCTTGGTATAAGCAACATGATAGTAAAGACTAGCAAAGTAAAAGATACTGGAGAGTAACGAGTGGACCAATCCTTTCTGAGAAAAGGAGAGGCCTAGCAACTGAACTTATAAAAGCTAAAGTGTTCTTGAGGACACACGGGAGAGGTAATCATGTGTTTTCGCCATATTCCGTATCGGTACTATGTGTTGGGTTGATAAGTGTTTGGTGGGTGGATCTATGCTAGTGCACCCTCTAGACTAAGATGAATGCACTCTTATGATTAAACTCCTTGCAAGCATCCGCAAATACAAGATAGTAATTAAGGAAAAAGCCTAACCATATCAATACGATCGGTGATCCATTGTTCCCTTGTGCAAAAGCGTGCAAACTGGGGTTCAGGTTTCTGTCACTCCGGCAACCCACCGTAAGCATTCTTTAAACACAATGCATTCCCCTAGGTCCTTGATAAGGCGAAGTGTTGAGTGTTCGACTCACACAACACCACTAGGAAAATAACAACACAACTTAAATATCAACCAACACATATTACTTCAACATCATATGACTACTAGCAACTAGACTTCTCCCATGTCCTCAAGAACTAAAGTAACTACTCACAAGACATAAAAGAGATCATGATCAGTGGGGATAAATAGATGATAAACAATCTGAACACAATAATATTTCTCCAACAAAACTCAATAGCATTCACCACAAGGTATTAATCAACACCGATAGAGTAGAGAGGATAGATAGTTTGGGTTACAACGCGAGTTGCAATTGTGAGACAAGATTTGATGAAGATGGAGATGGTGCTGATGGTGGGGATGATGTTGATGATGATCTCGATGATGCCCGTGACGATGGTGATGACGATGGCGACGATGTCCCCTTCCGGGAGGTGATCTCCCCGGCGGAATCTGCCCGCCAGAGATGGCTTTTCTTCTCTGTAGGTTTCCGCCACGGAGCGGCGGCGGAACTCCCGAAACTCTCCTCTCTTTAGGGTTTTTGGGCGACGAGGGGTATATAGGCCAGAGGGGGAGCCGGGAGAGCTCCAGGGGGCCCAGGTGCCCTCCCGGCTCGGCCAGAGGTGGGGCCGCGTCAGGTGGCCGCCTTGGCACCCTGTGGCACAGCTCTGGTTGCTCTTTTGCGTGCCTTCGTTATCCTTCTGTAAAACAGCCTCCGTCGATTTTCAGGTAATTTGGAGGTGTTCTTCTTCAGCAACTCAGCGTCCACTTTTTACCGCTGAATCCTGCGTCTGCTGCTTCGGCACCAGAAAGTTGTAAAATGTGTAAAATAATTCAAAACAACATAAGAATAGCATCATATCATGAAATATATCAATGAATAAGAAAGAATTACTATATAAAATAGTGATGCATTTTGGACGTATCAGTCCCGCGCCCTCCCCGCAGCTGTAGCCGGATCAACCATTGGAGTCGTAGCTCAGTGCCGCCGTGGTGCTCGTCGGCGAGCACCCGTGAAGCAATCGAGCTCGGGGTCATGTCCTTCGCAACCGCCGTCCTCCTCTGCTTCAAACGCGCCTAACCCCGCTCCTTTTAGTGCACCGTAGTGAGTTTTGCCTCGCAGCCGTACCACTGTCGCCGCAAAGCTCGTCGCCGGTGAGCCTACAGGGCACCCCAGCCCCTGTTCTTGGTCCCATACGACGCGCGGCAGCAAGAGCTACGCCTCAGTGGTTGCAGCGCTCGATTTGGGCCACGGGAGCGCCGTCTCCGCGGACACCGCCGTCCCTGGACGTCGCCGGCGACTAGCTGCCGGCGAGCTGACGTGTCCGGCGAGTTTGACCACTAATCCAACTCCCCTGGCCACTGACCAGTGGGCCTAGGCCGCTAACTAATCCCTGGTTAGTTTAAACTAACCGGGTTAGTTAACTAACCCACTGACAGTGAGGCCCCACATGTCAGCACCCCCCCTACGTCAGCCTGACGCCATGCCTACGCAGTAAATCGAATAATTGATTTATTTAAATCCAGAAAATCCAGAAAAAGGCTGAAACTTTGAAAATTCATAGAAAATTCATATTAACTCCAAATTTAACATAGAATATATGAAAAATGATCACGAGAAAATAATCTATCCAAATATACAACTTTCAACTATGTTTGAGTTGAATTTAAAATTGGACCAGTAGCATTTGCTATTTGGTTTAATTGGAATTTAATCAAATTAAATTCAAATGCTTTTGCAGTTTGAACCTTAGCAACATACCCCAATTCACTTGAACATCAGAGGCATATCATACACCTGTCAAGATAAATTACATTGATCAAACAATAGCATTTATAACTTGGCTAAAATGAATTCAAATTGGAGTTTGAATTTGCAATTTCATTTTCAATATACTCCATTTAAATGGAATTGCCTCACACATCAGAAGCATATACATCAAGTTTCAACCTTCAACCATGTGATTGTGCATTGTACTTATTGTGCTCCCTTGCTTGTTGTTTGTCGAGTAGAGGTGGAACCAGAACAGGAGGCAGGCCCCTTAGTTGAAGATCCCGAGACTGAACCTCGTCAGCAAGGCAAGCAAACCCCCATTGATCATGTCGATAAAATCCCACTTCCCTCTCATGTCTCGCTTATGCATTGTATAGGATGATTACCATGCTACGTTTCTACCGCATAGATGAACCCATTCCTTTGCATGACCTATCATTTGTCACAGTAGTAGGCAAACCACAATCCTAGCAAATGTAGGAGTTGGTTGATATCATGTGGCCCCTGCAATTGTTACTGCTTATTGCATGCTTAGAGTGTTACAATGTTGATACTGTTATGTGAGTCGGGATGGTAGTGATCATGATGATGATGGTGGAAATGTGTTGGTGAATCTACCCTAATACAAGGTGAACGATGAGAGGCTGTGTAGGAGTACACAGTGGGTTGTCTCGTTGAACACCGCCTTAAGCCCGAGTTCTGGTGTGGTGATCCAAGCTGAAGAGTACTACCACATGTTGGGCAAATGGATCCCCGCTCAACCTACTAACTCACCCCTTCTTAGTTCAATGAGTCGCAGTAGTTCGGAGTTCTGGTAGGTTTGTGGTCTGGATGCAAGGTGAGAGAACGGCTCAACCAAGACCGGCTTATGCACCACGCACACATCTTCTGGGACCACTTCGGTAAACCGGCCGGGTTACGAATGTGGAAACCATCCCAGATAGGCGTCTTCATTGAACCTGAGTTGGCTGTGAGGTAAAAGTTGTGGAGATTATCCTCGCCGACACCCGCTTGAAGGGTGACGAGATCCCGGCGGTAACTGATGGTTTCATGTGTGTAGCAGTACACCCCTGCAGGGTTAATAAACTATTCGAATAGCCGCGTATGCGGTAAGGGACTACTTGGAAAGTTGTGCCTGATTATTAGACAACTTGAACTGGATACTTATAAAACTTACCAAGATAAGCGCGAGTGCTATGGCGTGCTTTATCTTGGGGAAGTCGAGGAAGGCACCATAGTGGTGTAATTGGTTGGAGACTGTAGTGGACTCGTGTACGCTTCTTACCTCAAGTCTGGTACTCGTAGTTCAGGACTAGCCAAGTCAAAGCTGGCATTTCTGCATTTGAACCCCACCTCCATTTACCTTGATACATGTGCATGAGTAGTATAGTTCTATGTAAGTCTTGCTGAGTACGACTTTGTACTCACGTTTGCTTATTCTATGTTTTAGATGAACCCACTGACCCCAAAGGTGGACTTCATCGAGCTCGACGACTGAAGACCAAGCTAGTGTAGTCCCAGTCAGACGATTGGTTCCCTCGTGGAGGGCTTGTGTTTAAATAAGGCTTCTTAAGCCATTTGATAAACTTGTCTGTACTCAGACCTACTTTGCTTCCGCTTGTTTGTTGTAATGTTGGATCACAGACTTGTGATCTCTGTGTGCACTCTGTGAGAGTTATCAATAAAATGTATACTTTGTAGATAATTGCAATGATACCTGCTGTTCATACAAGGCATGTGTGCTGCGTGTATGTTTATAACATGCATGTCTTTGTATGGGTTTTCGAGACCTTAGTTGTGATCTGGCTGGCGGTCTTTTATACACCAAGTGGCCCTTAGATGTGCACAGCTTGGGCCATCGCGATGCGATTGCTCGAGACTCTGTCTGGTGCACACTTTGTGGTATGATCGAGCCTGCCCTAGACCCCGACTAAGTGATCGGGCTGGAGTAAGTCTATGTAAGAGTTATGAGATAGTCGATAGTATGGTTGAGGCGACTTGTCCGTGAATATGGGAGTTCATCACCCATATCTTTAGACTTGTGTGCGGACGATGAGGACCCATCTCAGTTGATCATCCGACCTGGATGGGATGCCCCTCACGTACGATGCTTTCCGAGAACGTTTTGTGCTTGGTCTTGTCTTCTTAGACAAGTGGGTACGGTTCTCGGCTCTCCATATGACTATGTCGTAGCGGGACTTGCATACGCTAACCCCGGGTCCCGACAGACTTGGTATCAGAGCAGGACTGACTGTAGGATTATCAGCCTTGGCCGAAGTCGAGTCTAGCTTGCTATAGTTATATAGTTACTCTGGGTATATAAGGGAACAACGTAAGGCTTCTTTTTATCCTTACCCTCATCATTCTGAGTTCTGAGTCACCTCATCTTGTTCTACGGGAAGATAGGACTAGGCTCATCTATGTCTTACTAGAACATCTCGTTGTTTGCTTCCTTGTAGCCATAGGAAAGTTGTGTTCGGTTTACTAGCGATGTTGTGCTTCCTGATTTCTTACATCGTATGTAAGTGTTGTTCTCATGTTGTAAGAAATTGTCTTTTCTTGCAATTACAGCCGTTATGCTGTCCGAGTCATTTTAAGTTTCTTCATAATCTGATGCATTTGCAAACTCCTTCTTTCTGTTTCAGATGGCAGATCTTCCGCCTCGGCAGATTGTTCGTCTGACAAGGTGCCTCGGTGCGCGTGGGCATCCCGCCATGCTGATCGAGATGATGTCCTTCATTGGATACTGATGGTACCCTGAGTACACAGTTGAGGAGCAGTTCCTTGACTTCAAAGAGACCCAGTTCCACTGCATTGTCAGGATCTACCCGCACCACACTGGAGTCACTCAGCCTATCCACTTTGGACATGGCATTGGCATGACCGAGAACATGGCTGTGCAGGATGCTGCATACTCATGTATTACCCTGCTAAGAGAGGAGCACGCTTTGCTTGGCGGCACATCTTTCCTCTATATCCCTGCCACACTTCCAGGAGAAGAGGGGTATTACACCGGATTGTACACAGATCACTCTTTGGAGGATCCTTTGCTTCAGATCACTGCTCGGCACGCTTGTGATAGAGATCGTGATGCACGTGCCCTTCGTTTTGAGCTTCATGCCACCCGTGTCCGTCTGTATCGAGCACTTACACTCCTGTCTCCTTTCGTGAGTGTTGGATCAGTGGAGTATGATGCTATCTATCCAGTCAGGACACAGATGCCTTCTCGAGTTGCTTGGCCCGAGATTGGAGGTATTTTTCCACCCCGTGGTCCTCTGCTTCCACCCTACGCTGGACCTAGGCCCCATCCTTGCCCAAATGGATATCAGGGTCCAAAGGCCTCCGTGTTTTCTGATGGTCACCTTCAGCTACCGGGTTACGCGGGTAACTTTTACGAGGATTACTATGGAGATGGAGATGAGGGAGACCGCCTGTGGTCTTGCTTTGGTGAGGATGTCGTAGTGTCTTTAGTATATTGTACGCAAGGTGTTCTAAGTTCCAAAGGCTTAGATAAATAATGTATTGGAAGTCAGAGTGCCTCTGAAGGATGTATCATCTTCATCACATTTGTATTAGCTTGGAGCTTGTACTAAAACGATGTATGGTTTGTATGACAGCTTGTGAATATATGGCTTGTATGCTTTTATCACCATGTTGTCAAGGTGATTACTTCCTTTGCTCTGTGATTCTTCCCGTACCTTTAATACCTTGTTTAGACTCTTCCAATCAACTCTGTTTGACTTTGGTTTAACCTTCAGGATGTCTCAAGGAACCCGTGCCCAGCTGGGTCGTGCCCATCGTCGTGGGAATGAACCGGAGGAAGGCAATCTTCCACCCCCACCCACGATGGCTCAGGTTCTGATGGAGGTTGAGAGGAACCGCCGAGACTCTCACCATTTGCTGGAGGTCATTGCCCGCAACACCACTCAGTAGCACAACGAGTTGGTGTCCTTGAATGACTTCATCCGACTTCATCGCCTGGTTTTCAGCTACTCCACCGAGCCCCTTGACTGGCTTCGCAACATCGAGAGGAAGCTCCAGGCAGGCCATGTCGCAGATGGTGACAGGGTCAGCTATGCCACTTACCACCTCGAGGGTGCAGCTAGCTCTTGGTGGGAGAATTTCCTGAACATGCATCCCGTTGGACCGCCCACCACTTGGGATGAGTTCTGCACTTCATTCCGTGAGCACCACATTCCAAAGGGTCTTATGGACCGCAAGCGTGAGGAGTTCTGCTACCTCACCCAAGGCCGGAGGATTGTTGATGAGTTTAGTCGTGAGTTCAACCGACTGGCTCGTTATGCTACTGAAGAGGTCTCCACCGATGCCAAGAAGCAAGAGAGGTTCCGCCGTGGACTCAATACCAGACTCCGTCGTGAGCTCAACCTACATGACTTTGCCACCTTCCAGGTCCTTGTCAACAAGGCCATCAAGGCAGAGGACATGAACACCCCCAATGACTTCCGCAAACACCCTAGAGATTATGGTTCATCCAATTCAGGCTCTCAGAAGCGCAAGATCTGGATCCCCAACAGCATGTTTCGTCAGAACAACCCACTGAGGCCATCCTATGTGGCGCCTCGTCCACCAGCTTTGTTCCACCCAGCTCCACCGAACAACCCAGCTCCACGCACTGTCTTTGGAGCCTGTTACAAGTGTGCTCAGGAAGGCCACTACTCCCGCGAGTGTCCCCAGAACCAGCTCCAGAATCAGAATGCTCCACCCCGTGCCGGAGGCAACAACAACGGTCGTGGCAAGCCACCCCGGAAGGTCTTCACCACCAAACCTGCTCCTCCCGCCAATCGTGGACGTGTGAACCAGATCTCAGCTGAAGAGACTGACGACACTTCTGACGTCATTCTTGGTACGCTCCCAGTCAATTATGTTCCTACTTCCGTTCTTTTCGACCCAGGAGCATCTCATTCATTCATATCGGAAAGTTATGCACTTCGTCATGAGTTATCTTTTGTTGAATTGTCCACCCCAATGATTATTCAAACTCCAGGGTCAAGATGGCAAACTAATAGAGTAAGCCATGGTAATCAAATTGCAATTGAGGGTTTAGTATTCCTTGCTTCACTCATAGCCCTCAAGTCTTCAGACATCGATGTAATCCTTGGCATGGATTGGCTGTCAAGGCAGAATGCCTACCTTGATTGCAAAGGCAAATCAGTGAAACTAACCCACCCTTCAGGCAAGACAGTCAACTACACCTCACCCAGAACGAGAACCCAGGTGCATTCTTTGAATGTACTTCCCCTTCCCGAACTTGAAGATATTCCAGTGGTTCGTGACTTCCCGGATGTCTTTCCTGAAGAGCTGCCGGGCATGCCACCTGACAGATGTGTAGAGTTCATAGTGGATCTTATGCCAGGAACCACACCAATTTCCAGACACCCATACAAAATGGCCCCACGTGAGTTAGCTGAGCTTAAAATCCAACTTGAAGCTTTGTTGGAAAAAGGCTTCATCTGCCCTAGCTCATCTCCATGGGGTTTCCCCGTTCTGTTCGTAACAAAGAAAGATGGAACAGAAAGGATGAGCGTAAACTATCGCCTGCTAAATCTAGCAACGATAAAGAACAAGTACCCACTGCCCAGAATCAATGATCTTTATGATCAACTTGCAGGATCCTCTGTCTTCTCCAAGATGGATATGAGATTAGGCTATCATCAAATCAAAATCCGAAACGAGGACATACCAAAAACGGCTTTTACTACTCGTTATGGTCTTTACGAGTACACCGTCATGTCCTTCGGTTTAACCAATGCCCCCGCCACTTTCTCGCGCATGATGAATTCGATCTTCATGGAGTACTTAGATAAATTTGTTGTAGTATATCTCGATGACATTCTCATCTACTCGAAGAACGAAGAAGAACATGTCGAACATCTAAGGCTGGTATTGATGAAACTTAGAGAGCATTGATGGCTTCTCGCCCCTTCGTTGGTTACCCCAAGTGGAAGGTTGAGATGTAGTGCAGCAGCAGTTTTCCCTCGGCGAAGATACCAAGGTTTGTCTCCAGCAGGACTCCAGAGATGATCAGTAGGTGTCAGCGGCGCAACTGACGCGGACCTGCACACAGACACAGATAACTTTGTTCCCAACGAAGTTCAGAGAGGTTGTCAATATCTCCGGTCTTGTTGTTCACAAGGATAAAATGCAAGAGATAATGATAGCAAGTAAAAACAGTAAATTAAATATAGCGTGGAAACAATAATGAGGATCTGGACCGGGATACGTGATGTTCGCTAGTGATGTCTCTCTCCCAAAAGACGATAAAATTGCTATGCGAGGTAAACAAATTACAGAAAGGCAATTGACAGGATTATGAACGCACCGCAATGCTAACTATGCTACAAAAAAAGGACGAGGTTCAAAAGCACAGGCAGTACGCCAAGATAAGTAGACCGAAATCCATCTTCATCTACTACTAATCATCCACCTTGAGATATCTATCCAGAACATCTCGCTGGTATTAAGTTGCGAGCCCCACCCAAAGTGTAAACCCAAAGCAACAGACAACTGCATTAAAAAGAACTCTGCGTAAAGTAAACAATCCTTGTGACCGCGGTCACAAGCACCGTTGTTTTCCCCCTTGTGGCAACAACACATCCCCTAGACTCATGTTTCTGTCACTCAAGCGTGTCATCGGGGGGCATGAACCCACAATCTAGCACAACGTTCCCTCTTGAAGTCACTACCTACTACTTGGCCAAAGCAATAAACAGCAACGGAGAACATGGAGTACAAGGAAGCTCTCCAATGGAACTAAATGCAAAAAGATCATCTCTATGGAGTACAAGGATATAAAGGGAGTACTAGTGTGGATCTCTCAAAAGGATAGTAGTGTTGCCCCTTTCTCTCTTTTTATTTATTTTTCTCTTTTTTCTATTTTTTTATTTTTTGTGGCCTCAATGGCTCTTTCTATTTAACTCTCATTGTTCCTCTTTGGGATCTTTTATTGTGTCCACTTTGGGATCTTTTCCTCACTTAAGGGCAACACTCTATTTTACAAGAAGGTAAAGGAAATCTTTCACACTTTACAAGGTACTCAAAATCATAAAGAAGAAGTAACTACATGATGTATGCAATGTATGTCGCTGCCAGTGTAGCAGGAACATGTATGACATGAAGATCAAGTCATGAAGAGGTGATAGTTGCATGGCAATATAACTCGGAAAGGATATGGAAATGCCTTGATAGGTAGGTATGGTGGCTGTTTTGAGGAAAGATATAAGGAGGTTTAAGATGACAGAGCATATCATGTCAAGGGATTGGATGTACCGGCGAAGGTGGACACCAACTCTCGGAGTGAGAAGAAGGCAATGCACGGCACAGGAGAGGCTAGCAAAATATGGGAAGGTGGAAGTGTCAAATTTCAATACTTACATTAGTCCGAAGAACTCATGCACTTATTATCTAATATTCGACCCCTCAGAAGAGTAGTGATCCATCTAGTAGCTAGAGTTCTCAACTAGTTTTGTAGGTTTTGAAAATACACACGGATTGCCCAAAATACGACACCTATCACTAATAGACTAGAGCTCTTGACACCAAAAAGTTCAAACATTACTCACATCAATACCTCAAAACTATTGCAAGCTACTACTAAAATTAAATAGCAACCTCAATTACCTACTTTCAAGACAAGACACAACTCAGTGCAACAACCAACTCTCTTAACAAGATAAACATAAAAACTAAAAAGAGTTGCAGCAACAAACTAAACAAAATCCAAGGCTCTTTCTAAAGACAAACTAAGACTAAAACTAAACAAGGCAGTAGCTATGAAAAGATAAAGAACACACAACAGTAAAAAGATAGGCAGGAAAAATCCTATGATGTGTTCTAAATTTTTAAAGTGGAGCGTTTTTCTCCCCCACACAAAGTAAGACGGGATCTATCTTGTTATGAACAGCAAGCAAAGCTAAAGAAAACTAAAAACAAAACCTAAGAGCGAGACGCTCCAAGCATAGCACATAACGCATGAAGTGATAAAAATATAGTGAGACGAAGGACGAACTGATGATTGTTGATGGAGAAGGGGATGCACGGGGGCATCCCCAAGCTTAGACACTTGAGTCTCCTTGAATATTTATTGGGGATGCATGGGGTCATCCCCAAGCTTGAGCGCTTGACACTCCTGGATCTTCTTTCATCATCTTCCATCGCACACATGAAAACTCCCTTCATACATAACTCATCATAAGCTGATTAGAGAGGTTAGTACCCTTAATAAATAATTTTCCCCCACTGGATATAAAGATAATCTTGAAGAGCTACTGTTTCTCAAGAGTGCCAAAAAGTTTTTGCAAAGAAAAAGCAAGCTTAAGGTTTGCAAAAGTAAGGAGAGACAAAACGTGGCAGAATCTGTGAAAAACAGAACAGCAGATAGTAAAGAATTTGTTAGGGGCACTTCCGCAACTCAAATCAAAAACTGCAGAACATACGGAAGTTTCGTAATTGTATAGAGCACACTGTATAAAAATTTCAGCTCAAAAAGATGAACTGGGATTTTTCTGGAATTTTTATGGTCATGAGGACAGAATCTGTTTTCTGGACAGCATGTCACAACTTTTACTTCCCTTGCCGTAAGAGGCTATAACTTGGCATAAAGCTGAAAAATAAAGATACAATGATGTTGCTACATAAGTAACAATCAGCAAGACACAACAAAAGCAAAAATAAACACCTAAATTCGTTGCGGGCTGCCACCTGAAAGCGCTTCTTTAAAGCCATTAGCTAGGCATAAGGATTATAAAAGGTGCTCTCATAAGAATAAGAATTTGAAGCAAAAGAGAGCGTCAAGAAGCAAATATGAAACACATTTAAGCCTAACCCACTTCCTATGCACAGGCATCTCATAAGAAAATAAATCGTTAAAGCACAAAGTGACATGCATAGGAAGGTGGAACAAGAACAACTTAAAAACTTTCAACAAAAAGAGAGGTGTTTTTGTAACATGAAAGATTTTAGAACCAAGCTTTCCTCTCTCAAAGTAATTTTCAGTAGTATCATGAACAACCTCAAGAATATAACTATCACATAAATCATGTTGTTCATGACCTTCAAGCACACGTGTATAGTTTTCAACACGGTCTTTAGGATCATAAGATAAATGCAACCCATCACATTGAGCTTTGATAAGAGGAAAATTCTCCGGAGTTGGAGATTTCAAAAGGATAATAGGACAATCAAGTGTGGGTGCAATATCAACAATTTCATGCTTAACATAAGGAACTATAGAGAGTTCATTTCTGTTAGCATCATCCATAGTGGCATCTTGGCCATCAACAAAGCAAGTATCAAAATTTTCAGAAAGGGATATTTCAAGTGAGTCCTCGGAATCATGGGATTCCTCCTCAAAGCAATCATTGGTCTCTTCTTGGGCAGCAAACATTTTATTTTTAAAATCCTCAATATAAGAATTGGAATTATAATTCTCAAAGCAATACGCAAGAACTGCAAAGTTTTCAGACTCGAAAATAGTATCGTGATACTTTTCAATCAAAGAAGCAATCTCATAGGCACCTTTAAAAGCAACAAACTCTTCAATCTTTTCAACATCAAAGTAATCATAAACACCTTTATCATAAGAAGATAAGATCTCATTTTCATTAAACTCACATTGGAAAGGGAGGTGTTTATGATCTATATTAGAACAGCAAGTAAAATCATAAATGTGGCACAAAAGTTTAGCATGTCAATAAGAAACATGTATTTGATCCCATAAGTGTTTCCCTTTCTGAGATAGGCGGTGCCGCGTATAATAAGCATGCTCATCCAATGATTTTCCCTCAACCAAGTCGGTTGGGTTTTTAGCGCGAGCACAAATTGATCGAAGACGATCCAAGTGAAACATGTCCATCCTACCATATTTGGGTGGTTCATCACCCATGGTGAGGATAGCATAAATAGGCAAAGCAAGACAAAGGCAAAAGGTAGCAACTATTTTTGTGGTTTTTCATAAAGGACACTGAGATAAAAACTGAAAGGTAAACTAACAAGACTAAAAAACAAAGGTAAAGGGTAGTGTGCAACTCCCCTATATTAGCACTCGGAGTCCCCGGCAACGGCGCCAGAAAACTTGCTTGATGGCTTCTCGCCCCTTCAGTGGTTACCCCAAGTGGAAGGTTGAGATGTAGTGCAGCAGCAGTTTTCCCTCGGTGAAGATACCAAGGTTTGTCTCCAGCAGGACTCCAGAGATGATAAGTAGGTGTCAGCGGCGCAACTGACGCGGACCTGCACACAGACACAGATAACTTTGTTCCCAACGAAGTTCAGAGAGGTTGTCAATCTCTCCGGTCTTGTTGTTCACAAGGATAAAATGCAAGGGATAATGATAGCAAGTAAAAGCAGTAAAGTAAATATAGCGTGGAAACAATAATGAGGATATGGACCGGGATACGTGATGTTCGCTAGTGATGTCTCTCTCCCAAAAGACGATAAAATTGCTATGCGAGGTAAATAAATTACAGAAAGGCAATTGACAGGATTATGAACGCACCGCAATGCTAACTATGCTACAAAAGAAAGGACGAGGTTCAAAAGCACAGGCAGTACACCAAGATAAGTAGACTGAAATCCATCTGCATCTACTACTAATCATCCACCTTGAGATATCTATCCAGAACATCTCGCTGGTATTAAGTTGCGAGCCCCACCCAAAGTGTAAACCCAAAGCAACAGACAACTACATTAAAAAGAACTCTGCGTAAAGTAAACAATCCTTGTGACCGCGGTCACAAGCACCGTTGTTTTCCCCCTTGTGGCAACAGCACATCCCCTAGACTCATGTTTCTGTCACTCAAGCGTGTCATCGGGGGGCATGAACCCACAATCTAGCACAACGTTCCCTCTTGAAGTCACTACCTACTACTTGGCCAAAGCAATAAACAGCAACGGAGAACATGCAAGAATTACTTAGGAACAAAAATATAAGAGATAAAAACCAAATATATTACTCTATCACAATCTGAACATAATCTCATAATCCATCAGATCCTATCAAACTCAACATAGCAATAGCAGAAATATACAAAGATGCCTCGATCATGTAGGGCAGCTCACGAGGTCTAAACAATGAAGATCAAAGAGGCGAGGAGTACATCACATAGCTACTGATCACGGACCCATGGTCCAAGGAAAACTACTCACGAGACATCCGGGAAGCATCCATGGTGGAGAGGAGACTCCCGGAGGTCAATCCTCCCTCCGGCAGGGTGCCGGGAAGAGGTCTTCTGGTGCTCCCGATCTTCGGAAGCGCGGCGGCGGCGGAACAGTGGAGAGTTTGCGGAATAGGGTTCCTCTTCTGGAGTTTTCCCGTGACGGAGAATAAATAGGCGAAGGGGGGCAGCCAGAGGTGGACCAGGGGCCCCAGGCGCCCCCCTGGCGCGGCCAGGGGTGGGGCCGCGCCGGGTGGCCGCCTGGGCCCCCTGGCTCCCCTCTGGCCCCTCCCGGGCTCTTCGCGAAGCTTCCTCCACGCTGATTTTTTATCTGAATTTTCCCGAATTTTTCTGGCACTTTTTATATGGGGGAAACTGAAATAGAAAAACAACAGAAAACAAGAACTGGCACTGGGGTGCACTGAGTTAATAGGTTAGTCCAAATATGATCAAAAGTATATGAAAGTGTATCTAGATCATAGCAATATCACACAAAACATGCATGGAGCAAGCAGAAATTATAGATACGTTTTGGACGTATCAAGCATCGCCTGTATGATAAATTCTCCAAGTGTGAATTTTGGCTACCAGAAGTGACCTACTTAGGCCACGTGATTTCTGCAAAAGGCATTGCTGTGAATCCCGAGAGAGTTCAGGCCGTCCTTGACTGGACTCCACCTGAATCGGTTAAGCAAGTTAGGAGTTTTCTTGGATTAGAAAGCTATTGTCGCCGCTTCGTCGAGAACTTTTCTAAAGTTGCAAAGCCTCTGATTGAACTCCTCAAGAAATATAAGAAATTCCAATGGACTCCCAAGTGCGAGGAAAGCTTTCAAGAGCTAAGAAGAAGATTGACTTCTGCACCTGTACTTGCGCCTCCAGACACCAAAAAGGATTTCGAGATCTTTTGTGACGCCTCACGGCAAGGGTTAGGATGCATACTTCTGCAAGATAGACATGTGGTAGCTTATGCTTCACGCCAGTTGCGTCCACATGAAGAGAACTATCCTACCCATGATCTTGAACTCGCTGCTGTAGTTCATGCCCTGACAACTTGGCGACATTACCTCCTTGGTAATCGTTGTGAGATCTATTCCGACCACCAAAGCCTCAAATACATTTTCACCCAGCCAGATCTTAATCTCAGGCAAAGACGCTGGATTGAGTTGATAAATGATTACGACGTAGGAATTTCTTACACCCCAGGCAAAGCCAATGTCATGGCTGATGCACTAAGTCGTAAGTCGTATTGTAACAACCTCATGTTACAACAGTATCAACCACTTCTTCATGAGTTATTTTGCAAGCTCAATCTTGAGATTGTTCCTCATGGCTATCTTTCTACCTTGGTGGAGAAACCAACTCTTGAGGATCAAATCATAGTTGCCCAAAGGCGTGCACGAGGTGTTCGCCGGATCAAGGAGAACATTGCTAGCGGAGTTGCTAGATGTTTCTCCACAGATAGTAAAGGAAGTGTATTATTTGGAAATCGTTTGGTAGTACCTAAAAATAGGGAACTAAGGCAACTCATACTCAAGGAAGCCCGTGACACACCCCTCTCAATTCATCCCGGTAGCACAAAAATGTACCGAGATCTACGCCAGAGATTTTGGTGGACTAGGATGAAGAGAGACATTCCTCGATTTGTTGCCGAATGTGATGTTTGTCATCGCATTAAGGCCGAACATCAAAGACCTGCTGGTACACTTCAACCTTTGCCTATTCCAGAGTGGAAATGGGACAAAGTCACTATCGATTTCATCACTGCCTTTCCAAAAACCCAGAAAGGAAATGATGCCATCTTCGTTGTGGTAGATAGGCTTTCCAAAGTTGCACACTTCCTTCTAGTTCGCGAGTCTATAACTGCTAGCCAGTTAGCGGACTTGTACGTCTCTAGAATTGTGTCTCTTCACGGTGTTCCTTTGGAAATCAATTCTGATCGTGGTAGCCTTTTCACCTCTAGATTCTGGGGAAGCTTTCAGAATGCTATGGGAACTCATCTCTCCTTTAGTACAGCTTTCCATCCTCAGTCTAGAGGTCAAGTCGAAAGGGTTAACCAAATTCTCGAGGACATGCTCAGAGCTTGTGTTATCTCATTCGGAAAGAATTGGGAGAAGTCTCTTCCATTCGCCGAATTTGCTTATAACAATAGTTTCCAATCCAGTCTGAACATGGCTCCTTTTGAACTCCTATATGGACGACGATGTCGAACACCCCTAAACTGGTCAGAAACCGGTGAAAGACAATTCTTTGGACCGGACATGATCATGGAAGCAGAAGAGCAAGTTCGCATTGTTCGTGATCAATTGAAAGCAGCCCAGTCTCGTCAGAAAAGCTACTATGATCGTCATCATAGGCAAGAGAGCTACAATCTGGATGAGAAGGCTTACCTTCGGGTTACTCCTCTGAAGGGAACCCAACGTTTCGGTATCAAAGGCAAGTTGGCCCCACGTTACATCGGACCTTTCCGCATTCTTGCTAAACGTGGAGAAGTTGACTACCAACTTGAACTACCCCCGCACCTTTCCCGAGTACATGATGTATTCCATGTGTCACAACTCAGGCGTTGCTTCAAGGACCCCATCCGTGAAGTCGACCATGAGACGTTTGATCTCCAAGATGACCTTTCTTATCGAGAATACCCCGTTCGTATTCTTGATTCAACAGAGCGTGTCACTCGTCGTCAGAAGATTAAGTTTATGAAAGTGCAATGGTCACACCACTCTGAGAGAGAAGCCACGTGGGAAAGAGAAGACCGTCTCCGTGCCGAGTACCCCTTCTTCCTCCCGCAGACTTCTGAATCTCGGGACGAGATTTTTTTGAGTGGGGGCGAGTTGTCACAACCTCAAGTTAGGTATGTGCTAGGATTAGCAAGCCACTTTGCATCATGTTAAAATTTTCAAAAGAAATCAATTTCAAATGCAAAATGGGAGAAGGAACCCCCCCAGATGAATTAATTCAACAGGCCAGAAATAAATCTTCTCCAAAAATTCATGTTTGATTTTTGAAAAGTCTTATAAATGAGTGTGATCACATATCAAGTGATGTGGGACGCACCCCATGCTTATGGATTTTTCAAATATTCAAACAGGACCTTGGATTAATTCAAAAACCCCTATTTGATTTAAGATTCAAATAATTTGAATTTTAAAAAGTGCCAGACTTTGCAAATGGCTAGTATATATTATTATGAGGCCATGTAAAAAGTTTTAGCATTTAATAAAATGCCTAGCTATTTTATTGTTATAGGCAAAACAAATTACAGAAAAGAAAATCAGAAAGGAAAGATTAAACAGAAAACCTTACCTGTCGCCTGGGCGAAGCCAGCCCAGCCGGCCCAAAAGGGCACAGGGGTCTTCTTCCCCGACCCCGCACCTCCAAGCTGCTCGGTGGAATGCCACCGAGCTAGCCGAGCACGTCGCCGCTCTCCCAGCCACCACCTGCCCCTCTGGAGCCTTCTAACCGCGCCACGCCACGCCTGGACGAGTCGTGCGTCCATTCCCCCCTGATACGTCCAAAACGTATCTATAATTTCTGCTTGCTCCATGCATGTTTTGTGTGATATTGCTATGATCTAGATACACTTTCATACACTTTTGATCATATTTGGACTAACCTATTAACTCAGTGCACCACAGTGCCAATTCCTTTTTTCTGCTGTTTTTCTATTTCAGTTTTCCCCCATATAAAAAGTGCTCCAAAAATTCGGGAAAATTCAGATAAAAAATCAGCGTGAAGGAACCTTCCGGAAGAACCTGGGTGGGGCCAGAGGGCCACCACCAGGGGCCCAGGCGCCCTGCTGGCGCGCCCTAGGGCTTGGCCGCGCCAGGGGGGCGCCTGGACCCCTGGTGGCCCCCTGGCTGCCCCCCTTCGCCTATATATTCTCCGTCACGGGAAACTTCCGGAAACAGAACCCTTTTTCGCGATCTCTCCTCTGTTCCGCCGCCGCGCTTCTGAGATCGGGAGCACCAGAAGACCTCTTCCCGGCACCCTGCCGGAGGGAGGGCCGACCTCCAGGAGTCTCCTCTCCACCATGGATGCTTCCCGGATGTCTCGTGAGTAGTTTGCCTTGGACCATGGGTCCGTGATCAGTAGCTATGTGATGTTCTCCTCCCCTCTTTGTTCTTCATGGTTTAGACCTCGCGAGCTTCCCTACATGATCGAGGCACTTTTGTAATCTTTCTGCTATTGCTATGCTGAGTTTGATGGGATCTGATGGATTATGAGATTATGTTCAGATTGTGATTGATTAATATATTTGGTTCTTATCTCTTATATTTTTGTTCCTAAGTAATTCTTGCATGTTCTCCATTGCTGTTTATTGCTTTGGCCAAGTAATAGGTAGTAACCCCAAGAGGGAACGTTATGCTCGATTGTGGGTTCATGCCCCCCGATGACAAGCTTGAGTGACAGAAACATGAGTCTAGGGGATGTGCTTTTGCCACAAGGGGGAAAACAACGGTGCTTGTAACCGCGGTTGCAAGGATTGTTTACTTTACGCAAAGTGCTTTTTAATGCAGTTGTCAGTTGCTTTGGGTTTACACTTTGGGTGGGGCTCGCAACTAAATACCAGCGAGATGTTCTGGATAGATATCTCAAGGTGGATGATTAGTAGTAGATGCAGTTGGATTTCGGTCTACTTATTTTGGCGTATTGCCCGTGCTTTTGAGCCTCTTCCTTTCTTTTGTAGCATAGTTAGCATTGCGGTGCGTTCATAATCCTGTCAATTGCCCTTCTGTAATTTGTTCACCTCGCATAGCAGTTTTATCGTATTTTGGGAGAGAGACATCACTAGTGAACATCACGTATCCCGGTCCATATCCTCATCACTGTTTACACGCTTATTTACTTTTCTGCTTTTACTTTCAGTTGCTATCATTATCCTTTGTGTTTGATCCTTTGTGAACAACAAGACCGGAGAGATTGACAACCTCTCTGAACTTCGTTGGGAACAAAGTTATTTGTGTCTGTGTTCAGGTCCGCGTCAGTAGCGCCGCTGACACCTACTTATCATCTCTGGAGTCCTACTGGAGACAAACCTTAGTATCTTTACTGAGGGAAATTTGCTGCTATGCTACATCACGCCTTCCACTTGGGGCTCACCAACGAAGGGCGAGAAATCACTATCATTACCTCGCACATCAAGCCAAATTTCTGGCGCCGTTGCCGGGGACTCCGAGTGCTAAGATAGGGGAGTTGCACACTACCCTTTACCTTTGTTTTTTAGTCTTGTTAGTTTACCTTTCAGTTTTTATCTCAGAGTCCTTTATGAAAAACCACAAAAATAGTTGCTACCTTTTGCCTTTGTCTTGCTTTTCCTATTTATGCTATCCTCACCATGGGTGATGAACCACCCAAATATGGTAGGACGGAAATGTTTCACTTGGATCGTCTTCGATCAATTTATGCTCGCGCTAAAAACCCAACCGACTTGGTCGAGGGAAAATCATTGGATGAGCATGCTCATTATACGCGGCACCGCCTATCTCAGAAAGGGAAACACTTATGGGATCAAATACATGTTTCTTATTTCCATGCTAAACTTTTGTGCCACATTTATGATTTTACTTGCTGTTCTAATATAGATCATAAACACCTCCCTTTCCAATGTGAGTTTAATGAAAATGAGATCTTATCTTCTTATGCTAAAGGTGGTTATGATTACTTTGATGTTGAAAAGATTGAAGAGTTTGTTGCTTTTAAAGGTGCCTATGAGATTTCTTCATTGATTGAAAAATATCACGATACTATTTTCGAGTCTGAAAACTTTGTAGCTCTTGCTTATTGCTTTGAGAATTATACTTCCAATTCTTATATTGAGGATTTTAAAAATAAAATGTTTGCTGCCCAAGAAGAGGCTAATGATTGCTATGAAGAGGAATCTTATGATTCCGAGGACTAACTTGATACTTCCCTTTCTGATGATTTTGATACTTGCTTTGTTGATGGCCATGATGCCACTATGGATGATGCCTACGAAGATGAACTTGCTATAGTTCCTTATGTTAAGCATGAAATTGTTGCTATTGCACCCACACTTGATTGTCCTATTATCCTTTTGAAATCTCCAAATCCGGAGAACTTTTCTCTTATCAAGGGTCAATGTGGTGGGTTGCATTTATCTTATAATCCTAAAGACCATGTTGAAAACTATACACGTGTGCTTGCAGTTCATGAACAATATGATTTATTTGATAGTTATATTCTTGATGTTGTTCATGATACTACTGAAAATTATTTTGAGAGAGGGGAGTTTGGTTGTAGAAACTTCCATATTACTAAAACTCCTCTCTTTATGTTGAAAGTTTTGAAGATGTTCCTGTTCCACCTTTCTATGCATGTCACTTTGTGCTTCTTTGAATTATTTTCTTACAAGATGCCTATGCATAGGAAGTGGGTTAGACTTAAATGTGTTTCATATTTGTTTCTTGATGCTCTCTTTTGCGTCAAATTCTTATTCTTATGAGAGCACCTTCTACAATCTTCATGCCTAGTTTAAAGGCATAAAAGAAAGCGCTTTCGGGAGGCAGCCCGCAACGAATTTAGGTTTTTCTTTCTGCTTTTGTTGTGTCTTGATGTTTTTTACTACTGTAGCAACATCATTGTATCTTTATTTTTCAGCTTTGTGCCAAGTTATAGCCTCTTATGATAAGGGAAGCAAAAGTTGTGACATGCTGTCCAGAAAACAGATTCTGTCCCTTGACAGAAAAATTCGAATCAAATCACCAGATCATCTTTTTTATCTGAATTTTTTTTACAGAGTGCTCTATACAATTTTGAAACTTTCATATGTTCTGAGTTTTTTTTATTTGAGTTGCATAAGTGCCCCTAAAAAATTCTTTACTACCTGCTGTTCTGTTTTTCACAGATTCTGCCACGTTTTGCCTCTCTTCACTTTTGCAAACCTTAAGCTTGCTTTTTCTTTGCAAAAACCTTTTGGCACTCTTGAGAAACAGTAGCTCTTCAAGAATATCTTTATATACAGTGGGGAAAAATTATTTTATTAAGGGTACTAACCTCTTTAATCAGCTTATGGTGAGTTGTGTATGAAGGGAGTTTTCAAGTGTGCGATGGAAGATGATGAAAGAAGATCCAGGAGTGTCAAGCGCTCAAGCTTGGGGATGCCCCCATGCATCCCCAATAAATATTCAAGGAGACTCAAGCGTCTAAGCTTGGGGATTCCCCCGTGCACCCCTTCTTCATCAACAATCATCAGTTCGTCCTTCGTCTCACTATATTTTTATCACTTCATGTGCTATGTGCTATGCTTGGAGAGTCTCGCTCTTAGGTTTTATTTTTAGTTTTCTTTAGCTTTGCTTGCTGTTCATAACAATTTAGATCCCTTCTTACTTTGTGTGGGAGAGAAACACGCTCCACTTCCAAAATCTAGAACACATCATAGGATTTTTCCTGCCTATCTTTTTGCTGTTGTGTGTTCTTTATCTTTTCGTAGCTACTGCCATGTTTAGTTTTAGTCTTAGTTTGTCTTTAGCAAGAGCCTTGACTTTTGTTTAGTCTGTTGCTGGAAACTCTTTTTAGTATTCATGTTTATCCTGTTAAAGAGAGTTGGTTGTTGCACTGAGTTGTGTTTTGTCTTGGAATTAGGTAATTGAGGTTGCTATTTAATTCTAGTAGTAACTTGCAATAGTTTTGAGGTATTGTTGTGAGTAATGTTTGAACTTTTGGTGTCAAGAGCTCTACCCTATTAGTGATAGGTGCCGTATTTTGGGAAATCCGTGTTTATTTTCAAAACCTACAAAACCAGTTGAGAACTCTAGCTACTAGATGGATTACTAATCTTTGGAGGGATCGAATATTAGAGTACACTCACGTACCATGAGTCGAGGATGCGCAAGGATAACCAAACCCCCATACACTCCTCCTCGGGGTACTTGTCTCTTTGTGAACCTCCTTATTAGATTGAGAGTTACCGATAATAAGTGCATGAGTTCTTTGGACTAATGTAAGTATTGAAAGTTGACACTTCCACCTTCCCATATTTTGCTAGCCTCTCCTGTGTCGTGCATTGCCTTCTTCTCACTCCGAGAGTTGGTGTCCACCTTCACCGGTACATCCAAATCCTTGGCATGATATGCTCTGTCATCTTAAACCTCCTTATATCTTTCCTCAAAACAGCCACCATACCTACCTATCAAGGCATTTCCATAGCCTTTCCGAGATATATTGCCATGCAACATCCACCTCTTCATGACTTGATCTTCATGTCATACATGTTCCTGCTACACTGGCAGCGACATACATTGCATACATCATGTTAGTTACATCTTCTTTATGATTTTTGAGTGCCTTGTAAAGTGTGAAAGATCTCCTTTACCTTCTTGTAAAATAGAGTGTTGCCCTTAAGTGAGGAAAAGATCCCAAAGTGGACACAATAAAAGATCCCAAAGAGGACAAATGAGAGTTAAATATAAAGAGCCATTGAGGCCACAAAAAAGAGAAAAAAGAAATAAAAATAGAGAAAGGGGCAACACTACTATCCTTTTGAGAGATCCACACTAGTACTCCCTTTATATCCTTGTACTCCATAGAGATGATCATTATGCATATAGCTATGTGGGGACCTTCACACTATAGAACTGGCTTGCATATTCCAAGGATGAGCCTCCTCAAACGAGCTCTAGGTCTTCATGAGCGAGCAAGTTAGATGCACCCCCACTAGTTCCATTAGAGAGCTTCCTAACTCGTATGTGCATCCGTTGCATGGCAATCCCTACTCCTCACATCATATCTATCATTTGGCATCTCTTGCCTATGATTGTCCTCATTGATGTGAGCCTTTCTCCTCCTTTTTTGTCTTCCTCCTCCATACTCCTCTCTTTGCCATCCCAAGTGTCAACTCTCGTGCTTACGCTCATCCATTGCATGAGTGCTCAAAATATTGAAAAATGAGTGGATCAAATTGACTTGTACCTGGCTAGTGGTCTGGGGACGAGTCAAGATAAGATTCCAAAAAAGACCAAGTGTGAAACTTTATTAGATTGAGTTCTCAACAAATAAATTGTTTTTCTCGTATTCCCTATCCCCCTTCTTGCACACAAACACCATTTGGAGACATTCGAGTCACGGACAGCGAGAGCTCTTGCACCTAATGTTCTTTTGTTACTTGTTTCAATGCTAATATAGACTCTTGCATGTTATGACTTGAATTGAATCTCTAACCTTGATTGCTTTACTTTTCAAAGTTCTTATATGGTTGCTAGCATGTCAGCACAGAAATTATGCCGTTATCATTTACCTACTCGAGGACGAGAAGGAATTAAGCTTAGGGATGTTGATACATCCAAAACATATCTATAATTTCTGCTTGCTCCATGCATGTTTTGTGTGATATTGCTATGATCTAGATACAATTTCATACACTTTTGATCATATTTGGACTAACCTATTAATTCAGTGCACCACAGTGCCAGTTCCTGTTTTCTGCTGTTTTTCTATTTCAGTTTTCCCCCATATAAAAAGTTCTCCAAAAATTCGGGAAAATTCAGATAAAAAATCAGCGTGAAGGAACCTTCCGGAAGAACCTGGGTGGGGCCAGAGGGCCACCACCAGGGGTCCAGGCGCCCTGGTGGCGCGCCCTAGGGCTTGGCCGCGCCAAGGAGGCGCCTGGACCCCTGGTGGCCCCCCTGGCTGCCCCCCTTCGCCTATATATTCTCCGTCACGGGAAACTTCCGGAAACAAAACCCTTTTTTGCGATCTATCCTCTGTTCCGCCGCCGCACTTCCGAGATCGGGAGCACCGGAAGACCTCTCCCCCGGCACCCTGCCGGAGGGAGGGCCGACCACCGGGAGTATCCTCTTCACCATGGATGCTTTTCGGATGTCTCATGAGTAGTTTTCCTTGGACCATGGGTCCGTGATCAGTAGCTATGTGATGTTCTCCTCCCCTCTTTGTTCTTCATGGTTTAGACCTCATGAGCTGCCCTACATGATCGAGGCACTTTTGTAATCTTTCTGCTATTGCTATGCTGAGTTTGATGGGATCTGATGGATTATGAGATTATGTTCAGATTGTGATTGAGTAATATATTTGGTTCTTATCTCTTATATTTTTTTTCCTAAGTAATTCTTGCATGTTCTTCGTTGCTGTTTATTGCTTTGGCCAAGTAGTAGGTAGTAACCCCAAGAGGGAACGTTATGCTCGATTCTGGGTTCATGCCCCCCGATCACACGCTTGAGTGACAGAAACATGAGTCTAGGGGATGTGATTTTGCCACAAGGGGGAAAACAACGGTGCTTGTAACCGCGGTTGCAAGGATTGTTTACTTTACGCAAAGTGCTTTTTAATGCAGTTTTCTGTTGCTTTGGGTTTACACTTTGGGTGGGGCTCGCAACTTAATACCAGCGAGATGTTTTGGATAGATATCTCAAGGTGGATGATTAGTAGTAGATGCAGTTGGATTTCGGTCTACTTATTTTGGCGTACTGCCCGTGCTTTTTAGCCTCTTCCTTTCTTTTGTAGCATAGTTAGCATTGCGGTGCGTTCATAATCCTGTCAATTGCCCTTCTGTAATTTGTTCACCTCGCATAGCAGTTTTATCGTCTTTTGGGAGAGAGACATCACTAGTGAACATCACGTATCCCGGTCCATATCCTCATCACTGTTTACACGCTTATTTACTTTTCTGCTTTTACTTTCAGTTGCTATCATTATCCTTTGTGTTTGATCCTTTGTGAACAACAAGACCAGAGAGATTGACAACCTCTCTGAAATTCGTTGAGAACAAAGTTATTTGTGTCTGTGTGCAGGTCCGCGTCAGTAACGCCGCTGACACCTACTTATCATCTCTGGAGTCCTACTGGAGACAAACCTTGGTATCTTTACTGAGGGAAATTTGCTGATGTGCTACATCACGCCTTCCACTTGGGGCTCACCAACGAAGGGCAAGAAATCACTATCATTACCTCGCACATCACCCCCCTCCAGAGCCTCTCCCTCTCTCTCTCTCGCCGAGTTCGACAACGACCCGAGCGCCGCCGTCGCCATGGATTGAGACCCGCGTGGCCACCGTCGTCCCCGAGCCGCGTCGTTGTGTCCATCGTCTTCGTCACTGTCGACTACGTCTCCGTGCAGAAGGAATCGAGTGCGGATCCCCTGGAGCCAAGGAATCGAGTCGTCTTCTTCAACTACGGCCGCCGCGCGCCATCGCCGGATTCTCCATCCCCAGAATCTCCACGGGCAAGCCGTCACCGCCGTTGCACTCAGGGTGAGCTTCTGAGCAAAACCCCTCTGGTCCCGTGCCCTCCCCGCAGCTGTAGCCGGATCCACCATGGGAGCCGTAGCTCAGCGCCATCGTGGTGCTCGTCGGCGAGCACCCGTGAAGCAATCGAGCTCGGGGCCATGTCCTTCGCAACCGCCGTGCTCCTCTGCTTCAAACGCGCCTAACCTCACTCCTTTTAGTGCACCGTAGCGAGTTTTGCCTCGCAGCCGTACCACTGTCGCCGCAAAGCTCATCGCCGGTGAGCCTACAGGGCACCCCAGCCCCTGTTCTTGGTCCCATTCGACGCGCGGCACCAAGAGCTACGTCTCAGTGGTTGCAGCGCTCGATTTGGGCCACGGGAGCGCCGTCTCCGCGGACACCACCGTCCCTGGACGTCGCCGGCGACTAGCCGCCGGCGAGCTGACGTGTCCGGCGAGTTTGACCACTAATCCAACCCCCCTGGCCACTGACCAGTGGGCCCAGGCCGCTAACTAATCCCTGGTTAGTTTAAACTAACCAGGTTAGTTAACTAACCCACTGACAGTGAGGCCCCACATGTCAGCACCCCCCCTTACGTCAGCCTGACGCCATGCCTACGCAGTAAATCGAATAATTGATTTATTTAAATCCAGAAAATCCAGAAAAAGGCTGAAACTTTGAAAATTCATAGAAAATTCATATTAACTCCAAATTTAACATAGAATATATGAAAAATGATCAGGAGAAAATAATCTATCCAAATATACAACTTTCAAATATGTTTGAGTTGAATTTAAAATGGGACCGGTAGCATTTGCTATTTGGTGTAATTGGAATTTAATCAAATTAAATTCAAATGCTTTTGCAGTTTGAACCTTAGCAACATACCCCAATTCACTTGAACATCAGAGGCATATCATACACCTGTCAAGATAAATTACATTGATCAAGCAATAGCATTTATAACTTGGCTAAAATGAATTCAAATTGGAGTTTGAATTTGCAATTTCATTTGCAATATACTCCATTTAAATGGAATTGCCTCACACATCAGAAGCATATACATCAAGTTTCAACCTTCAACCATGTGATTGTGCATTGTACTTATTGTGCTCCCTTGCTTGTTGTTTGTCGAGTAGAGGTGGAACCAAAACAGGAGGCAGCCCCCTTCGTTGAAGATCCCGAGACTGAACCTCGTCAGCAAGGCAAGCAAACCCCCATTGATCATGTCGATAAAATCCCACTTCCCTCTCATGTCTCGCTTATGCATTGTATAGGATGATTACCATGCTACGTTTCTACCGCATAGATGAACCCATTCCTTTGCATGACCTATCATTTGTCACAGTAGTAGGCAAACCACAATCCTAGCAAATGTAGGAGTTGGTTGATATCATGTGGCCCCTGCAATTGTTACTGCTTATTGCATGCTTAGAGTGTTACAATGTTGATACTGTTATGTGAGTCGGGATGGTAGTGATCATGATGATGATGGTGGAAATGTGTTGGTGAATCTACCCTAATACAAGGTGAACGATGAGAGGCTGTGTAGGAGTACACAGTGGGTTGTCTCGTTGAACACCGCCTTAAGCCCGAGTTCTGGTGTGGTGATCCAAGCTGAAGAGTACTACCACATGTTGGGCAAATGGATCCCCGCTCAACCTACTAACTCACCCCTTCTCAGTTCAATGAGTCGCAGTAGTTCGGAGTTCTGGTAGGTTTGTGGTCTGGATGCAAGGTGAGAGAACGGCTCAACCAAGACCGGCTTATGCACCACGCACACATCTTCTGGGACCACTTCGGTAAACCGGTCGGGTTACGAATGTGGAAACCATCCCAGATAGGCGTCTTCATTGAACCTGAGTTGGCTGTGAGGTAAAAGTTGTGGAGATTATCCTCGCCGACACCCGCTTGAAGGGTGACGAGATCCCGGCGGTAACTGATGGTTTCATGTGTGTAGCAGTACACCCCTGCAGGGTTAATAAACTATTCGAATAGTCGCGTCCGCGGTAAGGGACTACTTGGAAAGCTGTGCCTGATTATTAGACAACTTGAACTGGATACTTATAAAACTTACCAAGATAAGCGCGAGTGCTATGGCGTGCTTTCTCGTGGGGAAGTCGAGGAAGGCACCATAGTGGTGTAATTGGTTGGAGACTGTAGTGGACTCGTGTACGCTTCTTACCTCAAGTCTGGTACTCGTAGTTCAGGACTAGCCAAGTCAAAGCTGGCATTTCTGCATTTGAACCCCACCTCCCTTTACCTTGATACATGTGCATGAGTAGTATAGTTCCTACGTAAGTCTTGCTGAGTACGACTTTGTACTCACGTTTGCTTATTCTATGTTTTAGATGAACCCACTGACCCCGAAGGTGGACTTCATCGAGCTCGACGACTGAAGACCAAGCTAGTGTAGTCCCAGTCAGACGATTGGTTCCCTCGTGGAGGGCTTGTGTTTAAATAAGGCTTCTTAAGCCATTTGATAAACTTGTCTGTACTCAGACCTACTTTGCTTCCGCTTGTTTGTTGTAATGTTGGATCACAGACTTGTGATCTCTGTGTGCACTCTGTGAGAGTTATCAATAAAATGTATACTTTGTAGATAATTGCAATGATACCTGCTGTTCATACAAGGCATGTGTGTTGCGTGTATGTTTATAACATGCATGTCTTTGTATGGGTTTTCGAGACCTTAGTTGTGATCTGGCTGGCGGTCTTTTATACACCAAGTGGCCCTTAGATGTGCACGGCTTGGGCCATCGCGATGCGATTGCTCGAGACTCTGTCTCGTGCACACTTTGTGGTATGATCGAGCCCGCCCTAGACCCCGACTAAGTGATCGGGCTGGAGTAAGTCTATGTAAGAGTTATGAGATAGTCGAGAGTATGGTTGAGGCGACTTGTCCGTGAATATGGGAGTTCATCACCCATATCTTTAGACTTGTCTGCGGACGATGAGGACCCATCTCAGTTGATCATCCGGCCTGGATGGGATGCCCCTCACGTACGATGCTTTCCGAGAACGTTATGTGCTTGGTCTTGTCTGCTTAGACAAGTGGGTACGGTTCTCGGCTCTCCATATGACTATGTCGTAGCGGGACTTGCATACGCTAACCCCGGGTCCCGACACAAGGGCTATGAATCCACTGCTGAAGAAGTCATTAGCATCATGAAGACCATCCTCCACAACCTCAAGAGAATGGGAATTTAGCTGGGCTTAAAGATTATAAAAGATGCTCTCACAAGAGAATGGGAATTTTAGCAAAAGAGAGCATCAAGAAGCAAATTTGAAACACATTTAAGCCTAACCCACTTCCTATGCATAGGCATCTTGTAATAAAATAAATCAAAGAAGCACAAAGAAACCAACATAGGAAGGTGGAACAAGAACATCTTCAAAACTTTCAACATAAAGAGTAGTTTTAGTAATATGGAAGTTTCTACAACCAAACTTTCCTCTCTCAAAATAATTTTCAGTAGTATCATGAACAACATCAAGAATATAAATATCACATAAATCATATTGTTCATGACCTACAAGCACACGTGTATTATTTTCAACACGGTTTTTAGGATCATAAGATAAATGCAACACAACATATTGAGATTTGATAAGAGGAAAATTCTCCGGAGTTGGAGATTTCAAAAGGATAATAGGACAATCAAGTGTGGGTGCAATAGCAACAATTTCATGCTTAACATAAGGAACTATAGAGAGTTCATTTTTGTCAGCATCATCCATAGTGGCATCTTGGCCATCAACAAAGCAAGTATCAAAATTTTCAGAAAGGGATATTTCAAGTGAGTCCTCGGAATCATGGGATTCCTCCTCAAACAAATAATTGGCCTCTTCTTGGGCAGCAAACATTTTATTTTTAAAATCCTCAATATAAGAATTGGAAGTATAATTCTCGAAGCAATAAGCAAGAACTGCAAAGTTTTCAGACTCGAAAATAGCATCGTGATATTTTTCAATCAAAGAAGAAATCTCATAGGCACCTTTAAAAGCAACAAACTCTTCAATCTTTTCAACATCAAAGTAATCACAAAAACCTTTATCATAAGAAGATAAGATCTCATTTTCATTCAACTCACATTGGAGAGGGAGGTGTTTATGACATATATTAGAACAGCAAGTAAAATCATAAATGTGGCACAAAAGTTTAGCATGGCAATAAGAAACATGTATTTGATCCCATAAGTGTTTCCCTTTCTGAGATAGGCGGTGCCGCGTATAATGAGCATGCTCATCCAATGATTTTCCCTCAACCAAGTCGGTTGGGTTTTTAGCGCGAGCACAAATTGATCGAAGACGATCCAAGTGAAACATGTCCATCCTACCATATTTGGGTGGTTCATCACCCATGGTGAGGATAGCATAAATAGGCAAAGCAAGACAAAGGCAAAAGGTAGCAACTATTTTTGTGGTTTTTCATAAAGGACACTGAGATAAAAACTGAAAGGTAAACTAACAAGACTAAAAAACAAAGGTAAAGGGTAGTGTGCAACTCCCCTATCTTAGCACTCGGAGTCCCCGGCAACGGCGCCAGAAAACTTGCTTGATGGTTTCTCGCCCCTTCGTTGGTTACCCCAAGTGGAAGGTTGAGATGTAGTGCAGCAGCAGTTTTCCCTCGGTGAAGATACCAAGGTTTGTCTCCAGCAGGACTCCAGAGATGATAAGTAGGTGTCAGCGGCGCAACTGACGCGGACCTGCACACAGACACAGATAACTTTGTTCCCAACGAAGTTCAGAGAGGTTGTCAATCTCTCTGGTCTTGTTGTTTACAAAGGATAAAACGCAAGGGATAATAATAGCAACTTGAAAGTAAATGCAGAAAAGTAAATATAGCGTGGAAACAATGATAAGGATATGGACCGGGATACGTGATGTTCGCTAGTGATGTCTCTCTCCCAAAAGACGATAAAATTGCTATGCGAGGTAAACAAATTACAGAAAGGCAATTGACAGGATTATGAACGCACCGCAATGCTAACTATGCTACAAAAGAAAGGAAGAGGTTCAAAAGCACAGGCAGTACGCCAAGGTAAGTAGACCGAAATCCATCTGCATCTACTACTAATCATCCACCTTGAGATATCTATCCAGAACATCTCGCTGGTATTAAGTTGCGAGCCCCACCCAAAGTGTAAACCCAAAGCAACAGACAACTGCATTAAAAAGAACTCTGCGTAAAGTAAACAATCCTTGTAACCGCGGTTACAAGCACCATTGTTTTCCCCCTTGTGGCAACAGCACATCCCCTAAACTCCTGTTTCTGTCACTCAAGCGTGTCATCGGGGGGCATGAACCCACAATCTAGCACAACGCTCCCTCTTGGAGTCACTACCTACTACTTGGCCAAAGCAATAAACAGCAACGGGGAACATGCAAGAATTACTTAGGAACAAAAATATAAGAGATAAAAACCAAATATATTACTCTATCATAATCTGAACATAATCTCATAATCCATCAGATCCTATCAAACTCAACATAGCAATAGCAGAAATATTACAAAGGTGCCTCGATCATGTTGGGCAGCTCACGAGGTCTAAACAATGAAGATCAAAGAGGGGAGGAGAACATCACATCGCTACTGATCACGGACCCATGGTCCAAGGAAAACTACTCACGAGACATCCGGGGAGCATCCATGGTGGAGAGAAGACTCCCGGAGGTCAATCCTCCCTCCGGCAGGGTGCCGGGAAGAGGTTTTCTGGTGCTCCCGATCTTCGGAAGCGCGGCGGCGGCGGAACAGAGGCGAGTTCGCGGAATAGGGTTCTCCTTTTGGGGTTTTCCCGTGACGGGGGATAAATAGGTGAAAGGGGGCAGCCAGAGGTGGGCCAGGGGCCCTAGGCGCCCCCCTGGCGCGACCAGGGGTGGGGCCGCGCCGGGTGGCCGCCTGGGCCCCCCTGGCTCCCCTCTGGCCCCTCCCGGGCTCTTCTCGAAGCTTCTGTCACGCTGAGTTTTTATCTGAATTTTCCCGAATTTTTCTGGCACTTTTTATATGGGGGAAAACTGAAATAGAAAAACAGCAGAAAATAGGAACTGGCACTGGGGTGCACTGAGTTAATAGGTTAGTCCAAATATGATCAAAAGTGTATGAAAGTGTATCTAGATCATAGCAATATCACACAAAACATGCATGGAGCAAGCAAAAATTATAGATACGTTTTGGACGTATCAAGACACAGCTGCCTGCCCTCACACTGCAACGGCTTGCCTCAGGCGTGACTCACCTCAGCCTTGAAGAATCTTCAAAGGGGCGTTAGCTTCAGCTTTTCCCTTTTTGTTCATTTTATGACAAAGGGGGAGAAATCTGTTAGTCTTCAAGCGGGTCTTAGTTATGGGGTCCTTCAGTTACAACTCTCGTTCTTCAGATTTTTTTTGTAACTAGTTGTAAACTGTTATTTTGGTGTTTGCCTGATACTATTCCTAGGTTACCTCATGCTATTTCTTCAAGTTTATCATATATGCATGTGATTGTCTCTGTAAACACCTTTCTCAGTGCGTTGTTTAAATTCCTCAAACACTTCATAAAATGCACTGCTTCAAAAATGTCTGGATATACGGGGAGCTCCTCACATACCTCAAAGTGCTTTAGATATTAAACATTTTTCAACCTATATGCGTATCCTCAGGGGGAGCTTCATTATATCCAGCTTAATGATAAAAATGTTCTTCAAAGTTTTTATTCTTCAAACTCATAATTTTATCCCCGTTGAAGCTTAACCTGATTGTCATCAAATCACCAAAAAGGGGGAGATTGTAAGTGCATCAAGTGCCCTCCCCTTGAGGTTTTGGAGTTTGATGACAAAACGGTTAAGGGACTGATGTGTTTGTGAGTATACACAGGAGAACAGTCCCTGATGAGGTGTTTTACCACCAATGTCGACCCCCCAAAATGTTGAGGAACATTGAAGAAACGAAGGTTTTCCTGAAGAACGTATTGGCGCAAAATCCTGAAGAAACAGGATCCTGAAGACTCCGAATCCTGAAGAAGCAGGATCCTAAAGACTTGGAATCCTGAAGAAATTGGATCCCGAAGAATTGAGATCCTGAAGAAAGTTGCGCTATACTGAAGACATGTCAAGATAAAGATCAAGCTGAAGCGTAGTCTTCGTTAAGCCTTTTTCTTTCTTGAGTCGTAGGAAAACATCGTACTGTTGGAGGGGTTGAAGAAAACGAGTTCCGAAGGTCTGAGGAATTGCTCAACTAGGAATCCTGAAGAAAAACCCTGAGGAAATCTCCTGCAGTAGAAGTTCAGTCATCGGGTGTCTGAGAGGTTGTTCTTCAGGACACTGAGGTAACTAACTTCGGTTGAGGAGTCAGGAGATCGCCAGTGTGATTCTTCTGAAGATTGTGAGGAGAGAGAATACTTTGACCGTGCCACGTGTTGCGTGGTGAGAGGCTAGAACTTGTCTAGCAACGGTCATATCCGAGGGCATGAGAGTAATTGCATGCATGAGAATTTATGTCCTTTCACAGGGGGTTGCTCTCCGGCTATAAATAGCCGCCCCCAGCCCCAGTTGTGGGTTGGCTGCTCTGAGAGAAAAACTGACACTTGTCATTTGAGAGCAACCCACCTCTGAGGACACTGAAGAACCTAAGTGAGGAAAACCACCAGCCTGAGTAGTTGAGCATTTCTGAGGAAGTCGGTTCGAGTGATCCGAAGCTTTTTACTCTTGAAGACTGTGATCTTCCAGCCGGTGTATAAGTCTTCAGTCTGAGGAAGTCAAGATGCAATTGTGACTTCGTGGAGTGACTGAGTCTGTAAAGGTTTCGGGAGTCTACCTTGAAGACTCACTTGAGTTATTGGACGGAGTCTGAGGACTCTAGTTCAAGGAGAATAAGGTGAAGACTATGTCTTCTGAGTTCAATCTCAGCCTCTCCAACCAGACGTAGAGTTGTCACAGCAACTCGAACTGGTTCATCAAGTCTTCGTCTTCAGTGCCCTGGTGCTATTTCTTCAACCTCAGTTATTACGTTTATGCACTGATGACTTATCCTGATGCTTTACTTCTGAGTTCACTCTGCACTGATTCCTCAGTTCGTGCTTCAATCTTACTTTAGCTGTGCAATAGGTTGTTTTCCTTTCACGTCATTGCCTTTGTACTTCATTTATTCTTCCTCGGGTTTCAACTTCCTAAATTTCGTATTGCCTCAGTCCTGAGGAAATAGAAATTCCTCGAAATATTTAAAAATCTCCCATTCACCCCCCCTCTGGTCGATATATTGCACTTTCAGTGTTCAATTGCTCGAACGACGAGGAGGGAACCCATGATGCGGAGACCTCACCCTCTTTCAAGGGGAAGGAGCCCATCATCATATTCGACGATGATGATGAGTAACTCGTTTTAGCTTACTGTATGCCTCGGATTAGCGAGCTAGCTAGGCCTTAGTTAATTATCATTGAATGTTCTTTTGTATGGACTTCTATTTTTCCTCTATATATTCCAGTCATTATGCGACGTAATATTATTATGCAATCCGATCTTCAATTATATATGCATGCAATATAATGTTCTATTATGCAATGTGGTGTTCAATTGCACTATTTCGTTCAATTCTGCAATGTGATGCTTAATTTTTTAGAAATGGATCAATTTTGGCTATATTGAATACATAAGAATATATTTAAGCATGTTGGGTTAACTTCCCTTACATGGCTAGAATCTATTGGATTGGCACTATGTTTATTCTTCATCAACAATTATTATTGATATTATGCCAATTCTTACTTAGCCTGATCAAATATCTACTTTATGTAATTGTAGGGAAACAATGATAAGATGAGGTTGACCATTGAGGTTTGCACATGCTCTTTTGGCTTATATCATATTATTGCGCAATTGCATAAAAACATATAATAGTCATATTCTAATATTTAAGTCTCGTGTGTAGGTCCTAGTGTCACAGTGGTCAAAACCGATTGTCTCTGCAATGAAGACATCAATCAACTATAGAATGGTACTGACTGCAATACATTATTATTTCCTACGTAATATTTAATATTTTGTAAAATATATTTATGCATATATTTGTTTCGGATCTTTTATTCTTTTTCAAAAATAGATCACTAATGATCAACACACATGTACGCTCAAGAAGCAAGGAAGGTATTCATACAACACCCATGATATTATAGTGATGTTCTTCCTCAAGAGAGCGAAGGATGGATGGACGATCATCCACATGCATTGCCATAAAGTTGCAAGTACATTCAACATCATCAAAGTCTCAATATTCATTTTCCGCTTCTACAATTTTCTAGATGAGGTCCATTTTTATATTTACCATAAAGTTGCAAGTATATTTTCACATTCTAATATTTAAGCAAGGAAGGATACTGCGAGGGTTTTTGGAAAACGGCATTATTCATCAAGAATTTCGTGTTGCCTTGGTTTTCACAAATCGAATGTCGAAATACCTTGAAATTTTGCACGGATGTCACTTGCATGAGTATGTTGCGTTCCACAAAAATTTCGGTTTTTTTTAATTGCTTTGCATTTTTTTTTGTTTTTTTTTGAATTAGTGGGTGTATATGCCCGCGTGCTCCGTTTGAAGTTTCCCTTTATGATGCTACTTTCAAAAAAAATGTTACATGCCAAACTTGCTGCTACGTGGCCTTGTGTACTATGATGTGAATTACGAAATCTTGGTTCATGGTGGTCATATTTTGTTCGATATGAACGTGCTTATTACAAGTATTAAATAATGGGCTACTTAAGGAGAACGGATTTTGTGCACCCGGGCTACACTGCTCTCGCGCCAGGGCATAGCATTTTGGGAAGGAAAAGTCGTTGCTGCTGATTGCATTGTTGCGGTGGGGTGCCAAGAAAGAATACTACTGTGCGAGGCACCGAATACATGAATTATACTCAGGCCCGACTTGATCGCACTGCTAGGCTAACATGAGTACAGGACGAATAGGAGCTGTGCAGGGTGACAAAATGGCCTAGCTGTGCATGCACTTAAATGTTAAGGAGGGCCTTTTGGCCTTTTAACCGGCCAGCGACCACAGCCCCAGCCGCATTCAATTTCGGCCAGCAACAAAACACATTCGTGACCTAAGTGCTTTGTGAGTGTTGCATGCGTTTATTGTTTGCATTAAGACAAAAAAATATAGGTGGAGGCATTGTTTTGTCATGTCTTTTTAGTGGACTCCTCACGGTGTGACGATATGCTACAACCGAACTAGATGGACTTGGTGCGATATGGTGTGTTAAGAAATGAGTCAATTGAAATTTGGCGATGCACATGTCAAACTATCGACTGAAATAATTACGTTCTCTTTTCAAGCAATGCTGGCTAAATCCGCATCGGGTGCGACTAGAAATGTTAGGCCAATTACTGATGGATGTTGCGATCGTTGTCCCGGTAGGGTACAATCCATGCAGAATGAAATTTTACAAAACGGACGAGTGGGTGCTTGAACATATAGGACGAGTTTTTTGGAATGGACGCGATAAAACCGTGCGGAGTTGAATGAAGCTTGTGACAATAGACAATCGGCAGTTTTTTCTCCAAAAAGAATAAGTAAATTTGCTCGAAAAAGAAACATCTTTTCGTTCGCGTTTGCTCCAGAAATAATTTGCAATAAAAAATGGTGTCGGCATACCCAAATCGAACTATAGTCAAATTACAGGGGGACATTTCATGAAAATACACCACAAATTCAACTAAAATGTTGCAACCAGTAATGAAAATACACCAGTGCCGTGGTGTTACTGATCGCTTCTGACTGGCAAGCTGCAACCAACCAAAATGTTTCATGTATCCAAGTAGAAACAATACTGAGTCAACTGTTTTTACCATTGTGCCGATGTGGTATAATCCATTCTGAATGAAACTTTTCTGGATCAGCGGGATAAAAAGGTGCAGAGTTGGATGAAGCTTCCAAAATAGACACTCATAAATTAATTTTCAAACAAATAGAACGAATCTTGAACCTAGTGTGCTAAATATGATACAGCCATGAATGATATATGTTGCCAACGATGTGAAGATGTGCTTCAGACAAATAATATTGATTTGGTACGAGAGGGTGTGTCGGGACATGAGTCGATTGAAAACTGCCGAAGAACATGTCGAAACGCCGTCAACAAAGCTATATTAGCGCGGGCCATACTAGTCAGATGCCAAACCCGGGTGATTGAAATCATTACGCTTGTGTTTCATGCAACATTGACTACGAATGATGGATGTTGCAACCATTACTGATGGATGTTTCTTGGTGACGACGTTCGACATGTGCCGCGACAATTTTCAATGAACTCATTTCCCCGGCACACCCCCTCGTACCAAGACAATATTGTCTGCTATTACCACATCGGCACACAGTTGGAATCATTTACTATTAATGGTATTACCATATTTAGGACACCAGGTGCCCACAGCCCAAGCATTTGACGACGCCAATGGTTCCGGTGTAGCTAAGCGGCCGAACTGTGACACCGACACCGTTAAGCTCAAGTCCACTGTTTTACTGACTCGTACCATGCCATAATGGTCGGGTCGAATGCTGGCTAGATCCGCAACGGGTGCGACTAGAAATGTTAGAACAATTATTGATGGATGTTTCGCCCGTTGTCTCGGTGGGGTACAACCCATCTAGAATGAATTTTTACAAAGCGGATGAGTGGGTGCTTGGACATATAGGACGTTTCTTTTGGAATCGACGCGATGAAACCATGCGGAGTTGAATGAAGCTTGCTAAAATAGATAGTCGGCTGTATTTTCGCCAAAAAGAATATGAAAATTTGCTCGTAAAAGAAACATCTTTTCGGACCCGGCTGCTCCAAAAAGAATTTGCAAAAAAAATGGTGTCGGCGTATCCAAATCAAACTAAAGTCAAATTAAGGGGGGGGGGGGGATTTGGCACATACAGTCCCATGACCTCACCCGGTGCTTCCATTTATCAAATATGTGCGTCTGACCATACTAATGTTTGTCACTGCCGGCTCAGATCCCTGCTGTACCTCCCTGTCTTACTTTTCCAATGTGCCAATGCTGTTCACCACACTGTCTATACATGTGCACAAGAAAAAATGAAATACAAGCCAAATACGCGCTGCACTCCACAGATTCGCATGTGAACGCATGGTTTTCGTGGGACCAACGAGCGAGAGCAGAGGAGCTCGTCCTCAAATATGAATTTTTGCTACTTAAGGTGCTTATTGAATGTATTTATTGGACATTGCATTGCACACGGTTGATAAACTGATAGTTTAAAACTGTGTCAGCGAAAGTTGACAAAAAATTGTGTGCATAGCACCGTTTTGCACTAGTGTGTAATCGGCCTTATTTTAGCTAAATCTTGCATGGACTAGTAGTCTTTGTTTTTTATTCCGCTTCAGATTGTTTAAAAAAAGGTATTCATCCAGCTTGATATATAAAAAAAATGACCTTCATACAAACCACCTCTTACAACCCCTAATGCGGGATACAAAGATGCCAATCAATAACTACACACCCCTTCTCATAAAACTCCAAACCAACGACAAGTAGCCAAAATAAAAAATTGTTTTGAGTCGATAGAAAACTAAACCGTGAATGAGCCACCGCGAAGGGATGAAGCTGCCCTACGACGAACCATGAACTTCAAGGTGGTGCCTTCACGAAGGTCACGACACTAAAGGGTACGCCATCGCCCGATCCAAAGGATCGGGGTTTTCAATCGCGATGGTGCCTTCAAGAAGCAACCGGCTATCACGAGCGCCGCCATCATCGACCTAGCCAAAACCAGCAAAGATTTTCATCCCACTAGCACTCTTCGCCTTTGAATTGTGGTACGACCAGTAGCGAGAACACTTGCCACACCATCACCATAGCACAATGAAGACCAATTACCACTCCCGCCTGCACTACTATGATAACCAGACAAATTTCAAACAACGAGCCCCGTTTATGAGCACTGTAGCTCCCATCACCATGGCTACCGCCTCATAATCCAAGAACACCGCTATACCGCCGCAACACATAGACACCGAGATATTCCAAACATCGCCTATCGAATAAGAGCATAAGGCCCCTCCTTCCTCTCCAAAACGAGCCATTTGACAGGAAGGGGGGGCGCTGGTCAGATCTAGGCAAAGGAAGGTCAACGGCGACCCGTCACACCTCGATGAACAGTGCCACAGTCGCCTCCAATATGGCACCTTCAGATCGTGGCGTGCTTTGAAAACTCTTTGTGATATTGTTGCTGAATCAATAAAGTGTCGCCATTTATTTTATTAAACAGGATTGTTAAGTTAAGTCGACTAAGAATTTACCAAGTCTCAATCGATACTATATTCGTAGGATCTTACATGAAGATCCGTGCAATTTTTTAAATTTCCTTTTTTCTATTTCTTGCATGTTATGTCATCCGACTTAGATTTGGTTAAATCTTAATGGATTGAAACCTAACCACACCTCTTTTTTTTTTAAACCAGCGTACGTTTCTCCGGGCACACTTGTCAGCCGCCCGGGCAGCCTTTAGCCGTGGCCGTATCGTCCACCATAGGGCGAGGGGGACGTGTGCTCCTATTTCAACTATGGCAGTCGATCTTGCCGACGAAACGTGCAAGTCTATCTACGACTTAGCCGTTGGGTGGTGGCGGTCTCATCCTCGGGTTAATAATTTACCAGCACTCGCTGAAGAGACATGAGCTAACATTTGTATGGCAAATGCAGGCACAGCCCGTCGATCGACGGAAATGGAAAGCTGAAAACAGCTGCTGAGCCTGGATTCTCCCCTGAAGAGCCTACATCGATCAATCGTTAATTTCTTCCTGCCGGTAAATATTCGCTTCACGGAACGGAGACGCCAGGGAAACAACGAAAACGTCGTGATCGTCAGTGCACGATCGACTACGTACGGCCGGGACTTTCTGACCGGCCCGTCTCTCTCCACTCTCGAGAGGCGGACATATCGATCAGGGCCAGACGCCCAGTTCCATGCCAACCTCCACATCCGGCCGGCGAGCGCACGCATGTCACGGACCCATCAGCCATCATATCGATCAGGGCGTTTCCGCTGCTCGCCTTCCCGTGTCGATCAACTCCAAAGGAAAAGAGATTTCCACGATGTGTGCATGGGCTGTGCAGCGTCGCTGTCTCTACTGCTTCGGTGATCCGCGTTGCTTCCGTGCCTCCGTAAACCATATCTTCGCGAGCTAGCTACTCGTTAACCTGTACGTACTAGCAACTAGCAAGCGCCAAGTGTATCGTTCTTCCCCGCATGAAGGATAATGTCTTGCATAGTTGCATTTGCAAAGCCGCCGTGCTAGATCGTGTCTGAATTTCTGAAGCTGAGAGGAAATTGTTTCGATCGAGCGCTTCAACAGAGCCCACTTCATCCTCCTCCCTAAAGGACCCTCCGCCCGAACGCCTGATGCCTTTCGCCCCATCCCTCTGCAAAACTGTCCTTCCAAAGCCATCGCCAAAGCCCTCACCAATAGGATCAAACCTCTCATCCCTCTCCTCGTCCATGGTGACCAGACCAGTTTCATATCCGGTTCGATGTATTGCCGAAAACTTTACTTATGACGTGGATCTGCTTTTTTTTTGAAAAGGGGGTCCCGGCCTCTGCATCAATTGATGCACACAGCCAATTTATTAAAAGCATCAAAAGTAGTTCAAGTAGTCCAACAACATAACCTAAATGTGAAGCAAAAAGACCACAACCGGTCGGTAACAAAACAAAAGATTACATGACTCATCAACCACATAATCTACTAGTGTGATGCCACCCAAATCGGTTGAACAATGCCTGTGCGACCATCTCCAAATGGCTGCACCCAGAGGCCATGAGCTCCATAGCGTCCCCACGTTGTAGTAAGGACCACGTACGGATTGAAGAAGTAGTTCTGAATATAACCTGCAAAAAATTAGGAGATCGTGATCTATTAAAAACACAATCATTCCGGCAATTCCAAATTGCCCAAAGTAAGGCATAAACGGATATGACCCTTAAGTTTTTTATTAATGCCAGCCAACCAGTTCCCAAACAAATTAGTGATACTAGTTGGAGGTGATAAATTATAAGCCACATGAATAATACGCCAGATCAACACAGTAAAAGGGCAAGATATAAAAAGATGTTGAATTGTTTCCTCTTGATCACAAAAACAACATTTTTTACATTCTTTCCATTTTCTTCTAGCCAGGTTATGCTTAGTGAGAATCACTTCTCGTTGAACAAACCACATGAAAATTTTATCTTTAATGGAACTTTAATTTTCCAAATATGTTTTCTACGGAACCTCGGCCCCGTATTAATGAGATCCGCATACATAGACTTGACAGTAAAGACCCCGTTAGTATTTAGTCTCCATCTAAATACATCTGGAGAATGAGAAAGATTAATCATCATCAATCTTCGAACTAAGTGTAACCATGACGTACATTTATCTCCAATCAAGGCCCTCCTAAATTGGATGTTCAAAGGAGTTGATCCAAGAACAGATTGAACCGTAGTATCTTTTCTACGCACAACATTATAAAGCGAGGAATATTGTACTGCAAGAGGAGAGTCACCAAGCCAGGTGTCTTCCCAAAAATTTGTAGATTGGCCATTCCCAATCACAAATGAGCCTCGCATGAAGAACACATTCTTGACATTCATCAAGCCTTTCCAAAAAGGTGAATCCGAAGATTTTGCCTCCACCTGAGACAAAGTCTTGGAATATAGATATTTATTATGAAGTAATTCTTGCCAAACACCCCCCCCCCTCGTTTTGTAACTTGAATAGCCACTTACTAAGCAAGCACAAGTTCTTAATTCCGATGCCCAGACCTCCTTGATCTTTAGTTCTGCACAAGATATCCCATTTAGCCAATCTATATTTTCGTTTGTGTTCATCACATTGCCAGAAGAATCTGGACCTATAGAAATCCAATCTTTTCAACACCCCTTTTGGTATTTCAAAGAAAGACAAATAAACATGGGAAGGCTTGTGAGAACAGCTTTGATAAGGGTTAATCTTGCCCCATATGACATGAGTTTACCCTTCCAACAACTCAATCTTGTCGCGGATCTGCTTAGTGCATGCCACTCCCGTAAGGCCCCCAACGCTTGTCTTCAAGCTCGACTTTTGTAAAGCTTTCGACTATGTCTGCTCGACCTCCCTTCTTCATATTCTGCTGGCCAGAGGTTCCCCCCCCCCCCCCACACACACACACACCTGTGTTGCATGGATTAAATTTCTGCTAGTCTCAGGTAAAACTGCCATTCTTCTCAACGGGGTGCTAGGCCCTTGGATTAACTGCAAAATCGGCCTTCGCCAGGGAGACCCTCTCTCCCCCTATCTCTTCATCATTGCGGTCGATCTTCTGCAACGTCTAATCATCCACGAACAGCAAGACTCCATCCTCTGCCAACCTCTTTTCCCAACTCAACCCCCGACCGTGCTCCGATATGCCGATGAAACCCTAATCATTGCCCATGCCTCGGTTGAGGGCACCTTAAGGCTAAAATATATCCTCGGCGATTTTTCCCTAGCCATTGGCCTCATCCTCAACTTCAACAAGACCACCTTCATTTCGATTCATGTCTTTGCTGACGTTGCGCAGCAGGTAGCGGAGACCTTCAACTGCCACGTTTCCAGCTTTGCGCAAATCTTTCTAGGTCTCCCCCTGTCCCACATGCCTCTCCCTACCTCTGCGTTCGAACCCATCCTTCAAAGTTTCCTCAAATACCTCTCCGAGTGAGTGGCTAAACTACTCTCCCAGGGTGCTCGCCTTACCTTGTTGTCATCCACACTCGATTCCCTCGCGACCTACTATATGTCTATCTTCCGCCTTCCCAAGAGTATAAAAAAATGGATACCATTCGGTGAGCCTTCTTCTAGGTGGCTGACGAAAAATGCTCTGGAGCCAAGTGTCTTATCGGTTGGAAGGAGGTCTGTCAACCCAAAGACTCTGGAGGCCCCGGCATCAAAGACCTAGATTTACAAAATAGGTGCCTGCTCATGAAGTTTGTGTCCAAACTCTTGCAAAACAATAATCTCCCCTGGACCCGGTGGTTCAGGCAGCAATACACTCTCGATCTCCAGTCACAACCCCCATCCAAATCCTTCCTCTTAAAAATTATCTATGACCACCTGCCCCCTCTCCGGCTTATCTCCTCCGTCCAGGCCAATGATGGTGAATCCACTTTCTCCTGGCTTAACAAGTGGTTGCTCCCCCAGACCCTCGCAAGCTCTTTCCCGCATATTTTCTCCCATTCCACCGCCCACGCAGTTTTGGTAAGCCAGATTATGAAAAATGGTTTACTAACTACCCTTCGGGAAGGCCTAGCCCATGTCCCCTCGATAGAATTGGATGTTGTTTTCTCTTTGTTGCGGGATGTGTCGTTGTCGACCTTGCCGGACGATAGACTTCTCACTCATGGGAAACCTTTCTCCCCCAGGGACGCCTATGCATTGCTCTCACCTTTCCGCGAGGTTGACTCCAATGTAGGTTCCATTTGGAGGTCCACAATTCCCATCAAGGTAAAGATTTTTGCGTGGCTGCTGTTTCGTGACAGGTTGAACACCAGGGTGAATCCCCGGCTCAAGACGATCACCTCCGACTCCTCCTGCCCTTGAAGTGACTTCCACCTCAAGGATGCACCCTCCCATTGCTTCACTGTCCGGACGCTGCTCAGGTCTGGCTCCGGCTTGGCTTCACCCCGCCATCTACCCTCGACGGTTTGTGGGACATCGCCACTCCTGCTGGCCTCGACATCGACATGTGGCCCTCGGTTCTTCTGACTATTCTGTGGAAACTCTGGGATTCTCGGAATGCCTGATTCTTTCGCAACTAGCACCACCCCTCGGCGACCACTGTCCGAAACATCATATCTGACTTCTCGCTCTGGATTCATCGTATCTCGCGGATTGTAACACTAAGGCCGCCGCGGTTGTGTGGCGGAACCACCTCTCCTCCCTCTCATCCCCCCCCTCCTAATGTAACCCTCGGCCATGTGCCATTCTCCCCCCCCCCCCTCCCCTCCTAATGTAACCACCAATCATGCTTCCCCCCTCACACACACACAATAACTCTCGCCCTCGCGCCGCATTTTGAGTAACTAGATGATACCCCGCGCGTTGCTGCGGGAATCAGTTACAATATATTTTGAATGATTGATTGCATGAAACATGAATAGTTGAATTAATAGTATATAAACTAAAGTAAAAATATATTTTACGTTTGTATTTTATTATTGTGCGGTTAAAAATATTTATTAAATATAAGTAATGTAATATACTGAAAAAAAATCCATGCATGTTGAGTGAGGTCGCATGTGTCATTATATTGATGTATGCATGCGATCAACTAATAGCAAAAATCTTGTTCTCATGCATATTGTGATGATGTGACATATATGCATGTTAAAAGTGATGTAATATAATGGGAAAAAAATCCATGCATGTTGAGGGAGGTTGCATGTATTATTAAATGAATGTGTGCATGAAATTAACTAATAATGAATAACTTGTTCTCATGCATATTATGGTGGACCTTTGATGAGGTGGCATGCTTGCATGTTGAGATAGAAAAGATAGTGGGGATGATCTATTATAGTATTATAGATATATTCATGTGGGGATCCTCTCCCCTCCCCCCACCCCCACCGGTGATTGTTCCAAAAAAAAGTAATAATGTTATGAACATCAGTTTCCAAGCGCAATACTCCGTCGAGATGTAGCTCCTCGTTGTCTGCTCGCCAGCCCTACCCAGTATGGGCCATCTCCATTTATCACAAAGTAATACTGCCCAGCCTTGCTAAACGTCAGTTGTTTGAAATTCCAAAACGCGTCAGCATAATTTCAATCCAATGAATCGGGGAGAGGATTTCAATCCAGCATGAGCCCCGGGCCCCGGCGATGCTTCTCCTCGGCCTTGTCCTTCTTCTTTTACAAAAAAACGACTTACCTAAAAATTGTCTTGAAGCTACTGCATGCGTGCATGCACCGTGCACTGATCCTATATAAAGGACCTCCATATGCCTGACCACCAACTCGTCCACCACACCTTAGCTAGCTACCAGTCCACCGGTGTCTTAGATGCTCTTGAACAACAACGTCTTATTAGCTAAGCTCGTTGCATAGCAAGCAATGGAGTACTCCAAACCCATAGCCGGCCTGTTCACCATGCTGCTCCTCGCTCCAACCATCATGGCGGCCGACCCCGACCCTCTCCAGGACTTCTGCGTCGCCGACCTCGACGACGACACGGTCCGGGTGAACGGGTACCCGTGCAAGCCCCTGTCAGAGTCCGGCGACGACTTCCTCTTCTCCTCCAAGCTGGCCCGGGGCGGCAACACGACGTCCACCCCGAACGGCTCGGCCGTGACGAGGATGGACGTGACGGAGTTCCCCGGCGAGAACACGCAGGGCATCTCCATGAACCGCGTGGACTTCGCGCCCGGAGGGACCAACCCGCCGCACGTCCACCCGCGCGCCACCGAGATCGGGCTCGTCGCGAGAGGCGAGCTCCTCGTGGGGATCATCGGCAGCAACGAGTCCGGGAACAGGCTCTACTCCAGGGTGGTGCGCGCCGGCGAGAACTTCCTCATCCCGCGCGGCCTCATGCACTTCCAGTACAACGTCGGCGAGGAGGAGGCCACCATGTTCGTCTCCTTCAACAGCCAGAACCCCGGCATCGTCTTCGCGCCGCTCACGCTCTTCGGGTCCAACCCGCCCATCCCGACGCCGGTGCTCACCAGGGCGCTCCGGGTGGACGCCCAGATCGTGGAACTTCTCAAGTCCAGATTCGCGTCTGGGTCTTACTTTCTGGGAGCTGCCATGGAGTGATCTCAGTATATAACTCGATATATGCACGCATGCTACCAAAAATTGACAATTCTCAGCGAAAGATTTATGTATTCAAGCTTCTGGTTAAGCTAGCATGCATGAAGTTGTAATGAGATTAAATAAGTTCAGCCTTCAGAACCGACGCGAGGAAATGAAATGTATTACCACCTCAGAAAATAAAGTAATGTACAGCTTTTTATTTTCGTGTTTCTTCTGTATGTCAATTAGCAATATACAAATATCAATTCAGCGACATGCAAAACTATTCCGTACTTTAAAAAATAGATTGCTACTAAACTAAGCGGTTCAAATCAAAATCCAATTTCATCGTTGTGTTCCTCACGATGAGATCTTTCAAACTAGATCCCACACGGACATGTTCCGATAAATGTTTTCAAAAAAGAAAATCTGACTCATGAAAAAGCGTGTTCAGTTGTATAAATATGCTTTTTTATCTTGATCGATGTTCTACTAAAATGGTATTAAAAAAATCATTTTTATGCATTATTCGGTGATAGAAAAGCATATTTTTGAAAAAACTTGCTCTTACATTGTATCTACTCGAGAAAAATACCAATTTGTTCGAAAGTGCTAGAAAAAGCAAGTTCATACACGAAATTTGCTTTTTTTAAGACTTTTAAAAAAAATTATCGAAACATACTTATATGAGATCTAGCTTTAAAATATCGTCACGATAAACACAAATAGGAAAACATATTTAAATTTAACAAATTAGTTCGAATATTATGTTTTTTAAAACCAAAAAATAGGTTAGCTAGTACGGATGTCATCTTTTCTGTTTGCACAAGGGGTATCTATAATCTATAATATTTAAATAGTTCATCCCCACTAACCTATTTTTTTACATGCAAGTTATCCATAACATCAAGTAGGTTCACCATATAAATATATTTTTCCACTAACTCTTCATGCACATGCTCTCATTAACTTTATATGTGCATGCTACCTATCATAAATAAATAATAACTTTTTTATGCACTCAACATGACAATTTATAAGGGGGTATTTCTTATGGAAAATCAAGTTATGAGTTACTCCCTCCGATCCATAATAAGTGTCGCTCATTTTGTACTAAGCTAGTACAAACTTTATACTAGATGAGCGACACTTATTATGGATCGGAGGGAGTACATCGCATTTTATTTTTCCAGGTGACATTATTTTAAGCTATCCACATCATCAAATAGGCTCACCATATAAATATTCTTTTCCACTAACTCTTCATGCACATGCTCCCATTAACTTTGCATGTGCATGCTACATATCACAAATAAAGAATAACTTTTTATGCACTCAACATGAAAATTTATAAGCGAATATTTTTAATAGAAAATCAAATTATGAGTAAATCGCATTTTATTTTTTAGGTGACATTTTTGTAGAAATACACATATATAGTTGTTATCATTGTTTTAGGTTTAGCCAAGGGTGGATATGTCTCCATTTTCTCTACTCTACTTTTTCTCGTCTCATATCATCTCGTCAATATATTCTCAAGAAAAGAAATTAGAAAAACAAAAATCACGCTTATTTGGGGGGTTTTCATCAAATTTTCTTAGATTTTTAATCTAAATAATATTACTTTAAAAAAGAATTTATAATAAAAATATACTATGTTTCATAAATTTTCTCATGTTTTAAAATATTAAAAATATTCTTAACAGTTCTCGCAGCAACGCGGAGGTGTCATCTAGTATAATTAAGAGAAGCGTACGTGTGTGCCGCTGCATACGATGGGCCCGTCGAAGTTGATTCCTGTCTCAATTTAGAGCTGGACATCCAGCGTGTGCTGTACCGAAGGAAAGCGCATGTGCACTTTTTAGCGTTTGGGAATATCAATTGCAATTGTCATCAGAACCAACTCACACAATACACATGGTTCAGTGAAATATTGAGCACGTGAAATTTCATATTTTCATATGTGCATTCATAAAAAAAAATGAGGTATCTCATTATTAATTTTTCTACAAAAAGGCTCTTTCTAAATCATGAGGCTACGTGCATGAATAATTAATTTTTATTTGTGATAGGTTGCATGTGCATGCAGATTTAATGAGAGCATGTTCATGGAAAGTTACTCGTAGTGAAAATGAGTTTACACATGGTGGACCTATTTAATGATGTGGATAGTTTACATGTGAAGAGAAAATTGGCATGCTCTAATTTGTAAATTTGACATGGTATATTCAATAAATATGCTATGCTCTCTTTTAAGAAAAATGCCATGCCCTAATTTATAAACGATAGGAAATGGTTTGATGGCAAGTTTAACTTAACAGGGAAAAGATATTTATCTAGATCATGTAAAAGAGTATATAAAATTAGGGTGTTTAACATGACAAATTCAGCATTGCAGAAACAGTCTATGCTTGTGATAAAGAAGAAATTTAGGTCCTCTCATCCTTGACATCACACCAACGCCTTGGCTAAGGGGGGGGAGAGAGAGGGGACTGGGGACCCCCAGCCGTCGGATCAGGGATGGGTGGCTCCAAAGAGGCCATACCCTTTCGGCTGAGGAGGTGGGCTAGACGGGCTAAGGGGGGAGGAGAGAGATGAAGCCCAAAAGACCTGCTGGATAATCTGCCTTTTATTAATTAACAAAGTCTAAAAAGGAAAAGGATTGGGAAAAATATAACGGAAAGGCCAAAATTCACATAAAAGTATGTTTCCTGACCCACATGAATTATAGAGAAAGGTCCAATTTTTAAGTAACTAGATGATACCCCGCACATTGTTGCGAAAATTGTTTGCCATATATTTCAATGAGATTTGATTATGTCCAATTTAAATATTTAGATTAATATGATATGAATCAAAAATTTAAAATACATATAAATTATTATATTTTTATTATGTATAGTTACAAATTATTTATTGAACATGAGTAGAGTAATATAATGAAAAATATTTTTGCATGCATGCATGTGGTGGTGGGTCTTATCTCACGAATGGTTGCATATTGATGTGGGCCTTATCCTATCCATAATTATGTGATGATGTGGCATGCTTGCATCTTGAGATAAATAAGTTAGTGGGGATCTCTCTCTTAGGTATATATAAGATAGGATATAGGATATAGGATTTCAAATCATTTGAACTACAACCACATTTTTTAGAAGGGATAAAATCTTGATATTCTTGAGGGGGTAGAGCATGGTGAAATAGGATGGAATCTGAAAGGAGGGATCTGGGGATCAACCATGAAGCTTGCGCAAAATTCCGAAGATGGAAAAGGAAAGAAATGGAAGAATTTAAATTAAATACAATAATGATAGAAAAATAATTTAGGACATTTTTCTACCAGTACTTAGCAAAGATAAATTACGAATGTTTCACCGTAAGGGGGGAACTAAATTTGCAAAATTATTTAGGAAATTAGGAAATTTCTTGGTTGTGGGTCGTAACATCAGTCATGATCGAGGAGATTATATTTCCTATAATTATGCTGCCATGTCTTCCACTACAAGCCTTCAAGAATCTTATTTACACGTCGTGGGTTTCGTTAGGTGGACTACCGATGAGTTCTACTAAGAGGCCCATGGTTCTACCCATAGGTTCGGACCCGACACAATGAGAGCCATCTTATACGGGACACCATCAGTATCCCCTGGAACGGTCTTTCAGTTGAATCCTAGCGCAATCTAAGGTATTCTTCGTCTTCGATAGTTGGACTTGAAACCGATACTACCAAAAACTTCTACCCGAGCAATGTCTTCATGTAGGCCTTCGCCAACCGCCCTTTCGTAAAGAACTCCAAAGACGCCATCTACCTTACCGGAAAACTCATGTGCTTCATCTTTTTCATTGAACATGGGAACATTTTTTAGCAGACGACGAACATTTGGAAAAATCTTTTTTATTAAATATGGGAACATTCTTATAAATTTTTCAAAATCTATTTGTTAGCACATTGTGAAAACAAATCAAAAATTGAAAGAAAAATCAAGAGAGAAAAGGAGTATGTAATATATGTGCTTACTTGAGTATACATAGAGGATGTGTGTGGCAGATATGGTACTTCTTTCTACGTTAGCAGCCCATTTACATGGAGTGCTCGAGGCAATGTCAACGTATGTTCCGTAACACAGTGAGGCGAATCAAAAATCAAAATTTTCTGATTGCAAATTAATTTGGAAAAAAGTTGCAAGTATGTAATGATGTAATTTACATGTGTGTAAAAATTCATGATGAAATACTTTGAATTGCGGTCTGTACAAAAAAGACAAATTCATGGCCTGAGAGGATGAATAGTATCATGCGTTAAAAAGCCCTAGATTTGTTTTTTTTTGCACAACCTTCATTTCAACGTATTTCGTACTGAAAATTTACACACTCGTGCTTTATAGCTTCATGTATATCTTTATTTTTTTTCAGAATTTTGTGAAACGTACAAATATGAATTTTAATGAATTTTCAAGTTTGAATTTGAAGGAATCTATGGAGCTCGAGCTCCAAAGAGCATTTTCGATTTTACTACACCTACGAACGATTACATAGATTTTTTCTATATTACTTTAGTTTTTCATTTGTTTTAGATAAATTTTTAGTGATGTTTATACATTTTATAGCAAGACTTCCGCGGCAATGCGCAGAGCATCATCTAGTAATTTATCAGTGGAGGAAATTCCGTAGGCTACGTAGAAACTTTTCATGGGTCTCGCATTTTTATCTCAGGATAAGCGAGACATAGACACTGTCTTGGTCCTTTGGTCGTTAGGTTTTTTCATTTGGGTCGTGCCTCGTCGGCATCACATGGATCGTGCCTTCTACGATAACTAGGTGATGCCCCGCACGTTGTTGCGGAAATTTTTTCCAAAATATTTCAGTGACATATTTGGTTAAATGAAACATGTATATTTGAAATAATATTTTTTGAACTAATATATGAATTTCATAATAGAATGAAAATTCTCATGCATGCATGTTGCATGTGTGTTTTTATTATGTATAGTTATATATTGAGTTAGGCTTTTCTCATGCATGTTGAATGATGAGGTAGCATGTTTGCATGTTGAGAGAAATGCATAGTGGCATATTGAGGTGGGTTTTTCTCATGCATGTTAATGATGAGGTGACATGCTTGCATGTTGAAATAATTGGGACCAATTTCTTAAAAATGTAAGATGTAAGATGTATCCTTTTCATTTTTAAGTACCCCCTTTGTATCAGAATATAGGACGCTTTTTAGACTAAAATAGCCTACAAAAGCATTTTATATTTTGATATAGAAGTAGTAATTGATATGCAGCTCTTCTACATGATTTGAAAGAAGAAGGAAAAAAGGCATGCCGTTTAGCCACCGTCTTGATCGGTTTGTATCCCACTGTCTTGTTGTCCACCTAAGCAACCATGCCAAACCGCTGCCGGCTTCCACATAACGCAATCCCTGGTCGCTGCAACCTCAGAACCACCATTCCAACTACACCAATCAATCCTAGCAACCGGCTCTTAAAAAACTCAGCTTCGAAGTACATTGCTCCGACATAGGCAAGTGAAAAGAGACATCTACAAAGCGCCCTGCCATCGTGGTCTGGAACGGGAGTTGGGACCCGAGCTAAGCTAGTTCGCCAACCCCATCTACTAACGTGGGAAAGGGTATATGCATGGGTATGATTGCTGGAGCTGACTGAATATGCCATGCCCTCCGTCACCTCGTTTTCCTCCTACCTAAAAAGCTCCCAGCCTTGTCTTCGCCTTCTCCAGACCATCCGGTTAACGGCCTGGAGCAAGCAAGGGCAGATAACCATTGTTAGACTCTATATACTGGTGATAATCATTAAAATCTATATAGTACTGGTAAACTTTTAAATGTAGAAAAAGAAAGAAAAATAGAAGAGGTAGATCATCCACTGACAGGGACGTGGTAAAGCGCACCCTGGATTAGGAAACGGATGCTGCAGCAGCGACATGATGAAACGCACGCACGCATGCATGCACTGACCAGGAGGAAGCCGGAGAGGCGAGCTTACATAAAAGGACGCTGTGCGCTTGCGTTTCTTCCTCGCACAGCCGCTTCATTCATCACTGCAGCAAACTCATCCTCCTTTCGTCTTCCCCTCACCGGCCGGCGCCATGTCGCCTGTCAAGGCCGAGGACCTGGTGCCCTTCCCCTGCAGGGAGCAGTTCGGCGGCCTCGACTACTGCATCACCAGCCCGCCTCCATGGAGTGCGTACCCTCCTCCGAATTCTTCGCTGTTTCAACAATGGTCAATTTCAGTTCTGACGAAATGTCTGCTTCCTTAACTTGATGCAGTCACCACGGTGGTCGTGGCGTTCCAGCACTACCTGGTGATGCTCGGCACCACCGTCATCATCGCCACCATCCTCGTCCCCCTCATGGGCGGCGGCCATGTCAGCAAGCAATCCCTCCCCTCCCACCATATCTTCCATTTCTGCCATGTATATAGCTTGTCGTCGTGACGATCGAGCTTCTTGTATGGTGTGCATTGCAGGAGGAGAAGGCGATCGTGATCCAGACCATCCTCTTCATGGCCGGGATCAACACGCTCCTGCAGGTGCACTTCGGCACGCGCCTCCCCGCCGTCATGGGCGGCTCCTACACCTACATCTACGCCGCAGTGGCCATCATCATCAGCCCGCGATACATCCTCTTCATCGGCGCCCCTTTCGAGGTCCGGCCATCGTTTCTGCAGCTTCCTTGCTCTGTCCTGCCGCAGTTGGTGCAAGTCGTACCACCGACTGATCCACCAATGCTGTTTTGATTTTCTCCTTCCTTCAGAGGTTCGTGTACACCATGAGATCACTCCAGGGCGCGCTCATCATCGCCGGCGTCTTCCAGGCCGTCATCGGCTTCTTCGGCATATGGAGGGTCTTCATAAGGTTCCTGAGCCCCCTCGCAGCAGTCCCCTTCGTCACGCTCTCCGCGCTCGGCCTCTTCTACTTCGCCTTCCCAGGGGTAAGAGAGGAAAAGGAGCTCCTCATGTTTGGATTTGGATTCAGTTTCTGAATTCTGACAGCACACTTGTGGCTTATATCCTCTAGGTCGCCAAATGCATCGAGATCGGTCTCCCCGCGCTCATTCTGCTCATAATATTCTCAGAGGTTTCACCTTATGACTACTTCACATCGACCGCGAGAAATTCGGGTCTCTCTTTTATCTTCACTTATAACTGAGAATTCCTTTCCTGACTTCTTCACTTGCAGTACGCGTCTCATTACTTTGCAAGAGGGAGCTTCGTCTTCGGCCGGTGTGCGGTGCTGGTCACGGTGATCATCGTGTGGATCTTCGCCGAGATTCTGACAGCGGCCGGTGCCTATGACGAGAGGAACCCAGTGACCCAGTTCAGCTGTCGCAGCGACCGCTCCGGCCTCATCCATGCCGCACCCTGGTATGGTTTAGTTCCATGCTCAGACTCTGAAGCCTCGCTGCTTGCTTATTCTCCTTGCTCCTTGGAGTGGCTCATTCACATATGTATCGTGTTGCTTCTGCCATGAGCAGGGTCAGGTTCCCTTACCCGTTCCAGTGGGGGTACCCCATCTTCTGCGCGCAGGACTGCTTCGCCATGATGGCCGCTTCCTTCGCGTCTCTTATTGAGGTATATAAGCATCATCAGTACTGCACTTGATCTATATATACATGCTTCCATGGCAGGCATGTACCTCTGCTTTTCTCTGATCTGCACTACAGCAAAGACAATGGTAATATAAGCAAATAAGGTCCTCATAAAGACAATGATTTAATCACAAATTATCTTGGGCAGTGTTTCTGCTTCTTGGATAATAACAGTCTACTAACATAAAGCTCAACAATTAACATGCCATGCCTGTATCAGACAGTCCCAATATTGCAAAACAGAGTAGCATTAGCTATATCATGTGAATTTCTTGGGTTTAGTCTAATGAACATTTCTACTTTCAGTCTACCGGCACCCTTATTGCAGTGTCAAGATACGCAGGCGCGACATTCGTCCCACCTTCGGTTTTCGCTCGTGGAATTGGCTGGCAGGTACTTGAATGACACGATTAAATGCTTAATCTTCTCTGAATATTTTGCTCCCAGTGCACTCACTGACATGCAACTTCCAAACTATCAGGGTATATCCATCATCCTAGATGGGCTGTGCGGTACATTGACAGGCACAGCAGCTTCAGTGTAATGAGCTCTACGCCTTCTTCAGTACTCTAGTCTGCTCAGGAATCACCTAAATGAATATCTAACTAATTATCCTTGTTTAATTGTGTAGTGAGAACTGCGGTCTACTGGCCTTGACACGAGTTGGAAGCAGGCGAGTCATAAAGATTTCAGCTTTGTTCATGATCTTCTTCTCACTGTTTGGTACTGCTCCTATTCTCTAGATCTTTCATCACTATCAGTGAACATCTTTCACAGTTGCAACTTCATTCGACTGACAATGGCTTAACAATCAACAGGAAAATTCGGGGCAATTCTTGCATCTATTCCATTGCCAATTTTCTCTGCACTTTACTGTGTTCTCTTTGCTTATGCAGGTGAGAATTACATACCAATCCACCAGAGTTTCATGGAATCAAATCCTCGAATGTTCATAACATTTTTATTCTGTTGATCTTCTTTTCTTCCTGAAACAGCTGCTGCAGGCCTCTGCTACCTTCAGTACTGTAACCTCAACACCCTGAGAACAAAGTTCATACTCAGCATCTCCTTGTTCCTGGGGCTATCCATACCACAGTACTTCCGGGAGTTTGAGACATTTTATGGCTTTGGACCAGCTCACACGCGTTCACTGGCGGTATGTAAACTCAACTACACGGTGAAACAACTAGTTATATAACTTCCACGCTGACCATTACCTGAACTTTATCCTATTCGCTAAAATTTCAGTTCAATGTCATTGTCAATGTGATATTCTCCTCGCCCGCGACTGTTGCTGCCATACTTGCCTACCTTCTGGATTGCACCCACCTCTACTGGGAACCCCATGTGAGGAAGGACCGGGGCTGGCTGTGGTTGGAGAAATTCAAGTCCTACAGGCATGATGCCAGAAGCGAGGAGTTCTATGCTCTACCATATGGTATGAGCAAGTACTTCCCCTCGCTTTAGAAGATCTAACAATGCAAGGATGAAGCGGTGGGAAGTAGAAATTAGACAGTGATTCTGCGGATCATCTGTATATGCAGCAATATGTGATGTTTTGATTCTAGCTTGTAAAACATTTTGGATGAGAAGTATAGCATACTTACTGTGATATTCAAATGAGGATACTGTCGACATCAACCAAGGGGAGCTTGCAATGCTTCTAACATCAGTTTTGCTTTGGTCTTGTCTCTGATTCATAATAGCAGAACACATACACACCTTGTAGCCTGATTTATCTCTGACAAGAACAGCAGAATGTAGACATGGGGAATTGAATTGAGGAAACATGTATCAATCAGTAATTTTTCACATTGATCGAGGAATGTATTGCACATACAAGTTAGTTCTAATTCACCATCCTCATCTGCAATGTCACGCCTTTTTGTTTATGCAATCTATTTGGAACACAAGAACCCTTGGGCCAATTTCACCAAAAAATGACAATGATTTAGTTACAGCAAGAATGTACAGAGATTATAAAATATTACTCCAAAACCAATCTGGCAATAGCAAAGTCCAGCAAACCAATTTGGCAGTTAATTCTCAAAGTCAGCCAACCCTAAAACGACACACATGTTATACATGCACTTCCCAGTTATGAATAGGATCTAGCACCTTCATTGATTGAAAATCTACCACTGACACATATATAGTAGCAGCAGCAGCAGCCTTGGGCACCCAGACACTGTCGGGCTGCCTTGCGGCGCCGCTCACTTGGCTGCGACCGCCAGGCCGCTGCCCACAGAATTTCCTCACACTCCATGGTTTTAGCTGGGCTGCGGCTCTCATCTCCACAACCAGCTGCTTCTCCTTGAAGCCCTCAGATTTTGCCACATATTACTACTATATATACTTCCTGTCTATGGGATGTTTCCGACTTCAGAACAGACCGGCACATAAGCAGCCCTGGGCACCCAGACACTACCGTGCTGCCTCGCAATGCCATTCACTCGGTAATACGAGGAATTGAATTGACAAAACAGGCTTCTCCTCTTTCCCAGCTGAACTCTGCATCAGACAATTAATTGTCACAATGATCAGTGAATTATTGCACATAGAAGTCAATTCGAATTCACCATTTTCACCTGCAATGTCATGCCTTCTTAATTATGCAATCTGTTTGGTATGCAATAATCTTGTGCAAATTCCACCAAAAAATTACAATGATTTAATTACAACAGGAATCTACAGAGATTGCGATATGAGAAACCAATTTGGTAATATCAAAGTCCGGCAAATCAATTTGGCAATCTCAAAGCCCGCCAAACCTACATTACATCTATATTCTGCATGCACTTCCTACTTATAAATAGGATTTAGCACCTTCACTTGTTAAAAATCTACCATTGGCACATGTTACCACATATTACTACTACTATATATAATTCCCATCTATGGAATGTTTCCGACTTCGGCGCGGACTGGGACAGCAGCAGCCTTGGGCACCCAGACGCTGCTGTGCTGCCTTGCGGTGCTATTCGCTCGGCTGTGAGCACCAGAATACCGCCGTCCACGGGAGTTCCTCACATTACATGGCTGCAGCTGAGTTGTGGCTCTCATCACCACAACCGTCGGGTTATCCTCAAAGCCCTCGGATTCAGCCTCCTGGTTCATCTCTTGATCACCGTTGCTCCTTCGACAGTTATTGCTGTCAGCAGCCGGATGCGGCTGCGCCTTCATCTTGACCACCAGCTGCTTCTCCCCCAAGTCCTCATTTGCCTTCCTGGTCATTCCTTGACCACTGTCACTCCTTCTGTTGCTACTGCTCTCAGTGGGCCGATGCGAGTAGACCTTCCCCTCCACCTCCGTCTGCTTTCCCCCAAGGCCCTCAGATTTTGCTTCCCAGATTGTCCCTTGACCATCGCCGTTCCTTCGGCTGTGGCTGCCCTCATCATACCGACAGGGCTTCTCCCCACTCCCATTCGGCCAATCGCTACTCGGAGCTGCGCCTGCCTGTCTACCTCCTGAGGGTTTCTTCTTCTTCCTCCACTTTTTATCCGACTTGACTCCTTGCAGTGGTGATGCCTCAGTTGCCTCGCCCGGTGGGCTCACTGAAGCTGTGCCTATGCTCTGGTTATTCAACCCATTCTTCCCCTTGTTCTCTGAATCAAGGGCTGGCGGTGGCAGCGCCTCCACCGCCTCATTGGTTACACCGGTCATTGATGTTTCTGTGCTCCGGCCATCCAACCCCTTCCTCCCATTGCCCCTGTAGTTCGGCCTGGCCCTGCCTCTATATGATGCAGTGTCCGCCTTGGTCAGCTTGCCAGGCGTACTGCTCATCCCCAATGCTGTGCCATCATATCCAGTGGCCTCCTCCCCCTTGCTGTTTTCCTCCGGCTTGCCGCCCAGGGATGACACGGTGGCAGGCTCGGCTGGACCAGCAATCAAACCGGCGGAGGCCTTCCCCTTCCCCTCACTCCAGGCCTTGCCTCCACCGCCTAGGGTTCCATTGACGGCGCCATCGCCCGGCCCCTTCTTGCCGCGGCTGTCTACCGCGGCGCCACCACTGCTGACAGCCGAACCCTCCCCGCGCGGGGGCGGCGGCGGGCGATGCGGCCCGACCACCACACGCGGCCCTCCGCGGTTCCTGTCATTGTACCTGAAGGGGGCACGCGACGAGGAGGATCCCCTCATCTCCTGCCTAGGCGCCGTCGCCGCATCCCTAACCCTCCTCGCGGCGGCCTCCTCCTCCTCCACCTGCCGCCGCCGCCGCTCCTCCTCCTTAGCCCTCCTCGCCGCGGAGGCCTCCTCCTCCTCCTTGCGCCGGCGCTCTCCCTCCTCCTCAGCCCTCCTCGCCGCGGCGGCGGCCTCCTCCTCCTGCTCACGCCGCCGCCGCTCCTCCTTCTCCCTGAGGCGGAGCTCCTGGAGGTCCCGGAGGCTGACGTAGTTGGGAGGGATGAGGGGCCTGCCCCGCATCGGCCCCGCGCGCCGCGACGGCGCCGCCGCGTCCATCCCCTCCGCGCCGCTCCGCTCCTCTTCGGCGATCGACTGGCGTTACGGGTTTGGGAGCTAGCAAGAAAAAGAGGATGGATGGAAAATTAATCTTTTGGTGCTCCTCCTCGGCGAGAAAAATAAATAAGGAATTGCTCGCCCCAGCCCCACACGTGACCTATGCCTCGTGTCCGCGTGCTTTTGCGTCACTGGAGCTGTGGGCCTACGGACGGACGGCATCTTCTTCTTCCTGCACGGCGGGGCCTCTTTCAAGTTCAGAAGGTCCAGTCAACCCCACAAGAAGAAGATTCAGGTATAGTGCCGTGGACCATGGGTTTTCTTTTGTTACCAACCATATGCTCATATACCATGGTTAAAAATCGTATGATATCAAAGCCTTCGCATTGTACATTGTGAGGAAAAGGTGGGCAGGCATGATTTTTGTTTGGATGAATTGTAGGAGTATCTCTGGATTTGTACTTTTAGAATGAGTTAATGGATCGTTTTTTGGTTGATGGACTCCCCAACTTGGTCCACATGGGACATAACTCCACACAAAATACATGCGTAGGAGTTTAAGTGAGTTCTCCTGATGTTTTACAATTGTTTTTTTTCTGACACCTTCTCCTCTTCCTTCCTTATAAACAATCAAATATCATAGAAGCGGTTTTTACAAATTTCTATTAGCCCGCGACGTGCAACGATTGCGTTGATTTTGTCTCGTGCCTTTCTAAATAGCAATCATATACAAAAACAACTTTCAAATCTCATGCAACGGTCATACCGACTCTCAAGTTCCCGCGCGCCTCCATCAATTTGTGGTTACCATCAAAATATGATTTCCCAACTAAGAGAAATAAATGATCATATTACATTTCCATGTTCGAGCTCTTAATATACTGCCATCCTTGCTCTAGTCCTCCTCCCCTCCATCAGGCCGTCACCACCTTCCTTGATTGTTGTATCCCTATATCAAATTTTTCCTTATGTTATTGTGCATACTTGCTTCATTGAGTGTTGGTACCGCCAACGACAAAGGTGGGGCGCATTTGGGGATACGAGGCGCCCATGACAGCATCAAAGGCATGGTCGTCTAGCTATGTCCTCATAGACCTAGACGTGTCGCCATACCATCTTCTTGATTTTGCATTTCACGGTCAGACATAGTGTCATTGATTTAAGGAAACCAGATATTCCTCTTAGGTCATCACGCGTCACTTACCACATCATCTCGGAACTTCTTCTTCACCCCCATAGCTCTCTTTGTCTAAAGCATCTCATAGATAGGCAACATCGTCCTCCCTATGGTTAGGTCGGTGAAACGTTGCTTGCCAACTTTGTGAAGAGGATGAGTTGATGATGAGTCCTATTTTGCATCACATTTTACCTTTCGTGTCACCAATTGACCGAAGATGCATGAAACACCACTTGTTTGTTTTTTCAATGACAAAAGTTTCCATTTTTCTTGAATTTCTCCCTTATCCCCTCCTTTTTATTCCCATCATTCCTCTCCAGCCTTTTTTCCCATCGTTCCCGCTCACCTTTCCCGCCAAGCTATTTCATGCCTTTTCTTTTGGCCTCACTCACTCTATAAAACCCACCACACGTTATACTTGGCCCCGTGACTCATGCACCTTGCCGAGACAACTATTTTTGAAACATTTCATAGTCAGGTTTGTTGGATTTGAAATGTGTGTGTGGAAACCCTTCGTGTGCATAGCTCACTTTCTCATGGCGTTCTTCAACTTTTTTTTTTCACACATAGCCCCTATTTTGTTTGATTTTGATGATATTGTCATCCAAAATGACGCGCATCATTCATCCTCATTCCGGTGGACAAATTCTGATTCCAAGAAGAATGAATCAGTACCTCCACATTGTCCTCAGATTCCCCTTCATCTTCTATAGATTTATCAGAATCTAGATCATTCACTAATTCATCCTCACCCTTCTCTTCCATAACCCCCTGCATCTCCTCCCACTTCCTTATCATCCTCAACAAAACCACTATCAGAAAATATTATCGACCGACTACTTTGCCCTTGTTGTGTGCTGGGCCCCTTTTTTGAGCTCAATCAATGGTGGATGGAGGAGACAAGGGTGGGATTTGACAAAGGCTACTCCAATAAGTCATTTATTGCAGGTCATGTTGAAAGGATCGAGATAGACCTAGAGGGGGGGGTGAATAGGTATTTTTACAAATTTTATCACTACTTAGCAATTTTTAAGCAATAGTGCGGAAAACAAGGTGTGCCTAAAAATTGCAAGGTCTATTTAGCAAAGACAAGATAAACAATAAGCACAATACACACAAAGAAGTGAGGTGCAAATAATACGGTAGTACAAGTAGTAAGGGGAAAGAGTAGGGATAACCGAATGACGTGGAGACAACGATGTATCCCGATGTTCACTTCCTTGGAGGGAAGCTACTCACCGTTCGAAGAGAGTGGGTGAAACCACGAAGGCACACCAACGCCACGAAGGCTCACTCTATTCCCCTTGAGATATCACCACGAAGGCGATTCCCAACCACTACCGGTTGACCTTAAAGGTGGTCACCAAACCCTCACAAACTCAACGGGGGTAATCACAATGGTCGATTCCTCTCCGAAGAACTCCTACCCGCCTAGGAGTCTCCAACCTCCAAGAGTAACAAGATCAATGGGAAATGCTCAAGACTTGCTCAAAACGCGATTTGCTTTGGTTGGAAGATGGGGAAGGGGCAGATCTATCACTGGGTGAAAGATCCGTCAAGAACTCTCAAGGAACTCTCCGGGATCTGAGATTTGGTGAGGGAGAGAGTGAGAGGGAGCACTTGTGTTCTTGGGTGTCTTAAATGAAGTGGTCAACCCTCACAAGTGGGAGTGAGGGGGTATTTATAGTCCAAGAGGCGAAATGGCCGTTGGAAGAATAATCCTGTGTAAGTGTCGGACGTCCGTCAGGTATCGAACGTCCGAAAGTTCACATGTCGGACATCCGAGCCAGGTCGGACGTCCGAAGTGTAATATCTGGGTGCAGCAATGACCAATGCAAGAAAAATAACAGTAGCTCAACGGAAGTCCGACAGAGTTCGGACGTCCGACGGATCGGACGTCCGAAGTTCGTCGGAAGCCCGTCATTTTTGCATGTCTACTGACCTTTCCTATGATAACAAAAATGCGAGATGTCGGACGTCCGATGTGTGTCGGACGTCCGAAACTTTGAAATGTCGGACGTCCGAAACACGTCGGACGCCCGAAAGCAGTGATCATATTTTTACTTTGGGGCTCCACTTTTGTGTCGAGATGTTTTTTGTTTTTAATTAGCTTTGAGAAAATCTTAAACACAAACCCACTGATCCCCTCTTAATAGTGCGGGGATCCCTATACTCAAGATCAACCGAAAAGCTTACACTTTAATATAGATTGGATCCATTTCTTGAGCACATCGATATGACTAGATGGTCCTTGATCCACCAACACACCGCACCGAGGACTAAAACCTGAGATGTACTTGGCACACATGATTAGTCCTCTATATGTAAATTGTCATCAACATCAAAATATAATTAAGGGCAAGATAGCACTTTCAATCTCCCCCTTTTTGGTAGTTGATGACAACATACATATAGCTCCCCAAAATTGTTCAACAATATGCTTTTGGTGGGAGCAAGTTTTACAATGAGCTCCCCCTTAATGTGTGCATATAAGATTTTCTATTTTCACACAAGATGCACACATTTTGGAGCGAGACACAATACATGATATCAAGGCGCAATCATTGATTATGGAGATGGAATATTAGATTGCACCAAACATAATAGACCAACAATGCCACAATCCAGCCAAACGCAAGAGCAACACCAAGCGCAACACAAAGTACATAATGCATTAACACAGTACACAAGACAATCACACATAAAGGTCTTACACACACCAGAAACCACATAACGACATAATCAAGTCACGAGCACCTAGACACCAAAAGAACCACATATGACATATGACTCTCCCCCTTTGGCATCAAGGACCAAAAAGGGGCACACGCGCTGACAAACTAGTGAGTCCCACTGCCACTAGCACCAGGGTCTCCAGGGAAGAAATCCTCCCACTCTGGTCCAGACGGAAAAGCGAATCCAAGATCAGCGGAAGGAGCATCCGGAAGGCGCTCATCATCACTGACATTGGCCTCGCCATGTGCACGCAGACGAGCCTTGAGGGAGTTCTTGGACTGGATAAGGCGCGAGACCACCGTGTGGTTGGAGTGGCAGTTGAATGAAATAGCACGCATCATAGCCGCTTGGGCCTTTCCCAAAAACTGAGCCAGACGGCGCATAGGAGCCTGCTCCACAGACTGACGCTCAAGGTTACCACGGACCGTGGTGTGTATCGGAACAGGGCGTGTCAGACCAACCTCAGGAGCATCAAAGTACATGTGCTCCGGAATGGACCAAACAGCGTGGTGCTGAGTGATCTCCAATGGGGAGGAGACGACAGACTGAATGAGAGCCATGATGAACGGTGCATGCGGATATTGGCGACGCTGCTGAAGACTCGCCATCCGAATCTCGTGCCAGAGATAGTGGGCCACATCAAGACGTTGCTGAGGAGAGTCATGGATATGGCACATCAATGTGATAGCCGAGCTGCTGCAATGAGTTTTGTCACCAGACTTGGGATAAAGAGTCCGAAGGATGCACTGGTAGAGGAACCTATAGGGCTGCTTCCAAATGGATATGTCATTGGCCTTCCTGTAGGTGTCATCACCACGAATCCCAGACTTAATAAAACACAGACAGTCATTGATCCCCTTGGGCTTCTCCTTGGTAGAGGCATGAATCCGGACTCCAGAGGCGCGAATGTGCAGAGCCCTCTGAAACTGAGCAAAGGTGGCGGTGCACTGCTGCTCCCCAGTCATCCATGAGATCGCCCGGTGATTGGTGTGAAAGTAGCAGGTGGCATAGAACTGAAGGATCGCAGCAGTGTTCCAGTCATGCCGAAAGCTGAACACTGGACCGAGCCCCACAGACTCAATAAGCTCCATCACACTGTGAAATTTGTCTGGATTCTCCCGGATGAAGTCAAGGGGGATGCAGGCATGGGAGTTAGCAAGATCCTGACGAACTGCAACTGACGTGAAGATATCGGCCTGCACATTGGTCCGGAATCGGCTGTCCAGACAGTCCTGAGGAGCCTCAAACTGATTAACACGGCGAAGCTTGCGGTAGGCATCTAAAGAGATCTTCGAGTAATCTGCCATCATACGTCCAGTAGCAACCACCGGCTCAGACGAGATATGTATCGGGATAGGAGGCGCATCATCAGGATCAACACCAGCACGAGCACCAGACGCCGATGAGGAGCCCTTAGTCGGGCGACGCACCCCAAGTTTGGAGGGGCGAGTCACCACTGGGGATCATCTTCTTCAACGACAAACTCCTCGTCAGCCTCAGACTCAGAAGCATAGGGACTATCCTCCTCGCTAGGAGTGTGCTCACTGTCCGAGGAGGGTTCCGTGTACGTAGGATGCTTCATACGGCGACGAAGACGAGGCGGCTCATCCCCGGAACCACCTAGCCATATATGAGGAGAATGAGTACGAAACCCTAATCAACAAAGAAAGACACACGAAGGAGAGAACGCTAGGGCAACGCATACCACGGGAACCAGAGGCCTCGCGATCCTTGCGACCGCAAGTTTTTGTCCTCACCATTGCGAATCCCTAGAGGAAGGAGATGCAAGAATGAGGCAAGAAACAGGCAACCATGGCAAAAACCAATCGGATGGAAAGGTAGATCGGGACGAGAGGTACCGCGGGAGAGGAGATCCGGGGGAGAGGAGCACCAGGGAGGCCGGGGCGGCCGGCGGCGACGTCAGGCAGTGGAGGCGCAGGAGGAGTCCAGAGGGGAACGGCCGAGGGGAAGGAAAACTGCCCCCCTCGGCCGGACGCCCAGTTTATATAGGGCAACCCACTTCGGACGTCCGATACGTTTCGGACGTCCGACGCGTCGGACGTCCGACAGCCAATGGATATCCGAAGCGGGCTGATTCTAAGCGGGCCGGACAGGCTGGAGATCCAGGGGTGGACAACAGGTAATGTCGTAAATCCGACGGACGTCCGACGCATCGGACGTCCGAAATCCAACGGAATTCCGACAGTCTACTGGAAGTTGGCGAATAGACCCGAAAACATGAAGAATTAGGTGACGCTAGAAGATCAAACAATCATGTCAGGGGACAACAGTAGATAAGCACACAAAACCATAGCACTGGATGCACACACATGAGTGATCAAAGCAAACCTTTCTCAAAGGAGAGGTGGTGACCGAAGTCACCATGTTTGAGTGTATAGTGCTTTGAGACCGCGAAGATGTACCTTGGGGTCAAAGACACTTACTCCATCGATAACCGCTACACGTGGGTTCACCGTGGTGAGCACGCGGATTGTTGATGTGGGAATTCATTTATGCATCATGTAGAAGGAGAGAACTCATTTATTGAGTGTCTCCCTCTACAGATATGCTTACATCTAGACAAGATAGTTGCTATGTGCATGAATGAGAGCAAGATACCCCTAAACCGTAAAGCTATAACGTTCCAAGATACCAAGTTCACCCCTTAGTTGGCAAAACCTTGCTTCATCCAATGGCTTGGTGAAGATGTCGGCAAGTTGCTTGTCGGTGCCCACATGTGCAAGAACAATATCACCCTTTTGAATATGATCCCGTATGAAGTGATGACGAATGTCAATATGCTTGGTGCGGGGATGTTGACAAGGGTTGTTGGCAATCTTGATAGCACTTTCATTGTCACATAAGATGGGTACCTTCTTGTAGGTGAGGCCATAGTCCTTCAAGGTTTGCCTCATCCATAGAACTTGAGTAGCACAGCTTGCGGCGGCCACATACTCGGCTTCAGCGGTGGAGAGGGAGACACAATTTTTCTTCTTGGAATGCCAACTTACCAATGAGCGCCCAAGAAATTGGCATGAACCGGATGTTGACTTCCGATCCACCTTATCTCCGGCCCAATCCGCATCGGTGTACCCCAAGAGATCAAACTTGGCTTCCTTGGGGTACCAAAGACCCAACAAAGGAGTATGAACAAGGTATCTAAGAATGCGCTTAACCGCCAAATGATGACTCTCCATGGGAGAGGCTTGATATCTTGCACACATTCCTACGCTAAGCATGATATCCGGTCTAGATGCACAAAGGTAAAGCAATGACCCAATCATAGAACGATAAAGAGTAGCATCAAATGGAATACCGGAAAGGTCTTGATCTAGATATCCCTTGGTTGGCATGGGTGTCTTGCATGGCTTGGCATCCTTCATACCAAACTTCACGAGCATGTCTTGAATGTACTTTGTTTGAGAGATGAAGGTTCCTTCGGCAAATTGCTCGATTTGAAATCCAAGGAAGTACTTCAAGCTCCCCATCATGGACATCTCAAAGTTCTTGGTCATAGTTTCCGAGAACCACTTGCACAAAGATGGATTAGGAGAACCAAATATGATGCCATCTACATAGATTTGGCATATGAGCAATTCACCATTTGTTCTCTTGGTAAAAAGAGTGGCATCAATGACACCCCTCACAAATCCTTCCTCGAGTAAAAACTTCCTAAGATGGTCATACCAAGCCCTAGGAGCTTGCTTAAGACCATATAATGCCTTATGAAGTTTGTACACGTGGTCCTTGTGATGGGGGTCACAAAATCCGGGTGGTTGAGCTACATATACATCCTCTTGTAGAGGACCATTAAGAAAAGCACTTTTCACATCCATTTGAAATAATGGAAATCCATTGAATGCGGCATAAGCAAGAAACATTCGTATAGATTCAAGGCGAGCAACGGGAGCAAATGTCTCATCAAAATCCAAGCCTTCAACTTGGGAGTACCCTTGAGCCACTAGCCTTGCCTTGTTTCGAATGATATTACCATATTCATCTTGCTTGTTTTTGAATATCCACTTGGTTCCAATGATGTTATGATCATGACCGGAAGGCCTCTCCACGAGAGACCAAACTTCATTCCGTGTGAAGCTAGTGAGCTCATCTTGCATTGCAATGAGCCAATCCGCATCCTCGAGGGCTTGTTCGACCCTAAGTGGTTCAATACACGACACAAATGAGAAGTGAGCGCAAAAGTTCATAAGTTGACGACGAGTAACTATACCTTGCCCCAATCCCGTGAGGATCTTGTCAACATCAACACGTCTAGCCACCAATGGCATGATGGAAGTTGGAGTTTCAATAGGCTCTTCCCATTCGGGCTCATGGGCAACATTTGGTTCATCATCAAGGGCGGAGCCATCCTCAACTTCATCATTTTCTCCAAAGCAAAGACGGTCAAGTCGATCACGTGGATCAACCGCACCCACAACTTGTGGTTCAGTGGACACATCGGGTTGTGGAGGGTCTTGTTCTTGTTCTTGGATAATGGGCTCATCCTGAGCAATTGGATCTTGAGTGGTAGGAGGAGGTGCTTGTGTTGGGGAAACCCTTGGCCCATCACCAACCTCATCATCTCTAGGCACTTGAGCTATGGGCACAAGATCTCCAATGCCCATAGTCAAAATATCTTGAGAGGAATCTTCATTATTACCTACATCACTTAGATCAACTTGCTCCCCATGAGAGCCATTAAATTCATCAAACTCCACGTCACAAGTTTCCACAACACATCCGGTGGATTTGTTGTAGACTCTATAGGCGTGAGAGTTTGAAGCATACCCAACAAATATACCCTCAATTGTTTTGGATTGAAACTTTGCTAACCTATCTTTCTTATTGAGAAAGAAACACTTACAACCGAATACACGGAAGTACTTGACGTTTGGCTTGTGTCCGGTTAGAAGTTCATATGGTGTCTTCATCAATATCTTGCGAAGGAAGAGCCGGTTTGACGCATGACATGCGGTGTTGATGGCTTCGGCCCAAAAGCTATAAGGAGACTTGTACTCATTCAACATAGATCGGGCCATCTCCACAAGAGTGCGGTTCTTCCTCTCGGATACACCATTTTGTTGAGGGGTATATGGTGCGGAATATTGGTGCTCAATCCCCTCATCACTCAAGAATTCTTCCAAGGTGTAGTTCTTGAACTCGGAGCCATTGTCACTTCTTATTGCCAAGATAGCCGTGTTGTATTTTCTTTGGGCTTGCTTGGAAAAATCAATGAAGGTGGCCTTCGTCTCATCCTTGGACTTGAGGAAGAACACCCACGTGTATCTTGAGTAATCATCGACAATGACAAGACCATATTTCTTTCCACCAAGACTATCCCATGATGGAGGCCCGAAGAGATCCACATGAAGGAGCTCCAAGGGCCTAGAAGTTGACACAACATTCTTGGGGGTGTGCTTTGCTTGATGTTGCTTCCCGGCGATGCATGCACTACACACACGATCTTTCTCAAAAGACACGTTTGTTAGTCCAAGGATGTGTTCACCCTTTAGGAGATCTTTTAGATTTCTCATGCCAACATGGGCTAGCCGGCGATGCCATAGCCACCCCTTGTCGGCCTTGGCCATTAGACAAGTTGCATGGTACGTGCTCTCTTTCGAGAAATCAACCGTATAAAGGTTGCCATCCAACTCTCCAACAAAGGCCACTTCGAGAGTATCTCTCCTAAAGACTTTCACACTTGTTAGACCAAATAGTGTATCATAACCAACGGAAGCTAATTGACGAACGGAAAGCAAATTGTATTGAAGGGATTGGACAAGCATGACATTAGCAAGTGACATGTCATTGGTGATAACCACCTTGCCCAACCCAAGTACCTTTCCCTTGGAACCACCACCAAAGACAATGCTCATATATGGTTGTATTGCATCCATGAAGTCCTTGAGCAAACGACTTTCTCCGGTCATATGATTTGTGCATCCACTATCAATCACCCATTTGACTCCACCGGAGAAAGTACCCTACACACACGTTTAGGCTTTGGTTAGAGGTGCCCATTTCGCAATGGGACCTCTAAGGTTAGTAACAAGGGTCTTTGGAACCCAAATAGCATAGAAGCGAAAAGCATTACGGGGTCCAATGAATTTGGCATACACATCTCCATCCTTTGCCTTACGGAGCACATAGGATGGGGGCATATTTTCTTTCTTCTTGTTGGGAATGGACTTGCCCCTAGTGGCCTTCCCACTCCCAACACCAACCTCCTCAACTTTCTTCTTACCTTTGTCCTTGTGCCCTTCACGAACAAAGATCACCTTTTGAGGAGTTGATCCTTTGCTAAGGGTGACATCCGTTGTCACACTCGTACTTGGATCAAAACCAAGGCCCTCCTTAGCAAAGGACTCCTTGTGATGATTTAGTACATCATTTAGATTTTTCTCGCCTTGGGCACAAGTCAAGAGACCCTTCTTTAGTTGAGCATGAAGAGCTAAGTTCTCCTCAATGAGAGATGCTTGATCAAGAGTAGAGTTAGTAGCACAAGCCTCAATATGCACAATAGTTGGAGGATCCATCTTCGTAAGTGTTTTTATATGAGCAAGTTTGTGGGCCTCGAGATTTTCCTTAAGGATGGTGAGTTCCTCATCTTTTGTCTTGAGGGACAAGGTGAGTACCTCAACATCCTTAGAAAGAGAGGTGTTTAGCTCCACAAGTTTGCTCATATCATTAGCAAGCTCTTTACATATTTCATTAGCCTTTTTCAAGGAGGCAACATGCTTGTCATTTAAGTCGTTTGATGCGTGAACAACTTTGCATAAGTTGTCATTTCGAGCTTCCTCAAAGTAAATTTTTTGCTCAAGGAGAGTATAGTTCTCCTTTTCCTCGGTGAGGAGGATTTCAAGATCCTTAATGGTTGTGGAGTGCTTACCCACCACATCCATAAGTAATTGAAACATTTTGAGCTTGTTGCCTTTGAGAGAGCTCATCACTTTGTTCACTTTGGCAAACAACAAATCTTCACATATAGCATGAGCATCATCACTTTCCGCATCATGAAATTCATCATGAGATTCGGAAGAGAACATGAAGGACTCATCAATAGGAGTTACCTTGATCTTAGCCGAAGAGGAGGGAGTGTCATCATCAACCAACTTGGCCATAAGACACTTGTGTGCATTGCCGGTGTAGTCACTCATGTAGTTGTAGTTTACAACTTCACCTTCCTTGTTGAGGAGCTTCAACGTTTTTTGTGTATCTTGAGAAACTCCGGCCACACCACCAACATCCTCGGGATCGGACCCTTCAAGTGCCAACAATGCTTTCTTCTTGAACTTGTTGTTGAGAGGGTTTGGGAGCTTCTTGGCGACATCCTTCCGAGGAAATCGAGGTTTGTCCTCTCTTTTCTCATATGGACACTCCTCCGCAAAATGTCCCGGTATCTCACAGTTGTAGCAGTTTCTTGTCTTCTTCTTTTGGAATCTTCCCTTGAAGTCCCCTTTGGTGAATTTCTTCACAAAGAGAGCAATATCATCATATGAGGGACCATCATCGGAGTTATCATCATCTTCATACTCATCTTCTTCCTCATCATCATCAAACTCCTCGAGCCTAGCCTTGAGAGCAAGGTTTGAGGACGGACCACCATATGTGGCAAGGAGCCTCTTAGACTCCTTCAGGTGCTCTTCATATTGCAAGAAGGTGGCAATCACATCATCCGGTGTCATCTTGAAGAAGTCGGGCATACGCCTCAATTCCCACACCATTTGATGAGAATACACCATGAGAGCATTCAACATTTTGTCCACAAGGTAACGGTTGGTGATTTGATATCCATCCAAAGATTTTTCACATGTGAAGGACTGGATGTGAGCAGAGAGAACCTTGAGACGCATATGAAGTTGTTGAGGTGTCTCATCTTTCTTCATGTGAATGTTGTGCAATGCATTCTTTGCGGTCTCATATCTTGTCATTTGAAGAGACCCGGTGCCGGATTTGGCAATGAGAAGAGTATCCCACATTTCCTTGGCATTGGTGATATGAAGAAATGGTGCACGTGTCAACTCATCCATTCCTCTCTTCAAGAACCCAATAGCCGCAAGGTTGAGATGTCGATCAAACACTTCACTTGGAGTAAGGTTGTTTGGATCAACAGGATAATAGCCTTTTCCGGAGTCGATGAGGTTCCACATTGGTTCGCACAAAAACCTAAGATAATCTGCCATAAGACTTTTCCAATCCAAGAAGTTAGTATTCTCGGTTAGTACCGGCGGATTGCCGTTGAAATTATACTTAGGTTCCACAAGCTTAGGAGCCGGATAGTCCCATTGGTAGGGACCACCTCTTTGCAAGGGAGCCTCGGAACCGGGGTGCACAAAGGTCGCCTGTGGAGACCTAGGGGCCGCACCACTTGACGTTTGTGACTCCGACGCCGAAGCCTTTAACCTAGCAAAGGAGGCTTCCATTTCCTTCCTTTGATTGTCCAAAGCCTTTTGCAAGGCTTTTTCCATATCTCCGGAGGTGAATAACTTGGGGTCCTCAATCTCATAACTAACATGCCCCGTGGAGGGAGGCAACGCAGCTTGTGCGGTGGCCCTTTGTTCGGTAGCCAATCTCTCGGCTTCCGAACGCGCGGCATCCGCAACAATTGCAACCTCCTCCACATTGGCACCCGAGCTTTCGGGGATGCCGTTCTTGGTCATCTCGCTCTAGGGCGGTTAAGCCACAAGAATAGAGCACGAGGCTCTGATACCAATTGAAAGGATCGAGATAGACCTAGAGGGGGGGTGAATAGGTCTTTTTACAAATTTTATCACTACTTAGCAATTTTTTAAGCAATAGTGCGGAAAACAAGGTGTGCCTAAAAATTGCAAGGTCTATTTAGCAAAGACAAGATAAACAATAAGCACAATACACACAAAGAAGTGAGGTGCAAATAATACGGTAGTACAAGTAGTAAGGGGAAAGAGTAGGGATAACCGAATGACGCGGAGACAACGATGTATCCCGATGTTCACTTCCTTGGAGGGAAGCTACTCACCGTTCGGAGAGAGTGGGTGAAACCACAAAGGCACACCAACGCCACGAAGGCTCACTCTATTCCCCTTGAGATATCACCACGAAGGCGATTCCCAACCACTACCGGTTGACCTTAAAGGTGGTCACCAAACCCTCACAAACTCAACGGGGGTAATCACAATGGTCGATTCCTCTCCGAAGAACTCCTACCCGCCTAGGAGTCTCCAACCTCCAAGAGTAACAAGATCAATGGGAAATGCTCAAGACTTGCTCAAAACGCGATTTGCTTTGGTTGGAAGATGGGGAAGGGGCAGATCTATCACTGGGTGAAAGATCTGTCAAGAACTCTCAAGGAACTCTCCGGGATTTGAGATTTGGTGAGGGAGAGAGTGAGAGGGAGCACTTGTGTTCTTGGGTGTCTTAAATGAAGTGGTCAACCCTCACAAGTGGGAGTGAGGGGGTATTTATAGTCCAAGAGGTGAAATGGCCGTTGGAAGAATAATCCTGTGTAAGTGTCGGACGTCCGTCAGGTATCGGACGTCCGAAAGTTCACATGTCGGACGTCCGAGCCAGGTCGGACGTCCGAAGTGTAATATCTGGGTGCAGCAATGACCAATGCAAGAAAAAGAACAGTAGCTCAACGGAAGTCCGACAGAGTTCGTACGTCCGACGGATCGGACGTCCGAAGTTCGTCGGAAGCCCGTCATTTTTGCATGTCTACTGACCTTTCCTATGATAACCAAAATGCGAGATGTCGGACGTCCGATGTGTGTCGAACGTCCGAAACTTTGAAATGTCGGACGTCCGAAACACGTCGGACGCCCGAAAGCAGTGATCATATTTTTACTTTGGGGCTCCACTTTTGTGTCGAGATGTTTTTTGTTTTTAATTAGCTTTGAGCAAATCTTAAACACAAACCCACTGATCCCCTCTTAATAGTGCGGGGATCCCTATACTCATGATCAACCGAAAAGCTTACACTTTAATATAGATTGGATCCATTTCTTGAGCACATCGATATGACTAGATGGTCCTTGATCCACCAACACACCGCACCGAGGACTAAAACCTGAGATATACTTGGCACACATGATTAGTCCTCTATATGTAAATTGTCATCAACATCAAAATATAATTAAGGGCAAGATAGCACTTTCACATGTGCTCTAAGTGGAGGCGAGAAGTTCCTCCTTCAAGCTTGTCGCGAGGACGCGACGATGGAGTTGTACTTGATTTCGCTTCGGTGGCTACCAGATCCACACCAGGGGGCTCGGAAGCGGTGTCTGGGAGTTCATCCGCGGTGGCTCTTTGCTGGCCTTCGCCCAAAATGGTCGTCAAGCGACCCCTCCCTCCCTCTTTGCGGCTCCGGGGAGTTCATCCGCGGTGGCTCTTTGCTGGCCTTTGCCCAAATTGGTCATGAGGCGACCCCTCCCTCTCTCTTCGTCGGATTTGTGTCGGTGTTTGCAGGTGTTCTTTTACCTCCAGGCCATGGTGCCATCTTGGAGGCTTTTCAACATCGATGTAGCGAGCTCCCGGTGCTGCACCCCAAGTTGCCTCATCCCCGGCGGTGTGGTGCTCGACTGCATCGTGTTCGTCGGCAACAAGATTGGAGTTGGACCTGATGGCGTTTTCATCTTTAGATTCAGGGTCCTTGGTGCTAATTTTATGGACCCTCAATATAATTTCATTTCTTGTTGGTCCTATATGTACTTTGCCACCAAAATCAATGCAAGCTTCTAGGTCCCTCTGGGACCTCTGTTCAAAAAATAAAATAAAATAAATGCTCTAAGTACAACCTTGCCTCTAAGATAGGACCAACATGGATTGCCTCTAATCAAATGAAAAGGCTCATATGTATGAACCCTAGCAGATTTTTTCTAAACGCTAAATAACACCACATTTATCCAGCCAACCACCCTTAAACTTTCTCTCGCTGATAGGTGTAATCACTTGATTCAATTAATTGTTGGAGGCAGCCTCTAAGCTTAGAGGCGCCTCTAGCCGGTTTTTGTTAGAGGCTACTGGTGCAGTGTACCAAGACTGCCTCTAAGAGAAGAGAGAGGGATTAGAGGCAGCAAAATCCATACACTCTGGGTCTTAGACTTGTAACATAAAAATTCCAAAACAACTTATCATAAACTTTTATGTTATGATCCAAGACATGAAAAGATTCTTGGCACACATGTGGGTTATTATCAAGCTGATCTAAACAGATCTGTAGTTCAAGAAAAAAAAAACAGTTCAATTACTAAACTCCACCATGGAGATTGATGATTACATGTTCAACATGGAGCAGCCATGACGAATAGCACAGTAACCCTCCTGTAGTACCGTCGAATGTTGCTGAAATGCTGCCCACTGACACATGCCTTTACTGACCCCTGCAAAAGGGAAACACTCTTCAATAAACAGATAGAAAAATGTGATTCATACAACAAGAATTACATGTAGTGCTAATTTCTGCCTGATGGCTTTCATGGAGCACGATTCTACAATGTTTTTTCAACAAAATCTAAGTATATAATACTACTATATTAGGCTCCATGACTATGCTGTTTACAGGCCCTGTCAAACTACGTCATAAACCTACATAACTGACTTTCATCATGGTATCATTATTCTCTTCAAGCACATGTAGAAATAGTTTGTGCGAAGTGCAAACAATATCACAAAAACAGTATACCCTAAGCATCGCGTACTAAAATGGAATCATATTTTCTGTTTCCTTCTATACAGACAGAGAAATCAATTAAATGACCTCTCACTCTGATGGTATGCTAATAACATAAACGTTATGCCTTGTCAGAAATTACAGTCTGCACAGCATACTCAAGTAACTCAACTTTCTATATCAGCTCATTACTCCTCAAGCCCAATGCAGTAGCACGTATCTGGAAGCAATACTAAGTTACTCCCTCCGTCCCATAATATAGTAACGTTTTTTGAGCTAGTCTAGCTCAAAAAACGTTACTATATTATGGGACGGAGGGAGTACATAGATATAGCAGCCAGGCATCACACTTAACTACACACATACGAATTACAGTACAATAATTCCTTGTGTGATCATATTGTCCTCAGTGAGTACACAAAACGAATTACGTGCCTGCATTGTCTGATTACTCAAACATGCATTCAGTGCAGTAACACATTTCATAAACATTTTCACGCTGTTGCATCAGATATAAGTAATATCCAATAACCATGATAACGTGGCAATACATATGCAGATACTTGTTTGTTGTATTATTTTCAGTGCGATCTAGATTTGAATCTTTACCGTTTCCATTTGGAGTTCTCTACCTATTTAGTTCATCCAGTACCTCGACAAATATATAGCTATATCCTGCCTACTTATAAAGAATAGAGTTGGTGGTCGTCCGCTCACTCATCTCCTAGTACTACTCTTCTCAACTCTGACAGGTGCCATCATGCGAACTGCCAGAACGCATCTAAGCTAGTATACAAGGTTCTTGACTAAGCCCAATTCGACATTGTTTTCTGTGATTCCATGGCGTAGCATGTGCACTCTGCTAGTCCTCTAAATGATCAGAGTAACTACATCAAGGCAATCCTAGGAGTAGCAATTCAAATTATACCATCCATGGCCCAACTTCTTGATCAGGAAGCAATGTTGCCGCATCAGGCAAATGTAGTGATCAGGCTGCAGCTAAGCAGAAAGTTGGCATGCCCTGGTTCAGCTGGTCTGTTCAGTTAGTCACTTGATGGCAGCAATAGGTTCTCAGAAGTACTTTCTAACACTTCTCACCAACTTAAATTAACCTCCTCAGTGGCAAATTTGGACAGGGTTAGTTTTTTTTCATTTAACCAGAATGTAACTTATTTGCGTCTATTTTTTGATATGATAGTAAGTGAAAACGGCAGCCCAGCAGAATTTGGATTATACATGTCTCATACAACTATTAAGTACATGTTGTGCACTATGAGGTTCAGTATGTGCATGTATCAGGAACTGGGACAGTTCATAATAGTTCACATGTGCGCACTTGAGAGTTGATATGGTTCATTAGTCATTACTTCCGTAGCATATACTCCCTCTATTCAAATTACTTAATGTTTTAGCTTTGTCCTGAGTCAAACTTCTATATATTTGACCAAGTCTACAGAAAAGCATGCTAATATGTACTCCCTCCGATCCATAATAAGTGTCGCTCATTTTGTACTAAGCTAGTACAAACTTTGTACTAGATGAGCGGCACTTATTATGGATCGGAGGGAGTATATATATAGTACCAAAATATATTTTATGACGAATCTAATGAAACTAATTTGGTGTTGTAGATGTTGATATATTTTTGTACACACTTATTCAAACTTGACAAAACTAGAACTTCAAATAATTTGGATCGGATGGAGCATCAGATTCTACAGTTGCACTGCACCTCATTACCAAATGAAACTTTAGAGTCGACCTAATGATTTCAGTTAAATATCAGAGGTTTATGGCATATGCTCAACGTTGATGCAAACAGACAGAAAGGGGGCTTCCCGTGGAATAACCATGTCAAATAACACAACCTCTAATGTTATGTACAGATCAAGTAACACTGAGTTTATAAATTAAGCTAGCATTCAAGGGTTAAAGCGATCTTTTATTGATTAAAGTGACCAAACTGTTATTCCTATACTAGATTATAAGTTTATGGATCAGGGAATTCCAAATTTCTCTGTTCCTTATACAGACCACATTTATTGAACACCGGTGATAGAATTAAAAATATGACTGTCTGCGGATACCTAATCCGAGTCCAACCTAATTCACCCAACCAATTAGTAAAATCTTCTCCACATTCACTAAAGTAGCAAGCACATATTTCGAGCCCCTACCGAGCTAAAGGATAGTATGACCCTGTAATTAATCACTCAAGCATTTCATCAAACATCTGCTACGCGAAACCTAATTAGTTTGAATAGTTTCACAAGGCACCAAATTGTTGGCAAAATGCACCTAATTTCACAAGGCCTTGTGCACAACTAAAATGGCAGCCAACATTTCGTCGAGCACTTGGGAAGCAGTGGGAGTGGCACAGACCTGATCTTCTTGATGAGGATCTCGCGGAGCTTCTTGCCCAGCTCCTGGGAGCGGACGCGCGCCATGAGGGCCTTGCGCGCGAGCACGCGCTTCTCCGAGTTCTTGACGTGGTGCTCCGTCCGGCGCTTGATGAGCCTCTCGATGCCGCTGGACCGCATCTTGCGCTCCATAATCTGGAGCGCGCGCTCCAGGTTGCCGTCCCTCACCTGCACCACGATCCCCCGCGACGGCTGCACCTGCTGCCCGCAGAATTGGCCCCTCCCCGCCCCGGACGCCCCCGCCGGCCAGAGCCCCCGCGCCGCTCTTGCTAGTGCCTGCATCGCTCGCTCGCTCCTTCCGTCGCGCCGCCGCTGGCCCTGAACTGTTGTTGCTGACTGAATGAGGCGTTGAGATTCGGGACGTCTCGCTCTCGGCCGTCTGTTTCTTCCGATGTTTTCATTTAGACCCCCGTGCTCTTCTGAATTTGCATTCTGTCTTGTAGGGCAAAACGTCAGCGCCTCCTCTCTCTACGCCCCCCTTCCCGACGGGAGCAGAGCACCGCCGCCGTTTACCCCACCCACGGTAAGACTCTCTCTCGATCTCGATTGGCAGCCAATGCCAGTTCCATGATCTGTAGTTCGTGCTCATACGCCACTAGCATATACATGGGCCGATCCTTTCCATGGATTGCAAGATACTACTGTTACATTTTCTTGTGTTGTGGAGAAACAGTTCTTGCGCCTTTCTTTGTCTGATGATTTTTTTTCGGGAGGTTAGGTTTCCAGTTCACGTTCTGGAGTCAGTACCATCCCTGAACATTTTCGTTCACAACTGCACCGCAGTAGGTCTTAGATTCAATTTAGGGTTTCTCATATCTGTTTTCTTTTTGTTTTGCAATTGTGTAAGTATTTTCATTTCCCCATTTTCTGTGATTAAACCAAGTTGATTGAACTTAATAGAATGCATTTACTAAGCAAGTAGTGAGATTATTCAGCTTTAAGTATATAAAGGAATACATTTAGTGTGGGTAGTGTGCCTGAAAATTTTATCCTCTGAAGAAGGAAGACAGCAAGTTGCATCCTGTGCTTGTGTCCAACTACTGTTCATGTATGGAAGAAAAGAAATGTAGCATCCTTTGAGCAAAATTGTCATTTCCTGCGTGTGGTATTGTAAGCAAGTTCTGTAAGTCTCAAATGATAAGACAGCTTCACCAGTGTTTGTGACCACATGAGTGGATTTAGTTCAACTTCCAGTTAGGTTTCTTGAGGAGAACATTCCTTGTTTGTTTTCTTGTGTAGAACTGTTCTTGCTTATTCGTTGTGATCTCAAGGGGTTTCCCAGTTCAGTATGGAATTCAGCCATGGATATGTTAGTGCAATATGTCTTAAGCATTAATTGAGGGACTTTTGGTATCGAATGTATATGTGGGAGTGTTTGTGTCCTTATTAATTTTCTGTACAAGCAAAATACTTCTTGATTAGAGTAATTTCCAACACTTGGGCCACAACCAACTTTATATGCTTTGGAAGAAAAGAATGGTGGCATTTAAAGGACAACATGTCAACCTGATACAATCTTCCTAAAGTAAAATTTTCATTTCCTGCTTGTGGTGTCGTTAGGAAGCTCTGCAAGTCTCAAATGAGAAAACATGCAGGCTGGATTTGTTTTGATGTTCCTTGCAAAGATGTATGTCTGGTTTACTTCATTATGTCCATATTTTCTTTTGGAGAAACATTTCTAGCGGTTTTTTTATGATTTTGTCAGGAAATATGGTTTCCACTTTCCAGTTCAAGTTCTGGAATCACTCCCATCCTAGAGCATTCTCTTTCACAAATTTAGCACAGTAGGTCTTAATTCAACTTATGGTTTCTGATATTGGATATATTTGCGGAAATTGCATACCCCCAACGAAGTTTGAAGCCAAACTGTGTTAGGTTTATCAAACATTGTGTACAAGTGAAATATGCCTTCACTGCTTATTTGTGGATCTGACAGTTTTTATTTGATTAAACGGTGTTATTTGAACTGAATAGGATGCATCAACTAGCAAATAGTGAGATTATCCAGCTTTAAGTATATAAAAGGAATACATTTACCTGATAGTGCGCGTAATGTGCCTGAAAATTAATCCTATGAAGAAGCAAGTTGCATCGTGTCCTGTGCACACATCCAACTGTTTATTCTATGGAAGAAAAAGAAAGGTAGCATTTAAAAGATAAGATGCCTACCTGATACAATCTTCCTAGAGTAAAATTTTCATTTCCTGCTTGTGGTATCATTAGCAAGTTCTGCAAGTCTCAAATGATAAGACAGCTTCATCAGTGTCTGTGACCACACAAGTGGATTCAGTTCAACTTCCAGTTATATATTCTTGAGGAGAACATTCTTTGTTTGTTTTCTTGTGTAGGACAGTTCTTGCTTACTCATTGTGATCTCAAGGGTTTCCTAGTTCAGTCTGGAATTCAGCCCTGAATATCTCTTAGCTTTAGTTAGGGCCTTCTAGTGTTAAATATATTAGTGGGAGTTTTTGTATATTTATTGAAAAAAAATAGAAGCAAAATACTTCTCTGTTAGAGAAATTTTGAACACGATGGCCACACCCAACTTTATATACTATGGAAGAAGAGAATGGTGGCATTCAAAGGATAACATATCTACCTGATACAATCTTCCTAAAGTAAAAAATTTCATTTCCTGCTTGTAGTATCGTTAGGAAGTTCTGCAAGTCTCAAATGAGAAAACAACCATGCTGGATTTGTTTTGATGTTCCTTCGGAAGATGTTTGTCCGGTTTAATAACTCCTTCATGTCTAGTAGGAGTAGCACTTCCAGTTTTTCTCCCCGGGGTTCAGTGCTTGGAGTATGCCAACTTGTTTAAATGGTTTGTGGTAAGGCTTGAATAAAAGCTTTAGGAAGAAAAGGCTGAAAGTGGGCCATTGGGACCAACCAACTAGTCTATTGTGGAGTCTTAATGAATGTTATATTTTGTGTCTATGTACTGAGAAATAGCTAATGGAGCTCAGTTTTAGCAATCACGTTTTGAATTGATTACTATTTACTGGATCACTTTGTCAGTACCAAACTATTGATGATAACTTCTCAACTGCTGAAAATTTGACTGCAAGATAATGGACTATGAGAATGTAAACTGTAATATGCTTTCCATGAATTCAACTGAAGATAAGCATCAAACTTGGATGCCCTTTGTATGATACATTATACATGTGTATGCAATCCTGGAGTTAGAATCTGAAACATGTACCACCTTTTTTGTTTTGTACTCATGATAAACATTTGTGCAGTTTACAGAAACAATGGATGTGTTCTTTGCTAACTCTCGTTTCCCATTTCCTGGATTGGTGCACAGATCAGCTTAACTAGTCGGCATGGTTATCCCTCCAGCAGCTAGGGCACCTGCAGTCACCAAGTTCCTAAAGCCCTATGTTCTGAAGATGCACTTCACAAACAACTTTGTGACTGCCCAGGTCATCCACACCCCATCGGCGACCATCGCATGTGCAGCGAGCTCACAGGAGAAGATCCTCAGGCCAAGCATGGAGTCGACGCGGGACATGGCCGCCGCGGCCAAGATCGGGAAGCTGCTCGGCGAGCGACTGCTGTTCAGGGGCATTCCAGCTGTGTCCGTCTCCATGTCAAGAGACCAATCGTACCACGGCAAGGTCAAGGCCGTCATCGATTCTCTGACGGCTGCTGGTGTAAAGCTACTGTGAATGATGGAAGTTGATCATCACTAGCCGGTTTATACAGCTGTTTAGTTCTGACACATGGCAGTTGTTCTTGAAGTGAAAAGTTCAGATAAATAGTGTCAGGCTTATGATGTTTTTAGTTTAGCTTACCCGTGCTTGATTTCAACTGCTCAAGCCTGTAACTGTCTCAGGCATCACAATACAGATCAATATGTTTCTGTTTGGAACATGGCATTTTTCCGACGCCGTGTTGTGGGAATGAAGTTGTGTCTTTTGAAACATCTGTGTGGTAATACATGAAGTATTACCGGGGTGTCCAAGTAATACTGTTACTTGAGCATCACGCTGTTGGGTTCCAAGTCTCTCTAATCAAGTATTACCGTGACTTTCCAGGTCAAGTCAGTCCCTAATCAAATATAATAACATGAGGTCCTGAAACTTGACCACCACGGAATAACATAAGAAGTACAGTCAGCTTGCACTCACAAGGTAAGTTAAAGAAAAGGCAAAGCAGCGGCCAGTCCAAGGGTCGTCAAACTTGCTTTTTTGTCTGATGATGCATCAGCTCACACCTGCCGTGGCTCCTATATAAACCGCGTCGCGGTGGCCGTGGAGGAAGTCAAGGAGGAAGGATCACCGGCGGCTCGATCGAGTTCATCTTCATTCCAACAGGTGAATCCAACAAGTTCGAGTGAGTGATGGACATGCTCTTGGCTGGTGTTCTTGCTCTTCTTTTGGACATGCTTGTTTCTCATTTTGTGGTGGTGCAGCAGCTGAAGAGTGAAGACAGAGAGGGGAGGCAGATAGAGGGGTTGATGGAGCAGAAAGGGGACGATATGGTATGCACTTCTCTTCTTGTTTGCTTAGGTGTTTCTAATCTCGAATCATCAATTCCCATGACACTAATCTCAGAATTCCTCTCTTATGATATTACTCCTCTGAATTTTCTCCCTTACTTGGTTTAGTTGTACTGCATGCACGTAGCCTCAAATCTGTAGCTTTGGTTGGTCACAAATGGTGTTTATCTTCTTAGGATCTAGCTGGGGGTGGCATGCTGGCACAACAGGGCCCTGCTGGGGATGGTGAAGAAACAGATCCCACAGTCAGTTCTCCAAACTATCAGCAGAAAATAAAACATTTATATAGAAAGCTTTGCTGATTCTGTTTCTTGCTGCAGCAATACTATGAAAATAGGCTGAAGACGCTGGATTTGCTTAGAAGCACGGGCATCGACCCCTATCCGCACAAGTTCGAGGTTGCAATCTCCATTTCAGACTATGTGGCCAAGTACAACAGCTTGGGTGCCGGTGAACATTTGCTGGATGTCACTGAAAGCATGGCTGGTATTGTTTCTGTCTGAATGTAACTGTAGTTAGCACTGCCAAAGTTTTATGCTCCCTGAAATGATCTGTTTGTGCCTGCAAGGGAGGGTCATGAGCAAGAGAGTTTCCTCATCCAAACTCTTCTTTTATGATCTCTATGGCGATGGGGTAAAGGTTCAAGTCATGGCTGGGGCAAGGTATCAGTTGCACTGTTTGGAGCAAGAAGATGAAATTGGCATATCAGCTGCATGTTTTTTTCATTATACTACTTTTTCTTTATAATCTTTCTTCCATTGACAAAATACATGAAGTGATTTCTAGTTTCTTTTGTCTCTGTTAGCTGCTCAGAGATGGCCGAAACTGAATTCTACAAATGCCACAGTGTTGTGAAGCGGGGGGATATCGTTGGTATAATTGGATACCCTGGTTAGTAAACTTGTTTACTTGTCCAATTTAGAAGTTCCTCGTTGTGGTTTATATCTGAACAATGTTAGAGAAGCCCCTGAAATTGATTAGACATAAATTATATAAAAGTTTAAATTTTGGAAGCAATGTCATAGGGATATATCAAATGATTACCCTGCAACATTTAGAAGTAGTTTTATTTCAGAGTAAAAATGATTACCTTCAAAATAATATTTGTACTACTGTAAGTTTTATGAGAAAAAAATGATGTGATACCTTGTATGATGCCAAGCTCCAAGTTGGTAAATAAAATATTGTGGAAAATTCCAGTTAATTCTTAATATTTGCTTATTATTTGTGGTGATTAAAGACATGGCTCGTTGAATGTATTTGTTGTAATATACACTTAGACAGAGTGTATAAATCCCTGGGATCCCAAATGTAACTCCTGCTTGATACATGAATCTTGTATTACATCGATAGTATATATTTTGTTCACTGAAACTATAGTTGATATTTATGATTTGCAAATGACTTTACCACAAATTTGATCAGATGCCGTTTCTTTCAGCTTATTTTTCCTGGCATGGTAACACTTTATTTTTCCATGGATATCAGGTAGGAGTAGCAGGGGCGAACTTAGCATATTTGCCAGAAATTTAATATTGCTCTCCCCATGCCTCCATATGTTACCCAACCAGAGAACTGGGCGTTGCACTATTGCTGGCAAGGTGAGAGGGGATACTAAACTAGTAAACTTCCATATTTGTATTAGAAGAAACACCTAAAAGCGAAAAAAATACACCACCACCATCCGTGGCAAGCACCGAAAATAATAAACGGTCAAACAAACAGATCTACTCTTAAGAGCTATCTTTAGATATTTCACTGAACATCTCTGAATGCATGCTGTTTTAAATACAACATGTGGCAGGCCATGTAAAAAAACATTATTTGGGAATTTTCTCCCATACATCTCTTGAAGTAGAACGGTGTGAAAGTTGGCCAAGGGGCTGATTTGCAACAAATTTAATTGTGCACTCTTCAAAATTTATGTACCTTACTTTTGGGGGGAGTACAGTCTTGTCACGCCACATCATTTTTAGAATTTAAATTATTTATGAGAATACTTTGGATAATTTATGTGATTTGTACATGTTTTTTTTATCACACCGTGCATTCTCAGCCATACAGGTATGTACTCACTAAGACACATGAAAGAGCACATATAAGGAAATCTGGTCCACTTTTACCTGAAAAATATCAATGTTGGATCCATATATCTCAAGTTTAACTTCCATATAAATAAATTAGTAGAGCATGTTATCCATGTTATCGGTGCTATTTTGCAGACGATAAGAGAAAAGGCAGGTGCTGATTGTTGGGTTCCAGGAATAGGAAGGACCACTGAAGCTTATGTTTTGAAGGACCAGGTTAGTCATGTCATGATCCCTTGACCGCCAACCATCAGTTGAGATGAAAATTTAATAATGTGTTCAAGCCATACTCTATACAATCATCTTAGGTTTGGAAACTTGATATAGCGCCCAAATTGCTTTAATAGGTGGAAATTATATATACATTCATATCATCAATCGCTGGGGTGCATACAGTACTTCAATTTGCTTGTTCTTGTGGTTCCGTTTTTAATTTTTTATCTAAACAGATTGACTTTTGTCACTGAAGAGTTTGAAAATGTCCACCAGTTTTAATTGTTAGATCACATTTCCTATTTCTAACGATTTATCATCTATTTACAGGAAACTCGTTATCGCCAGAGATATCTTGACCTCATGGTAAACCATCAAGTGAGAAACATCTTTAGAACACGATCCAGGGTCATTTCCTTCATCAGGAAGTTCCTTGACGAACGCAATTTTTTGGAGGTGGGTCTTGAACCATCATGTACTCTCTTTGAAATGCTTTTTCTGTAAGATATCATTCTCTTATTTGGTTAAATGATTTTCCATCTTGGCCATTCTCCAGGTTGAGACTCCAATGATGAACTTGATTCCTGGGGGAGCATCTGCAAAACCTTTTGTCACACATCACAATGAACTAAACTTGGATCTATACATGAGAATTGCTCCTGAACTCCATCTGAAGCAGTTGGTCGTGGGTGGCTTGGATCGTGTTTATGAGATAGGAAAGCAATTCAGGAATGAAGGGTTTGATTTAACTCACAGTCCTGAATTTACAGGATGTGAATTCTATATGGCTTATGCAGACTACAATGACCTGATGGAGCTTACTGAAACCATTTTGTCGAGTAAGTACTCATTTTAGCAGTACATAATTTTGGCTCATGTTTACATGCCAGACAGATCGTGCCAAATGTTAGATGTTGCACTTAGGCAAGCAAGGAGTACTACACAAGTGACCACCCATCATCCATGGACCACATGAATCGGTTCTTTTTTTCCATTTATTGCATGGATGGGCTGAAAAACCATCGTATGAAGTTTGCGTTGAATTGATATGCCATGTTTGGGTATCTAAGATTTGGTAAGTATGACAGGTATGGTGAGGGAGCTGACTGGTAGTACTAAGATAAAATACCATGCGAATGGAGCTGATAATCCTCCCATAGAGATCGATTTCACACCGCCTTACAGGTAGACATGAGTGCAGCTCTGAAATATGATTTGATATTATCTGAGTTGTTCGCTCACTTGGGTTGTTTGGTGCTTCTATGTTATTGCAGAAGGATAGACATGATGCAGGAGCTGAAATCTATCGCTGGGCTTGACATTCCATTAGATTTGTCAAGCGACAAGGCTAACCAATACCTCGCTGCAACGTGTGAGAAGTATGGAATCAAATGCTCGCCACCTCAAACAACAGCACGGTTGCTTGACAAGGTTTCATTCCTATCTCTTGGATGCCAGCCTTTGTTAGAACTACTTATTAGTTCATAGTACTCTTGAGTTATGACCACATCATGGTACCCACTACCGATACTGTTATGGCCGGCGTCACTTAGGCCCAATGGGCACGTTTAGTTAATGGCTTAGCCCAACTTATCTTAGGGTTTATTTTCATAGGCAGCTTATATAAACTCTTGTAAGACTCGTTTTGGAATTAGGCAAGGAATAAGCAAAGTTTATTTGCTCGGCTTCCCGTAGGAGCCGAGCCCTAACCCTAGCCACCTCCTTGCGCCTTCCTCCTCCTCAAGCACGACGGCGCCCCAGCGCCGGCGACCGCGCTCACAGCCTCGCCAATCCCCTCTTCACCCCTACAACCTGAGATCACGGGCCGGTAGAACCCTAGTTCCTACCAGTTTGGTATCCAGAGACCTGGTTCCGGTCATGTCCGCCTCACCACCATCACCCTCCCTGCCGCCGACCGCCTCGACCGCCGCCCCGATGATCGCGACGTCCAACAGCCCGACCGTGACGGTGGCCGCGACCGCCACCGCCGCCGCCGCACTGCCTCCCGACAGCCTCTCCCCTGACGAGATCGTCACCACCCTCTGCCACCTGACAGCCGTGGTCCAGGGGATCAGCCTGTACTTGGCGGGTCCCTACGCCGCTCCGTTCGTCCCGGCCACCGGGCTGCCGCCGCTGTCGTGGCAGCAGCCGCCGTTCCAGGCGTCCTCGGGCGTGCTCGTCGGGCAGCCGCCGCCGCCGGGACGCCGCAGCAGCCGTTGGCCGTGCCCAGCGCCGCCGGGCCGGCTGCCACATCCGCACCGGGGGTGCCTCTACATCAACTCCGGTTTCCCCCGTCGCCATCGCCACTCCCAGCCTGGCGACCGAGTCGTCCCATCCGGTCTACACGTCGGCCTGGGCGCCGCCGCACGTCCAGGCGCCATCGGCGCCTCCCCCACAGTATGGCGGGCCCTTCGGCTTCGCTGGACCATACGGCGCTCCGTTCCATGGAGGGCGCTCCGGAGCCGACGCACCGGCTCCGACGCACACACTTCCCCGCGCCGACGAGCCGTACCACCACGGCGGCCATAACTACACGCCGCCGCACATCCAGTCGCCACCGGTGCCACCCCCGCAGTACGGCGGCCCCTCCAGCTTCGCCGGTTCGTACGCCGACCTCAACGGTGCTCCGTTCCACGGGGGGCGCTCCGTGGTCACCGCCCCGGCGCCGACCCCCGCACTGACCCGCGGCGCCGAGCCGTACCACCACGACGGCCATACCCACGCGCCGTCGCGTTACGCCAAACTGGACTTCGCCACCTACGACGGTACCGACGACCCCCTGAACTGGCTCAATCAGTGTGACCAGTTTTTCCGAGGGCAACGGACGCTCGCGTCGGACCGCACGTGGCTCGCTTCGTATCACCTCCGAGGCGCCGCTCAGACGTGGTATTACGCTCTCGAGCAGGACGAGGGTGGCATGCCCTCATGGGAGCGTTTCCACGAGCTCTGCCTCCTCCGCTTCGGGCCTCCGATCCGCGGGAGTCGGCTGGCGGAGCTTGACCGCCTAACCTTCACCTCCACGGTGCAGGACTTCGCCGACCGCTTCCAGGCCCTGGCGTGTCACGCGCCCGGCGTGACGGCTCGCCAGCGGGCCGAGCTCTTCGTGGCCGGTCTGCCGGATCATATCCGCGTGGACGTGGAGCTCCAGGGACCTCAGGACCTCCAGACGGCCATGTACTACGCCCGAGCTTTCGAGCACCACACGGTGGCCCTGCAGCAGGCACCACCGTTCCAAGCCGCCCGCCCGGTCCCCCGGCAGACGCTTCCTGCGCCGAGCAGTCCTGCCCAGGCCCCCGCGCCGCCCGACGCCGCACCCGTGGCGCGTCCACTCCGTCGACTCACACCGGCCGAGCAACTGGAGCCCCGTCGCCAGGGGCTGTGCTACAACTGTGACGAGCCCTACGTTCGGGGCCACGTCTGCCCGCAACTCTTCTACTTGGAGGCCACAGACTACATCGAGGAGGACACCGCCACTACCGTGCGGGGCAACCTGCCCGCCCCACTTGACGCAGAGGTCGCCGAGGGAATCACTTGATACCTGCCAGCACATTTTGGACTTCCAGCTCGAGGACGAGCTGTTTGCGCGGGCGGGAAGAGATGTTATGGCCGGCGTCACTTGGGCCCAATGGGCACGTTTAGTTAATGGCTTAGCCCAACTTATCTTAGGGCTTATTTTCATAGGCAGCTTATATAAACTCTTGTAAGACTCGTTTTGGAATTAGGCAAGGAATAAGCAAAGTTTATTTGCTCGGCTTCCCTTAGGAGCCGAGCCCTAACCCTAGCCGCCTCCTTGCGCCTTCCTCCTCCTCAAGCACGACGGCGCCCCAGCGCCGGCGACCGCGCTCACAGCCTCGCCAATCCCCTCTTCACCCCTACAACCTGAGATCACGGGCCGGTAGAACCCTAGTTCCTACGAGATACTGTTCATATTTCTCATAAGTATATCATGAGGAGGCAAGTTAATCGTCTGATCGACATATGTTCTTATTGGCTTGTTCTAATCATTGTGCAATTTATGATTTCTAAGTTCACCAAAGTCTGTGATAATCTGTTAAGCAAAACATTCCATAATGTCTATTGAATATACTAGTTTCTTCTGTATCAGATTACTGGGCATTTTCTGGAGGCTACGTGTGTGAACCCAACTTTTATCATCAACCATCCAGAGATAATGAGCCCACTGGCCAAATGGCACAGGACTCGGTCAGGACTGACAGAAAGATTCGAGTTATTCATCAACAAGCATGAGGTGAATTCTGCTATTCTTCTACACTATACGTCAATGATGCACATTTCCCCCTTTTGTAAAGTGTAATTTGGTATTGTTGTAACCTCCTGATAGGTATGCAATTCCTACACCGAGTTGAATGATCCATTGGTGCAAAGACAACGGTTTGAAGAGCAGCTTAAGGTACGTAACTATAAATCAAAACTTTTTGCTGAAACTGTAGATTACATTTCTATAGCCACATTATCTGAAAACCCGTCTGCCATTCTGTGAAACCTTGCCACCCCCAGAGTCGGCAATCGGGAGACGACGAAGCAATGTCGTTCGATGAAGAGTTCTGCACCGCTCTCGAGTATGGTTTGCCACCAACGGGTGGTTGGGGGATGGGAATTGATCGGATCACAATGCTTCTGACGGACTCACAGAACATCAAGGTTTCTGCACCCACCCCTCCCTCTTTGTATATATATATTTTGTGATGAATGCTTCCTCTTTGTATTTCTGTTCTTTGCACTACACAACTTTTCTCTGTTCAGTGATTTCTAATCCACCCCGCACTGGTTTTTGTTAATTTTCAGGAGGTTCTTCTATTCCCAACAATGAAGCCCCAGCTATCTGGGTAGTAGAAAATTGCTGTGTTGATTGAAGAAAGGGGACGACAAACAACAATGTACATCTATGTAATTAAGAAACAGAATTATCACATGAGTGTTGCATCTTTCTTGAAGAACTTAGCTGGGTGCCTCGAGTGCTACTTTGAGTTTTTGATATTTGTCGATTTGTGTTTGATCACTAGCATGATGCACGTGCGTTGCTACGAATCTATAAACGACCTTGCTAGGTCTCAGTCGAGTGAGACTTAGTTAAGTCTCAGTCGATGCTATATCCGTGAGATTTTACGTTGAGATCGGTGCAAAATTTTATTTTTGGTTTTTTCTTTTTCTTTCTTTATGTTATGTGACATGATTGAGACTTAGTTAAATCTCAGTCGACTGAGACCTAGCCACACCCATCTATAAACGATGAGAAGTTACCACTGGCTTAGCGGATTATCAAAAGATGATGGTGCCTTGCAATTGTTTCATGATTTATGGTTAAAAAGAGAGCAGAAACATAACGAAAGATCAATGTTAGGGTCGTTGAAAAATCTGAAGTGACCATTGTAGGTCATTTGCAATATTTATAGAGGGATAGCATTTTCAATTATAAAACATAGAATAATGGGCATCGGTAAGTTGATGCACAAGATCGTGAAATTGCAATTTGTTTGCTTTCTTCTGCTATGCTATAGAGCTGGAAGTCTCGCTGGGAAGACAAAACTAAAATCAGGATCATGATTATGACTTATGAGTTAGGTAGCATACTTATATTTACCATGTATGTATTTATAAGTGTTATTCTCACAATAGGATAACAATATATTTGTTTATTTGGTATAGATCTCTCACAAAGTTAAAGTAACATTTGTTTTATTGAAGATTGCTAGTCCCACATATGAGTAGAAGTGTATTTGTTTATTATATGGCCCCACATGTGGTGTGGGTTGAAGTGCATTTGTGTATTTGTATGGTCCCACATGTGAACTCACAACCAACTCAAACCTTTATAAGTAGGAAAGATAAGTGTTGAAGTTTGTTGCGCTACCGATAGCGAGATTTCCCTATGTACACTGCCGTGTAGTGTACTCTTGCCTTCTGTAATCTTGATCACTCCAACATTTGTTAAACATCACCTATATTCTTATTGATAAAATAGTTTCCCCCGTTTTCATTATAAAAAAATGATATATTTTCAAACACAAAGCCAACCTAGAACAACTGACAACAGGTTACAAGTCTATGCCAAATATGGTCTGGATATTCAAAACCTGTGAAATTTGTTCCAAAAATCTAGACTGTTGAGACTTGATCCATTGGTTGCTATCGTTCACAAGAATAACCATATGTTTTAACCAATGTTTAAAATAACGTGCTATCAAAAATAGTGTGACCCTTATCTAGAAGCTACAGAAGATATAGAGGGATATAGCGAAGTTACATTTAAAATAGCGTGATGAAAAAAATGGCGAGGACTAACCCAAATATTAAGGATGTCAGGCTTTTCAAGTTTCAACATAAAAAAAATTGTCCAAAATCAATACATGCATAACCAGGTAACCATATTCAAATGTCAAGGCCAAATCCAAGGCACAAATACAAATATAAGGCTTAAATCCATGCACAAGAAAGTAATAAACTCTGAAAGACAAATTGCTTTAAGATTTTAATCAGAATCATTGGCATCATCTTCAGACGAACTAGAAGAACCACCAGATTGCTCATCATCATCACCTAAAACAGGAAGCATCCTCTTCCTAGGATGAGAAACTCTATGTCCTTGTGATGTTTCTTCAGGTTCATCATCTTCAACTTCAATTGGCACAACACCTGTGATCCACTCATTTTCTTCATCTTCTACAACATCTGCATATGTGGTGTCCTCAAGTGGGTCATAGTCTCTCATTTCTCTCTTTTTGATGAGTTTGGAGTTGAATTTGATAAACACAAGGTCTCTAAGTTTGTTGCTTTGTAGCCTGCTACGTCTCTTTGTGTGAATCTGTAGGCGAGGTGTTGAAAATTATGAGTACAAGAAAGATGCATACGGTAAGAAACATGCATACACTGCCCAAAATTTAATTACATGAAAGAAACATGCATCAATTTCAACTATTTAGCTGCAAGCAGTGTTTTCTAGGAAAGAAACTACAGGAAAGAAATGTAATTTGGACTACTGCATGCTATCATAATTTGGACTGCTGCATGCTGATCATAATTTCCAGGAAAGAAACAACAAGTTTACCTGCAGAAAAACACTAAAGTTCCTCTCGCAAGGTGAGGAGCTGCATGTCAAACTTAATATTCGCATTGCCAATATCCCGAGGTTTGGTGCACTTGTCCCATGAATGGACCACCATTTAGCTTACATTGCAAAGAAAAAAGAGAGTTAACTCAGTTAAGAAACCATTTGACAATTGAGAAGTGAGAACATTAGAAAGCAAATAATCACTTGGATCAAAACTTTTGTTTCTCCGCTTCCTTTTAGCGCCCTCTCTTCCAAATGATCCCTCTTCATTCTGATATTCCTTGATACACCATCTACAACCATCTTTTCCATGAAAATGACAAGTCCAGCTTGGAACTGACCATCTAACTCAATTGCTAGCCTGTTTTGATAATAGTAGTATGGATTTAGAAAGTATCCAGCCCTATGTAGTGGCATCTTCAACTCGCTATCCCATATTTTATCCACAATGTCCAACACTTCTTGGAAAGAAGTTTCCTCATGTTCAAACTTGGCTGTGATTTCCTGCTTTGCATCCAAAAATGTGCCATAGATAAATCCCATAGCTGGTACATCACTTTCCATTCTCCTTAGCAAAATATCCAATGGCTCAAAGAACTTGAAAACAACATCTACTCCTTCCAAAAGTTTTTAGGATGCACAATTTTATTGGCTACGCTTCCTTTCACCTTTTCTAAATATTTCATCTCATCCATCTTATCTGATCTAAATAGCTTGTGGATTTGCTTCTTGTTGTCCAGCATGCTCTTCAAGTTCAAGTATGTTGTAGGAAACCTTGTAATAGCTAATCTGGCAAGATATTTCCCAAGGAACTCCCACATTAGTTCTAAAACTCTTGTGTGTGCATAAAGGAAAACAGTCACAACTCTAGCTAGTGCAATAGTAGACTCAACTGAAGGCAGCTTCCCAATGTCCTCTAGCATTAGATCAATGCAGTGGGCAGCACAACCATTCCAAAATATGCTGGGGCGCTTTGCTTTCAACAAAGTTGATGCTGCTACATTCACACTTGCATTATCAGTCACCACTTGGAATACATGCTTCTCCCCAATTTCTTCTATACAATTGTCAACAAGCTCAAAGATATATTTCCCATTTTTTGACTACAGAACAGTCCACCGAATTAATAAAAACAACCCCATAAGCACTATGAACGACCAGATTCATTACCCATCTTCCTCTTATGTCTGTCCATGCATCTGTCATGATTGTACAACCAGTAAGATCCCAGCATTGCCTGTGTGCCTTGAATGATTCATGCACTTTCTTCTTCCTCTTCCGCAAGAATGGCCACCCATTTCATAAGCACTGGGACCTTGCATATCTTCACCGTATTGCCCAGTTGACTGAAGCATACAGTCAAAACTTGGAAGTGTGAAAGCATTGAATGGAATGCATGCTTCATAGAAGAACTGGCAGATGTACTCACAAGTACGATTCCTTTTCTGTTCTCTCTTCTCAGTTGTCAGCTTTGATTGTATCTTCTCAACAAATTTTCCCTTGCTTGCAGCTACAGCCTCTTCAGGTGTTACTTCGCAGAATTTTTCCATAGGACCACTTGTGGACTTTGATCCTGGGCCTCTAGATGACTTCAGCACAACATCAAAATTGTTTGTAGCATCATCTTCTCAATTGAACATTATCCTTCTGAGTGGCTCACATTCAATTCCCTTCTCTTCCTCTTCTGCTCATTAATCTTTGATGCCTTCCTATCACCCTTCTTTAGCAAGTACTGAAATATTTCATCTCTAACATCACCTGGAACTTTTTCACATAGATTACAAACAAAAGTTGGAATGTGTGCAAGATGGAATTTGATCCTGTTAATTCCATTGGTGTACACATTATCACAGAATATGCACCTCAACGAGTTAGAAGGCACATGTCACCTAGTTTGCATGATTAGTGGGGTGAGGTGAAGAATCTTCTTGGTGATGTTGTTCTGTACATAAGCCTGATCAGTTGATTTGGAGTTTGGGCTTGAGGTGTTGCTTTACTATTAAATTTGTTTATGAATTCTTAGAAAGACCACTTGCTGGCTGCAAATTTAGATGGATTTGGAAAGCAAAATTCCTCTGAAGAGTCAAATCTTCTTGTAGTGGTTGTTCTAGGACGCGGTTCTTACGAGAGATTTTATGAGTAGGAGAAACTGGATGAGCAACCTGAAGTGCCCTTTTTGTTGTGGAGGGGGGATTTTCTAGAACCCGTTTTTACATGACCTGTTTCTAGGGTAATGTGGCACATTGTGGGTTCAGCTCTTGGAACGGAACTTTGCCAAAGTAACATGTGCCAATTCTTATCTTGATGCAATGTTTTCCTATCTAATGGGGCTAAATTCTTACAAGTGGCTCTGTGTCTAAATCATGCAACCTTCGAATTTAAACTTCCTTGATCCTCTTTTGAGGTTGTTTTTTCAACTGTGGTCTATAGGAATTCTTAGGAAAGAATCTTGCATGCGGGAGACTAAGAAGAGATGGAGCAAGGCACTAAGATGTCGTAGGAGAATGCATCAACCATGACGAGAACCTGCGCGAAAATGAGGAGGCGTCGTCTCGCCCGGACTGAATGTAGATTCAAATGATCGTTTTATTTGCTGGTAGTTTGGCTCTTGTAAAAGCGACAAACTTGTAAAAGCAACTTATTTTTTGTTAGTTGATACTTGATACTCTTGTTGGTATGTTTAGGTGTCGATGGGTTATAGTTCTATTGGTATTTTTTGAGACAGTAACCGTAGAACAAATAGTTCTACGATATATATATTTTCTATTTTTTTTAGTTTTAGTCCTATGGTGAATGATTCGACTACGGCCACTGACAATAGGTTTTCCATTGGTGTGTCACACTCGCTTATCCGCTGTCTCTGTCTCCTTTCTCGGCCAGGTATACTGTTTGTATTTTCATTATGACCCCAATTTACGACCATGTACATTAATCATACACACAAGGTATACGTTTGAGATCAGAGACTCACGGTAAGATATCACAACATAACTCTACAAATAAAAATAATACAAGCTAGGGGCCAGGAGTGTCGAGAGCTCGAATACAACAGCTCGAGAGCAAAAAGTTAGCGAAAGCAATAGTATCTGAGTACAAACACAAGAAATATAAGGTTGCCTTAAGAAGGCTAGCACAAATAACATCAGATCAAAAAGGCAATGCCTCATGCCTGGGAACTGTAACAGCCCAAAAATTCCACCCAAAATAAAAATTTTATTTGTTGTATTATTTTGTTGATTGCTAGAATTGTTTGCAGTATTTGCTTCGCCCATTATTAATCGGTGAATATGTCCCCCCTCTTTCTCGTACGAGATGCGGGACCAAACCTTTTCCCAACGACACACGACCTTTGCGACACCGGGGTTTCACCCGAGCACCGTCGCAACTTCCGGCACGAGACCAACCATCGCCATCGGAACGAAAAACACCATTTAATAATTAAATGGATTATTTTATTGGGCGTCGTAAAATGTTCTCAGAATGTTATCGAAGTGAGGTAGAATAGACGGGCTTGCCGCGCTGAGCGTGTGGTTCGAGATTTCGCCCGAATCCGAGGTCGTATGGACTCCCGGTGGTCAGAAACGTGGAGTACCGGACGCGAGAGAGAAAACCCGAGGGTGTTTGCGTAAACCTGCCATCCAGGCCGCCTATATAAAGACCACCACTCTCCCTAGCCCTTTTAGGGTTTCCCCCATGTAAAAATTGCAGCCACCCCCTCAAATTGTTCAGATCTGCCCACCAAAGCCCCAAATTTTCGAAACCCTAGCCCCCAGTCCCTCTCAACCGTCAGATCTGGGAATCAGTGGCTCTGAACGTACCACGTCACCCAAAATCCCCCACAGCCAGCCGTGGAGCTCCTTCCCCTATGCTCCTCAATGCCCTAGCGCCTCGTTGCCGCCGCCACGCTGCCGACGAGCTACTAGCCGCCGCCCTGCGCAGGACAACGCCCCCGTGCACCCCTCCTCTTTCCCCTTTTCTCTCATTCCCTTTCCTCTCACTCTCTCTCTCTGTGCGAGGTCAACGCCATGGAGCCGCCGCCCGCCATGGTTGGACAAGCCCGTCACCGCCCCGGCGTGCCACCGTCCCGGCCCAATCCGGCAAGGGGACGCCGGATCCGATCCTTCCCCGAGCCCCTGCGACCTTCCCGTCAACCCCTCTCGCACCGGAGCCATTGCGCCCGTTCCGATCGGGATCCAGACGATGAGGAGTCCCCGCTGCCACCTGGACCAGCGCGCCCCGCCAGCGGCCCATCCGCACGTCCATCCACGGCCCAGCACACGGCTCCCCTCGGGCGGCTGATCCGTCCCAAACGTATCTATAATTTCTGCTTGCTACATGCATGTTTTGTGTGACTTTGCCATGTTTTTCTTGAACTTTCATACACTTTTGAGCATATTTGGACTAATCTACTAACCCAGCGCACCCAGCTGTCGGTTTCTGTTTTCTGCTGTTTTTGTATTTCAGGTTTTCCGGCCATTAAAATTGCTCCAAAAAATCCGGAAAAATCAGATAAAAAATCAGCGGCCCAGAAGCTTCCGGAATCACCAAGGCAGCGGAGGGGGCCCACCACAAGGACTCCAGAAGGGTCCCTGGCGCGGCCCCACCCTAGGCCGCGCCAGGGGGCCTCCTGGATGCCCTGTGGGTCCCCTCGACACCCCCCCTCCGCCTATATTTAGCCCTCGGGGTGGAAACCCCTAATAGAGATCTCTTTTCCGCGAACTCGCCTCTGTACCGCCGCCGCCGCCGTTTCAAGATCGGGGCTGACTGGAGAAGCTGCCACGGCACCCTGCCGGGAGGAGGAACCCCCTCCGGGAGACCATCCATAGCCATGGACGCCTCCCGGATGTACCGTGATTAGTCCCCCATGGACCATGGGTCCGTGACCAGTAGCTATGAGATGCACCTCTCCCCTCTTTGTGCTTCCACTTTCGAGACCTCGTGAGATGCCTCACATGATCGAGGCACTTTTATAATTTCTGCTGTTGCTATGCTGAGTTTGCTGGGATCTGATGGATTATGAGACTATGTTCAGATTGTGATGAGTAATATATTTGGTTCTTCTCTTTTATATTTTGTTCTTGAGTAAATTCTTGCATGTTCTCCGTTGCAGTATTTTGCTTTGGCCAAGTAGTTTGTTGCAACTCCAAGAGGGAGCATTATGCTTGATTGTGGGTTCAGCCCCTTGATGTCTAGCTTGAGTGACAGAAACATGAGACTAGGGGATGTGCTGTTGCCACCAGGGATAAAACAACGGTGCTTCTACCCGCGGGTGCAAGGATTGTTTACTTTACGCAAAGTTCTTTTAATGCAGTTGTCTGTTTCTTTGAGTTTACACTTTGGGTGGGATTCACAACTTAATACCAGCGAGATGATCTGGATAGATATCTCAAGGTGGATGATTCGTAGTAGATGCAGTTGGATTTCGGTCTACTTACCTTGGCGTACTGCCCATTGCTTTTGAGCCCTTCCTTTCTTTGCAGCATAGTTAGCATTGCGGTGCCTTCATAATTCTGTCAATTGCCCAGCTGTGATTTGTTTACCTCGCTAGCACTTTTATCGTCTTTTGGGAGATAGACATCACTAGTGAAAATCACGGGAGCCCGGTCCATCTTCACATTATTTTTTACACCCTTAGTTTACTTTCGGGCTTTACTTTCAGTTGCCACTATTATTATCTCTTGCGTTGATCCTTTGTAAACAGCAAGGTCGGAGGAATTGACAACTCCTCTGTACTCGTTGGGAGCAAAGTTATTTGTTTCTGTGTGCAGGTCCTGTCAACTCCCTAGTCAGAAGCTAATTTCTAGCGCCGTTGGCACCTTTTTGTATTTCTGCGAATCCTATTGGAGACAAACCTTGGTATCTTCACCGAGGGAAAATTTCTGCTACGCTACATCTCACCTTCCACTTAGGGTAACCAACGAGGAGTGAGAGAACGATCCTCACCGTATCAAGCCAATTTCTGGAGCCGTTGCCGGGGAACTCCAGTCTACAAGATAGGGGAGTTGCACTCTATCTTTTATCTTTGCTTTTTAGTCTTGTTAGTTTACCTTTCAGTTTTTACTTTTGTGTCCCTTATAAAAAATACCAAAAGTACCTGTTACCTTGTCAGTAGTTACCACTATGGCTGGTCCTTTTGCCTTTGGTGAAGCAGAAGTACTTACCTTTACTCAAAGAGGTGGTGAAAGTTTGAAAGATGCTTGGTATAGAATTAATGATTCTCAAAAAAGAGCCACCAAGAAGCAATCCACTACTATCTTTCTTAGAAATTTTTATGTTGGGATTACTTCTTGGAATAGGTTTCTTTTAGACACTTCTATCAATGGGAACTTCATAGAGGCCCCAGTTTGGGAAGCCATTAATGTTATTGAAAATCTTGTTGGAAGTCTCCCAGTTGTTAGTATTAAGGAGGACATTACTTTAGCTCACATTATGAGAAAACTTGAAAAAATAGAGCTAGAGATGCCAAGTATCGATAGGGTGAATGAGTTGGATCGTAAGATTCAAGGGAATTTGAATAGGCTAGATAACTCCATGCAGAAAATTGTCAAAACTTTGGAGACTATTAAATCCCTTGATGAGAAGTCTTCTAGGATAGAAATGATTGAGGAAGTTATTGAAACTCTAGGAACTACCTTTTCCTCAATCAAAATAAAAAAAGGATGAAACTCCGGAAAAGAAGGAACCTAAGTTCGTTTACGTCCCCAAGGTTCCTCGAGCTAAAGCAAACACACCCATTGCCAAGAGAGTTGAAACGGTGAAAACTTTGGAGGAGACACCTATCTTTAACTTTAATGAAACTCCAATTGATTTCCCTCCTTTTGATTTTATTCCAAGAAGCATTTTCATTCTTCCTTTATTTGAGAAACCAATTAAGACTAGTTGTACTATTGAAGAGCTTTTTGATGATCGTGATGATGGTTCAATGGATACAACTTGATCTTCTGCTTTAAGTCTAGCTAATGGCTCTAAAGAAGCACTTTCGGGAGGCAGCCCGCAACGAATTTAGGTTTTTCTTTTTGATTTTCTTCTGTTCTTAGTGATCTTGATGATTGTTACTACTGTAGCAACATCATTGTATATTTACTTTTCAAGCTTTGTGCCAAGTTTAGCCTCATACGACAAGGGAAGTAAAAGTTGTGACATGTTGTCGAGAAAACAGATTCTGTACTCGTGACTAGAAAAATAAGAGAAAAATCCCAGTTCATCTTTTTGAGCTGAATTGTTTACACAGCGTGCTCTATATAATTACGAAACTTTCTTATGTTCTGAGTTTTTTGATTTGAGTTGCAGAAGTACCCCTAAAAAATTTGTTTCTACCTGCTAGTCTGTTTTTCACAGATTCTCTCCTGTTTTGCCTTTTCTTCGTTTTGCAAACCTTAAGCTTGCTTTTTCTTTGCAAAAACTTTTTGGCAATCTTGAGAAATAGTAGCTCTTCAAGATAATCTTTGTTTCCAGTAGAGAAAAAAATTATTTTAGTTGGGCACTAACCTCTCTAATCAGTCTACAATGAGTTATGTATGAAGGGAGTTTTCAAGTGCGCGATGGAAAATGATGAAAGAAGATCTTGGAGTGTCAAACGCTCAAGCTTGGGGATGCCCCTGTGCACCCCCAATAAATATTCAAGGAGACTCAAGCGTCTAAGCTTGGGGATGCCCCCGTGCATCCCCTTCTTCATCAACAATTATCAGTTCGTCCCTTGTTGCACTATATTTTTATCACTTCATGCGTTGTGTGCTATACTTGGACCGTCTCGCTCTTTACTTTTCTAGGTTTGTTTTTTCTTTGTTTTCTGTAGTAACAAGTTAGACCCCAACTTATCTTTTGTGTGGGAGAATTACACGCTCCGCTTGAACTAGAACTCCTCATAGGATTTGCATGCTTATTCTTTTAGCTGTGAGTTGTTCTTTTTCTTAGCTGCTGCTCTATTTAGTTGTAGTGTTTTCGTTTTTCTAGAGCTTTTCTTTTGTCTTAGGTTGAACTTTCTATAGGTTGCATGTTTTATCTTGTTAGAGAGTTTTCCTGTTGCACTGAGTTTTGTGTCTTGACTAGAAGTAGGTAGTTGAAGTTGCTATTCTCTTTGTAGTAGTAACTTGCAATAGTTTTGAGGTATTGACTAGAGTAATGTTTGAACTTTTGGTGTCAAGAGCTCGAGCCTATTAGTGATAGATGCCGTATTTTTGGAAATCCGTGTGTTTTTCGAAAACCAAAAACCCATGTTGAGAACTCTAGCTACTAGATGGATCACTAACCTCTCGAGGGTTCGAATATTAGAGTACACTCACGTACCATGAGTCGAGGATGCGCAAGGATAACCAAACCCCCATACACTCCTCCTCGGGGTACTTGTCTCTTTGTGAACCTCCTGATTAGATTGAGAATTACCGATAATAAGTGCATGAGTTCTTCGGACTAATGTGAGTATTAGAAAGTTAACACTTCCACCCACATATACTTTTTCTAGCCTCTTCGGTACCATGCATTGCCCTTTCTCTCCTTGAGAGTTGGCGCATACTTCGCCGGTTTATCCAAACCCTTGGCACGATACGCTCTGTCATCATAAGCCTCCTTATATCTTTCCTCAAAACAGCCACCATACCTACCTACAAGGTATTTCCATAGCCTTTCCGAGATACATTGCCATGCAACATCCATCTTCTCATGACTTGATCTTCATGTCATACATGCTACTTGCTTGATTGATGAGCCGCATGCTAGTTGGGCCTTGCCCTAATCATTGCTACATGACGCACTAGTATCATTGCATATCCTGCTACACTGGCAGAGGCATACATTTGCATACATCATGATATTACATCTTCTTTATGATTTGAGTACCTTTGTAAAGTGTGAAAGATCTCCTATATTCTTGTAAAATATAGAGTGTTGCCCCTAAAGTGAGGAAAAGATCCAAAAAGGACAAAATCAAAAGATACCCAAAGAGGACAAATGAGAGTTAAATAGAAAGAGCCATTGAGGCCACCAAAAAAATACAAAAAATAGAAAAAAAGAGAAAAAGAAAAATAAAAAGAGAGAAGGGGCACACTACTATTCATTTTGAGAGATCCACACTAGTACTTCATACTCTATCCCTTGTACTCCATAGAGATCATCATCATGCATATAGCTATGTGGGGACCTTCACACTATAGAACTTGGCTTGTATATTCCAATGATGAGCCTCCTCAAACGAGCTCTAGGTCTTCTTGAGCAAGCAAGTTAGATGCACGCCCACTAGTTCCCTTGGAGAGCTTTTAGCTCACATGTGCATCCGTTGCACGGAAATCCCTACTCCTCACATCATATCTATCATATGGCCTTCTCTGGCCTATGATTGTCCTCATTGATGTGAGCCTTTCACACCCTTTTTGTCTTCCTCCTCCACCTTCTTTCTGTTTCGCCTTTTAGGTGTCAACTTTCTTGCTCATGCTCATCCATTGCATGAGTGCTCAAAATATCGAAAGGGAGTGGATCAGTTTGACTTGTACCTGACTAGTGGTCTGGGGACAAGTCAAGATAAGAATCCAAAGGAGACTAAGTGTGAAACTTTAGTAGATGGTTGTTCTCAACAACCTTTTTTCTCTTTTTTTCCCAGTCCCCTGCTTGCACGCAAACACCATCTGGAGACATTCGAGTCACGGACAACGAGAGCTCTTGCACCTTTTGTTCTTTTGTTGCTTGTGTCAATGCTAATATATACTCTTGCTTGTTAAGAGTTCAATTGAATTTCATGCTTTAATTGTTTTACTTAAAAGTCCTTATATGGTTGTGTGGCATGTCACCACAGAAATTATGCTTGTTATCATTTACCTAATTGAGGACGAGCAGGAATTAAGCTTGGGGATGTTGATATGTCCCAAACGTATCTATAATTTCTGCTTGCTCCATGCATGTTTTGTGTGACTCTGCCATGTTTTTCTTGGAATTTCATACACTTTTGAGCATATTTGGACTAATCTATTAACCCAGTGCACCCACCTGCCAGTTGCTGTTTTCTGATGTGTTAGTATTTCAGGTTTTCCGGCCATTAAAAGTGCTCCAAAAAATCCGGCAAAATCAGATAAAATATCAGCGACCCGGAAGCTTCCGGAATCACCAAGGCAGCGGAGGGGGGCCACCACAGGGACTCGAGCAGGGTCCCTGGCGCGGCCCCACCCTAGGCCGCGCCAGGGGGCCTCCTGGCTGCCCTGTGGGTCCCCTCGACACCCCCTCCGCCTATATTTAGCCCTTGGGGTGGAAACCCCTAATAGAGATCTATTTTCCGCGAACTCGCCTCTGTACCGCCGCCGCCGCCGTTTCAAGATCGGGGCTGCCTGGAGAAGCTGCCCCGGCACCCTGCCGGGAGGAGGAACCCCCTCCGGGAGACCATCCATAGCCATGGACGCCTCCCGGATGTACCATGAGTAGTCCCCCTTGGACCACGGGTCCGTGACCAGTAGCTATGTGATGTACCTCTCCCCTCTTTGTGCTTCCACTTTTGAGACCTCGTGAGCTGCCTCACATGATCGAGGCACTTTTGTAATTTCTGCTGTTGCTATGCTGAGTTTGCTGGGATCTGATGGATTATGAGACTATGTTTAGATTGTGATGAGTAATATATTTGGTTCTTCTCTTTTATATTTTGTTCTTGAGTAAATTCTTGCATGTTCTCCGTTTCAGTATTTTGCTTTGGCCAAGTAGTTTGTTGCAACTCCAAGAGGGAGCGTTATGCTTGATTGTGGGTTCAGCCCCTTGATGTCTAGCTTGAGTGACAGAAACATGAGACTAGGGGATGTGTTGTTGCCACCAGGGATAAAACAACGGTGCTTGTACCCGCGGGTGCAAGGATTGTTTACTTTACGCAAAGTTCTTTTAATGCAGTTGTCTGTTGCTTTGAGTTTACACTTTGTGTGGGATTCGCAACTTAATACCAGCGAGATGTTCTGGATAGATATCTCAAGGTGGATGATTCGTAGTAGATGCAGTTGGATTTCGGTCTACTTACCTTGGCGTACTGCCCATTGCTTTTGAGACCTTCCTTTCTTTGAAGCATTGTTAGCATTGCGGTGCCTTCATAATTCTGTCAATTGCCCAGCTGTGATTTGTTTACCTCTCTAGCACTTTTATCGTCTTTTGGGAGAGAGACATCACTAGTGAAAATCACGGGACCCCGGTCCATCTTCACATTATTGTTTACACCCTTAGTTTACTTTCAGTCTTTACTTTCAGTTGCCACTAGTATTATCTCTTGCGTTGATCCTTTGTAAACAGCAAGGCCGGAGGAATTGACAAATCCTCTGTACTCGTTGGGAGCAAAGTTATTTGTTTCTGTGTGCAGGTCCTGTCAGCTCCCTAGTCAGAAGCTAATTTCTGGCGCCGTTGGCACCTTGTTGTATTTCTCCGAGTCCTACTGGAGACAAACCTTGTTATCTTCACCGAGGGAAATTTGCTGCTACGCTACATCTCACCTTCCACTTGGGGTAACCAACGAGGAGTGAGAGAACTATCCTCACCGTATCAAGCCAATTTCTGGCGCCGTTGCCGGGGAACTCCAGTCTACAAGATAGGGGAGTTCCGGATATTGGTTCTAAGACTGAGCGTGCCTAACCGCATGTGGGATTTTATGGGGTCCCCGTTTCTTACCTACCTAGCTTCAAACATTTCTAGTGGTGGCCCAAGCTGATTTACCATTTGAAAACCGTGTGTGTGCCTGTCGGGTCACTCCTAGCAGACTTTCTTTAAACTAACCCGGACCAGTGGGGACATGGTTTCCCTGTGGGTACACCTTTGGCCGGCGAGGGCCCGGGACCTCATGTGAGGTGTCCCGGTAACCCAAACCCTGTTGAGACGGAAGAGGCCGATCCCAAAGCGTGGACGGCTTTTGGATTGGGTGTCGACTCCCCGGGGGCCACCTGGATTTGTTCGTTGTTAGCTAGAGAGACCCGTCGTTTCGGATCTCTCAGAACTAAATCATAAAATGGTTGCCTGTGATGGGTAGCAACTAAGAGAGATGGGCGTGCGTGCGGAGCCTTGTAATGGGTAGTTGGTACACCCCTGCAGGGTTAAATCTTTTCGATAAGCCGTGTCCACGGTTATGGACGACTTGAAACCTACGTCTTGTTCATAGATAACATCAACTGAATCATAACTATAACTTGATCAATGTGTGTGTGCCTTGACTGCTTCTTCTTTGTCGGGATGCGAAGGGGAGGACAAGGATAGGATAGGTGTTATGTTTGCTTAAGTAGCTGATAGCAGACTTGTTGGAGGCGATTCCTCATTTACTGCTTGGTTCTCATCTTACTCTAAATAGATCGTTAGCCACCTCATATATTGCTAGTGCGGCTGCAACCTCACCACTACCCCCATCTTACCGTGAGAAGTTAGTTACAAGACTTGTTGATATAGCTCACCCCTTCTTTTCTCTTTTACACACGTTATGCGAACGATCTTGGACTACAGAGGAGCTCAACGACCCTTCTTCTGGACGCCTTCGCGGAGACTCGATGATGACTAGTTAGGCGGATCCCGACGGAGAGCCTGGACCCGTGTGATTATGGGAATGGTGTGTTTTACCTTTGCTGCTAGGCATTTGATTGTAGTCTGTACTAACACATGTTTCTTCCAGTTATGTAATGTATTAAGGCAATTGTATGCCGATTGTATGAGATGTTGTATCCTTGTAGCTGTAATGTTGTGATATCATGATGGAAATCCGGGGCATATGGCATTGTCATATGTCGCGGTGGGACGGATATGTGCTTCGTCCCTAGATCTGGATGGAAACATCTAGATCTGGAACAGTACCGCATATCGGGCCATACAAGAACCTCTGAACTACTCCTGGTCAACGGGGAACTCGACATCGTAGAAGGCATCGGGGATCTTCACGTTGCGGTGGTCGGCATCGGGGATCTCCTGCTCCTGGACGCCTCGCTTATGATTGCAGCAACCGTGTATACAAAACAAAAAGGGGAGGGGGAAAGCAAGGGTGAGTATCTAGCATACTCAGTGAGACTTAAACCCATGCTACTAAGCATTTATGCACTTGTATCAAAATGGATGAAGAGGTTGTATAGTGGACTGCATGATAGAAGTATCAGGGTAAGAGGGAATATGCTAGGCCTATCGAAGACTAGCATCTTCTGATGAGTCTTGCAGCACAAGAAGAGAACAACCAACAGATCATATAAAGCATAAAGTAACAATGCAGCAGGATTTGCTGTAGCATTGTATAATAGTAAGTTGTAATTATTAACAATTATCAATGCCTCCAAAATCTCTTCCTCGACTTACCTGCGAGGAAGATAAACTGGAACCAACAGTTTAATAGTAATAGTTTGTAGTAGTAGACCCTGGCTTCATCATAAAGCATTCTATTACCGTGGACACGGCTATTCGAATAGATTATCTTCCCTGCAGGGGTGCACTACTGTTCAGCTTGCACGCTCGAATCTTCAGGGTGGCGTACACCTTGTTAGGGAATGCCCCACCGAGGCTATCCGACACGCCGAGGCCCATCCTACAGCTCATTAGAGAGGTCCCCGCCGGTCTAAAGTCCTAATCTCAAGGGGGTCTTGGGCCGTCGCCCCTAGCTCTCCGGGTCGGTGTGAGGAGGGTGAATTCCAGTGCCGCAGCGCGATCCGTCCCTGCAACAATGCTGAACTGGATGTCTTTCAGAGCTTTCGAACGAGACCACAATGCGGAGGGCCCACACCGTAATCCCACATGAAGGTAGTGCGTACAGGCCTTTGCGGCCTCTCAAGTCATCCACCGAACCATTAGTAATTTTATTATTATCTCGCAGACAACCGTTATCATTGCCCGACTAGTCAACACAACGGACAACGAACATCAGTTAGGACCACCAGTGCATCGGAGCCTGCCCTGTCGTCCCGTCAAAGCTATGCGGTTACCGACAAGGTGAACCGACTCCTTACCTTATCTCGCGCGTGCTCCTGGAGGACCTCGACTTTCGTGGTTTGATATCTCACGGCCAATGAGCAAGGACCAGGACCACGATGGTATCCGCCTGTCCTGCCGTCCCGATACAATACCTCTAGTGGGCATCGTTGGGTCACCCGACTACTTACCTTTAAGGACACCAGTTGATTCGGATGCCTACTGTTACGCGAGAGATGATAATGGCTTCTCGCCCTTCGTTGGTTTACCCCAAGTAGAAGGTGAGATGTAGAATAGCAGCAAATTTCCCGTATGTAGAGGATAGGGTTTGTCTCCCGTAGGACTCCGGTAATGATAAGTAGGTGTCAATGGCGCAACTGACGTGGACCTGCACACATGATACGGTGAGGATAGTTCTCTCACTCCTCATTGGTTACCCCAAGTGGAAGGTGAGATGTAGCATAGCAGCAAATTTCCCTCGGTGAAGATACCAAGGTTTGTCTCCAGTAGGACTCGCAGAAATACAAGAAGGTGCCAACAGCGCCAGATTGGCTTCTGGCTAGGGAGTTGACAGGACCTGCACACAGAAACAAATAAATTTGCTCCCAACGAGTACAGAGGAGTTGTCAATTCCTCCGGCCTTGTTGTTTACAAAGGATCAACGCAAGAGATAATAATAGTGGCAACCGAAAGTAAAGACTGAAAGTAAACTAAGGGGGTAAACAATAATGTGAAGATGGACCGGGATCCCGTGATTTTCACTAGTGATGTCTCTCTCCCAAAAGACGATAAAAGAGCTAGCGAGGTAAACAAATCACAGCTGGGCAATTGACAGAATTATGAAGGCACCGCAATGCTAACTATGCTGCAAAGAAAGGAAGGGCTCAAAAGCAATGGGCCGTACGCCAAGGTAAGTAGACCGATGTCGGGACCCGGGGTTAGCGTATGCAAGCCTCAATACAACACAATCATATGGAGATCCGAGAACCGTACCCACTTGTCTAAGCAGACAAGGCCAAGCACAGAACGTTCTCGGAAAGCATCGAACGTGAGGGGCATCCCATCCAGGCCGGATGATCAACTGAAATGGGTCCTCATCGTCCGCACACAAGTCTAAATGATATGGGTGATGAACTCCCATACTCATAGACAAGTCGCCTCAACCATACTATCGATTGTATTATAACCCTTACATAGACTTACTCCAGCCCGATCACTTAGTCGGGGTCTAGGGCGGGCTCGATCATACATCAAAGTGTGCACGAGACAGAGTCTCGAACAATCGCATCGCGATGCCCCAAGCTGCGCACATCTAAGGGCCACTTGGTGTATAAAAGACCGCCAGCCAGATCACAACTAAGGTCTTGAAAACCCATACAAAGGCATGCATGTTATAAACATACACGCAGCACACATGCCTTGTATGAACAACAGGTATCATTGCAATTCTCTACAAAGTATACATCTTTATTAATAACTCTTACAGAGTGCACACAGAGATCACAAGCATGTGATCCAACATTACAACAAACAAGCGGAAGCAAGTAGGTCTGAGTACAGACAAGTTTAACAAATGGCTTAGAGAAGCCTTATCTAAAACAAGCCCTCCACGAGGTAACCAGTCGTCTGACTGGGACTACACTAGCTTGGTCTTGGTCTGAGTCTTCATTCTTCAAGCTTCGGGTAAAAAATCACCATCGGGGTCGGTGGGTTCATCTAAAACATAGATTAAGAAAACGTGAGTACAAAATCGTACTCAGCAAGACTTACATAGGAGCTATACTACTCATGCATATGTATCAAGGTAAAGGGAGGTGGGGTTTCACTTGCAGAAGTGCCAGCTTTGACTTGGCTATTCCTGAACTACGAGTACCAGACTTGAGGTAAGAAGCGTACACGAGTCCACTACATCTCTTCAACCAATTACACCACTATGGTTACTTCCTCGACTTCCCCACGAGAAGCACACCATAGCACTCACGCTTATCTTGGTGTATTTTAGAAGTATCCAGTTAAAGTTGTCTAATAATCGAGCACAACTCTCCAAGCAGTCCATAACCGCGGACGCGGCTATTCGAATAGTTTTGTTAACCCTGCAGGGGTGTACCGCTACACACACACACTCATCAGTTACCGCCTAGGAGTGGGACCCTTCAAGCGGGTACCGGCGAGGATGTTGCCACGACACTTCGCCCACAGCTCCGTTCTAGTCCAGAGAGTCGCCTATCTGAGGGGGATCCGTATGGAAGTCCGGCCGAGGTTCCAGTACAGCCTCAAACGATGTGTGCAGGGTCCCAAGCCGGTCTTGAAAAGCCGTTCATCCACTTCGCAGACCGTGCCACAGCCCTACCAGAACTCCGAACTACTGCGACTTCTGGGTTTCGAACGGGGTGAGGTACTAGGTCGAGAGGGGTCAGTGAGCCCAATGTGTGGTTGTACTCTTCTTCTTGGATCACCACACAAGAACTCGGGCTTAGGGCGGTGTTCAACGAGACAACCCACTGTGTACTCCTACACAGCCTCTCATCGTTCACCTTGCATTAGGGTAGATTCACCAACACGTTTCACTTTCATCAACACCATGTTTATCATCCCGACTCACATCATAAGCAACCTCAATGTACCACTAAGCATGCAATAAGCAGTAACAGTTGCAGGGGCCACATGATATCAACCAACTCCTACATCTGCTAGGATTGTGGTTTGCTTACTACTGTGACAAGATGATAGGTCATGCAAAGGATATGGTTTCAACTATGCGATAGAAACGTTATCATGGTGATCATCCTAAACAATGCATAAGCGAGACATGAGAGGGAAGTGGGATTTTATCGACATGATCAATGGGGTTTGCTTGCCTTGCTGACGAGGTTTTGATAACGGTGTCTTCAACGAAGGGGGTGGCCTCGAGCTCCGGATCCACTTCTATCAGCAACATGACAATCATAGGATCAACATAATGTACAATGCACAATCACATGAATAAGATTGAAATGGTGATGTTCAAGGTACTGATGTGTTGAGCATTCCATTTAAAAGGAGTATATTGCAAATTGAATTGCAAATTCAAACTCCAGTTGATTTATCGATGAATTTCAAATGCATTTGAATGCATGAAAGTTCATTTGAATTTGTTGATCATGAAGTGATGTGGTATAGTTGAAGTAATGTTTCTGATGTGTGGATGAAACCATTGGAATTAAGGGTGTTGCAAAATCATTTGCAAAATCACCCCAAATTTGAATTTGAAAAGGATCCATATGCATGTTTGCTACTGTTCACCCATTTTAAAATGGTCAAACATGAAAAAAATTTGCATATTCTTAATCCTTGTATTTTTCTGATAATTTTAGACATATTATTTGCTATATTTGGAGTTAGGATGAATTAATTATGAATTTCCAAAGTTTAATGCAATTTCTGGAATTTCTGTGATTATTTTTAATTCTTTTTCAATTATTGCGTCAGCAGGGGGGGCTGACCAGTCAAACTGACTAGGGGACCCCACCTGTCAGCCACAGTGGGGGTTAACCCCTTGTTTAAAATTAACCCGAGGGGTTAAATTGTGGCTGGCCCCACTTGTCAGCCACTGGGTTAGGTTTAAGAGGGTCATTAGGGGGGGCTAATGGTGGCTCGCCAGGGAGCCGCCGGAATCCTGCCGGAGACTCGCCGGAGTTGGGTTCTAGGGCGCGGGGAGGGACTTGGAGGGCACGAGCTTGCTCCTCGTCGTCTTCCGCATCCAGTGGAGTGGTCGGGGGTTCACGGGGAGCTTCAGGTCCATGGCTACGACGTCGTCTGCGGCGGCCGGAGACGGAGCACTACGGCGATGGCGAAGGAGGCCACGGGGAGGGTTCTGGAGGGCACTGCCGGGCTCAGCGCGAAGCCGTGCATTGCGTGGTGCCAACGGGGGTTCAAACAGGGGCTCTGGGGCGTGACTACGTCGACGAGCGACGACAGCTGGGCTCGGACCTCGCCGGAACTGCGCGAGAGGGCTCGGGAGGAGGTGGGGATAGGTCAAACGAACGAGCAGTTCACCGTGAGTGGGATGGAGGAGACGGCGGAGCTGCGGAGTGCTTGACTGTGGTGAATTTGAGCTCGAGCTCGTCGGCGGCCGGCGGCGAACTGGAGAAGGGGGCGGCGTCTCTGGGGCCTCCGGGCTCGATTAATCGCGCGTGAAGACGAAGGCGTCGTCGAGGAGTCTTCTGGACATCGTGGTGCAGCTCGAGGAGGATGACGGCCACGCAGGCTCGACGGCGGTGCTCCGGCGTGCGCTCGGTTCTTCGCGGGGATTCGCCGGAGAGAGAGAGAGGAGGGGTCAGAGCGAGGCGAGGGATGCGGGGGGGGGGGGGGGGGCTGTTGAGCGGCGTGGCGCTCTGGGGTGCGAGGGGAGAGGCCTAGAAGGGCCAGGCGTCGTCGTGTCGTCGTCGCCGCGCTCTGCCTCTCCAGCGAGGTGCTTGGAGGGGCGGGGAGGAAGAAGACAACGAAGAAGGCTGCTGGGCCGTCTGCTGGGCCTCGCCCTGGGCGAGAGGTAAGCTTCCTGCTCCTTTTTCTTATTTCCTTTTTCTGTTTTCTTCTGACATTTGTTCTGTTTAGCTAAATAAAATAGCTAAACATTTTATTAAATGCTGAAAACTTTTATATGGCCTCATAACAATATGTACTAGCCACTTATAAACTTTCAACATTTTTAAAATTCAAATAATTTGAATTTTAAATCAAATAGGGGTATTTCTTTTATTCCAAGGCACTGTTTGAATATTTGAAAAATCTATGAGCATGGGATGGGTCCCACATCACTTGATATGTGATCACACTCATTTATAAGACTTTTCAAAAATCTAACATGAATTTTTGGAGAAGATTTTTATCTGGCATTTTGAATTAATTCATCTGGGGGGTGTTCCTTCTCCCATTTGCTTTTGATTTTTGATTTCAAAGATTTCTTTTGAAATTTTGACATGATGCAAGGTTACTTTGATCCTAGCACATTACCTAACAGAGGGTTCTGACAACCGAAATCCAACTGCATCTACTACGAATCATCCACCTTGAGATATCTATCCAGAACATCTCGCTGGTATTAAGTTGCGAATCCCACCCAAAGTGAAACTCAAAGCAACAGACAACTGCATTAAAAGAACTTTGCGTAAAGTAAACAATCCTTGCACCCGCGGGTACAAGCACCGTTGTTTTATCCCTGGTGGCAACAACACATCCCCTAGTCTCATGATTCTGTCACTCAAGCTAGACCTCAGGGGGCTGAACCCACAATCAAGCATAACGCTCCCTCTTGGAGTTGCAACAAACTACTTGTCCAAAGTAAAATACTGCAACGGAGAACATGCAAGAATTTACTCAAGAACAAAATATAAAAGAGAAGAACCAAATATATTACTCATCACAATCTGAACATAGTCTCATAATCCATCAGATCCCAGCAAACTCAGCATAGCAACAGCAGAAATCACAAAAGTTCCTCGATCATGTGAGGCAGCTCACGAGGTCTCGAAAGTGGAAGAACAAAGAGGAGAGAAGTACATCACATAGCTACTGGTCACGGACCCATGGTCCAAGGGGGACTACTCAAGGCACATCCGGGAGGCATCCATGGCTATGGATGGTCTCCCGGAGGGGGTTCCTCCTCCCGGCAGGGTGCCGGGGTAGCTTCTCAAGGCAACCCTGATCTTGAAATGGCGGCGGCGGCGGTACAGAGGCGAGTTCGCGGAAAAGAGATCGATATTAGGGGTTTCCACCCCGAGGGCTAAATATAGGCGGAGGGGGTGTCGAGGGGACCCACAGGGCAGCCAGGAGGCCCCCTGGCGAGGCCTAGGGTGGGGCCGCGCCAAGGACCCTTCTGGAGTCCTTGTGGTGGCCCCCCTCCGCTGCCTTGGTGATTCCGGAAGCTTCCGGGTCGCTGATTTTTATCTGATTTTTCCGGATTTTTTGGAGCACTTTTAATAGCCGGAAAACCTGAAATACAAAAACAGCAAAAAACAACAACTGGCAGCTGGGTGCACTGGGTTAATAGATTAGTCCAAATATGCTCAAAAGTGTATGAAAGTTCAAGCAAATCATGGCAAAGTCACACAAAACATGCATGGATCAAGAATAAATTATAGATACGTTTGGGACGTATCAACATCCTCAAGCTTAATTCCTGCTCGTTCTCGAGTAGGTAAATGATAACAAGCATAATTTCTGTGGTGACATGCCACACAACCATATAAGGACTTTTAAGTAAAGCTATTAAAGCATGCAATTCAATTCAAGTCTTAACAAGCAATAGTCTATATTAGCATTGACACAAGCAACAAAAGAACAAAAGGTGCAAGAGCTCTCGCTGTCCGTGACTCGAATGTCTCCAGATGGTGTTTGCGTGCAAGCAGGGGACTGGGAAAAAGAGAGAAAAAAGGTTGTTGAGAACAACTATCTACCAAAGTTTCACACTTGCTCTCCTTTGGATTCTTATCTTGACTCGTCCCCAGACCACTAGCCAGGTACAAGTCAAACTTATCCAATCCCTTTCGATATTTTGAGAACTCATGCAATGGATGAGCGTGAGAAAGAAAGTTGACACCTAGAAGGCAAAACGCAAAGAAGGTGGAGCAGGAAGACAAAAAAGGTGTGAAAGGCTCACATCAATGAGGACAATCATAGGCGAGAGAAGGCCATATGATAGATATGATGTGAGGAGTAGGGATTGCCATGCAACGTATGCACATGTGAGCTAAAAGCTCTCCAAGAGAACTAGTGGGGGTGCATCTAACTTGCTTGCTCAAGAAGACCTAGAGCTCGTTTGAGGAGGCTCATCATTGGAATATACAAGCCAAGTTCTATAGTGAAGGTCCCCACATAGCTATATGCATGATGATGATCTCTATGGAGTACAAGGGATAGAGGATGAAGTACTAGTGTGGATCTCTCAAAAGGAATAGTAGTGTGCCCCCTTCTCTCTTTTTATTTTACTTTTTCTCTTTTTCTATTTTTCTATTTTTTTGTATTTTTTTGGTGGCCTCAATGGCTCTTTCTATTTAACTCTCATTTGTCCTCTTTGGGATCTTTTTATTTTGTCCTCTTTGGGATCTTTTCCTCACTTTAGGGGCAACACTCTATATTTTACAAGAATATAGGAGATCTTTCACACTTTACAAAGGTACTCACATAAAGAAGATATAACTATCATGATGCAAATGTATGCCTCTGCCAGGATAGCAGGATATGCAATGATACTAGCGCGTCATGTAGCAATGATTAGGGTAAGGCCCAACTAGCATGCGGCTCATCGATCAAGCAAGTAGCATGTATGACATGAGGATCAAGTCATGAGAAGGTGGATGTTGCATGGCAATGTATCTCGGAAAGGCTATGGAAATGCCTTGTAGGTAGGTATGGTGGCTGTTTTGAAGAAAGATATAAGGAGGCTTATGATGACAGAGCGTATTGTGCCAAGGGTTTGGATGCACCGGCGAAGTATGCTCCAACTCTCAAGGTGACAAAGGGCAATGCACGGTACCGAAGAGGCTAGAAAAATTATAGGTGGGTGGAAGTGTCAACTTTCGAATACTGACATTAGTCCGAAGAACTCATGCACTTATTATCAATAACTCCCAATCTAATCAGGAGGTTCACAAAGAGACAAGTACCCCGAGGAGGAGTGTATGGGGGTTTGGTTATCCTTGCGCATCCTCGACTCATGGTATGTGAGTGTACTCTAATATTCGAACCCTCCAGAGGTTAGTGATCCATCTAGTAGCTAGAGTTCTCAACAGGGGATTTTGGTTTTCGAAAAACTCACGGATTGCCCAAAATACGACATCTATCACTAATAGGCTCGAGATCTTGACACCAAAATTTCAAACATTACTCTAGTCAATACCTCAAAACTATTGCAAGTTACTACTACAAAGAGAATAGCAACTTCAACTACCTACTTCTAGTCAAGACACAAAACTCAGTGCAACAGGAAAACTCTCTAACAAGATAAAACATGCAACCTATAGAAAGTTCAACCTAAAACAAAAGAAAAGCTCTAGAAAAACTAAAGCACTACAACTAAACAGAGCAGCAACTAAGAAAAGAAAAAGAACAACTCACAGCTAAAAGAATAAGCATGCAAATCCTATGAGGAGTTCTAGTTCAAGAGGAGCGTGTATCTCTCCCACACAAAAGAGTAAGCTGGGGTCTAACTTGTTACTACATCAAACAAAGCAAAAACAAACCTAGAAAAGTAAAGAGCGAGACGCTCCAAGCATAGCACACAACACATGAAGTGATAAAAATATAGTGCAACGAGGGACGAACCGATAATTGTTGATGAAGAAGGGGATGCACGGGGGCATCCCCAAGCTTAGACGCTTGAGTCTCCTTGAATGTCTATTGGGGGTTCACATGGGCATCCCCAAGCTTGAGCGTTTGACACTCCAAGATCTTCTTTCATCATCTTCCATCGCGCACTTGAAAACTCCCTTCATACATAACTCATTGTAGAATGATTAGAGAGGTTAGTGCCCTTAATAAAATATTTTTTCCTCTACTGGAAATAAAGATATTCTTGAAGAGCTACTGTTTCTCATGATTGCCAAAAAGTTTTTGCAAAGAAAAAGCAAGCTTAAGGTTTGCAAAGTGAAGAAAAGGCAAAACAGGACAGAATCTGTGAAAAACAGACCAGCAGGTAGAAACGAATTTTTTAGGGGTACTTCTGCAACTCAAATAAAAAAACTCAGAATATACGAAAGTTTCGTAATTTTATAGAGCATGCTGTGTAAACAATTCAGCTCAAAAAGATGAACTGGGATTTTCCATGATTTTTCTAGTCACGAGGACAGAATCTGTTTTCTGAACAGCATGTCACAACTTTCACTCGCCTTGTCGTATGAGGCTATAAAAGGCACAAAGCTTGAAAAGTAAAGATACAATGATATTGATACAGTAGTAACAATCATCAAGACCACTAAGAACAGAAGAAAAACAAAAATAAAAACCTAAATTCGTTGCGGGCTGCCTCCCGAAAGCGCTTCTTTAGAGCCATTAGCTAGGCTTAACGCAGAAGATCAAGTGTTTTCAAGAGAATAACTAGCCCGTGTGACGGACTCAAAAGGTAACTTAATCTTTTTCCTAGGGAAATGTTCCATCCCTTTCTTGAGAGGGAATTGGAATTTGATATGCCCCTCTTTCAGGTCAATAACAACACCAACTGTGCGAAGAAAAGGACGTCCCAAAATAATTGGACAAGAGGGCTCACACTCAATGTCCATAATAGTGAAATCAACGGGAACATAATTGTCATTAACAATGATAAGAACATCGTCGATATTCCCCAAAGGCTTCTTTACCGAAGAATCAACGAGACGAACACCAAAAGAACAGGGATCAAAAGGTTTCAATTCAAGCATATCATACATTCTTTTGGGCATAACAGAGGTACTTGCTCCAACATCACAAAGAGCATAACAAGAGAAGTTATTCAATTTGATTTTTATCATAGGATCCCAACCATCTTATAGATTCCTAGGTATGGAGGCTTCTAGTCTAAGCTTCTCCTCCCTAATTTTGATTAGAGCATTAGTGATATGCTCTGTGAAGGCAAGATTAAGTGTGCTAGTGTGGGGGTCTCTAGACATTTTGTATAGGAAACCAATAAATTCAGGTAAAGTGGAGTTGTCAAAGTCTAGGTCACTACTATCTATCAAGGAGGTAGTGATATCATTTAGGCTCACTTGTTTGAAAGCCTCTATGTTCATAGAGGTTTCTTCATCTATGGTTGAGGTGGTAGCATCACCATTGGTAGGTCCAGTGGGACTAGGGGTGTGATGGGTGCTAACAGTTTGGACATCCTCAACTACTTGGATAGTGGCTACTGTGTGGTAGGTACGAAGGCTCTTAATTATCTCTTCTTCCTCCTTTTCTCTGGCCCATCTCTCTTTAAGTTTTCCCAACATCCTAATGTTTTCATTAATTTGGACTTGGATGGCATTCATAGGAGTGGTCTTCCTCTCCTCAGGGGGAGAAGTTCTAATCTTAAGCATCTCTACATCATGGACTATGTTGTCTACCTTCGAAGAGAGGATATCTAATTTATGTAATTTCTCTTCCACACTCTTGTTGAAGGATTTTTGGGTAGTGATAAAGTCTTTGAGTAAGGTCTCTAGTTGAAAAGTGGAGTTTTTGGAGCTTGGATAAGTGTTGTTGTTCCCATAGTTGTTGGATGGGAAAGGCCTAGGATTTTTGCTACCAAAATTACTCCTATAAGCATTATTGTTGAAGTTGTTTCTAGAGACAAAGTTCACATATACTTGCTCTTGAGCAACCAAAGAATTTAAAGGAACATCCCGAGGATCAATAAGAGCTTGCTTGGTAAGTAGAGACATGATAAGGTCAACCTTTTCATTTAGAGAGGAGATCTCCTCGACAGAATTTACCTTCTTACCAGTTGGAGATCTTTCGGTGTGCCACTGAGATTACTTCAGCATCATCTCATCAAGTAGCTTTGTGGCAGCACCAAGTGTGGTTGACATAAAAGTTCCTCCCGCGGCCGAATCTAACAGGTTTCGCGAGGTAAAGTTCAAGCCTGCATAAAAAGTCTGGATAACCATCCAGGTAGTCAGTCCATGTGTGGGGCAGTTCTTGACAAGCGTATTCATACGTTCCCATGCCTGGGCAACATGTTCATTATCCAATTGCCTGAAATTCATAATGTTACTCCTTAATTGAATAATTTTAGCAAGGGGGGTAGTACTTCCCTATAAAATCATCTTTGCATTTACTCCAAGAATCGATGTTGTTCTTGGGTAAGGATTGCAGCCACTCCTTGGCTCTTCCTCTCAAAGAGAAAGGAAAAAGATTCAGCTTGACGATGTCTCCATCCACTTCCTTGTACTTTTGCATATCATAGAGCTCGATAAAATTGTTTAAGTGCAAGGCAGCGTCCTCTCCAGTACCTGAGAATTGATCTTTCATAACAAGATTAAGCAGAGCTGGTTTAATTTCATAAGAAGGTGCTGAAGTGGCAGGTGGAGCAATAGGAGTGCAGATAAAGTCAGTGTTGTTGTGACTAGTGAAGTCACACAACTTGGTGTTTTCATTGGAACCCATAGTAGCAGCAGGTATTTTTGGTATTTTTTATAAGGGACATAAAAGTAAAAACTGAAAGTTAAACTAACTAGACTAAAAAGCAAAGATAAAAGATAGTGTGCAACTCCCCTATCTTGTAGACTCGAGTCCCCGGCAACGGCGCCAGAAATTAGCTTGATACGGTGAGGATAGTTCTCTCACTCCTCGTTGGTTACCCCAAGTGGAAGGTGAGTTGTAGCGTAGCAGCAAATTTCCCTCGGTGAAGATACCAAGGTTTGTCTCCAGTAGGACTCGCAGAAATGCAAGAAGGTGCCAACAGCGCCAGATTGGCTTCTGGATAGGGAGTTGACAGGACCTGCACACAGAAACAAATAACTTTGCTCCCAACGAGTACAGAGGAGTTGTCCATTCCTCCGGCCTTGCTGTTTACAAAGGATTAACGCAAGAGATAGTAATAGTGGCAACTGAAAGTAAAGACTGAAAGTAAACTAAGGGTGTAAACAATAATGTGAAGATGGACCGGGATCCCGTGATTTTCACTAGTGATGTCTCTCTCCCAAAAGACGATAAAAGAGCTAGCGAGGTAAACAAATCACAGCTGGGCAATTGACAGAATTATGAAGGCACCGCAATGCTAACTATGCTGCAAAGAAAGGAAGGGCTCAAAAGCAATGGGCAGTACGCCAAGGTAAGTAGACCGAAATTCAACTGCATCTACTACGAATCATCCACCTTGAGATATCTATCCAGAACATCTCGCTGGTATTAAGTTGCGAATCCCACCCAAAGTGTAAACTCAAAGCAACAGACAACTGCATTAAGAGAACTTTGCGTAAATTAAACAATCCTTGCACCCGCGGGTACAAGCACCGTTGTTTTATACCTGGTGGCAACAACACATCCCCTAGTCTCATGTTTCTGTCACTCAAGCTAGACATCAGGGGGCTGAACCCACAATTAAGCATAACGCTCCCTCTTGGAGTTGCAACAAACTACTTGGCCAAAGTAAAATACTGCAGTGGAGAACATGCAAGAATTTACTCAAGAACAAAATATAAAAGAGAAGAACCAAATATATTACTCATCACAATCTGAACATAGTCTCATAATCCATCAGATCCCAGCAAACTCAGCATAGCAATAGCAGAAATTACAAAAGTGCCTCGATCATGTGAGGCAGCTCACGAGGTCTCGAAAGTGGAAGCACAAAGAGGAGATAAGTACATCACATAGCTACTGGTCACGGACCCATGGTCCAAGGGGGACTACTCATGACACATCCGGGAGGCGTCCATGGCTATGGATGGTCTCCCGGAGGGGGTTCCTCCTCCCGGCAGGGTGCCGGGGCAGCTTCTCCAGGCAGCCCCGATCTTGAAACGGCGGAGGTACAGAGGCGAGTTCGCGGAAAAGAGATCGATATTAGGGGTTTCCACCCCGATGGATAAATATAGGCGGAGGGGGTGTCGAGGGGACCCACAGGGCAGCCAGGAGGCCCCCTGGCGCGACCTAGGGTGGGGTCATGCCAGGGACCCTTCTGGAGTCCCTGTGGTGTCCCCCCTCCGCTGCCTTGGTGATTCCGGAAGCTTCCGGGTCGCTAATTTTTTATCTGAATTTTCCGGATTTTTTGGAACACTTTTAATAGCCGGAAAACCTAAAATAAAAAAACAACAGAAAAAAGCAACTGGCAGCTGGGTGCACTGGGTTAATAGATTAGTCCAAATATGCTCAAAAGTGTATGAAAATTCAAGCAAATCATGGCAAAGTCACACAAAACATGGATGGAGCAAGCAGAAATTATAGATACGTTTGGGACGTATCAACACAACAAAAATAACTTTGCTCCCAACGAAGTTCAGAGAGGTTGTCAATCTCTCCGGTCTGTTTACAAAGGATCAAAACAAAGGGGATAATGATAATGATAATAGCACCTGAAAGTAAATACGGAAAAGTAAATAAGCATGTAAACAATGATGAGAATATGGACCGTGGTAAACAAACCGTAATTACAGATGGGCAATTGATAGGATTATAAACACACCGTAATGCTAACTATGCTACAAAAGAAAGAAAGAGGCTCATAAGCATGGGCAGTACGCCAAAATAAGTAGACCGAAATCCAACTGCATCTACTACTAATCATCCACCTTGAGATATCTATCCAGAACATCTCGCTGGTAGTAAGTTGCGAGCCCCACCCAAAGTGTGAACCCAAAGCAACAGACAATTGCATTAAAAAGAACTTTGCGTAAAGTAAACATTCCTTGCAACCGCGGTTACAAGCACCGTTGTTTTCCCCCTTGTGGCAACATCACATCCCCTAGACTCATGTTTTTTTCACTCAAGCGTGTCATCAGGGGTCATGAACCCACAATCGAGCATAACGTTCCCTCTTGGAGTCACTACCTACTACTTGGCCAAAGGAATAAATAGCAATGGAGAACATGCAAGAATTACTTAGGAACAAAAATATAATAGATAAGAACCAAATATATTACTCTATCACAATCTGAACATAATCTCATAATCCATCAGATCCCATCAAACTCAGCATAGCAAAAGCAGAAAGATTACACATGTGCCTCGATCATGTAGGGCAGCTCACGAGGTCTAAACCATGAAGAACAAAGAGGGCAGGATAACATCACATAGCTATTGATCACGGAACCATGGTCCAAAGGAAACTACTCACGGCACATCCGGGAAGCATCCATGGTGGGGGGGGGGAAGCTCCCGGAGGTCGATCCTCCCTCCGCAGGGTGCCAGGAAGGGTCCCGCTGGTGCTCCCGATCTTGGAAGAGCGGCGGCGGCGGAACAGAGGCAAGATCGCGAAAAAGGGTTATGTATTTGGAAGTTTCACGTCACGGGAGATATATAGGCGAAGGGGGCAGCCAGTGTGGGCCACCAGGGGTCCATGCGCCCCCCCTGACGAGGCCAAGGCCTAGGCCGCGCTAGCTAGGCACCTGGGGCCTTGGTAGGTCCCACCTGGTCCCCCTTCGGGACTCCGGAAGGTTCCTTCACGCTGATTTTTTATCTGATTTTTCCTGAATTTTTGGAGCACTTTTAATATGGGGGAAAACTGAAATAGAAAAAACAACAGAAAACAGAAACTGGCACTGGGGTGCACTAAGTTAATAGGTTAGTACAAATATGACCAAATGTGTATTAAAGTGTATCTAGATCATAGCAATATCACACAAAACATGCATGGAGCAAGCAGAAATTATCGATACGTTTGAGACGTATCGACATCCTCAAGCTTAATTCCTGCTTGTCCTCTAGTAGGTAAATGATAACAAGCATAATTTCTGTAGTGACATTCTAGCAACCATATAAGAACATTGAAAAGTAAAGCAATCAAGGTATGTGATTCAATTCAAGTCATAACATGCAAGAGTCTTAGCATTGAAACAAGCAACAAAAGAACATTAGGTGCAAGAGCTCTCGCTGTCCGTGACTCCGATGTCTCCAAATGGTGTTTGCGTGCAAGAAAGGGGATAGGGAATACGAGAAAAATATTTTTTTTGAGAACTCAATCTACTAAAGTTTCACACTTGGTCTTCTTTGGAATCTTATCTTGACTTGTCCCCAGACCACTAGCCAGGTACAAGTCAATTTGATCCACTCCTTTTCGATATGTTGAGCACTCATGCAATGGATGAGCGTAAGCACGAGAGTTGACACTTAGGATGGCAAAGAGAGAAGTATGGTGGAGGAGAAAGACAAAAAGGTGAGAATGGCTCACATCAATGAGGAAAATCATAGGCGAGAAGGCCAAATGATAGATATGATGTGAGGAGTAGGGATTGCCATGCAACAGATGCACATATGAGCTGAAAAGCTCTCCAATGGAACTAGTGGGGTGCATCTACCTTGCTCGCTCATGAAGACCTAGAGATCTTTTGAGGAGGCTCATCCTTGTAATATGCAAGCCAAGTTCTATAGTGTTAAGGTCCCCACATAGTTATATGCATGAGTGATCATCTCTATGGATTACAAAGATAAGAGGGAGTACTAGTGTGGATCTTTCAAAAGGATAGTAGTTTTGCCCCTTTCTCTCTTTTTATTTCTTTTTCTCTTTTTTCTAATTTTTTGTATTTTTTTGGTGGCCTCAATGGCTCTTTCTATTTAACTCTCATTTGTCCTCTTTGGGATCTTCTATTTTGTCCACTTTGGGATATTTTCCTCACTTAAGGGCAACACTCTAATTTACAAGACGGTATAGAAGATCTTTCACACTTTACAAGGTACTCAAATCATAAACAAGATGTAGCTATCATGATGTATGCAATGTATGACGCTGCCAGTGTAGCAGGAACATGTATGACATGAAGATCAAGTCATGAAGAGGTGGATGTTGCATGACAATATATCTCGAAAAGGCTATGGAAATGCCTTGATAGGTAGGTATGGTGGCTGTTTTGAGGAAAGATATAAGGAGGTTTATGATGACAGAGCGTATCATGCCAAGGGTTTGGATGTACCGGCGAAGGTGGACACTAACTCTCGGAGTGAGAAGGAGGCAATACACAGCACGGGAGAGGCTAGCAAATATGAGGAGATGGAAGTGTCAACTTTCAATACTTACATTAGTCTGAAGAACTCATGCACTTATTATCGGCAACTCTCAATCTAATGAGGAGGTTCACAAAGAGACAAGTACCCCGAGGAGGAGTGTATGGGGGTTAGGTTATCCTTGCGCATTCTCGACTCATGGTACGTGAGTGTACTCTAATATCTGACCCCTCAGAAGAGTAGTGATCCATCTAGTAGCTAGAGTTCTCAACTAGTTTTTGTAGGTTTTGAAAATAAACATGGATTGCCCAAAATACGACACCTATCACTAATAGGCTAGAGCTCTTGACACCAAAATTTCAAACATTACTCACATCAATACCTCAAAACTATTGCAAGTTACTACTAAAATTAAATAGCAACCTCAATTACCTACTTTCAAGACAAGACACAACTCAGTGCAACAACCAACTCTCTTAACAAGATACACATAAAAACTAAACAGAGTTCCAGCAACAAACTAAACAAAATCCAAGGCTACTAAAACTAAAACTAAAAATGGCAATAGCTATGAAAAGATAAAGAACACACAACCGTAAAAAGATAGGCATGAAAAATCCTATGATGTGTGATACGTCCCAAACGTATCTATAATTTTTGCTTGCTCCATGCATGTTTTGTGTGACTTTGCCATGTTTTGCTTGAACTTTCATACACTTTTGAACATATTTGGACTAATCTATTAACCCAGTGCACCCAGCTGCCAGTTGCTGTTTTCTGCTGTTTTTGTATTTCAGGTTTTCCGGCCATTAAAAGTGCTCCAAAAAATCCAGGAAGATCAGATAAAAAATCAGCGTCGCGGAAGCTTCCGGAAACACCAAAGCAGCGAAGGGGGCCCACCACCAGGGAGCCAGGAGGGTCCCTGGCGCGGCCCCACCCTAGGCCGCCCCAGGAAGCCTCCTGGCTGCCTGGTGGGTCCCCTCGACACCCCCTTCGCCTATATTTACCCCCCGTGACGGAAACCCTCAGAACGAACTCCTTTTTCGCGATCTCGCCTCTGTTCCGCCACCGCCGCCGTTTCAAGATCGGGGCTGCCTGGAGAAGCTGCTCCGGCACCCTGCCGGGAGAAGCTACCCCCTCCGGGAGACCATCCATAGCCATGGACGCCTCCCGTATGTACCGTGAGTAGTTCCCCTTGGACCATGGGTCCGTGACCAGTAGCTATGTGATCTATCTCTCCCTCTTTTGTGCCTCCACTTTCGAGTCCTCGTGAGCTGCCTCACATGATCGAGGCATCTATGTAATTTCTGCTGTTGCTATGCTGAGTTTGTTGGGATCTGATGGATTATGAGACTATGTTCAGATTGTGATGAGTAATATATTTGGTTCTTCTCTTTTATATTTTGTTCTTGAGTAAATTCTTGCATGTTCTCCGTTGCGGTATTTGCTTTGGTCAAGTATTTTATTTGCAACTCCAAGAGAGAGAATTATGCTCGATTGTGGGTTCAGCCCCTCGATGTCTAGCTTGAGTGACAGAACCATGAGACTAGGGGATGTGCTGTTGCCACCAGGGATAAAACAACGGTGCTTGTACTTGCGGGTGAGTACTTCTCAAGGTGGGATTGTTTACTTTACGCAAAGTTCTCTTAATGCAGTTGTCTGTTGCTTTGAGTTTACACTTTGGGTGGGATTCGCAACTTAATACCAGCGAGATGTTCTGGATAGATATCTCAAGGTGGATAATTCGTAGTAGATGCAGATGGATTTCGGTCTACTTACCTTGGCGTACTGCCCATTGCTTTTGAGCCCTTCCTTTCTTTTCAGCATAGTTAGCATTGCGGTGCCTTCATAATCCTGTCAATTGCCCAACTGTGATTTGTTTACCTCGCTAGCATTTTTATCGTCTTTTGGGAGAGAGACATCACTAGTGAAAATCACGGGACCCCGGTCCATCTTCACATTATTGTTCACACTACCAATTTACTTTCATTATTTACTTTTCCGTTGCTATCACTATCATTATTATCTCTTGCGTTAATCCTTTGTAAACAGCAAGGACGGAGGAATTGACAACTCCTCTGAACTCGTTGGGAGCAAAGTTATTTGTATCTTTGTGCAGGTCCAGGTTAAGTTAGCAACCTAGGTTGTGAACGGCGCCATTGTTTACATTACCACCTATTTGTATCTCTTGAGTCCTACTGGAGACAATCTAAACCTTAGCATCTTCGCTAAGGGAAACTTGCCGTTGTGCTACATCAATCCTTCCACTTGGGGTAACCAACGAGGGGCGAGAAGCCATCAAGAAAATTTTTGGCGCCGTTGCGGTGGACTCAAGTCTACAAGATAGGGGAGTTGCACACTATGTTTTACCTTTGCTTTTTAGTCTTGTTAGTTTACCATTCAGTTTTTACTTTTGTGTCCTTAATCAAAAATCAAAAAAATAGTTACCCTGCTAATAGTTATCAGTATGTTTGGCCCGTTTGCCTTTGGTGAGTCAGAAGTACTCACCTTTAAACAAAGAGGTGGTGAAAGTTTGAAAGATGCTTGGCATAGAATTAATGATTCTTAAAAAAGAGCCACCAAGAAGCAATCCACTACTATCCTGCTTAGAAATTTTTATGTTGGGATTACTTCTTGGAATAGGTTTATTTTAGACACTGCTATCAATGGGAACTTCATAGAGGCCCCAGTTTGGGAAGCCCTTAATGTTATTGAAAATCTTGTTGGAAGTCTCCCCGTTGTTAGTATTAAGGAGAACATTACTTTAGCTCACATTATGAGAAAACTTGAAAAAATAGAGCTAGAGATGCCAAGTATCGATAGGGTGAATGAGTTGGCTCGTAAGATTCAAGGGAATTTGAATAGGATAGATAACTCCATGCAGAAAATTGTCAAAACTTTGGAGACTATCAAATCCCTAGATGAAAAGTCTTCTAGGATAGAAAAGATTGAGGAAGTTATTGAAACTTTAGGAACTACCTTTTCCTCACTCAAAACCAAAAAGGATGAAACTCCAGCAAATAAGGAACCTAAGTCCGTTTACGTACCCAAGGTTCCCCGAGCTAAAGCTAGCACACCCAGTGCCAAGAGAGTTGAAACGGTGAAAACTTTGGAGGAGACACTTATCTTTAACTTTAATGAAACTCCAATTGATTTCCCTCCTTTTGATTTTATTCCAAGAAGCATTTTCATTCGTCCTTTATTTGAGAAACCCATTAAGACTAGTTGTACTATTGAAGAGTTTTTTGATGAGCATGATAATGGTTCAATAGATGCAACTTGATCTTCTGCTTTAAGCCTAGCTAATGGCTCTAAAGAAGCGCTTTCGGGAGGCAGCCCGCAACGAATTTAGGTTTTTCTTTTTGCTTTTGTTCTGTTCTTAGTTTTCTTGATGATTGTTGCTACTGTAGCAACATCATTGTATATTTATTTTTCAAGCTTTGTGCCAAGTTTAGCCTCATACGGTAAGGGGAAGTAAAAGTTGTGACATGCTGTCCAGGAAACAGATTCTGTCCTCGTGACTAGAAAAATTACAGAAAAATCCCAGTTCATCTTTTTGAGCTGATTTTTTTGCACAGCATGATCTATACAATTACGAAACTTCCGTATGTTCTGAGTTTTTTGATTTGAGTTGCAGAAGTACCCCTAGAAAATTCGTTTCTATCTGCTGTTCTGTTTTTCACAGATTTTGCCACGTTTTGTCTCTCCATACTTTTGCAAACCTTAAGCTTGCTTTTTATTTGCAAAAACTTTTTGGAAACCTTGAGAAACAGTAGCTCTTCCTGGAACTCCTTATTTGCAGTAGAGGAAAAATTAGTTTATTAGGGTACTAACCTCTCTAATCAGTCTACAATGAGTTATGTATGAAGGGAGTTTTCAAGTGCGCGATGGAAGATGATGAAAGAAGATTCGGGAGTGTCAAGCGCTCAAGCTTGGGGATGCCCCCATGCATCCCCAACAAATATTCAAGGAGACTCAAGCGTCTAAGCTTGGGGATGGCCCCCTGCATCCCCTTCTCCATCAACAATCATCAGTTTGTCCCTCGTTGCACTATATTTTTATCACTTCATGCGTTATGTGCTTTTCTTGGAGCGTCTCGCTCTTAGGTTTTGTTTCATTTTTAGTTTTATTTAGCTTTGTTTTCTGTAGTAACAAGTTAGATCCCAGCTTACTTACTCTTTTGTGTGGGAGAGATTCACGCTCCGCTTGAACTAGAACTCCTCATAAGATTTGCATGCTTATTCTTTTATCTGTGAGCTATTCTTTTTCTTTTCTTAGCTGTTGTTCTGTTTAGTTGTAGTGCTTTAGTTTTTCTTGAGCTTTTATTTTGTCTTAGGTTGAACTTTCTATAGGTTGCATGTTTTATCTTGTTAGAAAGTTTGCCTGTTGCACTGATTTTTGTGTCTTGACTGAAAGTAGGTAGTTAAAGTTGTTGTTCTCTTTGTGGTAGTAACTTGCAATAGTTTTGAGGTATTGACTAGAGTAATGTTTGAACTTATGGGGTCAAGATCTCTTGCCTATTAGTGATAGATGTCGTATTTTTGGCAATCCGTGTGTTTTTCGAAAACCAAAAACCCCTGTTGAGAACTCTAGCTACTAGATGGATCACTAACCTCTGGAGGGTTCGAATATTAGAGTACACTCACGTACCATGAGTCGAGGATGCGCAAGGATAATCAAACCCCCATACACTCCTCCTCGGGGTACCTGTCTCTTTGTGAACCTCCTGATTAGATTGAGAGTTACCGATAATAAGTGCATGAGTTCTTCGGACTAATGTGAGTATTCGAAAGTTGACACTTCCACCCACCTATACTTTTTCTAGCCTCTTCGGTACCGTGCATTGCCCTTTCTCACCTCGAGAGTTGGCGCATACTTCGCCGGTGCATCAAAACCCTTGGCACGATACGCTCTGTCTTCATAAGCCTCCTTATATCTTTCCTCAAAACAGCCACCATACCTACCTACAAGGCATTTCCATAGCCTTTCCGAGATACATTGCCATGCAACATCCACCTTCTCATGACTTGATCTTCATGTCATACATGCTACTTGCTTGATCGATGAGCCGCATGCTAGTTGGGCCTTTCCCTAAACATTGCTACATGACGCGCTAGTATCATTGCATATCCTGCTACGCTGGCAGAGTCATACATTTGCATACTTCATGATAGTTACATTTTCTTTATGTGAGTACCTTTGTAAAGTGTGAAAGATCTCCTATATTCTTGTAAAATATAGAGTATTGCCCCTAAAGTGAGGAAAAGATCCCAAAGAGGACAAAATCAAAAGATCCCAAAGAGGACAAAATCAAAAGATCCCAAAGAGGACAAAATTAAAAGATCCCAAAGAGGACAAATGAGAGTTAAATAGAAAGAGCCATTGAGGCCACCAAAAAATACAAAAAAATAGAAAAAAAGAGAAAAGAAAAATAAAAGGAGAGAAGGGGGCATACTACTATTCTTTTTGAGAGATACACACTAGTACTTCATCTTCTATCCCTTGTACTCCATAGAGATCATCATCATGCATATAGCTATGTGGGGACCTTCACACTATAGAACTTGGCTTGTATATTCCAATGATGAGCCTCCTCAAATGAGCTCTAGGTCTTCTTGAGCAAGCAAGTTGGATGCACCCCCACTAGTTACATTGGAGAGCTTACCTTAGCTCACATGTGCATCCGTTGTATGGAAATCCCTACTCCTCACATCATATCTATCATATGGCTTTCTTTCGCCTATGATTGTCCTCATTGATGTGAGCCTTTCACACCTTTTGTCTTCCTCCTCCGCCTTCTTTCTTTTTCGCCTTTTAGGTGTCAACTTTGTTGCTCACGCTCATCCATTGCACGAGTGCTCAAAATATCGAAAGGGAGTGGATTAGTTTGATTTGTACCTGACTAGTGGTCTAGGGACGAGTCCAGATAAGATTCCAAAGGAGACCAAGTGTGAAATTTTTAGTAGATAGTTGTTCTCAACAACCTTTTTTCTCTTTCTTCCCAGTCCCTTGCTTGCACGCAAACACCATTTGGAGACATTCGAGTCACGGACAGCAAGAGCTCTTGCACCTTTTGTTCTTTTATTGCTTGTGTCAATGCTAATATAGACTCTTGCTTGTTAAGACTTGAATTGAAATTGCATGCTTTGATTGCTATACTTAAAAGTCCTTATTTGGTTGTGTGGCATGTCACCACAGAAATTATGCTTGTTATCATTTACCTACTCGAGGACGAGCAAGAATTAAGCTTGGGGATATTGATACGTCCCAAACGTATCTATAATTTCTGCTTGCTCCATGCATGTTTTGTGTGACTTTGCCATGTTTTGCTTGAACTTTCATACACTTTTGAACATATTTGGACTAATCTATTAACCCAGTGCACCCAGCTGCCACTTGTTGTTTTATGCTATTTTTGTATTTCAGGTTTTCCGGCCATTAAAAGTGCTCCAAAAAATCCAGGAAAATCAGATAAAAAATCAGCGTCGCGGAAGCTTCCGGAAACACCAAAGCAGCGAAGGGGGGCCACCACCAGGGAGCCAGGAGGGTCCCTGGCGCGGCCCCACCCTAGGTCGCGCCAGGAGGCCTCCTGGCTGCCTGGTGGGTCCCCTCGACACCCCCCTTCGCCTATATTTACCCCCCGGGACGGAAACCCTCAGGACGAACTCCTTTTTCGCGATCTCGCCTCTGTTCCGCCGCCGCCGCCGTTTCAAGATCGGGGCTGCCTGGAGAAGCTGCTCCGTCACCCTGCCGGGAGAAGCTACCCCCTTCGGGAGACCATCCATAGCCATGGACGCCTCCCGTATGTACCGTGAGTAGTTCCCCTTGGACCATGGGTCCGTGACCAGTAGCTATGTGATCTATCTCTCCCTCTTTTGTGCTTCCACTTTCGAGTCCTCGTGAGCTGCCTCACATGATCGAGGCATCTATGTAATTTCTGTTGTTTCTATGCTGAGTTTGTTGGGATCTGATGGATTATGAGACTATGTTCAGATTGTGATGAGTAATATATTTGGTTCTTCTCTTTTATATTTTGTTCTTGAGTAAATTCTTGCATGTTCTCCGTTGCGGTATTTTCTTTGGCCAAGTATTTTATTTGCAACTCCAAGAGAGAGCGTTATGCTCGATTGTGGGTTCAGCCCCTCGATGTCTAGCTTGAGTGACAGAAACATGAGACTAGGGGATGTGCTGTTGCCACCATTGATAAAACAACGGTGCTTGTACTTGTGGGTGCAAGGATTGTTTACTTTACGCAAAGTTCTTTTAATGCAGTTGTCTGTTGCTTTGAGTTTACACTTTGGGTGGGATTCGCAACTTAATACCAGCGAGATGTTCTGGATAGATATCTCAAGGTGGATGATTCGTAGTAGATGCAGATGGATTTCGGTCTACTTACCTTGGCGTACTGCCCATTGCTTTTGAGCCCTTCCTTTCTTTGCAGCATAGTTAGCATTGCGGTGCCTTCATAATTCTGTCAATTGCCCAACTGTGATTTGTTTACCTCGCTAGCATTTTTATCGTCTTTTGGGAGAGAGACATCACTAGTGAAAATCACAGGACCCCGGTCCATCTTCACATTATTGTTCACACTACCAATTTACTTTCAGTATTTACTTTTCCGTTGCTATCACTATCATTATTATCTCTTGCGTTAATCCTTTGTAAACAGCAAGGCCGGAGGAATTGACAACTCCGCTGAACTCGTTGGGAGCAAAGTTATTTGTATCTGTGTGCAGGTCCAGGTTAAGTTAGCAACCTAGGTTGTGAACGGCGCCATTGTTCACTTTACCACCTACTTGTATCTCTTGAGTCCTACTGGAGACAATCTAAACCTTAGCATCTTCGCTAAGGGAAACTTGCCATTGTGCTACATCAAACCTTCCACTTGGGGTAACCAACGAGGGGCGAGAAGCCATCAATGTGTTCTAGATTTTGAAAGTGGAGCGTGTTTCTCTCCCACACAAATTAAGACAGGGTCTAACTTGTTATGAACAGCAATAAAAGCTAAAGAAAACTACAAATAAAACCTAAGAGCGAGACGCTCCAAGCATAGCATATAACACATGAAGTGATAAAAATATAGTGAGACGAAGGACGAACTGATGATTGTTGATGGAGAAGGGAATGCATGGGGGCATCCCCAAGCTTAGACGCTTGAGGCTCCTTGAATATTTATTGGGGATGCATGGGGGCATCCCCAAGCTTGAGCGCTTGACACTCCCGGATCTTCTTTCATCATTTTCCATCGCACACTTGAAAACTCCCTTCGTACATAATTCATCATAAGCTGATTACAGAGGTTAGTACCCTTAATAAAATATTTTTCCCTCACTGGATATAAATATATTCTTGAAGAGATATTGTTTCTCAATATTTCAAAAAGGATTTTGGAAAGAAAAAGCAACCTTAAGGTTTGCAAAAGTAAGGAGGGGTAAATTGTGGCAGAATCTATGAGAAACAGAATAGCAGGTAGTAGAGAATTTTTTTGGGGCACTTCTGCAACTCAAATCAAAAAACTCAGAACATACGAAAGTTCCGCAATTGTATAGAGCACGCTGTGTAAACAATTCAGCTCAAAAAGATGAACTGGTGATTTGATCCGATTTTCCCGCCACGAAGACAGAATCTGTTTTCTGGACAGCATGTCACAACTTTTGCTTCCCTTGTCATATGAGGCTATAACTTGGCACAAAGCTTGAAAATAAAGATACAATGATGTTGCTACAGTAGTAAAAATCATCAAGACCACTAAAAACAGAAGTAAAAACATATTGGGTTGCCTCCCAACAAGCGCTTTGTTTTACGCCTTTAAGCTAGGTTTAATTTCTGAAGAGGTAGATGAAGTGGCAGGTGTGGCAATAGGAGTGCAGATAAAGTCTTTGTTGTTGTGACTAGTGAAGTCACACAACTTGGTGTTTTCAGAGGAACCCATAGTAGCAGCAAGTGTGGCAGATTTTTTTTAATTTTTGATAAAGGACACAAAGATAAAAACTGAAAGGTAAACTAACAAGACTAAAAAGTAAAGGTAAAAGGTAGCGGGCAACTCCCCTATCTTATCACTTGGAGTCCCCGGCAACGGCGCCAAAAATTTGCCTGTTACGCGAGAGATGATAATGGCTTTTCGCCCTTCGTTGGTTTACCCCAAGTGGAAGGTGAGATGTAGGATAGCAGCATATTTCCCGTATGTAGAGGATAGGGTTTGTCTCCCGTAGGACTCCGGTAATGATAAGTAGGTGTCAGTGGCGCAATTGACGTGGACCTGCACACAACACAAATAACTTTACTCCCAACGAAGTTCAGACAGGTTGTCAATCTCTCCGGTCTTGTTGTTTACAAAGGATCAAAACACAAGGGATAATGATAATGATAATAGCAGCTGAAAGTAAATACGGAAAAGTAAATAAGCGTGTAAACAATGATGAGAATATGGACCGGGGTCCCGTTATGTTCACTAGTGATGTCTCTCTCCCAAAAGACGATAAAACTTCTATGCGAGGTAAACAAATTACAAATGGGCAATTGACCGGATTATAAACGCACCGCAATGCTAACTATGCTACAAAAGTAACGAAGAGGCTCATAAGCATGGGCAGTACGCCAAAATAAGTAGACCGAAATCCAACTGCATCTAATACTAATCATCCACCTTGAGATATCTATCCAGAACATCTCGCTGGTATTAAGTTGCGAGCCCCACCAAAGTGTAAACCCAAAGCAACAGACAACTGCGTTAAAAAGAACTTTGCATAAAGTAAACAATCCTTGCAACTGCGGTTACAAGCACCGTTTTCCCCCCTTGTGGCAACAACACATCCCTTAGACTCATGTTTCTGTCACTCAAGCGTGTCATCAGGGGGCATGAATCCACAATCGAGCATAACGTTCCCTCTTGGAGTCACTACCTACTACTTGGCCAAAGCAATAAACAACAACGGAGAACATGCAAGAGTTACTTAGGAACAAAAATATAAGAGATAAGAACCAAATATATTACTCTATCACAATCTGAACATAATCTCATAATCCATCAGATCCCATCAAACTCAGCATAGCAAAAGGAGAAAGATTACATATGTGCCTCGATCATGTAGGGCAGCTCACGAGGTCTAAACCATGAAGAACAAAGAGGGGAGGAGAACATCACATAGCAACTGATCACGGACCCATGGTCCAAAGGAAACTACTCACGGCGCATCCAGGAAGCGTCCATGTTGGAGGGGAAGCTCCCGGAGGTCGATCCTCCCTCCGGCAGGATGCCGGGAAGGTCCTGCTGGTGCTCCCGATCTTGGAAGCGCGGCGGCGGCGGAACAAAGGCGAGATCGAGAAAAGGGGTTCTGTCTTCGGAAGTTTCACGTCACGGGAGATATATAGGCGAAGGGGGCAGCCAGGGGGGCCACCAGGGGTCCAGGCGCCCCCTGGCGCGGCCAAGCCCTAGGCCGCGCCAGCTAGGCGCCTGGGGCCCTGGTGGATCCCACCTGGTCCCCCTTCGGGACTATGGAAGGTTCCTTCACGATGATTTTTTATCTGATTTTTCCCAAATTTTTGGAGCACTTTTAATATGGGGGAAAACTGAAATAGAAAAACAACAGAAAACAGAAACTGGCACTGGGGTGCACTGAGTTAATATGTTAGTCCAAATATGATCAAAAGTGTATGAAAGTGTATCTAGATCATAGCAATATCATACAAAACATGCATGGAGCAAGCAGAAATTATCGATACGTTTGAGACGTATCACCTACCATCAAGTGAAACCAGGAGGAATCACCCTCGATGGTACACCTGATGTGTTTCGACAGAGACATCAACGGTAATGAACTAAAGAGGAATATCCTCGTATCACCCCGACGATGCTACGCTACCGAGCCGTCGACGAGAGTGAAATACGAGTCCATCCACTCGTAAGTCAAACTTGAAGCGACCCGACAAAGTCTCGTCATTGTAGGTTCCCTTGGGCGTCTACTCTGTACCGTACATGTTGCAGCTATAATAAATTATATCCGCGTCCACTCCCCCAAGCGATCACGACCCACTATCTAATCCTAGTTGACTAACAATGCGCAGGGCCAACTGCTGAATATTATATTTATATAAGCAGCATAGTATAAAGGAAGATACATCAAGGTGCGACAAAAATAGGCTATGCAACATAGTAGGAATTAACGTAATAGCAGCAACAATAATGCCTAGTGCAAGAAATGTACGGAAAAGATAGTGAAAGTGCATTTACTCCTAAATGGTGTTTTGGTGTAATGACAATGTGGTTAGTGAGACTAATGACGGATGTTAAAGATTTATCTCAGGTCATAGGTCCCGTGGTGGGTTATTAATTTTGGAGGATGATTGGCCCCGATTCAAAAAGATAAAAGGCGTGGTGTTCACCTGATGACTCGAAGGATTCTTTCGGTTTGATTTGAGTCATAGGATCACCGCACTATAAAGAGGGGTCAACGAGATTGAGTATGTGTGGGAACACATTTTCCATGTCCAAATATTTCATCCCAAACCCATCTGGAAGAAGTGCCGAAAAGTGTGCGATTGCATGGGCTCATTGTGAGGTGGACCAGTTTGTCTCTGGTCACCCCGTGTGCACGGGGTCTCTGACCCCCGTGCGCACGGGGTACCCAGAGGCTCACTGAGTAACCCGTGCGCATGGGGTCTCTGACCCCCGTGCGCACGGGGTACCCTGAGCCTCTCTGAGTAGTCCGTGCGCACGGGGTCCCAGACCCCCGTGCGCACGGGGTAGAGCATCCGGCTCTGAGTAGCCCGTGCGCACGGGGCTCACTTAGCCCGTGCGCACGGGCCTCCAACGGCTAGATGCCCCCTCACAGCTCTCTCCACTATATAAGCCCCCCTTCTTCTTCCTCCAGCCCTAATCCTTTTCCCTTGCTTGAGCCTCCACTCCATGAACTCCATTTTGCTCAATACTCCCATCTCCTCCAACCAAACTTGTTGATACTTTGGGATTCGGGAGAGCAAGGCCCGATCTACACTTCCACCAAACCGATTTGTGTTCCCCGCAAGATTTCTTCACCATTGACTTGTTACTCTTGGAGCTTTGGCTCCTAGGCGGCTAGGTGTCCGTCCCGGAAGCTTCCTTGCTTGTGGTGTGCTCCGGGAAGTCTGTAAAGGTGTGGTGGTCGCCTTCAAGACCAACCCCGAGTGGATTCGAGGCTCATCCGTTGGGGGTGACTCGAAAGGGGAGAATACGGTGAGCTACGTTGTTGTAGCGTTCTCAATCTTGAGCACCGCTCCAACGGAGATTAGCACTCCCTCAAAAGAGTGTGAACTTCGGTCAAACAAATCACCGCGTCTCCTCTTCACTTGTGGTTTATCCTTTCCGCCCTTTACTTGTTCTAACCTTGTATGCTTGTTGGCTTGCTATCGTATTTGTTGCCTAGCATACTTGATTTAAGCTTGCTTGCCACCTAGGGTTATTTCATCTAGTTCACATCTAGAGAATTGTTTTAATCCGCCTAACCCTAAAATTTGGTAATAAAGCTTAAATTTGTTAGTCACCTATTCACCCCCCCTCTAGTTGACCGTATCGATCCTTTCAATTGGTATCAGAGCTTTGGTCTCTTATTAAGGGCTTAACCGCCTAAGAGAATATGGTCAATCTAGGGGATCAAGGTGATACCCTTCCCACGGATGGGGGAGTACCGAGTGCACATGGTGCACCCATTACTAACCCACCCGTCCCACAAACAACACACCAAGAGGGTGGTGGACCTAGCTCCGCCACCTCACTAACCATGACCGAATTCGCGTCTTTCATGGAGTCTTTCAAAAGCTCCATGGAAAATTCGATGAAGGCCTTGGTTCGTGAAGAGGTCGATAAGAAGCTTGCTTCTATCTCACAAGCTCCCTCTACCTCATCAACATTTTGTCCAAACACCACTTTGGATGTTGATGGAGTGAGGGAGACACCACCACCACCACCACGTCCTATTGCACCGTCATACAATGTTGCTGCTCCTTCATATGCTCGTCTTCATATTCCTATGCCGCATATTAATCATACTGGGGACCCCCCCTCTTGAATCCTGACTCGTTTGGTAAATGGAAGCTAGCTATGGAGTCCCATGTCCGGAGTGCCTCCACTCAATTGTGGTGGATCATCTTGAGAGGCTATCGTCCCGAGGATCCGTCAAGCTTATCTCCAAGAGAAGAGGTTGATGAACAACTCAATGACACTGCCTGTCACATGCTCCGGAAGGCCGTGCCGGATGACTACCGAGACTCCATTGCTCTATTGAAGTCGGCCAAGGAAATTTGGAATACCCTTGGGGAAATATTTGAAGGAGACGCAAGTGTGCAGAGATCTCGCCTGGCCCTTCTCAAGACTGAGGTTAACATGTTCGTGAGGAAGGAAGGTGAGACTGCGGATCAAGCTTTCCGTAGGCTCAAATCCATTGTGTTGGATCTAAGGAACTATGGTTGCACATGGGCCGATGACAATTTCATCAAGGACAGATTCTTGTGCGCCATGATTCTCACGGATGAAACCATGGTCACCATGATTTACCAACGCATGGATTTTGACCAATTGACACCAAATCAAATTGTGTCATCCTTCACCACCAAGTCTTTGTTGAAGACCAAGTCCAAGCAAACCCATGACCTTGTCTATGGGATCAATAGCTCCAACAACCTCGCCTTGAAGGCCAAGAAGGTGGCTTCCCCCTCCAAGATGGTGGAGGTGGAAGAAGTGGAAGAATATTGTGAAGAAGAAGATGGTCCCTCGTGCCCGGCCGAAGACTTTGAAGAAGATGTGGCCCTCCTTGTCCGAAAATATGTGGGCACCATGGGGACTCCGGGAAACAAAGGAAGTAATCATCTCAAGGGCAAAACCTTTGTAAGAAGAAAGTGCTACAATTGCGATAGTCCAAAGCATTTTGTTGCGGACTGTCCATATGAAAGAAGAGAAGAGAAATCCGAGAAGCTTATTCTCAAGAAGAAGAGATTCAACAAGTTTGCCAAGAGGCGTGGCGACAAGGCTCTTGTTCATGAAGAGTACATCTCCGAGGATGAATAAGACGGTGATGAAGATGAGCACAAGGGCATGGCCGCTATTGCCATGCACTCCAAGTCCTCCTCCACCTCATCAAGCCTCTTCGACTCCCCCAACGAGAACAATACCATCGTCCACCGATGCCTCATGGCAAAAGAGGTAATATCAAAGTCTATCAACTCTACGCCATCATCTAACACTACCAACTCTTTGCAAGAAGAGTCGGATAACGAGTGTGATGATGATGGTGTCGATTATAGTGAGGAAGCCTCATTGGCTTTCATGAAGACACTTAAGGGAGAATCCCTTGCTCGTTTCCTCAACATGATGAGGTCACTCACCGAACGTGATGACTACATCGGAAATGTGGAAACCCTCTTAATGGAGGAAAAGGAGAGAAATGATCTCCTTGAGCAAAATCTCCTTGAAGTAGAAAACATGAAAGCCTCACTTGAGGAAACCATCACTTCAAATGAGATAGATTTTGTTAAAGTCAATGATGCTCTAGAACTCTCTCTTGAAATTAAGCATGATCTCATGGATAAAATTGCTAAGCTTAAAGTTGATCATGGTGAACTCGGTGAGGAGTATAAACTCCTTGAAAAGAGCCACAAGCTCATAAAAGGGGAGCTTATAACTCTCACCGAGTCTTACAACCAACTTAAGGCTTCCACTCTTAAAACTCTTGCTACTTTCTCTCCTAATAATGCATGTGCTTCTAACTCCATTGATTATGCATCACTACTTGTTGAGAACAAAAAGTTGAAAGAGCAACTTGAGAAAGGTCTTGTGTCTTGTATCCAAGGCGAAAAGAACTTGAATGAACTTTTGAGCAATCAAAAGGAATGTGTGGCCAAAGAGGGAATCGGTTTTGATCCCTCTCAAAAGAAGAAGAAGAACAAGCACAAGAAGAAGAAGAACAAGAAGAAGAAGCACCAAGCAACTCCTCCTCAACAACAAATCACATTTGTGCAAGAAGGGCACAAGGAGAAGGAGAAAGGGAAGGAGAAGGTTGGAGAGGAAGTCATTTCAAAGGAAGTGGCTCCCTCTTCTAATTATGTCGGCATGAACAACCCATCTTATGTCCTTATTAGAAGGAATGATGGATATACTTTTGCTAAATTTGTCGGCACTAATTATGATGATTATGCATGGACTATTTGGGTTCCTAAGACCCTTGTTGCTAACTCTCTAGGACCCATTGAAAAATGGGGACCTAAAAACAAAGCTTGATTGTTGCAGGACTATGCCTCCGGTGGGACACTATGGGTGATTGATAGTGGTTGCACCAATCATATGACCGGAGGCAAGGATATGCTCGTGGATTTCGTTGATTCGCTCAAGTCATCCTCGGACATCTCCTTTGGCGACAATAGCAAGGGCAAGGTATTGGGATTAGGGAAGTTTGTCATCTCGAGTGATTCTTCACTCAAGAATGTCATGCTTGTTGAATCCCTTCACTACAATCTACTTTCCACTATCCAATTGGCTCGTGCCGGATATGACTCGCTTTTTAGTGAATTTCATGTGACCGTCTTTAAAAGGGATACTCTCAAAGTGGTCTTTGTTGGGCATGTTGAAGGCAACCTTTACGTGGTTGATTTCTCGAAAGAGAGCACTCACCTAAAAACATGCCTATGGCCAAGGCCGACGTGGGGTGGTTATGGCACCGTAGACTAGCCCACGTCGGTATGAGAAATCTACAATCCCTTATAAAGGGGGAGCACATTGTTGGACTAAGCGATGTTTCCTTTGCCAAAGATCATGTTTGTAGTGCTTGCATTGCTGGAAAGCAACATGAGAAGCAACACAAGATAAAGACTATCATCACATCGACGAGGTCTCTTGAGCTCCTTCATTTGGATCTCTTTGGGTCTCCATCCTATGATAGTTTGGGTGGGAGGAGGTATTGCCTTGTCATTGTCGACGACTATACAAGATATACATGGATTTTCTTTCTCAAGACCAAAGATGAGACTCAAGAGACCTTTATATCATTTGCCAAAGAAGCTCAACGTCAACACCAATGTGAGATTATGGCTATTCGAAGTGACAATGGTACCGAGTTCAATAATTATACAATGGATGCGTTTTTGAGTGATGGGGGGATCAAACATCAATATTCCGCGGCCTATACTCCTCAACAAAATGGTGTTGCGGAGAGGAAGAATAGGACTCTTATTGAGATGGCAAGGACAATGCTTGATGAGTACAAGTCTCCATACAAGCTTTGGGCCGAAGCCATCAACACCGCGTGTCATGCCTCTAATAGGCTATATCTCCGCAAGCTCAAGAACAAGACACCTTATGAACTCCTAATCGGGAAGAAGCCAAATGTCAAGTACTTCCGTGTTTTCGGTTGTAAGTGTTTCATTCTCAACAAGAAAACCCGATTAGCTAAATTCGAAGCAAAAACATATGAGGGAATATTTGTTGGATATGCCTCAAACTCCCATGCGTATCGTGTTCTCAATAAATCCACTGGATGTATTGAGGAGACATCGAATGTGGAGTTTGATGAGGATAACGGCTCCCAAGCCAAACCTATTGTTCCAAGTGTTGTAGGTGATGAGGCTCCTTCTCAAGTTATAAGGACCATGGGGATAGGCCACATTCTTCCACAAGAAACACCCCAAGTCCATGTAATCGAAGAAGGGGTAAGAGCCCCTCTTGAGGTTTCTCCTCAAGGGAAGTCATCACCTCCACCACAAGAGCAAGACGTTTCGGGAGCACAAGCACCTATCCAAGAGCAAGAAGAGGTCCCTCAAGCTACCGAGCAAGATCAAGGGCAAGCTCAATCAAATGATGAGGATCTTGCATACACACACTAACTTTACTATATCTTGCTTAGATGTAGGCACATAAGTAGGGGGAGTAGAATTCTCTCAATGATTCCGACATAACCCTACTTGTGCATAAATTGATAAAAATCTTTCACATCCGCCATTTATAGATGGCACTTGTGCTTCAAAGATGAGTAGTGGAGACAGGCCCAAGGTTAAAATCTTCGCGGTTCCGTACCACAATTGCTCAAACATGGTGACTCTCGGGTCACCGCCTTTTTCCGCGTTATAGCGTTGTTTGTTTTTCGAGTCGTTTAGACTCTTGGTGTCTTTCCCCGGATAGGAATAGTTTCCCTTGACCTTAGTTGCCCTATCCTATTCCACTCTTATCTCATAAGACATTCTCTGTTATCATTTCAGTGCAAATGATCTCCACTCACACCTCCATAGCATAGACGTTCTAGTGCGATGTTCCTCAATTTTGTGTTGGTTCAGCTTGACATTTAGGGATGAGGTAAGGGGTCACCCCCAGCCCCTCCCCTCCTTGTCAAAACTGACGAAACCTTCTGAGGACCCCGTGTGCACGGGGTGTACCGTGCGCACGGGGTTATGCGGTTGGCACCCATATGACTAGGGCGCGGGGTGGAGAGGGAGTTTCCCCTCCTCATTATCCCCCCACGCCTCTGTCTTCTTCAGGGTCACCGCCGCCGTCGCCATCTTGCCTCCTCCGGCCATCTCCCGGCCAAAGGCACGGATCCCCCCTTCATTGGACACCATGGATGACCCAGGTTGGTCACTCTTCCTCTCCTCCTTCGTTTTGATCCTCAAAACCCTAGGAGAGGTGCTCTTTGTGCTCCATGTAGATGGGATCCGATTGTGTGTGGAGTAGATGCAGATCTAGGGTAGTCTCGGCCTAGGGGGAACCTCCCCAGCCCGCCCCTACCCTCCTCGCGAGGTTTGAGCGGCGGCTGGGAGGACCCCGTGCCCACGGGATCAAGATCCCGTTTACACGGGCCCCCGTGCCCACGTAGTGTACCGTGCACACGGGACCCCCGTGCGCACGGGCCCTGGACCCCGTGCGCACGGGCCTTTCAGGCAGAGACAACCTTGATATGCATCTGATTCATCGTCCTCGTTTCATTTTTCACTGAGCATTTGCACAACTTCTTGACTTTCGTCTGTAGAGTCCCCGAACCGGCAGGTGTTCGTTCGTCGCAAGCGTCAAAAGGCAGGAGATGATGAGTTTCTGCCGCCAGCTGGTCAGGGCCAGGAGGAGGGTTCTCGTGGTGGTGGCCATCCCCGCCGCCTCGCCACTGCCAGAGCACCCGTTGAGACTGATTCCAGCGATGAGGAGTCTGATTCTGAGGGTGCATATCAGCCTACTGCTCATGAGACCGCTGAGGCATCTCAGGAGACTGGGTTTGTTGAGGAAGATGAAGATGATGATGAGGAGAGCTCGAGTCCTGGTGAGCGTCCCCTTCCAGGTGGCCGGGATGTGTCTAACATACCGGTCAGTGAGTGGTCTCAGCCAGAGTACTGGGCTTTTCGTGACCAGAACCCCTATGTTGCTGCCACTGCGCTCGGAGCAGATCCAAGATTCCGCAATGTGTTTCAGGCCCGAATTTTCAATGAGTTGATGATGGCTAAGAAGAAGAAGTTTGCTCCCCACAAGCAGGTCGATGTGGAGCACTTGAGGGACAATGCTCATATTTATCCCGGTGTGTATGATGCTCTTGGGAGGCTTGGCCTTATACCGTTCTGTCAGTTCTCGTACAAGTACAATGAGGATCTTGTCATGCAGTTCTATGCCACTGTCTACTTCTATAATGATGATGCTCGTACTATGCGTTGGATGTCTGGCACTGCGGTCTGCTCTGCCCCGTTTGCCAAGTTTGCTGAGATCATTCCATACCAGTTCTACACTGAGCCTCATCCTGACTTTGAGAGGGTGTCTGAGTTTGGCCGCAATAAGGACGAGATTGCATTTGCTTATAAGCAGGAGAAGTCCTTTGTCACTGGCTCTATCAAGGATATGCTTCCCACCTATGATACACTGTGTCACATCCTTCCGTACACTCTCACACCGAAGGCAGGTGACACCCATAACCTGCGTGCCTCAATGCTTGATATTTTTCTGAAGGTTAAGGACCGCAGGAAGGTGGATGTTCTGGATACTATGTTCCTGGAGATTCGTGAGTGTATCCGTCTGAGGAAGTCCCTAATTTATGCTCCCTTCATTCAGGCTCTGATTGAGTCTGTGTGCCCTGCTCGCCACATTCCTCAGCATGTGTACCCTGTCAGTGCTCTGAAGCGTGACCTCAACTGGAGGCCTCCTGCTCCAGCTCCGTATGTTGCTCCCAAGCTTGGGCGCAACCCAAGGCCCGAGGACCGTGCTACCTACACTCCCGGTGCCTCCTCCTCTGCTAGGGTTCCTCGTCAGAGGGGTCCTCCTGTTGGTCCCGATGCTCCTGCTGCCTTCACAGTTCGTGAGAAGAAGACACTCTTCAAGACTATCAGCAACATGTTCAAGATGTGTCAGTCTATCCAGAAGAAGCAGCTCAGAGACAGTAACCGCATCAAGGAGGAGCAGCGGGCCTACAAGGCAAAGCAGGCCCAGCAGTCAGGCATTCCAGCTCAGCCAGGTCCAGAGGACAAGGATAGTCAACTCTCTGAATACTCCTTCCCTGTGCAGAACTGGCGCTTTGATGATGAGGATGATGCCTCGAGCCACCCGCCGGTTGTTTAGTGACGTTAGCATCGCCTTTTCCCTTTTTGGCGTCTTGATGCCAAAGGGGGAGAAGAGTTCTATCTAGGATATCGATTGTCTGGTTAGGTTGCAAGCCGTTGAGACCTTGTTCGTGTGTTTATGTTGGCTTGCTGGTAGATATCGATTGTCTGGTTAGGTTGCAAGCCGTTGAGACCTTGTTCGTGTGTTTATGTTGGCTTGCTGGTACTTTAAACTTTATTTCCTTTCCAGTACTTGTGTGGATGTGAGCCACCTTATCGTTTATGTGTGAGACTATGTGAGTTTGCTATATCTTGTCATGATGTTTCATATGCCTTGCATGTTTTTTATGTCATGACATTATCATTCATAGTCTTGCATATCTATTTAGCTCACATTCACATTTTTCCTGATGTGATCTATGCCTATCTTATATTATCTCTAAGAGATCACATAAGGTTCTTGTGCAATGATTATTTCAGTTCATATGCTTCTCTCATATCATTGCTCTTGACTATTTACATAGGGGGAGACCTTGTTGTATGCGTATTGCATTCAAACGCAAAACATAAATATATGCATACATCTAGGGGGAGCCTTCTATGTTAATAGTTGTTCATGGCATTGTTTATCTTGAGTATCTTAATGCCATGCTCTAACCATATTGTCATCAATTCACCAAAAAGGGGGAGATTGAAAGTGCATTTACTCCTAAATGGTGTTTTGGTGTAATGACAATGTGGTTAGTGAGACTAATGACGGGTGTTAAAGATTTATCTCAGGTCATAGGTCCCGTGGTCGGTTATTAATTTTGGAGGATGATTGGCCCCGATTCAAAAAGATAAAAGGCATGGTGTTCACCTGATGACTCGAAGGATTCTTTCGGTTTGATTTGAGTCATAGGATCACCGCACTATAAAGAGGGGTCAACGAGATTGAGTATGTGTGGGAACACATTTTCCATGTCCAAATATTTCATCCCAAACCCATCTGGAAGAAGTGCCGAAAAGTGTGCGATTGCATGGGCTCATTGTGAGGTGGACCAGTTTGTCTCTAGTCACCCCGTGTGCACGGGGTCTCTGACCCCCGTGCGCACGGGGTACCCAGAGGCTCACTGAGTAACCCGTGCGCACGGGGTCTCTGACCCCCGTGCGCATGGGGTACCCCGAGCCTCTCTGAGTAGTCCGTGCGCACGGGGTCCCAGACCCCCGTGCGCACGGGGTAGAGCATCCGGCTCTGAGTAGCCCGTGCGCACGGGGCTCACTTAGCCCGTGCGCACGGGCCTCCAACGGCTAGATGCCCCCTCACAGCTCTCTCCACTATATAAGCCCCCCTTCTTCTTCCTCCAGCCCTAATCCTTTTCCCTTGCTTGAGCCTCCACTCCATGAACTCCATTTTGCTCAATACTCCCATCTCCTCCAACCAAACTTGTTGATACTTTGGGATTTGGGAGAGCAAGGCCCGATCTACACTTCCACCAAACCGATTTGTGTTCCCCGCAAGATTTCTTCACCGTTGACTTGTTACTCTTGGAGCTTTGGCTCCTAGGCGGCTAGGTGTCCGTCCCGGAAGCTTCCTTGCTTGTGGTGTGCTCCGGGAAGTCTGTAAAGGTGTGGTGGTCGCCTTCAAGACCAACCCCGAGTGGATTCGAGGCTCATCCGTTGGGGGTGACTCGAAAGGGGAGAATACGGTGAGCTACGTTGTTGTAGCGTTCTCAATCTTGAGCACCGCTCCAACGGAGATTAGCACTCCCTCAAAAGAGTGTGAACTTCGGTCAAACAAATCACCGCGTCTCCTCTTCACTTGTGGTTTATCCTTTCCGCCCTTTACTTGTTCTAACCTTGTATGCTTGTTGGCTTGCTATCGTATTTGTTGCCTAGCATACTTGATTTAAGCTTGCTTGCCACCTAGGGTTATTTCATCTAGTTCACATCTAGAGAATTGTTTTAATCCGCCTAACCCTAAAATTTGGTAATAAAGCTTAAATTTGTTAGTCACCTATTCACCCCCCCCCCTCTAGTTGACCGTATCGATCCTTTCAGATAGGCGATATCTGGGGAAGGAGAATGGCTCTGCTTGCTCGGGGCATCGTCTTGCGCGACCAGCAGGAGCTGACGCCGCCACGCAGCCACCTGCGCCTCGTCAGGCCCAAGCGCGAACCACGCGGCTCCTTCGTCGACAACTTGCGCCGGCCGAAGAAGGAGCCGGAGGAGTGGGCGGCGCCGGACGCTGAGGAGGAGTTCCTCCTCAAGCAGGCCATCGCGACGTCGTTGAACGACGTCCCGCCGATGTCCAATAAGGACGCCCTCGCCTGGTTCAGGAAGGAGAGGACGGAGGCGGAGGCCGAGCGGCAGTGGCGGTTGCTCAAGGAGGCAACCCGGCGACGTGACGTCATCGAGAACGAAAGCGACCCGTCCCCGCCACGGCGCGTCGGGGATGCCGGCCTGGGGAGCAGCCGGCAGCCAAAGCCGGAGCCGGAGACGCCGCCGCGGGACTCCGACGACTTCGACTTCGACTTCAACGACGACGACGACTTCGATATGTAGAACACCGTGTTATATGCCTGAATTCGACAGACTTTGATCGAACTACCCCTAATATGTATGAAATCGCTTGAATATCATCCACATTTGCCTAGTATATGTTTGAATTTGATTTTTGCCTCGAATTAGTTGGGGACACTGCTGGGGGTTGGGTACTCCCCACGCCAAATTTACATCCAATCCGGCACAAATTATCGTCGGATTTGGTCGTGGGGAGGCCCAACGGCTGGAGGGGGTCTAATGCCCGGTTCGAAATAAATGACCTCTCACATGAACCATGCTACTCCTTCGTTCGACGGAGAGAGCAAAAGGGGCATGGGACTGGACATGGTGTTTCTACACCCAGGAGCATATGCTCCCGGTTTTTAAAATGTATTTTTAAATAAATTTAAAATGTCAAAAAAATCGAATAAAAAATCTTGGGTACACATGTTGACGTTTTATATCTTCATGAAGTCGTTTCACGGAAAATCGACTTATATTGTGTCGTGTGTAAAAAAGACAAAAACTTGTTGCTAAAAAAGCTTTCCATCAGACACATTATTTTGTCTTTTTACAGAGGTTACAAAACATGTCGTATTTTCATGAAATTTGTCGTGCGCACATAGAATGTTGAGATATACATGACAAATTTTTGTTCCAATTTTTTTAACCTTTTGAAATATCGTTTTCGAAAGACGAGAGCATCTACACCCATGTGTAGAATTGGATTTTTCCATGGGACTCTCCTTTGTGAAGCACCAAAGCTAGTTCGAGCGCCATCGCTTTCTCCAAAGTACTCCCTCCGTTTCATATTAGATGACTCACAATTAGATGTATCTAGACATATTTTAGTGCTAGATACATCTATTTGAGAGTCATCTAATATAGAACGGAGGGAGTAGTAGTGTCATCGCGGCCGCGACGGAATCCTTACCCTAGTCGCGGGCATGCAAGGGGTTCGAGTGGCACGTGACTCAGTGAAGGATGCGACCGGCCGTAGGTTACCTACGCTTGGTAGTGGCTTTGTCACGTGGGTCGATGGTATTTACTAGGGAGGTTTTTGCAGATAACACCATTTGGTGGGGCAGTTTTTGCGCAAAATCACAATTTTTGTTCTTTTTTGCAAAGAACACCACTATTTGGGGTAATTACTTGCACAAAACACATAAACCATTATTAGTGCGTTTAACCCTAAATTAACAAGCTGGACCCATCCGTCAGGAAGTAACAGGCAGGGACAGTAGCTATCTGCCAACACCAGTGTGGTTAGTCTTTGTCAAATATGCTTGACATCTTATTGAGCCTTATGTATATAGTCTTAAGCTTCCAAATTCTATATATTGTATGGTTTCTGATGGGATATTTCAAGATGAGTCCAGGCTCAAAAAATCCTTAAAAAGACATGAAAAAAGTTTAAAAAATTCTAAATTTAATCATGGTGAAAGATCCGGAAGCTGCGAAGAATACACGAACCGGAAGCTGCGATTCGGTGCCCGGGTGCATCTGCACCCGAGGAGATTAAAAAAATATGAGAAAAGCTCAAAAATTTTAAAAAACAATTGTGGTAGGAGATGCTTACGTGCGAGATGTTCATGCAAATTTTGGTGAAGTACGAACATCTGAAGAGCGCGTGGAAAAAAGATAAATTTACAGTTTCTTTGAACGACACTGTTCATACACTATTTCGGACTGAATTTGTGTTTTTTTACCGTGACCTTTTTAGATGTCCAAAAAAGCTCAAATTTTACACGAACATCTACCCCCTAAAGATCTTTCATCATGATAAAATTTGGATATTTTTGAACTTTTTTCATATGTCTTTTTAAGGGTTTTTTAAGCCTGTACTCATCTTTGAATATCCCATCAGAAACCATACAATATATAGAATTTGGAAGCTTAAGACTATATACATAAGGATGAATAAGATGTCAAGCATATTTGACAAAGACTAACCACACTAGTGTTGGCAAATGTACTGTCCCTGCCCGTTAATTCCTGACGGATGGGTCCAACTTATTAATTTAGGGTTAAACGCACTAATAATGTTTCATGTGTTTTGTGCAAGTAATTACCCCAAATAGTGGTGTTCTTTGAAAAAAAAACAAAAGTTGTAGTTCTGCGCAAAAACTGCTCCAACAAATGGTGTTATTGCAAAAACCTCACTAGGGTGAGGAGAAAACGCGTCGAGGAGAACCAAGACATGGCACACCAAGTGTATCTAATGGCCAGAACCCACCTGGAAGATAATAGTTCTGAAAGTTTTAAAATGAGATGAACACCCGAAAAGCTTTTGCTAAACGGGGGCAATTCAGGCAAAACAACTAGTAAAGGGGTAATTAGCTTTGAACAATGTGAATGGAGTTATAATAAGAACTGAAATACATTGTAAAAACCATCAAAGGCATTTTCCATGCAATTGTTCAGAGTCCCGTGAGGAGGTGGTGATGATTGCAGCAGGGCAGGGTGAGTCGGAGTCCTATGCCCGGCCCGTTGATCAATCTTTCCCCGCAGTTGACCGCCCACCCTTAGCAGCGACCGCCGCCGACCAAAACAATGTGCAAGCCGGCGCCGGCAAGCACCACCCACCCTTAGCAGCGACGCCGGCGACCGACACAATGAACAAGCCGACGCCGACGGCCGACCCCGGCGCCGGCGTCTTCCACCTCCTCCTCGCCTAGCTCGCGCGCCACGCCAACCTACCACTTCCTCCTCGCCTAGCTCGCGTCGCCTGCCACACCAAACCGACAGCGACACACGCCGGCGTCCCCCGCTTCCTCGTCGTATCTCCAAGCCGATCGACGGCGACGTCTCCCGCTTCCTCGTCGCGTCTCCAAGCCGATCGACGCCGGCGTCTCCCGCTTCCTCGTCGCATCTCCAAGCCGATCGACGCCGGCATCTCCTACCACTCCCCGCCTAGCTCGCGTGGGTCACCAAGTCGATCGACGCCGACGTCTCCCGCTTCCTCGTCGCATCTCCAAGCCGATCGACGACGGCGTCTCCTACGACTCCGCGCCTAGCTCGCCTGGGTCGTCACCAAGCCGATCGACGCCGGCGTCTCCTACGACTCCCCGTCCCCGCCTAGCTCGGGTGGGTCGTCACCAAGTCGACCGACGCCGGCGGATTACCAACGCGCGCGCACCGGAGCAGCTACGATGTCGCCTCTCTCCGTCGGCGCCTACTGCATCTTGCTCCTGGCGGTGTCCGCCATCCCCGTATGCGCCGCCGCCGGCTTCAACCCGTACGCCGACGAGTACAACATGCGCACGGTCGCGATGGCCCTTGGCGCCGACCGTGCTCTGGGCTGGGACAACGGCTCCTCCCCCTGCGTCAACGGCGGCTGGACAGGCGTGGTCTGCAACTTGCGTGGGAGGGTCTCCGCCATCCACGCGCGGAATGCAGGACTCAACGGCACCGTGCCGATCGACATCAGCATCCTCCCTGACTTGGAGGAACTTGACCTGCGAGACAACGCCATCAACGGTGCACTTCCCGGCGTGGTTGTCTTCCGCCGGCTGAGGAGGCTGCGGTTGGACAACAACAACTTCACGTCGGTGTCCGTCGGATTTTTAAACCTCGCAAGTTCACTCCAAGTCTTCACCATCAACAACAACTGGCAGCTCATGGACTGGGAGCTCCCAAATGATCCCCGGCAGTTCGGCGACCTCCTGGTATACATGGCCAACAATGCTAGCGTCGCCGGGACACTCTCAAGCTTCCTCCGCAACTCCGACACGTTCTCCGCCCTCGACACACTCTTCCTGGCGAACAACCGGCTCACTGGCGAGGTTCCGAAGACGTTTTCCAGCAGAACCCTCCGCCGCTTGGATCTGAGTGATAACTTCCTCTCGGGGCCGGTGGACTTCATCGCCAACCTTCCGGAACTCGAAGTGCTTCATCTCGATCGGAATGGATTCACTGGGCCGTTGCCGGACTTGAGCGGCCTATGGAGCCTGCGACTGCTTAGTGTGACCCATAATCAGCTGACAGGTGTTGTGCCGGCGACACTAGTCCGACTCAAAGAGCTTACTTCCGTCATGCTGAGGAACAATCTGTTCCAAGGGCCTGTTCCGGTGTTCACAGGATCACTAGCGCAGACTGATGTTGCGGAGGCGGCCGTCGATGGATGTTTCTGCCGGCGACAGCCCGGGCCGTGTGACAACCGTGTCCAGTCGCTCATCGCCATCGCCGGGGCCTTTGGCTACCCACAGGCTCTTGCGACGAGCTGGAAGGGGAACGACCCGTGTGATGGGTGGCTCGGCGTCCACTGCGACACGAGGGGGGCGATCACAGGTGTCAACCTTTGCCGCCTTAGGCTCAACGGCACCATCGACCCCGCGTTCGGCGACTTTGACTCCCTCGTCGCCCTCCTTCTCGCCGGCTACAACATCACAGGTATTCTGGGGCGTAGCCAGCCCCAGGCAGCAAGTTCTTTTGTTAACTGTAGCAATGTTAGACACTGTTTTGAACTGTTAATCATTGTAGCAAAAGGATGGCCTGGGTCGTTAACTTATTCTGGCTACGCTACTGCAGGTACTGTACCCCAGTCGATTGCGCGATTGCCGTCCCTCATCGTGTTGGACGTCTCCAACAACTCTCTCAAGGGCACCATGCCACGATTCGAGAGCACCGTGAACATCTGGGCGGAAGGGAATGAACCTCACCATCGCAGGCACCACACGGACCTACAACCCGGGCTTCGCTGCAGCCACCGTTGCCGTCATTGTTTTTCTGGTGCTTTCTTAAGTGGCTTGTGCTAGCTTGTTGATGATTATTCAGGGTTGGTACTAATTGGTCAAATAAATGCTAGCTGTTCGTGGTGCTTATCATTTAGGTTCCAATTTGTCAGTGTATTGCACCAGCTACAGCTCCAGTGTTGTGTATTCCCATTGGATCAAGTTAAGCATCAAGTTATTACAGCTCCAGTGTTGTGTATTCCCATTGGATCAAGTTAAGCATCAAGTTATTACAGCTCCAGTGTTGTGTATTCCCATTGGTCATGAAGACAGTTAGGTTGGTCACATCAACCAGAGCACCAACTAGATCAGTAAGGATGACAATGTAGTAGTATTGCAGATCGATTAACAAAACCACTGCATTCATGCATGGATAACAAAAGATGACCACATGGAGTTATTTACTTTGCCATTTTGCCAACACACATCCTCAAAATACTACTATAATTTTTGTCTTCTCTTCTTACATTCAGTTATCTCATTCAGGGTGAAAGAATCATTGCATTGCAACATGAGTGACTGCAGAAACATGCATGCATATCATAACATAGCCACTCTGCTCTACCACTACTCCGCTCTCACTTTCAGGGAATGAGATAAATAACAGGAACAGAAGATCAAGATGATGATCAGAGACAACACAACATGGGGGCTCTTCTTGCCTCTTCGTTACATTACATACTCGAAGGGTAGTACACTAGAACAAACATTAGCAGTAACACATGACTGATTAGTCAAGTACTCTGTACCGTTTTTTAGGTCGCTGGGAGAGATTTCCGACAAGGTGAAAACCGAACAAATGACCAGGTTACCCCTGATCGATAATTTTGAAATCCCTCTGTTCTGGGTGTCTTCCACCTCTGATCCGGCCCCCGATCTGGGCGTCTTCTGCCTCCGCCCCTACCTCCCCCCGCCTCCTCCGCCCCCGATCTGGGCCAGCAGCAAACTGGGCGCTGACACCGGCAGCAGGAAAGGGCTCCTCTGGGCACCAGCAACCGGCTGCAGCAGAGGGCTCCTACGCCCTGCTCCTCTGGGCGCCAGCCAACAAGAGGCTGCTCTGCTCCAGGCAACAGCAGGAGCAGCTCTGCTCTACTACAGGCAACAGCTCCTGGCAACAGCAGCAGCAGCTCTGCTCCAGGAAGCAGCAGCCAGCAGTAGCCACTGCTCTCAGGCGCTCCTCAGCTTCTCCTTGTTGCCCAGGCGCTTCTCCTCGTCGCTCAGGCGCTGCTGCTTCTCCATGGTCCTTCTCCTGGACGTGTTCCTTCGCCTGCAAAGAAAATTCAGAAGCAATTGCACTGTTCAGTTTGACATAGCAGAAGTACCTGAAAGCAGCAATTTGACATAGCAGCAGCAGTTTGGCATGTCTTAATCATCACAACAACAGCACAACAAGCCACTCATGTTAATCATCACAACAACAAGACAACAAGCTACTCATCTTAATCATGACAACAACAACAGCAACAGGCTGCTCCAAGACAGGCAACACAAAATTAAAGGAAGTTCACATCAAACAGCCCCAAACAAACATCAACCAGCCGCAAACAACATCAAACAAGCTACTCCAGCAAGCAAGAATTAAATTAAGAGAAAAGTTTCATCTAATTTAAATTAAAAGAAAAGGTTCATCTAATTTAAATTAAAAGAAAAGGTTCATCTAATTAAATTAAAAGAAAAGGTTCATCTAATTTAAATTAAAAGACAAGGTTCATCTAATTTAAATTAAAAGAAAAGGTTCATCGGATTTAATATAAAAGAAAAGGTTCTTCTAATTTAAATTAAAATAAAATATTCTTTTAATTTAACTTAAAAAGAATTTAAGTTAAAAGAAAAGGTTCATCTAATTTAAGTTAAAATAAAGTTTCATTTAATTTAAACTAAAAGAAAAGGTTCATTTAATTTAAATTAAAAGAAACGTTCCATTTAATTTAAATTAAATGAACCTTTTATTTTAATTTAAATTAAAAGAAAGAGTTCATCTTGTCATTTTACTGTATTTATTACAACAAAGTACTGGAGTAAAAGATTGTTTCAGTTAAATAAGATAATTCAGACTTGACATGTTTTGTCCAGTAATCAGCACTCCAGAAACTACTGTATTTAATCAACACAATGTTATACCGAGGAGGCGTCGCCGTGGTGGTGGTCGTCGCTTGTCGTGGCGCTCCGGCTGCTCCTCGCATGAGCACATTGCTCCTCTATAGTAGGCTGCAAAGAAGAATTGCACATTTTACAAACTTCGCCCATACAATCTTGCTTTTGCTCGATGCATGCAACAATATCAACTGGAATATTCAGTACTGCCTATCACAGTACTCTTAGTAAACATCAACAAATGATTTAATCACTTGGAGTAAACCTCAACAAAGGAGTAAACAAGAGTATATAAACAAGCGTACCAAGCGTATGAGACTGAAATCCACAGTTAGTCAGGTGATTTGCGAGCTTCTCCCCAAGTTCCTTCTGCCATTCTTTTGTTATTGCCTTTGGCTTTAATCTCTTGTATCACAACCTATGCTCTTTTCTGCTCCTCCTGCACCTCCTGCACCCAGGTAAGCACAAAGGTTTAGTTGATTTGCTCTGAAGTCTGAACTCTGAAGTCTGAAGCTTGACACAAAGCTCAGCCCATACTTTAAAATCGTTCACCTATCTACTGTATTTAGCATAGCCAACACAAATTTTGCACTTGACCATAGCGTGTAAGCGAAAGACATATTACTCCCTCCGTATGCAATGACAAACGCTGAGATTTCTGCACAGATTAGCGGGAGGAGTACAAATGCTGAGATTCAGACGCATACAGTAATGACACACCCAATTTTTGAGAAGGGACATCAATTCACATCCAATTTCTGTGAACGCATACAGCAATGACACACCCAATTCACACATCTTTACCCATCTACTCCCCCTGTATCGACATCTTCTTACCCATGAACACCCAATTTCTTACCATCTTCCTCACAAGGAGACCTAGACCGACACAATCCACATCCGCAAGGAGAAACCAGCACCGCACCAAACCATGGACAAACCTGAGGGTACACGAGGTCGGTCGGGACTCGGGAGCAACGTACCGAGGTAGTCGACGGGGATGCGGCCGTTGGAGTCCCGTCCGTAGGGTGGAGTACAGATCGAGCTCCTCCTCGCCGCCAGTTGCTCACGGCCACATCGAGCTCCTCCGTGCCGCCACATCGAGCTCCTCCTCGCCGCCAGCTGCTCCTCCAGCTACAGATCCCGTCAGTGGGGATAAAATCTGGATCTTGGGCCGGCGACGGGGAGGCTTCCGATGGGGGAAGAGGCTGGCGACGGGGGGAAGAGGCCGGCGACGGAGAGAGGAAGAGTGCGGCGACGAGAAGAAGGAGGGGACGGCGATGAGGAGAGGGAGAGGGCAGGGACGGGAGAGGGCGGCGGGAAGCGAGTAGACGGAGAGGGCGGCAGGGAGCTAGTTCTGAACTTCTGATTGAGTTAAAACTCCATGACGAAACAAAAGGAGACAAATAATGCAGGATGAATAAATGCCACAAAAGCTCTGTTTCTCGTTAAACATGAAGATAATTCCTTACTTGGTCTTTCCTTAAAATATGATTCCCTATTTGACCTTCAAAAGTGTTTTCTTTCTTATTTGACACTTACTGTAAAATTTATTTCTATGTGACACTTTCATTTATTTATTTTTAGACTAGGACAATGTCCGTGCGTTGCAACGGGATATAAATATTTTACCACCTTACCTTGTGATTTAAGTCACCCTGTGCAAAACCGAATCGAAACCGAAACTGAATCGAAAAAACCGAATTGAAACAAAAATTTATATTTTTCAGTTTTAGGTTTCAATTTCAATTTTCAAAATAGCAAACCGTATTGAATTCCGTTTTTTAGTTTTTAAACCGAAATAAACCGGTTAACCGAATAAAAACGAAAACAGTCCAAGTTTTTGTTTTTTAGGGGTGAAAGGCTGAAAGCCTGCCTAGGCGCCTAGCCCACCCAGCCACCAGGTAGGCAGCCAACCCAACTTCAAGTCACACACACGACATATGAGTCGCAACCCTAGCCAAACGCCGCACTCGGGAACACAGCGGGAGGGAGAGTCAGGCAGCCACCGGGAGGGAGAGCCAGCGGCCGCGCATCTTGCGGCGTCTCGGAGTCCTCGGCGTCCTCGGCCTCGGTGCGGCATCGTCGGCCTCCTGGCCGGCCGTCGCGCTCGCCCCGCCTATGGATCAACCCTTGTTGACGCTGCTCGGTGGTTGCTGTCGCCGCTTGGGCAGCTACCTCCACGTCATCCTCCTCTACAGCATGGGATCCGGGAATCCCCTACCTTTTCTCGGCAGCCGTTGCTGCTTGATTTCCTGCCGTCGCCGGTCATACCGCTGCCGGTTTGTCTCTTCGGTTAAGGATAACGAATGTCTCTCTAGCATTGGTATTTTTTCCAGCTTGATAATGCAAGGGCACAATAGAATTTTCATATCACACATAACATTTTATGGCTAAAATTGACAAAAATGTCATAAAGGAGACAAAATGAAGTTTAGATGTCAAAACAAGAATAAAGAAAATTTAGGACCATAAAAGGAGCAGATTTTAAAAACATGTCAAATAAGAAATTTTCTCATAAATGTATTGCTTGAAACTTCAAAATCGCGTCAACTTTGGTTATTTTGGTTATTATCAAAACCGAACCGATAATAAGTTGTTATTACCGAAACCGAACCGTATCTATGTATAAAACTGTATAAACTGAAGTATAAAAATCGTATAAACTGAAAACCGTATAAATCGAACCGAATCAAACCGAAAAAACCGAATGCACATGCTTAGATTTAAGTGCCCATATTAATGCTATAATGTAAATATGTGTTTATAAATTTTAACTCATGATTTATCTTATTACCTTATAGTATGTTGACAAGTTTGGTAAGTAAATTAAAATAGAATTGGTTGAGAAGGTAAGTAAATTAAGCTGATTGTTTATCATATGCGCAAGGTTGGACGAAGGTGTTATGAGAAGAAAACTGGGCGAAAGATGGAACTGTAGTTTTTTTAAGTAGTATATAGAGACTTAGCTTGTGATATACCTGTCCATATTAATAGTATTGTGTAAATATATGTTTATAAATTTTTGCTCATGATTTTACCTTATAACCTTATAGTTTCATGAGAAGTTTGGTAACTAAATTAAGGAATTGATTCATAAGGTAAGTAAATCAAGGTGATTAATTATCATACAAGGAAGGTCGGATGAAGAGGTGGTGGAGAGAAAACTGGTGAAAGGTGAAACCTTAGGTTTTTTAAAGTATATTAGTAAAATGCACGTGCGTTCCACGAATACATTACATGTTCCAATAATTCAACAATAACCATTGATCTGATAATTTTTTGTTGACATAAACTCCACATAGTAAGCAATAAAATATAAAGACCATGTTTAATTTTTTTTCATCAACCAGTCATTGCACAATTATTTTTCGTCGCAATTGATTCAATTTTTCTTAGGGACATACGATACAAAGTTATAACTTAGAACGAAGGATCAAGAAGAGCCCGACTTTGAATTAACGAAACCATCAACCGGCTAGGATTACAAACGGACCACCACAAGAAGTCGGGCGAGAGATACAATGAAAGATAGGAAGAACTGCTTACAAAAACTACATACACTATCAGCAAGTAGAATATATAACTAAGAAAACAGCTAGTAGTGTACAAGCCAACTGCGTCCCGTCCCGACATCTCTGACGACTACGACCGAGCCTCGAGGATCAGCATTCACAAGAAAGGAAACATGCTCAAGATGGAGTCCGGGGATCAAAGTTGTAACTTAAACACAAATGAATCTCCATGATCTAGTTGCAGTGTTTCCTTGTTAAAATTTAAGGCTCAGATGATTTAATTGCAATAGAAACATGGAATAAATTGTTATTATATTTGCAAGTGATATGGTGAATGACGATAAGTGCACCTTTAGCAAATGAAGTGCTTTATAGTTGGGAGAGCGCATAGTTGAATTTTCTAATGGCCGAGATTTATTTTCTTGATAAGCTTCACGACGTCTCTTCAAAAGCGCATTTTTCTTATGTTTATCCATTTGCGCATCTTCTACTTTTGAGGAAACATAGAAGACATGAAGGCCACTCACATCCTACTTTTGAGGGTCCAATGTTTGTACTAATTATAGTAATAATGATCACATAATTAAGAAAATTCCATAAAGATGACATGAAGATAAAATACACAATGAAACAATAATTCAAAATAAAAATATTTGTTGGCGTGCACATTACTGGTAGAAATAATGTCCAACTCTGATCATGATTTCATGCCAAATTATGTGACATTGTGACTACTTGGCACATAGGCCAACAAATGGCTTCCTTAAACGGAAAAATATTACTTATATATAGACTATAACTATCTGTGTTGAGCATAAAAACCAAATACACTCGATCAATGAGAAACATACATTTCACTCTCCCTATACCCAATCAAGGAAAGTTTCTAAGTCTCGGGTTTGTAGACATTACAAATTTCATGCTTACACTACTAGGAAAAGCCCTTATAATAGCGTCCTTTTTAGGGGTTTAGTGGCGCATTATGGATACGCCACTAAAAACAAGCCACTAATAAGGGCTTAGGGGTGGCGTACTCTGAATGCCCCACCCCTAAGGCTCTTAGGCGTGGCGCATTTCAAAATGCGCCACCTCTAAGCTCTTAAATGCGCCACACCTAAGAGCTTAGAGGTGGCGCATTTTGAAATGCGCCACGCCTAAGGATCGTTAGGGGTGGCGCATTCCTGGTGCGCCACTAAGACTAGGCATAATGCGACACTAAATATATTACAGGAAAAAAAGAATTACAGGAAACAGAAAAACACTACAGAATTACACACATTACAGATATTTTTAATCATATTACAGAAATTCAAAAGAAAATATTACAATGAGCCCAACAATTATTGATACAAAAGAATTGCATTACAATTCTTATTACAAAGATTTACAAGATTACATCCATCATCGTGTAAGATTTAGAGGCCAACAAGATTCAAAAGATTACATTCATCACAATATTACAATGAGCCCAACAATTATTGAAAACAGAAAGCTACTTTCTTCATCATCTCTTGTTTGATCTTCAACCTGCACAAAACAAAGATTTAGAGGCCACATCCATATGAATTCATAGCAAAGGACAACAACACAATATAGCATCTATTCTTATGATCAACAACATAAAGCAAATCGATCAATGGCCAGGAGCATCCTCAAATGCATATGCAGTGACCTTTATACACAAAGAGCACCAAGAGTATTTGTCACTACCATCTACTACATAAAGAGTACATCCAAATTACATGTAGGGCACACATTCATCAAACGACTGCCATATATAAGATAAATTGATCACTTGTTCTGACTCGGCTCAGGGAATGGGCGGCATCCTTCTTTCATCATGAAAGGGCTTGTGTCACGCAAGGCCTTTAGGCGGGCTTCTATCTCCCCATTGGATGGTGCAATGTTGGAGTGGAAGATCGACCCCTTCATTTGTACTTCATGAAGGATGATAGTCGCCATCTCCGCTTGGATGTGAAAGAACTCCTGCCTAAGATTTGCATCGGCGATTTCTGCCTTCCTTTCGGCCCACGCTTTGAGATGACTTGGCAGCGTAAGGTTGCGTTGTCCCTGTACAATCGCCCGCATGTATGGTATCATTGCAGAATACATAAAGATTTTACAAGTACCATAATCTTCCATAAGGCATACATATAAATTTATTACAATCAGGAAACAACGGAAAGTAAAAATGCGCAGCGACTCCATCTCAGCCGCAGGCAGTCGATGTAGTCCACATGACCTCACTCCTACGGATCACCATAGTAGTCGTAATCATCACCTTCGTCTTCATGGAACTCTGTTCAACAAAATTATTGCCATGAGTATATTTCGTACTCAACATGCCTCATGGGAAAGGACCTAGTAACTACAGGAGGCTTCAAAGGAAGGCTGTAAGGTTCTTTTGCATAAAAGCTAATTTTGTTCGAAAAAGCATAATAGTTTGATAAAGCGGTTTTAGACGAAAACAAGAATTTTCCATCATAACTTTCATCAAGGTGAGGATCCTCGATCCACTCACATCCTTCATAGGTTCAAAGAATAGGCGCAAAGAGGGAATAAGCAAGACATGTCCCCGTATGTCAAGAAAGATTCATGTGTCGTCCATGACCGTGAACACGGCTATTCGAATAGTTTTACCCTCTGCAGAGGTTATTCGACCGCGGCAATGGCGTCAACCCAGTGCTCCCGGTGAACTCCGTCGACCTACGAAGTTGCGACGTAGCCATCGAAACCTTGTCAAACGGATGAAGCACTGAGAAAAGGTTCAAGAGGAGTAGATGGGGGCGTTGGATATGCACTTACGGCGACGAAATCGACAAGCAAAGACGACAACAGATGAGAACTTGGCGAGATCTGAACTTGTGCGCCGTCGTCTCGGCTTGGAGAAAAGAAAGAAAAGAGGTCGAGGGGGCTGAGATACATTAAGATAAGGGTTAAGGACAACATAAGAACCTCAGATATTGATCGAATCGATCAGTTTAGTTAGTTGAGATTTGGTAGTCTCCCTGTCCTTCACGAACACGTGCGGCAACAGCTAACAAAAGGAAAAGAAAAGGCTGATGGTGCGCTGCGGTGTTTGGTTGCTCTCGCTGCGGAATTTTTTTCCTATTTCCACAGGAAATAAAATACTTGGCTAACTGCTATAAATATATAATATTTCAATCACCAAAGAGTATATATATAGTAGAATAATACCAGTAATATAGATCACATAAAATTATTCTCAACGCCAAATAAATTAATCTCAAACAATATTTTTTTATAACATTAGTTTGGGCCTTATAAATATTCCCCAAATTTAATTTAGGGTTATAAATAATTCCCCCCCAAAAAAATGTAAACTCCAAATAAAATTCAATAATTTATTAAAAATATTTTTATTTGGTCAAAAGCATTGACAAACTATTTCTAAATAATAAAATATAAATATTAAAATTGTTACACCAATAAATAATTTGGTACAAAAAAAAATATCCCATGGGAATACTTTTCCAACTCTTTTAAAATATTTAATAAATCATTTCAATGAAATAAAACTCTCTTTGCATTATAATATCCCTAAAATAATTTTAGAGCTATTTATAATACTCAAAATAAATTTTAAAAAACTTTAAAATAATATTCTAAATACTTTCCAACTTTATTAAAAGGGGATAAGTCATTTTATATCCTCTCAAATGAATTTCCTTGAGTTGAAAAATGTTTTAAATATTCAAAAGAATTCCAATAATGATTTAAAACATTTTCCAACCTTTTAATAAGTTGAAGGAGTCATATTACCTTCTCTCATTTTGTTTTGTTGGTTTTGTTTTAAAATAATAAATTCCAAAAACACCAATTATGAATATTAGGGAAAGTCCTTTTATTCCCTCTCTTTTTTTAATATTCAAAAAAAACTCCAAAAGTTTTAAATCCCAGAGAAAATCAAACATATGAATCAAACAATCATTATCTATTTAATTTTTATTAACATTCCAAAATTCGGAAAATTTTGGGATGTTACACACTACCACCCTTAAAAGGAATCTCATCCTCGAGATTCGAGAAGGCTAGAAAGAAAGGTTAGGGTTCGGGTCTTCATGACAGTCCATCGATCCTCCGATGAGCTAGGGTGCTACCACCCTTAAAAGGAGTGCGACGTGGTCTTTAAAATCTTACTCCATCGATGACCTTCTTCAAAGAGATTCACCTCCTCCTACCATGTCTTGAATCCTTAGCAAAAGAGGAGTCTTCCGTATACTGAACCTTCATGGCTGACAGGTCAGGCGTCAATACTAAACAACTATCGATTCCCACATGGTGGTCATCAAGGATACTTTTACAGGATACCTGCAGCAAAAGGTCTTGGTCCATACTCACCGTATAACACAAACGGTAATCTCCTACAGGGGTCACACATCATACCATTCTATGGTTTAGGCTTTAACATCGTCATCTCTCTACTATAGGTAAGTCACTCAAGATTTACTATCCCGCATAGCAAGAGCGAATAATAAGGGTAGTCGTCATGGTGATCAATCCATTCCGCACCCAAATCATTACCTTGTATATGGTTTAGCGAATCTCGCAATCTAACACTCGGTCATCCTCAAGCATTGCAGAAGTCCTCCTTATCTTGAACTGGGTCCAGATAAAACCATGGTTCTGCAAGCCAACCACAACATCTATCGTTTCCTCACAAACCTCTGGTTTACGCAGACTGCTAAAAAACGTGTACTGGTGGACTACAACTTCTTCGAGGGTTCTTTCTTCAGCAAGATTGTGCTTGCTTGTTGTAAGATCCTAGCACACGGGGTTAACTTTGAACTCATCATCGGTTGCATCCATTTTCATTCCAGTATTGACATTTGCAGCTATTGTAGTAGCTTCTTCAGTTTAGGGATGAGGATGAGGGGGAATAGAATGTAGATAGCGAGGTAGAGAGAGATAGATAGAGAGAGATACCCATACAAACATCACACTAGTTTTGAAACATAAGTTTTGATGTGTAGCTGTCGGTAAAACAAGAAATGACAGCTCACAGAAACGATCTAACGGTAGAAACTTTAAAATCTTCAGGGTCTTCAAGTCTTCAATGACGGCAGCTTCAGTTTTGCAATGTCGAAGCAATCTTCATATCGTCGAGCAATCTTCATATCGTTGAGTCACTTGCCAATTTATTCTTCTTGTGGTTGTGTCTTCTTCAGTCTTGAAGCATACTAAATAGATGAGGGGTCTAATGAAACGTAAACTTATTCTACTCGCGAAGAAGAACCACAAAGCACAACACATCACATCACAACACAGGCATAACAGGGTCAAGGTCACAAGCAAAACTTAACAAAACAATCAGACATAAAACATCTAGTCAATCCATAGCAAACATGCATCGATCCACATCTCCAACTAACATTAGAAGGTACCACCATACACTTAGTGCACACCACGAATATTCTATTCTCCAATTGCAAAACATAAGCTTCTCCGAGCCAGCATCCTTGCTTCCACGTTCACAACTTCTCCTTCCCCTTAAATTCTGGACACATATTGTTGTAGTGTCCCATGTTCCTGCACCGATAGCACTCAATTTGGCTAAGGTCCCTTATCTTCTTCATCATGAGTGCTTCCTTTAATTCTGGACACATGTTGGCGTAATGTCCCATATTCCTGCACCGGAAACACTGAATGTGGCTAATGTCCTTCTTTTTCTTCTTCACGGGTGCTTCCTTCAATTCTTGGATAACTTTCTTCATTCCTTCCTTTTGTTGTTGAATCACTTGTTGTGTCATGGTGTAAAGGTGACACAGAACGGGATAATGATAAGTTCCTTCACACACAAAACATGTGACTTGAGCAGTGGGACATTCTTCACCCAGGTACATTTCCTCACAATGGGGACATCCATCTTGGTGTCCTTCATAGGAGTGTCCTGTTTCTCCGCAAATTTTGCAGGCATGGTGCCTCTTAAGGTTTACCGTCCTTTGCGTCGGGGTGACGAGGCGGGATCCAACAAAATCTTTGTAAATTCCTTCCAAGTAATCTTCCTTCGTGATTCGTCAATCGCTTGGTGCATTCTCCACCAAGTAGCAGCCTCTTCTACCAAGTACTTAACAGCATAGGGGACCATGTCCTCCCTTCCAACTTGGTTTATCTTCATGTAGTCCTCCATACCACGAATCCATTGCTCCACCTTCAGTCTCGACATTGCCCCAGAAAAGGCGAGTCCTACCCCATACTCCATCTATTAAACCCATACGACAAGGGTTAGGGCAAAACTATAACACCGACAAGACAACAACTAAAGATAACACCAAGCATAAGCACTCAAACAAGAAAGCGGCAAAAACACCTACGTTCGACAGTAACACATGACAACAAACCATACAGTCACAAAAGTCAAAACACACAAACAAGACCTAGGGTAAGGTCGTATGTGCAAGACATACGATCTCATCATACTACGCGAAATTCGTTCATCTATCTCCATATAAAATTGGTGGTCTGATGCTACGCTTCCTCCTTCTCAGCTAAGATGATCTTAATAATCCTTAGTGTCAAAACTTATCAAACCTCATAGGATATTCTTCTCGTTCTTGTGGTCATAACTTCAATTGACCCACGAGGTTGATGATCTACTTCTCAAAAATCATATCTTCAGGGGCATAAGCAACTCAGAGGGGTATTTACAGTAAAACAAGATGAGAAGTTTTAGAAGATGAATAATAGATGAGAAATACTAGTGGAGAGAGTAAGTAATCAAAGAGTGATAATTTTTTTTGTTCCTATGGCCTTTTCTATCCATTTTCTAGGGTCACGACCTACAGTCAACATGGGCTTTGATGCCATCTGTAACGACCCGATTCACTAAGAATCCAAGTCTCTGTGCAGTCTGTGCTAGTCCCTGGATCAATAGCTAGCACACACAGTACACGATGTAATATCAAGAATAAACCACATGTCATAAATATTACATCGAAGATCCAGTATTACAATATAGCATACCTGCATAGCTCAAGGCTAGCTGACAAATAAAATACAGCGGAAAACAATAAAAGCTTCGTGGCGTCCATCAACTCCACCGACATAGTTGAGTATAGACATCGTAACCCTACATCGCATCACTTACTCGTCGTATACAATCCTGCAACACCGAAGGTTACAGCCCGAACACGGGTCAATACATCTGATTTGTACGGCAAGTCACACGAAAAAGTATATAACAGACCTACATCTACATGCAAGGATAAGTCAAAGGAAAGGATTATGGTTTTATTTTGCAGAAAGCTGATTTTCCCCTCACATACTACAACTAATCAAATTTTTATTTATCTTGCTAGTCCTAAGTATGGTTGAATCGGGCTACACCAATTCCAACCATCCCTTTATTAAAAGTTCCCACTCAAATTGTTATTAAGGTGAAATATCTGTCAAGACCATCCAACAACAATAATGCCCAGTTGCTCAAAGTTGTCCGTAACCGTGGACGCGGCTAATCATGATTAGTTTTTACACTCTGCAGAGGTTTGTACACTTTCCCCACTGGACTCAACCCGAAGATTGAGACATAGTCTTTCAGAAGAGGTTGCCTCCACCCTTTGGTAGCCTGTACACCTATCATATCTACATCAGCTAGCTACCAGGGCCAGGTTCCCCACAACTTACTCATCTAAGCCAGAGCCCATATAGCCAGTGGTTGTACATGGAAGCTACTAGTCACACTGTCTGTCCGATCTTTTTGAGCCTGGACGACGCCCACTGCGTCAGAGGGTACTCGCCATGACGCACCCGGTTCACCACCAAAACAACCATTCGGGAAGCATTTAGCCCTGGTCCGGCACGATGCCCCAGGATGCATTCCCTGCCCGTCCAGAGGTGATTTCTATTTAAGTTTGCTATTCAAGTCATTAGTCCTCACACAGCTCAATGATAACTCAACAAATCCCCGTCTACAAAGCAATAGCAGTATATAACAACCACGATCCTAGGTCGACAATGAAATACAGGATGAAAACATATGGCTATCCTACTGGGTTTAAATCATAACTAATATACAATCCTACACATGCATAGAGTGATAATTTGCTACATGCATAATAGAAAATATAGGTTGAAGTATGGTCAAAGTGTAACTTGCCTTTTCCATTCGGTGAAGTTCTTCGCTCTCACGGTACAGTCAACTCTACTCGTTACACTCCGAGAAATCTATCGCAAACGAAGGAACTCGAATAAGCAATCACATCACAATAAGACAAACAAAAGATCAACAAACAAACACAAAGGGTTTTAGCAACAAAACGAAAAGCTTTGAAGTGCAAAGGTGTCGATGTGCTCGAAGGTGATCGGTGGAACGTGAACTCGAGAGAGTCAACGGTAAAGAACTATCGGTAAATAATTGTGATCATGGACATCATGAATTCAAGGTGAATATCATGCCAATATGAAAGGTGTGTGGATATAGCCGATAGAATGTTTTAAATGATCCGATATGCAAAAAGAATCAAGTGAAAAGGAATACTACAACACAAGTCATAGTAGATCGAAGTTTGAATTAAATTTAAATTCAAACAGATCAAAAAGTATTTGAAGGTGGTGTATAAATGATATGCACAACAAGTGCATGATATGAGTGACCCTACAGAAAAAGAATCGATTCGATTGGATCAACGGTATAAAAGATATGGTCTCCGAAAGATGGAATTCGAATCTGCATAAATTCAAATTCAAAATGTTCGAAAGTGTGTAGACTTAGCTTTATGATAATCTACATATCTATGTGAGCTCATAGAAAAAAAACATCTAAAACTGATTTACGGTTTAATAGATATTGCTAATCTAATATTAAACAAAAAATCTATCCAAACAAAAATATTGGACTAGTTGGACTAATGTGAAGCCATGACATGCGATGGCTGTACACAGGAATTGAAGAATCAAGCCACGTTGCCAAAAAAAGAAAAAAAATAATTGAGGAAAGCTCACCGTGTACATAAAGAGTCCATTACAGAACTAGCACATGTGTGTCTTCGGATGTAGATGGCGGCGGCTCCGGTGACTATTCGGTGAAGAAAAGATGTCTAGCACGTGCACCGTACGTAGGGGAACGCGATGGTGCTTTCGGAATCGAGGGAGGAGTCTTTGACGAACGGCAGTGACGACGTCAATTGTGTGCTCCCGGTGAACTCCACGTGCTCTCCGATGACATTGGCTCACCCGCGGAGCGGACAAATTGGCGAACTGGAAAATAAAAAGATGTCAACCGCGTGAAGCATACAAAGGGAAAAGCGATGGAGTTGTTGGAAGCGATGGCCGGGTTTTAGTTCGACCGCGGCAATGGCGTCAACCCAGTGCTCCCGGTGAACTCCGTCGACCTACGAAGTTGCGACGTAGCCATCGAAACCTTGTCAAACAGATGAAGCACTGAGGAAAGGTTCAAGAGGAGTAGATGGGGGCGTCGGATATGCATTTACGGCGACGAAATCGACAAGCAAAGACGACAACAGATGAGAACTTGGCGAGATCTGAACTTGTGCGCCATCGTCTCGGCTTGGAGAAAAGAAAGAAAAGAGGTCGAGTGGGCTAAGATACATTAAGATAAGGGTTAAGGACAACATAAGAACCTCAGATATTGATCGAATCGATCGGTTTAGTTAGTTGAGATTTGGTAGTCTCCCTGTCCTTCACGAACACGTTCGGCAACAGCTAACAAAAGGAAAAGAAAAGGCTGATGGTGCGTTTCTCTCGCTGCGGATTTTCTTTCCTATTTTCACAGGAAATAAAATACTTGGCTAACTGCTATAAATATAATATTTCAATCACCAAAGAGTATATATATAGTAGAATAATACCAGTAATATAGATCACATAAAATTATTCTCAACGCCAAATAAATTAATCTCAAACAATAATTTTTTATAACATTAGTTTGGGCCTTATAAATATTCCCCAAATTTAATTTAGGGTTATAAATAATTCACCCCCAAAAAAATAAACTCCAAATAAAATCCAATAATTTATTAAAAATATTTTTATTTGGTCAAAAGCATTGACAAACCATTTCTAAATAATAAAATATAAATATTAAAATTGTTACACCAATAAATAATTTGGTAAAAAAAATATCCCATGGGAATACTTTTTCCAACTCTTTTAAAATATTTAATAAATCATTTCAATGAAATAAAACTCTCTTTGCATTATAATATCCCTAAAATAATTTTAGAGCTATTTATAATACTCAAAATAAAATTTAAAAAACTTTAAAGTAATATTCTAAATACTTTCCAACTTTATTAAAAGGGGATAAGTCATTTTATATCATCTCAAATGAATTTACTTGAGTTGAAAAATGTTTTAAATATTCAAAAGAATTCCAATAATGATTTAAAACATTTTCCAACCTTTTAATAAGTTGAAGGAGTCATATTACCTTCTCTCATTTTGTTTTGTTGGTTTTGTTTTAAAATAATAAATTCCAAAAACACCAATTATGAATATTAGGGAAAGTCCTTTTATTCCCTCTCTTTTTTTAATATTAAAAAAAACTCCAAAAGTTTTAAATCCCAGAGAAAATCAAACATAGCAATCAAACAATCATTATCTATTTAATTTTTATTAACATTCCAAAATTCAGAGAATTTTGGGATGTTACACACTACCACCCTTAAAAGGAATCTCGTCCTCGAGATTCGAGAAGGCTAGAAAGAAAGGTTAGGGTTCGGGTCTTCATGACAGTCCATCGATCCTCCGATGAGCTAGGGTGTTACCACCCTTAAAAGGAGTGCGACGTGGTCTTCAAAATCTTACTCCATCGATGACCTTCTTCAAAGAGATTCACCTCCTCCTATCAGGTCTTGAATCCTTAGCAAAAGAGGAGTCTTCCGTATACTGAACCTTCATGGCTGACAGGTCAGGCGCCAGTACTAAACAACTATCGATTCCCTCATGGTGGTCATCAAGGATACTTTTACAGGATACCTGCAGCAAAAGGTCTTGGTCCATACTCACCGTATAACACAAACGGTAATCTCCTACAGGGGTCACACATCGTACCATTCTATGGTTTAGGCTTTAACATCGTCGTCTCTCTGCTATAGGTAAGTTACTCAAGATTTACTATCCCGCATAGCAAGAGCGAATAATAAGGGTAGTCGTCATGGTGATCAATCCATTCCGCACCCAAATCATTACCTTGTATATGGTTTAGCGAATCTCGCAATCTAACACTCGGTCATCCTCAAGCATTGCCGAAGTCCTCCTTATCTTGAACTGGGTCCAGATAAAACCATGGTTCTGCAAGCCAACCACAACATCTATCGTTTCCTCACAAACCTCTGGTTTACGCAGACTGCTAAAAAACGTGTACTGGTGGACTACAACTTCTTCGAGGGTTCTTTCTTCAGCAAGATTGTGCTTGCTTGTTGTAAGATCCTGGCACACGGGGTTAACTTTGAACTCATCATCGGTTGCATCCATCTTCATTCCAGTCTTGACATTTGTAGCTATTGTAGTAGCTTCTTCAGTTTAGGGATGAGGATGAGGGGGAATAGAATGTAGATAGCAAGGTAGAGAGAGAGAGAGATAGAGCGAGATACCCATACAAACATCACACTAGTTTTGAAACATAAGTTTTGATGTGTAGCTGTCGGTAAAACAAGAAATGACAGCTCACAGAAACGATCTAACGGTAGAAACTTTAAAATCTTCAGGGTCTTCAAGTCTTCAATGACGGTAGCTTCAGTTTTGCAATGTCGAAGAAATCTTCATATCGTCGAGCAATCTTCATATCGTTGAGTCACTTGCCAATTTATTCTTCTTGTGGTTGTGTCTTCTTCAGTCTTCAAGCATACTAAATAGATGAGGGGTCTAATGAAACGTAAACTTATTCTACTCGCGAAGAAGAACCACAAAGCACAACACATCACATCACAACACAAGCATAACAGGGTCAAGGGCACAAGCAAAACTTAACAAAACAATCAGACATAAAACATCTAGTCAATCCATAGCAAACATGCATCGATCCACATCTCCAACTAACATTAGAAGGTACCACCATACACTTAGTGCACACCACGAATATTCTATTCTCCAATTGCAAAACATAAGCTTCTCCGAGTCAGCATCATTGCTTCCACGTTCACAACTTCTCCTTCCACTTAAATTCTGGACACATATTGTTGTAGTGTCCCATGTTCCTGCACCGATAGCACTCAATTTGGCTAAGGTCCCTTATCTTCTTCATCATGAGTGCTTCCTTTAATTCTGGACACATGTTGGCGTAATGTCCCATATTTCTGCACCGGAAACACTGAATGTGGCTAATGTCCTTCTTTTTCTTCTTCACGGGTGCTTCCTTCAATTCTTGGATAACTTTCTTCATTCCTTCCTTTTGTTGTTGAATCACTTGTTGTGTCATGGTGTAAAGGTGACACTGAACGGGATAATGATAAGTTCCTTCACACACAAAACATGTGACTTGAGCAGTGGGACATTCTTCACCCAGGTGCATTTCCTCACAATGGGGACATCCATCTTGGTGTCCTTCATAGGAGTGTCCTGTTTCTCCGCAAATTTTGCAGGCATGGTGCCTCTTAAGGTTTACCGTCCTTTGCGTCGGGGTGACGAGGCGGGATCCAACAAAATCTTTGTAAATTCCTTCCAAGTAATCTTCCTTCGTGATTCGTCAATCGCTTGGTGCATTCTGCACCAAGTAGCAGCTTCTTCTACCAAGTACTTAACAGCATAGGGGACCATGTCCTCCCTTCCAACTTAGTTTATCTTCATGTAGTCCTCCATACCACGAATCCATTGCTCCACCTTCAGTCTCGACATCGCCCCAGAAAAGGCGAGTCATACCCCATACTCCATCTATTAAACCCATACGACAAGGGTTAGGGCAAAACTATAACACCGACAATACAACAACTAAAGATAACACCAAGCATAAGCACTCAAACAAGATAGCGGCAAAAACACCTCCGTTCGACAGTAACACATGACAACAAACCATACAGTCACAAAAGTCAAAACACAGAAACAACACCTAGGGTAAGGTTGTATGTGCAAGACATACGATCTCATCATACTACGCGAAATTCGTTCATCTATCTCCATATAAAATTGGTGGTCTGATGCTACGCTTCCTCCTTCTCAGCTAAGCTGATCTTAAAAATCCTTAGTGTCAAAACTTATCAAACCCCATAGGATATTCTTCTCGTTCTGGTGGTCATAACTTCAATTGACCCACGAGGTTGATGATCTACTTCTCAAAAATCATATCTTCAGGGGCATAAGCAACTCAGAGGGGTATTTACAGTAAAACAAGATGAGAAGTTTTAGAAGATGAATAATAGATGAGAAATACTAGTGGAGAGAGTAAGTAATCAAAGAGTGATAAAATATTTTTGTTCCTATGGCTTTTTCTATCCATTTTCTAGGGTCACGACCTACAGTCAACATGGGCTTTGATGCCATCTGTAACGACCCGATTCACTAAGAATCCAAGTCTCTGTGCATTCTGTGCTAGTCCCTGGATCAATAGCTAGCACACAAAGTACACGATGTAATATCAAGAATAAACCACATGTCATAAATATTACATCGAAGATCCAGTATTACAATATAGCATACCTTCATAGCTCAATGCTAGCTGACAAATAAAATACAGCGGAAAACAATAAAAGCTTCGTGGCGTCCATCAACTTCACCGAAATAGTTGAGTATAGACATCGTAACCCTACATCGCATCACTTACTCGTCGTATACAATCCTGCAACACCGAAGGTTACAGCCCGAACACGGGTCAGTACATCTAATTTGTACGGCAAGTCACACGAAAAAGTATATAACAGACCTACATCTACATGCAAGGATAAGTCAAAGGAAAGGATTATGGTTTTATTTTGCAGAAAGCTGATTTTTCCCTCACATACTACAACTAATCAAATTTTTATTTATCTTGCTAGTCCTAAGTATGGTTGAATCGGGCTACACCAATTCCAACCATCCCTTTATTAAAAGTTCCCACTCAAATTGTTATTAAGGTGAAATATCTGTCAAGACCATCCAACAACAATAATGCCCAGTTGCTCAAAGTTGTCCGTAACCGTGGACGCGGCTAATCATGATCAGTTTTTACACTCTGCAGAGGTTTGTACACTTTGCCCACTGGACTCAACCCGAAGATTGAGACATAGTCTTTCAGAAGAGGTTGCCTCCACGCTTTGGTAGCCGGTACACCTATCATATCTACATCAGCTAGCTACCAGGGCCAGGTTCTGTAACACCCTCAGCCTCCCGCCATGGACGCCCGAGCTCGGCCTCCCGCCATTGCTGACCACGTGCGCGACTGTGTCCACCTTGACCTCCTCCCCCACCGTGGCTCGAAGCGACGCGTCTCCCCGAACCCATAGCAACAAACGGCGTTGAGTTTGGCCGTCGGAATCGAGCGCTAGCTCGAGTTCGCCGGAGTCCAGTCGCCGGCGCGACTCCGGCGGACCTCCCAGTCGCTGCCATGCGGGCCCCCCTGGTCAGATACGTGCTTAGCACTAATCCCCCTCGGATAGGTCACTGACAGTGGCCCCCCTGGGCTGTTTAATTAAATTAAACTTGATAATTACCTCTGTGACACTGACAATTGGGCCCCAGCTGTAAGTCATTTAGAAATAAATAAAATTATAAAAACTAGTCACTGACATGTGGGCCTAGAGGCTATTTCTGATTTAATAAAATGTTTTAGAAATAAACAGAGGCTGACATGTGGGTCCCACATGTCAGGCACTGTTTTGGATAATGTTCTGGATAATGTTGAATAAATAATAAAATAAATTCAGAAAATCATTTAAATGATTTAAAACTTTGAAATTCAATAACTTTTAAACCGTAACTCGGATTCAAAAACTTTATACATGAAAATTGATCAGAAAAATATAACGAATACGGATACGCTATCTGTATGTCTATCACACCCCTCTAACACAACGAACATCGAACCGTTCCCCCTCCGGACCGGCAGTCCGATAAATTGTCCGGTACTGTTAGAGTGCCCGGATGAATTTATTCCGAACACGAATGTTTCTCGGAATAGATCAACTAGCATGGATACACCTCCCTTATGTTTGTCCGGTACCCACGACACCTCCGGCTTGATCTTTCCCCCTCCGGTCACCCTGTCCGGTAGTCATCCGGAGCCGGTAGTTCATCCTCAGATGAATTCCCGCTCCGAGCATATTGCATTGCACTACGTTAGAACACCGTTAACATTTCATCTGTCATGTCATGCATCTGTTTGTATATGCTTGTTGTGTATTTACTGTTTTCTTCCCCCCCTTAATCTCCGGTAGACCCCGCTACTGCCGTCGACTACACCGCTGCTGAGTACGACTACTTCGTCGACGACCCTACTTCTACCGTCGAGCTTGCAGGCAAGCAGAGCCATTCTCTTCCCCAGATATCGCCTACCTTTCCATACTTTCTTGCACTAGGCATTGTTACTGCTGCTGCTACGATTACAATCCTATTCAATTGCATAGCCTGTTTTTGTCGCCCCTTGATGTACCTCCTTTGTCCTATGTTGCCTATTATTATTATGCCTTATTCAACAGTGAGCCCTGCGCATTGTTAGCTAGGATTAGATAGCGGGCCGTGGTCACTCAGGGGAGTGAACGCGGATACAAATATTATAACTGCACAGGTACGGTACAATGCAGACACCGTCTAAGGCCCCTATCTGGGTTATGCCTAGTCACCTCAAGTGTGAGCTATCAAGGAGTAATCCTTGTACTCCACTCGAGGCTGACTTTGTCTTACCGCCTTAGGGTCCTGAACGGCGATTGTCCTTCAGGTAAGAAGTCGGGCGACCCAACGGTGCCCGCGAGAGGTATTGCGACGGGACGACAGGGAGGGTACGACCAGTGTACCGGTGTGCTTGGCCCCTGATCGTTGGCCGCGAGAGTTACCAAAACCACGAAAGTCGAGCTCCTCTAGGAGCACACGCGAGACAAGGTAAGGAGACGGTTCACCTTGTTGGTAACCGCAGTGACTTGGTGGGACGACAGGGCAGGCACCGATGTACTGGTGGTCCTGGCTGCTGTCGTTGTCCGCGAGTCAGTTAAGTCGAGGCAACGATAACGGTTGTCACGCAGGTTAATTAAAATGCTAAATGGTTCAGTGAATGTCTTGAGTTGGCTATATGCCATGTACGCACTACCTACCCGTGGGAATTACGAGTTATGGGCTCCTCTACTTCGTAGTGTCGTCCGAGGACTCTTCAGACGTCAGCAGTACCGCGGCCTGCGCCGGGAAGTGGTGTTGTCTTATTTGCCGCGGCAGTGTGATTTGTATTTTCTTTGATTTAACTTCACCGGCCAGCCTCGCACCATGCAGGAGTACGTCGGGGTTAGGGTCCAAAGCCCCGGGTACATAGGATATAGTCCGGCGGATGACCTCTCTGTTGAGTTTGAAAGATGGGCTATGAAGTGTCGGATAACCTCGGTGGAGCGTTCCCTAACAAGGTTCCCGCCACCCTGGAGATCCGTGCGTGTAGCGTAACACAAGTGCACCCCTGTAGGGAAGATTAATCTATTCGAATAGCCGTGTCCACGGTAACAGGACGCTTTATGCTGAAGCTGGATCTTACCACTAGAAAATATTATTATTAAACTGTATGGTTCCGGGTTTTCTTCCTCGCGGGGATGTCGAGGTGGTGAACTCGGAGGCATTGTTAATTATTACAACTTATTATTATACAATGCTGTAGCACCTTCTGCTGCATTGTTACTTTGTGCTTTATATAACTGTTGACTGTTTCTTACCTCATCCTGCAAGACATCGTCGGAAGATGCTAGTCTTCGTTAGGCTTAGCTTCTTACCCTTGCTCTAGATTTCTGTCTTTCAGTCCACTATATATAGCCTCTTCATTCCGTTGATACAATGCATAATGCTTAGTAGCGGACGTAAGACTCGCGGGTATACTAGATACTCACCTGCTTTATTTCCTTTACTGTTTTGCCTGATCGGCCGCTGTAGCCGACGTTGGAGCCCAGGAGCAGGAGTACCCCGGAGGCGCCTACTACGACGTCGAGTTCCCCGTCGACCAGGAGTAGTTCGGTGGATCCCAGGCAGGAGGCCTCGCCTTTTCGATTTGTATCTCTGATGTGATTTGTGCTAGCCTTCTTAAGGCAAAACTTGACTAACTATGTCTGTACTCAGATATTATGGCTTGTATGACTTATGTATTCGGGTCCGCGTGACCCCCTCTATTGTAATATATTTGTTTATCCTTTTGTGTTTAGTGTTGTGCTGTGATATTATCACCGTGGCACCCTAATCTCAGCCGTGTACCCTGTGTGTATGATTACGGTACACGGATTAATTTTGGGGGCGTCACAAGTTGGTATCAGAGCCGACTGCATGTAGGAAGCCACCCCACCACTACCTGGTCGAAGTTGAGTCTAGACTTTGAAAAACTATTTTGCTAACTTAATATTTGGCTTACGGGCCCACATCGATGTCACTACGTGTGATATCTATGGTATTAGGATCCTTTTCTCCTTACCTATGCTTTGGGAATCTGCTCTCTTATCCTTGCTGGTAGTTTAACAAAAGCTGACATTAGGATCACGTTCTCTTGATTCCACCCGGCATTTTTGGTGCTTCCCCCATTGATTGAGTCATGTCGCAGGAGTCATACCCCAGGTCCCAGACCGCGGATCCCATTCTCATTCTGGGCAGGCCGCGCGTTCTCTGGCATTAACTCCTGTGGCCAACAGTTTTCTTGCGGCGTGATTGACATAGTGGAATCTATGTCGCGTCGTGTAATCCTAACCGCGGTCTGCGCGCCGCCTAGTGAGTCCTTTTTCCTTAATTTCTACGACGTTACGCTGCCCGATTTTCGATTGAATCTGTGTGTGAATGTGTATGTCTTATATGACTACTCCTATATATATCTGCGCCTCCTTTTCATTGTCGTTTTACTTCAGGCTTAATTCCGGTATCTCGTTAAATTTTCATCGCTGAAATACCCCTGTTTAATTATAGTAGGATGGCTGGTCGTGGTGGCCGTGGTCGTGGTGCCAACGACCCACCTCCGCCGCCGGATTACATGGCCGCGATGATGCAGCAGTTCGAGATGAACCGTCAGTTCATGCAGAATATCATGGCTCAGTTCCCCCAGCCGAATCAGAATGGGCACCACCATCAGCATGCCACCGTGACTCTGCACGACTTCACCCGCCTCAACCCCACCATGTTCCGCAACACTGTTCAGCCGTTGGATGCTGATGACTGGCTTCGCGACATCACTCATGAGCTGGAGTCTGCTAATGTCGATCCAGCCGACTATGTGAACTTTGCGTCTTACCATCTGAAAGGCACCGCTGCTCAGTGGTGGAGCACCCAAAAGCGTTCCCTGCCAGTTGAAGAAGTCATCACTTGGGATGAATTTCAGTCTGCCTTCCGCGCCCGCTACATTCCTCAGGGGATCATGGATCGTAAGGCGGAAGAATTCCGTAACCTCACTCAGGGCGACATGACTGTTGAAGCCTATCAGCGCGAGTTCCTCAACCTCTCTCGCTATGCGGAAGGAGAGATCACCACTGATGCTCGCAGGCAGCAGAAGTTCCATCGTGGCCTCAACCCAGACCTCAGGCTCGCTCTTGCCGTTCATGATTTCGCCAACTTCGCCACCATGGTGAACAAGGCTATCACCGTCGAGACTGCCCAGATGGAGCACAAGAACTCTCTGAAGCGTTATCGTGACGTTGGCTCATCTTCGGGCGCAACGCAGAAGCGTCGTATCTGTCTCCCTACCAGTGTGACCCATTCAGCTGTCCCTGCTCCAAGGCCGTCTTATGCTGCACCCCGTCTGCCTCCGCCACCGCAGTTGCCAAGAGCTCTGCCTGCACCACCCAATGCTACACCCCTTCGTCCTCAGGATGGATTATGCTTCACGTGCCGCTAACCTGGGCATTTTTCCAGAGAGTGCCCCCAGAAACAGAAGCAACTGGTAGTTCACCCCGCTGGCCGCGGAAATGGTCGTGGCAACCACAGGACCCCCAACTATAATACTGGGTCTGCTGCTTATGCTCGTGGACATGCTAACAACGTCAATGTTGAAGAAGCTCAGCAACAACCCGCTACCGTGATGGGTACCCTTCTCGTTAATTCCGTACCTGCTACTGTTTTATTTGATACAGGAGCATCGCATTCATTCATGTCGGAAGCATTTGCATTTTCGCATAACTTCAAGTACGAAATGATGAAACCACCGATGGTTGTTCGCACCCCGATTGGCCAATGCCGAACCACCATGATAGTGCCAAACACCACCATTGGAATCGAAGGAGTTGAATTCTTTGCTTCGCCCATCCTCCTGAAGTCTTCCACCATAGACCTCATCCTGGAAATGGATTGGTTGAAATTTCACATTGCCGCACTCTATTGTGGCACCAAGTCTGTCCAACTTTTTCACCCCTCCGGCGAGATTGTTAACCACACCCCCCGAGTTACCCGTAATGCAGAAACGCAGATCTTTATGATGAATGCTTTGAATATCTCACCTCTGGAAGGAATTGAGAACGTTCCGGTCGTCCGCAACTTTCCCGACGTCTTCCCCGAAGAACTGCCGGGAATACCCCCGATCAGAGAAGTTGAATTCATCATCGACTTGAAGCCAGGCACTGTTCCTATTGCCAAGCGTCCTTACAAGATGCCGCCACATGAACTACTTGAACTTAAGGAGGAAATTGACAAGGCACTTCAGAAAGGATTCATTCGCCCCAGTTCCTCAGCTTGGGGAGCACCTTCGCTCTTTGTCAAGAAGAGCGATGGGACAAACCGATTGGTCCAAGATTATCGGCCCATTAACCAAGCCACCATCCAGAACAAATACCCACTTCCCCGGATCAACGATCTGTATGATCAACTTGCCGGATCCAAGGTGTTTTCTAAACTCGACTTGAGGTTGGGTTATCACCAAATCCGAGTCCGTGATGAGGACATTCCGAAGACTGCCTTCATTACTCGCTATGGTTCATACGAGTACACTGTCATGTCCTTTGGTTTAACCAATGCTCCAGCCACCTTCTCCAGATTGATGAATTATATTTTCATGGAGTACCTCGACCAGTTCGTCGTGGTTTATTTGGATGATATATTGATATATTCCAAGAATGAAGAAGAACATGCTGAACATCTTCGTCTTATACTGGAGAAGCTTCGAGAACACAAACTCTACGCTAAGTATTCTAAGTGTGAGTTCTGGCTTCCCGAAGTAACCTACCTTGGACATGTGATTTCCAAGGATGGCATTGCCGTCACCCCAGAACGTATCCAGGCTATTCTTGACTGGACTCCTCCCAAGACCGTCAAGCAAGTCCGCAGTTTTCTCGGGCTCGCTAGCTATTGCCGCCGTTTCGTCGAGAATTTCTCCAAGATTGCCAGGCCTCTGACTAATCTGCTTCACAAAGGCGTCAAGTTTGAGTGGACAGATAAATGTCAAGAAAGTTTCCAAGCACTCAAGGACAAGCTAAATTCTCCCCCGGTGCTCGCTCCCCCTGATACTCAGAAGGACTTCGTGATATATTGCGACGCGTCTCGTCAAGGATTAGGCTGTGTCCTATTGCAAGAGCGCAAGGTGATTGCTTATGGCTCTCGTCAGTTGCGTACTCACGAAGACAAATACCCAACACATGATCTCGAATTGGCAGCAGTAATTTATGCATTGAAGCTGTGGCGACATTACCTCGTCGGTAATCGTTGCGAGGTCTACACCGATCACCAAAGTCTGAAGTACCTGTTTACTCAGCCAGATTTGAATCTTCGTCAACAACGATGGCTCGAGACAATAGCCGACTTCAACATGGATATTTCGTATACCCCTGGCAAGGCTAATGTGATGGCCGATGCGTTGAGCCGCAAAGCTTACTGTTCTGAACTTGAGGTTCAGGTGCAGCAACCACTTCTGTATGAAGAGTTTCGCAAGTTGAACCTCGATATTGTTCCTCAAGGTTACGTCAATAACCTGGTTCTCGAGTCAAATCTCGACGCCCTCATCAAGAGTAGACAATCTCTGGCCCCTGACATTGTGAAGATCAAGCAGGACATCGCAGAAGGAAAGCCCTCCTCTTTTACCATTGATGCTAATGATGGTGATACTGTGTACTTCAAGGGCCTCTTAGTAGTTCCTGTGAGTCCGGCCATCATTAACTGTGGTCCGGATATCATGGAAAAAGCCCATAATTCTCCCTTGTCAATCCACCCTGGCAGTACCAAGATGTATAAAGACCTTCGTCAACGGTACTGGTGGCCTTACATGAAGCAAGACATCGCCCGCTATGTTTCTCAATGTGACGTTTGCAGTCGCGTCAAAGCCGGACATCAGAAACCTTCTGGTTGGTTGCGACCACTCCCTCCTCCTGATTGGAAGTGGGACAAAGTCGAAATGGACTTCGTCGCCGGTTTTCCTAAGTCACGGAAAGGTAACGATGCCATCTTTGTCGTCATCGACCGATTCTCCAAGATTGCACACTTCCTGCCGGTCAAGGAGACGATCACTGCTAGTCAGTTAGCACACTTGTATATCTCCCGAATTGTGTCACTCCACGGTATTCCGATGGAGATCAGTTCAGACCGTGGCAGCATTTTCACCTCACGATACTGGAATAGTTTCATGGAAGCTTTCGGGACTCGTCTGAATCTCAACACCGCTTATCACCCCGAGTGGCAAGGCCAAGTTGAACGAGTTAATCAGGTGTTGGAAGACATGCTTCGCGCTTGTGTCCTTTCTTTCGGCATGAAATGGGAGGATGCCCTCCCGTACGCGGAATTCTCGTACAACAATAGCTATCAGGCTAGCTTGAAGATGGCCCCCTTCGAAGTTCTATACGGACGTAAATGTCGAACCCCCCTGAATTGGTCAGGAACTGGGGAACGACCCTACTTCGGACCGGATCTTGTCCAAGAAGCGGAAGATCAGGTTCGCATTGTGCAAGAAAATCTCAAGGCCGCACAGTCTCGTCATAAGAGCAACTATGACCGCAAACACCGTGAAATGGAGTATCAACCTGGTGAATACGCTTACCTCCGTGTCACTCCCATGAGGGGCACTCATCGCTTCAGTATCAAGGGCAAGTTGGCTCCTCGCTACATTGGCCCGTTTCGTATCCTTTCCAGGAGTGGACCGGTGGCATACCGTTTGGAATTGCCGGCAAACCTCTCTCAAGTCCACGATGTATTCCACGTGTCGCAACTCCGTCGCTGCTTCAAGGATCCTATCCGCGAAGTGGAACATCATATGATCGAGCTGCAACAGGACTTGACTTATCGAGAACATCCGAGCCGCATTCTCGATCAGTCTGAGCGTCGAACCCGCAACAAGACCGTCAAGTTTCTCAAAGTTCAGTGGTCGAATCATTCTGAAGATGAAGCCACTTGGGAACGCGAAGATCGCCTTCGTGAAGAATACCCCAATCTTTTTCCCGCTATCACTTAAATTCTCGGGACGAGAATTCTTGTAGTGGGGGAGATTTGTAACACCCTCACTGTCAGTGAACAGTAATCACTGTTACTGTTCATCTCTACTGTTCAAAACTTTTGTTTGATCAGCTGGTTTAGTTCAAATTCAAATTCTCCTTTGATATTGTTGCAAGCACATATGAACCATGGACCTTGATCATCATTGGCCAACTAAAGTCCAAGCCATTTGAAATAAAATTCAAACAAACCCTAAAATGCCTTTTTATGAATATTAAAAATATGGTGACAATAAATCTTTTCCAAAAATCTTGGAACCACTTTTATAAAATCCCAAATAATCACTGGACCAAATCCATATGGGTTTGGGAATTTATTGTGCTATGGAAAATTCCAAATAAATAATAGCAGTAGCAATTCCAGGCCCATTTCTCATTTTATCATAAAATAAAATATCAAATGAGTTTGAGAAACTACCAAACTTTTTGTGGCATCTCAGTATGGTGTTACACTAATTATAGAACCTACTACATATTTTACAAAAAGGCTAAAGCAACTAAAATAAATATAAACAGAAAAGAACAGAAGGCTGAAAAGAAATAAAAAGAGATAAAGCAAAGAGGCCCACCCCCGCAGCCCAACTAACCCAACCCCCACCGAAAACGGCCCGACTGGCCCAGCCACCCCACCCCTTGTCTTCTTCCTCCTACCTGCTCCCGTACGACGGCCGTTGTGGGCACGCCGCTGCCAGGCCGGCCCCGCCTCCACCTGCTCCCTCCCGGCGTCGACGCGATAAGGGCGACGCCCCCGACCCCCTGGACACCCTCCCCCTCCATTTCCCCTCCTCCTCTTCTCGCACGCGCCGGGGGAAAATCCTCCCGATCCCGTCGTCGCCGTCGTCGCGCGCAGATGCGTCCAACAGCCACGGCAAACCACACCACCGTGTCAAGCGTGCGCGCCATCGACGTCTCCACCACTCTGCAGAAGAGGAGAACCCCGGAGCCATTTCATCGGCTGGAATCACCGTCGTCGTCTACCTCCAGCCGCCGGGATCGACTTCAAATTCCGGAAGCTCCAAGCCCTCCCCGAGCCCGCTGCCAACCCCGACGCGTTCGTGGTGAGCACCCTCACCACCCCCAACCGCCCGTTGAGTCCCGATAGCGCCGTAGACGAAACCCCCCTTTTAGCTGCTCCGGCCGCCGTGGTTCGTCGTCGTAGCCGTGCTTCCAAGCCGTTCCAGCGCATGATTTTGGCACTTACGCGTTCGTAGTGTTCCGTAGGTTCAATTCCACCCCGTGGCGCGCTCGATTTCGTCTCGGAACGCAAGACGCCATGGACGCCCGAGCTCGGCCTCCCGCCATTGCTGACCACGTGCTCGACTGTGTCCACCTTGACCTCCTCCCCCACCGTGGCTCGAAGCGACGCGTCTCCCCGAACCCATAGCAACAAGCGGCGTTGAGTTTGGCCGTCGGAATCGAGCGCTAGCTCGAGTTCGCCGGAGTCCAGTCGCCGGCGCGACTCCGGCGGACCTCCCAGTCGCTGCCATGCGGGGCCCCCTGGTCAGATACGTGCTTAGCACTAATCCCCCTCGGATAGGTCACTGACAGTGGCCCCCCCTGATCTGTTTAATTAAATTAAACTTGATAATTACCTCTGTGACACTGACAACTGGGCCCCAGCTGTAAGTCATTTAGAAATAAATAAAATTATAAAAACTAGTCACTGACATGTGGGCCCAGAGGCTATTTCTGATTTAATAAAATGTTTTAGAAATAAACAGAGGCTGACATGTGGGTCCCACATGTCAGGCACTGTTTTGGATAATGTTCTGGATAATGTTGAATAAATAATAAAAGAAATTCAGAAAATCATTTAAATGATTTAAAACTTTGAAATTCAATAACTTTTAAACCGTAACTCGGATTCAAAAACTTTATACGTGAAAATTGATCAGAAAAATAGAACGAATACGGATACGCTATCCGTATGTCTATCACACCCCGCTAACACAACGAACATCGAACCGTTCCCCCTCCGGACCGGCAGTCCGATAAATTGTCCGGTACTGTTAGAGTGCCCGGATGAATTTATTCCGAACACGAATGTTTCTCGGAATAGATCAACTAGCACGGATACACCTCCCTTATGTTTGTCCGGTACCCACGACACCTCCGGCTTGATCCTTCCCCCTCCGGTCACCCTGTCCGGTAGTCATCCGGAGCCGGTAGTTCATCCTCAGATGAATTCCCGCTCCGAGCATATTGCATTGCACTACGTTAGAACACCGTTGACATTTCATCTGTCATGTCATGCATCTGTTTGTATATGCTTGCTGTGCATTTACTGTTTTCTTCCCCCCCCTTAATCTCCGGTAGACCCCGCTACTGCCGTCGACTACACCGCTGCTGAGTACGACTACTTCGTCGACGACCCTACTTCTACCGTCGAGCTTGCAGGCAAGCAGATCCATTCTCTTCCCCAGATATCGCCTACCTTTCCGTACTTTCTTGCACTAGGCATTGTTACTGCTGCTGCTACGATTACAATCCTATTCAATTGCATAGCCTGTTTTTGTCGCCCCTTGATGTACCTCCTTTGTCCTATGCTGCCTATTATTATTATGCCTTATTCAGCAGTGAGCCCTGCGCATTGTTAGCTAGGATTAGATAGCGGGCCGTGGTCACTCAGGGGAGTGAATGCGGATACAAATATTATAACTGCACAGGTACGGTACAATGCAGACACCGTCTAAGGCCCCTATCTGGGTTATGCCTAGTCACCTCAAGTGTGAGCTATCAAGGAGTAATCCTTGTACTCCACTCGAGGCTGACTTTGTCTTACCGCCTTAGGGTCCTGAACGGCGATTGTCCTTCAGGTAAGAAGTCGGGCGACCCAACGGTGCCCGCGAGAGGTATTGCGACGGGACGACAGGGAGGGTACGACCAGTGTACCGGTGTGCTTGGCCCCTGATCGTTGTCCGCGAGAGTTACCAAAACCACGAAAGTCGAGCTCCTCTAGGAGCACACGCGAGACAAGGTAAGGAGACGGTTCACCTTGTTGGTAACCGCAGTGACTTGGTGGGACGACAGGGCAGGCACCGATGTACTGGTGGTCCTGGCTGCTGTCGTTGTCCGCGGGTCAGTTAAGTCGAGGCAATGATAACGGTTGTCACGCAGGTTAATTAAAATGCTAAATGGTTCAGTGAATGTCTTGAGTTGGCTATATGCCATGTACGCACTACCTACCCGTGGGAATTACGAGTTATGGGCTCCTCTGCTTCGTAGTGTCGTCCGAGGACTCTTCAGACGTCAGCAGTACCGCGGCCTGCGCCGGGAAGTGGTGTTGTCTTATTTGCCACGGCAGTGTGATTTGTATTTGCTTTTATTTAACTTCACCGGCCAGCCTCGCACCGTGCATGAGTACGTCGGGGTTAGGGTCCAAAGCCCCGCGTACATAGGATATAGTCCGGTGGATGACCTCTCTGTTGAGTTTGAAAGATGGGCTATGAAGTGTCGGATAGCCTCGGTGGAGCGTTCCCTAACAAGGTTCCCGCCACCCTGGAGATCCGTGCGTGTAGCGTAACACAAGTGCACCCCTACAGGGAAGATTAATCTATTCGAATAGCCGTGTCCACGGTAACAGGACGCTTTATGATGAAGATGGATCTTACCACTAGAAACTATTATTATTAAACTGTATGGTTCCGGGTTTTCTTCCTCGCGGGGATGTCGAGGAGGTGAACTCGGAGGCATTGTTAATTATTACAACTTATTATTATACAATGCTATAGCACCTTCTGTTGCATTGTTACTTTGTGCTTTATATAACTGTTGACTGTTTCTTACCTCATGCTGCAAGACATCGTCGGAAGATGCTAGTCTTCGTTAGGCCTAGCTTCTTACCCTTGCTCTGGATTTCTGTCTTTCAGTCCACTATATATAGCCTCTTCATTCCGTTGATACAATGCATAATGCTTAGTAGCGGACGTAAGACTCGCGGGTATACTAGATACTCACCTTCTTTATTTCCTTTACTGTTTTGCCTGATCGGCCGCTGCAGCTGACGTTGGAGACCAGGAGCAGGAGTACCTCGGAGGCGCCTACTACGACGTCGAGTTCCCCGTCGACCAGGAGTAGTTCGGTGGATCCCAGGCAGGAGGCCTCGCCTTTTCGATCTGTATCTCTGATGTGATTTGTGCTAGCCTTCTTAAGGCAAAACTTGACTAACTATGTCTGTACTCAGATATTATGGCTTGTATGACTTATGTATTCGGGTCCGCGTGACCCCCTCTATTGTAACATATTTGTTTATCCTTTTGTGTTTAGTGTTGTGCTGTGATATTATCACCGTGGCACCCTAATCTCAGCCGTGTACCCTGTGTGTATGAATACGGTACACAGATTGATTTTGGGGGCGTCACAGGTTCCCCACAACTTACTCATCTAAGCCAGAGCCCATATAGACAGTGGTTGTACATGGAAGGTACTAGTCACACTGTCTGTCCGATCTTTTTGAGCCTGGACGGCGCCCACTGCGTCAGAGGGTACTCGCCATGACGCACCCGGTTCACCACCAAAACAACCATTCGGGAAGCATTTAGCCCTGGTCCGGCACGATGCCCCAGGATGCATTCCCTGCCCGTCCAGAGGTGATTTCTATTTAAGTTTGCTATTCAAGTCATTAGTCCTCACGCAGCTCAATGATAACTCAACCAATCCCCGTCTACAAAGCAATAGCAGTATATAACAACCACGATCCTTGGTCGACAATGAAATACATGATCAAAACATATGGCTATCCTACTGGGTTTAAATCATAACTAATATATAATCCTACACATGCATAGAGTGATAATTTGCTACATGCATAATAGAAAATATAGGTTGAAGTATGGTCAAAGTGTAACTTGCCTTTTCCATTCGGTGAAGTTCTTCGCTCTCACGGTCCAGTCAACTCTACTCGTCACACTCCGAGAAATTTATCGCAAACGAAGGAACTCGAATAAGCAATCACATCACAATAAGACAAACAAAAGATCAACAAACAAACACAAAGGGTTTTAGCAACAAAACGAAAAGCTTTGAAGTGCAAAGGTGTCGATGTGCTCGAAGGTGGTCGGTGGAACGTGAACTCGAGAGAGTCAACGGTAAAGAACTATCGGTAAGTAATTGTGATCATGGACATCATGAATTCAAGGTGAATATCATGCCAATATGAAAGGTGTGTGGATATAGCCGATAGAATGTTTTAAATGATCCGATATGCAAAAAGAATCAAGTGAAAAGAAATACTACAACACAAGTCATAGTAGATCGAAGTTTGAATTAAATTTAAATTCAAACAGATCAAAAAGTATTTGAAGGTGGTGTATAAATGATATGGACAACAAGTGCATGATATGAGTGACCCTACAGAAAAAGAATCGATTCGATTGGATCAACGGTATAAAAGATATGGTCTCCGAAAGATGGAATTCGAATCTGCATAAATTCAAATTCAAAATGTTCGAAAGTGTGTAGACTTAGCTTTATGATAATCTACATATCTATGTGAGCTCACAGAAAAAAAACATCTAAAACCGATTTACGGTTTAATAGATATTGCTAATCTAATATTAAACAAAAAACCTATCCAAACTAAAATATTGGACTAGTTGGACTAATGTGAAGCCATGACATGCGATGGCTGTACACAGAAATTGAAGAATCAAGCCAAAAAAAGAAAAAGAACAATTGAGGAAAGCTCACCGTGTACATAAAGAGTCGAGTACAGAACTAGCACATGTGTGTCTTCGGATGTAGATGGCGGCGGCTCCGGTGACTATTCGGTGAAGAAAAGATGTCCAGCACGTGCGCCGTACGTAGGGGAACGCGATGGTGCTGTCGGAATCGAGGGAGGAGTCTTTGACGGACGGCAGTCACGACGTCAATTGTGTGCTCCCGGTGAACTCCACGTGCTCTCCGATGACATCGGCTCACCCGCGGAGCGCACAAATTGGCGAACTGGAAAATAAAAAGATGTCAACCGCGTGAAGCGTACAAAGGGCAAAGCGATGGAGTTGTTGAAAGCGATGGCCGGGTTTTAGTTCGACCGCGGCAATGGCGTCAACCCAGTGCTGCCGGTGAACTCCGTTGACCTACGAAGTTGCGACGTAGCCATCGAAACCTTGTTAAACGGATGAAGCACTGAGGAAAGATTCAAGAGAAGTAGATGGGGCGTCGGATATGCAATTACGGCGACGAAATCGACAAGCAAAGATGACAACATATGAGAACTTGGCGAGATCTGAACTTGTGCGCCGTCGTCTCGGCTTGGAGAAAAGAAAGAAAAGAGGTCGAGGGGGCTGAGATACATTAAGATAAGGGTTAAGGACAACATAAGAACCTCAAATATTGATCGAATCGATCAGTTTAGTTAGTTGAGATTTGGTAGTCTCCCTGTCCTTCACGAACACGTGCGGCAACAGCTAACAAAAGGAAAAGAAAAGGCTGATGGTGCGCTGCGGTGTTTGGTTGCTCTCGCTGCGGATTTTTTTTCCTATTTCCACAAGAAATAAAATACTTAGCTAACTGCTATAAATATAATATTTCAATCACCAAAGAGTATATATATAGTAGAATAATACCAGTAATATAGATCACATAAAATTATTCTCAACGCCAAATAAATTAATCTCAAACAATATTTTTTTATAACATTTGTTTGGGCCTTATAAATATTCCCCAAATTTAATTTAGGGTTATAAATAATTCCCCCCCAGAAAATGAAAACTCCAAATAAAATCCAATAATTTATTAAAAATATTTTTATTTGGTCAAAAGCATTGACAAACCATTTCTAAATAATAAAATATAAATATTAAAATTGTTACACCAATAAATAATTTGGTAAAATAAAAATATCCCATGGAAATAATTTTTCCAACTCTTTTAAAATATTTAATAAATCATTTCAATGAAATAAAACTCTCTTAGCATTATAATTTCCCTAAAATAATTTTAGAGCTATTTATAATACTCAAAATAAATTTTAAAAAACTTTAAAGTAATATTCTAAATACTTTCCAACTTTATTAAAAGGGGATAAGTCATTTTATATCCTTTCAAATGAATTTCCTTGAGTTGAAAAATGTTTTGAATTTTCAAAAGAATTCCAATAATGATTTAAAACATTTTCCAACCTTTTCATAAGTTGAAGGAGTCATATTACCTTCTCTCATTTTGTTTTGTTGGTTTTGTTTTAAAATAATAAATTCCAAAAACACCAATTATGAATATTAGGGAAAGTCCTTTTATTCCCTCTCTTTTTTTAATATTAAAAAAAAACTCCAAAAGTTTTAAATCCCATAGAAAATCAAACATATCAATCAAACAATCATTATCTATTTAATTTTTATTAACATTCCAAAATTCAGAGAATTTTGGGATGTTACATAAATATTGCATCATCACCCTTAGTAATTGCACGAGCTTATGTACTAAAAGTGTTGCATTTGTTCTTTCAGATCGTCATAGAGAGGCTAAAGAAGGAAGGTTTGGTATGCAAACCTTTGTATAATGGCATCAATCCCGAGGAGAATGGAGTGGATGAAAGTGAGTATTGGACGAGAAAAAAGTACGCTTCCAAATATTTTCAAGAAGTTCAGTCAACACCGGCGGGTCATGAGGCATCTTCCACGAACACCGGCGGATCAGTGAGGATTGTGCCTACTCATAACGAGCCGGTTCATGGATCGGGGAAGGGTACCCCTAATGATCCTTTCATTGTTACGAACAACATTTCACCTATGAGATCGTCATCATCGCTACCAACAAATATCTTTCCTAAGGTTAACCGAACCCCGGGAAATGGTGGTTGTTTATTAATGGATAATTTGAACAATGACGTATCTCCAACGGGTTCCGTGAATAGTATTCACAATTTGGATGAGGGTGCAAAAGATGGCAAGCGGGTGCGCAAAGCTTCGAGATATTTGTCGTTTCCTTACGAACAAATGGATGGCCCAAAACGTGCAAAGAAATGTAAGTATTACTCAAAAGCTTGTACAATTGTTATTATACGTGATTGTAATTACATTATTTTGCAGCTTTGTTTGGAAATAATGCGGTTGTAGTTAGTACGGAGTACATCGATCCAGAGCACGTAGAAGCTGCAAGTGTTTATATTAACACTCTCATGCAAAATGATAACCATAAGAAAGATACAGTGGTTAGGGTCCCCCCACCAGATGGAGACATTTGTACCGCAGAAATGCTTGCAGACATCATACAAAAGAAGTATTTGTGTGGCGCTGTAAGTACTAGTACTTATAATTTTTTTTTTCATAAATAATTGCGTATGACCATGCATTTGTAATTTAATATTACTATTGTTATTACAGGTCATAAATGCTTATTGCAAACATATTCAAAAGCGTTCCCCTCTTCCCGATCGTTATATATTCGACATGGGTGTCGCAATGGCTTCTAGAACGAGTTGCTGGTATGTGAAAGGGAGAAAGAAGAAGTCGGAACTTTTACAAAATAGATCAAAAATTATCTCTAGAGTGATGGACGAGTATTTCAACACAGACAAGGTATTGTTTTTCAAATAAAGTTAGTACCTTATGTACAAAGTTAATATTTTCTTTATGTAGGCTTATTTTCCAATAAAAGTGAGTGGTAATCACTGGATAACTGTTCTGATGCATAACATTAAGAAGAAGTTTCAAGTTCTTGATTCACTTGGTCCAATTGACAACAATATTCTTAGAACCGTCCGTACTCTGGTATGTTTTCATTTAATACGTACATAGTTTCAACCTTGTTCGAACATGCATCATTACAGCTAACAAAAAATAATTTTTGCAGAGAGAAGAAATTGCTAAAGATATTACAGAGGCCAACAAATACGGAGAAACCCAATTTCCTGATGTCACTGCATGGCACGTTATGGAGTATCATATTCCAAGACAAACTGATGGGTAAATCATGATTTCAATTATAATATGTCAAACAGTTTGTATCAATAGCTAACGTAAGGATTTTTTTTCAGAGTTTCGTGTGCATTGTTCGTAGTGAGATGTGTCGAAAACTGGGATGGAGACAAGTGGACATCTGAAATTGATCAGCAGAAAATAACTAATTCAAGGAGTTATATTGTTGCAGAACTTATCTTTTCAGAGGCCAACACACTTGTTAAAGTGAAGCACAAAGTGTTCGGGTTCGCAGCAGAAAACACAAATTTTTCTAACTAGCGTTCCCATAACCTAAGATCTAGCTAGACGTATTACCGTAACGGAAAGGAGTGCGGAAATAACATACCTCGGGGTGTAGTCCATTGCGCGCGAAACGTTTCCGCAAACGTGGTTGATGTAGCCGATCAAGTTTCACAGCCCCATGGCTGTGTTGAGCACCCGGATGGGTGTAGTGCCACACGTGTAGCACCTCGTAGTACTCGCACACATACGAGACTCGATGACGACCTCCGTTCTCCGATCCAGCGGAGGTGGCGGAAGTAGACCTCCGGAACCAGAGTTTCAGCAGCACGACGGCATGCATATAGTGGAGACATCCCCAACCCAGTGCAGACTCCAAACAAGGGGAGTCCGCTCATAGGAGGGAGAAATAGGGAGAGAGAGATCTACAAAATTTATCTGTATTTTTTCTGGAATTTTCTGTTGTGGAAAGAGGCTACCCTCCATATCTATATATAGGGGAAAACCGGGGTGCAATACCCGTCAACTAGCCATGTGGTACTAAACTATTAGTACCACATGTGCTAGCCGTGTACACATGGGCATGGCCGCATGTGGCCGGCGGCCGGCCATGGCCTTGGCGCAAGTGGCCAAGTGGCCAAGTGGCCATACATGGGCCACAAGCCCATGGCGCCATTGCTCCCCTTTTTTTTCCTTTTCTTTCATTTTTTTTCCTTTCTTCTATCTTTAAAGAAAAAACAAAAAAATACAAAAGAATAACATACCATTAATTATTTAAATTATATTTTAATATTTAATTCATTAATTAAATAATAAAACATATCTAAATAACTTTTCGAACAATTCGGAACCACGGAACTTTTCCGTCTCCCTTCCGAACCGATTTCGGAGTTCTCTCTTATTCTCCGGTAACTCCGATAGTTCCGAAAAGGTCTCAAATTTCATCGAGCCCTTAAGTGTGTTATCCTACGGTCCGACAACACTCCAGTCATGACCGAGATGAGGCTACGGTCAATGATCATCAGCGGGACCTGGATGCCCATAATGACCCCTGTGCATTCCGGATATCAACACCGATTGGATCTTACGCCGTATAGCATTCCCTTTGTCAGCGATACTGGATTGTTCCGAGATTCGATCAATGACATCCTATGTCTGGTTCAACCTCGTTCTGAACAAATCCTTATTCACTCGTTCCCGTGATATTCATCCCCGTGACCTAGTCACACGCTGCGCAGCTTTATGGATGGAATCTCACCGAGTGGGCCCCAAGTATCTATCCATCATATGGATTGACAAATCCCGCTCTTGTAAACAATACTCCTCAACATATCTCCATGGAATACCTAAGATACTACCGTTATGACCCGCATATTTCAGTCAGGTCGTGGGATGTAAGTCAAAGCATCCGGGAAGATAGTAATTATGCACGTACTCACGGTCAAAGGAACGTTCTACCATGTTCTGTAATTACAACACTGAACCTTCATAAGATTTGATCATGCTGTAATGCTTACTTTGGGTAATGTTCATCACGTCACTTAAACAGTGAGGTGACCTCATAGTCAAGAGACTTAATTGTCCATGATCGCAAAACCACGACCATCATGTTGACCATGAACTAGTTATCGATGTAGAGGCTAACTAGGAACTCTGGGGTTTTCTATACCACACCTGCATCATTGTTTCACTGACGCAGTTCTAGCACGGTATGAAACTGGTTATGAACTTGCTTAGATATATTGGAATAATCATATATTATTTGCCTCTAGAGCATATATCCAACAGTCTCCCACTTGCACTAGAGTGCTAATAATCTAGCCGCATTTTTCCGATCATAATCATCTTATCACATAAGTGTTCATTGATCATGCATGCTCATAGAAGAGGGTTCGTCAACGAACTTCACCAATTCAGATTCGTATGTTTCCTTTGCAACTGGTATAGGTCAAAAAACTCTTTTGACATACCACTCATTATCATATAATGGTTGGATATAAGTTTCGCGGGAGAGTGAGACTATTATTTCATAGTATCCTCCAATGATCTCTTGGTTCAGTCTTTAGAAGACTCATCCTTAGTCATATATACTGGGAAACACACTCAACCAGAAGTCCAATACTTCTAACGCTAAACTTTTATCCATACGTCTACTTTCTTAAGTAGTATTATGTTTGTAGTACCGTGAATTTTGCTCACATTTCTTTCATGTCTTTGGTGATGTCTCTAATTCCATATAGACCCATAATATGGCTTGCAATTGTAATCTTGCATTACATTCAAGTCTATTATCCTTTCTATATTTTAGAGAATAGTCCTCAGTATTCCTCATATACTGAATGCATGGACTTTATTGAGATTCTGTGTTTTACTCCTAAAGCACATCGGAATCTGTTCTTCTTCCAAGAACTTTTGAGTCATTCTGTTGTTGGATTCACAATGCATGTTATATGGTAGAATCATATGTCAAGAACATATAAGATCACATGTCCAGTACATGGTGCATCTCTATTCTTCCATCAAGACATTGCTTGTGATATTTGGATTTCATCCATTATATAATTTCTAGCCACAAGAACCTGTTTCTTGTATTAGAAGATTATTCAAACCTTCACTTCGTTTCATTATACGTATCTTAATTTACTCATATAGATTTCAACGTGTAATGTGTTGGTATTTCACATAAAAGAAGATTCTTGCAATCTTGTATTTTATTTGCCTTATGCTCTATATATATCATAATGCACATGTGTATATAAGATGACTCTCTAGATACACAATCAATGCATATCCATATATATACATATGAGATCATTCTTCACACATATCAATGCATATATGTTTGAGACGATGATCATGCTCCCACTCAAATATATCCATCATATACTCATATATTTGTGGTTCAGCTCTCATCAAGTCATTATATTGTTCACTATGTCTCACATAATGACAATGCTTCCAAAGCTCCCACTCAGAAAATGCCCTCTGCATTCCAAGTTTCCGGGAAGTCTTCAAAGCTCCCACTCAGTTTCATGAAACTGCAGGCCCACTCAATATTTTGGTCATCACAAAATCACTTGATCAAATCAAGGTTGAGGGTTCCTGTCTTGAGGTACTATAGTCCATCCTTTTAACGAAATAACCTTCTTCATGCCCATTGCAATTCTCTTTCAAATCCCAAATTTGACTGAGATGCAATTTCAGGCTATGGTCCATCGTAGTGTAAATGAAATATTTTATTGATTAAAGCATTCCTACGTTTCCGTACTCAATCACCATTGAACTTTGGTCATAACCAAATAATGCCTTATGCCCATTACATTATTCTCAATAACTCTCCAGTTTGTCGAGAATTTGAAATAACCGATTTATTTCACAGGACGTGAGCCATCCTATACGTAACTTAATATTATTTCATTTCTCCTCGTGTTTTAGGCTACCATCATTCTTTGTGTCTTCAAGCAATGTTATTTTCCTATTGTTTTATTAAGAAGACTCATGATTATTGTTCTGTACAGAACGTATTCATGACAACCTTCTACATTCAACAATGGCTTCAACTAATATACCAAGATCAATCATCTTTGGCATATCCTTCCTTATATAGTGTCATTATAGCGGAACATGCTTCCGTTGCAGTACTCTGATATTATGAAGGCAAGGTCCAATACCCCGGTCAAAGTTTCCATGATCTCCCATTGGATCCGTGTCGAGAGACTTCTTCTCGCATTACCAATCAAGCAACACACATTTTGCTATTCGGGGAGAATATGTAATTTCAATTGCTTGTAGTTTTATTACAAAGAAATTCTTTCTTTTAAGAAACCTTATAACACCATCAGTTATGGAGCTATCATGTCTCGTTAGATTCAGGATGGTTTCCTATTTATGAAGTGGGTGTTTTAACTTAATGAATTAAACAACCTTATTCGACAATAACTATAGTGCTAGGGGAAAGAATGTTTAGACCATACTATGGTTTAGTATGACTACGAATGGTTTAAGTAGTCTAGCACTTTCAACTTCCATCGTAGTTTGTGGTACAACTTCCACAAGTCTCCCATTATTTCAATATCAATACTTATCACTCCGGATCGTAGCGTAGTGATATGTATCCTTGTATTCTCACTTCTCACTGTGATTCTTGAATCTCAGTTTTATGATCTCAATTGAATACAACTTTCAATTAATCATATGAAGTCTTTAATGATAGCTCACGTGCCCATTTAGTACATCATTTATGTATAATGATTGGCATAAGTTCTACTTGCTAGAACCTTGTCATGGTTATATTTATTGCAGAGGTTCATAGATCGTGTATCTAATCCATCTCATGCAATTAAATTATGATTTTCATTCGATAATGAAACCCACAAGTTAATAGATCATACATTTAATGAATTCATCAGTTATGAAGTCACCTCATGCAATCAAATCTTTTACTTGTTATAATCAAGACAACTTTATCATTAAACATTGAATATTTCTTGACAATAATAGTAGTATTATAAATGCTTTCTATCATATCATAAATCAAGACGTAATCAAAGTATAAGCACACTTTTATTCATAAAGATGGAACAACTGACTTGTCTCATTACATGAATAACTTTGTCTCGCGAGATGCAAGACACACAACTAAGTGTTCATACTATAATGATTACATAAGATTTATCTAATACTCTAAGTATCTCCTATGATAGATGTCTCGGCGGAATCCATGCTGGCCATCAACTGACTTGATATCCATCAATCCTCGATTTCACCTCTTCCCGTCCATGCAACGACAGGTCCTGTTTTCATAAAACAGAATAAGTATCAGATACTCATTTACTGCAAATGTTGTATAAGGGAGTACACATTTATAAAGTATATCAAGTATATACCTTCTCCATCCACGACTTCTGCATCCTCGATAGGAGCAATGTCCGCGGCAAAGAGATCAGTCATGAAGTTCTGGAGACTCATATTAGCTCCTCTTCCGACATAGCTATGAACATAATCACCATAACTCGGAGGGAGTGAGTGCAATAACGTGTTTATTGCAAACTCTTCTGTGGTGCTTTCGTTCATTGTCCAATATTCATATCCCTCCACCAGGGTCAGGTACATCTCATGCATCCTGTCCAAGTGATCACCAAGGCTTGTGCGTTCTTCCATCTTTGTAGATAGAAACTTGCTTTCTAACTCAAATCTGGCAATTCTGAACTCACGTACGAACATTGTCTTTAGCGTGTCTATCATGTCATATGAGCCAGTGTCCTGAAACTGTATGCCCAAAACCTCTGACATGCTGAAGATCATGACATTCCTGACTACGGAGCATTTCTGTCAGCGAGCATAATGATCAAGTATCCCTTGATCGCCAACATGATCGTCCGGATGTTCTTCCACATACACTTCTATTGTAAACAAGATGTTTGCTCTCTTGAGCGACGTCCTAAGGCGTAAGTACCAGTCAGCAAAGTTTGACCCATTTTCTCTAAGTCTTTCACCTTCTAAAAAGAAAGATAGTTCACGTTGCTCTAGTGCATTCATTTTCTACAAACATAATTGCAAGGAACACAATTAAGACTAGTTCACAACAATGAGTTCATATAATCATATTATAAATGAGCTCGCACTAAAACAATTCATCCCTAGGAAATTTTAGTGATTACATGATCCAGATTCACTGCCCGACCTCGAATATCACACGGCCGACGGGTCAGTTTCAAAGGTAGACAACAACTTGTGCGATCACATTATCTTATATGTACTGTGACTCATGCTCGATCTTTCGATCTCTAGTATTCCGAGGCCATATCTGCATATGCTAGGCTCGCCAAATTAACCTCCATGTTATATGCTGCTCAGCAAGGCCATATCTGCATATGCCAGGCTTGACGAACCCAACCTCATGCGAACTCCATTTGATATGTAGGACAACTCCGGTATGTACGGAGCATCAAGCCATATGGGAGAACCTTCCAGGCGGTGCACACTTCGGTAGAATACTTGTGTTTGACTTTGTTAAGGGATCATCTTATCACATGCTACCGTCGTGTATCCTATACTAGCAAGTTTTAAGATGTCTGAGCTATGACAACACTAAGTCTACAGTGTCTCCATTTTAGTTTGTTTTATGATGACGATTACTACTTACTAGTAACACATAGCAAAGCTATCACTACATCACAAACAAAACAAACGATAGCCCCCACTTAGCAATACAAGGTTTAGACGGTCTAGTTGTATATTGCAAGTTTTACGTGGCTGCTAGTGATTTCATAGTTAAACAGGTTTTAACCTACGAGTCAACCACAACGTCAACCATACGATTGTGTCTATTACACCCCGCACGGGGAACTCCGTTGCAAATGCCACATCCGCTAAAGTAGAGAGACAGACACCCCCCAGCCACTTTATACGGTACAAGCCGCATGTCAAGCGTGGAACCAGTCTCGCGTAAGCGTACGCGTAAGGTCGGTCGGGGCCGCTTCATCAAACAATGCCGCAGATGTGAACAAGTACACGTGGGAGGGTAACAATCATACAATCAACGCCCACATCCCCGATGTGTTCTATCCGTATAGTAATACTAAGCATAGACCTAGCTCATGATACCACTGTTGGGGTTCGCAGCAGAAAACACAAATTTTCTAACTAGCGTTCCCATAACCCAAGATCTAGCTAGCCGTATTACCGTAACGGAAATGAGTGCGGAAATAACATACCTCGGGGTGTAGTCCGTTGCGTGGGAAACGTTCCCGCAAACGTGGTTGATGTAGCCGATCAAGTTTCACAGCCCCCTGGCTGTGTTGAGCACCCGGATGGGTGTAGTGCCACACGTGTAGCACCTCGTAGTACTCGCACACATACGAGACTCGATGACGACCTCCGTTCTCCGATCCAGCGAAGGTGGCGGAAGTAGACCTCTGGAACCAGAGTTTCAGCAGCACGACGGCGTGCGTATAGTGGAGACATCCCCAACCCAGTGCAGACTCCAAACAAGGGGAGTCCGCTCATAGGAGGGAGAAATAGGGAGAGAAAGATCTACAAAATTTATCTGTATTTTTTCTGTAATTTTCTGTTGTGAAAAAAGGCTACCCTCCATATCTATATATAAGGGAAACTCGGGTGCAATACCTGTCAACTAGCCATGTGGCACTAAACTATTAGTACCATATGTGCTAGCCGTGTGCACACATGGGAATGGCCGCATGTGGCCGGCGGCCGGCCATGGCCTTGGCGCAAGTGGCCAAGTGGCCGAGTGGCCATACATGGGCCACAAGCCCATGGCGCCATTGCTCCCCTATTTTTTCTTTTCTTTTATTCTTTTTTTTTCTTTCTTCTTTCTTTAAAGAAAAAACAAAAAAACACAAAAGAATAACATTCCATTAATTATTTAAATTATATTTTAATATTTAATTCATTAATTAAATAATAAAACATATCTAAATAACTTTCCGAACAATTCGGAACCACGGAACTTTTCCGTCTCCCCTCCGAACCGATTTCAAAGTTCTCTCTTATTCTCCGGTAACTCCGATAGTTCCGAAAAGGTCTCCGATTTCATCGAGACCTTAAGTGTGTTACCCTACGGTCCGAGAACACTCCAGTCATGACCGAGATGAGGCTACGGTCAATGATCCTCAGCGGGACCTGGATGCCCATAATGACCTCTGTGCATTCCGGATATCAACACCGATTGGACCTTACGTCGTATAGCATTCCCTTTGTCAGCGATACTGGATTGTTCCGAGATTCGATCAATGACATCCTATGTCTGGTTCAACCTCGTTGTGAACAAATCCTTATTCACTCGTTCCCGTGATATTCATCTCCGTGACCTAGTCACACGTAGCGCAGCTTTATGGATGGAATCTCACCGAGTGGGCCCCGAGTATCTATCCATCATATGGATTGACAAATCCCGCTCTTGTAAACAATACTCCTCAACATATCTCCACGGAATACCTAAGATACAACCGTTATGACCCTCATATTTCAGTCAGGTGGTGGGATGTAAGTCAAAGCATCCGGGAAGATAGTAATTATGCACGTACTCACGGTCAAAGGAACGTTCTACCACGTTCTGTAATTACAACACTGAACCTTCATAAGATTTGATCATGCTGTAATGCTTACTTTGGGTAATGTTCATCACGTCACTTAAACAGTGAGGTGACCTCATAGTCAAGAGACTTAATTGTCCATGATCGCGAAACCACGACCATCATGTTGACCATGAACTAGTTATCGATGTAGAGGCTAACTAGGAACTCTGGGGTTTTCTATACCACACCTGCATCATTGTTTCACTGACGCAGTTCTAGCACGGTATGAAACTGGTTATGAACTTGCTTAGATATATTGGAATAATCATATATTATTTGCCTCTAGAGCATATATCCAACAATCTCCCACTTGCACTAGAGTGCTAATAATCTAGCCGCATTTTTTCGATCATAATCATCTTATCACATAAGTGTTCATTGATCATGCATGCTCATGGAAGAGGGTTCGTCAACGAACTTCACCAATTCAGATTCGTATGTTTCCTTTGCAACTGGTATAGGTCAAAAAACTCTTTTGACATACCACTCATTATCATATAATGGTTGGATATAAGTTTCGCGGGAGAGTGAGACTATTATTTCACAGTATCCTCCAATGATCTCTTGGTTCAGTCTTTAGAAGACTCATCCTTAGTCATATATACTGGGAAACACACTCAACCAAAAGTCCAATACTTCTAACGCTAAACTTTTATCCATACGTCTACTTTCTTAAGTAGTATTATGTTTGTAGTACCGTGAATTTTGCTCACATTTCTTTCATGTCTTTGGTGATGTCTCTAATTCCATATAGACCCATAATATGGCTTGCAATTGTAATCTTGCATTACATTCAAGTCTATTATCCTTTCTATATTTTAGAGAATAGTCCTCAGTATTCCTCATATACTGAATGCATGGACTTTATTCAGATTCTGTGTTTTACTCCTAAAGCACATCGGAATCTGTTCTTCTTCCAAGAACTTTTGAGTCATTCTGTTGTTGGATTCACAATGCATGTTATATGGTAGAATCATATGTCAAGAACATATAAGATCACATGTCCAGTACATGGTGCATCTCTATTCTTCCATCAAGACATTGCTTGTGATATTTGGATTTCATCCATTATATAATTTCTAGCCACAAGAACCTGTTTCTTGTATTAGAAGATTATTCCAACCTTCACTTCGTTTCATTATACTTATCTTAATTTACTCATATAGATTTCAACGTGTAATGTGTTGGTATTTCACATAAAATAAGATTCTTGCAATCTTGTATTTTATTTGCCTTATGCTCTATATATATCATAATGCACATGTGTATATAAGATGACTCTCTATATACACAATCAATGAATATCCATATATATACATATGAGATCATTCTTCACACATATCAATGCATATATGTTTGAGACAATGATCATGCTCCCACTCAAATATATCCATCATATACTCATATATTTGTGGTTCAGCTCTCATCAAGTAATTTTATTGTTCATTATGTCTCACATAATGACAATGCTTCCAAAGCTCCCACTCAGAAAATGCCCTCTGCATTCCAAGTTTCCGGGAAGTCTTCAAAGCTTCCACTCAGTTTCATGAAACTGTAGGCCCACTCAATATTTTGGTCATCACAAAATCACTTGATCAAATCAAGGTTGAAGGTTCCTGTCTTGAGGTACTATAGTCCATCCTTTTAACGAAATAACCTTCGTCATGCCCATTGCAATTCTCTTTCAAATCCCAAATTTGACTGAGATGCAATTTCAGGCTATGGTCCATCGTAGTGTAAATGAAATATTTTATTGATTAAAGCATTCCTACGTTTCCGTACTCAATCACCATTGAACTTTGGTCATAACCAAATAATGCCTTATGCCCATTACATTATTCTCAATAACTCTCCAGTTTGTCATCATCCTTTTATCGATCCGCGCTGGCATTGTCGTGGCTGGGGGTGAAAAAAAAGAATCGAATTGGCGTCGTTCGCGTCGTTGTACCTAGGACGCGCGGGGCTAATGAAACAGCACAAAGCAACCGCATCCAAACATTAACAACACATACACTAATAATAAAACTAACAACTTAATTAATTTTATAAAATTTATCATCTCTTACATCACAAAAATAAAATATTTTGAGTACAACGAAATTTATTTTGATGTATCATAATGTTTTCTTTCAACAAATAAAGTAGCATGTCTACAGTTCATACCTGCATAATAAAAATAAAATATTTGATAAACAATTAAGTTAATAAATCTAAATCATTTTAAAAAGAATGTCTACAATTTATACCTTTTACTGCATGTTGCCTTGTTATGACCTGGAAGGCGACATAGGCTGCACAAAGGACCGCTTGCTTATCCGCTAAAATCTTTTGGTCTACCATTTTTCGTAACTTCTGGACCTCCTTTTTTAGGTGCACCCTTCGTCCTTATATTCGCAGGATCACCAATAGTAGGTGCACTTACTTCAGCTACAGTTGCCATCATCCTTTTATACCTTCTCTGCCCTATAAGTCCCTCCATTGGGATCTTTTTTTGAAATATTATTTTATTCAAACACTTCATCAACTCATCGAACAAGAAGGTATCATTTGATGCAACATGGAAAGCTTGTGCGCCTTTTATGCTTAGCCTACTGTACCGAGAACGCTGTTCTGCCCCTGCCCAACCCCAGCCAAACAAATCACTCTTGCGCTGCGCAAGCAATCCATGTTTCGCGTGTTTGGTCAACCGACGGAGTACACAACAATTTGGTATTTCAGACAATTTAAGAACATTCGCCAAGACAAACAAAATATGTTTGCAAGGCAGCCCTTTTCGAACCATCCTTCCGCAACTACATGATATTGTATCTTCTGAGTTACTTGGTTCATGTATAACATCATACCTGAAGTTGTGATTATTCTGCCATGTCACAATATAGGTATGGCGCTGAACTCCCTCCAGCGTCTCAAATAACTCCAATTCTGCGAGCGTTAAAAGATCTTTTTGCAGAATATAGAAATTAGGAGGAGTGAAAACAAGAGCAGCATGATCCTCAATAGCCTTATATGCAGTAATCGATGGTGGAAGTGGCTAATTAGCAATGCAATCATCTTCCGCCTCGTTCTCACGTAAGCGATCTATGCAGTTCTCATAATGCACTACGAGATCAACAATTGTCATACCATAGTCCAGATGGAGATGCAGGGAGGAGTTCAGACTTTCACTCCTCTGATTACTGCGCATACCAAGGAAGAATCCACCTAAAAGATATGAAGCTGCCCACAGTGTCTTTTTCCTGTACATCTTGTTAAGCCACTCTGCAGTTTTAGGTGTCTGCCACTTCACAACAAAAGTAGTCCATCTCTTCTCAAAGTTGTCTGGCGTGGTTGCGTAGTAAATCAACGATTTGAAATCAGCAAATGATTTGTGATAAAGATGCCTCTGCATGTTTTTCTCCACATGCCATGAACACACACGATGGAAGATATCTGGAAGGACAATACGTATCGCTCGGATCATTGCAGCGTCTCCGTCTGTGATTACCGATTTCGGTTTCACCTGACAATTTGCTTTCATGAAACTCTGTAGCAGCCACACATAGGTGTCTTCCGTCTCATCTGACACAATGGCGCAAGCAAACACTGTGGTGCAACGATGGTTGTTAACACCGACAAATGGGATGAACGGCATACCTGTATCTGTTCATCTTATACGTGCTATAAAAAACAAGCACGTCTCCATAATCTTGATATTCCCGCCTAGACTGGACATCACACCACAACATACTCTTTAATCTCTCCTCTGCATGTAGCACATACTCAAAAAAAAGTCCGGGTCTTTCTCCTTTCTACTCTTCATTATGCCGACCGCCGTCTCAGCATCACCTTTAGCAAGAAGCTTCCTTTTCTCTCTACAACAAAGATTATACACATCACACCTCACAAGTCCACATTTATCATACGAACCGTACCTGCTGATAAAATTGTCAACAATGATGTGCTTACGGATCCCCTTCCCCGATAGCGCTAAAATCTCTGCCTTCTGGAAGTCATCTATCCGTATATGTGACCACAAAAATGGAACCTCATCGGGTCGAGCGAGGTCATGGTTGTGCTCATCCCCAAATGTCGCGACAAACCAAAGTCCACGAGATCTATCCAGCTTCACCACCATGTGGGCACCGCACCCGCAACGAGTCTCGTTTCTTAGCCTGCGGGTGCGGCCCTCCATGGTTATGTATTTCCTCTGCCGTTTCCCCGCACTGAAGCAAACAAACCGCCTAAACCTTATAATTCCAGAAAGACCTTTTCCTCGTTTCACCTTCTCTTTTCTGACGCCGAACCCACGCTCTTTAGCATGACTGTTGTAGAACATGTAAGCATCCCCTTCTGAGCGAAATGTCATATCCATAATCTTACAATGTGTCTCCAACATCTTTTCCATCTTCTGAGTCTCCTCAATGTCAATCTCTACCTCACCGTCATTATCGATACGATCATCTATGCCATCCTATAGAAGAACACAATAAACATGTCAGTTATGCCCTATCATGATCAAGTTTACTGTATTAGAAACCCTACAAAAATAATTGAATGTACCTGATTTAAGTGATCAGAGAATGATTCCTCAATAGAATTTTGCGATTTCTCAACATCCACATCTTCCTGATGCAGTAAACACACACATTCAATCAACATTGAATTTTGCAAACTTAAAGAAGCTCCTAAATATATGTCACTTACATTTTCACTGTATGCGCCATTTTCATTAATTTCAAAATCCTCTGAAGGTAAATTATCATATGAAGACCATGATTCATTCGCGCTATCGTAATCTTCATCATTAATAGAATTGTCATCATTTGCATCGACAGTATCTATATCAACCCTCGAATAACCAGTTTCCTCCCCCATTCAAACAAACCTTCGTACGAAAACTGCACAATAATAACATAATTTCTTGAGCTCAAAAACTTCATCAATAATAAAACTATTATTTTTGGCTTATTTTTCAGTTTTTTTCGACGGTTTAGGTTGCAAACCTTCGATGACGGCGGCGGTGCTGACTCCGGTGGTGTTAACGACGATGATGCGATCGGGGACGTCGCCGGCGGCAGGTGTGATCGGGGACGTGTCTGGCGGCCACGGGTGATCGGGGACGTGGGCGGCGGCAGGGGGTAATCGAGGGGGGGGGGTTGCGGTGGTGGGCGGCGACAGGGGGTGATCGGGGGAGTCGCCGACGGCAGGATGCCGAGGACTTGGGCGGCGGCAGTAGTTATCGGGGGGACGTCGCCGGCGGCAAGGGTGATCGGGGGAGGGGCGGCGTCGACGGCGGGGCAGAACAGATTAGGTCATGCGCGACGGGTCAACTGGGCCGGGGGGCGCGTGCGTGACGGGGCAGCATGCACGACGTGGTGTGTCGACCTCACAACTGACGTGGCGACGCGGGGGCGGGGCGGGGCGGGCCGACGTGGCGACGTACGTATACGGTCTAAGAATAAGTTCCATGTGAAATGACCGCGCTGCCCTTCTACGTTTCGTGGGGGGGGGGTGTACCGAAGCGGGGCTCTTCATTGCCAGCCAGGTGAATCTCAACGACGCTAGTCATGCCGGAGGTGAAATCTAGACGCCGACTGAGCTTGCCGGTGTAGCCATCTTCATTCTGCTGTCTGCTAATGTCGAGGAACTTGATTTTGCTGTTCTTGCCGAAAGACGGGGATATCTCATCATGGAGACTTATAGATGTATCATTTTGTAAGGCCGTGTTGAATAATTAATAAAATGGTTGTATGCATCGTTCTGATGCAGAGACCAGGAGTTATCCCCCTTTTCCAAAAAACAAATCTCATCATGGAGATCATTCCTCGCTAAAGAGAGGTTCTCGAGGGCCGGGAAATGGGTCGTGTCACCGAAGTACTCCGGGAAGCGGCCAAAGATGGTGACGTTGTTCGCCGAGACGCTCCTTAGGCAGGGGGCACCTCAACAGATAGATGCAAACTATTGATAATGGCTTGATGCAGAAGAATGGTTGTGCAGGGACGTCGGTCTTAATAGGATGTACCTGCTGAAAGTGCGACAAAGTGGTGGCGACAACTCATAAGTGACGTCGATGAAAGTGCTATTCAAGCACTCGAGTCTCAAGTTTCGGGGTGAAATCCTAGGTCTGACTCGTGTTAGATATACCTAGCAATGATGATATTTTTATGTCGTTACCTTGTTGAAGGCATTGCTCGGAGATGCTTGGACCGATTCTTTCGGGTGAAACCCTAGATGCTAACCTTGGATGGTAGGATCCGGTGACGGTGGCGTTTGAGCGCCGCTACCTTCCTGAAGGAGTTGCCGTTGAAGAACTTCGCCGTCCATTTGATGTCATGATATGGTTGGTGCAGATATGATCATCGTTGTAATTTTTTGATCGAAGATCTGATTTCTTTAGGTTTTTTTTCTTCACCTACGCATAGCTTTGGTATTATATGACCTTCCTATTTATTGGTGTTTTGTGTATGTGTTGATTGTGTGCATCCTAGCTATGCGGAGACCGGGTGTGATCATTGTGTTTGTATCCACTTAATGCTGCGCTTTAAGCAAATAAAAGTCACCCTTTATTGAAAAAAATCATTTTCCATAAAAATGGTCTTCTCTATAGAGCAAGTGCTAAGGAACTACATATATCTATAATACCTAAATAGTTCATCCCACTAACATATTTATCTTGACATGCAAGCTATCCACATCATCAAGTAGGTCTACAATGTAAAAGCTCTTTCACTAACTCTTCATGCACATGCTCCCATTAACTTTGCATGTGCATGCAACCTATCACAAATAAATAATAACTTTTTATGCACTCAACCTCATAATTTACAAGAATTTTTGTTATAGAATATCAAATTATGAGTTACATCGCATACTATTTCGCTACATATTGTCAAGTAACTAAATAAAAAAAAATCAAACTCATTTTTAGTTTTTTTTTATCAAATTTTCATAGATTTTTTAATGTATACAATATTTTTTCAAAAAAAAATTATAATCAAATTATACTATATTTCATAAAATTTTACATGTATTAAAACATCATTTTTTCTCAACACTTTCCGCAGCAACGCATGGGGTATCACCTAGTTATCATTAAAGGGCAAGCTTCACCCCTACCGTATCAGTCCAACAGTAATTTGAGTTGATCATGTTCTATAGGTCTTATCTACGGCATCATATTTTCTTTATTAGTATAAGCATCTTATGTACTAATCCGTTCCTAAATATAAGATATTCTAGAGATTTCATTATGAATTACATATAGAGCAAAATAAGTGAATTGTACTCGAAAGTATGTCTATATACATCCGTATGTAGTATGTAGCCAAATCCCTAAAAGATCTTGTTGAAGTTGATCCAAATTCATGTATGAAGTTAAAAGGAAACTTCTGACGGAGCGGAGCGGAGGCCCGTCGCCGATAGGCTTGGGGACCTTGTAAGACGCCGCACGGGATAATTTATCAAATTGACCTAGGCCTCTCCTATCGTCTATATATATATTCCTTGTAAGCCGCCGCACGGGATAGTTCGCCAAGTTGTAAATCCCTCGGCGTTTGTAACACCTCCACAATAAGGAATAGTTCACTGGCTGGCGCCCGTGGTTTTTCCCTTCTTCGCGGAAGGGTTTTTCACGTTAAATCTGCGTGTCCCATGTGTTGCTTTTCGTTCTTCTCGTTCATCTTTTACGTGTCGATTTTCTAACAGATCTTATATTTAGGAACGGAGAGAGTAGGAAATTTCTTTTCTGAAAGACTTGAGCTCCTGCAGAGTAAGTGATTGTACTCTTTACTCTGCTCAAAACTTCTTGAGATTGCAGAAATAAACAGTAGTGCAAAATATTGTCTGCATTGTTGCTTATGTTGTTTCAACCACAAGAATGACATGCATCAAGATTTAATTATGATGTATCCATCGTATTAATATTTAGATTTTTGTTGGAACCATTCTTGGGTGTATGCAGGTTTTGCTCCAAATAGTTGCTCAATGATGCATGACAAAATCTATGAAGGTTCCTGTTTCTTACTCATGCAGCCATACCTTCAGTTCAAAACACTTCAGAGTCTGAATCCAGATTGCAAATTATGAAATGTACATGATTAACATGATCTTGGCATGCATGATAAAGCATGTTCATTCATAGCTGTCCTCGTCTTTAGTCTACGTTCTAAGTAATAATAAAGGTCTTTTATGATAAAAATTTCTTTCGTTTGCAGGTTCTATACCGATGCACATGTATTCTTCGTTCGTGTCCATATTACAACGCGAGGAATATCACGACCTTTTTATGAAGGCATGTGTACGACTGAAAAATGTGGCGACGGATATTTTTATCCCACATGGATGGCCACGTTATCTACGGATAGGGCCACCTTGAGCGGCGATGATTCACTTCCAGTTGTAACTGGTCGTACTTGTTTTTTCCTTTTCTTTCTGGTTGGTTTGCGGCTGTGTGCATTTTAGCTATGCAGAGACCGGTTGTACTTGCTTAAACCTTTTGAGTAATAAAACCCTTTATCCAAAAAAATATCTTTATTGAAAAAAATAACATACATATGGTGCAGTTATTTCTAAGATTCGACAAAGTGCAAGAATGACATATCGACAAACAAAGTTTTTCTAATAATCAGGGCCTGGTTGACACAACACTTGTCAGTTCTTCGCACGAGCATAAGTGCTTGGATAATACAATAAGAACTTGGAACCTAAATGATAAGAAGTACTCACTACTGATCCTATGATAAGCAGCAGTTAGTTGAGCATCACAAGAAAGCATCAACTTAAGTAAACACGAGAAGAACAATGACTGCAGCGGCGGCCGCAATGAAGCTTGAGATGCACGTCTGGGAGGTGCCTGCAACGGTGAGGTTTGGGTTGCCTCCAACCCAAATCGTCACGGTGCTTTCGAATAGCGGCATGTCAGTATGTCACCCTCCAAAGAGTTGTCGGAGACGTCTAGGATGATGAGGTATGACAATCCCACGATCCACTGCCCCACAACACCGCTAAGGTTTTTTCCCGCAAGAAGGAGCACCGTGAGGGACTTGAAGTTACCGAACGCGGGTTGGATAGTGCCGTTGAGCCCAAGGCGGTAAAGGTTGACGTCGGTGATGGCGCCGCTCTTGTCGCAGTGGATGCCGAGCCACCTATCGCAGGGGTGATTCCCCTTCCAGCTGATTGCAAGAACCTGGGGGTAGTGAAATTCCCTAACGATGCTAATGAATGACTAGACACGGCTATCACAAGATCCGGGATGTGGTCGACATAAATTCCCGTTGAGTGCCGTCCCAGCAACATTAGTCTGCACTGATCCGACAAACACTGAAATTAGCCCTTGGAATAGATTGCCCTTCAGTGTGACAGAAGTGATCTCTTCGAGTCGGACTAGCGTCGCGGGCTACACATGTGAGGTGGTTATGCGCTGAGGCGGAGCTATCTGTATGTAAAGGGGGGGGGGCGAAATAATAAATACATTTTTTACTAAATTAATACACTTATCTAGATCTTATTTTTAGCATGTTATAATCTAACGAGCATAATTTTCTTTTGTTAGCATAATTTAACCACATTATATTGTTAATCAATATTAGCTGATGCGTTTTTTGTTTGTATTAAATATTATAGAAATATAGTAGTAAAATATATTTTCTTACAAAATTTCAAGTTAGAACTATTTTTTGCAATATATCTATTTATGGTAAATATTTGTAAAGAGTAGGATTCAACAAATATCACAATAGTGTTTTCTATTATATATCACAATAATGGTTTCTAATATATGATTATGTAAGCATATGTTATAGAAAGTTGTAGAATATAAATTGAGCCAATGACATCATTCTTTAATCCTTTCTGTGATCAAATATATTCAGCAAGAGACGAAAATTAATAAAAATGTGTTTGATAATGTCTCTGTGTCGTTCTGCAGGATTTAATTAAGTTCTTACGTCTGCTCATTGTGGCCCTGAGATGGAAAAACTTTGTATTCTTATCTCCTCCAACAAGCCATTGAACCCTTGATCTTTGCCGCCATAAAACCTCCTCGCGATGTTAAAGCTCCATTAGCACCTCAACACTCTTCAACTCTCTTGGAGAAGGGCCCAGCCGGCCGCGGACAAATTTTAAAGTCACCAGTTCATGTTTAAGCTTCTTGATTTCCGCTCTAACATTACCCAAGGTTGTCCGATCCCAATGTGCCAGATTATCTGATAAGTTCTTCAGCTTTTCTTTTAGCATCTCCACTGAACCACTACCATCCACGTTACTCCAACCGCATGAAATCACCTGGTCCCAGCAGTTCTCATACCTGAACAGTTTAGGATCGCGAGTCATTGGAGTCTCGTTTGCCAGACTGAGTCGAACCGGTACGTGGTCTGTGACGGCCGCCAACGAGATGTTCCACTATCGTAGCCGGGAATAAAGTGCTCCACGTTGGATCAGAGACTACTTTGTCTAAGCGTACTCGTGTGAAGGATCCTCCCGCCACCCTTTTTTCAAAAGTCCACTTGTTACCCTTGTAGCCAATGTCTACAAGGCTGCATACATCAAGAGCGTCACGTAAGCCATCCAATTGAGCTTGACTTCTTTGTTCCACTCCTTTATACTCTCTTTTTTGTAGAACACACTCCTTTATACTCTGAATGATGAAGGACCTCGTTGAAGTCCTCTATTACAAGCCATGGGTGAGCCGACTGTACAGCAAGTGAGCGCAAAGCGTCCCATGATTTGTATCCGTCGGCCACTATTTGTGCCTCTCCCCATAAATACAAGTTACCTCCACACAGATGGGCCCAAATATGAAATTTGTGTGTCTATAAAATGCTTTGAGGAATTGTCAATCACTAGATTTATTGTATCATTCCAGTACAGCATCAAACCACTACCCCTTCCAGAACTACTAACAACAAAATAGTTTGAGTAACCAAAAGTATCAGCTAACAGTTCAGCACGTGCCTTCTGAATTTGTTTCTAGTAAGCATAACACGGCTTGGGCATGTTTGTTCGCCAGCTCGCGAACCTCACGAACTATCGCCGGGTTGCCCGGCCCACGAGAGTTCCAACATATAAGGTTCATTGCGTCCGACGGTCTCCCTCGAAGGGAGCCGCCGATTTCTAATTGCTAATGATCATGTCCTCATCACCTCCAGTTTCACCACCCCCTTGTGCTTCTTTTCGTTGACGCTCTTATGAGGCATAAGGGTGGGATCGCCCCCATCTATCGGTCCTTCAAACATGTCGACCATTGCCGATACCTTTAGACCCTCCTCATACGTCATTAGGGCCCGACTATTATCCGTTTTCCCTGACTTTGTACCATCTGGATTCTCAGACACTACTAGATGACTCGTTGCGGCAATTGCCGCAAAAGGGACCAGATGGCATTGTATATGTGAAAACTAATTTTTCGTTGGTACTGAAGTATTTTTTTTTCATTGAATCACTATCTTTTGTATTTACGCATGTAATGAAGTAGAACTTATTGATACATTATTTTCTTTTGTGTGTTTTTATTTTGGTGTGTAATGAATGGGGGGGGGGGGCTTATTCATACTATAAGAAAAGGGTTTAATGAGGGAAGTAACATTTTTTCCATGAGACCCAAACCAAGCATATGGGAATAGAAAGGACATAAAGTTCGGTGTAGTTTTCATGAGAAACGAATCATAGAAGGTTAGGTAAAATAAAAAATATTGCATTGCAACATTCAAAGAAAGAAAAGTGCAGCACTCAAAAGCATTGGAAGCATATAAACTCCAAACGTAGGTAGTCTTTTAGGATAACTTAGCACATGCATAAATATAAGGTAGTTCATAGGACCTTGACCCGTTGTAGTTTTGCTAACTAAGTTGCTTTTACTTAGAACACATATGTTTGATATGTAAGATTGTAGATCTAATAAAGAGCACTACATATAGCAATGGAAATTGTATGGATGACCATTTGACATCTTAAATAGGTATGTTAGATAAAACGAGATCAAAGTAGAGACAAGAGACACCGATTTAACGTGGAAACCCTTACTGGAAAAAAACCACGGACGCACGAAGGCGCAACTTCACTATAATGAAGGAGTATTACAAGCACGAGACGACAGACCGTCTTTAGGTGTGACTACATGGGGTATATATATGAGGCAATACATAAGAGTCCTAGTAGGACAAGTAAACGAGTTGTACTCGTACGCGTCGGTACCAACGCAAAGCCCCACACCGCTCATGACACGGTGCGCGTGTATAACACGGTAGACGAATTTGGATCAGATTTTAACAATCTTCACCTTGAACCAAATTCCCTCCAGTAGTCGAAGAAAGAAATAACTCCATCCAAATCAGCATAAACACCTTGTGTGTCAAAGTCCATAGGACTAGTGAGAGATACCAACTAAGTCTGAGCAAAGCTCAAACTTATTGGTCGGAACTGGCTTTGTTATCATATCAGCAGGATTATCATGTGTACTTATCTTGATCACCTTCAAATCACCTCTAGCAATAACATCTCGAATGAAGTGATATCTGACATCAATGTGCTTCGTTCTCTCATGATACATTTGATTTTTAGTGAGACATATAGCACTTTGACTGCCACAAAATATAGTAGGGCAAGACTCATCTCCACAAAGCTCAGTGTATAAACCTCGCAACCAGATAGCTTCTTTGCATGCCTCAGAAACAGCCATATACTCAGCATCAGTAGTGGAACAAGCCACAATAGACTGCAAAGTCGCTCTCCCACTCACATCACAACCACCAATGGTGAAAACATAACCTGTGAGTGATATTCTCTTATCCAAATCACCAGAAAAATCAGAATCAACATAGCCAACAAGCCCATCCTTAGATTTCCCAAACTGTAAATAAGCATTAGAAGTACCTCGCAGATATCTGAAAATCCACTGAACAACTTTCCAATGCTCTTTTTCAGGATTAGCCATGTATCTACTAAAAAAGCTCAATGCGTGTGATAAGTCCGGACGAGAACAAACCATTGCATACATAAGTGAACCAACTGCACTTGAATAGGGAACTCTAGACATGTGCTTAATATCAACATCTAATTTAGGACATAAGGCTGATGATAATTTGAAATGCGCAGCTAACGGAGTAATCACTGGCTTGGCATCATGCATATTAAAATGACGAAGAACTTTATCAATATATCCCTTCTGACTGAGATATAATTTTCCAGATGGTCTATCTCTGGATATTTTCATACCAAGAATTTTCTTTGCTGCACCCAAATCCTTCATCTCAAATTCATTACTCAATTGCTTCTTTAGTTCATTAACATCTGACATACTCTTTGCAACAATTAGCATATCATCAACATAAAGGAGCAAATAAATAGTTGAATCATTAACAAATTTCAAATAAACACAGCTATCATAATCAGACCTTTTGAAACCTTGAGAGAGCATAAAAGTGTCAAATCTCTTGTAGCACTGTCGAGGGGATTGCTTCAATCCATACAGAGATTTATTTAACTTGCAGACAAGATTCTCCTTTCCAGGAATAATAAAACCTTCCGGTTGTTCCATATAAATATCCTCTTCTAACTCCCCATGTAAGAAAGAAGTTTTAACATCCAATTGTTCAAGCTCATAATCATGCATGGCAACAATACTAAGTAAAGTGCGAATAGAGCTATGCTTCACAACGGGAAAAAAATACTTCATTAAAGTCAATACCTGGAATCTGGCTATAACCTTTAGCAACCAACCTTGCTTTATATCTTGTCTCATCATTCGGAGAAATACCCTCCTTTCTTTTGAAAATCCACTTGCAACCAATAGGTTTCTTCTCTCTAGGTAATTTTACTAAATCCCAAGTGCCATTTTTTCAAGTGATTCCATCTCATCATGCATAGCAATTGTCCACTTATTACTATCACCAGAAATAATGGCCTCAGAATATGAAGAAGGCTCAGCATTACCTTCAATTTCTTCTGCAACAGATAAAGCAAAAGAAACAATATTGCACTCATCAATTAACCTTGAAGGTGCCTTAGAAGCACCATGCCTAACTCTGTCACGTGCAAGATTCCAACTTGGTGGAACTATAGTCTGATTTGGAGTCACATGTTCATCATCAACGGCGGGTTCATCATGTGCAACAAAATTTTCCTTATCTGATGTGGAATCAATAACCTGCTCCACCTGAACAGTAGGATGCTGAATAGTAGACTGCTGTTCACTCTCAACAGGAACATCAGTAGAAGGAACATCATGGAACGTAGCAGTTTTATTAAAGATAACATTTCTGCTAATAACAACCTTCTGAGTTTCAGGATTCCACAATTTAAAACCTTTAACACCAGATTTATAACCAAGAAAGATGCACTTAATAGCCCTAGGCTCCAATTTTCCATTATCAACATGAGCATAAGCAGTGCAAACCAAAAACTCTCAATTGTGAATAATCAGTAGGTGATCCAGACCATACCTCAGTTGGAGTTTTCTTATTAAGAGCAATAGATGGTGAACGGTTAATAAGATGACAAGCAGTGGAAGCGGCCTCAGCCCAAAAACGCCTACTCAAAACGGCATTTGACAACATGCAACGGGCTTTGGAGATAATGGTTCTGTTCATACGCTCAGCAGCACCGTTTTGTTGAGGAGTATAAGGGACGGTGTAATGTCTGACAATGCCTTCAGACTTGCAATAATACTTAAATTGATTAGAAGATAATTCCATACCATTATCAGTACGAAGTATCTTTACCTTCCTTTCAGTTTGCCTTTCAATCATAACCTTCCACTCTTTAAATGCAGAGAATGCCTCATATTTATGCTTCAAGAAATAAGGCCAAACTTTCCTCGAGTAATCATCAATAATGGTCAACATGTATCTAGCACCACCTAGTGACTTTCTGCGAGAAGGCCCCCATAAATCAGAATGCACATAATCAAGAATACCTTCAGTAGTATGAGTTGAAGTGTTGAACTTCACCCTCTTGTGCTTCCCGAAAATACAAGGCTCACAAAAATTTAATTTTCCAGTTTGATAACCAACAAGAAGACCTTTCTTATTTAACTTTGCCAAACCAAGTTCACTCATATGTCCAAGACGCATATGCCAAAGGTTAGTAGCATCACAATCAGAATTATTTGAAACAGCTGGAGTAGCGTTACCTAATATGGTAGAACCTCGAAGGTAATAAAGACCATTGGTCAAGCTCAAGTCACCCTTCATAACAATGAGAGAACCTTTAGTGACTTTCAAAACGTTATCTCCACCTGAATACTTGTACCCCTTTGCATCAAGGGCACTCAAAGAAATAAGATTTCTCTTCATCTTTGGAATATACCGAACATCTGTTAAAGTTCTGATCGTGCCATCAGACATCTTGATTCGAATAGAACCTATGCCTTCAATCTTGCATGGTGAATTATCAAACCCCAAAACGGAACCAGCAGCAGTAGTAGAATCCAAAGTATTAAACCAATATATATTTGGGCACATATGAAAAGAACATGCAGTATCAAGTACCCATTTATCATTGGCCTCAGCACATCCAGCAATAACGACAAGAGCATCATCAGCACTAGTACAAAACATGCCTTTGGATATGAGCAAAGGTCATGGTTCGAACACGAACCGGTTCTACTGGCCCAATAAAACTGGTTCGTGGCTCCGGGATTTAGAACCGGTTCGTGTGGTGGGGACCCAGCCCAATGGTGCCCTGCCAGCGCCCCTTTAGAACCGGTTTGTACTACCAACCGGTTCTAAAGATGTGGTGGAAGGTTTCCGTTTGGCATGCGGGACACCTAGCAGCATTAGAACCTGTGTGTACCTAGAACCGGTTCTAAAGGTTCACTAAGTTTAGTACCACCTCGCTAACCGAAGAGGAGTTCGACCGGTTTATAAGCACGGGTTAGAGTGGACTTATCATAGCATAACAATTTCAATAAAGGTTGTCCATGAGGGATTTAACTATATCCTGTATATACTGTAGTTCAAATTTCGGTTGAACCTTGATTGGTGGGCAGATTTGCTAGATTTGCCGACGAGGCGGGGTCCAGCTGAAACCCCGTATGAAATTGCGAAATCTAATACGGGCATTTCAGCTGGAGCTCTCTTGTCTGCAGAGTAGTTAGATTTGCCCACTAATCAGGGGCTAACCAAAAATTGCCTTTACGGTGTACAGGGTGTGGAGTAATCTTCCCTTGACATCCTATAATGAAATTGCTATACTTTTTTATTTTAGTTTTTGTCGTAGCCCTCTCAACAAGTATTACATGCAGGTATTTTTTTTGGAGGGCTACATCAGTTGAACTTGCTGAAACTGTTGAGAGTGCTACGACAAAAACTGGATGCACTTCGTGTACAAACTGGACCATCAAGGGTTTCAAATTGTTGCTCTCGGACAAACTCTTCTGAGCACTACTTCCAGCATTATCATGAGCCTTGTTAAAAGATTCCATCATTGTGCGTCCAGGCAGTCATTTGCGAAATATTAATGAAACTGCCTTTTGAGCCTGCAGTGATCATAGCTTTCAACTTGTTGCTCTCGGACAAACTCTTCTGAGCACTACTTCCAGCATTATCACGAGCCTTGTTAAAAGATTCCATCATTGTGCGTCCAGGTAGTCATTTGCGAAATATTAATGAAACTGCCTTTTGAGCCTGCAGTGATCATAGCTTTCAAATTGTTGCTCTCGGACAAACTCTTCTGAGCACTACTTCCAGCATTATCACGAGCCTTGTTAAGAACCTGATTTACTCGTTTTTTAAGATTCCATCATTGTGCGTCCAGGCAATCATTTGAAAAATATTAATGAAACTTCCTTTTGATCCTGCAGTGATCATAGCTTTCAAATTGTTGCTCTCAGACAAACTCTTCTGAGCACTACTTCCAGCATTATCTTCTAAGCACTACTTCCAGCGCCCCTTTAGAACCGGTTTGTACTACCAACCGGTTCTAAAGATGTGGTGGCAGGTTTATAAGCACAGGTCAGTGTGGACTTATCGTAGCATTGGTCGATATGAAGTGAAAGATTTCTAGCTAGATATATGTAAGATCAACAAAACATACGATTTCGCCTGCATACAGCCTGACGGTGGCTCTAGAGTGCAAGCATATCAAATGCATCGTCGAACGTATGCAGGCGAATCCGAATGGTTTGTATTTGGTCGATGAAGTGAAAGATTTCTAACTAGATATATATAAGATCAACAAAACACACGGTTTTGCTTGGTTACAGCCCAATGGTGTGGCTCTCGTGAGTGCCCGCATATCAAAAGCATCGTCAGACCGCAACCAGGCGAATCCGAATGATTTGTATTCAGCCGATGAAATGAGTGTCGAACATGTCCGAGAGGTGGGCTATATATAGGCAACGACAAGCCTGATCCAACGGCTGACAAGCCTGATCGAACGATCACAAAGCGCTTGAAAGAAAAACGCGATCCGTGTGCTTCTTCCTGATTGGTCGAGGTGAGCTGAAAGAAACAAAGCGCTTGAAGTACCGGTTTGTGGTTGAAACCGGTGCTAAAGACCTTTCTGACTTCATTTGAAAGAAACACGCGATCCGTGTGCTTCTTCCTGATTGGTTGGATCCAACGGCTCAGAAGCCTGATCCAACGACTCACAAGCGCTTGAAAGAAACACACAATCCGTGTGCTTCTTCCTGATTGGTTGGATTCAAAATCGTGTACGGTTAAAAGCGCGTGGAAGAGGACTCCACGCAACGCCAGTCGCCACTAGTTCTTTTCTCGTGCACTCTTTCCCCTTCCGCGCCACCGCCACCATGCCGCCTCGCCGCCGCCGACCAAGCTACCACGGCGTCCGCGAGCGCTCGAACGGCACATTCATGGCGGTGATCACTTGCGCCAACAACGAGCGTGTGTGTCTAGGCAGGTTCTGGCATGCATATTTAGCCGCCCGCGCATACGACGTTGCGGCGTGGAGGATCGGCCGCCCGCGTGCGGAGATGAATAACCGCCACTGTCGCGGCTTGGAAGAGGCGGAGGACATTGCAGATCCGCCGCTCCTCCTCACTGAAGAGGACCACCGCCTCCATCGTCGACGAGCGGTGCTCGGCCTCACCTCGGAGCAGGGCCAGCGTGCCATGCAGGATTGGTACGTGAGCCATCCCTGTGAAGCCTTGGAGGAGGCGGAACACTGGACGAGGCTGACGGCCGAGAGCGCGGAGCGGCGACAGGAGCGTCATGAATGGCGGGAGGAGCGGCGGGCGGCCAAGGCGATGTCGGAGGAGGAACTGACGAGAGGCTCCGCCAACTGGCCCCTCGGTGACCCCCGCTGGATAGCGCTGGAGGATGACATCAGCTCCGACACCGAAGACGATTTCTCCGACGACGAGGAGGAGGATTTTTTTTTATGTTCTAGGTTTGAGATGTTAGGTTTGTTGAATGTTTTAAGTTTGCCGTGTCGCCGCCATCATTTGCTCTTTTATATGCATTTAATGATTTATTTTGAGCTAAATGACCCTAAAATTGGACTAATGCTTGTGGGCGTGACTTTAGTCCCGGGTCGAGCCACAAACCGAAACTAATGCTTGTGGGCCAGGAGCGAGGTGCATTGGTCCCGGTTCTTGGCTGGAACCAGGACATATGCCCCCAGAAAAGGTTGAAACTTGGCAAGGTATCATCATTTGACCCACATAACATGTGTGCAAAAGTTGAGAGGATTACGGCAAAAACTGGATGCACTTCGTGTACAAACTGGACTATCTCTTTCAAAGTATAAGGGTTTCAAACGAAAACTCATCTGTTACAAAGACATTTCATTTTTCTAAACTTATTTCAACTCAAGACTTTTTTTGCATTCAATATGCACCATTCAAAGCCACATACTAAAATTTCAACCCTTTCTGACTTCATTTGCTATTTTTCATGCATTTAATGATTTTTGACTATTTTAAAGTATTTCACAAACTAGTATTTCAAAAGAATTCAACTTGAAACTATTTAAATTTAAAAACCACTGCCACTAACAGAATATTTATAATTATGTTTTAACCTAAAATAAAAAGATTTATTAAAAAACTCCAACTATTCTAATAGCTAGTCAAAATATAAAAACAAATATAAATCTGGTGTCAAAATATAAAGTATAGAAAATATAAAAACTTCAACTATTCTAATAGCTAGTCAAAATATAAAGACAAATACAAAAATAGCAAATGGAAAAAAAAGTATAGCAATTTCATTATGGGATGTCAACGGAAGATTACTCCACACTCTGTACACCATAAAGGACAATTTCAGTTAAGCCCTGATTGGTTGGCAAATCTAGAAATCTTCCGACCAATCAAGGTTCAACAGAAATTGCGTTTACAGTATACAGCGTATAGATGAATCACTCGTGGACAACCGTTATTAACTTGCTATGCTACGATAAGTCCACACTGACCCGTGCTTATAAACCGGTCGAACTCGTCTTCGGTTATCGAGGTGGTACTAAACTTAGTGTACCTTTAGAACCGGTTTGTACTACCAACCGGTGCTAAAGGTCTCCACTCTTCCCGCTGAAACATTTCCCTAAAAATTGAGTAAATTGGAGACCTTTAGCACCGGTTTGTGTTACCAACCGGTGCTAAAGGGTTGTTAGTACCGGTTTGTGTTACAAACCGGTTCTAAAGGTATTCTCTATATAACCCCGCCTCCTCACGGGGCAAACCACCGCCGCCCAGATCGAAATTTGACGCCCCCAGGCTGCTGCGCTCCTCCGTCGTCATCGCCCTCTCCGCCAGGCTGCTGCGCTCCGCCGCCGACATCGCCCTCACTCCGCCGTCGTCGTCTCCCTCTCCACCGACGCCCTCTGGTGAGCTATCACTCTTCCCCTGATGACCACCCCGCCGAGTCCCTCGAGCGCCGCCGTGGGCCGACATGGCCGTAGCCCTCGCCGCCGACGCACGCCCGCGGCTTCTCTGTCGCCGCTGCACCACCGGAGGGCGTCGGTGGAGATCAGGGATTTGCTAGGACAATGAACATTTATGCTAGGATAATGAACATTTTTTTGCTAGATGAATATGTTGCTATAGATGTATATGCCACTGTGCAATTTTCTGCTAGATGAACATTTTTCTAGCTAGATGAACATTTTTGCTAGATGAACATTTTGCTATAGATGAACATTTTTGCAAGAGAGAATTTGTGTTGGGGTTCGCAGCAGAAAACACAAATTTTTCTAACTAGCGTTCCCATAACCCAAGATCTAGCTAGCCGTATTACCGTAACGGAAAGTAGTGCGGAAATAACATACCTCGGGGTGTAGTCCGTTGCGCGGGAAACGTTCCCGCAAACGTGGTTGATGTAGCCGATCAAGTTTCACTGCAGCACCTCGTAGTACTCGCACACATACGAGACTCGATGACGACCTCCGTTCTCCGATCCAGCGGAGGTGGCGGAAGCAGACCTCCGGACAGAGCTTCGGCAGCACGACGGCCTCCGATTCTAGCAGAGAAGCTCAATTCCACTACAGGCTCACACTAGGGAGCCCACCGTGAAAGAGACAAGGGAGGGGAGAAGACCTGAGAAAACCGATCTCAATTCGGAGTAATATTTATTTTCTCACGAATTTTTGTGTATTAAATATGTGCACCCTGGCTATCTATATATAGGCAAAGGGGAGGGAGTCAACCCCCCTCCCTTAGCAACATGGGACTAAAGTCCCTTGCTAAGAGGGGTTGGCCGTCCAAGGGGGGGGGGGAGGGGGCGCACCCCTCATGGGCCCTAGGGCCCATGGCGCCTCCCCCCTCTTTTTATTTTTCTTTTTCCCTTTTAATTCCCCTAATGGGCCTTTTTCTCCACTAAGGCCCATAGCACATATTAATTAGAAATAAAATTATTTTAATTATTAATTCAATTAATTAATAACTACAACATAATATTCCATCTTCCGGTGCTCCGGAACACCTTCCGGTTCACTCCGAACTTGTTTCGGTTCAACACGGTACTTCTCCGATATTGTTTCCTTTATTCTCTGGTTGCTCCGATGGTTCTGAAAAGGTCTCCGATTTCATCGAGCCCTTAAGTGTGTTACCCTACGGTCCGAGAACACTCCAGTCATGACCTCGCAGAGGCTATTGTCAATGATCATCAGCGGGACCTAGATGCCCATAATGACCCCTGTGCATTCCGGATATCAACACCGATTGGACCTTACGCCGTATAGCATTCCCTTTGTCAGCGATACTGGATTGTTCCGAGATTCGATCAATGACATCCTATGTCTGGTTCAACCTCGTTCCGAACAAATCCTTATTCAATCGTTCCTGTGATATTCATCCCCGTGACCTAGTCACACGCTGCGCAGCTTTATGGATGGAATCTCACCGAGTGGGCCCCGAGTATCTATCCATTATATGGATTGACAAATCCCGCTCTTGTAACAATACTCCTCAACATATCTCCACGGAATACCTAAGATACAACCGTTATGACCCGCATATTTCAGTCAGGTGGTGGGATGTAAGTCAAAGCATCCGGGAAGATAGTGATTATGCACGTACTCACAGTCAAAGGAACGGTCTACCACGTTCTGTAATTACAACAATGAACCTTCATAAGATTTGATCGTGCTGTAATGCTTACTTTGGGTAATATTCACCACGTCACTTAACCAGTGAGGTGACCTCATAGTCAAGAGACTTAATTGTCCATGATCGCGAAACCACGATCATCATGTTGACCATGAACTAGTTATCGATGTAGAGGCTAACTAGGAATTCTGGGGGTTTCTATACCACACCTGCATCATTGTTTCACTGACACAGTTCTAGCACGGTATGAAACTGGTTATGAACTTGCTTAGATATATTGGAATAATCATATATTATTTGCCTCTAGAGCATATATCCAACAGTCTCCCACTTGCACTAGAGTGCTAATAATCTAGCCGCATTTTTCCGATCATAATCATCTTATCACATAAGTGTTTCATTGATCATGCATGCTCATGGAAGAGGGTTCGTCAACGAACTGCACCAATTCAGATTCGTATGTTTCCTTTGCAACTGGTACAGGTCAAAAAAATCTTTTGACATACCACTCATTATCATATAATGGTTGGATATAAGTTTCACGGGAGAGTGAGACTATTATTTCACAGTATCCTCCAATGATCTCTTGGTTCAGTCTTTAGAAGACTCATCCTTAGTCATATATACTGGGAAATACACTCAGCCAGAAGTCCAATACTTCTAACACTAAACTTTTATCCATACGTCTACTTTCTTAAGTAGTATTATGTTTGTAGTGCCGTGAATTTTGCTCACGTTTCTTTCATGTCTTTGGTGATGTCTCTAATTCCATATAGACCCATAATATGGCTTGCAATTGTAATCTTGCATTACATTCAAGTCTACTATCCTCTCTATATTTTAGAGTACAGTCCTCAATATTCCTCATATACTGAAATCATGGACTTTATTCAGATTCTGTGTTTTACTCCTAAAGCACATCGGAATATGTTCTTCTTCCAAGAACTTTTGAGTCATTCTGTTGTTGGATTCACAACGCATGTTATATGGTAGATTCATATGTCAAGAACATATAAGATCACATGTCCAGTACATGGTGCATCTTTATTCTTCCATCAAGACATTGCTTGTGATATTTGGATTTCATCTATTATATAATTTCTAGCCACAAGAACCTGTTTCTTGTCAAGAAGATTATTCCAACCTTCACTTCGTTTCGTTATCCGTATCTTAATCTACTCATATAGATTTCAACTCGCAATGTGTTGGTATTTCACATAAAAGAAGATTTCTTGCAATCTTGTATTTTATTTGCCTTATGCTCTATATATATCATAATGCACATATGTATATAAGACGATTCTCTATATACACAATCAATGCATATCCATATATATGAGATCATTCTTCACACATATCAATGCATATATGTTTGAGACAATGATCATGCTCCCACTCAAATATATCCATCATATACTCATATATTTGTGGTTCAGCTTTCATCAAGTCATTCACTATGTCTCACATAATGACAGAACTTCCAAAGCTCCCACTCAGAAAATGCCCTCTGCATTCCAAGTCTCCGGGAAGTCTTCAAAGCTCCCACTCAGTTTCATGAAACTGCAGGCCCACTCAATATTTTAGTCATCACAAAATCACTTGATCAAATCAAGGTTGAGGGTTCCTGTCTTGAGGTACTATAGTCCATCCTATTAACGAAGTAACCTTCGTCATGCCCATTACAATTCTCTTTCAAATCCCAAATTTGACTGAGATGCAATTTCAGGCTATGGTCCATCGTAGTGTAAATGAAATATTTTATTGATTAAAGCATTCCTACGTTTCCGTAGTCAATCATCATTGAACTTTGGTCATAACCAAATAATGCCTTATGCCCATTACATTATTCTCAATAACTCTCCAGTTTGTCGAGAATATGAAATAACCGATTTATTTCACAGGACGTGAGCCATCCTATATGTAACTCAATATTATTTCATTTCTCCTCGTGTTCTAGGCTACCATCATTCCTTTGTGTCTTCAAGCAATATTATTCCCTATTGTTTTATTAAGAAGACTCATGATTATTGTTCTGTACAGAACGTATTCATGACAACCTTCTAAATTCAACAATGGCTTCAACTCATATACCAAGATCAGTCATCTTTGGCATATCCTTCCTTATGCAGTGTCATTACAGCGGAACACGCTTCCGTTGCAATACTCTGATATTCTGAAGGCAAGGTCCAATACCCCGGTCAAAGTTTCCATTATCTCCCATTGGATCTGTGTCGAGAGACTTTTCTCGTATTACCAATTAAGCAACACAAATTTTGCTATTCGGGGAGAATATGTAATTTCAATTGCTTGTAGTTTTATTACAAAGAAATTCTTTCTTTTAAGAAACCTTATAACACCATCAGTTATGGAGCTATCATGTCTCATTAGAATTAGGATGGTTTCCTATTCATGAAGTGGGTGTTTTAACTTAATGAATTAAACAACTTATTCGACAATAACTATAGTGCTAGGGGAAAGAACGTTTAGACCATACTATGGTTTAGTATGACTACGAATGGTTTAAGTAGTCTAGCACTTTCAACTTCCATCGTAGTTTGTGGTACAACTTCCATAAGTCTCCCATTATGTCAATATCAATACTTATCACTTCGGATCGTAGCGTAGTGATATGTATCCTTGTATTCTCACTTCTCACTGTGATTCCTGAATCTCAGTTTTATGATCCCAATTGAATACAACTTTCAATTAATCATATGAAGTCTTTAATGATAACTCACGTGCCCATTCAGTACATCATTTATGTATAATGATTGGTACAAGTTCTACTTGCTAGAACCTTGTCATGATTATATTTATTGCAGAGGTTCATAGATCGTGTATCTAATCCATCTCATGCAATCAAGTTATGATTTTCATTCGATAATGAACTCACAAGTTAATAGATCATACATTTAATGAATTCATCAGTTATGAAGTCACCTCATGTAATCAAATCTTTGACTTGCTATAATCAAGACAACTTTATCATTAAACATTGAATATTTCTTGACAATAATAGTAGTATTATAAATGCTTTCTATCATATCATAAATCAGGACGTAATCAAAGTATAAGCACACTTTTATTCATAAAGATGGAACAACTGACTTGTCTCATTACATGAATAACTTTGTCTCGCGAGATGCAAGACACACAACTAAGTGTTCATACTATAATGATTACATAAGATTTATCTAATACTCTAAGTATCTCCTATGATAGATGTCTCGGCGGAATCCATGCTGGCCATCAACTGACTTGATATCCATCAATCCTTGATTTCACCTCTTCCCGTCCATGCAACGGCAGGTCCTGTTTTCATAAAACAGAATAAGTATCACATACTCATTTACTGCAAGTGTTGTATAAGGGAGTTAACATTTATAAAGTATATCAAATATATACCTTCTCCATCCACGACTTCTGCATCCTCGATAGGAGCAATGTCCGCGGCCAAGAGATCAGTCATGAAGTTCTGGAGACTCATATTAGCTCATCTTCCGACATAGCTATGAACATAATCACCATAACTCGGAGGGAGTGAGTGCAATAACGTGTTTATTGCAAACTCTTCCGTGGTGCTTTCGTTCATTGTCCAATATTCATAGTCCTCCACCAGGGTCAGGTACATCTCATGCATCATGTCTAAGTGATCATCAAGGCTTGTGTGTTCTTCCATCTTTGTAGATAGAAACTTGCTTTCTAACTCAAATCTAGCAATTCTGAACTCACGTACGAACATTGTCTTTAGCGTGTCCATCATGTCATATGGGCCAGTGTCCTGAAACTGTATGCCCAAAACCTCTGACATGCTGAAGATCATGACATTCCTGACTACGGAGCATTTCTGTCGGCGAGCATAATGATCAAGTATCTCTTGATCGCCAACATGATCGTCCGGATGTTCTTCCACATGCATTTCTATTGTAAACAAGATGTCTGCTCTCTTGAGCGACGTCCTAAGGCGTGAGTACCAATCAGCAAAGTTTGACCCATTTTCTCTAAGTCTTTCACCTTCCATGAAGAAAGATAGTTCACGTTGCTCTTAGTGCATTCATTTTCTACAAACATAATTGCAAGGAACACAATTAAGACTAGTTCACAACAAATGAGTTCATATAATCATATTATAAATGAGCTCGCACTAAAACAATTCATCCCTAGGAAGTTTTAGTGATTACATGATCCAGATTCACTGCCCGACCCCGAATATCACACGGCCGACTGGTCAGTTTCAAAGGTAGACAACAACTTGTGCGATCACATTATCTTATATGTACTGTGACTCATGCTCGATCTTTCGATCTCTAGTATTCCGAGGCCATATCTGCATATGCTAGGCTCGCCAAATTAACCTCCATATTATATGCTGCTTAGCAAGGCCATATCTGCATATGCCAGGCTTGCCGAACCCAACCTCATGCGAACTCCATTTAATATGTAGGACAACTCCGATATGTACGGAGCATCAAGCCATATGGGAGAACCTTCCAGGCGGTGCACACTTCGGTAGAATACTTTGTTTGGCTTTGTTAAGGGATCATCTTATCACATGCTACCGTCATGTATCCTATACTAGCAAGTTTTAAGATGTCTGGGCTATGGCAACACTAAGTCTACAGTGTCTCCATTTTAGTTTGTTTTATGATGACGATTACTACTTACTAGTAACACATAGCAAAGCTATCACTACATCACAAACAAACAAACGATAGCCCCCACTTAGCAATACAAGGTTTAGACGTTCTAGTTGTATATTGCAAGTTTTACGTGGCTGCTAGGGCTTTCATAGTTAAACAGGTTTTAACCTACGAGTCAACCACAACGTCAACCATACGATCGTCTCTATTACACCCCGCACGGGGCCCTCCGTTGCAAATGCCACATCCGCTAAAGTAGAGAGACAGACACCCCCCCATCCACTTTATACGGTACAAGCCGTATGTCAAGCGTGGAACCAGTCTCGCGTAAGAGTACGCGTAAAGTCGGTCGGGGGCCGCTTCATCAAACGACGCCGCAGATGTGAACAAGTACACGTGGGAGCGTAACAATCATACAATCAACGCTCACATCCCCGATGTGTTCTATCCGTACAGTAATACTAAGCATAGACCTAGCTCATGATACCACTGTTGGGGTTCGCAGCAGAAAACACAAATTTTTCTAACTAGCGTTCCCATAACCCAAGATCTAGCTAGCCGTATTACCGTAACGGAAAGTCGTGCGGAAATAACATACCTCGGGGTGTAGTACGTTGCGCGGGAAAGGTTCCCGCAAACGTGGTTGATGTAGCCGATCAAGTTTCACAGCCCCCTGGCTGTGTTGAGCACCCGGATGGGTGTAGTGCCACATGTGCAGCACCTCGTAGTACTCGCACACATACGAGACTCGATGACGACCTCCGTTCTCCGATCCAGCGGAGGTGGCGGAAGCAGACCTCCGGACGGAGCTTCGGCAGCACGACGGCCTCCGATTCTAGTAGAGAAGTCTCAATTCCACTACAGGCTCACACTAGGGAGCCCACCGTGAAAGAGACAAGGGAGGGGAGAAGACCGGAGAAAACCGATCTCAATTCGGAGTAATATTTATTTTCTCACCAATTTCTGTGTATTAAATATGTGCACCCTGGCTATCTATATATAGGCAGAGGGGAGGGAGTCAACCCCCCTCCCTTAGCAATGTGGGACTAAAGTCCCTTGCTAAGGGGGGTTGGCCGGCCAAGGGGGGGGGAGGGGGCGCACCCCTCATGGGCCCTAGGGCCCATGGCGCCTCCCCCCTCTTTTTCTTTTTCTTTTTCCCTTTTAATTCCCCTAATGGGCCTTTTTCTCCACTAAGGCCCATAGCAAATATTAATTAGAAATAAAATGATTTTAATTATTAATTCAATTAATTAATAACTAAACCATAATATTCCATCTCCCGGTGCTCCGGAACACCTTCCGGTTCACTCCGAACTTGTTTCGGTTCAACACGGTACTTCTCCGATATTGTTTCCTTTATTCTCTGGTTGCTCCGATGGTTCCGAAAAGGTCTCCGATTTCATCGAGCCCTTAAGTGTGTTACCCTACGGTCCGAGAACACTCCAGTCATGACCTCGCAGAGGCTATGGTCAATGATCATCAGCGGGACCTGGATGCCCATAATGACCCCTGTGCATTCCGGATATCAACACCGATTGGACCTTACGCCGTATAGCATTCCCTTTGTCAGCGATACTGGATTGTTCCGAGATTCGATCAATGACATCCTATGTCTGGTTCAACCTCGTTCCGAACAAATCCTTATTCACTCGTTCCCGTGATATTCATCCCCGTGACCTAGTCACACGCTGCGCAGCTTTATGGATGGAATCTCACCGAGTGGGCCCCGAGTATCTATCCATTATATGGATTGACAAATCCCGCTCTTGTAACAATACTCCTAAACATATCTCCACGGAATACCTAAGATACAACCGTTATGACCCGCATATTTCAGTCAGGTGGTGGGATGTAAGTCAAAGCATCCGGGAAGATAGTGATTATGCACGTACTCACAGTCAAAGGAATGGTCTACCACGTTCTGTAATTACAACACTGAACCTTCATAAGATTTGATCATGCTGTAATGCTTACTTTGGGTAATGTTCACCACGTCACTTAACCAGTGAGGTGACCTCATAGTCAAGAGACTTAATTGTCCATGATCGCGAAACCACGATCATCATGTTGACCATGAACTAGTTATCGATGTAGAGGCTAACTAGGAACTCTGGGGTTTTCTATACCACACCTGCATCATTGTTTCACTGACACAGTTCTAGCACGGTATGAAACTGGTTATGACCTTGCTTAGATATATTGGAATAATCATATATTATTTGCCTCTAGAGCATATATCCAACAATTTGATGGTGCAAGCTATAGTGTAAATTAGGGTTCCGCAAGTTTGTATGTTTTCAGAGAACACAAGTAAAAAGAAAGTGGAGGATTTTTTTTGTTAAACCAAAAATTGATAGAATAGACATTCTTGATCTATTTTGTTACCAATGAGGCACAAGTTGTATTACTTCTCATGTTATATTTTTATAATTTTCATTATATTTTTATTACTTTGAATTAATTTTATAATTATGAACACATAGATGTCTCATCCCAAGTGCGAGATTTGTCAAGACGACTCGGGTCGATGCAACGATCCCGTGTTTGATGAAGAAGACACATACTTCTTCATCACGCTTAGGTCCTGGTTCCAAAATGTTATGGTATGTAACTTGCACGACATGTTCTTGTTATGGTGCATGCGTGCATGACTTAAGTTTATGTTTATAACGTATCATTTTTTTTCTAATTCAACTAGTGCATCCCTTGATTTGCAAGACGCCACATTTGTGACAAGATCAATATTCAAGATTTCGATGAAACTATTAGTAAAGAAGTTAACTTTAAGACGAAACATTTCGTTCTTAAGGTTAAGATCTTTAATCAACCAAATGCCACATTCTTTGGCGGTTCAAAATGGGATGCATTATGCAAGACATATACATTTCATGATAATATGAAAATAGCATTTGATCTTGGACGCCGCCTTCGAGGATCCAATATTTTTTGTGATGATAAAATTTCGATGGAACTAGGCGACATGATTCCAGTTCGATGTTCATGTGAGTTTGTTAAACAACAATTTTGTTACTTCTACAACTTATTTTTCTTTGCTCCAAATGTTTGACAACTCATTTATAATTGCCAGCTTATGTTCTTGCCACGGAAGAAGTACACGATATTTTTGATTGTACCTTCTATAACAATGGCTTCGACCTAAGTAAGAGTGAACAACATTCATTTATCGAAGTTATTAAATTGGTACCTTCGTATGCGAACTATTTAAGGGTTGGCCGTCCTTTTGGAGCATATGTGCCATTTGTCCTTAAGTTGGAGGACTATATGCTTAAATGGCCTAGCCTGGTATGATTTTTATCATTCTCTCTCTGTAGCTTATATCTTCTTCAAAAAGACATTTTATTAATTATACTCATTGCTAACTATGCTACTAATATGTATGTTCTTCAACAGAAGATACCGCAAACTTGTACGCCTAAATGGATGCTGGGATTTAAAGGAGAAGTTACAATTGTTTGTGCACGGACTTGGACAGAATCTTTCCAACATGATTACTACACTGAAAGTGGATTAGATGGTTGTGTCAAAATCAAAGCATGGTTGAAGATAGTGGTCCAGAAGAAGCCAAAACCTGGAGACAGGTTGTTCTCTATCCTCTATCGTGGAGAATATTGACGCCCTTTTTGGGTTTATTTCTTTTTACCTTCGCGTGTTTGATTAGGTCATATATATTTAGTAGGAGTGAATTCGAAGAATTATGTCCTATATATATTTAGTAGTAGTGAATCTGAACAAATTAGGTTATCGAAGTTAAACTAGGAAAAATCTTTGTCTTGGATATAATGGCTTTCGTACTTGTTCTTATTGAAGTTAAATTATATATTGTCCTATATATATGAGATGTGATCGATATATTTAGACTATATTGTCTGTGTATATGAGATGTTGTGAAGCATATCTACCGAGATACACATCTTGTAAGTGTATGACGCAGGAACCGCTTGATATATTCATATATTGATCATCTTCATTCAATAATAAGATTGCGGAGAACCTTTAATTAATAATCCAAAAACAAAACTATTAAACCCAAAAGAAAATAACAAATAAACCCTTAAACCATGAAACCTTTAGAACCGGTTTATGTTACAAACCGGTGCTAAAGGTGCTCAAGCCCTCGCGCTGCCGTGCAACCACGTGGCCTGGCTGCAGCTGGTTTAGAACCGGTTCGTCCCTTTAGCACCGAGCCTTTAGAACCGGTTTCAAAAACCGGTTCTAAAGGCCCCCCTGAACCGGTTTCAAAAACCGGTTCTAAAGGCCCCCCTGAACCGGTTCTAATGACCTATTTTGCACTAGTGCAGAACTATCGTCACGAGCAACATTAGCAGAATTTTCACCTTTGTTACCTTTCGGTTTGTATGTGGCATTCCTCTTCTCCTTATTCTGCAACTTAAAACACTCAGAGATTTCATGTCCTTATTTCTTGCAATATCTGCAATACTTGTTCTTGCCTCTGGATTGCGACCGGCCCCTATAGCCGTTCTTACTTTTGCCTTTTTTCCATTACTTGAGCCCTTCTCATGTGTCCTGCCACGAACAGATAATCCCTCGGCTTGAGAGGAACTAGAATCATCACCAGACACCATTAGCTTCATCTTCTCCTTCGAGTGCAAAGCTTCATAAACCTCATTAAGGGTGAGAGTATCACGACTGTATAATATGGTATCTCTAAAATTGGTGTAAGAACTTGGCAGTGAACATAATAACATTAAGCCCATATCTTCCTCTTCATATTTAACCTCCATTGCAGCTAGATCAGCAATAATCTCCTTACATTCTGAGAAATGACTTAGAACATTACCTCCCTCGGGTAACTTGTGCAGGAATAATTTTTGCTTCAATGCATCTTGCTAGTAAGATCTTTTGTCATGCAAATTTCTTCCAGCTTTAACCATCGAGCGGCAGCAGTTTTCTCGCTCAAAACATCTTGCAAAATATCATTGTGCAAATGGAGTTGAATTTGTGACAAAGCCTTTCGATCCTTTCTTTTCTCCTCAGCAGTCCAATCCTGAATCCTGTTCTTCCCAAAACTATCCAGTGCAACATCATAATCGACTTGCGCCAATAACGCCAGCATCTTGACTTGCCATAAATAAAACCTTGTGTCACGGTCCAACAGCTGGAGATCATACTGTTGGAAATATGCCCTAGAGGCAATAATAAAATGTTATTATATATATTTCCACGTTCGTAATTAATGTTTATATTTCTGTGCTATAATTGCAATGACCCTGACTGTGAGATTCAGAAGAAAACTCATTTGCATGTGTGGAAATGTAAACACCAAGAGTTTCTGGTTTAGCCTCTAAGACCAGCTCATGTGCTAACTGATGATTACGTTTTCTTAATCATGGACATTGTTCTTGTAACAAGGATGTCAGTAGCAATGAGAACATGTTGTTAGCTGAACAATGATGTTGAACCGACCCCAGTATTGAATGATATACTTAGAGATCACATCGTAACTACGTTATAAGTCATATCATGAAATGTTATCATATACGTAATTCCTTAGACCATGAGAGTATCGAGTTGCTTCACACAGGAAGACATGCTTTGGTTCTTAGATGAATCCTCCCGTAAATGGGAAGTAGTAAAATAAGTTCTGGGTATGTCAGATGGTGTGGCTAGTTACTGTGATAGTTCAAGAATGGGATTTTCTCCTTCACGATGAAGAGATATTGAATGGTATCCAATATAGTCTGGCCAGACGCATTGTGATTTAGTCACGGGGATACCGGAATACGATAACGAGAAAAAGGACAAATGAGCAAAGAGGATAACGAGTGGCTTGTGTTCAAGAAGTTGTTACACATGGGTGCCAAACTTCTCTCCTCCGACTTTGTCATATATCGCGAAGCAAAGGGAAGGGTACATGGCTAACATAAAGGTTCACTCGAAGTTTATTCGTGTATGTGCGGGAGTCAACATGGGTGTCCATGGCTCCGCTGTTGATTATTGGCTATTGACAAAAGGCTGTTGACCTATGTCCGGAAGATGTTCTGAGTCATGTCCGCATTACACCGAACCTATTGGGTCACACACTTAACGAGTAGTAATCTGTTAGAGAACTAGGAGATGAAAAGAGAAAGGATACCGAAATTGTTTCGGGTGGAACCGAAAGTGTTTCTGGGTAGCACTAGAAGTGTTCTAGGTTGTGCCGAATGGTTTCAGAATATTCGTGAACGTTCTCGGATGATTTCGGAACATTCAAGAAGAGTCTTGAAGTAGTAACAAGACATCCGTAATACTCTCGGAAGGTTTTGCAACATTCGGTAATAGTTGTGGAAAGGTTACGAAACATCGGGAAATTATTCCGGGACTTCTAGAAATGTTTCGGGAGGTTTCGAGAGGTCCTCGGGAGCTTATGGAAGTATCTGGAGGGTTATGGAACTCTCCAAAATGCGGAAACCGAAGCTAGGCCAAGTAGGAAGGTCCACAAGGCCGTAGGTCGGTGGGAAATAGACTTTCCTTGGGGGCCAGGGCAAAACGCCAGGGTCCCTGGCATTTCCCCCCTAGAAGCCGTAGTCCGCGGCGTTTCGTACAGGAATCCGTGTTGGACTCCTCCTGGTGGCCAAAACCGACTTTGGGGAGAACCCTCGCCCAAGTTGCGACCCCAGGCTTTCACCTATATATTCGTGGGCAGGGGTAGCCCCAAAGACACACCAGAAAAGCCCCAAGGCTGCACCAGCTAAATCCCACGTGCCTCTAATTCTCTTCGGGCTAGATCATTCTAGTCCGGACGCCGCTAGGCTCTTCTCCCTCTAGTTTCTCTCGGTGGCGTTCTTCTCTGGACGGCGGAGCGCTGCTGGATTGCTACATCGGGATGTGTGGATACCGGTAGAGGGATCATATCTTTGATCCTTCTTCGAGGTCCTTCTTCTTCCTCGGAGATCATGTTCGACGGACTTGTTCGTGGGACTTGATCGGGACGGATCACGAGACGGTTCGCGGGACAGATCGCGCAACGGATCGTGGAACGATACGCGGGATCGATATCCTCGCGGTTGGGAGGTCATTGAAATTCCTAGCTGCGGGGATCTGCACCAACGGTCTTCACCAACTCTAATTTCGCTACATCGGTTGGTGAGCCATGACCTAAAACCTTGTATGCAATCTTCTTGGATGATCTTGGGTTCTTGATTCATAGGCCGAAATTTTTTGTTTTCTACTGCGTTTCCCAACAGTGGTATCAAAGCGATCCTTGATTAGATGCATGTTTAGGTCTAGATCATATGTGTGATATGAGGCATTGATTTTCTTGTTGCTTCCCTGTCATGTGATTTTTTCTATGCTTGATGGCAAGTTGAGGTTTTGCTACAAGGATTGAGTTTTCCATCGATCCCTCTATGCTGCTTTCAGTATGCTGGTTGCCTTGATCATGGTCTACACCAAACTCCTTGGATCTCATCTTAATCTCGCAATAGAAGATTTAACATGGAGGGGCTTGTGGATTTTATGAACTCAAATCCACACGGGGGTCACGCGTTGAACGAAGTTTGGCTTGTGGCATTAGTTGCTACACGCACCCCGAACGTTAAACTAGCAACATTGAAGTATCGTGTTTGGTTTGTATAGGGAACAACGTTTGCATGTAACCTGCTAATCAACCACGATAAAATTTGCAACAACCCGTGTAGATAGCGATCTAACTTGTTTTTGCAGAGTATGCATGTGATGTGGTATAGCCTTCAAGATTTGCAATGTGTTTGTATGAGATGCTATATGATGTAATATTTATTCGTGACATGCGTGTCGTGCTACGGAATGATGACTGGAGTCATATGATTGTCACTTAATTATGGCCTGCATGCCAGAACTGTTTATTAGCTCGAGGCAAAGCAATAGATAGATGCAAGGTGATGATCTACGATGCGGAGGTCGACCCCGACGCACATGCCGGAAGCCGTGGTGATGTTCCCGGCGCCAAGGACAAAGTTGGTGGACACGGTGACTTCAACCACGACGACGTGAAGACAATGAAGACTTCACGAAGCAAAGGGCTATACTATATCACATAATTTATGAACTTCCTGTGATGTTTATCCCTTTGATGCACCCTTGTTTGATGCGCGGTAGTCGTATTTTATTAGGGTGATCTCTCGCAAAACAATATCAAGTTGATAGTGTTCTTCCAACTGTAGCACCGTCTATACTATGTTTCACACCGGAGCAGGTCATGTCAAATGGGTGCACACGGTGCGACGCATAAAAGGCGGGTGTGTTAAGAACACACTGCAATTACACTTGGTTGTCTTGACGGTTTGGATAAAAGTTTGCTACCGGAACACGCCCATCGAAAGATGAACAAGAATCACCTTTGGCGTGATTGGCAAGTTGGCCTACCGGTCCAGTCTAAGTCATCAGTGATGTCACATCAATGGCGGACGATTGGATTGGATATTGAATCACTCCAGCATCAATTACGAGAGATATTGATCTAAGTGGGAGCGCACTTAGTAATTAAATTGATTAATCACAAGTGCAACATAATTATGAACAAAGTCTTAGTATTTGCATTATCGTTGTAGAATAATGGCACGCGTTACCACCTTCCCAATTGATTTTGATTAATTGTATTATCTGCTAAAAACTTTACGATTGGTACCGTATTGTGAGGACTATCCTCAATAGTGTCGAAAAGGAGCTTGTCCTATCGCAAATTTTTGATGCTCTCCCGCTGATGCTATGGATGATGTGACTTACGTCCATAATTCAAAATGCTAGAATTCCACCACAGCAAAGTGCATTGTCTTCACCACCATGAAACCCGAACTTCGAAACGTTTGGGATAGTTATGTTATATTCATGGAACTGAAAAATTGTTTTCAGTAGTAAGACAATTAATGTTGGATATAAGATATCTAGTACAATGTATGATTGTAAGCATTAGTGAAAATGTTCACTGTGCTCTAAACAAAACTGATAAGTGTGGGATCCGGAAGAACACCGATCATATGATGATGAGAATTAAGGGAAAGGAAGTCCAAAGGATGTTAGTAAGACTTACACGCTAGAAATTCCATGGCCTGCGCCATCCTTAATCATGTGTGAGCTTTTGTGAGTAGGAGTGACATTGGAAATAGAACTATGATACGTATAAAGGCAAAACAAAAGAGGACTGGAATAACCAGCTGAGAAATGAAAGTCATACGGAGTAATCGATGAATTCATTGATGGTCAAGAGATGTAATTCTTGGGAATCATGATTAAGCAGTTAATTGTGGATTCTGTATATTGTGATTAAACTGTTGATCACCGGAATATCACATCGATTGCATATTGTTGCAACTCGATGCAAGAAATACTATGGCCTTTATGACTAGCTAATGATGAGTTTTGACACGCTCGGGAACACGGTAAAAGGTTTACTATACCGTGTGTTGACTCTATGATTTTCTTCATAATTCATTTTAGAGTTGAGTAAATTGTTACTACACTTTAGCCTTGTTGCAAAACATCATTTTGAATCATGTTTGTTGCAAGAGAGTTGTTCAAAGCTATGAATAACGTAAAGGCCATACTTCCATTATGAATAGGTTGTATGTTATGAATATTGATAATAATAATAAACATCCATAACACTGACGCTAAACGTCGCAAGACTGACAAAAATACCACATAGATGTGGCACTGCCCTTTATCACAAGTGACATAACATGCATGAAGAATTTTCATAAGTGATGGACTTTCGAGTCATATGACTATGAATCACTTGACGCTTGCGATCTTTGTCTCGAAGTAATGTGACTAAATCGCCGTTGATAGGCCATGCATTAACGGGCAACTAAATTATTGAAAATCATACATGATGATGTGTGTAGCCCAATAAGTGTAGTTGTGTACAGTGGATTTTCTATCTTCACTCATGAACTGAAGTAAATATATGGATATCTGTTCAGTGGAGACATACGTCTGAAATCTTTGAAACGTTCAAGGAAAATTAGAGTGAAATAGAAATGTATTGTAACAAGAAATAATGCTTCTGCAAATTAGATTGTAGAAAGTAATTTGAGTTACAAGTTTAGCGAACGTCTGATGAGTTGTGAAAAGGTGTCATAACTTGTGCCTCGCGGAACTCAACTATGAGTAAAGTGTTCGAGAGACATAATCAAGCCATGTATGACACGGTAAGATTAAACATGACGTTTATCAATTTGCCATTATACTTATTAAAGTTATGCGTTAGAGACTACAACTTTTACACTAAAAAGAGCACCATCAAATCTGTTGAAATGACACCATATTAGATATGATATGGAAATGATAAAACCATATTGTCTTTTCTTAAAATTTGGGTGTATGAGACATATGTTTGACATACTCAAAACACCAAATCAGATAAGTGCTACTTTGTGAAGGTTATTCCAAAAGGTTTGGTATTCCTCTATCACTACACAAAAGAAAAATTGTTTGCTGTTAAGAACAATGTGTTTTGAAGAAAATGGTTTCTTGCAAAAGAGTGAGTGGGAGGACAGTGCAACTTGTTAAAGATTGTTGACTCTTCAAATAAGTGCGCAGCTGAACCACACAGGTTAGACAAAATTCGTACAAACATTCATGATATGTAAAACAAGATATTGTTGTTCGACAATGATAAACCTGTGATATACAAAGAAGCGTTGATGGGCCCTGACTCCGGGATTTGGCTAAATGCCAAATAATCCGAGATAGTATCCATGGAAGTAAGTCAAGTTTTGAAGTTGGTAGACCCTCCGAAAGACTAAAAGTCTGAAGAATATATATATGGATCTATAAATTGATTCGGATGAAATTGTTTTATCCATAAAGCTCAACTCGTTGGAAAATTGTTTTCTAGCAAGTTCAAAGGTTGACTACGGCGGAAAAGTTTCGACCGTAGAGATGCTTTAGTCAGTTCGGGTTATATTAGCAATTACTACATATCTCATTTATAGGATATGGTAGAATGAACGTCAAAACAAAGTTCCTACACGGAAATATAACAAAGGACGTATATGTGATACGACCGGAATGTTTTGTCGATTCAAAGGATGCTAAAATAGATGCAAGCCTTGGATATCCAGTGATGGACTGGAGCTAGCACAATGGAGTTGGAATTTTCGTTATGATGAAATTGCCAAAAGAGTTTGTTTTCATCGGGAATAAACGAAGATGCTTGAATGTTCAAGAAAGTAAGTGGGAGCTGAATGATATTTCTAAAACCTTATGTAGATGACATATTGTTGATTGGAAATGATATAAATTTCTTGACACGAATAAGGAATTCATTGGAAATAGTTTTCAGTTGAAGAACTTGGGCTAATATAGCATTTGTATTGAGCACAGTGATCTATGCAGATAGTAAGTGCTTGATCATGCTAAAGCCAACGTTACATGTTGACATGATACTAAAGTAGTTTAGTATGAAAAAGCCAGGAGGGATGTTCTTTCCGAGGTCACGGTGAAAAGTTGTTTGCGGAAATCGGTGTTCATGAACACAGACAAGCAAAACACATGAATTGAATTTCACTCACATGTGTGTTTGGATTAATCATGTACACCATAATATGTAAAACGACCAGATATGTCCAGTGCTCCAAAAGGTTGTGAGAAAGATACCAAAGTGATCAACATGTTGATCATTGGACAAACAGTGAAAAGTTAAACTTATGATAGATAAGATATATTTATCGAAAAATGGAGATAATGAAGAGCTCGTTGTAATGAGTTACACCAGCTGATTTTTTTATGTAAACAGTTACACCAATTCAGTCTTCATACTTACTCCGACTGATTTTCTATTTTAATTGGGATTATGTGTTTCACACGTAAGGGTGGCACAGTATGAAGGAACTATGTTAAGTTAGATACTGTGGTGAATTCTATAACAGAGGCTAAGTATATTGTTGCTTAAAGAAGTAACAAGGGAGGGTATTTTGAATCATAAGTTCATTTATGAACGTGGTATGGTTTCCTAGATGTTTCAAACTCATGGAACATTGATGAATGATTTCATGACTTATTCTAAGGAACCAAGGTCCTACCAATTGATTCAAACATATACAAAGCTAAACTGATAAAATTAGTGAATTTTATGATAGCGTGAAAACGCGGAGATATGCAAGATACAAACGGGCCTGAAACGTCAGATCCGATGATGAAGTCTATACCACAAATGAAGCATGTATTACACCGGTATGCCATAGGTGTAAAGTGCTCAAGCACTGATAATATTATTGACTCTAGTGCAAGTGGGAGACTGTTGGAAATATGCCCTAGAGGCAATAATAAAATGTTATTATATATATTTCCACGTTCGTAATTAATGTTTATATTTCTGTGCTATAATTGCAATGACCCTGACTGTGAGATTCAGAAGAAAACTCATTTGCATGTGTGGAAATGTAAACACCACGAGTTCCTAGTTTAGCCTCTAAGACCAGCTCATGTGCTAACTGATGATTATGTTTTCTTAATCATGGACATTGTTCTTGTAACAAGGATGTCACTAGCAATGAGAACATGTTGTTAGCTGAACAATGATGTTGAACCGACCCCAGTATTGAATGATATACTTAGAGATCACATCGTAACTACGTTATAAGTCATATCATGAAATGTTATCATATACGTAATTCCTTAGACCATGAGAGTATCGAGTTGCTTCACACAGGAAGACATGCTTTGGTTCTTAGATGAATCCTCCCGTAAATGGGAAATAGTAAAATAAGTTTTGGGTATGTCAGATGGTGTGGCTAGTGACTATGATAGTTCAAGAATGGGATTTGCTCCTTCACGATGAAGAGATATTGACTTTGGGCCCACTCGGTATGACGGTATCCAATATAGTCTGGCCAGACGCATTGTGATTTAGTCACGAGGATACCGGAATACGATAACGAGAAAAAGGACAAACGAGCAAAGAGGATAACGAGTGGCTTGTGTTCAAGAAGTTGTTACACATGGGTGCCAAACTTCTCTCCTCTGACTTTGTCATATATCGCGAAGCAAAGGGAAGGGTACATGGCTAACATAAAGGTTCACTCGAAGTTTATTCGTGTATGTGCGGGAGTCAACATGGGTGTCCATGGCTCCGCTGTTGATTATTGGCTATTGACAAAAGGTTGTTGACCTATGTCCGGAAGATGTTCTGAGTCATGTCCGCGTTATACCGAACCTATTGGGTCACACACTTAACGAGTAGTAATCTGTTAGAGAACTAGGAGATGAAAAGAGAAAGGATACCGAAATTGTTTCGGGTGGAACCGGAAGTGTTTCTGGGTAGCACTAGAAGTGTTCTAGGTTGTGCCGAATGGTTTCAGAATATTTGTGAACGGTCTCGGATGATTTCGGAACATTCAAGAAGAGTCTTGAAGTAGTAACAAGACATCCGTAATACTCTCGGAAGGTTTTGCAACATTCGGTAATAGTTGTGGAAAGGTTACGAAACATCGGGAAATTATTCCGGGACTTCTAGAAATGTTTCGGGAGGTTTCGGGAGGTTCTCGGGAGCTTATGGAAGTATCTGGAGGGTTATGGAACTCTCCAAAACGCGGAAACCGAAGATAGGCCAAGTAGGAAGGTCCACAAGGCCGTAGGTCGGTGGGAAATAGACTTTCCTTGGGGGCCAGGGCAAAACGCCAGGGTCCCTGGCGTTTCCCCCCTAGACGCCGTAGTCCGCGGCGTTTCGTATAGGAATCCGTGTTGGACTCCTCCTGGTGGCCAAAACCGACTTTGGGGAGAACCCTCGCCCAAGTTGCGACCCCAAGCTTCCACCTATATATTCGTGGGCAGGGGTAGCCCCAAAGACACACCAGAAAAGCCCCAAGGCTGCCCCAGCTAAATCCCACGCGCCTCTAATTCTCTTCGGGCTAGATCGTTCTAGTCCGGATGCCGCTAGGCTCTTCTCCCTCTAGTTTCTCTCGGTGGCGTTCTTCTCTGGACGGCGGAGCGCTGCTGGATTGCTACATCGGGATGTGTGGATACCGGTAGAGGGATCATACCTTTGATCCTTCTTCGAGGTCCTTCTTCTTCCTCGGAGATCATGTTCGAGGGACTTGTTCGTGGGACTTGATCGGGACGGATCACGAGACGGTTTGCGGGACAGATCGCGCAACGGATCGTGGAACGATACGCGGGATCGATATCCTCGCGGTTGGGAGGTCATTGAAATTACTAGCTGCGGGGATCTGCACCAACGGTCTTCACCAACTCTACTTTCGCTACATCGGTTGGTGAGCCATGACCTAAAACCTTGTATGCAATCTTTTTGGATGATTTTGGGTTCTTGATTCGTAAGCCGAATTTTTTTGTTTTCTACTGCGTTTCCCAACACATACTTCATAGAAGCCATGAGTAGATCAAATATGTGCACAAAGTAATACAAGCCAAAGAAATAATTCTCAAAGAATTAATTTATGCGGAGCAACAATGTAGAAAAAATAGCACGGATGAAAAAACGGATGAACAGTAATCGTCGGTCTTCACGTGAAGTATTAGTAGTAGAAGATCAATAAAATCTTGATTCCTGTACGTGTACCAAAAGTAGTACTAGTACTGCTGCTGGCCGGTCAGATCGGTTCCACGGCCTCGGGACTAGATCCTGTACGTGCAACAGCGGAACGGCGAAAACTCAGTGGACTGGAAGAACTTCGGTGGAAGCAGCGACGGAACACTCGGCGACTTGGCAGAATCGGACAGCGAGGAACTCAGCAGAAGCAGCGGAACTCGATTAAACTATCGCGTACGGAAACTCCTGTCGATCTTGGCTCCTGATCGGATTCGACGGATCGGCGCGATCGCCCGAATTAATCTGGCATCTCAAAACTGATCTTTGTATCAAGTTGGCTCTGATACCACTTGTTAGATAAAACGAGATTAAAGTAAAGACAAGAGACACTGATTTAACGTGAAAACTCTTACGGGGAAAAACCACGGACGCACGAATGCGTAACTTCACTATAATAAAGGAGTATTACAAGCACGAGACGACAGACCGTCTTTAGGTGTGACTACATGGGGTATATATATGAGGCAATACATAAGAGTCCTAGTAGGACAAATAAACGAGTTGTACTCGTACGCCGGCAACATATAAGAGTTCTAGTAGGACAAGTAAACGAGTTGTACTCGTACGCGTCGGTACCAACGCAAAACCCCACACCGCTCATTACACGGTGCCCATGTATAACACGGTAGACGAATTTGAATCATATTTTAACAAGGTAAAGATACAATAATATAATACACTCGTTGCCTATCACAATGTGAATAACATGCATATAGAGTAACCCACTTTTGGCTACTAATGTGAGACTGTGAGCTAGCTCTACCATCAACATGGAAAAAATCAACCAATATGTAAATCAGCAATGTGACAATGGCTCCTAAACCAGCAGTATGTGTGAGAATCCCACAAGAGTCAAAACGCCTTAAAATTGGTTAATGTCATAGCTTAACATAAACAGGTGTAAAAATTGAAATTTACTCAAATAAAAATAAACCTCGCACAGATCATCGACAATATACTTGGTATCGAGCGAGACTTATTTAACTAGTTCTCTTGATCCACTACAGAATTATCAAACGCGACAATATCCTTTTATTCTTGCACAGATGACCTAGGGGCAGTTCTTGCCGATGTTGGGGTTTCCGTTGACGTTCACCTCAACGCTGGAAGGAAACTTGACCGGGCCGCACAACTGGTTGTCGGCGGCATCAAACACCTTGAGATTGACCAGCCCGGAGACATCTGGTAGCGGTCCGCTGAACTGATTGCCAGCCACGTGGATCTCCACGAGGCTAGTCATACCGGCGATGAAATCTAGACGCCCGTCTAACTTGCCGGCGCCAGATAAATCTTGTTGTCTGCTAATGTCGAGGAACTTGATTTTGCTGTTGTTGAAGAAGGACGAGTACATCCCATACGCGAGATCATTCCTCGCTAAAGAGAGGCTCTCGAGGACCGGGAAGCGGGTGGCATCGCCGAAGTACGCCGGGAATTGGCCGTAGATGGTGACGTTGTTGGTCGAGAAGCTCCTCAGGCCTGGGCAGGGGGGCACGTCGCGGAGGTCACCCAAGATAACCAGGTTGTCGTCGAGGACGACGGTCTCCAGTGCAGGGAAGGAGCGGAAAAAGGTTTGAGGCATGTTGAGAAAGGAATTGGAGCGTAGGTTGAGGGTTGTGAGGTCCTTGAGCGGCCTTGGGAGGATGGGCAGGTCGTCGCCCAGTCTGTTGAAGCTGAGATCGAGCTCCGTCAGGTAGCCAAGGTCGACGAGGTCGGTGCCGGAGAGAGTGCCGAAGAGGCCGGCGCGGCTGGCGCTGATGGCGGTGACGTGCGAATCCTTGTCGCAGCGGACGCCTGTCCAGGTGCCGTCGCATGGATCGGCCGATTTGACGCCCCAGCCGAGCGACCTGTCCGCGCCTGTGGACTTGGCGATCGCTTGCATGGCCTCGACCTCAATAGGGTCCGTGCGGGCAGCTGCCGAGAGGCGAGGGACGCCATTGACGCTCAGCGTGACGAGCAGCAAGAGGATCACGGCCATTGACTGCATGTTAAATTGTGAATCAACCTGTGGTTGAGTTGGTTAGGTGGATGGTTGTATCCCCAGCCCATCAGAGTTCAAATCCCAGATTTGACAATGGTGCTCGCATTTTTCTAGATTTATTTCAGGGCTTCCGGTGATGCGCTTTTAGTGGGAGGAGACGTTTCCGTCGAAGACGAGGTGAAGGCTCCGTTAATCTCAAGATGATGTACCGGCTCAGTATTGCGAAGATGCTCATAAGGATAGGGTGTGCGTGTGTGCGTCATAGGGATGATTGTATACTCGTGTTTGTGAGCGTCAAAGTTATACTGTATTCCTAAAAAAAAAAAGACTGCATGTTAAATTATCTGAATCTGAATAGAGTAAGGGATTCTTCGATGATCAATACGATACGATGTGCCTCTCGCACCCTCCACCATTATATAGTCGTTTCCACCACGCAGCATTAATTGCAAGCATTGTTTATGGCGTGTGCTACTACCAAATCAAGAATTTCCATATAGTCTTCCCTAAAAAAAGCATTTTCCATATATATAGTCAGTTCCATATAAAAGGCGCGACAAGGACTCCTCAAGGGAACCCGATGCATGGTTGCCCTCGTCATATGGCAGATCTGGATGGAGCGGAATGCTTGCACCTTCAAAGGAAAAGCACCCAGCACAGAAGACATCATCAGCGCATGCAAGAGAGACATGGAGCAACCCTTCGGGGCTGTAACGTGAGAGATTAGCATGCGGAAAACTTTTCCTCTGTTTTTTCTCTGTTTTCCTCTGTCCGCCGCCGATGTAACACGATCAAGCGATCACTTGATCCTTCATCTTTTCACAACTCTCTACCTGCTCAATTAATGAAAAGCCAGCCACCCTGGATCTTTCAAAAATAAATATATAGTCAGTTACACAAAGTACTTCCTCCGTCACGGTTTAGAAGACACGTTTGGAAAATCTCTGGGACCAAGATATTCACCGATTGGTTGTGAGATATATTACATGTAGCATCAATAAATAAATGAAGTAGTAGTACTAATTACATTCACACCATGCATGCATCAACTCTAACCGGCGTGAACAACAAAGAATTGAGAGGGCGCATGCATATATGAATGGAGTAGTATTACTAATTAACAGAAGTAATTGCATTCGCGCCTTAAACCTTGTCTATTATGAAAATGCATGCAAGTTTAACTGTGCCTTTTAAATCGTGACGGAGGAGTATGGAATCACGCAACATTAATTGCAAATATTAATATTTTACAAAAGCGTGCCCTTAGGTCGTCAATCTTTCCTTAATCTCTACCTAATAATAAAGGGAGGTGCGTTTCTCCCCTTTTTTCGTCCGTCAATGTTATTGCCATCAAAGTTGATGTAATTTACCCCTTATGCCACATATAAGTTGAAAAACTATTTCTTTCAAAATCAACCCGCAGTTAAAAAAAACTGTTCATAGAGATAACAGGATATTTGATTTGTGCCTTCCTTCAGTCGTTCGATCGAGAAGGCTACTACGGCTCAGCTGGGCCTGTTCTTGCGCTCCCTCTATTGGGCCAAGTTGGGCCTGCGTTGCTGCATTGAAAAAACATTGGGCGAAGTTGGGGCCTGATTGGCATCCTGCGCTGTTAGAAAGATGCTTGGCATTCTAAATATCCCACCTCGATTTTTTCCATAAAATTACACCACTTTATAACGTTGAGTTATTGAGTAATTAGCAAGCTCAAGAGAAGATCAGATGCTAAAGAAGAGATGTGGGAAGGAAGTAACGAGCCGATGATGAGCTTCCTGGTGGGTCGGTCGCTGTCCATTAGGAAGGAAAAAATAAGCCTAACGTTGCTATTCCCGGGACGAAAGAAAATAAAAGGGACAAGAGCTTGGCAATAAATTAATATAAGGAAGGGAAGGCAATCTGTAATGGAGATTAAGGAAAGAAAGCATTTTCACGCCTTGTAATACTCCCTCCGTTCCGAATTAGTTGACTCACATTTGTATACCTATTTGGAACGGATGAAGTATGTGTGAACCTTCCAACCTTAAAAAATGGACCCAAAGAATTCTTTATTGGGATGGTTTAATGTGCTAGATGGAATTTTAATTTTATAATTGTTTTTTATAAAATCATATCTATCTATAATATTAATACTTTAATATATTATGTCTCCCTAATTAATTAGCATGTAGAAATAAAATATAAAACCTAAGCGTGCAAATTTTTGTTTTTTAATAGTAAAGAAGAAAATTTCTTCCTTTATTTCATCATCCATCACCTTGAAATATTTTTTCCATGTTTAGGCAACTAGACGTCATCACATTTTATTTTTATTTGATTGATGCTGCAACACGAGATGCTCCACAATGCCCAAATTATTTGTGGCATAGATGCGTGACAAAATTTACTTGCTCATTTAATATTCCTCAGTTTGATATTTATCAATTTAGATGTTTGTGCTCTTTAAAAGTAGGATGTGAGATTATTTCGTGCAACACACAAGTAAATTTTCTATTTCCTAAAAGGAAAAATGAGCTATTAGAAATGAGAGAGTCGTCACCCGAGCAAGGGCCACCATGTATGGATCAACGAGAAAAGAGAGATTCAGCTAAATCGTGCTTTGCAAATAGCCAAGTCTCCCTATATGATTATAGAATTAACCTATGTGTGTGTGCGCGCGCTTGTAGTGACCTAATTAAATATAGTATAATTTATGAAATATGTGATGCATAACTAATGAAAGGTTGCATGACGTGAATTTTGTAAGAATGTACACTTATAGGTTAGGCAATAAAAGGATCTAATAGTATATTCAAATTTTGGGTAACACCAAATACACTTGAGGTAGAAAAGAGAAAAGATTTAGGTAAATGATAACTTATGCTTTTACAACATATAAAATTGAATACCCATATTTTTATAACCACCTGAAATAAGAACAATGATGAGGCCGGGAGGCAAATTCGACATTGGCGAGGCCACGATGCTCGAGGTGGCGACGTGGTCTTGGGATAGCGACTCGAAAGCTTGGATAGAATGACAGGGAGCGATTTGATGGATGGAATCGTGCAGTGAAGGGGCGAGCTCGGTGGCGAGTTGAGCTCGCTCTGAGAGGTGGGGTGGCGACGCAATCAACCAATGCGGAGGTGAGATGGAATGACAACGTCTTAAAGCCATTGAGTTAAATGGGTACATATTTTCTAGTAATAATAAAGGAAGGTAGCCTTCTCCTTCTGTTTTGGCCATTTTATAAAAAAGCCCCTCACTTTTTAGGAAATCAACCCGTAGTCCAAAGTAAAAGGGAAAAAGTTTCGCTGCTTTGTCGGATTGTTTACAAAACGATCTCTGATCTTGTAAAGAATCAACCCGTAGTCTTTTGTTTCATCGTTTAAAGAAAAACTTTTCCGGTATAACGCTGTGGCCGAAAGCGCTGGATGGGCCTTGCATGGGCCGGCTGAGCGGTTATGTTTTTTAAAATCATTCATGCTCTTTAAATTTTTATGTAGTTTAAAAAAAAAGTGTTCACTATCTCCTATGCGTGAACAAGAAAAACTTATTTTAGTTTCCGTGTGCCATTTGAAATATGTTCTCTAATTTTTAAGAATTCTTCATGCTCTTTAAATGTGTGTGTAGTATTAAAAAAAGTGTTCACGTATTTAAATAATGTTCATATAATTTTAGAAATATTCACCCTTTCTCAAATTAAAATTTAAACAGTATTCACATGCTTTAATATATATTCATATTAAAAAAATCTTTAGAAAGTTAATGTCATTTAAAAAATGATTATACATTTAAAATAAATAAATATTCAATTTGAAAATAAGTGGATGTATGATGAGTGATGTACGCCGTAGCTCGGGAAGCACATATATCACGTCCAACTCAATGAGATTAGCCTTCAAACTATTAGACATTTAATTGCAACAGTGTGGCTCAGTGACAGTTGTGTGTGCGTGATGGTCAAGATTATCACATTGATATTCACCACGTCGAACGTATGACTATTGGATGCACACCGCAACCATGACCATTCAAAGCAAGGAAGATAAGCAACAACACATTTCAGGTGCTATATATGTTAAGAAAATATAATGTAAAAATGTGGAATGGTCTTGAGTCAAGCTTATTATTATGAAAGCACTCTCTCATTGCAACGCACGGACATGTTTACTACGAGAACACTCCTTTACAATCGATCGTTGGAGCGAGCGATCTCACCTAGCCGGTGCTTTCTCTCTCCCACATGCAGGGTGCCATGCAAAAATCACGGAAGGGCTTCTTTTGGCATGCATGCTCATCTTAATTCCTGATTAATCCCATCTAATCACTGCCCCCCTGATTTTCACGGTGGAGCCGGTCCAAACATACCTAATCCCTCGCCCCAACCTGATGTTGGCATCGACACTGTACTTGCCTAATTCAGGCTGTCTTAAACCGAGCGTGGCAGCGAGCGGCGCGCGTATTAGCATTCCCCTGTTTGCTATTTATACTTAAAAAACCTAAGGTTTCATCTTTCATCAGCTTTCTTTTCATCACCTCTTCATCCGACCTTCCTTGTATGAAATCAATCACCTTGATTTACTTACCTTATGAAGCAATTCCTTAATTTAATTACCAAACTTCTCATGAAACTATAAGGATATAAGGTAAAATCATGAGCAAAAATTTATAAACATATATTTACACAATACTATTAATATGGGCAGGTATATCACAAGCTAAGTCTCTAATACTACTTAAAAAACTACGGTTCCATCTTTCACCCAGTTTTCTTCTCATAACACCTTCGTCCAACCTTGCGCGTATGATAAAAAATCAGCTTAATTTACTTACCTTCTCAATCAATTCTATTTTAACTTACTTATCAAACTTGTCAACGTACTATAAGGTAATAAAATAAATCACGAGTTAAAATTTATAAACATATATTTACATAATAGCATTAATATGGGTAGTTAAATCACAAGGTAAGGTGGTAAAATATTTATATTCCATTGCAACGCACGGACATTGTCCTAGTTTAACCAATGGACAAGATATATTTTATATAAAAAAATATCTTCTTCTATTGCTACTGTTGCCGTTTTTTTAGAACAAAAGCTCAAGGAAGGCCCGACTTTGAATTAATAAAGCCATCAATCAGTCAGGATTACAAGTTTACAACGCAAATTACAACACCATCAATAATGAAAACGAAACGGCAAAGGATACAAGGGCGCGGGGGGCAGCTCACAATACACACATATAACAAGCTAGGTATCTAATCAACAAAAAACTCATACACTATTAGAATAATGGCCATCAGCAGCGGGGTAAAGACCCATCAGCAGCGCGAGGGCCTTGCGCTGCTACTATCGCGATGCAGCTAACTTTGATCAACAGCTTCGGCCTCCGGCGCTGTATGTAAATTGTTATTAGCAGCGCAGGCAGCGCAGCTAGCTGACCCGGGCTGCTATTAGTTAATTAGAAATTAAAAAAATCAATTTCATTGCGTGCAGCTGAATCTTGCCGGTAGTCCTAAATCAGCGTGGCGCAGGCGGACGTGGCGGGGTCGAACAGCCCCGGCAGCAGGTACTTCCTCCGGTGCACGCCATGGGCGTTGTAGCTCGCTCAGGTGGCCGTGTCCACCAGCGACTGCCCGGCATACCCGGGGTACGCGCCCATGCCGTACACCCCCGGGCACGTTGTCGTGGCCTCCAACGACGCCTCGCGTTCCCCTTATAGAACTCATCGCCGAACGGGTTGATCGCCGCGCTGGCTACCATGCTCGCCACGTTGATGATGATCCCGTCCATGCCCACGTCGCCGTTCGGCGCCGCCAGCGCCGGCACCTGCGGCCCGTACGCCGGCTGGTGGAACGGCCACGCGCACTGCGTCGCCGGGTTGCCGGCCCACACGTAGGCCGTGCAGGACTTGGCGTCCACGATATATATATACTAATAATACAAGTTGGCTAAGCTAGCAGCCATTGTGTGCGATTCCAATGTGTTGTGGTAACTCTTTTCTGATCAACACGTTTCCTCCATTAATTTGGCTTAATTTCGCATTGAAAAAAAAAGTACGTGGGATACAGAATAGATCGGTTATTAAAAGCCAAATATCTCCATGTTCGACCACTCACCGCTTATCTCCTTATGTTCGCTCCCTTTTTCTACACGTTTCTTCTTCCCCTGCCCCAGCCGGAATCTCCATTGCGCCTCCTCCTCCTCTCTTCCTCTTCTCCATTAGAGATGTCCCTCTCTCAGATTGAGCTCTGCCTGAAGGACGGGCTTCAGTTGGGCATCGGGGATGAGCGCCGCAGTTGGGATGTGCGCTGCCCGGAGCGTCGCCACGCCGCGCGCTGAGGAGGCCTGCCTCGCTTTCGAGCGTCACCGCCCTTGGATGGGCTCAACCTCGCCGATGACCGTATCTCCGATCTCACCTCTGGTAACCTCTACTCCTGTGCGAAAACACGTGATTAGGCGTAATATGATGATGCAATATGAATCTGATCTGCTACACCTATTTGGCGTATGATTTATGTTTACAACTGTTTTTCTATAATTTAAATAATATGCAAAGTAAGATGAGAAATTTATCTCTTTTGATTCTTATCTTCTCAAACAAGGATGGCAAATAAATCGATGGTGGAAATAATCCATGAACCATCAACATCACTAATACTACTGACATACAAGATGTTATCCACTTGGATACATTTAGATTTGAAATGATTATATCTAATTAAAAGTTTATGTCTGAGTCTGACAATGTTTCTTTATCAGATGCAAGCCTTGACATAAGTTTGTTCGGTCACAAGTGCGCCTTAAGATGATTCCCCCATTCACAAAGTGAGGGAATCCAAGACCTTCAACAGATAATTTGCAGGAAAAAAATCTTCATCGGAAACGGAAATAGAAGAACTACTCAAAGCCACCAGTTCGACCGTACTAAGCTAGCTTCAACTTGATCTGATTTCTAATCTCACTGTCTTATCATTCTAGCCAAGTTGTGTTGCCAGTAAGGGCCAATGTGCCATTCTCAGTTCCTGTTATATGCATGCAACAAGCATATATTTGATTATTACTAAGGCATACTTCTGCCTAAGCTTTCTATTATGTAGATGAATGGTGATAGCCGGTCAAAAGTTCTTAATTTGATGGTACTAAGGTTGGTATTATATTTATTTATTGATGTATGCAGAGGTCATTTTTACTACCATGTTCTTATATTGCTTCTCTATAATTGTTTTTACCATTGAATCATCCATGTAATTTATAGCATCCAAGTATAACTTATCCAGGTTGTTAGTAGCCTCAATAATTTCTTTGTTGACATTGATGTATTAAAACTAATTTATAGGTTTTAACTGTACCTATCTTTGAATTCTGAAGTCTATATTAAAATGGCTTAGCCATGCTATAGCTTTTCTTAACGATCATTTGTGTATTATCTATTAATACCATCCAGAATCAATTGTCTATTGCCGTTTGTTCAACACCAGGAGGGAAAATTAGGGATTAGCAAGCTCTATCGAAATCTACTTGCTCCTTAGGTAACATAGATTGGGTATATGCCTCTTTTCTCTTCAATTATTCTCTGATGCAGAGTATCTTGCACAACCCAGTTTATTTTTTTGTAAATGAGTGTACACTGTATTGTTGCTAACCGCAAAAACAAAAGAGCTTGGTTCTTTGTACAACTACAGATAAATGTGAGCATGAAAAACAATGATATGCCTGAATATTTGATGGTTTACTCATCTAAGTCATTTTCATATTGTGGCCGATGCCTACATGGTGTTGGGATTTTTTTATTACTGTGATCATTGCACTAACCAGTTTAAAACTTTCTACTTTGAGTAATGCTTGCCAATGGCTCCTCATTTAAATACTGCATGTACACCTCTTTGTCAGCTGCCTGAGGTTGCCGCTCGCCACTGCCCTCCACGATGGACTGGTGGTTTTCCATATCGTCGTGCTGAATGTGTTCACGGTTACCTTATGTCATGGAGGTTTCCACAAGTGCAACCATGCCGACTTTCACTTTGTATTTAGCATGCATCCTCTCTTTTTCCTTTCCTCTCTGCTAAGTCGCCTCTCCTTTTCCTTCAATTATTCATGTGTCTTTTCTGTATTAGAAAGGCCTCGATGATGAAAGATTTAATAATCAGATAGTGTCTATTCTGTTGGATTTCTTTGTGTTTTGGATGTGGGCAATAAGAAAAATACCAAATATTCCTGTTTTAGCTCTTTATTTCAAGGGGATAATCCGGACTCTTCATCATACGGTGCACACATCCATTTTATTAAACAAAATAAGTTCCAGTTGTGAAGTACCAAGGATTTTATCATACGACTCCTTTTTTCTTTGGAATCATAAAGTGCATACAAAAGATGGGATTATATGGAACAATCAGATTTACGCAAGATTTTTTGGCTTTAGTTTTTGACACCATAGTTGATGTTTCCTTTCTAGAAAACTCACCCAAAAACATTTATTTTGGTATTAGCATTCAAATTTATGCAAATTTGATATGCTTTGGTAGCTTTATATCTCCTAATATTATAACTGATATTGCCTTACTGGAATAAGATGAAAGAAGTGATCATTTGTTCTATTGATGTTTGTATTTAGGTTTATGTAAAATTAATGAGTTACCTTAAATGAAACCACCAAAGTAGTTATATCATTTTTTATTTTCTGGCAGGTTCGATTCTTTGATGCACGTAGAGAAAGAAGCTCCTAAATCCGCTCAGTTATACATAGTTGTTTTCGGTGATGAGATAAATTGTAGATTAAATGTTTATGAAGAAGGCGGTTGTCTGAGTCAACCAAATCCTTTTGTTGTATTGGCATTAACCGATATGCTTGATGAGTGCAATCATTATCTGCAATTATACAGAAATGTTCGCCGGAGGTTGCAGCCTGTTGATGCATCAAATCTTGCAACTCAGTTTCTTGACCATCAAGATAGCGCTCATGGGAATCGTTATTTAGGCCTACAATTTCTAAAGTTATTGCTCTTATTGTTGAATTCTTGAGCAGACTATTATTTTCTTATAAACTTTATTTATATATAAAGCTTAGTGAAAAATTGGTCTTACCATATTTTTTTCCTAGAACACCTATAAACTAACAAACTCTTCTCATATAGAGTTTAATCTGTATCCATAATTTTGAAAGCTTAGTGAAAAAATTGTCTTACCATATTTTTTTTACAACACCTACAAACTAGCAAACTCTTCTCATATAGAGTTTGATCTTTATCCATAATTTTGAAAGCAAACAACGATCCGATTTTTCACTCGCCGCTGGTCACCGTTGCGCCTCACCGGTGGTCGCCGCGTTGCTGTCACGCTTCACCGGTTGCCGCCGCCGCGCCTCATCGCCGCCGCTGGTCGCTGCCGTTATGTCTCGCCGAGCTTCAACCAAAAAGACAAATGTTATATATTTATAGTAGAGGCGAATAATGTATCTTCATCAAAAAGTTTCTTTGCATAAACCAGGAACTGAACAATATTTTCATTGGGAGTTCAACTCCAAACGCCTAATTGTAATATATGTGGAGCCAACGAGATTCATAACTATTTCCACACTAATGTTTCACCTTAAAAAAAATCTCAAACATTTTAAATGGTGTTGATACTTCACATTTTTTTGTTCCTTTTGACTTGCCTAACCATGAATAGTAGTATCTCTTATTTATCATTTTGGATTGTGTTAATTTGCATCTGTGTTTCAGTCTAAATAGTCCTTTTTTTGGCCGCCTTAATTAAATGGTGTGGGCTACAGTTGTAATATATTTGATTCAGGTACAGGAATCACTTATTTAGAAGACCTGTCAAGTATTTGTAGATACCTTGCAGGCCTCAAAATCAAAGACAATGGTAAATTCAAGAAAACTTTGTTTCACGGTATTTTCCACTCGACCAAAATATTCACAATTGGTACAGGTGAATATCGTGGAAGAACTCATATATGTTTTTGTTCCTTTATTTTTATAAATAGAAAATAGTTTCCAGAGGGTGCCGAGGGTTAATACAGAGGATGATGCCCACAACAGTTACTTATAGAGTTAAACTAGAAAATAGGTTTTCGCCCTCCTTTTTAGATAAACGAAATAAACAATGAAGCCATCTCTGTTTGGTTCTTAATTATTTATTGCAGCCACAAATTCTGATGTAGCAAGGTGTATTTTCTAATGTAATATAGGAGTTTGTGGGCAACATGCCAACATATGCTTTTTCAACTTTAAAAGTTTGTCTTCTTACATACATAAGGATCACATCATACATGAATTATAAAATATTCTAAGAAAATGTCCAGTGCTAATATTTCTATGCTTGGCATGAAGGCCATTTTGTTCCATTACCAATGATGAACTATATTTCATGAAACATATCAATTATATCTTACCCTTAATTTCTTCCATCTCACAAGCTAGATAAAAGAAATACCGCCTCCGTCCCAAAATAAGTGTCTCAACTTTATACTAACTTTATTATCTTTTGGTCATTGGTTTCTATTGATGCTCATCTAAAATCTAGGCAAGATATTTCTTATTATGATTCAAGCAAGATAGTAAAGAACACGTCCAAAGTTCAAAGATAAGTGAGGTCACACACAGGAGCATCTGTTGAGTGCGTTAAAGTTGAGAGAGGCCACACACGTGGCTATTTTTTTATATTGTGAAAATATGGGTATGCCATAAGGTTGATTTCTGTGCTTATAATGTACAGTTTGTGTTTTTCTGCCCTTTCTTACCAGTGGTGTGCTATCCATTGTTAGGACATGTCAGCACAAGTTCTCTAGCTCATTTTCTTGGTTCATATGCTTGACGAATGTGACAAGATATGCATACAAGCACAACCAAAATACTTGAAATAAGATTTGAGGTCCAGCGACAGGGAACATCCATCGCCATACACTGAAGAATGGTCTAGATCAACACACATGGTCATATTACCACAACCCTTGATGCAACGGTACCATGTGTTTGCCTTCCAACATGTACCCTTTTTTCTTTATACTGCATCAAAACATTGTAATCCCCTATCTATTCTCTGTTCTTTTTTTGTAGAGATTTATTTTCTGCGTTTGGTTTTATGTACCCTTCCCATCTATGTGTAACCTTATGCAACTATGGTTGTATTTTATTTTGACGCGGAGGCGGGGGTATTCACCCTTTTTCAAAAAAATGTAACCTTATGCAACAAATAAACGCATCTGCTTAACAAAACCTAAAAATCATCAGTTATGTATGCAGTCACTCTACGGAGAAATTCTAGAACGGAATCAACGAAAACAGGCAACAATGACCCACATGAAACTGCTAGGTAAACAAAAACACTTTACTTCACCATCTTCCCATCCAAGCCATCTTTATTCTTTCATAAAAACAAAATATGAAGCTACACACGGGCTTCCTCACGGGCGCGCGCTGCGCCATTCCCCACTAGTAGGACTATAGGAGCACTCACACGGGGATTTGATTTGAGACACAGGAGAAGCACTCACGCCGGCGGTGGGAGGAGTTAAAGGCTGAGTTCTTGTTTTTTGTTGAGACACAGGAGGAGCACTTACGTTAGTGTGGTGGGTGTGATGCATGTGGATCCGATAGTTGCAAGCGTTTCTAAACAAGCTCACGATCCAGGTGCTTATAGCATCTTCAGCCACGTCCGAAAGAGGTTCTCATGGCGGCGTTATTGGTGCCGGACGGATGAATTTTATCTAACGCTCCTCCAAGAGCCCAATTAGCGTCGGATTGGATCGAAATTGAGTCCGGCGAACCCAAGCCGACCCGGCACGCGGGGGGCATTTAGGGGCGCCGAATGAAACGAATTGGTGCGAAACGGCGCGAGCAGCTGCGGTTTCACGCGCCACGTGCCGAGCGGGTCCACCTGTCGGCGTCTACGTCTTCGGCGTCGTCATACTCCCGCCTCGGCTTCTCCCTCGCCGCACTCACACCATGGGCGAGAGATTCCCCGGCGACGGCGTGGTGAAGAACGGATTCGGCCGCGACATGCTCCAATTGTGGGAGGCGCACCCTCCCCTTCGTCCTCGACCATATCGAGGCCGGCAACCAGCCGCGGCTCCAGTACCCACCGCTGGCCAGGCCGGCACGCCGCTCCTACTCCAGGTCGTCCACGCCGCTTTGGGCGTCGCTGCCCAAGAGCATGGAGACGGCGACTTCTTCGTCGTTGATACGTCCCAAACGTATCTATAATTTTTTCTTGTTTCATGCATTTTATGTGACATTGCTACATGTTTTGCTACACTTTCATATAATTTTATATATATTTGGACTAACCTACTAACTCAGTGCACCCAGTGTCAGTTTCTATCTGCTGATGTCTTTAGTTGCAGTGATTTTCCCCAATTTAAAATACTCCAAAAATTCCAAAAAAATCAGAATAAAAATCAGTGTCACGGAAGCTTCCGAAACCACCGAAGAAGTGACGGAGGGGGGCCACCCCCTCCCAAGCGGCCAGGTGGCGCGACCCACCTCCTGGCCGCGCCACCAGGGTGCCTGGGAGGTGGGTCCCACCTCTGGTGCCCCCCTTCGTCCTATTTTTACCCCTCGTCTAGGAAACCCTCGAGGAGAACCCCGCATCGCGAAATACCTCTCTGTGCCTTCGCCGTCGCGCTTCCAAGATCGGGAGCACTAGAAGACCTCTTCCCGGCACCCTACCGGAAGGAAGAAGGACCACCAAGAGCTTCTCCACCACCATGGACGCCTCCCGGATGTGCCGTGAGTAGTTTCCCTTGGACCATGGATCCATGATCAGTAGCTATGTGATGTCTTCTCTCCAATCTTGTTCTTCAATGTTAATCCTTGTGAGTTGCCCTACATGATCAAGGCACCTATGTAATTTTCCTGTTGTTGCTATGCTGTGTTTGCTGGGATCCGATGGATTATGAGATTATGTTCAGATCGCATTGAGTTATATATTTGGTTTACCTTTTATTTTTTGTTCTTGAGTAATTCTGTCATGTTCTCCGTTACTTTTGATTGCTTTGACCAAGTAGTAGATAGTGACTCCAAGAGGGAGTGTTATGCATGATTGTGGGTGCATGTCCCCCGATGTCTAGCTTGAGTGACAGAAACATGAGACTATGGGATGTGCTGTTGCCACCATGGAGAAAACAACGGTGCTTGTAACCGCGGTTGCAAGGATTGTTTACCTTACGTATAGATTGTTAATGCAATTGTTTGTTGTTTTGAGTTTACACTTTGGATGGGAATCACAACTTAATACCAGAGAGATGTTATGGATAAATATTTCAAGGTGGATGATTAGTGAGTAGATGCAGATGGATTTCGGTCTACTTGTCTTGACGTACTGTCCATACTTTTGAGCCTCTTACTTTCCAGTAGCATAATTTGCATTGCGGTGCGTTTATAATTCTGTCAATTGCCTAGCTGTAATTTGTTCACCCAACATAGCCGTTATACTATCTTTTGGGAGAGAGACATCACTAGGGAACATCATGGGACCTCGGTCCATACTTCCACCACTGTTTACACCTCCACTTTATTTACCTCTTTTACTTTACTTTGCAATTATCACTATCACTATCATTATCTCTTGCGTTTGATCATTTGTTAACGACAAGGCCGAAGGGATTGACAACCCCTCTGTACTCGTTGGGAGAAAAGTTATTTGTTTGTGTGTGCAGGTCCATGTCAACTCCCGCGTCATCAAATAATTTCTGGCGCCGTTGACATCTACTTGTTGATCCTTGGAGTCCTCCTGGATTCGATAAATCTTACAGTCCTTGTGTAAGGGAAATTAGCTGCTATCTACATCTTTACCTTCCACTTGGGGTAACCAACGAGGAGCACTACTTCAGTGCCATCAAGATAATTTCTGGCGCCGTTGCCGGGGACTCCACTCTTCAAGATAGGGGAGTTGCACACTATCTTTTACCTTTGCTTTTTAGTCTTGTTAGTTTACCTTATCATTTTTATCTTAGTTTCCTTTATCAAAAATCACAAAAAAATATGTTTGCTTTGTTCTTGCTTGCTGCTACCATTATGGGTTCCACTGAAAACACTAAGTTGTGTGACTTCACTAGTCACAACAACAATGACTTTATCAACACTCCTATTTCTACACCTGCCAATTCAGCACCTTCTTATGAAATTAAACCTTCTTTGCTGAATCTTGTTATGAAAGATCAATTCTCCGGTGCTGGAGTTGATGCTGCTTTACACTTGAATAATTTTATTGAGCTATGTGATATGCAAAAGTATAAAGAAGTAGAGGATGATATTGATAAGCTTAAGCTTTTTTCCTTTCTCCTTGAAAGGAGGAGCTAAAATTTGGTTTCAATCCTTGCCTAAGAATAGCATAGATTCTTAAGATAGGTGCAAATATGCTTCTATTGGGACGTACTACCCACCTGCTAAGATTATGTGGCACCCCGGCTCAGAATACCGGAACGCCCCGTGCTCCAGCCCAGAGATCATGTATTCTGGAACACGACACTACTTGATATAGAACTGAACCACTTTCTATTACCAATGAAATGGTACAAGGGGTCTATTACAACGCTGGTGGAGTGAGGCGGAGAACAACTTGCTCCTAATGCTAGCCACGGAACTACATCAAGCAGCGAGATGATGATGACCCTCAACTGTAGGGAATCGAGATAGTCTTCGCGGACAAGATAAATCAACTTATTGATTCGACACAAGGGGATCCAAAGAATATTTATAAGCTTTGAAAGTTGAGTTGTCAATTCAACCGCACCTGAAATATACTTGCTTGCAACAAAATATTAATAACAACTGTGGTATGATAGTGGTAGTGATAACAGCGGAAGTAAATTACTAGTAACCAGTAGTATTAAAACACTGTAGGCCAGGGAGATGGATGGTTGGGCGCTGCTTGGATAAGAGTGAACATGTAATAGATTCTAACACAGGGCAAGGTACATGGAAAAGAAAGAATCATCTAGGCAAATATCAAACATTAGGTATGTATCCCGTAGGTAGTTGTGCGTGCTTGCAATAAGAACTTGCACAACATATTTTGTCCTACCATCCCGCTACGAACGGGGCCAAAGGGAACTTATGGAGATTAAGGTGCTCCTGTCAAAGAGCGCCGGAACAAAGCAATAAACTCAATGAATACATGAAATCCTCAATTTATGGACCATCCCCTTTGGTGTCCCAAGCTGTCACCTTTGGGATCGCCGGTTCCGAACCATAATAGATGCATACAAATCATAGATAGGATGTGACACCCTGGGTTTTGGAACTTTCTTTTTCCAAAAACTTTCCTGATTTATTTCTGGATTTGCTATTGGATTTGATTTTGAGCACCTCATTGGACTTGAAACTTGAGCATATTTTCTTTCCATGCTCAAGTGACCCTTGATTTCAAGCCTCTCCATGTCATTCCATTGATCCACCTCATCCAAGACACCATTTTATTCAAACCATATATTCCTTTTTTCCATTAAAAGGAATATTCCAATTATTTGAGGTTTGTGAAGCAACCCCTATTTATATTGCTCCATAAATCCCCAAATAATTCCCACATGTCATTGATGTCATATCTTGCCAATTTCTCCAAAAACATTTCATAGCCCAAGTGGATTTTTCCTCTAGAAAAATTCATTTGTCTATGGGGGCAGAATGGAGCTTTGTGAAGGGAGTGCCATTTATCTTGATCCATTGCTGGTGAAACATTTTGTGCAAGCTCATATGATCATATGATTGATCTCCACCAAATTACACCACCATTTGATTAGCCAAACTCCCACAATTAATTCCCAAAGTTTGGATGCAGCAAAGGGGCATTGTGAAGCAAGTGCATGATAAGGGATCCCATTTGCCTTGAATTTTTTTGAGCATGATCCTACCACTAGATAACTACACCAAACCAAATTGGAGCCAAATCCCATTACCCATGTGAGTGCATTGTCATGTTTAAGTTTCTGGTCAGTGGGCCACATTGTGAAGCAAGTGCTAGCTATGTGTGTCCAATGGCTATGAAATTCTTTACACATGTGCACCATGCCAAATAACCAAGCTACAGAAATTTTCAGCCAATTCCACCAATCCCATGCAAGGCTAGCTTCAACTTTGCATTTCTGGTCCAATTGGACATTTGTAAAGGAAGTGCTAGCTAGCTTACTCCAAACAAGTAAGCTTGCACGTGCAACGCACGTTGATTTTGACTAACAAATACATTAAGGGTAATCATATGGAGCGAACATCCGCTTCCGGACATGGCAAGAGCGGACATTTTGTATGGCAATCGCTGTAGATAGGGGTGGAAACCGCCAACATGCGCGTGGCAATCAAAGGAAAAAAAGCTACATCGAGTTATCATGCGCTATACACTGCAGTTGTCATCCGTGTCTACATTGGTTGCTATATAAAATGTCCGCCCTTGCCATGTCCGGGAGCGAATCGTCCGCTCTAAATTGGCGCCCATAGATTAAACATAATAACTTCTATCCAATATAGGATAACATGATGATATATTTAGAATTTTGAAAGTTCTGCACAACAATAACCTTCAAGTGCTCTATGGCCATATATGTACTGGAAGCATTAAATGACAACAATAGGTATATGCTATTGGAATAGCAATAGAATTCAAAACTCCAATTATAGCACAACAGAACTGTTACTTCTTTGACACTCAAAATAGCAACACTGTACTAAGGGTGATCTTATATACAAAAAAATCTAAAGCAAGAAATTGACATCTATACATTACACTAAACTGCTCCTTCCTTGATACCGAAAAAAAGCAAGACTACCAATCAAGTATCTATCAATTTATTTCAAGTAAGCATCATCTGCTAAGTTTGGATTGATAAAAACGGAGCAGAGAATAAAAATTATGCATAAAGTTGTGACCAAAATCTTGAAAGACAGATAAAATATCAACATAGTTAATGCGTGAGCAGTTTCCATTTTTTCTCAAGGCTCGAGACTTAAGAACCCACATTCAACCTCCATGGCTTGAGAGTAGCCACTTCATTCAGTAACATTCTCCCTTTTCAGTCGATTGTGAAAAACAGAAGCATATAATCATTCAAACTAATCAAGGTCGGAGGCAACCACAAATTATACATACCGTGTGCTCTCGCTTCTTTATTTACCAAAATTCGCTAAATTTTATACAACAAAGTGTGCATGGTAGGGATTAAACTAATTGTGAAATCACAATCTGAACTTCAAAGAACAAAGTCCTTAATCTAGGATGACAATATAAATAATAATATGAGTAGTAATCATAATCTGAACCAAGGACATGCCTACAATTCTAGCATCTCTAGTGGATATCACATACATCATTTCTCTATTGCTCCACACAAAATTGGATTGTATCCATTGATGTGCTTCAAGAAATAGATAACATATATATATATATATATATCTCTCATATTAAACGCCATTATAATGTCAGACTCAAATACTCATAAAATGGAAGAAAATAAGCAATCTATTGCAGCTAAGGTTTACCTTGTATGTGCAAAAAGGTAAAGCGAGACATTTTCTAATGAACAATGTACTTCTTAAATCATTCTTCTTAATCATGGAAGCCCCGAGACTCGAGATTACATGCCACCCCATTTATCATAATGCCATCAAACGTGATTTCACGCATAGCACAATCAAACAGTAAATACTGAAAACTATGCCGTCCATCATGAAGATTATTATTGGTAAAAGTCAATAAAGAAGGGTTAATTCACCTTCCTCGCAGATTTTCATCAGCAAGAAAATATTTGAAACTGGATTATGAGTATGAATCTTTGTTTCAAGTTCATCATTTGAAACAACATCTTGTAACTTCTGAACTACAATTTTTGTGATGCACGATAATAGCAGCAACACCTATTACTTGAACACCTTGTTTGGTAGCCATAGAAGCCCATCCAGGAAAAAGAATAATACTAATTATACACATAAAAGACGGACTGCGTATAAAAAGGAGTCAACCTGCAATATCAAAGAACCATATGGTCAGGAAAGACTCAAACTCGTGTTTTCTCATTAACAAATACAAATAGACAACCATTCTACCGTACCAAAAATTAAATAAAAAGGCCAACATGAATTTTGTTTCTCTATAGGAATCTAACATGAAGATATGTGATAAAGGCCAGACCATAGCATGTCCTTTCTATATTTACTCATATATAAACACTCTGCTGGCTAATAAGGGATTCCAAACTAACACAGCCTTATAAGCCATCCCAGCAACACCGGAAAATGCATGAGAACAGATTTGACAGTACAGTTTCACTGCAACATTGTCTGCCTCTCTATTTAGCTACAAAACCAAAATGAATACCTATGGTGCTTGAATTACCACTTCCTTGATAGGAAGTCTAAGCTATAATATAGGTGTTGACCTGGTTGGTCATCGATCCGTTTGGAGCGCAGCCTCGGGGCTGGCGTGTGGTGTTGTGTTGTAACAGTTTTTTGACCAGTTTTCCTCATAAACGGGTCAGCTCTATTCTTCTATATCAATGAAAGGCAAAGATTTTGCCTCGTTTCAAAATAAATAAATATAGGTTTTCCCTATGTTGCTTCACATAGTTAAGTTGTTAATTAGCAGTTAACTTGCTCTAGTTAATTGTTCATAACACATATGTTATTCAGTTTCAGAACCATTTAACAATCATCATAATGACCGCATGATGTCCACATAACAGCTTATATGCATACGTATGAAAGTAGTACCCACCAGTCATGTTGTGTGCAGCTTGAGTAGCTTCGTAGGGTTCATTTTATCTTCTGATAAAAATAAGAAGTCGTGTCACAGCACCGTGTATGCTTGAGTAGCTACCGAACAAAGCCCCATTGTGTGTGCTATCAGCTTAATCCATGCTTAAAATCACAGCAAACCACATATATCTGCGAGGAAATATACTACACAATAAGTGAGATGACAGAGCTAGATTAGTGGAACTATTCCTAGAAGAAAGAACTTGTTGTAGAAAAAAGGTCCTATATTGTTTGGGTCCATAATTTTAAATAATACCTGGGATCGTAACGATTCATTAGAAGAAATCATAATAGCCAAGGCCTTGTGGAACTCCTCTCCGATCAACTGCCAACAACAAATGGTACACACTTGAGATGCAGTTTTACGAACGTTTGACCCACCCCATCCATCATAAAGTCATGCTTGCTGTCACCATTTTCATAAAATAAAATATTCATATTCAAGTGATACGATAATACATAATCAGTACAGAACAACAAGCAATGAGTTAAAAAAATTAAAATGTGAATTAAGATTTTATGAGACACCTTCATGGACACTGGACAGTTTCAACCGCTCTCCTACAATTCAATTCTCCTTTTTTACCTCAAGCAATCAAACATACATGATACATAAAAAATTTATCTGCATCAGATGATTGAATTAGAGTCTAGAAGTAAACAAGGTACTTACTAAAGTTGCTGAACAGGAATTTGTGTTGAAAGTGCCAACCAAATCATACCTCTATCTGCTAAGAAAAACAGTCTAGGATGATAATTGAGAATGTTCCTTGGATTGTGAAATATGCCTGAGAAGTCAACGATTTAGAAATATGCCTGAGAGGTCGATGCAGGTGAAGCCCTCCCGTAGCTCTTCCCGAGTTGCAAGATTACTGCACAATATCAAGAACCTTCGTGGCACAACAACTCGCAACACGCAATCAGAAACTTGCATTGACTGACCTCAAGAATTAGCCGGAGAGGAGGTGGAGCGTTTAGGCGTGCGCCCGGTATCATAGCAGCGCTCGAGCCGCCACTTGCGCCGGTGGCATGTATGGCCAACGGGGAGCATGTAGGCGAGGGAGCGAAACCCGGGCGGCACAGCGGCGCTCGGATGAGGGCGCGAGGCCGGCGTGGTCGGCGACGATGCAGCACCTACGGGCGGAGGCGGGTCCGGCGGAGGAATCCATGCGCCGGGGGAGTGGGAGGGGGAGGCGGGGCGGGGGCAGGGGCAGGGACGGTGGTGGCGGAAGACGTGCGCGGAGGAGATGGAGAGGCGGGGCGATTTTGTTAGCGATAGGATTAGTCAATCGTTTTGTTTTGCGGGGTTGGGTAACTTGTGTGGTGTGCCCCGCTAAACATGGCAGCAATCTGGTTCGTTGGATGAAAGATGTTGAACGGATGTGATGCTTTGGATCAGCTCCTCTGGTGCTTTTTATATTAGTAGTAGATGAAATGGAACTTGGTGTACATACTCATCCTAGTGTGTGATTGAGCTATGCAAAAGATCATGCCTAGGGGAGTAATGTACAAGCCACACCACAGTATAAACACCTTCTGTAGCATTGTGCCATTTGCAAAGGAGGTGCATGCAAACTTGATCCCATTGAGCCCAAACTTTCCAGAAACATAGTCCTTACTATCCTCAAGCCAAGAGACAACCTGGCCTTATCCAATACCCCAACATGTGATCTAGGCTTAAGCTCTAAGTTTGATGTATCCAACTTTGTGGTGAGCCAGAGATCACCCTGTTCACCCTTTTGACCATCCAGCTGTACCACTGTGCTAAGCGTGCGAAGGACTACATGCTAGACATGGTTGGCCACGCAGGATATTATCCAAAGTTTGAAGGCCACGCCCTTGGCAGCCTCTGGCGTGCTCTGGACGCGCCCCGAGCATGCTCGACCTGTCCACCTCGTGCTACAGAGCGCCATCGTCGTCTTCTCCGTGTCCACGCGCGCCGCACGGCTTTCCCGCATCCCAGTGCAACACGCCGGCCGTCAAGTCGCCCTCAGCGTCCCTGTTCACCCCCGCACGCCACGGCCGCGTCCGCCCGACGTCTTTCGTCCAAGGCATCGTCGCCCCCTTTAAATAGGGCATGCCCGAGCCCTCCCATGGCACCCCAGCAGTTCCACGGCCTCTCCTGCCCACTTCCCCTCCCCCAATTCGTCGTCGGGACTCCTCGCCGTGGCTCTCTACCACCGCGGCCGCCGCCCCTCCCCGGCCAAATCCGAGGTGGCCGAGCCACCCCCTTTCCTCCTAGCCACACACTTCTGCTCCCCCTCGACCTGCGATGGCCCGCCGCCCTCCCGTTCCTCTCGCCGGAGCCCCGTCTCACCGTGCCCCAGCGACAGCCGTGGCCGCCGGCTGCCGTGGCTCCAACCACGTCCGCCCTAGCCTCCTCGACCTACGGTAGAGCGAGGGCTGCGCCGCCCTCGGTCGGAAGTCCGCCTGGTGGCCGCGGGTCAGCTGCCGTGCCCCTCGCCGGCGTAGCACGGCCGCGACGCCCCTTTGTTACACCGTCGAGAGGAAGAAGGCGAGGCAGAGGAAACAGAGAGGCCCTGGCAGGTCTGGCCCGCTTGTAAGCCGCACGACCCCACTGACGTGCGGGCCCTGGCCGGGTTAAGTGGTGGCGCACTCGTGGTGGACACATTTTCCTTAAGGGGAAGCGTATTTCACTTTCCTTCTGGTGAAAAGGCGTTTTCGATGATAGAAAGCGTACTTTGATCCCCTTCGGCTCAGAATACGCTTTCACTAACAGAAAGCGTATTTTCTCCCGCAGCAGCCCAAAGTACGCTTTCAGCTTCTGGAAAGCGTATTCCCACCAAATCCAGCCCCGACACCGTTTCGATCATATCTTCGCAACCGTAAGTCCAAACGAGGCGATTCTTTTAGCGTTGTTTTCGTATCGATCTCCTCTTCGTTTTGGCATAGGTCTCATGCCATGTCGTGATGTTGTTATTTGCTGGTCAAACAAAATATGATGTTTGACTTTTTCTCCGTTGCTCTATTTCAAAATATTCTGCAGGGTTTTGGTGACGTCGAAGACCAGGAGTGTTTCACACCTCTCTGGTGAAAGGCAAGCCACAATACAATTTTCACCTTTGCAAAGCTTTGGCGTGCTTCTAAAATTGTTGTTCGATGATATGCTTATATCGGTGACCGTGATCATGTTGCCATTTCATGATTGATGTTATCATTGCCATGCTATCCTTGAATATGCTACTACTATGCTATGTTTTGCCATGTTACATCCATTCTATGGTTTGATCATATCATTGCCATGTTATGCTCTGCATCATCGTAGCCATGACATACCAACACCATGTTAAGTTGCTCATGTTATCTTTATGCTAGTTCATGCTATGCCTAAGTTATGCTCAACTGCATTCATAATGTTACCATGTTAATAAATTAATCTTTGTAACACGGATAAGTTCACCATCTAAAATGTGCTTGATCATATATGGAATTATTACGCTAGTAGGTTATGCATTGTTATGATCTGATGCTACTCATGTTGCACCTGATACTTGTGTTTACTATTGGAGTCATGCTTCATGACAAGTTGATCAGGTGCCACCGAACCGAACTTATCCGTGCACCCACATTTTCTTGTATGGGAAGGCCTTGATTCGGTCTACCGGTGTGCGTCTCTTATGCGTATCACCAAAGAGGGAAGGCTATGCGCGGAAGTTACCTTTGTCCGGGTAAACGGCGATAGTCTTGACAGCCAGTTTGTTGATATGAGCTCAGTCCCCGTTTGGGACAAGTTATGGACCATGCGACGGTCAGGGCCAATAGGTTGGCCGGTGTCAAGAGGACACCCGGGCTACCCAAGACAAGATGTCGATGATACGGTAAGGGAGACACGCGGTAGCTCGGTCTCATTGGAGAAGTCCTAGTCCACTCCTGCGGTATGAGTTCCAAGGATCATGTGGGACAAGTTCCGAGGTACTGGATGGAGGAAGATCTCCATATTGTGGGTAACGTGCACAAACTCTGCAGAGTCACACAAATCTATTCGAATAGCCGCGTCCACGGTAATGGACACAGTTCGTACTAGGTCACACCATATGATCAACATGAGTTCGGGGATATGTTTGTGGTAAGTGGATGGTCATGCGATGACCGGATTGGTTGGGTGGTAACGAAGGACACCTAATCCGTTGAACGGTCATGCGATGACCCGTTTGGTCATGCGACGACCCGCGAAAGTGATTGGTCACGAGGTGACCCGGTGCTTGAGTCTGTAAGGACTCCGAGGTAAGCCACGTGATCATGCGATGATCATGTGGGGTCCATGTGACCTTAAACGGTGATTGTTTGTGCATTAGTTTTAATACTGATAATATCTGCATGCATGATATTGTTGCTCACCTGTTTAACTCACTAAGATACTTGAACCTGCTATTGCCATGTTATTGTTTTGCCTTGGTGCTCTTGTTGTTGTGATCTTGCAAGTACATTCAATGTACTGACCTGGCGTGTCATGCCAGATATGCAGGTCTTGCTTTGGATGCGTAGGACGACGTTCCCGGTGTTTGCGAGCTAGGAGGTGCCCCAGCCAGTGTCCCTGTTGATTGGAGTTCATCACCGCCGTTGTTGTTCCGCTGCCGTCGTTATTCCGCTGCTAGAGAGTTATGTTGCTTCTTGTGTTGGATATATGCTCTAGAGGCAAATAATATATGATTATTCCAATATATCTAAGCAATTTCATAACCAGTTTCATACCGTGCTAGAACTGTGTCAGTGAAACAATGATGCAGGTGTGGTATAGAAACCCCCAGAGTTCCTAGTTAGCCTCTACATCGATAACTAGTTCATGGTCAACATGATGGTCGTGGTTTCGCGATCATGGACAATTAAGTCTCTTGACTATGAGATCACCTCACTGGTTAAGTGACGTGATGAACATTACCCAAAGTAAGCATTACAACATGATCAAATCTTGTGAAGGTTTAGTGTTGTAATTACAGAACGTGGTAGACCGTTCCTTTGACTGTGAGTACGTGCATAATTGCTATCTTCCCGGATGCTTTGAGACCTACATCCCACCACCTGACTGAAATATGCGGGTCATAACGGTTGTATCTTGGGTATTCCGTGGAGATATGTTGAGGAGTATTGTTATAAGAGCAGGATTTGTCAATCCATATAATGGATAGATACTCGGGGCCCACTCGGTGAGATTCCATCCATAAAGCTGCAGCGTGTGACTAGGTCACGGGGATGAATATCACGGGAACGAGTGAATGAGGATTAGTTTGGAACGAGGTTGAACCAGAGATAGGATGTCATTGATCGAATCTCGGAACAATCCAGTATCGCTGACAAAGGGAATGCTATACGGCGTAAGGTCCAATCGGTGTTTAATATCCGGAATGCACAGGGGTCATTATGGGAATCCAGGTCCCGCTGATGATCATTGGCCGTAGCATCATCTTGGTCATGACTGGAGTGTTCTTGGACCGTAGGGTAACACACTTAAGGGATCGATGAAATTGGAGACCTTTTCAGAACCATTGGAGTAACCAGAGAATAAAGGAAACAACATCGGAGAAGTACCGTGTTGAACCGAACAAGTTCGGAGTGAACCGGAAGGTGTTCCGGAGCAACGAGAGATGGAATATTATGTTTTAGTTATTAATTAATTGAATTAATAATTAAAATCATTTTATTTATAATTAATATGTGCAATGGGCCTTAGTGGAGAAAAAGGCCCATTATGGGAAGAAATAAAAGGGAAAAAGAAAAAGAAAAAAAAGGGACTGGGGGGGTGGGGAGGCGCCATGGGCCCTAGGGCCCATGAGGGTGGCGCCCCCTCTCTCCCCTTGGCCGGCGCCCCCCCTAGCATATGGGATAGTCCCACATTGCTAAGGGAGGGGGGTCGACTCCCTCCCCTACCCCTATATAAAGAGGTCCATGGTGCACATATTTAATTAAGCCAAATACACAATAAATCGGATTAAATTAGTATTTACTCCGAATTGAGATCGGTTTTCTCCGGTCTTCTCCCCTCCCTTGTCTCTTTCACGGTGGCCTCGCTAGTGTGAGCCTATAGTGGAATTGAGGCTTCTCTGCTAGAATCGGAGGCCGTCGTGCTGCCGAAGCTCCGTCCGGAGGTCTGCTTCCGCCACCTTCGTTGGATCGGAGAACGGATGTCGTCATCGAGTCTCGTACATGTGCGAGTACTACGAGGTGCTACACGTGTGGCATTACACCCATCCGGGTGCTCAACACAGCCAGGGGGCTGTGAAACTTGATTGGCTACATCAACCACGTTTGCGGGAACGTTTCCCGCGCAACGGACTACACCCCGAGGTATGTTATTTCCGCACTCCTTTCCGTTACGGTAATACGGCTAGCTAGATCTTGGGTTATGGGAACGCTAGTTAGAAAAATTTGTGTTTTCTGCTGCGAACCCCAATAGCTTGGTGTAGAGCTGAGGCTCGCCTGAGGAGCAAGCTGTGTCTCCGCTAGCATTGTAATAGACCTCATGTACCCCTATCTTCGGTAAAAGAAAGTTGTTCAGTTCTATATCAAGCAGTGTCGTGTTCCAGAATACTTGATCTCTGGGCTGGTGCACGGGGCGTTCGGGTCCTCTGAGCCGGGGTGCCACAAGGCTTGGTATCAGAGAAGGACTGGCTGTAGGTCACCCTAGTCCACGCGAACGTTAGATTGACGTTAGAGCTAGAGTATAGGTTGCTTGTGTGATGCTATTGCCTGCTGCATTTGTTTGCTGCATATAGAAGGTATGTTTTCGCTAACGATCTGATCTGACGAGTGTAGATGGCGGAATACCCGGTGGGCTACACAGGATCCTCGTCCGCGACCAACTTTGGCTACCTCCTTGCAGACGTATGGTGGACTCTCTACCCCAGTGGAGAGATTCCAAGGTACCAAGTTTCCTAGACGTTGATCGGAGGGCAGCTGCTTGAGTACCGCGCCAATGTCTACGTGGCAGCCACCATCCCCATCGGCGTGTGCTCCTACAACTTCCAGGGTGGACCCGCTTCTACCCCGGATCGTGCCATTCATATTGCCGCGATGGCAGGACTGTTAGGCCTACGCCACCAGGAGAGTGCGATGCAACAGGATCATGCCTTCCATTTTTACCCCACCTTGGGTGCGATTCCGCAGAAAGTAAGGTTTCCTCGCCCTTTGGCGGAAGCCGATGCGGCGGTGATCTCCATGTCCCGCTACATGATCTCCCAGTACGCCCTCCTCGCCGAGCTAGACCGTGATGCAAGGGATGCAAGGAGAGCTCTTGCTGCAGCCTTGTCGTTGTCGACTCCTCCGCCCACTTCCGCGACCCCCGACAACCAGCCCTCAGATCAGAACGCATGAGCTTCACGTAGTTCGTGATGCATGAGTAGTAGCGTTGCATGTTGATGTGTGTAGCAATAATTTGAGATCCTGCGTGTGATCTCAGTGCTTGTTCGATATTTCTTTTCCTGCTTAGTTGGTTCTCGCTGTTGGTTCCTTGTTCAGCTTCTTCGGCAGTTACTGACTCTGTTTTGGCAGGTGTTAGATGACTTGGACGGACCCTTGCTAGTTGTCCTTAAGTGGCACCACGTCTGGTTCTGAGCTGATGTATCGTCGGCCGTCCGGAGTGGATGCCTGTTTTTGCATTTCCCTTTTCAACAACCGACCCGTGTTCTGAGCTGCTTTTCGGCCATCTCGGGTAGTTGTTGATTTTCTTTTCGCGGTGGAGACCCTATGCTCTGAGCTGCTTTTCGGTCGTCTTAGGGGACCTCTGCATTCTTTTTATCAACATTGCCTCGTTTTCTGAGCTGATTTCGGTCGGCCGTCGTGAGCAATGCTTGAGCTTTTCCAGTACAAGTCCAAGATCAAAGTTGTAAAATCCATTCTGGTGGCTACTGGGTTATTCGATGTTTTCTTTGCAAGGAGTCCGGATAGTCATCGACCACCGCTAAAGCTGCTGAAGTAGCTAGCCGCTTCTCGTTTTCTTTTGCCCCGTGGTTTTCTTCGTTGGTTCTTCGTTTGGTTCTTTGGTGTCGCTTTATCCGCCCCGATGGAAAGTTGCTCATAACCCCGCATACCTCGAAGAATCAGTGCAAGACCACAGAGCATTATGAAGCCACCACACCAGCTCGCCGCAAGAATATTCAACTCCCATATGAGTTCTGCCCGAATGAATCGAGTATGCGTCATTCCGGTGAATGTTACAGTCATGAAGATTCCATTAGTGAAAGACTGCAAAGAAATAAGCAAGACAAGAAGAGCTCGTACCCGGTTGCATCGGAAGCATTCTGGATCAAGTATGAATCATACGACAAACATCGTCTGCGTCAGGCATACATTTCTCCTGTAACCAGTACAATTGTAAAGATTTGATCAGGTAAAGGCCGCGATGATGTGGAAAATCAGCAAGTCAAACAAGACTCATGCACAATCGCATTGGAAGCATGTGGCTCACGAAGGTACGTTACCCAAGCCATCACTGGAATCAAGTATGCATTAGCTATGACCGCCACAAGGATTCAGGCAAGGAAAGCAGAAATCGTGACCCAGAAGCATATGCGTCCGAGACATGGCAAGCACCAGCTACAATCTTGTCCGATGCAAATTATTTTGATATATTCCGGAAGATGGTCAGAACATATCATGAAGCTCGCATCCAGCAAAGGAATGATTGGAAGAGTGTTTCCTCTGATAAGTGATGGCTTCTCGCCCCTCGTTGGTTATCCCAAGTGGAGGGTTTGAGATGCAGTGCAGCAACAAGTTTCCCTCAGTGAAGATACCAAGGTTATCGAACCAGTAGGACTCAGGAGATACAAGTAGGTGGCAACATCGCCAGAAATTGCTTTCTGACTAGGGTGTTGTCGTGGACCTGCACACAACAACAAATAACTCTGCTCCCAACGAGTACAGAGGAGTTGTCAATTCCTCCGGCCTTGTCGTTTACAAAGGATCAACGTAAGAGATAAAAGGTGCAAAGGAAATTAAAGCTGAAAGTAAATTGAGGGTGTGAACAATAATGTGAAGATGGACCGGGGTCCCGTGATTTTCACTAGTGATGTCTCTCTCCCAAAAGACGATAAAAGTGCTAGCGAGGTAAACAAATCACAGTTGGGCAATTGACAGGATTATGAAGGCACCGCAATGCTAACTATGCAGCAAAGAAAGGAAGGGCTCAAAAGCAATGGGCAATACGCCAAGGTAAGTAGACCGAAATCCATCTGCATCTACTACGAATCATCCACCTTGAGATATCTATCCAGAACATCTCGCTGGTATTAAGTTGCGAATCCCACCCAAAGTGTAAACTCAAAGCAATAGACAACTGCATTAAAAGAACTTTGCGTAAAGTAAACAATCCTTGCACCCGCAAGTACAAGCACCGTTGTTTTATCCCTGGTGGCAACAACACATCCCCTAGTCTCATGTTTCTGTCACTCAAGCTAGACATCAAGGGGCTGAACCCACAATCGAGCATAACGCTCTCTCTTGGAGTTGCAAATAAAATACCTGTCCAAAGAAAATACCGCACCGGAGAACATGCAAGAATTTACTCAAGAAAAAAATATAAAAGAGAAGAACCAAATATATTACTCATCAGAATCTGAACATAATCTCATAATCCATCAGATCCCAAAAAACTCAGCATAGCAACAGCAGAAATTACATAGGTGCCTCGATCATGTGAGGCAGCTCACGAGGACTCGAAAGTGGAAGCACAAAGGAGGGAGAGATAGATCACATAGCTACTGGTCACGGACCCATGGTCCAAGGGAAACTACTCACGGTACATACGGGAGGCGTCCATGGCTATGGCGGGTCTCCCGGAAGGGGTAGCTTCTCCCGGCAGGGTGCCGGAGCAGCTTCTCCAGGCAGCCCCGATCTTGAAAAGGCAGCGGCGCGGAACAGAGGCGATATCCCGAAAGAGGAGTTCGTATTAGGGGTTTCTACCCCGAGGGGTAAATATAGGCGAAGGGGGGCGTCGAGGGGACCCACGAGGCAGTCAGGAGGGTGCCTGGCGCGGCCCAGGGTGGGTCCGCGCCACCTGCCCTCCTGGCTGCCTGGTGGTGGCCCCCCTTCCCTCTCTTGGTGATTCCAGAAGCTTCTGTTGCGCTGATATTTTATATATTTTTCCCGGAATTTTTGGAGCACTTTTAATGGCCGGAAAACCTGAAATACAAAAACAGCAGAAAACAGAAACTGGCAATTGGGTGCACTGAGTTAATAGGTTAGTACAAATAGGTTCAAAAGTGTATGAAAGTTCAAGGAAAACATGGCAAAGTCACACAAAATATGCATGGAGAAAGCAGAAATTATAGATACATTTGGGACGTATCAATAAGCCAGCAGTCAGAAAATTTTCAGGCACCGTGGTCAGTTTTGTTCCCACATCGGTGAGGGAAAGCTTCGGACAGAAGGCACCCCAGTCTCCCGTGACAAGGTGCCCGGCACAGCCAACACATACAGTGTACCAGCCTTCCTCAGTACACCATCCGCTTATCTTCCCGACCAAGATACCTAGTCTTCCACCACAAGCCACCGGCAGAAGCTTACGGTGCAAGACACTCAGTCGTACTCAGTACGCCCCACCGGTGGATTTCAGCACAAGCTACCGACCGTTTACAGTGACCAGCTGCTGAAACCTCCAGCATAAGAAACCAATGTGTCCACAGTATAAAGAGGCAAACTTCCGGGACAAGACAACCTGTCCTCGTCAGTTAGTTATTAAGAAAGCTTCCAAGGAAAGGCACCCAGTCTTCTTCAGCAAGATATCGAGGCAGCTTCCCGTGTACGACACCCCGCCTTCCTCGATACGCCACCAGAGCAAGCTTCCGGGGTACGGTACCCAACCTTCCCCAGCAAGCTACCCCAAGCTTTGCGGACAAGATACCAGTCTTCCTCGACGCGTCATCATATCTGCAACAGTATTGTCAGAAATCCAGCCATGCAGGACAGTGAAGACTTCAGCATCGTCAGGACCCGCATATGGTTATGGGTATTCTTATCAAGTATGAAAGCTACCCCGGTGCGGATACCACCATGCTCGTAATCAAGGAAGAATTATGCACATGAACGACGGTGAAGAACCGCAACCCTCGGGAAACAAGTCAGTAGAAGAGGCGGATACACATCTTAGCCTGGAAGAAAGACTGACAAAGTCGTGAAGAAACACCCTGAAGAAAGGAAGCAAGGAGCGTTGAATCCTGCTCCCGTCATGAGGGTCAGATTTTCCCGTCCGACAAGGCCCGAAAAAAGGATGATCTTGAGATACCCTTCATGGCAATCAATATTATCATGGTAATCCAAGATGCAAAAGGTGATGGTAACCTGTCTATCCCAGAGGAAGATTTCAGCAGAACAGTAAGCCGTGATGCAAGAAGAAAAGAACCCTGACTAAAGGAAAGACAATACAAGAAAGGTGATTGCCACATGAGCAAGACTCAGGGCAGACATACATGGTATATTTCAAACCTTGCTGCAATGTATACCCCCGGAGTGAGCATTGCACCACGTAAGCGGTGAAAAGTATGCAACTCTTGCAAGCAGACGGGTAAGACCAAGGGATGTACTGTATGGACCTCAAGTTAAAATTGCCTCGATCAGTTGAAGTCATGTGGACCACCATGGATGCCTGCAGCAAAGAAACCCCATTCGGTATGGGCAAAGTACCGCGTACCCAACCCATCAGCCCGAGCAATTTCTCAAATTTGGAATTGTCCGTCTTGCCGAGATACCCCAGTCTGCTTCGTTAAAGGTCACCCGCTCAGCTTGGCATTTTAAATACAAGAACCGGATTGAAGCATATCATGATCTATCTCCACCCGGATAGGGCCACCTGTCAGGCAAATCTCAGCATGAGCGAATGTTCAGAATTTGTGCCCCGCTCCGAATCCTTGGGCACAGTGGTTAGGCCAAAAGAAATGCGAGGAAACCCCACGTGCCGTCAATCAAGGTCCCGATAGTAAACATTCTGAGATACAAACTACCGATGAAGGCCAAGCTCTTGTCGAAGAGGCCAATGCAAAGGATTCAAGACCGTATCACGAATAAATCCCGAGGTAACCCAAACAGAGTATGGGTATTGTCAGCACTCAGCCTATGACAAGACGTCCCATTATCATGCAAGTCAGAAGATATGAGGATGGAAATCAGCAGGAAAGGATGTGAGGTATCAAGGAAGAACTGTCTGTCAGAACTGTGGACCGGGTGAAGTAAACCCCCTCAGCAGAGATATTGGATGCTACCATGGGAACAGTATGCGGTAAAAAGGAAATCCGAGAAGCAGCAAGTTTCCGAAGGACGGTAAGTTTGCGATGGTTCCCTGAGGAACCAAATCTCGAGGATGAGATTTTTCTAAGGGGGGGGGGTAGGTTTGTGACACCCTGGATTTTGGAACTTTCTTTTTCCAAAAACTTTCCTAATTTATTTCTGGATTTGCTATTGGATTTGATTTTGAGCACCTCGTTGGACTTGAAACTTGAGCATATTTTATTTCCATGCTCAAGTGACCCTTGATTTCAAGCCTCTCCATGTCATTCCATTGATCCACCTCATCTAAGACACCATTTTATTAAAACCATATATTCCTTTTTTTCCATTAAAAGGAATATTCCAATTATTTGAGGTTTGTGAAGCAACCCCTATTTATATTGCTCCATAAATCCCCAAATAATTCCCACATGTCATATCTTGCCAATTTCTCCAAAAACATTTCATAGCCCAAGTGGATTTTTCCTCTAGAAAAATTCATTTGTCTATGGGGGCAGAATGGAGCTTTGTGAAGGGAGTGCCATTTCTCTTGATCCATTGCTGGTGAAACATTTTGTGCAAGCTCATATGATCATATGATTGATCTCCACCAAATTACACCACCATTTGATTAGCCAAACTCCCACAATTAATTCCCAAAGTTTGGATGCAACAAAGGGGCATTGTGAAGCAAGTGCATGATAAGGGATCCCATTTGCCTTGAAACTTTTGGAGCATGATCCTAACACTAGATAACTACACCAAACCAAATTGGAGCCAAATCCCATTACCCATGTGAGTGCATTTTCATGTTTAAGTTTCTGGTCAGTGGGCCACATTGTGAAGCAAGTGCTAGCTATGTGTGTCCAATGGCTATGAAATTCTATACACATGTGCACCATGCTAAATAACCAAGCTACACCAATTTTTAGCCAATTCCACCAATCCCATGCAAGGCTAGTTTCAAGTTTGCATTTCTGGTCCAATTGGACATTTGTAAAGGAAGTGCTAGCTAGCTTACTCCAAATGAGATGAAACTTTGTGTACATACTCATCCTAGTGTATGATTGAGCTATGAAAGATATCATGCCTAGGGGAGCAATGTACAAGCCACACCACAGTACAAACACCTTCTGCAGCATTGTGCCATTTGCAAAGGAGGTGTATGCAAACTTGATCCCATCCAGCTGTACCACTGTACTAAGTGTGCGAAGTACTACATGCTAGACATGGTTGGCCACGCATGATCTTTTCCAAAGTTTGGAGGCCACGCCCTTGGCAGCCTCTGGCGTGCTCTGAACGCGCCCCGAGCGTGCTCGACCTGTCCACCTCGTGCTACAGAGCGCCATCGTCGTCTTCTCCGTGTCCACGCGCGCCGCACGGCTTTCCCGCATCCCAGTGCAGCACGCCGGCCGTCTAGTCGCCCTCAGCATCCCTGTTCACCCCCGCACGCCACGGCCGCGTTCGCTCGGTGTTTTCCGTCCAAGGCATCGTCGCCCCCTTTAAATAGGGCATGGCCGAGCCCTCCCATGGCACCCCAGCAGCTCCACGGCCTCTCCTGCCCACTTCCCCTCCCCCAATTCATCGCCGGGACTCCTCTCTGTGGCTCTCTGCCACCGCGGCCGCCGCCCCTCCCCGGCCAAATCCGAGGTGGCCGAGCCACCCCCTTTCCTCCTAGCCACACACTGTTGCTCCCCCTCGACCTCTGGTGGCCCGCCGCCCTCCCGTTCCTCTCGCCGGAGCCCCGCCTCACCGTGCCCCAGCGACAGCCGTGACCGCCGGCTGCCGTGGCTCCAACCGCGTCCGCCCTAGCCTCCCCGGCCTGCGGTGGAGCGCGGGCTGCGCCGCCCTCGGCCGGAAGTCCGCCTGGTGGCCGCGGGTCAGCCGTCGTGCCCCTCGCCGGCGTAGCACGGCCGCGGCGCCCCTCTGTTTCCCCGTCGAGAGGAAGAAGGCGAGGCAGAGGAAACAGAGAGGCCCTGGCAGGTGTGGCCATCTTGTAAGCCGCACGACCCCACTGACGTGCGGGCCCCGGCCGGGTTAAGTGGTGGCGCACTCGTGGTGGACATATTTTCCTTAAGGGGAAGCGTATTTCACTTTCCTTCCGGCGAAAAGGTGTTTTCGGTGATAGAAAGCATACTTTGATCCCCTTCTGCTCAGAATACGCTTTCGCTAACAGAAATCGTAATTTCTCCCGCAGCAGCCCAAAGTACACTTTTAGCTTCTGGAAAGCGTATTCCCACCAAATCCAGCCCCGACACCGTTTCGATCATATCTTCGCAACCGTAAGTCCAAACGAGGCGATCCTTTTTGCGTTGTTTTCCTATCGAGCTACTCTTCGTTTTTGCATAGGTCTCATGTCATGTTGTGATGTTGTTATTTGCTGGTAAAAAAATATGATGTTTGGCTTTTTCTCTGTTGCTTTATTTCAAAATACTCTGCAGGGTTTTGGTGACGTCGAAGACCAGGAGTGTTTCACACCTCTCTGATGAAAGGCAAGCCATAATACCCTTTGCACCTTTGCAAAGCTTTGACGTGCATCTAAAATTGTTGTTCGATGATATCCTTATATCGGTGATCGTGATCATGTTGCCATTTCATGATTGATGTTATCATTGCCATGCTATCCTTGAATATGCTACTACTATGCTATGTTTTGCCATGTTACATCCATTCTATGGTTTGATCATATCATTGCCATGTTATACTCTGCATCATCGTAGCCATGACATACCAACACCATGTTAAGTTGCTCATGTTATCTTTATGCTAGTTCATGTTATGCCTAAGTTATGCTTAATTGCATTCATAATGTTACCATGTTAATAAATTAATCTTTGTAACACGGATAAGTTCACCATCTAAAATGTGCTTGATCATATATGGAATTATTATGCTAGTAGGTTATGCATTGTTATGATCTGATGCTACTCATGTTGCACCTGATACTTGTGTTTGATGTTGGAGACATGCTTCATGACAAGTTGACCAGGTGCCACCAAACCGAACTTATCCGTGCAGCCACATTTGCTTGTATGGGAAGGCCTTGATTCGGTCTACCGGTGTGCGTCTCTTATGCATATCACCAAAGAGGGAACGCTATGCGCGGTAGTTACCTTTGGCCGGGTAAACGGCGATAGTCTTGACAGCCAGTTTGTTGATATGAGCTCAGTCCCAGTTTGGGACAAGTTATGGACCATGCGATGGTCAGTGCCAATAGGTTGGTGATGACGCGAGATTTGACGGGTGTAGTTTCTCGCCCCTTAGTTGGTGAGCCCATAGAGGAAGGCGTGATGCAGCACAACAACAAATTTCCCTTAGTAAAGATACCAAGGTTTGTCTCCAGTAGGACTCCAGAGATGATAAGTAGGTGTCAGCGGCACTACTGACGCGGACCTGCACACAGACACAAATAACTTTGTTCCCAACGAAGTTCAGAGAGGTTGTCAATCTCTCCGGTCTTGTTGTTCACAAAGGATCAAACACAAAGGATAATGATAGCAACTGAAAGTAAAAGATGAAAAGTAAATGAGCGTGGAAACAGTAATAAGGATATGGACCGGGATACGTGATGTTCACTAGTGATGTCTCTCTCCCAAAAGACGATAAAACTGCTATGCGAGGTAAACAAATTACAGAAGGGCAATTGACAGGATTATGAACGCACCGCAATGCTAACTATGCTACAAAAGAAAGGAAGAGGCTCAAAAGCACGGGCAGTACGCCAAAATAAGTAGACTGAAATCCAACTGCATCTACTACTAATCATCCACCTTGAGATATCTATCCAGAACATCTCGCTGGTATTAAGTTGCGAGCCCCACCCAAAGTGTAAACCCAAAGAAACAAACAACTGCATTAAAAAGCACTTTGCGTAAATTAAACAATCCTTGCAACCGCGGTTACAAGCACCGTTGTTTTCCCCCTTGTGGCAACAGCACATCCCCTAGACTCATGTTTCTGTCACTCAAGCGTGTCATCGGGGGGCATGAACCCACAATCGAGCATAACGTTCCCTCTTGGGGTTGCTACCTACTACTTGGCCAAAGAAAGAAACAACAACGGAGAACATGCAAGAATTACTTAGGAACAAAAATATAAGAGATAAAAACCAAATATATTACTCAATCACAATCTGAACATAATCTCATAATCCATCAGATCCCATCAAACTCAGCATAGCAACAGCAAAAAGATTACAAAAGTGCCTCGATCATGTAGGGCAGCTCACGAGGTCTAAACCATGAAGAACAAAGAGGGGAGGAGAACATCACATAGCTACTGATCACGGACCCATGGTCCAAGGAAAACTACTCACGAGACATCCGGGGAGCATCCATGGTGGAGAGGAGACTCCCGGAGGTCAATCCTCCCTCCGTCAGGGTGCCGGGAAGAGGTCTTCTGGTGCTCCTGATCTCGGAAGCGCGGCGGCGGCGGAACAGAGGCGAGAGCGCGAAAAAGGGTTCTCTTTTCCGAAGTTTCCCATGACGGAGAATATATAGGCGAAGGGGGCAGCCAGAGGTGGACCAGGGGCCCCAGGCGGCCCCCTGGCGCGGCCAGGGGTGGGGTCGCGCCGGGTGTCTGCCTGGGCCCCCCTGGATCCCCTCTGGCCCCACTCGGGCTCTTCGCGAAGCTTCCTGTACGCTGATTTTTCCTATATTTTTCGCGGAATTTTTCTGGCACTTTTTATATGGGGGAAAACTGAAATAGAAAAACAGCAGAAAACAGGAACTGGCACTGTGGTGCACTGAGTTAATAGGTTAGTCCAAATATGATCAAAAGTGTATGAAAGTGTATCTAGATCATAGCAATATCACACAAAACATGCATGGAGCAAGCAGAAATTATAGATACGTTTTGGACGTATCAACATCCCCAAGCTTAATTCCTGCTCGTCCTCGAGTAGGTAAATGATAACAGCATAATTTCTGTGGTGACATGCTAGCAACCATATAAGAACTTTGAAAAGTAAAGCAATCAAGGTCAGAAACTCAATTCAAGTCATAACATGCAAGAGTCTATATTAGCATTGAAACAAGTAACAAAAGAACATTAGGTGCAAGAGCTCTCGTTGTCTGTGACTCGAATGTCTCCAAATGGCGTTTGCGTGCAAGAAGGGGGATAGGGTATACGAGAAAAACATTTATTTGTTGAGAACTCAATCTACTAAAGTTTCACACTTGGTCTTTTTCTGGAATCTTATCTTGACTCGTCCCCAGACCACTAGCCAGGTACAAGTCAATTTGATCCACTCCTTTTTCAATATTTTGAGCACTCATGCAATGGATGAGCGTAAGCACGAGAGTTGACACTTTGGATGGCAAAGAGAGAAGTGTGGAGGAGGAAGACAAAAAGGATGAGAAAGGCTCACATCAATGAGGAAAATCATAGTCAAGAGACGCCAAATGATAGATATGATGTGAGGAGTAGGGATTTCCATGCAACGGATGCACATACGAGCTAGGAAGCTCTCCAATGGAACTAGTGGGGGTGCATCTAACTTGCTCACTCATGAAGACCTAGAGCTCGTTTGAGGAGGCTCATCCTTGGAATATGCAAGCCAAGTTCTATAGTGTGAAGGTCCCCACATAGCTATATGCATAATGATCATCTCTATGGAGTACAAGGATATAAAGGGAGTACTACTGTAGATCTCTCAAAAGGATAGTAGTGTTGCCCCTTTCTCTCTTTTTATTTTTTTCTCTTTTTTCTATTTTTTTGTATTTTTGTGTGGCCTCAATGGCTCTTTCTATTTAACTCTCATTTGTCCTCTTTGGGATCTTTTATTGTGTCCACTTTGGGATCTTTTCCTCACTTAAGGGCAACACTCTATTTTACAAGAAGACAAAGGAGATCTTTCACACTTTACAAGGTACTCAAAATCATAAAGAAGATGTAACTATCATGATGTATGCAATGTATGCCGCTACCAGTGTAGCAGGAACATGTATGACATGAAGATCAAGTCATGAAGAGGTGGAAGTTGCATGTCAATATATCTCGGAAAGGCTATGGAAATGCCTTGATAGGTAGGTATGGTGGTTGTTTTGAGGAAAGATATAAGGAGGCTTATGATGACAGAGCGTATCGTGCCAAGGGTTTGGATGTACCGGCGAAGGTGGACACCAACTCTCGGAGTGAGAAGAAGGCAATGCACGGCACGGGAGAGGCTAGCAAAATATGGGAAGGTGGAAGTGTCAACTTTCAATACTTACATTAGTCCGAAGAACTCATGCACTTATTATCGGTAACTCTCAATCTAATAAGGAGGTTCACAAAGAGACAAGTACCCCGAGGAGGAGTGTATGGGGGATTGGTTATCCTTGCGCATCCTCGACTCATGGTACGTGAGTGTTCTCTAATATTTGATCCCTCCAAAGATTAGTGATCCATCTAGTAGCTAGAGTTCTCAACTGGTTTTGTAGGTTTTGAAAATAAACACGGATTGCCCAAAATACGACATCTATCACTAATAGGCTAGAGCTCTTGACACCAAAAGTTCAAACATTACTCACAACAAAACCTCAAAACTATTGCAAGTTACTACTAAAATTAAATAGCAACCTCAATTACCTACTTTCAAGACAAGACACAACTCAGTGCAAAAACCAACTCTCTTTAACAAGATAAACATGAAAACTAAAAAGAGTTCCAGCAACAAACTAAACAAAAGCCAAGGCTCTTGCTAAAGACAAACTAAGACTAAAACTAAAATGGCAGTAGCTATGAAAAGATAAAGAACACACAACAACAAAAAGATAGGCAGGAAAAATCATATGATGTGCTCTAGATTTTGAAAGTGGAGCGTGTTTCTCTCCCACACAAAGTAAGACGGGATCTAACTTGTTATGAACAGCAAGCAAAGCTAAATAAAACTAAAAATAAAACCTAAGAGCGAGACGCTCCAAGCATAGCACATAACGCATGAAGTGATAAAAATATAGTGAGACGAAGGACGAACTGATGATTGTTGATGGAGAAGGGGATGCACGGGGGCATCCCCAAGCTTAGACGATTGAGTCTCCTTGAATATTTATTGGGTATGCATGGGGGAATCCCCAAGCTTGAGCGCTTGACACTCCTGGATCTTCTTTCATCATCTTCCATCGCACACTTGAAAACACCCTTCATACATAACTCATCATAAGCTGATTAGAGAGGTTAGTACCCTTAATAAAATAAATTTTCCCCACTTGATATAAAGATATTTTTGAAGAGCTACTGTTTCTCAAGAGTGCCAAAAAGTTTTTGCAAAGAAAAAGCAAGCTTAAGGTTTGCAAAAGTTAGGAGAGACAAAACGTGGCAGAATCTGTGAAAAACAGAACAACAAGTAGTAAAGAATTTTTTAAGGGAACTTCTGCTACTGAAATAAAAAAACTCAAAACATACGGAAGTTTCACAATTGTATAGAGCACGCTGTCAAAATAATTCAGATCAAAAAGATAATCTGGTGATTTGATTCGATTTTTTCTGTCAAGGGACAGAATCTGTTTTCTGGACAGCATGTCACAACTTTTGCTTCCCTTACCATAAGAGGCTATAACTTGGCACAAAGCTGAAAAATAAAGATACAATGATGTTGCTACAGTAGTAACAAACATCAAGACACAACAAAAGCAAAAATAAAAACCTAAATTCGTTGCGGGCTGCCTCCCGAAAGCGCTTTCTTTTATGCCTTTAAGCTAGGCATGATGCAAAAGAAGAATCAAGGGTCTCCAAGATCAGAATCATAAAAACCTTCAAATTGATTTTCAATAAGCTCATTCTTCTTCTTCCTAGGAAATAGGTACTTACCTTTCGCCACACCGCGTAAGCCTATGTGCCCGTTAACAATATCAATGAAGCCTTTCATAGCACGGAGGAAGTCTCTTCCGAGTATAATGTTACTTTGGTTTGGCTCCATGATGAAGAAATCCATTGGTGCCGTCCTATGAAGGAATGCAACTTGGACTTCTTTTACCTTTCCTTTAATATCTGAAATATCTCCATTAGAATGTTCATGATAAGATGATAATTTGTCCATATCTAGCTTCAAAGAATCATAAACTATTTTTGGCATAGTAGAAACTGTGGATCCAATATCACAAAGAGCAAGGAAGCCTTGGTTAGAGATGCTAATCCTAACAAAGGGCTCCCAATCATCATCTATCTCCAACATTTCTTTCTTGTTGGACTTAAGTTCCTCTACTTTCCTCAAGTCTAGAGCATCCAATCTTTTTTCAATAGTGGCAAGTCTATCTATGACAGTATCGATACTGCGGTCATAAACAAAATAACTAGATAGACTATGAAAAATATCAAGAGCTTTTACTTCATCACACTCTAGAAAATCTCCTTCAGCTATAATATCAAGAGAATGTTTACACCATTTAAAAAGACCATGGTAAAAAATTCTAAGCACAATTTTATAGGTATCCAAGGCATAATTCTTTTATGTGCTTCAGAGATTCTGTCCCATGCCTTCTTCATATTTTCTCCATCTCTTTTACGGAAATTGAGAACTTCCGATTCCCGCAAAGCACCTAGCCCTAACATGTTCATCTAAACAAGGAGGACTACTAACAGCAAGATAGACAATTTTTTTGTGATTTTTGATAAAAGACACAAAGATAAAAACTGAAAGGTAAACTAACAAGACTAAAAAAACAAAGGTAAAGGGTAGTGTGCAACTCCCGTATCTTAGCACTCGGAGTCCCCGGCAATGGCGCCAGAAATTTGCTTTGATCACGCGAGAGTTGACGGGTGTAGTCTTCTCGCCCCTTCGTTGGTGAGCCCAAAGTGGAAGGCGTGATGCAGCACAACAGCAAATTTCCCTCAGTAAAGATACCAAGGTTTGTCTCCAGTAGGACTCCAGAGATGATAAGTAGGTGTTAGCGGCGCTACTGACGCGGACCTGCACACAGACACAAATAACTTTGTTCCCAACGAAGTCCAGAGAGGTTGTCAATCTCTCCGGTTGTTGTTCACAAAGGATAATGATAGCAATTGAAAGTAAAAGCAGAAAAGTAAATGAGCGTGGAAACAATAATAAGGATATGGACCGGGATACGTGATGTTCACTAGTGATGTCTCTCTCCCAAAAGACGATAAAACTGTTATGCGAGGTAAACAAATTACAGAATGGCAATTGACAGGATTATGAACGCACCGCAATGCTAACTATGCTACAAAAGAAAGGAAGAGGCTCAAAAGCACGGGCAGTACGCCAAAATAAGTAGACCGAAATCCAACTGCATCTACTACTAATCATCCACCTTGAGATATCTATCCAGAACATCTCGCTGGTATTAAGTTGCGAGTCCCACGAAAAGTATAAACCCAAAGCAACAGACAACTGCATTAAAAATCACTTTCCGTAAAGTAAACAATCCTTGCAACCGCGGTTACAAGCACCGTTGTTTTCCCCCTTGTGGCAACAGCACATCCCCTAGACTCATGTTTCTGTCACTCAAGCGTGTCATTGGGGGGCATGAAGCCACAATCGAGCATAACGTTCCCTCTTGGGGTTTCTACCTACTACTTGGCCAAAGCAATAAACAGCAACGGAGAACATGCAAGAATTACTTAGGAACAAAAATATAAGAGATAAAAACCAAATATATTACTCAATCACAATCTGAACATAATCTCATAATCCATCAGATCCCATCAAACTCAGCATAGCAACAGCAGAAAGATTATAAAAGTGCCTCGATCATGTAGGGCAGCTCACGAGGTCTAAACCATGAAGAACAAAGAGGGGAGGAGAACATCACATAGCTACTGATCACGGACCCATGGTCCAAGGAAAACTACTCACGAGACATCCGGGGAGCATCCATGGTGGAGAGGAGACTCCCGGACGTCAATCCTCCCTCCGGCAGGGTGCCGGGAAGAGGTCTTCTGGTGCTCCCGATCTCGGAAGCGCGGCGGCGGCGAAACAGAGGCGAGATCGCGAAAAAGGGTTCTCTTTTCCGAAGTTTCCCGTGACGGAGAATATATAGGTGTAGGGGGGCAGCCAGAGGTGGACCAGGGGGCCCCAGGCGCCCCCCTGGCGCGGCCAGGGGTGGGGCCGCGCCGGGTGGCCGATTGGGCCCCCCTGGCTCCCCTCTGGCCCCACTCGGGCTCTTCGCGAAGCTTCCTGTACGCTGATTTTTACTATATTTTTCCCGGAATTTTTCTGGCACTTTTATATGGGGGAAAACTGAAATAGAAAAACAGCAGAAAACAGGAACTGGCACTGTGGTTCACTGAGTTAATAGGTTAGTCCAAATATGATAAAAAGTGTATGAAAGTGTATCTAGATCATAGCAATATCACACAAAACATGCATGGAGCAAGCAGAAATTATAGATACGTTTTGGACGTATCAGTTGGCCGGTGTCAAGAGGACACCCGGGCTACCCAAGACAAGATGTCGGTGATACGGTAAGGGAGACACACGGTAGCTCGGTCTCGTTGGAGAAGTCCTAGTCCACTCCTAAGTACGAGTTACAAGGATCCTATGGGACAAGTTCCGAGGTACTGTATGGAGGAAGAACTCCATAGTGTGGGGAACGTGCACAAACTCTGCAGAGTCACACATATCTATTCGAATAGTCGCTTCCACGGTAATGGACACAGTTCGTACTAGGTCATACCACATGATCAACATGAGTTCGGTGATATGTTTGTGGTAAGTGGATGGTCATGCGATGACCGGATTGGTTGGGTGGTAACGAAGGACACCTAATCCGTTGAACGGTCATGCGATGACCCGCTTGGTCATGCGACGACCCGCGGAAGTGATTGGTCACGAGGTGACCCGGTGCTTGAGTCTGTAAGGACTCCGAGGTAAGCCATGTGATCATGTGATGATCATGTGGGGTCCATGTGACCTTAAACGGTGATTGTTTGTGCATTAGTTTTAATACTGATAATATCTGCATGCATGATATTGTTGCTCACCTGTTTAACTCACTAAGATACTTGAACCTGCTATTGTCATGTTATTGTTTTGACTTGGTGCTCTTGTTGTTGTGAGCTTGCAAGTACATTCAATGTACTGACCTGGCGTGTCATGCGAGATTTGTAGTCCGTGCTTTGGATGCGTAGGACGACGTTCCCGGTGTTTGCGAGCTAGGAGGTGTCCCAGCCAGTGTCCCTGTGGATTGGAGTTCATCACCGCCGTTGTTGTTCCGCTGTCGTCGTTATTCTGCTGCTAGAGAGTTATGCTGCTGCTTGGTGTAGAGCTGAGGCTAGCCTGAGGAGCAAGTTGTGTCTCTGCTAGCGTTGTAATAGACCTCGTGTACCCCTATCTTCGGTAATAGAAATTTGTTCAGTTCTATATCAAGCAGTGCCGTGTTCCAGAAGACTTGATCTCTGGGCTTGTGCACGGGGCGTTCCGGTCCTCTTAGCCGGGGTGCCACATAGGATCAAGAACATAAATATACTCATGAAAACACAAGTGGTTCAGATCTGAAAACATGGCACTCGGGCCCAAAGTGACAAGCATTAAGAGCAACAAGTTGTAGGAAAGATGATAAACACCATAGTAGATGATATGCAACATGCCCCCAAACAATCTAACGAACTATTACATGATCAAACCCATCCAATCCCTACCACCCCTTTGCCTACAACAGGGAATTACTCACACATGCGAAGAGAAGTCATCGAGGGAGGATGGAGTGGTGATGGTGATGACGATGGCGACGATCTCCCCTCTCCGAAGGCCAAGTCATCCTCCAGATTAGCCCTCCCGAGGAAGAACAGAGGATGGTGGCGGCTCCGCGACAGAAACTGGAAAAGCGACTTAAGTTTCGGGGTTTTCCTGTCACAGGAATAAATAGGGGCATCGGTAGGGCACCAGAGGAGGGGGGAGGACCCCAGGCGGTTAGCCGGCGCAGTCAGGGGTGGGTCGCGCCAGCAGGGCGCCTGGAGCCCCTGTGGCCCGCCTCTGGCCCCACTTCTGGTCTGTGGAAGCTTCGGGTGCGTGGAATTTTCCTGAATTTTCTGGGAATTTTCTGAGATACCTAAAAATCCATTTTCCTGCACACAATAAAACCATATAGGCAACTCTGCTGAAAACAGCGTCAGTACGTGTTAGTTTATTTCAAATCCTGCAAGAATGAGGGAAAAACAATAGCAAAAGTGTTTGGAAAAGTAGATACGTTTGAGACATATCAACTCCCCCAAGCTTAGCGTATTGCTTGTCCTCAAGCAATTCAGTTCCACGAACTGGACGCGAAAAAGAAAACTTTGACAAACTCTTTTGCTTCATAAGTTGTATATAAGCTGGTACTACGAAAAGAGTTTAGCAAGTATTGAAACAATGCTACAAGGACAATGCACGAAGAAATCCTTCTTTCAAGTGATCAATCACAAACAACCAAAAGTAAATAATATGTTGCTGAAAATCAAGACAAGATCGCAATGCACATAGCTTTGAATATATTCGAGTGGTATATCGCTAGCCTCCATGAGTGAAGCAAAACATAAATGCAGAAACTCCTCTGGAGTTTCAAAGGAGATTATAACTAAGAATTTCAGAACAAGCAATATCACAATCATGCAGAAGACAATGTGGTACTTTGGGACAATGCATGTTACACTAAGAATGACAATTATGCTCTCAATAGTTGGTGCTTTGAAGAAAGAAGGGGAGATTATCAAACCGTGGCTTTTGATGGCAAGGTTGAAAACCCGTGGTTGGAAGCAAAGACTAAACAAGTGCCAGAGCTCTTGGTTTTGAAAACAGAGATAAAACTCTTTTGAGAAGTGCAACTTTCCAGTCAACGGTGAACGGTAGGGGTCTCTCAATATCTCCCATGCCAACCATATTAATGATTTTTGCTTACACTTTTGTTCCCTTATCCATCTATCATTTGACGGTCTATGGAACCTTTTATTTTGCCTCAATTATGGAAATAAGTTTTCTCGTTCCATCTATCATTAGCAGCGTTTGGTCCATTTCATTCAATCATCAAGTATGGGGGAGGTGTAACTTTCTCTTTTTTTTAAAATTTGACTAGTTAAAACTTCCGTCAAAATATTTTTGGCATGGTAGATACTGATTTTCCCTCACCGCATCATGAGCTTGTACGGTTACAAAAGGGAAGCCTTTAAATAAATTTCGAGATGGCACAAGAAAGTCTAAGTTAGGAGTTGCCGGTAAATACCACATATAGGAAGGTATGGTGGACTCAAGTGGAAAAACTGGTTTGAAAAAGGAGTTTGGATACACGAGCAGAATTCCGCTTAGTGCGAGTGAAGGCTAGAAAAATACTGGGAAGCGACCAACTAGAGAGCAATAATTATCATAATCATGCAGAGCGACAAAGCAACATTGAATCGGGCATGAAAGTGATATAACTGTTCTGAAACAAGAAGACCATCAAGGCATGATAGACTTTTTAGTCCTAAACATGTGTAAACATGTGCCAAGTCAATCCAAGAATTCTCCGAAGGGAAATACCAGTTCAATATGCCAAATCATGAACAATGCATTGCATGTAAATCATTTCAACAACACATTATGCACTCTAGCTATTTGAGATCAGCCACAAAGAAAGCATGAACACTGGGAAAGCATTGTAAACATAGCACTATGTCGCTACAAGCTGGTCTCTAGGTCATAAGTACACGTATATGTACAAAAGTAGAAACAAGAAGAGTTCATACCGGTTTTCCTTGTTGCTTCCCTTCCGTCGATCTTCGTCATTCTTGCCTTGTCACTTGCACGATCGAACATGGGAAATATATAATAAAATGCCATCACGGACTCGAGCTGGACTCTGAAAACCAAGCAAACTAAAGAGAGAAAGGAAATCTTTTTGGGTTTTTTCAAGGGTTTAACAAAAACAAAAGAAAAGAGAAATATTTTTGTTGTTTTTTGCAAATTAAAAGAACAAAGAAGAACAGGCAAAAACTTCGAAAAGATCAAAGCGAACAAGATAAAATAAACAAAACAGATAATACAATGGAAAAAGGGATAAGGGCACGTACTCCCCCAAGATTAGGCTTTTGGCCTAAGTTGGTAGCAGCTACTGCCCCCAGGAGCCTCCTGCTCCGGGGTGGTACGGGTAAGTCCAAGAGTTGTACGAGCCCTCCGGTGCGTACACTGAAGTCCTCGAGTCCTCCCATGAGGAAGGTCTTGCGCTGCAAGTGGAAGAATACCCCTCACCATACTGGGTGACGGTCTCCCCTTGGAAAGGTGGGAACTCACCATGCTCCTCCTCGTCGGGCACAACCCCCTGCATGGGGTTATGCAACTGATACTGGGCCATGAACTCATCAAACTGGACATCATTGAAGTACCATACTTTCCTGCATGTATAATGAAACAAAAGTGGTGCAGGTAGGCGGATCTCTCAAATAATAGTCTTTTTGAACCTCAAAATATAAACAAGGTTACCAAACTCAGAAGTCGTGGTAACAAACTTATGCCTCTTCATAACAGAAAGATCAAGACTTGTGTATGAAAAGGGAATATCATCTGACAAGTTAGACCCCAGCTTACTTTGTGTGGGAGAGAAACATGCTCCACTCTGAACTAGAACACATCATAGGATTTTTCATGCTTATCTTTCTGATGTTGTGTGTTCTTTATCTTTCGTAGCTACTTCCATGTTTAGTTTTTAGTTTGTCTTTCGCAAGAGCTTTAACTTTTGTTTAGTTTGTTGCTGGAACTCTCTTTAGTTTTCTTGTTTATCTTGTTAAGAGAGTTGTTTGTTGCACTGAGTTGTGTCTTGTCTTGAAGTAGATAATTGAGGTTGCTATTCAATTATAGTAGTAACTTGCAATAGTTTTGAGGTATTGATGTGAGTAATGTTTGAAATTTTGGTGTCAAGAGCTCTAGCCTATTAGTGATAGGTGTTGTATTTTGGGCAATCCGTGTTTATTTTCGAAAACTACAAAACTAGTTGAGAACTCTAGCTACTAGATGGATCGCTAATCTTTTGAGGGATCGAAAATTAGAGTACACTCACGTACCATGAGGCGAGGATGCACAAGGATAACCAAACCCACATACACTCCTTCTCGGGTCACTTGTCTCTTTGTGAACCTCCTTATTAAGTGCATGAGTTCTTCGGACTAATGTAAGTATTGAAAGTTGACACTTCCACCTCCTCATATTTGTTAGCCTCTTTGGTACCACCCATTGCCTTCTTCTCACTCCGAGAGTTGGCGTCCACCTCGTCGGTGCATCCAAACCCTTGGCATGATACGCTCTGTCATCATAAACCTCCTTATATCTTTCCTCAAAAAAGCCACCATACCTAACTATCAAGGCATTTCCATAGCCTTTCCGAGATATATTTCCATGCAACATCCACATCTTCATGACTTGATCTTCATGTCATACATGTTCCTGCTACATTGGCAGAGGCTTACATTGCATACATCATGATAGCTACATCTTCTTTATGTTTTGAGTACCTTGTAAAGTGTGAAAGATCTTCTTTACCCTCTTGTAAATTAGAGTGTTGCCCTTAAGTGAGGAAAAGATCCCAAAGAGGACAAATTTAAAAGATCCCAAAGAGGACAAATGAGAGTTAAATAGAAAGAGCACTGAGGCCACCAAAACATACAAAAAATAAAAAAAAGAGAAAAAGAAAATAAAAAGAGAGAAAGGGGCAACTGATACGTCTCAAACGTATCGATAATTTCTGCTTGCTCCATGCATGATTTGTGTGATATTGCTATGATCTAGATACACTTTTATATACTTTTGATCATATTTGGACTAACCTACTAACTCAGTGCACCCCAATGCCAATTTCTGTTTTCTGCTGTTTTTCTATTCCAGGATTCCCCGATATAAAAAATGCTCAAAAATTCAGGAAAATTGGATAAAAAATCAGCGTAACAGAGTCTTCCAGAAGCACCCAAGTGGGGCCAAAGGGCCACCCCCAGGGGCCCAGGCGGCCACCTAGCGCGGCCAGGGGCCTGGCCGCGCCAGGGGAGTGCCTGGACTTCTGTTGTCCCCCTGGCTGCCCCCCTTCGCCTATTTATTCCTCCGTCACGGGAAACTCCGGGGTGAGAACCCTATTTTCCAATCTCGCCTCTGTTTTGCCGCCGCCGCGCTTCCAAGATTGGGAGCACCGTCAGGACCCTTCCTAGCACCCTGCCGGAGGGAGGATCGACCTCCGGGAGATTCTCCTCCACCATGGACGCTTCCCGAATGTGCCGTGAGTAGTCTATCTTGTACCATGGGTCCGTGATCAGTAGCTATGTTATGTTCTCCTCCTCTCTTTGTTCTTCATGGTTTAGAACTCGTGAGCTTCCCTACATGATCGAGGCACATATGTAATTCTTCTACTGTTCTATGTTGAGTTTGATGGGATCCGATGGATTATGAGATTATGTTTAGATCGTGATAGAGTAATATATTTGGTTTTGATCTCTTATATTTTTGTTCCTAAGTAATTCTTGCATGTTCTCCGTTGTTGTTTATTGCTTTGGCCAAGTGGTGGATAGTAACTCCAAGAGGGAACGTTATGCTCGATTGTGGGTACATGCCCCCTGATGACACGCTTGAGTGACAGAAACATGATTCTAGGGGATGTGTTGTGGCCACAATGGGGAAAACAATGGTGCATGTAACCGCGTTTGCAAGGATTGTTTACTTTACGCAAAGTTCTTTTAATGCAGTTGTCTGTTGCTTTGGGTTTACACTTTGGGTGGGACTCGCAACTTAATACCAGCGAGATGTTCTGGATAGATATCTACAGGTGGATGATTAGTAGTAGATGTAGATGGATTTCAGTCTACTTATTTTGGTGTACTGCCCATGCTTTTGAGCCTCTTCCTTTCTTTTGTAGCCTAGTTATCATTGCGGTGCGTTCATAATCCTGTCAATTGCCCATCGGTAATTTGTTTACCTCGCATAGCAGTTTTATCGTCTTTTGGGAGAGAGACATCACTAGTGAACATCACGGGACCCCGATCCATCCTCATTATTGTTTACGAGCTATTTCCTTTTTCATTATTTACTTTCAGCTTTTATCATTATCATTATCCCTTGTGTGGTTGACCCTTTGTAAACAACAAGACCAGAGAGATTGACAACCTCTCTAAACTTCGTTACGAGCAAAGTTAGTTGCGTAGTGTGCAGGTCTAGGTGAAGTAAGCAACCCTGAGTTGTGAACGGTGCCATTGTTCACTTCACCACCTACTTATCATTGCCGGAGTCCTTCTGGACGATACTCAACCTCGGTATCTTCACCGAGGGAAATTTGCTGCTATCCTACATCTCACCTTCAACTTGGGGTAACCAACGAAGGGCGAGAAGCCATTACCACTTCCACGCCATCAGCAACACTACTATTCCTTTTGAAAGATCCACACTCGTACTCCCTCTTATCTTTGTACTCCATAGAGATGATCATTTATGCATATAGCTATGTGGGTACCTTCACACTATAAAACTTGGCTTGCATTTCCAAGGATGAGCGTTCTCAAATGAGCTCTAGGTATTCATGAGCGAGCAAGTTAGATGCACCCACACTAGTTCCATTGGAGAGCTTTTCTTAGCTCATATGTGAATCCGTTGCATGGAAATCCCTACTCCTCACATCATATCTACCATTTGGCCTTCTCTCGCCTATGATTTTCCTCATTGATGTGAGCCTTTCTCACCCTTTTTGTCTTCCTCCTCCACAATATTTCTCTCTTTCCCATCCTAAGTGTCAACTCTCGTGCTTACGCTCATCCATTGCATGAGTGCTCAAAATATCGAAAGGTAGTGGATCAAATTGACTTGTACCTGGCTAGTGGTCTCGGGACAAGTCAAGATAAGATCCCAAAGAAGACTAAGTGTGAAACTTTAGTAGATTGAGTTCTCAACAAATATATTTTTTCTCGTATTCCCATCTCCCACTTCTTGCACGAAAATACCTGATAACCCACAACTGCAGGGGATCGAGATAGTCTTCTCAGGTAAGATAACCCAATTTATAGATTCGACTCAAGGGGAGCCAAAGAATATCCACAAGCTTTAACAATGGAGTTGTCAATTCCACTGCACCTGAGATACACTTACTTGCAACAAGATATTAGTAGTAACTGCGATATGGAGGTGATGATAGCAACGACAATAGTGGTGGTGAAATGGCGACAGTAAAACAGCAAAAGCAAACAACTAGTAACCAGCAGAATTAAAACACTATAGGCTAGGGAGATGGATGGTTGGGCGCTGCATGGATAAGATATATCATGTATTTAACTTGGGGCAAGGCACACAGAAAAGCAATGATCATCTAGGCATAAATCAAACATCAGGCATGTACCCCATGGGTAGTTGTACGTGCTTGCAATAAGAACTTGCACAACATCTTTTGTCCTACCATCCCGCTACGAACGGGGCCAAAAGGAACTTATGGAGATTAAGGTGCTCCTGTCAAAGAGCACCGGAACAAAGCATTAGCAATCAATGGATACATGGAATCCTCAAACTATAGTCCATCCCCTTAGGTATCCCAAGCTGTCACCTTTGGGATCGCCGGTTCCAGACTATAACAGGTGCATACAACTCATAGGTAGGATCAAGAACACAAATATATTCATGCAAACACATAGGGTTCAGATCTGAAATCATGGCACTCGGGCCCAAAGTGACAAGCACTAAGAGAAACAAGTTGAAGCAAAGATAATAAACAACAATCTAGATGATAGGCAACATGCCCCCAACAATCTGATAAACTATTACATGATCTAACTCATCCAACCCCTACCATCCCCTTTGCCTACAGCAGGGAATTACTCACACATGGATGGAGAAGTCATGGAGGGAGGATGGAGTGGTGATGATGATGACGATGGCGATGATCTCCCCTCACTGGAGGCCAAAACAGCCTCCAGATTAGCCCTCCCGGAGAAGAACAGAGGGTGGCGGAGGCTTCGCGACGAGAATTGGGAAAACGACTTCTATTTCGGGGTTTTTCCGTCACCCTTCTCAAATGAGCGCCTGGAGCCCCTGTGGCCCCCCTCTGGCCCCACTTCTGGTTCTGGGCTCCTTCGGGTGCGTGGATTTTCTGTGATTTTTCCTGGAATTTTCTGAGATGTCCAAAAATCCATTTTCCTGCGCACAATAAAACCATACAGGCAGCTCTGCTGAAAACAGCGTTAGTCCGGGTTGGTTTCGTCCAAATCATGCATGAATGAGGGCAAAACAATAGCAAAAGTGTTTGTAAAAGTAGATACGTTTGAGACGTATCAACTCCCCCAAGCTTAGAATATTGCTTGTCCTCAAGCAATTCAGTTCAACGAACTAAACGCGACAAAATAAAACTTTGACAAACTCTTTTGCTTCATTAAATGTATATAAGCAAGTACTATGAAAAGAGTCTAGAAGGTATTGAAACAATGCTATAACGACAATGCACGAGGCAATCCTTCTTTCATGTGAACAATCGCAAACAACTGAAAGTAAATAATATGCTACTGAAAATCAAGACAAGATTACAATGCACAAAGCTTGAACATACTAGAGTGGTATTTCGCTAGCCTCCATGAGTGAAGCAAAACATAAATGCAGAAACTCCTCCCGAGTTTTAAAGGAGACTAGAACTAAGAACTTCAGAATAAGTAATAGCACAATCATGAAAAAGACAATGTAGTACTTTGGGACAATGCACATTACACTCAGAATGACAATTATGCTCTCCTAGTTGGTGCTTTGAAGAAAGAAGGTGAAGACTCTCGAACCGTGGAGTTTGATGGAAAGGTTGAAAATCCGTGCCTGGAAGCAAAGACTAAACTTGTACCAGAGCTCTTGGTTTTGAAAACAGAGATGAAAAAATGTTTTGGGAGGTGCAAGATTCGTCAACGAATGCTAGTAGACAACTCAATCACCTCTTACGCTAGACATGTTTCGAGGAATGGCTCCCAAGATGGGGACGGTCACATCCCCTTAATCTCCTTTGTTTATCACTACCAAAGTTTTCTGATTTCTCATAGACAAAGCGTGAAGGAGGGTTTGTTGGTTGTGATTATCTTTTGTGAGCTGGGCGCACTTATGCCAGTCCCTCCTCGTATTAGGGGTTTGCAGATTAGACATGCAATCCCAGAATAAAACATGTCTAACATAAGACGGTCATGAATCACCTACTACTTCCTCATGAGCTAAAGCAGAGGCACAACACAGGAGTGTTTTTTTGAATAATTTCGAGATGGTACAAGAAAGTCCTCGTTAGGATGGCGGGTAAATACCACATAGGAAGGTATGGTGGACTCATATGGAATAAATGGTTTCAAGGATTTTGGGTGCACAAGAAGAAATCCACTTAGTGCGAGCGAAGGCTAGCAAAAGACTGGGAAGCGACCAACTAGAGAGCAATAACAGTCAGAATCATGCAGAGCGACAAAGTAACATTGAATTGAGCATGAAAATGATATAACTATTCTGAAATTCAAAGATCATCAAGGCATAGCAGACTTTTCAGTCATAAACATGTGTAAGCAGGTGCCAAATCAATCCAACAATTCTCCAAAGGGAAATACCACTTCAGTATGCCAAACTATGAACAATGCAATGCATGTAAATCATTTCAACAACACATTATGTACTCTAGCTATTTGAAATTAGCCATAAGGAAAGAATGAACCAATGGGAAAGCATTGTAAACATAGCACTATGTCGCTACAAGCTGGTCTCTAGATCATAAGTACAAGCACATGTACAAAAGTAGAAACAAGAAGAGTCCATACCGGTTTTCCTTGTTGCATCCCTTTCATCGATCTTCGTCATTACTGCCTTGTCACTTGTACAGTTGAACGTAGGAAATATATAATCAAGTGCAAATGCCATCACGGACTCGAGCTGAACTCTACAACAAAGCAAACTAAAGAGAGAAAAGAAATATTTTTGGATTTTTCAAAGATTTAGCGAAAGAAAAAGAAAAGAGAAATCCTTTTGTTGTTTTTGCAAAATAAAATAACAAAGAAGAACGGGAAAAAACTTCGAAAAGATCAAAGCGAACAAAATAAAAACGGATAATGCAATGGAAAGGTGAGAAGGGAACGTACTCCCCCAAGCTTAGGCTTTTGGCCTAAGTTGGTAGCATCTACTGCCCCCAGGAGCCTCCTGCTCTGGGGTAATGGTAAGTCCAGGAGCCGTATGAGCCCTCCGGTGCGTACATCGAAGTCTTTGGGTCCTCCCATGAGGAAGGACCTGCGATCCAAGCGGAAGAAGACCCCTCGCCATGCTCGGTGAAGGTCTCTCCCTAGAAAGGTGGGAACTCACCATGCTCCTCCTCATCGGGCACAACCCCCTCCATGGGGTTATGCGGCTGGTAATGAGCCATGAACTCATTGAAATGAATCTCGTTGAAGGACCATCCGTTCCTGTGAGTGTTATCAAAAAAAGTGGTGCAGGTAGACTGATCTCACGAGTAATGGTCCTTTCAAACCTCAAAATATAATCAAGGTTTCCAAACTGGGAAGTCATGGTAACAAACTTATGACTCTTCATAGCCGCAAGATCGAGACTTGCGTATGAAAAGGGAACATCATCAGGATGCGGGGTGCGCTCAAGAGACTCAAGGATGAGTGTGGAGTAAACACCACCATATAAATCTCCTTTGTTACTGTTCGTAACAAGCCGCCGAGCAATTAAGGCACCCACATTATAATCATTCTTATCAGAGAGGGCGTTCGCATAAATAGCGAAATCTGGTGCAGAACCATTGCTCGTGTTGTCACGAGCTAACACCCCTCTAGCAACAAAATACGCAAAATACCTGAGGTGTGGAAACAGAATGCTGGAAATCTTCGTACGCCGAATGTCGGTTTCCGCCTGGCAACAAAGGGAGATGAAGAGGGTCCTCAACTCGGAAGGCTGCGTGGTCATCTTCGTTGTCTGACCAACGTTCGGCACACCTATTATATCAGAAAACTGTGCCAAAGACATGGTTATGAGATCATTATAAAGTTTGAACTCGACGGTTCCAGCATCATGGTTATAACAAAAACTGTTAACAAAGCAGGAGGTGAGATTCTTGTATTGTACCACACGGCATAAAGCTAGCCGTGTCAAACCTGCATTGGCACAAAGGCCATAAAATTCCTCCTTAATTCCTGCAGCTGTAAGAAAATCATCGCACGGATACATCATTGCGCATGATGGACTTGTGTCTTCCAACAACTCCAGGGGCACATGATCTTCATTGTAGCTCACCCTAACTGCTGAGGGTGAAGCTGCAGCTCTAGTAACTCGATCGGAGCGCTCGGGCTTCTTCTTCTTCCCAAGCCATCCTTTTGCTTTTCCAAAGAAACTCATTTCTGATTTTTTTTAGAATTCACAAAAACAAGGATTTAAACAAAGTGAGTTGAGGCAAACTACTCTACTCACTTACCTAAGGCATAAACTTGCATCAAAACTTGGAAAATAAAATTCTACACATGCATGCAAGCTCATATGAACAGCACCAAGAGCTACTAAATACTCACTAATGAAGCCACCAATCAAAAATCTAATTGGAGGGGTGAAGGAGTTACATACTAGGGATTATTTGCTCAAAATCTCAGCCCAAATGATGGGTTGTAGAGAGAGATCGAAAATCGCCTCCAAGAACAGCAAGAACGCAAGAACTGGAGCAAAACTCATGTTTTTGGAGAGAGAGGAAGAAGGAGGAAGAAGACATACCTGGAGGTGGGGATGGTGGGCCCCAGGCGCCCTGTGGGCGCGGCCAGGGGACTGGCCGTGCTAGCTGGCCGCCTGGGCCACTGGTGGCCCCCCTGGTCAGCCCCAGGTGCCTCTGGGTCACTCACTGTTGAAAAAATTTCGGAGTTCAAAAAGATGCGAAACTTTCTGAAATCTTGGAGCAGTGATTAGAGTTGTGAAGCTTCAAAAACATATAAACTTGGTACAACAAGAAAGGTAAAGCTAAAAGAAATGCAAACATAACAACCTCTACTTTTTACTTATATAAAACTCATCTAATAGTAAGGTTGATCAAGTCCTACTACCAAACTAGCAATACATAGAGCAAAAAGTTTCACTTACTATGAAGCATTCATGGTACATTCACTTTAATGGATATTGTCCCCACCATAATGGTTTTGTATTTGTGGTGCACATGTAGAGGACAATCCCATTCACCAATCTACACGGTCTCGATATTCTCTATAGAGTTGAGGCCATGCCTTTTGTCAATCTTCTTCGGAAAATACACCGTGTGTTCTTTATCGTTCACATTGAAAGTAACCTTTCCCTTATTGCAATCAATAATTGCACCTACGGTGTTAAGAAAAGGTCTAGCAAGAATAATAGACATGCTCCCATCCTCGGGCATGTCAAGCACAAAAAAATCAGTAAGGATTAAACAATTAGCAACTTCAACGGGAACATCCTCACAAATACCAATGGGAACGGCTGTTGACTTGTCAGCCATCTGAAGAGAGATATCTGTAGGGATTAGTTTTTATAAACAAAGTCTCTTGTAAAGAGAGAAAGGCATAACACTCACTCCTGCTCCAAGATCACATAAAGCAGTCCTGACATAATTATTCTTTATGGAGCAAGGAATGGTGGGTATACCTAGATCACCAAGCTTCTCAGGAATCTTGCCACTAAAAGAGTAGTTAGCAAGCATAGTAGATATTGCTTCATTAGGAACTTTTCTTTTATTAGTAACAATATCTTTCATATATCTCGAATAGGGAGGTAACTTAATAGCATCAGTCAAAGGAATTTGAAGAAAAAGAGGTTTCATCCACTCACAAAACTTATTGTAATGCTCTTCTTCTTTAGTTTTGAGAGACTTGCCTAGAGAGGGCATGGATTTCTGTACCCATGGTTCTCTTTCCTTCCCATGTCTTCTCGTGATAAAGTCTTCTCTAGTGTATTTCTTGCGTTTGTCAGGTGCTTCTTCTTCTCGAACTTTGGGTGGATCATTCTTTTCACTATCCTTTTCAGGCTCAACACCATCTTCAGTCTCAGCATCGGAGGTAGATATACTATTTGGATCATTGGAATTGTTAGCTTCTTTGTGCTTCTTCTTCTTCTTCTTCGGAGAACTAACAATTTCTTCCTCCTGTATTTGAGAATCTTGCTCGATCCTCTTCGGATGCCCCTCCGGATAGAGAGGATCTTGAGTGCTAGTTCCTCCTCGGGTTTTAATCCCGAAGGCCTGTATATCCTCTACCATTGGAGGGTGAGTGGTAGGCTCACACAACTTCTCAATAGGGGGTAGATTCTTCACGTCTTCAGTTTTAATACCATTATCTTTAATAGACTTCTTTGCTTCTTGCATATCTTTGGGGTTTAGGACGAGCATGCCCCTCTTTTTTGGTGGTGGAGGTGGTTCAGGGACAGACCAATCTTCGTGGTTCTTGGCAATCTTGCCCATTAATTCTTCTGCATCGTCCAGTGTTCTTTTCATGAAAACACAACCAGCACAACTGTCCAAATAGGATCTAGATTCATCAGTTAGACCGGCATAAATATATCAATTAATTCATTTTTAGGGACTCCATGTCCCGGTCTAGCCTAGATCAGACTTCAATACCTCCCCCAAGCTTTAGGGAGGTTCTCATCCTGCAACTGTTTAAAGTTATAAATTCTTTGTAAAGCAGCATGTTACATATGAGCAGGAAAGTACTTATCAACAAAAGAGTGAGCTAAGTCTTGAGGACTCCTAATGGAACCACATGCTAGTGCATCATACCACGCTTTAGCACCTTCCTTTCAAGAGAAAGGAAGAAGCTTAGTAACATAGAAGTTCCGTATCTTTTCATCCGTAGTAAACAGGCCACCCAACTCAGTGAGTTTGGTCAGGTGTGAGATAGCATCATCATTTTCTCTGCCATAAAAGGGGTCAACTTCAACCATAGATATAAGTGAAAGATCAACAGAGAAATTATAATCAGGATCATTGATGCATATAGGAGATGTAGCAAATTTAGGATCAGGAACGGTCTTGTTCTTCAGGGAGTGTTTTTCGAGAAGCTTCTTAATAGCATCAGGGACAGAGTCGACAAGCTCTGTTAGCTCCCTGCATAAATCATCATCAAGTATAATATAATCATCATCAAGGAGTCTCTCCTTGAGTTTAATAAAATCAGGATAATTGTAAGTTCCATTAAAAGGGTAGCAAGTATCAGGAATTTCAATTCCAGATTTTTTTGCAGCAACAGCGATCTGTTTCTCAAGAGCGTGACCAAGTGAACCAATATCATCAAGAGTAGTAGAAGCATCATCAAAAGTATCGGACATAGTAACAGATTCAGTGGAAGCATCATGTGGTGGAGGTGAAGCAAACTTACTCATAACTGAAGGTGAATCAAGTGTAGCACTAGTGTTCAGAACGGTACCTTTTGTTGTACGGGATGGTAAGATCAGAACCTTGGGATCTTCTTTCTTACCCATAGCGGATAAATTGCAGTAGGTAAAATACTTCAAGTAGACTTGTGAAAAAAGCTATGCTCCCCGGCAACGGCGCCAGAAAACAGGCTTGATAACCCACAACTGCAGGGGATCGAGAGAGTCTTCGCGGGTAAGATAACCCAATTTATAGGTTCGACTCAAGGGGAGCCAAAGAATATCCACAAGCTTTAATAGTGGAGTTGTCAATTCCACCGCACCTGAGATACACTTAGTTGCAACAAGATATTAGTAGTAACTGCGATATGGAGGTGATAATAGCAACGGTAATAGTGGTGGTGAAATAGCGACAGTAAAACAGCAAAAGCAAACAACTAGTAACCAGCAGAATTAAAACATTGTAGGCCAGGGAGATGGATGGTTGGGCGCTGCATGGATAAGATATATCATGTATTTAACTTGGGGCAAGGCACACAGAAAAGCAATGATCATCTAGGCATAAATCAAACATCAAGCATGTACCCCATGGGTAGTTGTACGTGCTTGCAATAATAACTTGCACAACATCTTTTTTCCTACCATCCCGCTACGAACGGGGCCAAAAGGAACTTATGGAGATTAAGGTGCTCCTGTCAAAGAGCACCGGAACAAAGCATTAACAATCAATGGATACATGGAATCCTCAAACTATAGTCCATCCCCTTTGGTGTCCCAAGCTGTCACCTTTGGGATCACCGGTTTCGGACTATAACAGGTGCATACAACTCATAGATAGGATCAAGAACACAAATATATTCATGCAAACACATAGGGTTCAGATCTGAAATCATGGCACTCGGGCCCAAAGTGACAAGCATTAAGAGCAACAAGTTGAAGCAAAGATGATAAACAGCAATCTAGATGATAGGCAACATGCCCCCAACAATCTGATAAACTATTACATGATCTAACTCATCCAATCCCTACCATCCCCTTTGCCTACAACATGGAATTACTCACACATGGATGGAGAAGTCATGGAGAGAGGATGGAGTGGTGATGGTGATGACGATGGCGATGATCTCCCCTCACCGGAGGCCAAAACAGCCTCCATATTAGCCCTCCCGGAGAAGAACAGAGGGTGGCGGCGGCTCCGCGACGAGAATTGGGAAAACGACTTCTGTTTCGGGGTTTTTTCCGTCACGGGAATAAATAGGAGCCTCGGTAGGGCACCAGAGGAGGGGGGAGGCCCCCAGGCGGCCAGAGGGCGCGGCCCACCCTCTGGCCGCGCCCACAAGGCGCCTGGAGCCCCTGTGGCCCCCCTGTGGCCCCACTTCTAGTTCTGGGCTCCTTCGGGTGCGTGGATTTTCTGTGATTTTTCCTGGAATTTTCTGAGATGTCCAAAAATCCATTTTCCTGCGCACAATAAAACCATACAGGCAGCTCTGCTGAAAACAGCGTCAGTCCGGGTTAGTTTCTTCCAAATCATGCAAGAATGAGGTCAAATCAATAGCAAAAGTGTTTGGAAAAGTAGATACGTGAAAGTGCAATATATCGACCAGAGGGGGGGGGGTGAATGGGAGATTTTCAATTTTGCTACCGGATTTTGATTTTCTTCAGGACTGAAGCAATCATGAAGCTGAAGAAGTAACCAAAATCATGAAGAAATAAAACTTCACAGAATGTAATCATTAGGGCAGCTCATCATAATGCAACAGAAATAAATCAATTCAGATAAGCAGAGGTGCTTCAGATGCATAGTATGAAGACTAATAGCAGAGGGAGAGCTGAAGCACAAGCAGTCAACATAGATACTGAAGACATAATACTGAGGCTTAAGAGATTGAAGAGATATCACCAGAGATTGAAGACAATGGTTTGGTAGACCAGTTCAAGTTGCTGTGACAACTCTACGTCTGGTTGGAGAGGCTGAGATTCAACTCAGAAGACATAGTCTTCACCTTGTTCTCCTTGAACTAAAGTCCACAGACTCCGTCCAATAACTCAGGTGAGTCTTCAAGGTAGAATCCCGAAACCTTTACAGACTCAGTCACTCCGGGAAGTCACAATTGCATCTTGACTTCCTCAGACTAAAGACTTCTACACCGGCTGGAAGATCACAGTCTTCAAGAGTAAAAAGCTTCGGATCACTCGAACCGACTTCCTCAGAAATGCTCAACTACTCAGGCTGGTGGTTTTCCTCACATAGGTTCTTCAATTTCCTCAGAGGTGGGTTGCTCTCAAATGACAAGTGTCAGTTTTTCTCTCGGAGCAGCCAACCCACAAATGGGGTTGGGGGTGGCTATTTATAGCCGCGGAGCAACCCGAGGCGAAAGGACATAAATGCCCATGCATGCAATTACTCTCATGCCCTCGGAAATGACCGTTGCTAGACAAGTTCTAGCCTCTCACCACGCAACACGTGGCACGGTCAAAGTATTCTCTCTCCAGACTCCTCAACCGAAGTTAGTTACCTCAGTGTCCTGAAGAACAACGTCTCAGACACATGAGGACTGAACTTCTACTGCAGGAGATTTCTCTCTCTTCAGGAGAACTGCACTCGCAGTCTCCAGACTCCTCAACCGAAGACAGATTCCTCAGTGTCCTGAAGAACAACGTCTCAGACACCCAAGGAACTGAACTTCTACTGCAGGAGATTTCTCTCTCTTCAGGAGAACTGCACTCGCAGTCTCCAGACTCCTCAACCGAAGACAGATTCCTCAGTGTCCTGAAGAACAACGTCTCCGACACCCAAGGAACTGAACTTCTACTGCAGGAGATTTCCTCAGGGTTTTTTCTCCAGGATTCCTAACTGAGCACTTCCTCAGACCTTCGGAACTCGTTTTCTTCAACCCCTCCAACAGTGCGGTGTTTTCCTATGACTCAAGAAGTATAAAAAGTCTTAGCGAAGACTACACTTCAACTTCGTCTTCAGCGCGAACTTCCTCAGGATCGTCTTCAGCTTCAGCTTCAACCGAACGCTTCAGGATCCTACTTCCTCAGGATTTCGCGCAACTTCATTACTCAAGAAGTATAAAAAGTCTTAGAGAAGACTACGCTTCAACTTTGTCTTCAGCGCGAACTTCCTTAGGATCGTCTTCAGCTTCAGCTTCAACCGAACGCTTCAGGATCCTACTTCCTCAGGATTTTGCGCAACTTCATTCTTCAGGAAACACACCGATTTATCCAATGTTCCTCAACATTTTGGGGGGGGGGGCGACATTGGTGGTTAAACACCTCATCAGGGACTATTCTCCTGTGTATACTCACAAACACATCAGTCCCTTAACCGTTTTGTCATCAAACTCCAAAACCTCAAGGGGAGGGCACTTGATGCACTTACAATCTCCCCCTTTTTGGTGATTTGATGACAATCAGGTTGAGCTTCAACGGGGATAAAATTATGAGTTTGAAGAAAATAAAAAAAAACTTTGAAGAACATTTTTAACATTAAGCTGAATATAGTGAAGCTCCCCCTGAGGATATGCATATAAGTTGAAGAATGTTTAATATCTAGAGCATTTTGAGGTATATGAGGAGCTCCCCCTATATCCAGGCATTTCTGAAGAAGTGCATGTTATGAAGTGTTTGAGGAAATTAAACAACGCACTGAGAGAGGTGTTTGCAGAGACAATCACATGCATATATGATAAACTTGAGGAAATAGCATGTGGTAACTGAGGAATAGTATCAGGCAAACACCAAAATTACAGTTTACAACTCGTTACAAAAAAAAAACTGAAGAACGAGAGTTGTAACTGAAGAACCCCATAACTAAAACCCGCTTGAAGACTAACAGATTTCTCCCCCTTTGTCATAAAATGAAAAAAAAGGGAAAAACTGAAGCTAACGCCCCTTTGAAGTTGCTTCAAGGCTGAGGTGAGTCACGCCTGAGGCAATCCGTTGCAGTGTGAGGACATCCAGTAGTGTCTTCAGCTTCTTCAGCAGTCATCTCCTGGTTTGAAGAATAAGAATCCATTGCCGGAGGAGGAGTTGTGCAGCGTCTGAATTGTCTTGGGGGTCTGATGGCAGCAATTGGAGGTTGTTGAAGCTCCAACTTGGCAAGGTCTTCAGGGGTGATTACTTCTCGCATCAGTGCATCAAGATGTTGATATGTATGATGAGCATACTGATGCACTTTCTTCACAGAAGAATGCGTGTGAGCCATATAGCTGAGAATCTCAGAAAACTGACGCTTTACCCAGTCATGATTTCTATCAACTTTCTGATGAAGACTAATCAGAAGCTCTCGATCAGTCATCACTCGAGCCTGAGTTGTATCCTCAGTTGAGGCATGAGTTCTTGTTTCATCAGTTGTGCGAGACTGAGGATGACGAATATTTTCACTGAGGGAATTGGTCGGGAGAACTTCTTCATAGAAGATGCCTTTGCCTTTGTCATTTGAAGCAATAGTATGCTGAAGCACTTCGACAGGTGGCAGATAAGTCCTGTGATTCGGGTGATCAGGTTGGAAATCAATTCTAGTCACTGGACGAATTAGCTTCATGATCCAAGGCGCGTATGGCTTCAGGATATGCAGATTCTGTGCAGCATCAACTAGAGTTCTGAAGAAGAAGTCAGGAACATTGATTGGCCCAGACATGCAAAGGTTGTGAAGTATGTTCTTCATGACACCAATGACTTCTTCAGCAGAGGATTCATAGCCTTTGATGGGGCAGAAGGTCTTCGCCAGAATCCGATACAGTGTGCTCGGCAGATACTGAAGCTCAGAGACTGGAAACTTTGTGCGAGTTGGGGCTTCAGGGGCCTGAGGCTTCATGAGCATGTTCATCAGGTCATCTCGAAGTATTTGAGACCCATAGGAGCAGGCAGCAGGGGAAGTGCACTGAGGCAACTCAAGAATGTCAATTGCTTCAGGAACAGTGATGGTGTAGTGATGATGCTCAGTCATCCACTCGAGGACCCAGGTGTTGATATCCAGAGGATTTCCTGAAACATACAACGTGGCATAAAACTGAAGCACAAGCTCTTTATTCCAGTGTATGCATTCAGAGCAGAACTGAAGCAGCTTGGCATGATGCAGATCCTGAAGCACATTGTTGAAGCAAGGAAGGGCTTCCATATCCATCAGAGGGATGTGCTTGTGAGGAAACAGTTTATTTTTCTTGTAGAGCACTGAAGAATAGTAGTTCTTCTAAGTGGCAGTCCAGAACCTCAGCAGCTTTCGAGGTGGAGCAGAGTGATACGGATTTTGAATCCCCTCTTGAAAGAAACTCATGGCGTTGAAGAAATCAGTAGCATCAAAGCTTGGAGTATCATCAGCTTCAAGGTCACGGAAGAATGGTCGCTTCTGCTTTGGACACAAGGACCGAGCTTGAACTGGGCCTTGAGGTGGGGAAGGCGCTTGAGGCACTTCAATCTGAAGAGTAGCTTGAGGCTGAGGCGGAGTCGCTGCAGATGCATCAGGCACAGATGTGTTGATGTCCTTGGGGAGACGAGGTGATGTGGCCTGTTTGTCTTCAGAGCCATCCTTTGAGGCTTCAAAATTTGTACTGGTTTCTGCTTCAGGAGGGGCAATTGTGCTTTGGTCGGCTTCAGCTTCAGTTTCAGGAGCAGGTGGGTCTGGCTGAGGATCAGCAATTGTAGTGTCAGCTGCATCAGTATCAGTGGTGGTGTTTGCTGCAGCTTCAGTATTAGCAGCAGAATTTGTTGGAGCACTAGAGGCTTCGGGGTCATCAGCATCAGGCGCTGAGGACGATGCACCAACAGAGGCTTCAGACTGCAGAGAAGTGTCAGGAAGCACCTCGGTCACTGTGTTGGAGTGAGGTTCAGGTGAGAAGACAGTATGAGTGGGTGAGTTTTTCAACCCATAGTCCTCATCATAAATGCGAGGAGCTCCATCATCCATAATATCAACGTCCATGTCTTCAACCTCAGTGATAACTGGTGGCGGTGGGGACGGTGGAGTTGGAACAATGGGTGTTGCAACAGGGGGTGGAGTGAAGACTATTAAGCTGCGCTGAGGATTTTGAGGTGGAGTTGAGGCAGCAGTGATATGAATGGTGGTATCAGCGGGCTGTGTTGTTGGAGGAGCTGAGGAAAGCGGTGTAGCATCAATGGGATCCTCAACAGAAGGCTTCTTTGCAGCAGGTGGAGTTGAGGGTTGTGCTTCAGGCGTGCGCTTGAGGCTTTTGGCAGAGGCATCAGCAGGCTGTCGAAGCTTCATCAACTTGGTCATCTGTTGTGAGATCCGTTCCTTGGATTGACCAATATAAGCACGATTGGCAGCGAACTCAACGTTGAGACGTTGAACTTCGCATTGATGCTCAGTAAACTCCTGAGGAGTAACTTCAGTGATAGGTTTCTTCTTGAAGTCACTGTGGACTTTCTTCAGTTTGGCCTTCAACTGTTTCTGAAGATCACGTTGATGAACCTCATTTATGAGGAACTGTTGAACATAGAACTTGATGTCTTTCGGAATGTCCAAATCATCAAGCGGAGTGTCAGGCTTAACAGACCTAATTTCAATGTACTCCAAGATCTTCTTGGGATCAAGGAGAAGCGGGATTTCTGAACCCGTTGCTTCAGCTTTGCGTCTGGCCGCAGCACGCACGTATTCAATCTTATCAGCTTCAGTGGCGACGAAGCCGGCCAAATCCTCAAATTCATCTTCATCATCAGAGGATTGAGGAGTATGATGAATGGCGCCACGCATAGCAGTTTTCTTTGGTGAGGGGAGAGGGCCGCGTTGAAGAACAGTTTTGGTCTTCAGCTGAGGCTGAGGCATTGTGGTTGAGGCCTCAGGAGCATGACCTGAGTCATCAGTGTGTGTCCTTGAGTAGGGAGCAGCCCCATCCGTGCGTTGACATGAGGAGCCAACAACTTGAGGCTTAGCTGAGGTCTTTTGAGAAGGTTTCATGCCAGGAGCCTTTTTGCGGTGCTGAGGCGGTGGTTGTTGTCTGGGTTGAGACTGATCTTGAGGCGGAATTTGTATTGAAGCAGTCAAATCACGGACCAGATTCTTGACACGGCTGCGAGTGCGCTTGAGGTACTGTTCATGTGCAGCAGGAAAGTCTTCAGGAGTATGCAGTGTTGTGGGATCAGGAATGACTCCAGGAGCTGGGGGAGGTCGAGCCTTGATACCCAAGGTCTTTAGTGGCGGATTAGCTGCAAACATTTCCTCATGCTGAGGATTAAGCCATTGATAGGCCACCCAGCGCTTGGCCCATTCCCTCGTGATATTCTGTACCCGTTTCTTTCGTTCATCTCTTCAGCTTCTCATAGAGTTCAGGAGGCAGGTCTTTAGCGGTATCAGTATGCTTACGCCGAGGAGCCATTTTCTTCAGCTGAGATGTCTGAGGAATTGTGCGTTCAAGCTGAGCTGCAAATGAAGTGAGACTATGAGAACCATACGATTCCTCAGCAGACATGTACCTGTGACAGAATTAAGTTGCGAGGGAAGTGGGGTACGTTATATGCATTCGAGAGGAATAGGCTGAGGAAAATGAAGAAATGAGGCATAGGTACAGGTCTCAGAAAGCTAGCAGTACAGTTGAGGAAGAACTGGCTTGAGGACTCAGCAATGCTGAGGAATAATATGCTGAGGAATTAACCACTGAGGAATAAGCATACCAGACTTGAGGCGAATGCTGAGGGACAATGAGTCTTCGTCCCCGGCGACGGCGAACTCCGGCGATGTTAGCGCTCGAGCGTGAGGAGCTCAAGGGCGGCGGCGCGAGAGTGAGAGAAGCGGTGGGGGGTAAATGACCGGGGGTGGGGGGTAGAGGGCTATTTATAGAGGGGTGAAAGCTGAGGAGGTTGCAAAATTTGTGGACGAGATAGCCCCTGATTGTTGGGATCCTCAGTGGATATCGTGATGGTGGATAATTACGACGTGCGGTAAAATCGCAACAAATTGAAGACAGTTGTAACAGAAAATCCGTGATTTGAGGACCTTGAGGACAAGGGCTGAAGACGAAGACAAATGGTCTCAGGCTGATGATGATGACTTAAGGTCTCAGCCTGAGGAATATATGATTTCCGGATGAACGCATATGAGATAGACAGATTAGATAAGTGAGCACAGAGGGACGGGTCCGATCACGTTCACCTAGTTGAAGAAGCAAAAACTGAAGATCAATAACTATAGGTGAACGCTGTTGAGGACAAACACGATAATCATCAGTAATGAAGACTTCGAATCCTGAGGAAGATCAATAACATCAAATCCTGAGGAAGTTGAGGAACACCAAACCCTGAGGTGTTTTGGGCGGTGGCGCTACCCACCTTATAGGGAATGAGACACTTGATACCATACAATTGTCGTATGGATCTTGAGTCAATTTCCACGTTGATTTCTTCACACATAGCAAGGTAGTTCCTCATGATTTGAGGAGTACGACGCATCGTGTGTTGTGCATCACGATTCTTCAATATTGTTAAGCGTTAGGATGTGTGTCCATTCACTGGACGTTTGAGGAATCTAAGATATTTAGCTCACACCTCAGAGTGCTAAATCGCTTCTCATCCAAAGGCTTAGTGAATATATCAGCAAGTTGGTCTTCAGTCTTCACATGGCTGATGACGATATCTTCCTTCAAGACATGATCCCGAAGAAAGTGATACCGAATCTCAATATGCTTCGTCCTCGAGTGCTGTACCGGATTCTGAGAGATCTTGATGGCGCTCTCATTGTCACATAGGAGTGGTACTTTCTTCAGGTTGATGCCGTAGTCCTTCAGAGTTTGCTTCATCCAAAGAAGCTGTGAGCAGCTTGCACCAGCAGCAATGTATTCAGCTTCAGCGGTGGAGAGAGAGAGACGCAGTTCTGCTTCTTCGATGACCAGCACACAAGAGAACGTCCGAGGAAGTGACATGTTCCTGAGGTAGACTTCCGAGCCACTCGATCTCCAGCATAATCTGAGTCTGAGTACCCGACGAGATCCAGCTGTGTGCCTTTTGGATACCATAAGCCTAGCGACGGGGTGTGAGCCAAATATCAAAGAATTCGTTTCACCGCTTGGTGATGCGATTCCTTTGGTGCCACTTGGAATCGGGCACACATGCAAACGCTCAACATTATATCAGGCCTGGATGCACATAGATATAGCAGAGAACCTATCATGGAGCGGTATACCTTTTGATCGTAGTCCTTGCCATTTTCATCAGGGCCAAGTTGTCCGTTTGTAGGCATCGGTGTCTTGATGCCCTTGCAGTCTTGCATTCTGAATTTCCTCAGGCACTCCTTGAGATACTTCTCCTGAGAGATGAAGATGCCGTTGCGTTGTTGACGAATTTGGAGTCCTAAGAAGAACTTCAGCTCGCCCATCATCGACATCTGATACTGTTCACTCATCAAGAATGCAAATTCTTCACTATATTTCTTGTTAGTGCATCCAAATATTATGTCATCAACATAAATTTGACATATGAATAATGCATCATCATATCGTTTTGTGAAAAGAGTTGGGTCGAGGGAACCAGATTTGAAGCCCTTGCTGATGAGGAAGTCCCTTAGTGTGTCATACCAAGCCCGAGGGGCTTGCTTCAGTCCATAGAGGGCTTTCTTCAATCTGTACACCATATCAGGCTTCTTGGCGTCTTCAAAACCTGGAGGTTGAGCAACATATACTTCTTCCTCGATATTACCATTGAGGAAGGCACTTTTCACATCCATTTGATATAACTTGATATTATGATGATTAGCGAATGCAAGCATAATGCGAATGGACTCAAGTCTAGCTACAGGAGCGAAGGTTTCACCGAAGTCGATCTCCTCGACTTGAGTATATCCTTGAGCTACGAGACGAGCTTTGTTTCTGATGACTTGTCCATCTTCATCAAGTTTGTTGCGGTAGATCCACTTCGTGCCGATGACATTGTGAACTCTAGGATCAGGACGTTTGACTAGTTCCCAAACATCATTCAGTTTAAACTGAAGAAGTTCGTCTTGCATTGCCTGAATCCATTCCGCTTCTCGGAATGCCTCGGTGACTTTGGTGGGCTATGAAATTGATACAAACGAGAAATTCCCACAAAAGTTAGCTATGCGATTAGCTCTTGCACGAGTGAGAGGACCTGGTAGGTAGATGTCAGCGAGGATTTTGTCCACTTGAACTTCATTTGCCACACGAGGAAGTCGAGGAGGATGATCTTGAGGCGAATCTTCGTCACTGCTGTCAGATTCGTTAGCATCAGCTTCAGGTGCTGCAGGAGCTTCAGGCGTATCAGGTGCCTCAGGATCAGGATCTTCATCAGGATTATTCGCTTCAGGATTTGGGTGTTCTTTAGGAGCAGGAGGTATGTGGATTTCTTCAGAATGATCCACAGGAATGATGTCACCAGCACCCATCTTCTTGATCAGTTCTTCAGGTGGTGCTTCACCTAAATCATGTGGCAGGTGCTCTCTTTGGGAGCCATCAGACTCATCAAAACGCACGTCTACAGTTTCAACAATTTTGTAATGACTAATGTTGAAGACTCTGTAGGTGTGCGAGTTGATACCATAACCGAGCATGAGACCCTCACATGCTTTGGGTGCAAATTTGGACTCGTGATGAGGATCACGTATCCAGCAAGGTGCACCGAATACTTTGAAGTAACTTACATTGGGTTTCTTACCGACCATTAACTCGTATGATGTTTTATTGAAGAACTTGTGAAGATACACTCGATTGACGATGTGACAGGCAGTGTTGATTGCTTCAGCCCACCACTTGAGTGGAGTATTGTACTCAGCCAGCATCGTGCGAGCCATCTCGCTGAGTGTTCGATTCTTCCTCTCAACAACGCCATTTTGCTGAGGAGTGTATGGCGCAGAGAATTCATGAGCAATTCCCAAGTCATCGAGGAATTCTTCCACACCGAAGTTCTTGAACTCAGTGCCGTTGTCGCTTCGAATGTGCTTGATCTTCAGGTTGTAGTTGTTCATGACACGCAGGGCGAAGCGCTTGAGGATTGCCGGAGTTTCTGACTTATAGAGAAGAAAATGCACCCAAGTGTATCGTGAGAAGTCATCAACAATAACAAGACCATACATGTTACCTCCAAAGCTCGAATACTTTGGAGGACCAAATAGATCCATGTGAAGCAATTACAGTGGTCTCGTAGTAGTCATGATGGTCTTCGCTGGGTGGTTGGCCTTGGTCATCTTTCCAGCTTCGCAGGCACCACAGAGCCTGTCCTTTGAGAATCTGATTTCCTCAATCCCGAGGACATGTTTCTTCAGTACCAGCTTCTGAAGATTTCTCATTCCAGCGTGGCCGAGTCTTCGATGCCATAGCCAGCACTCTGAGGCTCGTGCCAAGAGGCATGTAGCAACCTGAGGACCTTCAGAGAAATCTACAATATACAGGTCACCTTTCCTAACCCCACTGAAGACAATGGATTTATCGCTAATCATGAAGACAATACAACCATGTTTTCCGAAGAGAACAGCGAGATCAAGATCACACAGCATAGATACAGACATCAAGTTGTATCCAAGAGATTCAACAAGCATGACTTTATCAATGTGTTGGTCTCGTGAGATAGCCACTCTACCGAGACCCAATACCTTACTTTTACCTTTATCAGCGAAGGTGATGGTTTTCTTTGAAGAAGGACTTAGTGATGATTCCATAAGAAGACTTCTGTCACCAGTCATGTGATTTGTGCATCCACTATCCATCACCCATTCAGTCTTTCCCTGCAAATGAATTAGTATCTCATACAGCAAGTTATGAGCCAGTCTCAGTTTGAGGAGTTTAAGATTCCTCAGAATTAATTCCTCAGGATGTTCCTCAGGATTGATTCTATGAAATCAAACAATATAATTATCCTTCAACTGACTCATTTTTTGTTGTCCTGGGCATATGATCTGCAGAAATTGTAATTGCCACAGGACATGTCCCTGCAAGAATGATTAGTTCTTAACCACCCACATCTTTATGGGTGGTCTTGAGGCACATGAGGATTGATGAGGATGATGAGACCTAATGAGGTGTGAGATGGCAGAATCAGGATAAACAAATGAGTAAGCATTCTTATGAGGAGCTTCCCTGTGAACAAAATGGTTAGCAGATATATGATTATAATCATTTCCTTTTGAGGTATCGTCCTCAGATGATATCCTCAGCTCATTTGCATCTGCATTCACAGGAAGGTTAGTGATGAGGTCCTTTGGTACCCAGATCTGCTTGACTGGAGGACCGTTCCTGCAGTTAGTTCCGATGTATCTGGAAAATACCTCACCATTACCATTCTTAAACAGTTTATAGTTTGAGTCAAATGACTCAGTCATCACGTCTGAAGAAACATCATCATAACCGAATAAGGTATAGGGATCAGGAGGAGGCATCATTGCTCGAACCCAAATGGTCTCAGGATATTGTTCAGGTTTCCAGTAAGACCCATCAGGGTTGAGTCTCTGAGTGAATGCGATGCCTTCTTTTCTCGGGTTTCTGTTGAGGATCTGTTTCTTGAGAATGTCACAGAGAGTCTGATGTCCTTTCAGACTCTTGAACATGCCTGTTTCCAGTAGACTCTTCAACCTAGCATTTTCTTCAGTAATGTCTATGGTATCCTCAGATGAGGGGTTAGATACCACAGAAGTAATAGAAATAACAGAGTCTGAAGACATTGAAGAACTAGACACAGATATGATTTGATCACGTTCAATGCATCTTAAACAGGGAGGATTGAATCCTTCTTGTGGCATGATGATCTGTTGGGAGAGGAGTGAATCATTTTCTTTCTTCAGATCGTCATGAGACATCCTTACACGTTCAAGTTCTTGTTTCCTCATGAGGAACTCATGAGACAGCTTTTCATGATCAGTAAGGAGTGCCTCATGCCGATTGAACAAGTCATCAAACTTTGACTGAAGAATTTTTGATTCATCAGTCAACTTTTGAGTCTTCGTCATTTCCTCAACCAACATATCATCACTTTTGTTTAATGAGATCTGAGTCTTTTCAAGTGCACGTTGTTGCTTAGATGCAAGTTTAGCAAGTTTAGCATAGTTTTCATCAGGTTCTTCATCAGAGGGTTGATCTGATGATGAGTAAGAAGATACCTTGGAGGACTTGGCCATGAAGCAGAAGGAAGGAGTTGTGTCTTCAGCTTCATCATCAGCATGTGATGGACCAAATTCTTCAGTGCTGAAGATTGACTTTGAGACAAGTGTCGTGGCAAGAGCCAAACCGGCCACACCCTCAGATTCTTCAGATTCTTCTTCCTCAGCATCAGGGTTGGAACCATATTCTTCCGAGTCCAATTCTTTTCCGAGATAAGCGCGAGCCTTACGGGAACTGCTATTCCTGTATCCAGTAGACCTTGAGGATCTTGAGGATTTCTTCTTTGTCTTTTCATCAGAACTCTCATCTTTCCCGTTCTTTTTCTTCTTCAGTTTAGCTTCCTTTTCCCATAGAGGACACTCAGCGATCTAATGCCCAGGTTTCTTGCACTTGTGGCAAACTCTCTTTCTAGCTTCGACAGAATCATCATCTTTGCTTTTTCTTGAGGACGATCTTGAGGAATTTCCGAAGCGATTCTTCTTCGTGAACCTTTGAAACTTTCTGGTAAGGAGAGCAAGTTCACGGCTGATAGTCTCAGGATTATCAGTATCAGCCTCAGACTCTTCATCAGAGGACACTCTTCGTGCTCTAGCTTTTAGCGCGTGGACCTTAGGCGTGGGGCTGTATAAGTCTCGTTTTTCAGAGAGCTTCAGTTCATGAGCATTGAGGCGCTCGAGAATGTCTGCTGGATCCAGAGTCTTGAAGTCAGCCCTTTCTTGAATCATCAGTGATAGGAACTCAAATGAGTCATCCAGTGACCTCAGCAGTTTCTTCACAACTTCATGATCTGTGATATCAACAGCACCAAGAGCTTGAAGTTCATTGGATATGTCAGTGAGTCTGTCAAAGGTTTGTTGCACGTGCTCATTATCCAGCCTCTTGAACCGATTGAAGAGACTGCGGAGTGTATCAACTCGTGAGTCTCGTTGAGCTGAGACTCCTTCATTAACTTTAGACAGTCTTGTCCATATCTTCTTTGCAGTATCCAGACCACTGATACGGTTGAGCTGAGCCTTATTGAGATGACCACCAATGATGCTTCGAGCTTTTGCATCAAGCTGCCAGTTTTTCTTGACAACTTCAGGAGCAGTCATCAGATTTGCTTCAGGAATGCCTTGATCTACAATGTCCCACAGATCCTTGTCAATGGCTTCAAGATGCATCCTCATCTTGTTCTTCCAGTATGGATAGTCTGTCCCGTCGAAGATGGGGCAGTTTGAGACAACGCTCATTGTACCTGAGGTCGACATAACTAAAACTCCAGGTGATTAAACCGAATCACATAGAACAAGGGAGTACCTCGCTCTGATACCAATTGAAAGTGCAATATATCGACCATAGGGGGGGTGAATGGGAGATTTTCAATTTTGCTACCGGATTTTGATTTTCTTCAGGACTGAAGCAATCATGAAGCTGAAGAAGTAACCAAAATCATGAAGAAATAAAACTTCACAGAATGTAATCATTAGGGCAGCTCATCATAATGCAACAGAAATAAATCAATTCAGATAAGTAGAGGTGCTTCAGATGCATAGTATGAAGACTAATAGCAGAGGGAGAGCTGAAGCACAAGCAGTCAACATAGATACTGAAGACATAATACTGAGGCTTAAGAGATTGAAGAGATATCACCAGAGATTGAAGACAATGGTTTGGTAGACCAGTTCAAGTTGCTGTGACAACTCTACGTCTGGTTGGAGAGGCTGAGATTCAACTCAGAAGACATAGTCTTCACCTTGTTCTCCTTGAACTAAAGTCCACAGACTCCGTCCAATAACTCAGGTGAGTCTTCAAGGTAGACTCCCGAAACCTTTACAGACTCAGTCACTCCGGGAAGTCACAATTGCATCTTGACTTCCTCAGACTGAAGACTTCTACACCGGCTGGAAGATCACAGTCTTCAAGAGTAAAAAGCTTCGGATCACTCGAACCGACTTCCTCAGAAATGCTCAACTACTCAGGCTGGTGGTTTTCCTCACATAGGTTCTTCAATTTCCTCAGAGGTGGGTTGCTCTCAAATGACAAGTGTCAGTTTTTCTCTCGGAGCAGCCAACCCACAAATGGGGCTGGGGGTGGCTATTTATAGCCGCGGAGCAACCCAAGGCGAAAGGACATAAATGCCCATGCATGCAATTACTCTCATGCCCTCGGAAATGACCGTTGCTAGACAAGTTCTAGCCTCTCACCACGCAACACGTGGCACGGTCAAAGTATTCTCTCTCCAGACTCCTCAACCGAAGTTAGTTACCTCAGTGTCCTGAAGAACAACGTCTCAGACACATGAGGACTGAACTTCTACTGCAGGAGATTTCTCTCTCTTCAGGAGAACTGCACTCGCAGTCTCCAGACTCCTCAACCGAAGACAGATTCCTCAGTGTCCTGAAGAACAACGTCTCAGACACCCAAGGAACTGAACTTCTACTACAGGAGATTTCTCTCTCTTCAGGAGAACTGCACTCGCAGTCTCCAGACTCCTCAACCGAAGACAGATTCCTCAGTGTCCTGAAGAACAACGTCTCAGACACCCAAGGAACTGAACTTCTACTGCAGGAGATTTCCTCAGGGTTTTTCTCCAGGATTCCTAATTGAGCACTTCCTCAGACCTTCGGAACTCGTTTTCTTCAACCCCTCCAACAGTGCGGTGTTTTCCTATGACTCAAGAAGTATAAAAAGTCTTAGCGAAGACTACGCTTCAACTTCGTCTTCAGCGCGAACTTCCTCAGGATCGTCTTCAGCTTCAGCTTCAACCGAACGCTTCAGGATCCTACTTCCTCAGGATTTCGCACAACTTCATTACTCAAGAAGTATAAAAAGTCTTAGCGAAGACTACGCTTCAACTTCGTCTTCAGCGCGAACTTCCTCAGGATCGTCTTCAGCTTCAGCTTCAAACGAACGCTTCAGGATCCTACTTCCTCAGGATTTCGCGCAACTTCATTCTTCAGGAAACACACCGATTTCTCCAATGTTCCTCAACATTTTGGGGGGGTCGACATTGGTGGTTAAACACCTCATCAGGGACTGTTCTCCTGTGTATACTCACAAACACATCAGTCCCTTAACCTTTTTGTCATCAAACTCCAAAACCTCAAGGGGAGGGAACTTGATGCACTTACAATACGTTTGAGACGTATCAACACCATTTGGAGACATTCGAGTCACGGACAACGAGAGATCTTGCACCTAATGTTCTTATGTTACTTGTTTAAATGCTAATATAGACTCTTTCCTGTTATAACTTGAATTCAATTACATACCTTGATTGCTTTACTTTCAAAGTTCTTATATGGTTGTTAGCATGTCACCACAGAAATTATGCTTGTTATCATTTACCTACTCGAGGACGAGCAAGAATTAAGCTTGGGGATGTTGAAACGTCCCAAACGTATCTATAATTTATGCTTGCTCCATACATGTTTTGTGTGATATTGCTATGTTTTAGATACATTTTCATACACTTTTGATCATATTTGGACTAACCTATTAACTCAGTGCACCCCAGTGCCAGTTTTTGTTTTCAGCTATTTTTGTATTTCAGGTTTTCCCATTATTAAAAGTGCTCAGAAAATTCCGGGAAAATATATAAAAAACAGCGTTCTAAAAGAGTCCTCCAGCCGGAGGATGGGGCCCTGGGGTGGCCCACAGCCCCCAGGCACCCTCCTGGCACGGCCAGGGGTCCCCCCCACGTCGGGTGGATGCCCTGGCTCTTATTTATACTCGCGTCGCGAAAAACCTGATTCCAGAACCCTTTTCTCCTGAAGCAATTTTGATCTCCGCCGCCATCACCAACAAGCTTCGGGGGACCATAATTCCTGTGTCGGCACCCTGCCGGGACGGGGAAGTGCCCCCGGATTCATCTCCATCGGCGTTGCTTCCTCCCTCCATGATGCGGGAGTAGTCCCTCCTCGGGGCTGAGGTTTCTACCAGTAGCTATGTGGTCAATTCTCTCTCCCATGATGTGATCTTCAATGTGATCATAGGCTATGTTAATCTAGGGTGATACCATGATATTTCCCCATCCTCTATGTATTGGATTGATGTACTCACTTGATCTTATCTAGTATAATCCCCGAGACCATGGTGACATCGGTCTATTAGACATGGGTTAGAAGAATATTTTCATGAGTGATTTCCTCTTTTGTGTGTTGATTGAAGATTGATAGTCTCTTGGTGCTTGTCTTTGACTATCCTTGAGATATGTCGTGGTGACTGTGGTACTCTCTTTGGATGGCCGCGGTGACATTGGGAAATCCATAGATTGAGAACTATGAACTTTGAGGTGTGCTTTTGTAGCCCTACATAATTCTTGCCCTCTCTTGACCACAAAGGAATAACCTCCGAGTGCGTCTCCATTGCATGTTTTATGGGAAATATCATGTTATTAGACTATGTTAATGTTCTTGGGAGTTGCCACTAGTGAAAGTATGAAGCCTAGGACTTGTTCCCACCATTGTTACACCGTTTGTGCTCACTTTTGTCACATGTTTGCTTGCTGCACTTTTTATTACAGATTTATATTACCTTGCTTTGCCACACCTATCACCCATATTTTACCATCTCTTCGCCGAACTAGTGCACCTATACAACTCCTAGTTGTATTAGGTGTGTTGGGGACACAAGAGACTTCTTGTATCTTAATTGCAGGGTTGCTTGAGAGAGACCATCTTCAACCTGTACTTCCCTGAGTTCGATAAACCTTAGGTCATCCACTTGAGGGAAATTGCTGCTGTCCTACAAACCTCTCGCTTGGAGGCCCAACATAGTCTACAAGAATAGAGGCGTGTGTAGACATCACAGCTTCACTTACTAATAGCGCTACGCTCCCCGACAGTGGCGCCAGAAAATAGTACTTGATTAACCTCAACTGTAGGGGATCGATTGTAGCGTTTTCTATAAATAAGAGTGTCGAACCCAACGAGGAGCAGAAGGTATTGGTAAGTGACTTTGGTAAAGAAATAACTGTAGGCACTGAAGGATAACTTTTTAGGGGTTTTTCGATATAATCAACGAGAAGATAAAATCGAGCAAAGTAAAAGATATTGAGGAGGAACAAGTGGCCCAATCCTTTTGAGCAAAGGATAAGCCTGGCAACTGAACTTATAAAGGCTAAAAGTGTTATTGAGGACACACGGGAGAGGTAGTCAAGTGCTTTCGCCACATTCCATATCGGTACTATGTTTTGTGTTAATAAGTGTTGAGTGGGTGGATCTATTCTAGTACACCTTCTAGACTAAGATAAGTGCACTCTTATGATTAAACACCTTGCAAGCATCCGCAGATACAAGGTAGAAATTAAGGCATAGGCCTAACCACATCAATACAATCAAGGATCCATTATTCCCTTGTGCAAAAGCGTGCAGACTGGCAGGTTTCTGTCACTCGGGCAACCACCATAAGCATTCTTTATACACAATGTACTCTCCTGGGTCCTTAGAACGGCGAAGTTGATGGCGTGGAAGTGGTAATGGATTCTCGCCCTTCGTTGGTTACCCCAAGTGGAAGGTGAGATGTATGATAGCAGCAAATTTCCCCTATGTAGAGGATAGGGTTTGTCTCCCGTAGGACTCCGACAATGATAAGTAGGTGGTTCGGCAAGTGATGCACCGTCTGAAAGGAATCACTTGCTCCTCCTAGACCTGCACACGATACAATTAAATTTGCTCCAAACGAAGTTCAGAGAGGTTGTCTACAAATGATCAAACACACAAGGGATAATGATAGTGATAGCAACTGAAAGTAAATACTGAAAAGGAAATAGGCTTGTAATGACGAGAATATGGACCGGGGTCCCGTGATGTTCACTAGTGATGTCTCTCTCCCAAAAGACGATAAAACTGCTATGCGAGGTAAACAAATTACAGATGGGCAATTGACAGGATTATAAACGCACCGCAATGCTAACTATGCTACAAAAGAAAGAAATAGGCTCATAAGCATGGGCAGTGCGCCAAAATAAGTAGACCGAAATCCATCTACATCTACTACTAATCCTCCACCTTGAGATATCTATCCAGAACATCTCGCTGGTATTAAGTTGTGAGTCCCACCCAAAGTGTAAACCCAAAGCGACAGACAACTGCATTAAAATAACTTTGAGTAAAGTAAACAATCCTTGCAACCGCGGTTAGAAGCACCGTTGTTTTCCCCCTTGTGGCCACATCACACCCCCTAGACTCATGTTTCTGTCACTCAAGCGTGTCATCAGGGGCATGTACCCACAATCGAGCATAACGCTCCCTCTTGGAGCTACTATCCACCACTTGGCCAAACCAATAAACAGCAACGGAGAACATGCAAGAATTACTTAGGAATAAAAATATAAGAGATTGATACGTCCAAAACGTATCTAAAATTTATGCTTGCTCCATGCATGTTTTGTGTGATATTGCTATGATCTAGATACACTTTCATACACTTTTGATCATATTTGGACTAACCTATTAACTCAGTGCACCCCAGTGCCAGTTCCTGTTTTTTTGCTGTTTTTCTATTTCAGTTTTCCCCCATATAAAAAGTGCCAGAAAAATTCGGGAAAATTCAGATAAAAAATCAGCGTGACGGAAGCTTCGAGAAGAGCCCGGGAGGGGCTAGAGGGGAGCCAGGGGGCCCAGGCGGCCACCCGGCGCGGCCCCACCCCTGGCCGCGCCAAGGGTGCGCCTGGGGCCCCTGGTCCACCTCTGGCTGCCCCCTTCGTCTATTTATCCCCCGTCACGGGAAAACTCCAGAAGCAGAACCCTATTCCGCGAACTCGCCTCTCTTCCGCCGCCGCTGCGCTTCCGAAGATCGGGAGCACCAGAAGACCTCTTCCCGGCACCCTGCCGGAGGGAGGATTGACCTCCGGGAGTCTCCTCTCCACCATGGATGCTCCCCGGATGTCTCGTGAGTAGTTTTCCTTGGACCATGGGTCCGTGATCAGTAGCTATGTGATGTTCTCCTCCCCTCTTTAATCTTCATTGTTTAGACCTCGTGAGCTGCCCTACATGATCGAGGCACCTTTGTAATATTTCTGCTGTTGCTATGTTGAGTTTGGAGGGATCTGATGGATTATGAGATTATGTTCAGACTGTGATAGAGTAATATATTTGGTTTTTATCTCTTATATTTTTGTTCCTAAGTAATTCTTGCATGTTCTCCGTTGCTGTTTATTGCTTTGGCCAAGTAGTAGGTAGTGACTCCAAGAGGGAGCGTTGTGCTAGATTGTGGGTTCATGCCCCCCGATGACACGCTTGAGTGAAAGAAACATGAGTCTAGGGGATGTGCTGTTGGCACAAGGGGGAAAACAACGGTGCTTGTGACCGCGGTCAGAAGGATTGTTTACTTTACGCAGAGTTCTTTTTAATGCAGTTGTCTGTTGCTTTGAGTTTACACTTTGGGTGGGGCTCGCAACTTAATACCAGCGAGATGTTCTGGATAGATATCTCAAGGTGGATGATTAGTAGTAGATGCAGATGGATTTCGGTCTACTTATCTTGGCGTACTGCCTGTGCTTTTGAACCTCGTCCTTTCTTTTGTAGCATAGTTAGCATTGCGGTGCGTTCATAATCCTGTCAATTGCCTTTCTGTAATTTGTTTACCTCGCATAGAAATTTTATCGTCTTTTGGGAGAGAGACATCGCTAGCAAACATCACGTATCCTGGTCCATATCCTCATTATTGTTTCCACGCTATATTTACTTTACTGCTTTTACTTGCTATCATTATCCCGTGCGTTTTATCATTTGTGAACAACAAGACCGGAGAGATTGACAACCTCTCTGAACTTCGTTGGGAACAAAGTTATCTGTGTCTGTGTGCAGGTCCGCGTCAGTTGCGCCACTGACACCTACTTATCATCTCCGGAGTCCTACTGGAGACAAACCTTGGTATCTTCACCGAGGGAAAACTGTTGCTGCACTGCATCTCAAAACTTCACTTGGGGTAACCAACGAAGGGCGAGAAGCCAATAAGCAGAGATCAAAACCAAATATATTAATCTATTGTCGGGACCCGGGGTTAGCATATGCAAGTACAGCTAAGAAATAGTCATATGGAGAGCCGAGAACCGTACCCACTTGTCTAAGCAGACAAGGCCAAGCACAGAACGTTCTCGGAAAGCATCGTACGCGAGGAGCATCCCATCCAGGCCGGATGATCAACTGAGATGGGTCCTCATCGTCCGCACACAAGTCTAATGATATGGGTGGTGAACTCCCATATTCAAAGACAAGTCGCCTCAACCATACTAACGACTATCTCATAACTCTTACATAGCCTTACTCCAGCCCGATCACTTAGTCGGGGTCTAGGGCGGGCTCGATCATACCACAAAGTGTGCATGAGACAGAGTCTCGAACAATCGCATCGCGATGCCCCAAGCTGCGCACATCTCAGGGCCACTTGGTGTATGAAAGACCGCCAGCCAGATCACAACTAAGGTCTCAAAAACCCATACAAAGACATGCATGTTATAAACATACACGCAGCACACATGCCTTGTATGAACAACATGTATCATTGCAATTCTCTACAAAGTATACATTTTTATTGATAACTCTTATAGAGTGCACACAGAGATCACAAACATGTGATCCAACATTACCACACAAACGGAAGCAAATTATGTCTGAGTACAGACAAGTTTAACAAATGGCTTAAGAAGCCTTATTTAAACACATGCCCTCCACGAGGGAACCAGTTGTCTGACTGGGACTAGACTAGCTTGATCTTCAGTCGTCCAACTCGATGAAGAAGCCACCTTCGGGGTCAGTGGGTTCATCTAAAACATAGATTAAGCAAACGTGAGTAGAAAGTCGTACTCAGCAAGACTTACATAGGAGCTATACTACTCATGCACATGTATCAAGGTAAAGGGAGGTGGGGTTTCACTTGCAGAAATGCCAGCTTTGACTTGGCTAGTCCTGAACTACGAGTACCAGACTTTGAGGTAAGAAGCGTACACGAGTCCACTACTTTCTCCAACCAATTACACCACTATGGTGCCTTCCTCGACTTCCCCACGAGAAAGCACGCCATAGCACTCACACTTATCTTGGTGTGTTTTAGAAGTATCCAGTTCAAGTTGTCTAATAATCAAGCTAAGCTTTCCAAGCAGTCCATAACCGCGGACGCGGCTATTCGAATAGTTTTGTTAACCCTGCAGGGGTGTACCGCTACACACACATGATCATCATTTACCGCCTTTGTACTCGACACCGTTCAAGAAGTGTCGGCGAGGATGCTCACCACAACTGTTACCTCATAGCCGATCTAGTCCGAGAAAGCCGCCTACTTGGGTTGGTTACCACTATCGTGAACCCGGCCGGTTTACCGTAGTGGGCCCAAGTGATGTGTGCGTGGTGCATAAGCCGGTCTCGGATGAGCCGTTCTCTCACTTAGCATCCAGGCCACAAGCCTACCAGAACTCTGAACTATTGCGACATCTGGACATCGAAAGGGATGAGTTAGTAAGTTGAGAGGGGTCAGTGAGCCCAATGTGTGGTTGCACTCTTCATCTTGGATCACCACACAAGAACTCGGACTTAGGGCGGTGTTCAACGAGACAACCCACCGTGTACTCCTACACAGCCTCTCATCGTTCACCTTGTATTAGGGTCGATTCACCAACACTTTTCTACCAACATCAGCATGATCACTACCATCCCGACTCACATCACAGTAACATCATGGTATCATACTAAGCATGCAATAAGCGATAATCATTTGCAGGGGCCACATGATATCAAACAACTCCTACATTTGCTAGGATTGTGGTTTTGCCTACTACTGTGACAAATGATAGGTCATGCAAAGGAATGGGTTCATCTATGCGGTAGAAACGTAGCATGGTAATCATCCTAAACAATGCATAAGCGAGACATGAGAGGGAAGTGGGATTTTATCGACATGATCAATGGGGGTTTGCTTGCCTTGCTGACAAGGTTCGGGTTCTGGGTCTTCAGTGAAGGGGGCAGCCTCCTGCTCCGGTTCCACCTCTACTCGACAAACAACAAGCAAAGTGGCAAAGTAAATACAATGCACAATCACATGATGGAAGGTTGAAACTTGATGTATATGCTTTGATGTGTGAAGCAATTCCATTTAAATGGAGTATATTGCAAATTGAATTGCAAATTCAAACTCCAATTTGAATTCAAACTTGACCAAGTTACATGTGACATTGTTTGATCATTTTGAACCTTTTGGAAATGTGTATGATATGCCTCTGAAGTGTGGTTGAAATATAGCATAATTCCATGGTTCAAGTTGCAAAATCATTTGAATTGAATTTGAATTAATTCCAAATAATTCAAATGACATATGCTACTGGTCCCATTTTAAAATCAACTCAAACATAGTTGAAAGTTGCATTTTTGGATAGCTTATTTTCTCCTGATCATTTTTCATATATTATTTGTCCAATTTGGAGTTAATATGAATTTTCTATGAATTTCCAATGTTTGGGTTATTTTCTGGAATTTCTTTAATTCAATTTAATTTCTTGAAATTCATTATTGCGTCATGCTGACTTCATGCTGGCGTCAGGGGGGGGGCTGACGTTTCGGCCAAGGATGTCAGTGTCACTGGTTAATTAACCCGGCTGGTTAATTAATCCAGTGGCTTAATTATGCCACTGGGCCCACTGGTCAGTGACCCAGGGTAGGTTTAGGAGGGGGATTAGTGGCTAACCCACTGGCGGCTAAGCGCCGGCGACCAGAACCGCGGCGGCGCTGCACGGGGAGGTTGATTCCGGGCACCATTAGAAGCGCTGCGACCTCCAGCTTGAAGCACTTGCCGTTGCGCGTCGAAAGAGACCAATTCCAAGTGCTGGGGTGCCCTGTACGCTCGCCGGCGTCGAGTTCTGCGGCGAGGGAGCTACGGCTGTGATCGGGAATTCGCTACAAGGCGCGAATGGAAGCGGGGCTAGGTTGGTTTGAAGCAGTGGAGCACGGGGAACGCGAAGGACAACACGGCGAGCTCGAGTGCGTAACGGTTGGTCGTCGCCATGGATCCCGACGGCGAGGAGTTTCGGCTCTCATGGCGGCCATGGCTAGAGGAAGCAATCGAGGGGGATAAGATAGGGGTTTTGATCATGAGCTCACCAGGAACTCAACGGAGGTGGTGGCGAGGGTTGGGTTGGCTCGACGGCGATGTAATTGACGTCGACCTCTTTCGGCTCCGGCGGCGGCTCGAGCTCGAATTCGCTGGCTAGGAGGGCTCCGGGCTCGCCTTCTTCTACAGATCGATGAAGAGCTTGAAGGGGAACACGGGGGACAGCTCGGTGAAGGTCCTCGTCGTCGTTGGCTGCGTGTGCTCAGCGTCGCGCTCCGGCGAACTGCACGGGTGTCGGCGGAACGGGCGACAGAGGAGGGGGAGATGGTTCTGGAGGGAGGGAAGTGGACGTGGGCGTCTCCAGGACGAGTCCAGACGAGGAGATAAGCCCTGGGCAGGCAGGCAGCTTCCTGGCGCGCCCACGGTGCTCGCCGGCGACCTGGGTGCCTGCCTGGCCGGGGTTGAAGACGCATGTGCCCCCGGTGGGCTGGGCTGGGTTGCTGCTGGGCCAGGTACGGTAAGTTGGGCCTCTTCTCTCTCTTCTCTGTTCTTTTCTGTTTTTCTTTCTGCTATTTGTTTTGCTGTGCTAAAATAATTAACTAGGCATTTTATTAAATGCTGAAATTTTTTATATGGCTTTATAATAATATAGACTAGCCACTTATAAAGTTTCAACATTTTTAAAATTCAAATAATTTGTATATCTTAACTCAAATAGGGGTTTTTCATTAAATCCAAGGCACTGTTTGAATATTTGAAAAATCTATGAGCATGGGGTGGGTCCCACATTACTTGATATGTGATCACACTCATTTATAAGACTTTTCAAAAATCTAACATGAATTTTTGGAGAAGATTTTTATCTGGCCTTTTGAATTAATTCATCTGGGGGGTTCCTTCTCCCATTTTTCTTTTGATTTTTGATTTCAAAGATTTCTTTTGAACTTTTGACATGATGCAAGAGTACTAACTAACCCTAGCACATTACCTAACAGAGGGTTCTGACAACTCGCCCCCACTCAAAAGAATCTCGTCCCAAGATTCAGAAGTCTGCGGGAGGAAGGTGGGGTACTCAGCATTGAGACGGTCTTCTCTTTCTCACGTAGCTTCTCTTTCAGAGTGGTGTGACCATTGCACTTTCAGAAACCTAATCTTCTGACGACGAGTGACACGCTCTGCGGAATCAAGAATACGAACGGGGTATTCTCGATAAGAAAGGTCATCTTGGAGATCAAGCGTTTCATGGTCGACTTCGCGGATGGGGTCCTTGAAGCAACGCCTGAGTTGGGACACATGGAATACATCATGTACTCGCGAAAGGTGCGGGGGTAGTTCAAGTTGGTAGGCAACTTCTCCACGTTTAGCAATAATGCGGAAAGGTCCGATGTAACGTGGGGCCAACTTGCCTTTGATACCGAAACGCTGGGTTCCCTTCAGAGGATTAACCCGAAGGTAAGCCTTCTCATCCAGATTGTAGCTCTCTTGCCTATGATGACGATCATAGTAGCTTTTCTGACGAGACTGGGCTGCTTTCAATTGATCACGAATAATGCGAACTTGCTCTTCTGCTTCCTTGATCATATCCGGTCCAAAGAATTGTCTTTCACCGGTTTCTGACCAGTTTAGTGGTGTTCGACATCGTCGTCCATAAAGGAGTTCAAAAGGAGCCATGTTCAGACTAGATTGATAACTATTGTTATAAGCAAATTCGGCAAATGGAAGAGACTTCTCCCAATTCTTTCCGAATGATATAACACAAGCTCTGAGCATGTCTTCAAGAATTTGGTTAACCCTTTCGACTTGACCGCTAGACTGAGGATGGAAAGCTGTACTAAAGGAGAGATGAGTTCCCATAGCATTCTGAAAGCTTCCCCAAAATCTAGAGGTGAAAAGGCTACCACGATCAGAATTGATTTCCAAAGGAACACCGTGAAGGGATACAATTCTAGAGATGTACAAGTCCGCTAACTGGCTTGCAGTTATAGACTCGCGAACCGGCAGGAAGTGAGCAACTTTGGAAAGCCTATCTATGACAACGAAGATGGCATTGTTTCCTTTCTGGGTTTTTGGAAAGCCGGTGATGAAGTCCATACCGACTTTGTCCCATTTCCACTCAGGAATAGACAAAGGTTGAAGTGTACCAGCAGGTCTTTGATGTTCTGCCTTAATGCGACGACAAACATCACATTCGGCAACAAATTGAGCAATGTCTCTGTTCATCCTAGTCCACCAAAATCTCTGGCGTAGATCTCGGTACATTTTTGTGCTACCGGGATGAATTGAGAGGGGTGTGTCATGGGCTTCTTTGAGGATGAGTTGCCATAATTCCCTATTCTTCGGTATTACAAAACGATTTCCAAAGAATATCGTTCCCTTGCTATCTGTGGAGAAACATTTAGCCACTCCGCTAGCAATGTTCTCCTTGATCCGGTGGACACCTCGTGCACGCCTCTGGGCAACTATGATTTGATCCTCAAGGGTTGGTTTCGCCACCAAGGTAGAAAGATAGCCATGAGGAACAATCTCAAGATTGAGCTTGCGAAAGTCCTCATGAAGAAGTGGTTGATATTGTTGTAACATGAGGTTGTTACAATACGACTTACGACTTAGGGCATCAGCCATGACATTGGCTTTGCCTGGGGTGTAAGAAATTACTACGTCGTAATCTTTTATCAACTCAATCCAGCGTCTTTGCCTGAGATTAAGATCTGGCTGGGTGAAGATATATTAGAGGATTTGGTGGTCGGAAGAAATCTCACAACGATTACCAAGGAGGTAATGTCGCCAAGTTGTTAGGGCATGAACTACGGCAGCGAGTTCAAGGTCATGGGTAGGATAGTTCTCTTCATGTGGCCGCAACTGGCGTGAAGCATAAGCTACCACATGTCGATCTTGCAGAAGTATGCATCCTAACCCTTGCCGTGATGCGTCACAATAGATCTCGAAATCCTTTTTGGTGTCTGGAGGTGCAAGTACGGGTGCAGAAGTCAATCTCCTTTTCAGCTCTTGAAAGCTTTCCTCGCACTTGGGAGTCCATAAGAATTTCTTATCTTTCTTGAGGAGTTCAGTTAGAGGCTTTGCAACTTTAGAAAAGTTCTCGACGAAGCGACGGCAATAGCTGGCTAGGCCAAGAAAACTCCTAACTTGCTTAACCGATTCAGGTGGAGTCCAGTCAAGGACGGCCTGAACTCTCTCGGGATTCACAGCAATTCCTTTTGCAGAAATCACGTGGCCTAAGTAGGTCACTTCTGGTAGCCAAAATTCACACTTGGAGAATTTAGCATACATGCGATGCTCTCTAAGTTTCATCAATACCAGCCTTAGGTGTTCGGCATGTTCTTCTTCGTTCTTCGAGTAGATGAGAATGTCATCGAGATAAACCACAACAAATTTATCTAAGTACTCCATGAAGATCGAATTCATCATGCGTGAGAAAGTGGCGGGGGCATTGGTTAAACCAAAGGACATGACGGTGTACTCGTAAAGACCATAATGAGTAGTAAAATCCGTTTTGGGAATGTCCTCGTTTCGGATTTTGATTTGATGATAACCTAATATCAAATCCATCTTGGAGAAGACAGAGGATCCTGCAAGTTGATCATAAAGATCATTGATCCTGGGCAATGGTTACTTGTTCTTTATCGTCGCTAAATTTAGCGGGCGATAGTCTACGCACATCCTTTCTGTTCCATCTTTCTTCTTTACGAACAGAACGGGGCAACCCCATGGCGATGAGCTAGGGCGGATGAAGCCTTTTGCCAACGAAACATCAAGTTGGATTTTTAGCTCAGCTAACTCATGTGGGGCCATTTTATATGGGCGTTTGGAAATTGGTGCGGTTCCTGGTACAAGATCCACTATAAACTCTACACATCTGTCGGGTGGCATGCCCGGCAGCTCTTCAGGAAAGACATCCGGGAAGTCACGAACCACCGGAATATCTTCAAGTTTGGGAAGGGGAAGTACATTCAAGGAATGCACTTGGGTTCTTGTTCTGGGTGAGGTATAGTTGACGGTTTTGCCTGAAGGGTGGGTGAGTTTCACGGATTTGCCTTTGCAATCCAGGTAGGCATTCTGTCTTGATAGCCAATCCATGCCAAGGATGAAATCAATGTCTGAAGACTTGAGGGCTATGAGTGAAGCAAGGAATACTAAACCCTCAATTGTAATTTGATTACCATGGCTTACTCTATTAGTTTGCAATCTTGACCCTGGAGTTTGAATAATCATTGGGGTGGACAATTCAACAAAATATAACTCATGACGAAGTGCATAACTTTCCGACATGAATGAATGAGATGCTCCTGGGTCGAAAAGAACGGAAGTAGGAACATAATTGACTGGGAGCGTACCAAGAATGACGTCAGTGGTGTCGTCAGTCTCTTCGGCGGTGATCTGGTTCACACGTCCACGAGTGGCGGGAGGAGCGGGTTTGGCGGTGTAGACCTTCTGGGGTGGCTTGCCACGACCATTGTTGTTGCCTCCGGCACGGGGTGGAGCATTCTGATGCTGGAGCTGGTTCTGGGGACACTCACAAGAATAGTGGCCTGCCTGACCACACTTGTAACAGGCTCCGAAAACAGTGCGTGGAGCTGGGTTGTTTGGTGGAGCTGGGTGGAACTGGGTTGGTGGACGAGGCGCCACATAGGATGGCCTCGGTGGGTTGTTCTGGCGCAACATACTGTTTGGGATCCAGATCTTGCGCTTCTGGGAGCCAGAACTGGATGAATTGTCGTCTCTAGGGTGTTTGCGGAAGTCGTTGGGACTGTTCATGTCCTCTGCCTTGATGGCCTTGTTGACAAGGACCTGGAAGGTGGCAAAGTCATGAAGGTTGAGCTCATGACGAAGTCCAGAGTTGAGGCCACGACGGAACCTCTCTTGCTTCTTTGCGTCGGTGGAGACTTCTTCGGTAGCATAACGAGCAAGTCGGTTGAACTCACGACTAAACTCATCAACAGTCCTTCTGCCTTGAGTGAGGTTACAGATCTCCTCACGCTTGCGGTCCATAAGACCCTTGGGAATGTAGTGCTCACGGAAGGAAGTGCAGAATTCATCCCAAGATGCGGGCGATCCAACGGGGCGCATATTCAGGAAGTTCTCCCACCAAGAGCTAGCTGCGCCTTCGAGGTGATAGGTGGCATAGCTGACCTTGTCGCCATCTGCAACATGGCCGGCTTGGAGCTTCCTCTCAATGCTGCGAAGCCAGTCATCGGCGTCAAGGGGCTCGGTGGAGTAACTGAAAACCGGGGGATGAAGTCGGATGAAGTCATTCAGGGACACCAACTCATTGCGCTGCTGAGTGGTGTTGCGTGCAATGACTTCCAGCAGGTGGTGAGAGTCTCGGCGGTTCCTCTCGACCTCCATCAGAACCTGAGCCATCGTGGGTGGGGGTGGAAGGTTGCCTTCCTCCTGATCATTCCCACGACCCTGGTTACGACCAATCTGGCCACGGGTTCCTTGAGACATCCTGAAGGTGAAAAACCAAAGTCAAACAGAGTTGATTGGGAGAGTCTAAACAAGGTATTGAAGTACTGGAAGGATAGCAGAGCAAAGGAAGTAATCATCTTGACAACATGGTGATAAAAGCATACAAGCCATATATTCACACGCTGTCATACAAACCATACATCGTTTTGTACAAGCACCAAGCTAATACAAACGTGATGAAGATGATACATCCTTCAGAGGCACTCTGACTTCCTATACATTATTTATCTAAGCCTCTGGAACTTAGACCCTTGCGTACAATATACTAAGATACTACTACATCCTCACTAAGTAAGACCACACGCGGTCTCACTCATCTCCATCTCCATAGTAGTCCTCATAAAAGTTACCCGCGTATCCCGGTAGCTGGAGGTGACCATCGGAAAACACGGAGGCCTGTGGACCCTGATATCCATTTGGGAAAGGATGGGGCCTAGGTCTAGCAGAGGGTGGAAGCAAAGGACCACGGGGTGGAAAAATGCCTCCAATCTCGGGCCAAGCAACTCAAGAAGGCATCTGAGTCCTCACTGGGTAGATAGCATCATGCTCAACTGATCCAACGCTCACAAAGGGTGCCAAGAGTGTCAGTGCTCGATACAGACGAACACGGGTGGCGTGAAGCTCGAAACGGAGAGCGCGTGCATCACGATCACGATCACTAGCAAACCTAGCAGTCACCTGAAGTGCTGGATCCTCTGCAGAGTGATCTGAGTAGAGTCCAGTGTAATATCCCTCTTCTCCTGGAAGTGCAGCAGGGATATAGCGGAAAGAGGTCTCTCTCAGCATAGTGTTCTCCTCTCTCAACAGGGTAATACATGAGTATGCAGCATCCTGCACAGCCATGTTCTCGGTAATGCCAATGCCATGTCCGAAGTGGATAGGATGAGTGACTCCAACGTGGTGCGGATAGATCCGAACAATGCAGTGGAACTGCGTCTGGTTGAAGTCGTGAAACTGCTCCTCGACGGTGTACTCAGGACACCATCGATATCCCACATAGGACATCATCTCGATCAACGTGGCGGGATGGCCACGCACACCGAGGCACCTGGTAAAACGAACAATCTGCCGAGGGGGAAGATCGGCCATCTGAAACAGAAAGGAGTTTGCAAATGCATCAGATTGTGAGATAAACCTAGAAGTCGGACAGCATAACGGCTGTATTTGTAAGAAATGACAATTTCTTCCAATATGAAAACATCACTTACATAATACGATGTAATAAATCAGGAAGCATAACCACTCTAACAAACCGGTCACAACTTTCCTACGGCTACAAGGAAGCAAACAACGAGATGTTCTAATCAGACAGAGGAGAGCATAGTCCTATCTTCCCGTAGAACAAGATGAGGGTGACTTAGAACTCAGAACGAAGGGGGTAAGGAGAAAAAAGAAGCCTTACGTTGTTCCCTTATATACCCAGAGTAACTATATAACTATAGCAAGCTAGACTCAACTTCGGCCAAGGCTACTAGTCCTACAGTCAGTCCTGCTCTGATACCAAGTCTGTCGGGAACCGGGGTTAGCGTATGCAAGTACAGCTAAGACATAGTCATATGGAGAGCCGAGAACCGTACCCACTTGTCTAAGCAGACAAGGCCAAGCACAGAACGTTCTCGGAAAGCATCGTACGTGAGGAGCATCCCATCCAGGCCGGATGATCAACTGAGATGGGTCCTCATCGTCCGCACACAAGTCTAATGATATGGGTGGTGAACTCCCATATTCAAAGACAAGTCGCCTCAACCATACTAACGACTATCTCATAACTCTTACATAGACTTACTCCAGCCCGATCACTTAGTCGGGGTCTAGGGCGGGCTCGATCATACCACAAAGTGTGCACGAGACAGAGTCTCGAACAATCGCATCGCGATGCCCCAAGCTGCGCACATCTAAGGGCCACTTGGTGTATGAAAGACCGCCAGCCAGATCACAACTAAGGTCTCGAAAACCCATACAAAGACATGCATGTTATAAACATACACGCAGCACACATGCCTTGTATGAACAGCAGGTATCATTGCAATTCTCTACAAAGTATACATTTTTATTGATAACTCTTATAGAGTGCACACAGAGATCACAAACATGTGATCCAACATTACGACACAAACGGAAGCAAATTATGTCTGAGTACAGACAAGTTTAACAAATGGCTTAAGAAGCCTTATTTAAACACATGCCCTCCACGAGGGAACCAGTCGTCTGACTGGGACTAGACTAGCTTGATCTTCAGTCGTCCAGCTCGATGAAGAAGCCACCTTCGGGGTCAGTGGGTTCATCTAAAACATAAATTAAGCAAACGTGAGTAGAAAGTCGTACTCAGCAAGACTTACATAGGAGCTATACTACTCATGCACATGTATCAAGGTAAAGGGAGGTGGGGTTTCACTTGCAGAAATGCCAGCTTTGACTTGGCTAGTCCTGAACTACGAGTACCAGACTTTGAGGTAAGAAGCGTACACGAGTCCACTACTTTCTCCAACCAATTACACCACTATGGTGCCTTCGTCGACTTCCCCACGAGAAAGCACGCCATAGCACTCACACTTATCTTGGTGTGTTTTAGAAGTATCCAGTTCAAGTTGTCTAATAATCAAGCTAAGCTTTCCAAGCAGTCCATAACCGCGGACGCGGCTATTCGAATAGTTTTGTTAACCCTGCAGGGGTGTACCGCTACACACACATGATCATCATTTACCGCCTTTGTACTCGACACCGTTCAAGAAGTGTCGGCGAGGATGCTCACCACAACTGTTACCTCATAGCCGATCTAGTCCGAGAAAGCCGCCTACTTGGGTTGGTTACCACTATCGTGAACCCGGCCGGTTTACCGAAGTGGACCCAAGTGATGTGTGCGTGGTGCATAAGCCGGTCTCGGATGAGCCGTTCTCTCACTTAGCATCCAGGCCACAAGCCTACCAGAACTCCGAACAATTGCGACATCTGGACATCGAAAGGGATGAGTTAGTAAGTTGAGAGGGGTCAGTGAGCCCAATGTGTGGTTGTACTCTTCATCTTGGATCACCACACAAGAACTCGGACTTAGGGCGGTGTTCAACGAGACAACCCACCGTGTACTCCTACACAGCCTCTCATCGTTCACCTTGTATTAGGGTCGATTCACCAACACTTTTCTACCAACATCAACATGATCACTACCATCCCGATTCACATCACAGTAACATCAATGTATCATACTAAGCATGCAATAAGCGATAATCATTTGCAGGGGCCACATGATATCAAACAACTCCTACATTTGCTAGGATTGTGGTTTTGCCTACTACTGTGACAAATGATAGGTCATGCAAAGGAATGGGTTCATCTATGCGGTAGAAACGTAGCATGGTAATCATTCTAAACAATGCATAAGCGAGACATGAGAGGGAAGTGGGATTTTATCGACATGATCAATGGGGGTTTGCTTGCCTTGCTGACGAGGTTCGGGTTCTGGGTCTTCAGTGAAGGGGGCAGCTTCCTGCTCCGGTTCCACCTCTACTCGACAAACAACAAGCAAAGTGGAAAAGTAAATACAATGCACAATCACATGATGGAAGGTTGAAACTTGATGTATATGCTTTGATGTGTGAAGCAATTCCATTTAAATGGAGTATATTGCAAATTGAATTGCAAATTCAAACTCCAATTTGAATTCAAACTTGACCAAGTTACATGTGACATTGTTTGATCATTTTGAACCTTTTGGAAATGTGTATGATATGCCTCTAAAGTGTGGTTGAAATATAGCATAATTCCATGGTTCAAGTTGCAAAATCATTTGAATTGAATTTGAATTAATTCCAAATAATTCAAATGACATATGCTACTGTTCCCATTTTAAAATCAACTCAAACATAGTTGAAAGTTGCATTTTTGGATAGCTTATTTTCTCCTGATCATTTTTCATATATTATTTGTCCAATTTGGAGTTAATATGAATTTTCTATGAATTTCCAAAGTTTGGGTTATTTTCTGGAATTTCTTTAATTCAATTTAATTTCTGGAAATTCATTATTGCGTCATGCTGACTTCATGCTGGCGTCAGGGGGGGGGGGCTGACGTGTGGGCCAAGGATGTCAGTGTCACTGGTTAATTAACCCGGCTGGTTAATTAATCCAATGGCTTAATTAAGCCACTTGGCCCACTGGTCAGTGGCCCAGGGTAGGTTTAGGAGGGGGATTAGTGGCTAACCCACCGGCGGCTAAACGCCGGCGACCAGAACCGCGGCGGCACTGCACGGGGAGGTTGATTCCGGGCACCATTAGAAGCGCTGCGACCTCCAGCTTGAAGCACTTGCCGTTGCGCGTCGAAAGAGACCAATTCCAAGTGCTGGGGTGCCCTGTACGCTCGCCGGCGTCGAGTTCTGCGGCGACGGAGCTACGACTGTGATCGGGAATTCGCTACAAGGCGCGAATGGAAGCGGGGCTAGCTTGGTTTGAAGCAGTGGAGCACGGGGAACGCGAAGGACAACACGGCGAGCTCGACTGCGCAACGGTTGGTCGTCGCCATGGATCCCGGCGGCGAGGAGTTTCGGCTCTCATGGCGGCCATGGCTAGAGGAAGCAATCGAGGGGGATAAGATAGGGGTTTTGATCGTGAGCTCACCAGGAACTCAACGGAGGTGGTGGCGAGGGTTGGGGTGGCTCGACGGTGATGTAATCGACGTCGACCTCTTTCGGCCCCGGCGGCGGCTCGAGCTTGTAGGAGATATGCCCTAGAGGGAGTAATAACAGTTATTTTGTATCTCCGAGTTTGTAATGAATGTTTATGTTCCATGCTATAACTGCAATGATTCTCGAGTCTGCAATATCCACGAGGCTCGGAGAGAAACTCATGTGCACGTGTGGTATAATAAACAGTAAAATGTATTCCTAGTCATGCCTCTAAGACTGGCTCATGTATTGCATGATGATCCTGTTTTCCTGATCATGGGCATGTCTATGCCGGCAATTTTGAGGGCACAATGTTAGAAGAACATTTGTGTTGAATCGACCCGAATTGATGTTATGCGATGAGATACATTCGTCACAAGTTAATGGTTAATAACACAGAGAAAGTTGTGCGTTTGCATAATTCCTTAGACCATGAGAGTATCGAGTTCCTTCGTACTTGCTTCGTGAACTTTGGGGTTTTGTTAAACGTCATCTGTAAAAGGGTGGCTATTACGGCAGCTTGCGGGTTCACGGAAAAGTATGACAAGGAACTAGGTAGCTCGAGATTGGGATTTGCTCCTCCGTCGTTGGAGAGATATTCTTAGGGCCCTCTCGGTGTTACGGTATCCACCATCGTCTGGCCAGACACAGTGTGATTTGATCACAGGGATGCCGGAACGCGGGAACGAGAAAAGAGAACAATACCAGGAACGAGGTAACTGGCATAGTGGACAAGTTGTTGATTCACGGGGATGCCAATAAGTCTCACCTCGGGTATTTGTAATATATCGTGAAGCAACAGGAATAGCACACAGCAACTAAAGGTTCACTCGAATAATTCTTCGTATGGGTATAGGGATCAATATGGATGTCCTCGGTTCCGCTATTGATCATTGATCGGAAAGTGTTCCGGTCATGTCTATACTTCATCGAACCTACAGGGTCACACGCTTAAGGGTCATCTATCTGTTGAATACTAGACAGGGAGTCTGAGATAAAGTCACCGGAAAGGTTTCGGGGACGGCGGAAAAGTTCCGAGAGAGAAAACCGAAAAGTTGTTTCGGGGTAAACCCCTAAGCCGAAAAGGTTTCGGAGAGTACCTGGTAATTTTGGAGAGTGCCAGAATTGTTCTGGTAACTTCTGGAATTTTTCTGGAGAAAAGATTAAAATATTTTTTTCGGAAATATTTCGGAGCTGCCGGAAATGCTTAGGTTGCTTTTCGCAGATGAAAATCACTAATCCGGAATTGTTTCGGAACGCGCCCAAAATCATTTTAGTGGGTGTTGGAATTATTCTAAGACCCACAAAAATATTTTCGGATTTTTCGGACGCGAAAAAGTGGTGTCATGAATAGTAAAAAGTACTACTTGAGATATTTTTGGAAAGCCTTCTAGAAGGACTTGGGAGCCAAGAAAGCCCCCTTGGGTTTCCTATAAATAGAGGTGTGAGGGCAGCCCCATATCCTTGATCCAAGCTCTCACTTGAGTTCTCATCACATGCCATGCAATTATCTGGCTTCTTCTCTCCCTCACACGAAAGAGTTTCGTAGAGCCGAAAGGCTGTCTGGGTTCCGGCAGGAACTAGTTCTGGACGGCGAAGCCCTGCTGGATAGCTGACACCGTATGTGTGCAACTTGGTAGAGAGGTCGTTGTTTCGATCTTAGTTCGAGTGTGCCTCCCGAAGGGCTGTCCGAGTTACAGATCGAGTTTCGAGGGTCCTCCCGAAGGGCTGTCCGTGACATCGTCCGAGGGACTGTCCGACCGCCTCCCGGAGCGCTGTTCGTGGGGCAGACGAGGGAATACATTCTCGCGGTTGGGAGGTTGTAAATCCTAGCTGCAGGGATTTGCACCGACGATCTTCATCGACTCTACTTCCCGCTGCGCTACGAGTCGGTAACGATCAGATCAAAACCTTGTATGCGTCTCCATAGTGGTCCTGGGCGTGCTCGCTATACCGAAATTTTTTGTTTTCTGTTGCGTTCCCCTACAGTGGTATCAGAGCCGTGCTATGCGTAGATGCATGTTATGATCTAGAATACATGGAGATGTATGGGTATTGCATAATATAATTTTGGAGTAGATCAGATCTATTGCTGAAAATTATTTATGCGGGTGGCAGATGAAATCTGTTACCCGATATTCTTGTTGCTTCCCTAGAATTTGCGTATTTCTGATCTCGAGACAGCATGGTGGAATTTTACAAAGTTCTGGAAATCCGCGATCCTGATTGATCAACGAAGTGCTATCAGTTCTTTGGGTTCCGCCATAGTCAAAAGAAAGATGAAATTCGCAGACTAAAGGGCAATGCAGATATGATCTGCACGGGGATCACGCGTATGACGAAGTTCAGTATGGGGTTCGAGATTTTATTATCTCGTGCTTCATACACCCCGCAATGTTAATCTAGTGACTTGAATAATCATACTTGATGATAAAACGTTGGTAGTTGCGGTTTAAGTCAAAACCTTAGAAGCCACGTAAAATAAAATTTTGCATAAACCGGTTTAGAGGCGTCTAACTTGTTTTTGCAGGATGTGCATGTGATGTGGTATAGCAAAGCTCATATTAATTCGATTATGTATGAGATGACAATATAATGTAAATTTATTAACATGACCTGCGTGTCATGATTCGGCATGATGGCTGGAGCCATATGATTGTCACTTTAATGACCTGCGTGTCAACCTTAGGTAATGCACTTATTCATTTGCTGTAAAGATAGCAATATTATTTGGTGCATCGACAAGGTGGTGGCAATCTTCGCGAAGGTGAAATCCGACGCAAATGCCAAAGACGAAGAAATACTTGACTTCTCCGTCAGAAGGGGCTATACCATATCATGCTATTATGAATTGCATGGGATGTTTATCCCTTATGTTGCACCCTTCTTGATTGCGCGGTAGTCGCTTTTTATTAGGGTGATCTCTCACTTAAAATATCAAGTAGTTAGTGTTCTCCCAAGTGTAGCGCCGTCACAACATCTATACTCTCGGGGTGCGCCATGGATGCATGGGTACGAACGATTGGAGAAATGTAAGGCGGGTGAGGTCAGACCTCGCAGCAAGATCACTTGGTTGTCTTGACGTTCATGGCAGGATCGTCCTGAGCTCGGAACACACGCATCGAAAGATGAACAAGAGTCACATAGAGATGTGATCGGAAAGTTGGCCTACCAAATCAAAATCCTCGTCATGAGATGATGATTCTATGGCGTTGTATTGATATTTGGATCTTGAATCACTCATAATCAATTTTGAGAGATATTGATTTAAGTGGGAGCACACTTTAGAATAAAATTGTTTATTCACTAGTGCAAAAATCATTATGAACAAAGTCTAAGTGAAACTTGTGTTTACCGTTGTATATCAAATGGCTCGCAACACCGCTTTCAACTTGGGGCCATTGTTAGAGAAAGAAAAGTTAGCTGCGACTGGAAACAACTATGCGGAATGGGTCCGTAACCTGAGGATTGTCCTCAGGAGCGCTAAGAAAATCTATGTGCTTGAAAAATCTCTTCCAGCTAAACCGGCGGCAGGTGCCTCGGAAGATGAACAAAATGTCTGGGCCACTCAGGATGATGATCACAACGCAGTACAGTGCCTCATGCTAGCTTGCATGAGTCCAGAGCTCCAAAAACGTTTTGAATTCCATAAACCCCGTGATATGATCCGGGAATTGGATGCTCTGTACAAGGAAACCGCAAGGTCTGAACGTTTTGATATCATGAATATCTTGATCAATTTAAAGATGGCTGAGGGCGGTTCAGTTGGCGAACACATAGTCAAAATGATTGGCTATGCTGAAAGGCTTAAAACCCTGGAATTTCCAATTCCAGCATCCCATATGATGGACATGATGCTTTCTTCACTCCCCCCGTCTTACAACGGTTTTGTCATGAATTACAACATGAGTGGGATGGAGAAAACACCAGAAGAGGTGCTCGCCATGCTGAAAACTGTGGAAGAAGGACTGCGGAAAAATCACAAGCAAGTGTTGCTTGTGAATAAAACCGCCAGTTTCAAAAAGAAAGGCAAGCCAAAGAAGGGAAAGGGTGCCGGTAAGACCGGCTCCCAAAGCAACTCTAAGGGCGGAGCCAAGAATGAAACTGAGTGCTTCTACTGCAAGGGCACATGACACTGGAAGAGAAACTGCAAGAAGTATCTGGCCGATAAGAAGTCCGGGAAAACCGGAAAAGGTATAATTGTTATACAAGTTAATGTCATTGATGTTTTGCTTGCTAGCGAAAATTCTAAGTCTTGGGTATTTGATACCGGATCGGTTGCTCACATTTGCAACTCGATACAGGGACTGCAGAAGGTCCGCAAGCTAGCAAAGAATGAAGTCATGATGCGCGTCGGGAACGGCGCTGGGATCGCCGCTCAAGCCGTCGGCATTATGCCTCTACGTCTCCCTTCAGGATTTATCTTAGAGCTAAATAAATGTTATTTTGTTCCACTATTGTGTAGAAACATTATCTCTGGATCATGTTTAGTACACGATGGGTATTCGTACAAGTCTGAGAACAATGGTTGTTCACTTTATTGTAAGGATATGTTTTATGGATTTGCACCCATTGTTGGGGGCCTTTTCATACTAAATCTTGAATGTGAAAATGATGTCTTTAACATGAATGCTAAACGCCTTAAGAAGGTTGATACCACAACCACTTATTTGTGGCACTGTCGGCTTGGCCACATCGGAAAGAAACGCATGCAAAGACTCCAAAGAGATGGAGTTTTACCGTCCTTTGATTTTGAATCATTTGACACATGTGAAGCTTGTCTAATGGGAAAAATGACCAAGATGCCGTTCAAGGGTCATCCTGAACGGGCGGGTGAATTATTGGAAATAATACATAGTGATGTATGTGGTCCAATGAGCACAGCCGCACGGGGTGGGTATTTCTACTTCGTGACTTTTACTGATGATTTAAGTCGGTATGGCTACATCTACTTGATGAAGCATAAGTCAGAAACCTTTGAAAAGTTCAAGGAATTTCAGAATGAGGTAGAAAATCATCGTGAAAAAAAGATTAAGTTTCTGCGGTCTGATCGCGGAGGCGAATACCTTAGTCATGAGTTTGGCCAACATCTAAGTGATCGTGGAATCGTTTCACAGCTTACGCCTCCCGGAACTCCACAGCGAAATGGAGTATCGGAAAGACGTAACCGAACCTTGTTAGACATGGTAAGGTCGATGATGTCTCTTACAGATCTGCCGATATCTTTTTGGGGTCACGCACTAGAAACTGCCGCTCACACACTAAACCGAGCACCGTCTAAGTCTGTTGAAACGACACCACATGAGATGTGGAATGGGAAGAAACCCAGTTTGTCGCACCTTAAAATTTGGGGATGTGAGGTACTTGTAAAACGTTTACAACCAACCAAACTCGATCCCAGATCAGACAAATGTAACTTTGTAGGTTATCCAAAAGAAACAATTGGGTATTCCTTCTACCTACCCTCCGAGCACAAAGTGTTTGTCGCTAAAAGCGGAGTCTTTCTTGAGAAAGAGTTTCTCGCCAAAGAAGTAAGTGGGAGGACAGTACAACTTAATGAGATTAGTGAATCTTCGGCGACCGTTGCTATGGCTAAAGAACCGGAAGTAATTCCGCAAATTATCCCTACAACCGAGCCGGAAGTTGTCGCATATAATGCAAAAACTTCAGACAATGTTGTAACTGAACCGCGTAGATCAGGTAGGGCTGTCCAGCCACCTGAGTGGTTTCATGATGAAATCTTCATTCTTGAAGATGATGAACCTGCGCACTAAAAAGAAGCGATGGCGGGGCCCAGCTCAAGGGAATGGCACAGAGCCATGAAATCCGAGATGGAATCCATGTACGAAAACCAAGTTTGGAACTTGGAAGAACTTCCAGAAGGCGTAAAGCCCATTGGTTGTAAATGGATTTTCAAAAGAAAGACGGACGCGGATGGTAACATTACTATCCACAAAGCTAGACTTGTCGCGAAAGGGTTCACGCAAGTTCCAGGAGTGGACTACGACGAGACGTTCTCGCCAGTAGCTATGCTTAGGTCTGTACGGATATTACTAGCAATTGCTGCTTATTTCGACTAGGAAATATGGCAGATGGACGTCAAAACGGCTTTCCTAAATGGAAACCTCAAAGAGGATGTATACATGATACAGCCAGAAGGTTTTGTCATTCATAAGGATGCTAAAAAGGTATGCAAGCTTCAGAAAGCCATTTATGGTCTGAAGCAAGCATCAAGGAGCTGGAACATTCATTTTGATGAAGTAGTCAAACGGTTTGGCTTCATCAGGAATGACGAAGAATCTTGTGTTTACAAGAAGTTTAGTGGGAGCGCAAAAGCATTTCTAATCTTGTATGTGGATGACATATTGTTGATTCGAAATGATGTGAATTTCCTTAGCGAAATAAAAGACTCATTGAAAAGGAGTTTTTCAATGAAAGACTTAGGCGAAGCGGCATATGTATTGGGCATTAGGATCTATAGAGATAGATCAAGACGCCTGATAGCACTTAGCCAAAGCACGTACATTGACAAGGTGTTGAAAAGGTTCAACATGGAGAACTCCAAGAAAGGCCTACTCCCCATGTCACCTGGCAAAGTGCTTTGCAAGAATCAGTGTCCTCGGACTCTCGATGAGCGAGTACAAATGAATGATGTTCCATATGCCTCGGCAGTTGGTTCTATTATGTATGCCATGCTATGTACAAGACCGGACGTTTCATATGCGCTAAGTGTTAGCAGCTGGTACCAAAGTGATCCAGTATTGGAACACTGGGCCGCAGTCAAGGGTATTCTTAAGTACCTCAAACGGACCAAGGATTTACTCCTTGTGTACGGAGGTGATGAAGAGCTCATTGTAAGTGGTTACACTGATGCAGGCTTCATGACTGACCCAGATGACTTCAAATCTCAATCAGGCTATGTTTTCATATTGAACGGCGGCGCAGTTGATTGGAAAAGTTCCAAACAAAAGACTGTGGCGGATTCTACGACAGAGGCGGAATATGTTGCTGCTTCAGAAGCCTCCAAAGAGGCGGTATGGATCAAGCAATTTCTTGAAGACCTTGGTGTGGTTCCAAGTGCTCTGGACCCTGTGGAGATCTATTGTGATAATAGTGGCGCCGTGGCTCAGGCAAGGGAGCCAAGTTCGCACCATAAGACAAAACATATTGAACGCAAATATAAACTCATTCGACATCATGTCGAAGCGGGTTTAGTGAAAGTACGCAAAGTTCACACGGATCTGAACGTGTCAGACCTGATGACAAAGCCTCTACCACGAGCAAAGCATGAGCAGCACCGGATAGCCATTGGTGTTAGGGAAGCCATGTAACTGGATTATGACTCTAGTGCAAGTGGGAGTCTGTAGGAGATATGCCCTAGAGGGAGTAATAACAGTTATTTTGTATCTCCGAGTTTGTAATGAATGTTTATGTTCCATGCTATAACTGCAATGATTCTCGAGTCTGCAATATCCACGAGGCTCGGAGGGAAACTCATGTGCACGTGTGGTATAATAAACAGTAAAATGTATTCCTAGTCATGCCTCTAAGACTGGCTCATGTATTGCATGATGATCCTGTTTTCCTGATCATGGGCATGTCTATGCCGGCAATTTTGAGGGCACAATGTTAGAAGAACATTTGTGTTGAATCGACCCGAATTGATGTTATGCGATGAGATACATTCGTCACAAGTTAATGGTTAATAACACAGAGAAAGTTGTGCGTTTGCATAATTCCTTAGACCATGAGAGTATCGAGTTCCTTCGTACTTGCTTCGTGAACTTTGGGGTTTTGTTAAACGTCATCTGTAAAAGGGTGGCTATTACGGCAGCTTGCGGGTTCACGGAAAAGTATGACAAGGAACTAGGTAGCTCGAGATTGGGATTTGCTCCTCCGTCGTTGGAGAGATATTCTTAGGGCCCTCTCGGTGTTACGGTATCCACCATCGTCTGGCCAGACACAGTGTGATTTGATCACAGGGATGCCGGAACGCGGGAACGAGAAAAGAGAACAATACCAGGAACGAGGTAACTGGCATAGTGGACAAGTTGTTGATTCACGGGGATGCCAATAAGTCTCACCTCGGGTATTTGTAATATATCGCGAAGCAACAGGAATAGCACACAGCAACTAAAGGTTCACTCGAATAATTCTTCGTATGGGTATAGGGATCAATATGGATGTCCTCGGTTCCGCTATTGATCATTGATCGGAAAGTGTTCCGGTCATGTCTATACTTCATCGAACCTACAGGGTCACACGCTTAAGGGTCATCTATCTGTTGAATACTAGACAGGGAGTCTGAGATAAAGTCACCGGAAAGGTTTCGGAGACGGCGGAAAAGTTCCGAGAGAGAAAACCGAAAAGTTGTTTCGGGGGCCCAGTAGAACGCCCATGAATTTTCTCGTCAACTTGATGAATTAACCCCTAAGCCGAAAAGGTTTCGGAGAGTACCTGGTAATTTTGGAGAGTGCCAGAATTGTTCTGGTAACTTCTGGAATTTTTCTGGAGAAAAGATTAAAATATTTTTTTCGGAAATATTTCGGAGCTGCCGGAAATGCTTAGGTTGCTTTTCGCAGATGAAAATCACTAATCCGGAATTGTTTCGGAACGCTCCCAAAATCATTTTAGTGGGTGTTGGAATTATTCTAAGACCCACAAAAATATTTTCGGATTTTTCGGACGCGAAAAAGTGGTGTCATGAATAGTAAAAAGTACTACTTGAGATATTTTTGGAAAGCCTTCTAGAAGGACTTGGGAGCCAAGAAAGCCCCCTTGGGTTTCCTATAAATAGAGGTGTGAGGGCAGCCCCATATCCTTGATCCAAGCTCTCACTTGAGTTCTCATCACATGCCATGCAATTATCTGGCTTCTTCTCTCCCTCACACGAAAGAGTTTCGTAGAGCCGAAAGGCTGTCTGGGTTCCGGCAGGAACTAGTTCTGGACGGCGAAGCCCTGCTGGATAGCTGACACCGTATGTGTGCAACTTGGTAGAGAGGTCGTTGTTTCGATCTTAGTTCGAGTGTGCCTCCCGAAGGGCTGTCCGAGTTACAGATCGAGTTTCGAGGGTCCTCCCGAAGGGCTGTCCGTGACATCGTCCGAGGGACTGTCCGACCGCCTCCCGGAGCGCTGTTCGTGGGGCAGACGAGGGAATACATTCTCGCGGTTGGGAGGTTGTAAATCCTAGCTGCGGGGATCTGCACCGATGATCTTCATCGACTCTACTTCCCGCTGCGCTACGAGTCAGTAACGATCAGATCAAAACCTTGTATGCGTCTCCATAGTGGTCCTGGGCGTGCTCGCTATACCGAAATTTTTTGTTTTCTGTTGCGTTCCCCTACAGAGCTCGAATTCGCTGGCTAGGAGGGCTCCGGGCTCTCCTTCTTCTGCAGATCGATGAAGAGCTTGAAGGGGAACACGGGGGACAGCTCGGTGAAGGTCCTCGTCGTTGTTGGTTGCGTGTGCTCGGCGTCGCACTCCGGCGAACTGCACGGGTGTCGGCGGAACGGGCGAGAGAGGAGGGGGAGATGGTTCTGGAGGGAGGGAAGTGGACGTGGGCGTCTCCAGGACGTGTCCAGACGAGGAGATAAGCCCTCGGCAGGCAGGCAGCTGCCTGGCGCGCCCACGGTGCTCGTCGGCGACCTGGGTGCCTGCCTGGCCGGGGTTGAAGACGCATGTGCCCCCCGGTGGGCTGGGCTGGGTTGCTGCTGGGCCAGGTACGGTAAGTTGGGCCTCTTCTCTCTCTTCTCTGTTCTTTTCTGTTTTTCTTTCTGCTATTTTTTTTGCTGTGCTAAAATAATTAGCTAGGCATTTTATTAAATGCTGAAATTTTTTATATGGCTTTATAATAATATAGACTAGCCACTTATAAAGTTTCAACATTTTTAAAATTCAAATAATTTGAATCTTAACTCAAATAGGGGTTTTTCATTAAATCCAAGGCACTGTTTGAATATTTGAAAAATCTATGAGCATGGGGTGGGTCCCACATCACTTGATATGTGATCACACTCATTTATAAGACTTTTCAAAAATCTGACATGAATTTTTGGAGAAGATTTTTATCTGGCCTTTTGAATTAATTCATCTGGGGGGTTCCTTCTCCCATTTTTCTTTTGATTTTTGATTTCAAAGATTTCTTTTGAACTTTTGACATGATGCAAGAGTACTGACTAACCCTAGCACATTACCTAACAGAGGGTTCTGACATCTATCACGATCTGAACATAATCTCATAATCCATCGGATCCCATCAAACTCTACATAGCAACAGCAGAAGAATTACATATGTGCCTCGATCATGTAGGGAAGCTCACGAGGTCTAAACCATGAAGAACAAAGAGGGGATGAGAACATCACATAGCTACTGATCACGGACCCATGGTCCAAGGTAGACTACTCGCGGTACATCCAGGAAGCGTCCATGGTGGAGGAGAAGCTCCCAGAGGTCGATCCTCCCTCCGACAGGGTGCCGGGAAAGGTCCTGACGGTGCTCCCGATCTTGGAAGCGCGGCGGCGGCGGAACAGAGGAGAGATTGCGAAATAGGGTTCTGTCTTCGGAGTTTCCCCGTCACGGAGAATAAATAGGCGAAGGGGGCAGCCAGGGGGGCACCAGGGGTCCAGGCGTCCCCCTGGCGCGGCCAGGCCCCTGGTCGCGCCAGGTGGTCGCCTGGGCCCCCGGTGGTGGCCCTCTGGCCCCACTTGGGTGCTTCTGGAAGACTCCGTTACGATGATTTTTTATCCGATTTTCCTGAATTTTTGGAGCATTTTTAATATGGGGGAAACCTGGGATAGAAAAACAGCAGAAAACATGAACTGGCAATGGGGATGCACTGAGTTAGTGATACGTCCAAAATGCATCACTATTTTATATAGTAATTCTTTCTTATTCATTGATATATTTCATGATATGATGCTATTCTTATGTTGTTTTGGCCTATTTTATACAGTTTGCAACTTTCCGGTGCCGAAGCAGCAGACGCAGGATTCAGCGGTAAAAAGTGGACGCTGAGTTGCTGAAGAAAAATACCTCCAAATTACCTGAAAATCGACGGAGGCTATTTTCCAGAAGGATCACAAAGACACGCAAAAGAGCGACCAAAGGGGGGCCACAGGGTGCCCAGGCGGCCACCTGGCGCGGCCCCCACCCTGGCCGCGCCGGGAGGGCGCCTGGACCCCTGGGGCCACTCCCGGCTCCCCCCTTTGGCCTATATATCGCTCATATATCAAAAACCCTAAAACATGGGGAGTTTACGGAGTTCCTCCGCCGCTCCGTGGCGGAAACCTACAGTGAAGAAAAGCCATCTCTCGCGGGCAGATTCTCCGGGGAGATCACCTCCCGGAAGGGGAGATCGTCACCATCGTCATCACCATCGTCGCGGGCATCATCGAGATCATCATCAACATCATCCCCATCATCAGCACCATCTCCACCTCCATCCAATCTCATCTCACAATTGCAACTCGTGTTGTAATCTGTACTATCTATCCTCTCTACTATATCGGTGTTGATTACTACTTTGTGGTGAATGCTATTGAGTTTTGTTGGAGAAATATTATTGTGTCCAGATTGTTTATCATCTATTTATCCCCACTGATCATGAACTCTTTTATGTCTTGTGAGTAGTTACTTTAGTTCTTGAGGACATGGGAGAAGTCTAGTTGTTAGTAGTCATATGATGTTGAAGTAATATGTGTTGGTTGATATTTAAGTTGTGTTGTTATTTTTCTAGTGGTGTTGTGTGAGTCGAACACTCAACACTTCGCCTTATCGAGGACCTAGGGGAATACATTGTGTACAAAGAATGCTTACAGTGGGTTGCCGGAGTGACAGAAACCTAAACCCCAGTTTGCACGCTTTTGCACAAGGGAACAATGGATCACCGATCGTATTGCTATGGTTAGGCTTTTGCCTTAATTACTATCTTGTATTTGTGGATGCTTGCAAGGTGTTTAACCATAAGAGTGCACTTATATTAGTCTAGAGGGTGTACTAACATAGATCCACCCACTAAACACTTATCAACACAGCACATAGTACCGATACGTAATATGGCGAAAGCACATGACTACCTCTCCCGTGTGTCCTCAAGAACAGTTTAGCCTTTATAAGTTCAGTGTCTTTTACTTTGCTCGTTTTACTTTCCTGTTGCCTATACCAAGAAAACGCCTAAAAAGTTATCTTTCAGTGCTTGCAGTTATCTCCTTGCCAAAGACACTTGCTATTACCTTCTGCTCCTCGTTGGGTTCGACACTCTTACTTATCGAAAACGCTGCAATAGATCCCTTATGGTTGTGGGTCATCAGTTAGTAGGTTAGTCCAAATATGATCAAAAGTATATGAAAGTGTATCTAGATCATAGCAATATCACACAAAACATGCATGGAGCGAGAAGAAATTACCGATACGTTTGAGAAGTATCAGAAGTGTTGCGTGTTCGACTCACACAACACCACTAGGAAAATAACAACACAACTTAAATATCAAACAACTCACATTACTTCAACATCATATGACTAGTAATAACTAGACTTCTCCCATGTCCTCAAGGACTAAAGTAACTACTCACAAGACATAAAGGAGATCATGATCAGTGGGGATAAATATGTGATAAAAAATCTGGACATAACAATATTTCTCCAATAAAACTCAATAGCATTCACCACGAAGGAGTAATCAACACCGGTAGAGTAGAGGGGATAGATAGTACGGATTACAACACAAGTTGCGCTTGTGAGATGAGATAGGATGGTGGTGGAGATGGTGTTGATGTTGGGGATGATGTTGTAGATGATCTTGATGATGCCCGTGACGATGGTGATGACGATGGCGATGATCTCCCCTTCCGGGAGGTGTTCTCCCCGGTGGAATCTGCCCGCCGGAGATGGCTTTTCTTCTCTGTAGGTTTCCGCCACGGAGCGGCGGTGAAACTCGCGAAACTCCTCTCTCTTTAGGGTTTTCGGATGAAGATGAATAAATAGGCCAGAGGGGGAGCCTGGGGTGGCCCCAGGGGTCCAGGCGGCCACCCGGAGCGCCCCTGGTGGGGCCGTGCCAGGGGGGCGTCTAGGCTCCTGGTGGCCCCCTCTGGTCCCCGTTTTGCGTGTCACCGTCATTCTTCTGGAAAATAGCCTCCGTTGTTTTTCAGGTAATTTGGAGGTCTTCTGAGTCAGCAACTCTGTGTCCACTTTTTACCGTTGAATCCTGCGTCTGCTGCTTCGGCATCAGAAAGTTGCAAATTGTGTAAAACAAGCCAAAAAAGCATAATAATAGCATCATAACATGAAATATATCAATGAATAGGGATGAATTACTATATAAAATAGTGATGCATTTTGGATGTAAAAGTCGCTAATGGTTTTGAATTTAAGGTTCGTACATTTGAGAAATACGGCATCAACGGGTATCGCTTTCATACCGTTGGCAAAGAACAAATAATGCCAGATCGAAAATCTACAAATTCGGGTGTGTCTGCTGTCGGTGAAGGAGTTATCGAGTATTATGGAAGAGTTGAAGCAATATACGAACTTCTATTCTATGGTGAAAATCCTCCGAACGTCGTTGTCTTCAAATGTCATTGGTTTCTTCCATCGGAGACTAGACAGACTCATGAACATGTAGATCTAGTCGAAATTCGACAAGACACCCATTTAAATGTCCATGATGTCTATATTATGGCTCAACAGGCCACCCAGGTTTTCTATCTATCCTACCCCTGCCAAACGGTTGAAAACCTGAAAGGTTGGGATGTCGTTTATGATGTGCCGCCACATCTTATACCACCCCCCCAATGAAGATGATTATGAGCCTCACATTAACCCGGAGACATATGAAGGAGAATTCTTCCAAGAAACACGCGTGATCAAAAAACATTTCCGAAACCGCTCTACACAACCCGAGAACATGGAACAAGAGAATGAGAGTGAACCCGATACCGATGATGAGGAAGAAGCCGATACCGATGATGTGGAAGAGCCTCCTGAAGAAGAAGAGGTTACTGCTCAAGATGACTTGTCAATGCTTGACCGTTTACAGAAAGGCCTTCAAATGTTGGTGTTGTTGAACCCGATGATGCTGTCATTTACGACGACACGCGTGATAGTGATGATGATCCTTCAATTGATACCGGAGAAGAGACGGATGATTCCGACTATGGTTAGTTGTATGAATCCCAACTTTAATTAAATATATGTATATATATTCTCATTGTAGTAATTACTTTTTTCTTTTGTAGTAGTATTATTTCTTGTTATCATTTGTACTAATTTCATTTACTATACTTTTTGGAAGGTTCGTGACAGATATGGAGGGCGAGACCTCCGCGGGTGGCTCTACGTCACGAGGGAGGGGGCGGGGTACTGCGCTCGCACCAGGGACTCTACGGAAGTCTTTGCTCGAGAGTATGTCCTGGCCTCCTACTTCTGAGGTGCCCAGGGGGAGAGGAGGTCGGACGTAGAGGGGCGGGAGAGCGGGCAGAGCAGGTGGTGGTCGCGCGAGAGGGAGGCGGACTGTTGTGCCTTCCTCGCCACCACCTCCGGCTGATTCACTAGAGCACAGGGTGCATCCCACCTTGGAGAGTCCCGTGGTGGAGGAGGAGGCTACATCCCAACGCACGTCCTAGGGTCCGTGGACGGAGCTGGAGACGCCCGAGGGGGAGGTTGGTGAAGAGAGGGAGGTTGGTGAAGAGGAGGCAGTTCCCACTGATGATGAGGCTGAGGGGGCTGAGGGTAACACCGTGTACCAGCGTGCGGGTACACGTCTCCCGGCTGAGTCGGTGACTCCCGCCCCATAGGTCGTTGATTACACCTGATGGAGAGACGTAAGTGCACTTAATGACTCTGTTTCAGTACGCTGAGGTTTATGCAAATATATGATGGCTTTGCTTTTTTGTATTGCAGGGGTTGGGCATACGCCTCGGGTGTCCGCAATCCCAACAACATCCTTGGTGTGCTCATGAGGCAGAATTTCCCGGGGTTGGTATAGTTGCCCAGTGATGATTCGCCTCCGCAGCCTGGACTCTTTTAGGAGCACTGTATAGCTGTCGAGGCCCCATCAAATACGACCGTCAACGGGGTCCAATGCCAGAACAGAGCCGACATGTTGTTGCATGAATTTTGGGTAATTTCTCTTTCACACAATGAGAACTTGAGAATAGCTAGCTAGTTGGTGCACTCATCAGTGTTGTCTCGTGCTATTAATTTCAGGTCTATTACGAGGTCGAAGAGTCCATGGAGGAGGAGGCGGGAAAGGTTCTCATCCAAGAGTGCACGCGCCTCTTGCAGAACACATGGCACGAGATGCGAGTGCAGGAGGTCCGTGACTACTACGCAAATCTTGGCCTTAAGCGTAGCAAGAAGGAGTGCTGCAAGAAGTATCTGACGAGGGACCAGTTGATGGTGTGGAAGTGGTAATGGCTTCTCGCCCTTCGTTGGTTACCCCAACTGGAAGGTGAGATGTAGGATAGCAGCAAATTTCCCCTATGTAGAGGATAGGGTTTGTCTCCCGTAGGACTTGATACGTCCAAAACGTATCTATAATTTCTGCTTGCTCCATGCCTCTTTTGTGTGATATTGCTATGATATTGATGAACTTCCATACACTTTTGATCATATCTGGACTAACCTATTAACTCAGTGCACCCCAGTGCCAGTTCCTGTTTTCTGTTGTTTTTCTATTTTAGGTTTCCCCCATATTAAAAGTGCTCCAAAAATTTGGTAAATATCCAATAAAAAATCAGCGCTTCGGAAGCTTCGGGAATCACCGAGGGGGGGCCAGAGGGGACCCAACAGGGCCCCAGGCGACCTCCCGGCGCGCCCTAGGGTGGGGCCGCGACAGGGAGCTGCCTGGACCCCTGGTGGGCCCTTGGCTGCCCCCCCTTCCCCCATATATTCTCCGTGACGCAAAAACCCCGAGACGGGAACCCTTTTTCGCGATCTCCTCTGTTCCGCCGCCGCCGCGCTTCCAAGATCGGGAGCACCAGGAGACCTCTTCCAGGCACTCTGCCGGAGGGAGGAACCACCTCCGGGAGCTTCTCCACCACCATGGATGCTTCCCGGATGAACCGTGAGTAGTCCACCTTGGACCATGGGTCCATGATCAGTAGCTATGTGATGTTCTCATCCCCTCTTTTTTCTTCATCGATTAGACCTCATGAGCTGCCCTACATGATCGAGGCACATATGTAATCTTTCTGCTGTTGCTATGCTGAGTTTGCTGGGATCCGATGGATTATGAGATTATGTTCAGAATTTGTTTGAGTAATATATTTGATTGTCCTCTTTTATATTTATGTTCTAGAGTAATTCTTGCATGTTCTCCATTGCTGTTTATTGCTTTGGCCAAGTAGTAGGTAGTGACTCCAAGAGGGAGCGTTATGCATGATTGTGGGTTCATGCCCCCCGATGACTAGCTTGAGTGATAGAAACATGACTCTAGGGGATGTGCTGTTGCCACAAGGGAGAAAACAACGATGCTTGTATTTGAGGGTGCAAGGATTGTTTACTTTACGCAAAGTTCTTTAATGCAGTTGTGATCTGTTGCTTTGAGTTTACACTTTGGGTGGGATTCGCAACTTAATAACAACGAGATGTTCTGGATAGATATCTCAAGGTGGATGATTAGTAGGTAGATGTAGATGGATTTCGGTCTACTTGATTTTGCGTACCGCCCAAGCTTTTGAGCCTCTTCCTTTCTTTATAGCATAGTTAGCATTGGTTTGCGCACATTATCCTGTCAATTGCCCCGCTGTAATTTGTTTACCTCGCATGGCCATTTTATCGTTTTTTGGGAGAGAGACATCACTAGTGAACATCATGGGATCCCGGTCCATATTTCCAATACTGTTTACACCCGCTATCAATTTACTGCTTTATTTACTTTTCCTTTGCTATCACTATCATTATTATCCCGTGCGCTTTTATCCTTTGTAACAACAAGGCCGGAGGAATTGACAACTCCTCTATACTCATTGGGAGAAAAGCTATATGTTGTGTGTGCAGGTCCAGGAGAAGCAAGTGATTATTTTCAAACGGCGCATCACTTGCCGAACCACCTACTTGTCGATCTTGGTGTCCTACCGGAGATAATCCTTGGTATCTTTACCGAGGGAAATTTGCTGCTACGCTACGTCTCACTTCCACTTTGGGTAACCAACGAGGGGAGAGAAGTAAACTCCCGTGACATCAAAGCAATTTATGGCGCCGTTGCCGGGGACTCCACTCTTCAAGATAGGGGATTTGCACACTATCTTTTATCTTTGCCTTTTAGTCTTGTTAGTTTACCTTTCCTTTTTTTTCTTTAGTGTTCTTTTTCAAAAAACAAAAAAATAGTTATCTTGCTTTTAGTTATCCTTTCTGTTTAGTCAAGCATGTTAGGATTTGGTGTCTTGAGGGAATCGGAGGTCTTAGATTTCCATCAAAGGGATGGAGAAAATATGAAGAAGGCTTGGGACAGAATTTCTGATGCACATAGGAGAATTATGCCTTGGATACCTATAAAAATTGTGCTTAGAAATTTTTACCATGGTATTTTTAGATGGTGCAAACACTCTCTTGATATTATAGCCGAAGGAGATTTCTTAGCTTGTGATGAAGCTAGAGCTCTTGAAATTATACATGGTCTATCTAGTACTTTGTTTATGATCATAGTTTTGATACTGTTATAGATAGACTTGCTACTATTGAAAAGAGATTGGATGCTCTAGACTTGAGAAAAGTAAAGAAACCCCAGCCAAAGAAGAAAGATGTTTATGAGATAGATGGTGATTGGGAACCCTTTGTTAGAATTAGCATCTCTAACCAAGACTTCCTTGCTTTCTGTGACATTGAATCCATGGTTTCTACTATGCCAAATTTTGTTTATGATTCTTTAAAATTTAACATGGACAAATTGTCATCCTATCATGAACATGCTAATGGAGATATTTCAGAGATCCAGGGAAGGATAAAAGATGTACCAGTGACATTCCTTAAAGGGATTCCAATGGTCGATTTCTTCGTCATGAAGCCAAACCAAGGAAACATAGTGCTTGGGAGGGATTTCCTCCGGGCAGTAAAAGGCTTCATTGATATAGGTAAGGGACAAATACGCCTACGCGGGAAGGCAAAAGGTATGCACCCCTTTCATAAAAGAAACAAGGATGAACTTGTTGAGGAACCATTTGAATCGATTTACAACGCCGATTATTGTGATGATCTTTGATTCCTCCTATTTGCATTAAGCCTAGTTAATGGCATTAAAGAAGCGCTTTCGGGAGGCAGCTCGCAGCGATTTTAGGTTTTCCTTTTTGTATTTCTTCTGTTTTTAGTGGTCTTGATGACTATTACTACTGTAGCAACATCATTGTATCTTTACTTTTCAAGCTTTGTTCCATTTATAGCCTCATATGACAAGGGAAGTGAAAGTTGTGACATGCTGTCCAGAAAACAGATTCTGTCCTCGTGACTAGGAAAATCACAGAAAAATCCCAGTTCATCTTTTTGAGCTGAAGTTTTTACACAGCGTTCTCTATAAGATTACGAAACTTTTGTATGTTCTGAGTTTTTTTATTTGAGTTGCAGAAGTATCCCTAAAAAAATCTTTATTACCTGCTGGTCTGTTTTTCACAGATTCTGTCCTGTTTTGCCTTTTTCTTCGTTTTACAAACTTTAAGCTTGCTTTTTCTTTGCAAAAACCTTTTGTAAATCTTGAGAAACAGTATCTCTTCAATATTATCCTTATTTCCAGTAGAGGAAAAATTATTTTATTATGGGTACTAACCTCGCTAATCAGATTATGATGAGTTATGTATGAAGGTAGTTTTCAAGTGTGCGAGGGAAGATGATGAAAGAAGATTCAGGAATGTCAAACGCTCAAGCTTGGGGATGCTCCCACGCATCCCCAAGAAATATTCAAGGATACTCAAGTGTCTAAGCTTGGGGATGCCCCCGTGCATCCCCTTCTCCATTAACAATTATCAGTTCGTCTCTCGTTTCACTATATTTTTATCACTTCATGCGTTATGTGCTATGCTTGGAGCGTCTCGCTCTTAGGTTTACTTTTTAGTTTTCTTTATCTTTTCTTTCTGTTCATAACAAGTTATAACCCAGCTTTCTTTGTGTGGGAGAGAAACACGCTCCACTTTCAAAATCTAGAACACATCATAGGATTTTTCATGCCTATTTCTTTGCTGTGAGTGTTCTTTATCTTTTTCATAGCTACTACCATGTTTAGCTCTTAGTTTTCATGCTTATCTTTTTTAGAGGTTTTGTTTAGTTTGTTGCTGGAACTCTCTTGAGTTTTCATGTTTATCTTGTTTAGATAGTTTGCCTGTTGCACTGAGTTGTGTGTCTTGACTTGAAGTAGGTAATTGAGGTTGCTATTCTTTTGTAGTAGTAACTTGCAATAGTTTTGAGGTATTGTTTTGAGTAATGTTTTGACTTTTGGTGTCAAGAGCTTTAGCCTATTAGTGATAGATGTCGTATTTTGGGAAATCTGTGTTTATTTTCAAAACTTACAAATTAGTTGAGAACTTTAGCTACTAGATGGATCACTACTCTTCTGAGGGATAGAATATTAGAGTACACTCACGTACCATGAGTCGAGGATGCGCAAGGATAACCAAACCCCCATACAGTCCTCCTCGGGGTACTTGTCTCTTTGTGAACCTCCTTATTAGATTGGGAGTTACCGATAATAAGTGCATGAGTTCTTCGGACTAATGTGAGTATTCGAAAGTTGAAACTTCCACCTTCCCATATTTTGCTAGCCTTTCCTGTGCCGTGCATTGCTTTCTTCTCACTCCGAGAGTTGGCGTCCACCTTCGCCGGTACATCCAAATCCTTGGCATGATACGCTCTGTCATCATAAACCTCCTTATATCCTTCCTCAAAACAGCCACCATACCTACCTATCAAGGCATTTCCATAGCCTTTCCGAGATATATTGCCATGCAACATCCACCTTCTCATGACTTGATCTTCATGTCATACATGCTACTTGCTTGATCTATGAGCCGCATGCTAGTTGGGCCTTGCCTTAATCATTGCTACATGGCGCGCTAGTATCATTGCATATCCTGCTACACTGGCAGAGGCATACATTTGCATACTTCATGATAGTTACATCTTCTTTATGATTTGAGTACCTTGTAAAGTGTGAAAGATCTTCTATACTTTTTGTAATATATAGAGTGTTGCCCCTAAAGTGAGGAAAAGATCCCAAAGTGGACAAATCAAAAGATCCCAAAGAGGACAAATGAGAGAAATAGAAAGAGCCATTGAGGCCACCAAAAAATACAAAATAATAGAAAAAACAGAAAAAGAAATAAAAAGAGAGAAGGGGGCACACTACTATTCCTTTTGAGAGATCCACACTCGTACTCCCTCTTATATCTTGTACTCCATAGAAATTATCATTCATGCATATAGCTATGTGGGGACCTTCACACTATAAAACTTGGCTTGTATATTCCAATGATGAGCCTCCTCAAATGTGCTCTAGGTCTTCTTGAGCAAGCAAGTTGGATGCACCCCCACTAGTTCCATTGGAGAGCTTACCTTAGCTCATATGTGCATCTGTTGCATGGAAATCCCTACTCCTCACATCATATCTATCATTTGGCTTTCTCTCGCCTATGATTGTCCTCATTGATGTGAGCCTTTCACAACCTTTTTGTCTTCCTCCTCCACCATATTCTCTCTTTGCCATCCTAAGTGTCAACTTTCTTGCTTACGCTCATCCATTGCATGAGTGCTCAAAATGTCGAAAAGAAGTGGATCATTTTGACTTGTACCTGACTAGTGGTCTGGGGATGAGTCAAGATAAGATTACAAAGAAGACCAAGTGTAAAACTTAAGTAGATTGAGTTCTCAACACAAAAATACATTTTCTCTCATATATCCCTATCCCCTTTCTTGCACGCAAACACCATTTGGAGACATTCGAGTCACGGACAGCAAGAGCTCTTGCACCTTTATGTTCTTATGTTGCTTGTTTAAATGCTAAATATAGACTCTTGCCTGTTATGACTTGAATTGAATTACATTCCTTGATTGCTTTACTTAAAAGTTCTTATATGGTTGTTAGCATGTCACCACAGAAATTATGCTTTTTATCATTTACCTACTCGAGGACGAGCAGGAATTAAGCTTGGGGATATTGATACGTCCAAAACGTATCTATAATTTATGCTTGCTCCATGCCTCTTTTGTGTGACATTGCTATGATATTGATGAACTTCCATACACTTTTGATCATATTTGGACTAACCTATTAACTCAGTGCACCCCAGTGCCAGTTCCTGTTTTCTACTTTTTTTCTATTTCAGGTTTCCCCCGTATTAAAAGTGCTCCAAAAATTCGGGAAAAATCCAATAAAAAATCAGCGCTTCGGAAGCTTCGGGAATCACCGAGGGGGGCCAGAGGGGACCCATCAGGGCCCCAGTTGCCCTCTCGGCGCGCCCTAGGGTGGGACCGCGCCAGGGGGCTGCCTGGACCCCTGGTGGCCCCATGGCTGCCCCCCTTCGCCCATATATTCTCCGTGACGGAAAAACCCCGAGACGGGAACCCTTTTTCGCGATCTCTCCTCTGTTCCGCCGCCGCCGTGCTTCCAAGATCGTAAGCACCAGGAGACCTCTTCCAGGCACCCTGCCGGAGGGAGGAACCACCTCCGGGAGCTTCTCCACCACCATGGATGCTTCGCGGATGAACCGTGAGTATTCCACCTTGGACCATGGGTCCATGATCAGTAGCTATGTGATGTTCTCCTCCCCTCTTTGTTCTTCATGGATTAGACCTCGTGAGCTGCCCTACATGATCGAGGCACATATGTAATCTTTCTGCTATTGCTATGCTGAGTTTGCTGGGCTCCGATGGATTATAAGATTATGTTCAGATTGTGTTTGAGTAATATATTTGATTATCCTCTTTTATATTTATGTTCTAGAGTAATTCTTCCATGTTCTCCGTTGTTGTTTATTGCTTTGGCCAAGTAGTAGGTAGTGACTCCAAGAGGGAGCGTTATGCATGATTGTGGGTTCATGCCCCCCCCCCCGATGACTAGCTTGAGTGACAGAAACATGAGTCTAGTGGATGTGTTGTTGCCACAAGGGAGAAAACAATGGTGCTTGTACTTGCGGGTGCAAGGATTGTTTAATTTACGCAAAGTTCTTTAATGTAGTTGTCTGTTGCTTTGAGTTTACACTTTGGGTGGGATTCGCAACTTAATAACAGCGAGATGTTCTGGATAGATGTCTCAAGGTGGATGATTAGTAGGTAGATGCAGATGGATTTCGGTCTACTTGATTTGGCGTACCGCCCACGCTTTTGAGCCTCTTCCTTTCTTTCTAGCATAGTTAGCATTGGTTTGCGCACATAATCCTGTCAATTGCCCAGCTGTAATTTGTTTACATCGCATGGCTATTTTATCGTCTTTTGGGAGAGAGACATCACTAGTGAACATCATGGGACCCTGGTCCATATTTCCCATACTATCTACACCCGCTATCAATTTACTGCTTTATTTACTTTTCCGTTGCTATCACTATCATTATTATCCCGTGCGTTTTTATCCTTGGTAAACAACAAGGCCGGAGGAATTGACAACTCCTCTGTACTCGTTGGGAGCAAAGCAATCTGTTGTGTGTGCAGGTCCAGGAGAAGTAAGTGATTATTTTCAAACAGCACATCACTTGCCGAACCACCTACTTGTCAATCTCGGAGTCCTACCAGAGACAAACCTTGGTATCTTTACCGAGGTAAATTTGCTGCTACGCTACATCTCACCTTCCACTTTGCGTAACCAACGAGGGGCGATAAGTAAACTCTCGTGACATCAGGCCTCCGGCAATGATAAGTAGGTGGAAAGAAAACAATGGCAACGTTTACGACAAACGTTGCTTCCTAGACCTGGACCTGCACACGATACAATTAACTTTGCTCCCAACGAAGTTCAGAGAGGTTGTCAATCTCTTCGGGCTTGTTGTTTACGAAGGGTCAAACACACAAGGGATAATGATAATGATAGCAACTCAAAGTAAATGCGAGAAAATAATTGAGCTTGTAAACAGTGACGATAATATGGACCGGGGTCCCGTGATGTTCACTAGTGATGTCTCTCTCCCAAAAGAAGATAAAACTGCTGTGCGACGTAAACAAATTACATATGGGCAATTGACAGGATTATAAACGCACCACAATGCTAACTATGCTAAAAAAGAAAGGAAGAGGCTCATAAGCATGGGCAGTACGCCAAAATAAGTAAACTGAAAGCCATCTGCATCTACTACTAATCATCCACCTTGAGATATTTCTCCATAACATCTCGCTGGTATTAAGTTGCGAGCCCCACCCAAAGTGTAAATCCAAAGCAACAGACAACTGCATTAAAAGAACTTTGCGTAAAGTAAACAATCCTTGCAACCACAGTTACAAGCACCGTTGGTTTCCCCCTTATGGCCACATCACATCCCCTAGACTCATGTTTCTGTCACTCAAGCGTGTCATCAGGGGGCATGTACCCACAATCGAGCATAACATTCCCTCTTGGAGTTACTATCTACCACTTGGCCAAAGCAATAAACAGCAACGGAAAACATGCATGTATTACTTAGGAACGAAAATATAAGAGATCAAAACCAAATATATTACTCTATCACGATCTGAACATAATCTCATAATTCATCAGATCTCATCAAACTCAACATAACAACAACAGAAGAATTACATAAGTGCCTCGATCATGTAGGGCAGCTCACGAGGTATAAACCATGAAGAACAAAGAGGGGAGGAGAACATCACATAGCTACTGATGACGGACCCATCGTCCAAGGTAGACTACTCACGGCACATTCGGGAATTGTCCATGGTGGAGGGGAAGCTCCCGGAGGTCGATCCTACCTCCGGCAGGGTGCCGGGAAGGGTTCTGATGGTGCTCCCGATCTTGGAAGCGCGGCGGCGGCGGAACAGAGAAGAATTTGCGAAATAGGGTTCTGTCTTCGGAAGTTTCCCGTGACGGAGAATAAATAGGTGAAGGGGTAGCCAAGGGGGCCACCAGGGGCCCGGGCGCCCCCTAAGCGCTAGGCCCCTAGCTGCGCCAGGTGGCCGCCTGGGTGCCTGGTTGTGGGCCCCTGCCCCTCCTTCGGGCTTCTCGAGTCTTCCGACACGCTGATTTTTTATCTGTTTTTCCGGATTTTTGGAGCACTTTTTATATGGGGGAAAACTGAAATAGAAAAATAGCAGAAAATAGGAACTGGCACTGGGGTGCACTGAGTTAGTAGGTTAGTCCAAATATGATAAAAATGTATGAAAGTGTATCTAGATCATAGCAATATCACACAAAACATGCATATGGAGCGAGCAGAAATTATCGATTTGTTTGAGACGTATCAACATCCCCAAGATTAATTCCTGCTCGTCCTCGAGTAGGTAAATGATAACAGGCATAATTTCTGTGGTGACATGCTAGCAACCATATAAGAACTTTGAAAAGTAAAGCAATCAAACATGCAAGAGTCTATATTAGCATTGAAACAAGCAACGAAAGAACATTAGGTGCAAGAGCTCTCGCTGTCCGTGACTCAAATGTCTCCAAATGGTGTTTGCGTGCAAGAAAGGGGATAGGGGATACGAGAAAATGTATTTTTGTGTTGAGAACTCAATCTACTAAAGTTTCACACTTGGTCTTTGATACGTCCCAAACATATCTATAATTACTTCTTACTCCATGCATGATTTGTGTGACTTTGCCATGTTTTCCTTGAACTTTCATACACTTTTGATCATATTTGGACTAACCTATTAACTCAGTGCAACCAATTTCCAGTTCCTGTTTTCTGTTGTTTTTATATTTCAGGTTTTTCAGCTAGTAAAAGTGCCAAATAAATTCCGGAAAAATTAAATAAAAAATCAGCGTCCCGGAAGCTTCCCGAAAAACCAAGGATGGAAGGGAGTGGACCCACCAGGCCCCCAGGAGGGTCCCTGGCGCGGCCCCCCCTAGGGCGTGGCCGGCACCCTCCTGGCTGCCCTGTGGCCCCCATCGGTGCCCCCTTGGCCTATATTTAGTGCCCGTGGAGGAAACCCCTAATATCAATCTTCTATTCCTGTTCTCCTCTCTGTACCGCCACAACCGTCGTTTCAAGATCGGGGCTGCCAGGAGAAGCTGCCCCGGCACCCTGCCGGAAGGAGGAACCCCCTCCGGGAGACCATCCATCGTCACGGACGCCTCCCAGATGTACCGTGAGTAGTCCCCCTTGGACCGTGGGTCGATGACTAGTAGCTATGTGATTTTCTCCTCCCCTCTTTGTGCTTCCACTTTCGAGACCTCGTGATCTGCCTCACATGATCGAGGCACCTTTGTAATTTTCTGTGTTGCTATGCTGAGTTTGTTGGGATCTGATGGATTATGAGACTATGTTCAGATTGTGGTGAGTAATATATTTGGTTCTCTTTTATATTTGTGTTCTTGAGTTAATTCTTGCATGTTCTCCGTTGCCGTATTTTACTTTGGCCAAGTGATTTTTTGCAACTCCAGGAGGGAGCGTTATGATTGATTGTGGGTTCGGCCCTCTGATGTCTAGCTTGAGTGACAGAAACATGAGACTAGGGGATGTGTTGTTTCCACCATGGATAAAACAACGGTGCTTGTACCTGCGGGTGCAACGATTGTTTACTTTACGCAAAGTTCTTTTAATGCAGTTGTCTGTTGCTTTGAGTTTACACTTTGGGTGGGATTCGCAACTTAATACCAGCGAGATGTTCTGGATAGATATCTTAAGGTGGATGATTCGTAGTAGATGCAGATGGATTTCGATCTACTTAACTTGGCGTACCGCCCATTGCTTTTGAGCGTCTTCCTTTCTTTTGTAGCATAGTTAGCATTGCGGTGCGTTTATAATCCTGTCAATTTCCTAGCTGTGATTTGTTTACCTCGCTAGCACTTTTATCGTCTTTTGGGAGAGAGACATCACTAGTGAACGTTATGGGACCCCGGTCCATATTTCCACCATTGTTTACACCCTCAATTTACTTTCAATTCTTACTTTTAGTTGCACTTTTATCTCTTGCGTTGATCCTTTGTAAATATCAAGAACGGAGGAATTGACAACTCCTCTGTACTTGTTGGGAGCAAAGTTATTTGCTGTGTGTGCAGGTCCAGGTGAAGTAAGCAATCTTGAGATATTGAACGGCGCCATTGTTCACTTTACCACCTTCTTGTATCTCTTGGAGTCCTACTGCAGACAATTTAAACCTTAGCATCTTCGCTAAGGGAAATTTGTTGCTACGCTACATCTCACCTTCCACTTGGGGTAACCAACGAGAAGTGATAGAACTATCTTCCTGACCGTATCAAGCTAATTTCTGGCGCCGTTGCTGGGGACTCCAGTCTACAAGATAGGGGAGTTGCACAGTATCTTTTATATTTGCTTTTTAGTCTTGTTAGTTTATCTTTCAGTTTTTACTTTTGTGTTCCTTATCAAAAATACCAAAAATACCTGTTACTTTGCTAGTAGTTACCACTATGGCTGGTCCTTTTTCCTTTGGTTAGGCAGAAGTACTTACCTTTACTTAGAGAGGTGGTGAAAGTCTGAAAGATGCTTGGTATAGAATTAATGATTCTCAAAAGAGGGCCACCAAGAAGCAATCCACTACTATCCTGCTTAGAATTTTTTAGGTTGGGATTACTTCTTGGAATAGGTTTTTTTTAGACACTGCTATCTATGGGAACTTTATAGGGGCTCCAGTTTGGGAAGCCCTTAATGTTATTGAAAATCTTGTTGGAAGTCTCTCCGTTGCTAGCATTAAGGAGGACATTACTCTAGCTCACATTATGGGAAAACTTGAAAAAATATAGTTAGCGATGCCAAGTATCGATAAAGTAAATGAGTTGGATCATAAGACTAAAGGGAATTTGAATAGGCTAGATAGCTCCATGCAAAAAAATTGTCAAAACTTTGGAGACTATCAAATCCCTTGATGAGAAGTCTTCTAGGATAGAGAAGATTGAGGAAGTTATTGAAACTCTAGGAACTACCTTTTCCTCAATCAAAACCAAAAAGGATGAAACTCCGGCAAGAAAGGAACCCAAGTTCGTTTACGTCCCTAAGGTTCCTCGAGCTAAAGCTGACACACCTATTTCCAAGAGAGTTGAAACAGTGAAGACTTTGGAGGAGACACCTATCTTTAATTTTAATGAAACTCCAATTGATTTTCCTCCTTTTGATTTTATCCCTAGAAGCATTTTTATTCGGCCTTTATTTGAGAAACCTCTTAAGACTAGTTGTACTATTGAAGATATTTTTGATGATCTTGATGATGGTTCAATTGATACAACTTGATCTTTTGCTTTGTGCCTAGCTCAAAGGCGTAAAAGAAAGCGCTTTTTGGGAGCAAACCCAAGATGTTTTTACTTCTGTTTTTAGTGGTCTTGATGATTGTTACTACTGTAGAAACATCATTGTCTCATTATTTTTCAAGCTTTGTGCCAAATATAGCCTCATATGACAAGGGAAGTGAAAGTTGTGACATGCTGTCCAGAAAACAGATTCTGTCCTCGTGACGGAAAAATTCGAAACAAATAGCCAGTTCATCTTTTTGAGCTGAGTTGTTTACACAACATGCTCTATACAATCACGGAACTTTCGTATGTTATGAGTTTTTTGATTTGAGTTATAGAAGTGCCCCTAAAAACTTCTTTACTACCTGCTGTTCTGTTTTTCACAGATTCTGCCACGTTTTGTCTCTCCAAAATTTTGCAAACCTTAAGCTTGCTTTTTATTTGCAAAAACCTTTTGGAAATCTTTACAAACAGTAGCCCTTCCTGAAAATATTTATTTGCAGTAGAGTAAAATTATTTTAATAGGGTACTAACCTCTCTAATCAGTTTACAATGAGTTATGTATGAAGGGAGTTTTCAAGTGTGCGATGGAAGATGATGAAAGAAGATCTTGGAGTGTCAAACGCTCAAGCTTGGGGATGCCCCATGCATCCCCAACAAATATTCAAGGAGACTCAAGCGTCTAAGCTTGGGGATGCCTTCGAGCATCCCCTTCTCCATCGACAATCATCAGTTCGTCCTTTGTCTCACTATATTTTTATCACTTCATGCGTTATGTGCTATGCTTGGAGCTTCTCGCTCTTTAGTTTTCTTAGGTTTGCTTTTGCTTTGTTTGCTGTAGTAACAAGTTAGACCCCAGCTTTCTTTTTTGTGGGAGAGACACACGCTCCGCTTGAACTACCCCTCATAGCATTTGCATGCTTATTTCCTTAGCTTTGAGTTGTTCTTTTTCTTTTCTTAGTTGCTGCCCTGTTTAGTTGTAGTGCTTTAGTTTTCTTCTGGAGCTTTTCTTTTGTCTCGGGTTGAACTTTCTATAAGTTGCATGTTTTATCTTGTTTGGAGAGTTTGCCTGTTGCACTGAGTTTTGTGTCTTGACTAGAAAGTAGGTAGTTGAAGTTGCTATTCTCTTTGTAGTACTAACTTGCAATAGTGTTGAGGTATTGACTAGAGTAATGTTTGAACTTATGGTATCAAGAGCTTTAGCCTATTAGTGATAGATGTCGTATTTTGGGCGATCCGTGTGATTTTCGAAAACCAAAACCCCTGTTGAGAACTCTAGCTACAAGATGGATCACTAACCTCTGGAGGGTTCGAATATTAGAGTACACTCACGTACCATGAGTCGAGGATGCGCAAGGATAACCAAACCCCCATACACTCCTCGTCGGGGTACTTGTCTCTTTGTGAACCTCCTAATTAGATTGAGAGTTATCGATAATAAGTGCATGAGTTATTCGGACTAATGTGAGTATTTGAAAGTTGACACTTCCACCACCCATATTTTTTTAGCCTCTTCGGTACCGTGCATTGCCCTTTCTCACCTCGAGAGTTGGCGCGTACTTCGCCGGTGCATCCAAACCCTTGGCATGATACGCTCTGTCATCATAAGCATCCTTATATCTTTCCTCAAAACAGTCACATACCTACCTACAAGGCATTTCCATAGCCTTTCCGAGATACATTGCCATGCAACATCCACCTTCTCATGACTTGATCTTCATGGCATACATGCTACTTGCTTGATCGATGAGCCGCATGCTAGTTGGGCCTTGCCCTAGTCATTGCTACATGACGCGCTAGTATCATTGCATATCCTGCTACCCTGGCAGAGGCATACATTTGCATCATGATAGTTACATTTTCTTTATGTGAGTACCTTTGTAAAGTGTGAAAGATCTCCTATATTCTTGTAAAATATAGAGTATTGCCCCTAAAGTGAGGAAAAGATCCCAAAGAGGACAAAATCAAAAGATCCCAAAGAGGACAAATGAGAGTTAAATAGAAAGAGCCATTGAGGCCACCAAAAATACAAAAAAAGAGAAAAAGAGAAAAAAGAGAGAGAAGGGGGCATACTACTATTCCTTCTGAGAGATCCACACTAGTACTTCATCTTCTATCCCCGTACTCCATAGAGATCATCATCATGCATATAGCTATGTGGGGACCCTTCACACTATAGAACTTGGCTTGTATATTCCAATGATGAGCCTCCTCAAACGAGCTCTAGGTCTTCTTGAGCAAGCAAGTTAGATGCACCCCCACTAGTTCCCTTGGAGAGCTTTTAGCTCACATGTGCATCCGTTGCATGGCAATCCCTACTCCTCACATCATATCTATCATATGGCCTTCTCTCGCCTATGATTGTCCTATTTGATGTGAGCCTTTCACACCTTTTTGTCTTCCTCCTCCACCTTCTTTCTGTTTCGCCGTTTAGGTGTCAACTTTCTTTCTCACGCTCATCCATTGCATGAGTGCTCAAAATATTGAAAGGGAGTGGATCACTTTGACTTGTACCTGGCTAGTGGTCTGGGGACGAGTCAAGATAAGAATCCAAAGGAGACTAAGTGTGAAACTTTAGTAGATAGTAGTTCTCAACAACCTTTTTCCCTATTTTTCCCAGCCCCCTGCTTGCACGCAAAAACCATCTGGAGACATTCGAGTCACGGACAGCGAGAGCTCTTGCACCCTTTGTTCTTTTGTTGCTTGTGTCAATGCTAATATGGACTCTTGCTTGTTAAGACTTGAATTGAATTGAATGTTTTGTCTGCTTTACTTAAAAGTCCTTATATGGTTGTGTCGCATGTCGCCACAGAAATTATGCTTGTTATCATTTGCCTCCTCGAGGACGAGCGGGAATTAAGCTTGGGGATGTTGATACGTCCCAAACGTATCTATAATTTCTGCTTGCTCCATGCATGATTTGTGTGACTTTTCCATGTTTTGCTTGAACTTTCATACACTTTTGATCATATTTGGACTATCCTATTAACTCAGTGCACGCAATTGCTAGTTCCTGTTTTCTGTTGTTTTTATATTTCAGGTTTTCCGGCCATTAAAAGTGCCAAATAAATTCCGGAAAATTTATATAAAAAATCAGCGTCCCGGAAGCTTCCCGAATAACCAAGGATGGAAGGGAGTGGACCCACCAGGGCCCCAGGAGGGTCCCTGGCGCCCCCCCCTTAGAGTGCGCCGGGCACCCTCCTGGCTGCCCTGTGGCCCCCCTCGGTGCCCCCCTTGGCCTATATTTAGTGCCCGCGGAGGAAACCCCAAATATCGATCTTCTATTCCCGTTCTCCTCTGTGTTCCGCCGCCGCCGCCGTTTCAAGATCAGGGCTACCAGGAGAAGCTGCTCTGGCACCCTGCCGAAAGGAGGAACCCTCTCCGGGAGACAATCCATCGCCATGGACGCCTCCCGGATGTGCCGTGAGTAGTCCCCCTTGGACCATGGGTCCATGACCAGTAGCTATGTGATGTTCTACTCCCCTCTTTGTTCTTCCACTTTCGAGACCTCGTGAGCTGCCTCACATGATCGAGGCACCTTTGTAATTTTTTGTGTTGCTATGCTGAGTTTGCTGGGATCTGATGGATTATGAGACTATGTTCAGATTGTGATGAGTAATATATTTGGTTCTCTTTTTTATTTGTGTTCTTGAGTTAATTCTTGCATGTTCTCCGTTGCCGTATTTTACTTTGGACAAGTGATTTGTTGCAACTCCAGAAGGGAGCGTTATGCTTGATTGTGGGTTCAGCCCCTTGATGTCTAGCTTGACTGACAGAAACATGAGACTAGGGGCTGTGATGTTGCCACCAGGGATAAAACAACGGTGCTTGTACCTGTGGGTGCAACAATTGTTTACTTTACACAAAGTTCTTTTAATGCAGTTGTTTGTTGCTTTGATTTTACACTTTTGGTGGGATTCGCAACTTAATACCAGCGAGATGTTCTGGATCGATATCTTAAGGTGGATGATTCGTAGTAGATGCAGATGGATTTCGTTCTACTTACCTTTGCGTACTGCCCATTTCTTTTGAGCCTCTTCCTTTCTTTTGTAGCATAGTTAGCATTGCGGTGCGTTTATAATCCTGTCAATTGCCCAGCTGTGATTTGTTTACCTCGCTAGAACTTTTATCGTCTTTTGGGAGAGAGACATCACTAGTGAACGTTATGGGATCCCGGTCCATATTTCCACCATTGTTTACACCCTCAATTTACTTTCAGTTCTTACTTTCAGTTGCACTTTTATCTCTTGCGTTGATCCTTTGTAAAAAGCAAGGCCGGAGGAATTGACAACTCATCTGTACTCGCTGGGAGCAAAGTTATTTGTTGTGTGTGCAGGTCCAGGTGAAGTAAGCAATCTTGAGATTGTGAACGGCGCCATTGTTCACTTTACCACCTTCCTCTATCTCTTGTAGTCCTACTAGAGACAATCTAAACCTTAGCATCTTCGCTAAGGGAAATTTGCTGCTACGCTACATCTCACCTTCCGCTTGGGGTAACCAACGAGAAGTGAGAGAACTATCTTCCTCACTGTATCAGTCTTCTTTGGAATCTTATCTTGAATCGTCCCCAGACCACTAGCCAGGTACAAGTCAATTTGATCCACTCCTTTTCGATATTTTGAGCACTCATGCAATGGATGAATGTAATCACGAGAGTTGACACTTAGGATGACAAAGAGAGAATATGGTGGAGGAGGAAGACTAAAAGGACGAGAAAGGCTCACATCAATGAGGACAATCATAGGCGAGAAGGCCAAATGATAGATATGATGTGAGGAGTAGGGATTTCCATGCAACGGATGCACATATGAGCTGAAAAGCTCTCCAACGGAACTAGTGGGGGTGCATCTAACTTGCTCGCTCATGAAGACCTAGAGCTCTTATGAGGAGGCTCATCCTTGGAATATGCAAGCCAAGTTCTATAGTGTGAAGGTCCCCACATAGCTATATGCATGATCATCTCTATGGAGTACAAGGATAAGAAGGAGTACTAGTGTGGATCCTTCAAAAGGATAGTAGCGTTGCCCATTTCTCTCTTTTTATTTTCTTTTTCTCTTTTTTCTCTTTTTTGTATTTTTTGGTGGCCTCAATTGCTCTTTATATTTAACTCTCATTTGTCCTCTTTGGGATCTTTTTTTTCCACTTTGGGATCTTTTCCTCACTTAAGGGCAACACTCTAATTTACAAGAGGGTATAGAAGATCTTTCACACTTTACAAGGTACTCAAATCATAAAGAAGATGTAGCTATCATTATGTATGCAATGTATGCCGCTGCCAGTGTAGCAGGAACATGTATGACATGAAGATCAAGTCATGAAGAGGTGGAAGTTGCATGGAAATATATCTCGGAAAGGCTATGGAAATGCCTTGATAGGTAGGTATGGTGGTTGTTTTGAGGAAAGACATAAGGAGGTTTATGATGACAGAACGTATCATGCCAAGGGTTTGGATGTACCGGCGAAGGTGGACGCCAACTCCCGGAGTGAGAAGGAGGCAATGCACGGCACATGAGAGGCTAGAAAATATGAGGAGGTGGAAGTGTCAACTTTCAAGACTTACATTAGTCTGAAGAACTCATGCACTTATTATCGGTAACTCTCAATCTAATGAGGAGGTTCACAAAGAGACAAGTACCCCGAGGAGGAGTATATGGGGGTTTGGTTATCCTTGCGCATCCTCGACTCATGGTACATGAGTGTACTCTAATATCCGACCCCTCAGAAGAGTAGTGATCCATCTAGTAGCTAGAGTTCTCAACTAGTTTTTGTAGGTTTTTGAAAATAAACACGGATTGCCCAAAATACGACACCAATCACTAATAGGCTAGAGATCTTGACACCAAAAGTTTAAACATTACTCACATCAATACCTCAAAACTATTGCAAGTTACTACTAAAATTAAATAGCAACCTGATACGTCCCAAACGTATCGATAATTTCTTCTTGCGCCATGCATGTTTTGTGTGATATTGCTATGATCTAGATACACTTTCATAAACTTTTGATCATATTTGGACTAACTTATTAACTCAATGCACCCCAGTGCCAGTTCCTGTTTTCTGCTGTTTTTCTATTTCAGGTTTCCCCCATATTAAAAGTGCTCCAAAAATTTAGAAAAAACAGATAAAAAATCAGCGTTCCGGAAGCTTCCGGATTCACCGAAGAAGGGCCAGAGGGGCCCCACCTGGTTCCTAGGCGGCCTCCCCGCGCGGCCTAGCGCTTGGCCGCGCCGGGAGGCCTCGTAGGCGACTGGTGGCCCCCGGTGCCCCCCTTTGGCTCTTATTTATACACCCGTCGCAAAAACCTTGATTCCAGACCCCTTTTCTCCAGAAGCAATTCCGATCTCCGCCGCCATCGCCGACAAGCTTCGGTGGACCAGAATTCCTGTGCCGGCACTCTGCCGGGACGGGGAAGTGCCCCCGGATTCATATCCATCGACGTTGCTTCCTCCCTCCATGATGCGGTACTACTTCCTCCTCGGGGCTGAGGTTTCTACCAGTATCTATGTGGTCAATTTTCTCTCCCATGATGTGATCTTCGTTGTGATCATAGGCTATGTTAATCTAGGGCGATCCCATGATATTTCCCCTTCCTTTATGTATTGGATCGGTGTACTCACTTGATCTCATCTAGTATAATCCCCGAGACCAAGGTGACAGCGGTCTATTGGACATGGATTAGAAGAATATTTTCATGAGTGATTTCCTCTTTTGTGTGTTGATTTAAGATTGAGAGTCTCTTGGTGCTTGTCTTTGACTATCCTTGAGATATGTTGTGGTGATTGTGGTACTCCCTTTGGATGGCCGCGGTGACATTGGGAAATCCATAGATTGAGAACTACGAACTCTGAAGTGTGCTTTTTTAGCCCTACATAATTCTCGTCCTCTCTTGACCACAAAGGAATGACCTCCGAGTGCGTCTCCATTGCATGTTTTATGGGAAATGTCATGTGATTAAACTATGTTAATGTTTTTGAGAGTTGCCACTAGTGAAAGTATGAAGCCTAGGCCTTGTTTCCACCATTGTTACACCGTTTTCACTCACTTTTGTCACATGTTTTCTTGCTGCACTTTTTATTACAGATTTATATTACCTTGCTTTGCCACACCTATCACCCATATTTTTATCTCTTCGCCGAACTAGTGCACCTATACAACTCCTAGTTGTATTAGGTGTGTTGGGGACACAAGAGATTTCTTGTATCTTAATTGCAGGGTTGCTTGAGAGAGACCATCTTCAACCTCCACTTCCCTGAGTTCGATAAACCTTAGGTCATCCACTTGAGGGAAATTGATTCTGTCCTACAAACCTCTGCGCTTGGAGGCCCAACATAGTCTACAAGAATAGAAGCGTGCGTAGAAATCAAGCTATTTCTGGCGCCGTTGCCTGGGAGGTAAGCATTGAAGGTATATCTTTAGATCTTGCAATTAAATCTTTTCGTTTCTTGTTTTTATTTTCACTAGTTAGGCTTATGGAATACAACAAAAATATTATGAGAGATCTGTATGAGCTCTACCTTGAGTTGGGACATGAAGTGTTTGAGGAGGAGATAAAAAACCTATGGAGCTTTATTATTTGCACAACACTCATGATAGTAGTAATGTTATTAGCATGTCTTCTTTGAATACTTTTGATACTAATGATATGCAAAGCTATAAGCTTGGGGATGCTACGTTTTATGAAGATGATCTTTTTATCCCCCCAAGTTTTGATGGGGAAATTTATTTTGATGATACTTTGCCTCCTATCTATGATGATTATTGTGATGACACTTCTGCTATTAAGAATAAATGTTTGCAAGTGTATCATGTTAAGAATGATTCATGTGATAGCTATTTTGTTGAGTTTTCTCCCACTATTACTAATGAGAAGTATTTTGCTTATGTGGGGAGTAAAAAATTTCCTATGCTTGTGGATCATGATAAGAAAGTTTTATGTGATACTTATATTGTTGAGTTTATTCATGATCCCACTGAAAATTATTATGAGAGGGGAACATATGTTCATAGATATTTCAATAATATCAAATTCCCTCTCTTTATGTTGAAAGTTTTGAAGTTGCACTTGTTTTGCCTTCCTATGCTAATATCTTTATGCTCCAGTGAGTTATTCCTCTATAAGATCCCTTTGCATAGGAAGCATGTTATACTCAAATGTGTTTGGTATTTGCTTCTTTATTCTCTAGTTTGCTTCAACTCTTATTCTCTTGTGAGAGCATCTTTCATATTCTTCATGCCTAGCTTAAAGGCGTAAAAGAAAGCGCTTGTTGGGAGGCAATCCAAGATGTTTTTACTTCTGTTTTTAGTTGTATTGATGATTGTTACTACTGTAGCAACATCATTGTATCTTTATTTTCAAGCTTTGTGCCAAGTTATAGCCTCATATGACAAGAAAAGTGAAAGTTGTGACATGCTGTCCAGAAAACAGATTATGTCCTCGTGACGGGAAAAATCAGATAAAATCACCAGTTCATCTATTTCCGCTGAATTTTTTACACAACGTTCTCTATACAATCACGGAACTTGCGTATGTTCTGGGTTTTTTATTTGAGTTGCAGAAGTACCCCTAAAAAAATTCTTTACTATCTACTATTCTGTTTTTCACAAATTCTTCCACGTTTTGTCTCTCCTAACTTTTGCAAACTTTAAGCTTGCTTTTTATTTGCAAAAACCTTTTGGCAATCTTGAGATATAGTAGCTCTTCAAGAATGTCGGGGCCCGGGGTTAGCGTATGCAAGACCCGCTACAACACAATCATATGGAGAGCCGAGAACCGTACCCACTTGTCTAAGCAGACAAGGCCAAGCACAGAACGTTCTCGGAAAGCATCGAACGTGAGGGGCATCCCATCCAGGCCGGATGATCAACTGAGATGGGTCCTCATCGTCTACACACAAGTCTAAATGAGATGGGTGGTGAACTCCCATACTCATAGACAAGTCGCCTCAACCATACTATCGATTGTACTATAACACTTACATGGACTTACTCCAGCCCGATCACTTAGTTGGGGTCTAGGGCAGGTTCGATCATACATCAAAGTGTGCACGTGACAGAGTCACGAGCAATCGCATCGCGATGCCCCAAGCTGCGCACATCTAAGGGCCACTTGGTGTATAAAAGACCGCCAGCCAGATCACAACTAAGGTCTCGAAAACCCATACTAAGACATGCATGTTATAATCATACATGCAGCACACATGTCTAGTATGAACAACATGTATAATTGCAGTTCTCTACAAAGTTTACATCTTTATTGATAACTCTTACAGAGTGCACACATAGATCACAAGACTGTGATCCAACATTACATCAACAGAGTACAGATAAGTTTAAAAAATGGCTTAGAGAAGCCTTATTTATAAACAAGCCCTTCCACGAGGGACCAGTCGTCTGACTGGGACTACACTAGCTTGGCTTCAGTCGTCGAGCTCCAGGAAGAATCCACCTTCGGGTCAGTGGGTTCATCTAATACATAGAATAAGCAAACGTGAGTACAAAGTCGTACTCAGCAAGACTTACGTAGGAGCTATACTACTAATGCACATGTATCAAGGTAAAGGGAGGTGGGGTTCATAAGCATAAGTGCCAGCTTTGACTTGGCTAGTCCTGAACTACGAGTACCAGACTTGAGGTAAGAAGCGCACACGAGTCCACTACCTGTATCCAACCAATTACACCACTATGGTGCCTTCCTCGACTTCCCACGAGGAAGCACGCCATAGCACTCACGCTTATCTTGGCAAGTTTTATAAGTATCCAGTTCAAGTTGTCTAATAATTAGGCACAGCTTTCCAAGTAGTCCCTTACCGCGGACGCGGCTATTCAAATAGTTTATTAACCCTACAGGGGTGTACTGCTACACACATGAAACTATCAGTTACTGCCGGAATCTTGTCAGCCTTCAAGCGAGTGTCGGCGAGGATAATTTCCACAACTTTTACCTCACAGCCAACTCAAGTTCAATGAAGGCGCCTATCTGGGATGGTTTCCACATTCATAACCCGGCCGGTTTACCGAAGTGGTCCCAGAAGATGTGTGCATGGTGCATAAGCCGGTCTCGGTTGAGCCGTTCTCTCACTTTGCAGCCAGGCCACAAACCTACCAAAACTCTGAACTACTGCGACTCATTGAACTAAGGAGGGGTGAGTTAGTAGGTTGAGCGGGGGTCCATGTGCCCAACATGTGGTAGTACTCTTCGTCTTGGATCACCACACAAGAACTCGGGCTTAGGGCGGTGTTCAACGAGACAACCCACTGTGTACTCCTACACAGCCTCTCATCGTTCACCTTGTATTAGGGTAGATTCACCAACACATTTCCACCATCATCAACATGATTGCTACCATCCCGACTCACATAACTGTATCAACATTGTATCACTCTAAGCATGCAATAAGCTGTAACAGTTGCAGGGGCCACATGATATCAATCAAATCCTACATCTGCTAGGATTGTGGTTTGCTTACTACTGTGACAAATGATAGGTCATGCAAAGGAATGGGTTCATCTATGCGGTAGAAATGTAGCATGGTAATCATCCTAAACAATGCATAAGCGAGACTGAGAGGGAAGTGGGATTTTATCGACATGATAAATGGGGGTTTGTTTGCCTTGCTGACGAGGTTTAGTATCGGGGTCTTCAACGAAGGGGGTGATCTCGGGTTCCGGCTCCACCTCTATTCGACAAACAACACAAACATCGAAACAATAATAAGACAATGCTCAAACACATGAGTTGAAGGTTGAAACTTGATGTATGTGTCACTGATGTGTGAGTTATTCCAATTAAAAGGAGTGTATTGCATTTGAAATGCAAATTCAAACTCCATATTTGAATTTAAAAGGGTTCATATGCATGTTTGCTTCTGTCCCCCCCCCCATTTTAAAATGGTCAAACATGAAAAAAAAAGTGCATATTCAGAATCCTTGCATTTTTTTGATAATTTTACATATATTATATGTTTAATTTTGAGTTAAAATGAATTAGTTATGAATTTCCAAAGTTTAAATCATTTTCTGGAATTTCCTGAATTATTCTTATAAAGGAAATTCGAATTAATGCGTCATGCTGGCGTCAGGGTGATGTGGGGGGGGCTCTGTCTGGTGGGACCTCACTGTCAGTGTCACTGTTAAGTTAATTCGTTTTAATTTAATTAACAGAGGGATTAACAGGGGTTGGGCCCACTGGTCAGTGACACTGCAGGTGGGGCCAAGGTGGTTAACCTCGCCGGACACGTGATACGTCCCAAACGTATCTATAATTTCTGCTTGCTCCATGCATGTTTTGTGTGACTTTGCCATGTTTTGCTTGAACTTTCATACACTTTTGAACCTATTTGGACTAACCTATTAACTCAGTGCACCCAGTTACGAGTTTCTGTTTTCTGCTGTTTTTGTATTTCAGGTTTTCCGGCCATTAAAAGTGCTCCAAAAATTCTGTGAAAATATATAAAAAATCAGCGTCGCGGAAGCTTCCAAAAACACCAAAGGAGGGAAGGGGGGCCACCACCAGGCAGCCAGGAGGGCAGCTGGCGCGGCCCCACCCTAGGCCACGCAAAGAGGCCTCCTGACGGCCTCGTGGGTCCCCTCGACGCCCCCCTTCGCCTATATTTACCCCTCGGGGTGGAAACCCCTAATACGGACTCCTCTTTTGCGATCTCGCTGTTATTCCGCCGCCGCCACCGTTTCAAGATCGGGGCTTCCTGGAGAAGCTGCTCCGGCACCCTGCCGGGAGAAGCTACCCCCTCCGGGAGACCCTCCATAGCCATGGACACCTCCCGTATGTACCGTGAGTAGTTTCCCTTGGACCATGGGCCCGTGACCAGTAGCTATGTGATCTATCTCTCCCCTCTTTGTGCTTCCACTTTCGAGTCCTCGTGAGATGCTTCACATGATCGAGGCATCTATGTAATTTCTGATGTTGCTATACTGAGTTTGTTGGGATCTGATGGATTATGAGACTATGTTCAGATTGTGATGAGTAATATATTTGGTTCTTCTCTTTTATATTTTGTTCTTGAGTAAATTCTTGCATGTTCTCCATTGCGGTATTTGCTTTGGACAAGTATTTTATTTGCAACTCCAAGAGATAGCGTTATGCTCGATTGTGGGTTTATCCCCTTGATGTCTAGCTTGAGTGACAGAAACATGAGACTAGGGGATGTGTTGTTGCCACCAGGGATAAAACAACGGTGCTTGTACCTGCGGGTGCAAGGATTGTTTACTTTACGCAAAGTTCTTTTAATGCAGTTGTATGTTTCTTTGAGTTTACACTCTGGGTGGGATTCACAACTTAATACCAGCGAGATGTTCTGGATAGATATCTCAAGGTGGATGATTCGTAGTAGATGCAGATGGATTTTGGTCTACTTACCTTGGCGTACTGCCCATTTCTTTTGATCCCTTCCTTTCTTTGCAGCATAGTTAGCATTGCGGTGCCTTCATAATCCTGTCAATTGCCCAACTGTGATTTGTTTACCTCGCTAGCACTTTTATCGTCGTTTGGGAGAGAGACATCACTAGTGAAAATCACGGGACCCCGGTCCATCTTCACATTATTGTTCATACCCTCAATTTACTTTCAGCTTTTACTTTCCTTTGCACCTTTTATCTCTTGCGTTGATCCTTTGTAAACGACAAGGCCGGAGGAATTGACAACTCCTCTGTACTCGTTGGGACCAAAGTTATTTGTTGTTGTGTGCAGGTCCACGACAACACCCTAGTCAGGAAGCAATTTCTGGCGACGTTGCCACCTACTTGTATCTCCTGAGTCCTACTGGTTCGATAACCTTGGTATCTTCACCGAGGGAAACTTGTTGCTGCACTGCATCTCAAACCTTCCACTTGGGGTAACCAACGAGGGGCGAGAAGCCATCAAGCAAATTTCTGGCGCCATTGCCGGGGACTCAAGTCTACAAGATAGGGGAGTTGCACACTATCTTTTATCTTTGCTTTTTAGTCTTGTTAGTTTATCTTTCAGTTTTTATCTTTAGTGTCCTTTATCAAAAATTCAAAAAAAATAGTATGTCTATTTCCTTACTTGCCAATCAATGTCTGACTTCTTTGAAACTAGATCTTATTGGCATGGAGGATTCACCGAGGATCAACAAAAGTGGTACAAGGAACACCGCTTGTCTCAAAAGGGGATACACTTATGGAAACAAATACACCAGTTGTATGAGTATGCTAGAAACTTGTGCTCAATATATAATATATCTTTCTGCGGGGATGAACCTTGTTGCTTTGTGAGGCACAAACACCTTGCTTTCCAATGTGAGTACAATGATGATGAAACCTTAGCTTCTTATGCTAAGAGAAACTATGATTTTTATGATGCAGAGGAAGTAGAAGAATTTATTGCTTATAAGGGTGCCTATGAAATTACTTCTCTTCTTAAAAATATTAATGATGCCCCTTACAAATCTGAGAGTCTTGCTATACTTAACTGTTGTTTGGAAAATTACGATGCAAATTATTATATTACGGATCATCTTGAGAGAATATCTCCTCCAAAGGAAGAGACTAATGTTTTGCAGGACTCTATGGAAGAAGAAATTACTGAACCAGAAAGCTCCTTGGATGAAAAAGAGGAGGAGAGTGACGAACAAGAGGAGGAAGAATGGAGCCATCCATGTCTACCTTGTAATGAGAGTAACTCTTTGACTCTTACCTTATATGAGTGTTATGATCCTATGGATTCTTTTGAAATATCCCTTTTTGATGAAGTTGATGCCTTCTATGCTTATGGCCGTGATGCCACTATGGATGATGCTTACGGAGATGAACTTTCTATAGTTCCTCATGTTAAGCATGAAATTTTTGCTATTGCACCCACACTTGATTCTCCTATTATCCTTTTGAAATCTCCAACTCATATTCCGGAGAATTGTGCTCTTATTAAGGCTCAATGTGATGGGTTGCATTTATCTTATGATCCTAAAAACCGTGTTGAAAACAATACACGTGTGCTTGTAGGTCATGAACAACATGATTTATGTGATAGTTATATTCTTGATGTTGTTCATGATACTACTGAAAATTATTTCGAGAGAGGGAAGTTTGGTTTTAGAAACTTCCATATTACTAAAACACCTCTCTTCATGTTGAAAGTTTTGAAGTTGTTCTTTTTCGACCTTCCTATGCATGTCACTTTGTGCTTCTTTGATTTATTTTCTTACAAGATGCCTATGCATAGGAAGTGGGTTAGGCTTAAATGTGTTTCATATTTTCTTCTTGATTCTCTCTTTTGCTTCAAATCCTTATTCTTATGAGAGCATCTTTTAAAAAATCTTTTAAGCCTAGCTAATGGCTCTAAAGAAGCGCTTTCAGGAGGCGGCCCGCAACGAATTTAGGTTTTTCTTTTTTCTTTTGTTCTGTTCTTAGTGGTCTTGATGATTGTTACTACTGTAGCAACATCATTGTTGTGACGCCCCCAAAATCAGACCGTGTACAGTAATCATACACACAGGGTACACGACTGAGATTAGGGTGCCACGGTGATAATATCACAGCACAACACTAAACACAAAAGGATAAACAAATATGTTACAATAGAGGGGGTCACGCGGACCCGATTACATAAGTCATACAAGCCATAATATCTGAGTACAGACATAGTTAGTCAAGTTTTGCCTTAAGAAGGCTAGCACAAATCACATCAGAGATACAGATCGAAAAGGCGAGGCCTCCTGCCTGGGATCCACCGAACTACTCCTGGTCGACGGGGAACTCGACGTCGTAATAGGCGCCTCCGGGGTACTCCTGCTCCTGGGCTCCAACGTCGGCTGCAGCGGCCGATCAAGCAAAACAGTAAAGGAAATAAAGCAGGTGAGTATCTAGTATACCCGCGAGTCTTACGTCCGCTACTAAGCATTATGCATTGTATCAACGGAGAGAAGAGGCTGTATATAGTGGACTGAAAGACAGAAATTCAGAGCAAGGGTAAGAAGCTAGGCCTAACGAAGACTAGCATCTTCCGACGATGTCTTGCAGCATGAGGTAGGAATTAGCCAACAGTTTATATAAAGCATAAAGTAACAATACAGCAGAAGTTGCTGCAGAATTGTATAATAATAAGTTGTAATAATTAGCAATGCCTCCGAGTTCACCTTCTCGACATCCCCGCGAGGAAGAGAACCCGGAACCACACAGTTTAATAATAGTTTCTAGTGGTAAGATCCAGCTTCAGCATAAAGCGTCATGTTACCGTGGACACGGCTATTCGAATAGATTAATCTTCCCTGCAGGGGTGCACTTGTGTTACGCTACACGCACGGATCTCCAGGGTGGCGGGAATCTTGTTAGGGAACGCTCCACCGAGGCTATCCGACACTTCATAGCCCATCTTTCAAACTCAACAGAGAGGCCATCCGCCGGTCTAAATCCTAAGTACGCCGGGCCTTGGACCCCAACCCGAACGTACTCCTGCACGGTGCGTGGCTTGCCGGTGAAGTTGAAGCAAATCCAAATAAGACATCACCGCACGAGAAAATAAGACACCACCACTTCCCGGCAATCAGCCCGCAGTACTGCTGACGTCTGAAGAGTCCTCGGACGACACTAAGAAGCGGAGGAGCCCATAACTCGTAGTTCCCACGGGTAGGTAGTGCGTACATGGCATATAGCCAACTCAAGACATTCACTGAACCATTTAGCATTTTAATTAACCTGCGTGACAACCGTTATCGTTGTCTCGACTTAACTGACCCATGGACAACGACAGCAGCCAGGACCACCAGTACATCGGTGCCTGCCCCGTCGTCCCACCAAGTCACTGCGGTTACCAACAAGGTGAACCGTCTCCTTACCTTGTCTCGCGTTTGCTCCTGGAGGAGCTTGACTTTCGGGGTTCTAGTAACTCTCGCGGCCAACGATCAGGGGCCAAGCACACCGGTACACTGGTCGTACCCTCCCTGTCGTCCCGTCGCAATACCTCTCGCGGACACCATTGGGTCGCCCGACTTCTTACCTGAAGAACAATCGCCGTTCAGGACCCTATGGCGGCAAGACAAAGTCAGCCTCGAGTGGAGTACAAGGATTACTCCTTGATAGCTCACACTTGAGGTGACTAGGCATAACCCAGATAGGGCCCTTAGACGGTGTCTGCATTGTACCGTACCTGTGCAGTTATAATATTAGTATCCGCGTTCACTCCCCTAAGTGATCACGGCCCTCTATCTAATCCTAGCTAACAATGCGCAGGGCTCACTGCTGAATAATGCATGATAATAATAATAGGCAGCATAGGATAGAGGAAGGCACATCAAGGGGTGACAATGACAGGTTATGCAATTGAATAGGATGGTAACGTAGCAGCAGCAGTAACAATTCCTATTGCAAGAAATGTACGGAAAGATAGGCGATATCTGGGGAAGAGAATGGCTCTGCTTGCCTGCAAGCTCGACGGTAGTAGTAGGGTCGTCGACGACGTAGTCGTACTCAGCAGCGATGTAGTCGACGGCAGCAGGGGGGTCTACCGGAGATTAAGGGGGGGGGGAAGAAACAGTAAATACAAAGCAAGCATATACAAACAGATGCATGACATGATAGAAGAAATGTTAACAGTGTTCTAACGCAGTGCAATGCACATTGCTCGGAACGGAAAACCACCTGTGGATGAACCGTCAGCTCCGGGTGGTTACCGGACAGGGTGTCCGGAGGGGGAAGGATCAAGCCGGAGGTGTCGTGGGTACCGGACAACATAAGGGGGCCGTATCCGTGCTATTTGATCTATTCCGAACAACATTCGTGTTCGGAATAAATTCATCCGGGCACTCTAACAGTACCGGACAATTTATCGGACAGTCGGTCCGGAGGGGGAATGTTCGATGTTCTTTGTGTTAGAGGGGTGTGGTAGACATAGGGATAGCGTATCCGTATTCGTTATATTTTTCTGATCAACTTTCATGTATAAAGTTTTTGAATCCGAGTTACGGTTTAAAAGTTATTGAATTTCAAAGTTTAAACCAATTTAAATGATTTCCTGGATTTCTTTTATTATTTATTAAAAATTATCCAAAACATTATCCACAACATTATCCAGAACAGTGCTGACATGTGGGACCCACATGTCAGCCTCTGTTATTTATAAAACATTTAATTAAACCAAAAATGCCTCTGGACCCACCTGTCAGCCACTGGAATTTCTTATTAAATCTTTTAAATAATAAACTGACAAAGGGGGCCCACTGGTCAGCCTCACATGTTAGTAAAATAGTTTAATTAAATCTAATTAACAGTGGGGTCCCACATGTCATTGACTGACTAACTTAACTAAACAGTTTTTAATTAAGTTTTATTAAATTTTAAATTTAACCAAGGAGGGCCCGCATGTCAGTGACTGGGGCTGCCCAGTCAGCATAGTTGACTGGTCAACCCAGTCAACTGGACTACGGGGGCCCACTGGCAGCGACCCAGGGGGTTGCCCCAGGGGTGCCACGTCGGAGGCCACCGGCGGCTGGTCTCCGGCGAGCTCTCACACGGCGGAGCGCCCTGGAGCTGCTCGGGATTCGTCTACAGGGCACCAAATCGACCGTGGTCAGTTGCGTTCGAACGAGGGGACGACGGCGCGTCGATCTGAGGTGGTGGAGTCGCCGGAGACGGCCGGAGTCGTCGACGGCGTCGAGTTTGGCGGCGGCCCATAAATTGCGAAGACGGCGACGACGCTCCCGTCCGTTTCTTAGCGCGGTACCTGGGGCATTCGTTACCTACGGGTGCGTGGAGTGGAACAGCACAAGCGGCGTGCCAAAAGTGCGCTCCGGGCCACGGGGGCGAGCTCGTCGGCGGCGAGGATCTACCGCTCCCATGGCGACCTCCTCTACAGCGAACGAGAGCTGGCACTAGGGGTTGGGGGCCGACGAGATGCTCACCAGGATCGCGACGGGTCTGGCAGCGGGCTCGATGGTGGTCTGTGGCGGCGGGAATTTGGCTGCAATCTCGCCGGCTGCGAGGAAGAAGACGGCGACGCAGCGCTCGGCGTAGAGGTCCACGGCCCGATTCCTTATGCACGTAGGCGTGGTAGACGATGGCGAAGACGATGGGCAACTTGGAGAGGAGCGGGACGGTCAGTGGCCACGAGAGGCCATGGCAATGGTGACGGCGGCGCTCGGGAGTTTTTCCCCCGACGATGGCGAGAGGAGGAGGAGGGGAATGGGGTGGGGGCGTGTCTAGGGAACTTATGGGGGTGGCCTTATCGCCTCCCCGGTCGCAGGGAGCAGGTGAGGGAGGGGAGGGCTCCAGCGGCGCCCGTGGCCACGGCTGCGCCACGGCGTCGAGCAGTTGGCCGACATGACGGGAGCAGGTGGGAGGTGGAAGACGGGCCGGGGTGGCTGGGCTGAGGTGGGCCTCGCCCCAGGCGAGCTTTAAGGATTTTCCAATTTGTTTTGTGTTGTTGTTTATTCTATTTCTTTTCTGTAATTAATTTATCAACCCTAGCATTTTTGTAAAAGGTTATTGGTGTTTGTAAATTAGGGTTACATATTACTGAGGTGCCACAAAAGATTTTGCAGCAAAATAAAATCATTAGATATTTCTTTTAATTATTGAATGTCCAAAACAAGGGTTTTAACCTACTGTTTGAATTGTTTGGAATTTTCTGTAACTTCAAAAATTACCAAAGTTGGTCCAACATGATTATAATGATTTTAGGCAATTTACAAAAATGGTTTCAGGATTTATGGAACAACTTTATTTGAACCCATTTGTTTTAATTTTCATTCAAAGTAGTTTCAACTAGGGTATAGTTTCTTGATGAGGAAGATGCATTGGGATTAGGGTTTTGATTACCAACCAACATGGTTTGAAAAGAGCAGAAGCAAAGTTTGATTAGGGAAAGGGGATAACACTGATTAACAAACAGTGATGGTCAACAGTGATGATGATTACTGTTACAGCAACTGAGGGTGTTACAATTGTATCTTTACTTTTCAAGCTTTGTGCCAAGTTTAGCCTCATACGACAAGGGAAGTGAAAGTTGTGACATGCTGTCCAGAAAACAGATTCTGTCCTCGTGACTAGAAAAATCAGAGAAAAATCCCAATTCATCTTTTTGATCTGAATTTTTTACACATCGTGCTCTATACAATTACGAAACTTGCGTATGATCTGAGTTTTTTTATTTGAGTTGCAGAAGTATCCCTAAAAATTCGTTTCTACCTTCTGTTCTGTTTTTCACAGATTCTTCCACGTTTTGTCTCTCTTTACTTTTGCAAACCTTAAGCTTGCTTTTTCTTTGCAAAGAATTTTTGGAAATCTTGGGAAACAGTAGCTCCTCAAGTTTATCTTTATTTGCAGTAGAGGAAAATTATTTTATTAGGGTACTAACCTCTCTAATCAGCCTACAATGAGTTATGTATGAAGGAAGTTTTCAAGTGCGCGATGGAAGGTGATGAAAGAAGATTCTGGAGTGTCAAACACTCAAGCTTGGGGATCCCCATGTGCACCCCCAATAAATATTCAAGGAGACTCAAGCGTCTAAGCTTGGGGATGCCCCCGATGCATCCCCTTCTTCATCAACAATCATCAGTTTGTCTCTCGTTGCACTATATTTTTATCACTTCATGCGTTATGTGCTATGCTTGGAGCGTCTCGCTCTTTACTTTTCTAGGTTTGTTTTACTTTCTTTGCTGTAGTAACAAGTTAGACCCCAACTTAATCTTTTGTGTGGGAGAGATTCACGCTCCGTCCGAACTAGAACTCCTCATAGGATTTGCATGCTTATTCTTTTAGCTGTGAGCTGTTCTTTTTCTTTTCCTAGATGTTGTTCTGTTTAGTTGTAGTGCTTTAGTTTTTCTAGAGCTTTTCTTTTGTCTTAGGTTGAACTTTCTATAGGTTGCATGTTTTATCTTGTTATAGAGTTTTCCTGTTGCACTGAGTTCTTTGTCTTGACTGAAAGTAGGTAGTTAAAGTTGATATTCTCTTTGTAGTAGTAACTTGCAATAGTTCTGAGGTATTGACTAGAGTAATGTTTGAACTTATGGTGTCAAGAGCTCTTGCCTATTAGTGATAGATGTCGTATTTTGGGCAATCCGTGTGTTTTTCGAAAATCAAAAAAAACCTTGTTGAGAACTCTAGCTACTAGATGGATCACTAACCTTTGGAGGGTTCGAATATTAGAGTACACTCACGTACCATGAGTCGAGGATGCGCAAGGATAACCAAACCCCCATACACTCCTCCTCGGGGTACCTGTCTCTTTGTGAACCTCCTAATTAGATTGAGAGTTACCGGTAATAAGTGCATGAGTTCGTCGGACTAATGTGAGTATTCGAAAGTTGACACTTCCACCCACCTATCCTTTTTCTAGCCTCTTCGGTACCGTGCATTGCCCTTTCTCACCTCGAGAGTTGGCGCATACTTCGCCGGTGCATCCAAACCATTGGCACGATACGCTCTGTCATCATAAACCTCCTTATATCTTTCCTCAAAACAGCCACCATACCTATCTACAAGGCATTTCCATAGCCTTTCCGATATACATTGCCATGCAACATCCATCTTCTCATGACTTGATCTTCATGTCATACATGCTACTTGCTTGATCGATGAGCCGCATGCTAGTTGGGCCTTGCCCTAGTCATTGCTACATGACGCGCTAGTATCATTGCATATCCTGCTACCCTGGCAGAGGCATACATTTGCATCATGATAGTTACATTTTCTTTATGTGAGTACCTTTGTAAAGTGTGAAAGATCTCCTATATTCTTGTAAAATATAGAGTATTGCCCCTAAAGTGAGGAAAAGATCCCAAAGAGGACAAAATCAAAAGATCCCAAAGAGGACAAATGAGAGTTAAATAGAAAGAGCCATTGAGGCCACCAAAAATACAAAAAAAGAGAAAAAGAGAAAAAAGAGAGAGAAGGGGGCATACTACTATTCCTTCTGAGAGATCCACACTAGTACTTCATCTTCTATCCCCGTACTCCATAGAGATCATCATCATGCATATAGCTATGTGGGGACCCTTCACACTATAGAACTTGGCTTGTATATTCCAATGATGAGCCTCCTCAAACGAGCTCTAGGTCTTCTTGAGCAAGCAAGTTAGATGCACCCCCACTAGTTCCCTTGGAGAGCTTTTAGCTCACATGTGCATCCGTTGCATGGCAATCCCTACTCCTCACATCATATCTATCATATGGCCTTCTCTCGCCTATGATTGTCCTATTTGATGTGAGCCTTTCACACCTTTTTGTCTTCCTCCTCCACCTTCTTTCTGTTTCGCCTTTTAGGTGTGTCGGGACCCGGGGTTAGCATATGTAATTCCGGTCACAATGCAATCACATGGAGAGCCGAGAGCCGTATCCACTTGTCTAAGCAGACAAGGCCAAGCACAGATCACTCTCGGTAAGCATCGAACGTGAGGGGCATCCCATCCAGGCCGGATGATCAACTGAGATGGGTCCTTATCGTCCGCTCACAAGTCTGAATGTTTATGGGTGGTGAATCCCATACTCATAGACAAGTCGCCTCAACCATGTTATCGATTGAATCATAACCCTTACATAGACTTACTCCAGCCCGAGCACTTAGTCGGGGTCTAGGGCGGGCTCGATCATACAGCAAAGTGTGCACGTGACAGAGTCACGATCAATCGCATCGCGATGCCCCAAGATGCGCACATCTAAGGACCACTTGGTGTATAAAAGACCGCCAGCCAGATCACAACTAAGGTCACGAAAACCCATACTAAGACATGCATGTTATAATCATACACGCAGCACACATGTCTAGTATAAACATATGGTAATCACAACATGAACTCTACAAACTCAGTCTTTATAACTTCAGCTAAACAGAGTAGACATAGTAGTTGTATTACAAGAAGAGATCACGTGTCTGTGATCTAACATTACATCAAGCATCAACGAAAGAAAATTATGTCTTAGTAAAGACAAGGTTAACAAATGGCTTAAGAAGCCTGAAAGAAAATACAATGACCCTTCAAAGGGCATAGGCTGTTGTCTGGAACTATACGACCTGGTCCATGTCGAGCTCGAGGTAGACCCACCATCAGGGTCAGTGGTCTCGTCTCTAAAACATAGAATAAGCAAACGTGAGTACAAAGACGTACTCAGCAAGACTTACATAGGAACTATACTACTCATGCACATGTATCAAGGCAAAGGGAGGTGGGGTTTCATTGCAGAAGTGCCAGCTTTGACTTGGCTAGTCCTGTACTACGAATACCAGAAAGAGGTAAGGAGCATACACGAGTCCAAGTATCAAGTCTCCAATCAATACACGACTATGGATATTTCCTCGACTTCCCCACGAGGAAGTACGCCATAGCACTCACACTTATCTTGGCAAGTTTTAAGAGTAACCGTTCAAGTTGTATATGATCAAGTAAAGGTCTCCAAATAGTTCATTAACCCTGCAGGGGTGTACTGCTACACACACGCCTCATCAGTTACCGCCTGGGGATGGACCCTTCAAGTGAGTACCGGCGAGGATGCTGCCACGACACTTCACTCACGGCACCATCTCTAGTCCTAGGGAGTCGCCTATTTGAGTTGGGACGACAATCGGAATCCGGCCTATTTTTCCGATGCGGACTCAAATGTTCTGTGACCGCCATCAAGCTTAACTCGATCATGATCACTTGATTCAACATGCCCACAACCTACGCCAACCACTTACCTTGGTTCCACCTGCTTGAGATCGTTAAAGGGCGAACTACTTGCGACTCCTGGACAGGTCCGGGGTGAGGTACTAGGCCGAGAGGGGTCGGTGGGCCCAATGTGTGGTCGTACTCTTAGTCTTGGATAACAACACAAGAACTCGGGCTTAAGGCAGTGTTCAATGACACAACCCACTGTGTACTCCTACACAACCTCTCATCGTTCACATTTGTTTAGGGTAGATTCACCAACACGTTACCACCATCATTCACATGATCACTACCATCCCGACTCACATCAAAGTAGCCTCAGGTAACAACTCTAAGCATGCAATAAGCTGTAACAGTTGCAGGGGCTACATGATATCAACCAACTCCTACATCTGCTAGGATTGTGGTTTGCTTACTACTGTGACAAAATGATAGGTCATGCAAAGGAATAGGTTGAACTAACGGTAGAACGTAACATGGTGACATCCTAAACATGCATAAGCGAGAATGAGAGGGAACTGGGATTTTATCGACATGATCAAAGAGGGGGTGCTTGCCTTGCTGACGATCACGAGGTACTGTACTCCTAACGTGAGGTTGAACTCGTCTCCGAGATCAACTCTACCGAGAAGAAGCAATCACCGAAGCACTGGAAGTAAAGCACAATCAATGAACTACAATGCTCAAGAAATATGCAAAACATAGCATGGCAAGGTACTGATGTGATCTATGTTTAACTTGCAACATGTTAATTGAAGTTGATTTGTGTAAGTCCAAGTATGTGATCAGAGGGGGAGGGGTTGAATGATCACTTCAAATTTTTGCATGAAACTATGAAGTGAAGCATAACTTAGCAGCAGAAGAGATTCAACAGAAAGGTAAACATTGAAGCAGAACGGGATTGAAGCATAACATGGCGAATCAAAAGCATCGAATCAATTGCATTGAATCAAATCACTGAAGCAATTGTAAAACTGAATGTGAGTGCGGAAAGTAAAACGAACTCTTGACTCGGCGATGTTTGTTCGACCAGTTCACACTCTGCAAAGTGCTACGTCTGGTTGGAGGGACTTGTGATTGAACACAGGAGCTAACCTCTCTCCGTCCGTATCTACACTGCACCAATCTCCTTGAGCTTGGTCAGTTCTTCACTCGTGGTTGATTATTGAGGGAATCACCAAAACCTTTGAAAAAATGGACTTCGAGGCAACAATAACTCTTCGCTCTCTGAAGAACAACGCTCTAACCGTCTAGGAGAATTGCAGTTCTCCAAGATAAAAAGGCTAGCAAACTTCTTCCTAAGTCATAATGAATCAACTCAGATCAATATGACTTATACTTCGGTGGATGGGTTTTTGGTGTGCTTCGATGGGGTTGCTCTTTCTCTTCACTGTCAGGAAATATTCTTGGAGCAGCCACCAGCCAATGATGGCGGGTTGGCGTATTTATAGGTGGCAATCCCTAGGTGCGAAATGACTTAAATGACCCGATGCGACAGCTTGACACCTGTCCGCAACGGTCATATTTCTAATCAAAGCGCAACTTTACTTGCGTTCCAAGTAAAGCGGACTCGCGGACTTGGTTCTGCTTCAGGAGCCGAAAGAACGAAGTCTTCGCTGGTGAAGCATTACCTAGTGCACATGAGATTTCTCATCTTTGGCTTCTCACAGGTTTGGATTCGATCTGAGTCTTTTCACCCAAACCTTCGGAGTACATTTACTAAACCCCTCTTGATAGTACGGTTTTTCCTACGACTCAAAGAAGTGAAAAAGAACTACGCAAAAACTACAAGTCTTGCGCCATCTTGGTCATCTCCTTCGATGAGACGTGCTTCAGGATTCCGTATCTTTTTAGGGGTCGACATCTGAGATGAGTTTCACTCCAGGGGATATGCTTCAGTAAATATGTAAATCTTTGTTGAAGCTTTATCACCAACCTATAACTTCAGGAACCTAACCATCTGTTTTACACTAGAAAACTTGTTAGTTCCTCTACTATTTTGTCCAACAATATCCAAAACTCATGGGGGCCTAACTTTGCTCTTACAATCTCCCCCTTTTTGGACTATTGTTGACAAAACAGGCATCGATAAAAATATGGAATTTTGAGTTGAGTTGAGAGCAAACTCTAAGATATGAAGCTTTTGACTCCCCCTGAATGCAAGCATTGAAGATTTATATAATCGAAGTGAATGCTTGATGAAGGATATCCTTGATGGGAAGCCTAACACATATCTTAGCGAATCAATTGCATAAAGAGGATATTAGTCTTGAAGAATATGCAATCATCCAATGACCTGTGAACTTATAGGTAACAACCACCTGCAAGATAAAAGATACGAGAGCAACTTGCAAGCACGGGGGTTATTAACACATAACATGTAGCAGTTCACAACCGAAGTAAAACTTAAGTTACAACCCAATCGATGTGAATGGAAAGTTTGTTGTAACTTAACACACAAAAGATCGAATCGAATCCCTAAACCCCGCAGCGAATCTAAAATCATTCGATGCTACTTTCTCCGCCTTTTTGTCAATAATTGGACAAAAGGTTGAGAGGTAGATCAAGAGTATTTACGCGTTTGCTGCAACCCGGGGACCCTGCTGATTGTCTTCGCCCGAAGAAGATGCATCTCCTGAAGTGTCTCCTTCGGTTGAAGCAGGCGACTCCATTTCGTCAATGTCCAGCGGCGCTTGAAGCAAATCAAGATCACTGTCGTTGAGAGGGTCATCTTCTTGCTTCGATGTGTGGGAGTCTGCATCAGAGAGAGTATCAGGGCGAATCTGTTCAGATGGATTAACAAATAAGACTTCATCAATTTTATCCAGCGGAGGGATCTTCGGGTTGGGGCGGTCTATTGAATCATTTCTGGAGAAATGGCATTGAAGATGTGGATACTCCTTGAAAATCCGATCAGCTTCAAGCTTCTTGATTGAGTTGAACTTCCTTAAACCTTTCCATGAGTGGCTCTTCAAAACCTTCAGGTACTGATTATTGTTCAAAGCAATGTTGCCAACTCGATTGATTTCATCAGAGAGATGTTGCATTTGGCGTTAATTGCCTTCAATGAAGTTTTCCAATAACTGTTGTGAGCGAATCCCAACTTCAAAGTGATAAACTTCTTTCTGGAAAGACTTCAACATGTTGCGTTCATTGACATGCTGTCTGACTCCGACATATGTGGCAAATGGATCATTTGGCCTTCTTAAGATATTCATTGTATCACGAACAAGAGGACATAACAGCTTCGGGTGATGCTTCGCAACGAAGTCTTCACTGCGTCCATGATTGCAAATGGCATGGAGCTAGGGAGCATATGGCTTCAGTTGACGTACAAGTTCAGCAGCTTGGACCATATAGCGAAGAAAACAATCCTCGAAGTCAAACACATGACTGTGAGTAAGCTTCAGCAAAGCATGACGTGTATGATAATGAATGTTGGACTCTTCATGTGCAGTGCTGAGAGGCATCGGTGAGTTGGACAAGATGTAAAACCAAGTCTTCGATATGAATACCAGATGCTTCGGGCGAATGTTTTCTGGCATGTGGTCTCCAGTTACTTCGGGATCCAGTAGTGAAGCAAATTCAGCTTCAGTAGGATCAGGCATCAAGTGAACCTTTGCAAGTCTTCCAGTGTGCCTTGGGATGTTCACAATATCCATGAATTCATCAGAATGCATTCGAAAGACTTTTCCTTGAATCATCCATTCAAGTATCCAAGAGCTTGTGTCATCAGGATTTCCAGAGACATAGAGAGTGGCATAGAATTGCTTCACTAGCTCGGAATTGAATGGTGTTTCCATAGCAAATAGGCTGGTAAGATTCTGTGCTTCGATGGTTTCCATAATGTTCTGGAAGCACGTTGCTGAAGTTAAACTTCGCATATCCAAATACTTGTGCCTGAATAGAACACCCTTCTGGCAGTATAGCTTTGTGTACAAAATCTGTTGCTCGGCTGTCCAGAAGCGAAGGTCATCAGCAGTCCGGGGTGAATCATAAGGACTGGCTCCAAAGAAGCGTAGCTTCTGGCGATGAACTTCGAGGTCAAACTCAGGACCATGTCTTGAAGAAGAACCATCTCCCAAGAAAATAGGAAAAGTTTCACGTGGATAGATGGAGTCCAGCTGGGTATCTTGCGCAGGAATGCAGTGCGGAGATTGCCTTCGAGCAACTATGGCTCGCTCTTGAGGTTGAGTCATAATTTCCAATTCATTGGCTTCGGCTTCTGCATCGGCCTCAGGCTCTTCTGGAACAGGTTGTTCTTTGGCTTTGCCTTCTTGTTCTTCGGACTCATCTGCAGAGTGAGCCGAAGAATAATCCTTTGAAGGAATTGGTATGTCTTGAGCTTGAGGGGAAGGCTCTAGCTCAAAGTTGTCGTGGTGCGATGGTTGAGGAGCAGGTTGAGGAGGAGGTGGAGTTGGAGCACGGGGTGGAATGACTTCGGGGATGGTTGGCTTTGTAGTTGGGGTTGGAAGAGTGATAACCTTGCATCGAGGGGGCGATACTTGTCTTGGGGCCTTCTTGGCCGGATGAGAGCTCACCTCATCAGCTTCGTCTGCATCTGAGATAAGATGGCGCTTCCTTTGTTGCAGCTGGGGAAGGGGTGATGCTAGTTGCTTGAGCATTGCTTCGCGCTTCTTTGAATCAAGAGCCATGACCGAAGCATTGTGCGTCTTGCAACATTATTCAATGGCAGATTTGATCTTGCCTTGAAACACTTGAATATTGTGCTTTGTCTTTTCATTGACATCAGCAATTTTCTTCGAAGCAGCTTCGGCTTCGTTCTTGAAGTCTTCATCTGATTGAGCATCTTATTTCTTCTTAAACTTCAGAATTTTGGCTGATTCAGATCTGTCCCTAGCATGCAAATCCCTTAGCTGGTTGTACAGGGTTTCAATCATGGCAGAAAGAGTTGGTGAAATGTAAACATTCCCAACATCCACAGCTTTGGGATCAACAGCTTCAGCACGCTGGCAGAATGCCTGATTCAGGCTCAAATAGTCCCATAGCTCACCTTCTCTTGCATCTGGGAAGTTGTGGTGACTATGCTTAGCTTTTTCATGAGCTTCGGGGGCAGGTGCTGCGACTGGCTTCGGAGGAATATCCTTTGGAGTCATGTCTACAACAGCTGCCTTCTAAGTGTCTCTAGCATCTTTCTCTTCTTTCTTTGTGCGAATGATATCAAGTTGAGCTTGGCGCTTGGCTTCAGCTTCACTAAGCTGATTGGCTTCGGCATCAGCCTTAGCCTCTTGAGTTTTTGCTTCAGCGAGCTTGCGCTTCGCTTCAGCTTTCTGATTTGATTCAGCAAGATCTTTCCTTTGCTTCTCTAACAAAGCAGCATCTCTATCATCCTTAGCCTTTGCTTTAGCTTCTGTGTCAGCCTTGGCTTGGGCTAGTGCTTCACCGTGAAGGCGTTCAGCTTCAGTACGGTCTCTCTTGCGCATATCTGCTTCAGACAACTTCTTGGTGCCGACCTGGGCATAAGTTTGGCCAGGCTTGGCAACCGAGGTTTCCAGCTTTGAAGCTTTGGCTGGCTCAGGAGCTTTGGCTTTGGGCTTAGCAGCAGGCTTTGCCTTCGGGTCATGTCTCTCCTTGGTTCTCTGTTCAGCAGGAACCAGGCGGCGAGGTGGCTTTGAAGCCAAAGGAGCCTCAACCACCAAGTTTTCCATATCAATGGTTGGTTTAGGAACAGGAGGATCAGATGGGTCTTGAATCCTTATTCCTTTTGAAGCAGGCGGTTTCTCTCCTGCCTTCTTCTTCAGTGGCTTCCGAAGCTTTTGTCTCTTTGGACTAGGGGGAACAGGAGAGTGCTCAGACTCATCATCAGCATCATCTGCAGGATCTGTAGGATCTTCAGGGAGAGAGACTTCAGGCTGTGCGGCAGGTTCAGCTTCGTCATCAGCTTCATTATCACTCTCCTCTTCAGAAATAGCAGGAGGCGGTGAAGCACTTAATTTCCTAAGCTTTCTTCTCTTAGGCTTCGAGGCACCATCTTCAGCATGGCCTTCAGCAGCAAGTGCTTTGGCCTTCTTCTCTTCTCTTATTCTCTTTTTCTCAGCCAAGATGGCAAGTCTCTCTTGCTCATTAGGATAGTCATCTGGCGTCTTGAGAGAATTGGGGTGAGGAACAGCTGGAGGCTTCGTGTACTACTTTCTTCTGTTGGCTGCATTGTATTGGCCACACATGGCAGTTGTGTACCTATAAGGATGGCTGAAAGCAAACTGCATTGCCCACTTCCAGTCTTGAATGCTCTTGTACTTGTACCACCTTATGGCCCAGTAGCATCGAATCTTTTGCAGTCGAATCTTTCTATCATGGTCAGATTCTTCAGGAGGTGTGTCATAGCCCATCTTGATTCGAATGGCTTCGGGAATGCCTCGGGAATTATTGACTTCCTTCGTCTTCCCACCTTTGCCTTTCTGCTTCGGGGGCTCAGGATAGTTCTCGAGTCCTTCAACAATAGGAGACTCATTCCCCATGGCTGCCTCTTCGTCAGACATCCTGTGACCAGAAGTATAGAAAAGAGGGAATAGGAAAGGGAAGGAATAAGCACTGGCAAAAGTTTCGACCAAAACCAAATTTTGACACGAACCCAGAGCAAACTAAGATCAGATGCAAATATGTCATTGGATAGGGCTAGAACTAGTTCAAGAACAAGACCTAACTCAGTCCAAACACAGAAAATATTGAATCTCAATACTGACCTGAGTAGATGGGATTACTATGATGCTACAAACAGTTTTCCCAAGGAGCAAAGATCAACACGGATCAGAACAGTCCTATAAACAGAAAACAAAAAAACTAACAAATCATAGATCCAAGCCCTAGATGAAGAACACGCAGAGAAGATTGGATCCTAGGAAACTTGCGTACCCTAACTCGGTGACGCGAAGCGGCTACGGCGACGGAGTGCGGAGACGTGCTATTCATCAACGGGGAACGTCCACGGCGGCGGCGGTCCGGCAGTTAAGCGGCGTTGTCGACGTCGGGAACGAGAGCTTTGTGGCGTGCTCGAGGAGGGAGATGGGGAAATCGGGAGAGAATGAACGTGGGGAACGGTTCGCTGGAGGGTTTGCCTTATATAGGCCCGATCTGAAACGGTTGCCAGATCGTATCGGACGGCTGCCAGCGAGTGTCTCTTCCGATTCAACGGCTCAGATGAAGTGGCGGTTCGCGAGCGAATCTCAACGACCCGAGAAAGACGGGGCCTCAACGGCCGAAGAATAAGTCTTGACCGAGAGCAAAAACTTCGATAAAGTTGGAAGCATTTGATTCGGAACTCAATGACGTTCGAAGCAATATGCTTTCCGTTTCAATTGTGCTTAACCATTCAAGACAGAATAGATTGGAAGCGAATCAGAATAGAGAGGGTAGGGTCCGAAACTTATCACTTCGAAGAAAAACAACAACGAAGCTAAAAATGATAAGTACAAGGGACAAACAAAACGAGTAAATAAAAACAACACAGAACTGAAAGCAAATGGCGAACGAAGCTATACAGATAAACTTGGATGAAGGAAAACTCAAGAGAAACTAAATAAACACACACACACAACGAAGGTGAATATGTACAAAGGAAAAGTTTCGATCTTACTGAACATTGTGTGAGTCTAGGATGTTTAGCTCACATCTCAATGCACAGAACCTTTTCTAATCCAATGGCTTCGTGAATATATCTGCCAATTGATCTTCAGTTCTAACATGGCTAATCTCAATGTCTTCGCGCTGAACGTGATCTCGAAGAAAATGGTGACGAATATCGATATGCTTCGTTCGACAGTGTTGCACAGGATTGTGTGAAATTTTGATAGCACTCTCATTATCACAAAACAGAGGGATTTTCTTCACATAAATACCATAATCCTTCAGCGTCTGCTTAAGCCAAAGTATTTGAGTGCAGCATGAGCCAGCAGCAATGTATTCAGCTTCAGCAGTAGATATTGAGACACAGTTATGTTTCTTTGAAGCCCAACACACAAGAGATCTACCAAGAAAATGACAAGTGCCTGAGGTAGATTTCCTGTCAACTCTATCACCAGCCCAGTCTGAATCAGAATATCCAATCAAATCAAACTGAGTTCCTTTGGGATACCAAAGTCCTAAAGAAGGAGTATGTGCTAGATATCGAAGAATTCGCTTCACAGAAGTATGATGCGATTCCTTCGGATTGGCCTGAAAATGAGCACAAATACAAACTGATAGCATAATATCAGGTCTAGATGCACATAAGTATAAGAGTGAACCTATCATAGACCGATACTTGTTATGATCGAAGTGTTTCCCTTTCTCATGAGCATCAAGAAAACCATTTGTAGGCATGGGAGTCCTGATGGTCTTGCATTCAGCAATATCAAATTTCTTCAGGCAATCCTTCAAGTATTTCTCTTGTGAAATAAAGGTGCCATTCTTCTGTTGGCGAATCTGAAGTCCAAGGAAAAACTTCAATTCACCCATCATGGACATCTCGTATTTCTTTGACATCATACTTGCAAATTCTTCGCTGATTTCAATGTTAGTACAGCCAAAAATAATATCATCTACATATATCTGACACACAAATAGATCATTGTTATATGATCGAGTGAAAAGAGTGGGGTCAGTAGTTCCTGGTTTGAAGCCTTTCTTCAGGAGGAAATCCTTCAATGTTTCATACCAAGCACGGGGTGCTTGCTTCAGTCCATACAAAGCTTCGTGAAGCCTGTATACCATATCAGTATTCTTCGAGTCTTCAAAACCTGGTGGCTGCATAACATACACTTCTTCTTCTATCTCACCATTAAGAAAAGCACTTTTGACATCCATTTGATATAGCAATATATTTTTGTGGTTAGCAAAAGCAAGAATGACACGAATGGATTCGAGACGGGCTACTGGAGCATAGGTTTCACCAAAGTCAATGCCTTCGATTTGGGTGTAACCTTGTGCTACCAGTCTAGCCTTATTTCTTACCACAATACCATCTTCATCTTGCTTGTTGCGAAAAATCCACTTTGTGCCAATAACATTATGCTTCGTGGGATCAGGCCTGTCAACCAGTGACCAGACCTTGTTTCTTTCAAACTGGTGAAGTTCTTCCATCATATCCAATAACCAATCAGGGTCCTTCATGGCTTCATCATATTTTGAAGGCTCTAGCATGGAAACAAAAGAAAAACTTCCACAGAAGTTAGCCAAGCGAGTACGAGATCGAGTAGTGGGACGACCTGGTTGATGAATATCTTCGAGGATCGAATCAACATCAACTCTTCTTCAAACTCGTGATAACGTAGTATCATTTTCTTCAGGCTCAACTTCTGCTTCAGGATCTGCATCAGCTTCGGGATCTGCTTCACCTTCAGCTTCGGCATTTCCTTCAGGATTAGAATTTCCTTCGTTCCCTCGTCCTTCTTCGTCCTGTTCACCATTAGCTTCAGGATGTTGATTTGCAGCGCCCCGGGCTATGTGTGGGACCATTGGACCATCATCATCCCTAACATCTTGACGAGGATTGGCTTCAACAGGGCGAATCTCTCCAATAGCCATGGACCTGATCAATTCATCAAGTGGAGGTTCATCTAGATCATGAGGCAAATGCTCTTTTTGAGAGCCATTAGTTTCATCAAACCTCACATTTACAGTTTCCGTAACTTTTCCGAAGTGAGAGTTATACACTCTGTAAGTGTGAGAGTTTGAGCCATAACCTAAAAGAAAACCTTCATGTGCCTTAGGGGCAAATTTGGAGCTATGATTCATATCTCTAATAAAGCATGGAGCACCAAATACCCTAAGGTATGAAACATTTGGTTTGTTACCAGAGATAAGCTCATGTGAAGTTTTCTTCAAGAACTTGTGAAGGTAAACCTTGTTGATGATGTGACATGCAGTGTTAGTTGCTTCGGCCCAGAACCTAATAGGTGTTTTGTATTCAGCAAGCATAGTTCTGGCCATTTCAATAAGAGTTCTATTCTTCCTTTCAACCACACCATTCTGTTGAGGTGTATATGCAGCAGAGAACTCATGAGTAAAACCATGATCATCAAGAAAATCTTCAATGTGAGTATTTTTTAATTCAGTTCCATTATCACTTCGGATATGCTTCAGAGATCATTCATATTCAGTTTGAGCTCTCTTAGAGAATGACTTGAAGCTTTCAACAACTTTGCTCTTGTCATCCAAAAAGGAAACCCAAGTATAACGAGAGAAATCATCAACAATAACAAGACCATATTTGTTTCCTCCCAGGCTTGCATAATTTTGAGGACCAAAAAGATCCATATGAAGCAATTCAAGAGGACGAGTGGTAGTCATGATAGTCTTCGTTGAATGATGTTTCTTCGTAATTTTACCAGCTTCACAAGCACTGCAAAGACAATCTTTATCGAATTTTACTTCACTAAGGCCAATAACATGCTTCTTCTTCACCAGATTATGAAGATTTCTCATCCCTGCATGACCAAGTTTTCGATGCCATAACCAACCAGATGAAGCTTTTGACATTAAGCATGTGGGTACAGCAGGGCTCGAAGAAAAATCAACAATGTATAAATCTCCCTTTTGGTAACCCTCGAAGACAAACGTATAGTCATCCTGTGAAAAGACAACACAACGCCAAGCAGAAAATAGAACAAGCATACCCATATCGCATAACTTCGAAATAGACATAAGATTATATCCAAGGTATTGGACTAGCATAACCTTGTCAATGTTCTTATCTTTCGATATGGCAACCTTACCCAAGCCTAACACTTTACCCTTGTTGTTATCACCGAAGGTAATGTACTTCTGAGAAGATTGAGATAGTTTTTCTTCGGTGAATAACTCCTTGTCTCCGGTCATATGATTTGTACAACCACTGTCCATGACCCATTCGGATCCACCGGAGACATAGCCCTGCAGAAGAATTAGTTCTTCTTAACCACCCACAAACGAGCAGGTGACTGAGAAGATGTTGAAGCACTAGTTGAAGCAATATTAAAGCGAACAGGAGTGTATTGCTTCGGTGTACCATCTAGCACACCATAAATGTAAGTCCTCTGCGAATGGTTAGGATAAGAATGAGCATATGCAATCTTAGAATTGTTATCATGAGGAAGATAAGTATAACGACCAGTGCGATAGTATTGCTTCTGCGGAACATTTGATTCGGGCACCAGTGAATCATTTCACGTTTCTAGAGAATAGAAATGGTTTGGTGGTACCAAAGGCTTTCCCTGCATAGTATGATTAGTAGGCAGTTTTTCCACAAGTTCTTTCTGCACCCATATCTGCCTCTTATAGAAGCCATTCTTCGGTGGAGTACCTACATACTCAGCTGTAACTTTTCCCTGATCATCCTTAATGAGTTTGTAGTCTGAATCAAGTGATTCATCCACAATGGCTTTGTTCATTTTTCAGTCGAAACCTGAAAGGTTAGCAATGTCAATGGGTTTCTCCTTCGCTAGAACCCAAACAGTCTTAGGATACTGCTCCGGCTCCCAATAGGTGCCATCAGGGTTTATCTTTCTCTCGAAACCAACACCCTCATTTCTGAGATTCCTGTGAAGGAGAGCCTTTCTCAGGATATCACAGAGATATTGGTGTCCTTGCACACTTTTGAACATGCCTGTTTCAAATAAGTTTTTCAACCTGAGGAGTTCCTCAGTAACAGCAGTATTTTCCTCATTAGAGGCATTAGTATCATCAATAACAATAGGAGCTTTCCCTTTGGAATCAGTGTTGCTTCGTTCCAAACAAGTTAAGCAAGGTGAATCAGTTTCATGATTTTCTTCAGAACCTTGTTGAGCCATGAGAGAGAGATTGACATTTTCCAATTCTTCATGAGCCTCTTTCAGTCTTTCGAGAGCCATTTTGCTCTGAAGAAATTCATAAGTGAGCTTCTCATAATCAACTGAAAGAAGATCATGCCGAGAGGATAATTCTTCAAACTTCTCCTTCAGAGGAGCATGCTCATTAGTCAAAGTTTGACCTTTCTCTATCTCATCGATCAACAGAGTTTCTGATTTCTTAATGGTTTTGCTTAGTGAATCAAGTTCATCTTGTTGAATTGAAGCAATTTTAGCAAGTTTAGCATAGCTTATCTTTGAATCACTATCATATGAGGAGCAATCAGAAGTATCATAGTTTGATTTGGATGAAGATACCTTTGCCTTGGCCATGAAGCAATATGCAGGAGTTTCATCTTCACTACTGTTGTTGGTGAAGAATGAGCTCGAAGCATTAGTTGAAGCATCTGCCGAAGCGAAAGCCAAACCAGAAACACCATCTGATTCTGACCCAGACCCAGACCTCGAGACTGGTTCAGCTTCGGATCCAGAGGCTTCGTCTTCAGAGTTCATCTCCTTTCCCAGATAGGCCTTGGCACGGTGAGAGCTGCTTTGACGAGATGAGTGAGTCTTCGATGAAGAACCCTCATGCTTCTTATGATACTTCTTCCTCTTATCATCATCAGAATCTTTCTTCTTTTCTCTTCTCGAACTGGAATCATGTCTCTTTGACTCATAGCTTCTGGAGGATCTGTGGGACTTTGATGAGGAGTCTCTAAGCGAGTGCTTCGATTTGTTCTCAGCTTCCCACAAAGGGCAATCGGCAATGTAGTGACCTGGTTTCTTGCACTTGTAGCAGCAGTTGTCCTTCGATGGAGAGCTTCTTGAGGATGAACGGTGAGAAGAATGATTTGAGCTTCTTGAAGGATAACTCTTCTTGGGTGAAGAAAAACCTTTTCTCTGAAAGCGACTGAAGCGTCTCATGATCAATGCTAGATCTTTTCCAATGCTTGCAGGATCATCTGATTTGACACCTGAAGCAGAACTGACTTCGGGTGAAGAATGACGCGAAGCTTTGGCTTTCAAGCCATGAGATCTTCTTCGAGAACCATTTATGTCACGTTTCTCTTCTTCTTCCATTTCAAAGGTATTGAGTCTCTCAAGAATATCAGCGTCAACAAGACGTCTGAAATCATTCCTTTCCTTGATCATCAGCACAATGTGATCAAACGAATCATCCAATGAGCGAAGCAGAGTTATAACAACTGAGTGAGGCGTGATGTCATCAGCACCAAGTCAAATCAACTCATTTGCAAGAGCAGTCAGTCTACTGTAAATGGAGTTGACTTTTTCACCCTCGTTTCTCTTGAATCGATAGAATTTGCTTCGAAGTGTGTCAATTCTGGCATCCTTCTGTGTAGAAACACCTTCACCAATCTTCTCAAGATAGTCCCATACACCTTTGGCAGAAGGAATATTCTTCACTTCATGATACTTCTCTGGTGTCAGATGATTAGTGATGAAAACCCAGACTTCAGAATCAAGATCGATCAGCTTCGCTTCTTCAGCAGTGATGGCATTCTTGTCTGCAACTGTAACTCCATATAAGACAACTTTCCAGGCAGTCGAGTTGATAGCCATGATATTTCTCTTCATTTTGTCCTTCCAGTATGGATAGTCCTTTCCATTGAACACGGGTATGGGTTCGCCGGAGCGAATGGTTGCGAAAGACATACTTGCAAAACACTCTAGGAGGTTAATCCAAACAAAGAGTGACTAGCTCTGATACCAATTGTAAGTCCAAGTATGTGATCAGAGGGGGAGGGGGTGAATGATCACTTCAAATTTTTGCATGAAACTATTAAGTGAAGCATAACTTAGCAGCAGAAGAGATTCAACAGAAAGGTAAACATTGAAGCAGAACGGGATTGAAGCATAACATGGCGAATCAAAAGCATCGAATCAATTGCATTGAATCAAATCACTGAAGCAATTATAAAACTTAATGTGAGTGTGGAAAGTAAAACGAACTCTTGACTCGACGATGTTTGTTCGACCAATTCATACTCTGCAAAGTGCTACGTCTGGTTGGAGGGATTTATGATTGAACACAGGAGCTAACCTCTCTCCGTCCGTATCTCCACTGCGCCAATCTCCTTGAGCTTGGTCAGTTCTTCACTCGTGGTTGATTATTGAGGGAATCACCAAAACCTTTGACAAACTGGACTTCGAGGCGACAATAACTCTTCGCTCTCTGAAGAACAACGCTCTAACCGTCTAGGAGAATTGCAGTTCTCCAAGATAAAAAGGCTAGCAAACTTCTTCCTAAGTCATAATGAATCAACTCTGATCAATAGGACTTATACTTCGGTGGATGGGTTTTTGGTTTGCTTCGGTGGGGTTGCTCTTTCTCTTCACTATCAGGAAATATTCTTGGAGCAGCCACCAGCCAATGATGGCGGGGGTGGCGTATTTATAGGTGGCAATCTCTAGGTGCAAAATGACTTAAATGACCCGATGCGACAGCTTGACACCTGTCCGCAACGGTCATATTTCTAATCAAAGCGCAACTTTACTTGTGGTCCAAGTAAAGCTGACTCGCGGACTTGGTTCTGCTTCAGGAGCCGAAAGAACGAAGTCTTCGCTAGTGAAGCATTACCTAGTGCACATGAGATTTCTCATCTCTGGCTTCTCACAGGTTTAGATTCGATCTGAGTCTTTTCACCAAAACCTTCGGAGTACATTTACTAAACCCCTCTTGATAGTACGGTTTTTCCTACGACTCAAAAAAGTGAAAAAGAACTACGCAAAACTACAAGTCTTGCGCCATCTTGGTCATCTCCTTCGATGAGACGTGCTTCAGGATTCCTTATCTTTTTAGGGGTCGACATCCGAGATGAGCTTCACTCCAGGGGATATGCTTCAGTAAATATGTAAATCTTTGTTGAAGCTTTATCTCCAACCTATAACTTCAGGAACCTAACCATCTATTTTACACTAGAAAACTTGTTAGTTCCTCTACTGTTTTATCCAACAATATCCAAAACTCATGGGGGCATAACTTTTCTCTTACAATTTGAAAAGTAAATTCAAATTCAACCTCCAAATGTATTCAAATTGGTCCAAGTTACATTTGCTAAAGTTTGTTCATTGGAAACCAATTGGTCATGTATGTGAAATGCTTCTGAAGTGTAAGTGATCATCTTCGCATTGCATTGGTTGAAGTTCAAATGAGCATTGCATTTTATTTGATTTAAACCAAATGATCCATATAGCAAAATGCTACTGGTTCATCAATATAACTTGTTCAAACATGGTTGAAAGTTTGATATTTGGATAGAGCATTTTATTCTGATCAATTTTCATATAAAAACATTTCAATCTGAGTTACGGTTTAAAAGTTATTCAAATTCAAAGTTTTGGATATTTTCTGGAATTTCTGGATTAAAAATAATTAATTTCTAATTATTGCATCAGGGTGATGTCATGCTGACGCAGGGGCTGGCCTGACAGGGGGGTTCCACTGGTCAGCCTCTGTGGGTTAATTAATCTTCTGTTTAAATTAAACTGGGTTTAATTAAGGGGCTGGGGCCCATTTGTCAGCCTCTAGGGGGGTGGTTAGCTTGCGGGTTAGGGGCTAACAGGCCGGCGGCTCTGCCATGGCGGTACCCTCGCCGGAATCAGCTAGGGGCCACGGGGAGGGGAACGGAGGGCACGGGCATGTGCCCCGCGCGCTTGCGCATCTAGTGGAGCACCAGGGGGACCTCGGGGAGGCCTGTGTCCATGGCTGCGACGAGCCCGGCGGCGGCCGGAGCTCTGTCCACGGCGGGAAGGTGAAGGAGAGCGCGGGGAGGAGCGAGGGATGGGGGGAAAAGGAGAGGGGCTCACTGCGGTGACGATGGTGAGCTCGGGGAGGCCGGGGAGGAACCGTCGGAGGAGAATTTGACCATGGCGCCCGGCGGGCAGCAGAGGACGCCGGCGAGGATGTCGTCACCTAGGGGCCGTCTCGGCTCGATTGGGGGCGCAGCTAGACGGAGACGAGGGCGCGGGAGCGTCTGGACAACCCGGCGGCTCGAGAGGAGGCCGTTGGCCACGCAGGCGCGGCGGCTTGCTCCGGCGGGGTCTCGGGGTTGCGCGGGATCCGGTGAGGGAGAGGAGAGAGCGGACCAGAGAGAGGGGGAGAAGAAGTTGGGCGTCCCCAGGTGTCCAGCGGCGAGGAGAAGGAGGCAGGGGCGCGCCACGGCGAAGCAGGAGGTGGCCACGGCCACGGCATGTGCAACACGCAGCTGCGTGCCTGCTTGAGGAAGAAGACGAGGCTGCCCTTGGGTTGGGCCGCCTCGGCTAGTTGGGCCACAGGTAAGTGGGATTTTGCCCTTTTTATTTTCATTTTATTTTATTTCTTTTTCTGTTTAATTTGTTTGCCCTAAAAATAAATACTAGGGCATTTTATAAAAACTCCCAATTATTTTCATAAAACCTAGATGACTCTATAGAAGTCAACCCCAAGTTTTGGGAATTTTTGCAATTCAAATTATTTGAATTCCAATTCAAATAGACAATTGATTTAATTTCCAAGCCATTGTTTAGATTTTTGAAAAATCTATAAGCATGGGATTAATCCCAAATCACTTTTAAAATGATCACAATCATTTTTAGGATTTTTTAACATATCCAAAAGAATTTTGGAAAAATATTTATTTCTGGCCTTTTTATTTCATTCAATTAGGGCTTTTCTTTTCCCCATTTCCTTTTTCTTTTGCAATTTTTTTCAAGATGCAAAAATGCAAGCTTAGCAAAGCACAAACCTAGATTAGGGTTCTGACAACTCGCCCCCACTCAAAAGAATCTCGTCCCGAGATTCAGAAGTCGTCGGGAAGAGGGTGTGGTACTCAGCTCGTAGACGATCCTCTCGTTCCCAGGTGGGTCCTTCTTTGAATGATGTGACCACTGCATTTTGAGGAATCTGATCTTCTGACGTCTGGTGCTACGCTCGGCTTCATCAAGAATACGAACAGGGTACTCTCGATATGAAAGATTATCTTGGAGATCAAGCGTTTCGTGGTCTACTTCGGGGATGGGGTCCTTGAAGCAACGCCTGAGTTGAGAGACGTGGAAGACATCATGAACCTGGGAGAGGTGAGGGGGTAGTTCCAATTGGTAGGCAACTTCTCCACGTTTAGCGAGAATGCGAAAGGGACCGATATAACGTGGGGCCAACTTGCCTTTGATATCGAAGCGATGGGTACCCTTCAGAGGAGTAACCCGAAGGTAAGCCTTCTCATCCAGATTATAGCTTTCTTCCCTATGATGACGATCATAATAGCTTTTCTGACGAGACTGGGCTGTTTTCAATCTCTCATGAACAATGCGAACCTGCTCTTCTGCATCCTGAATCATATCCGGTCCAAAGAATTGTCTTTCACCGGTTTCTGACCAGTTTAGGGGTGTTCGACATTTCCGTCCATAGAGAAATTCAAAAGGAGCCATGCCCAAGCTAGATTGGAAGCTATTGTTATACGCAAATTCGGCAAAAGGAAGAGAATTCTCCCATTTCTTTCCGAAAGAGATAACACAAGCTCTGAGAATGTCTTCGAGAATTTGATTGACCCTTTCTACTTGACCACTGGACTGCGGGTGATAAGCAGTGCTAAAGGAGAGGTGGGTTCCCATAGCATTCTGGAAACTTCCCCAAAATCGAGAAGTGAAAAGACTACCACGGTCTGAATTGATTTCCAAAGGAACACCGTGAAGTGATACGATTCGGGAGACATACAAGTCCGCTAACTGGCTAGCAGTTATAGACTCGCGAACGGGAAGGAAGTGAGCAACTTTGGAAAGTTGATCAATGACAACGAAGATGGCATCATTTCCTTTCTGGGTTTTGGAAAGCCAGTGATGAAGTCCATACCGACTTTATCCCATTTCCACTCTGGAATACGCAAAGGTTGAAGTGTACCAGCAGGTCTTTGGTGTTCGGCCTTAATGCGAAGACAAACATCACATTCGGCAACAAATCGAGCAATGTCTCTCTTCATCCTAGTCCACCAAAATCTCTGGCGTAGATCTCGGTACATTTTTGTGCTACCGGGATGAATCGAGAGGGGTGTGTCATGGGCTTCTTTGAGGATGAATTGCCTTAGTTCCCTATTCTTAGGTACTACCAAACGATTTCCAAAGAATACCGTTCCTTTACTATCTGTGGAGAAACATTTAGCAACTCCGCTAGCAATGTTCTCCTTGATCCGGCGAACACCGTGTCCACGCCTTTGGGCAACTATGATTTGATCCTCAAGGGTTGGTTTGGCCACCAAGTTGAAAATAGATCCACGAGGAACAATCTCGAGATTGAGCTTCCGAAATTCCTCATGAAGAAGTGGTTGATACTGTTGTAACATGAGGTTGTTACAATACGACTTACGACTTAGTGCATCAGCCATGACATTGGCTTTGCCTGGGGTGTAAGAAATTCCTACGTCGTAATCTTTTATCAACTCAATCCAGCGTCTTTGCCTGAGATTAAGATCTGGCTGGGTGAATATGTATCTGAGGCTTTGGTGGTCGGAATAGATCTCACAACGATTACCAAGGAGGTAATGTCGCCAAGTTGTCAGGGCATGAACTACGGCAGCGAGTTCAAGATCATGGGTAGGATAGTTCTCTTCATGTGGCCGCAACTGGCGTGAAGCCTAAGGTACCACATGTCTATCTTGCATAAGTATGCATCCTAACCCTTGCCGTGAGGCGTCACAAAAGATCTCGAAATCCTTTTTGGTGTCTGGAGGCGCAAGTACGGGTGCAGAAGTCAATCTTCTTTTTAGCTCTTGAAAGCTTTCCTCGCACTTGGGAGTCCATAGGAATTTATTATCTTTCTTGAGGAGTTCAGTTAGAGGCTTTGCAACTTTAGAAAAGTTCTCGACGAAGCGGCGACAATAGCTTGCTAAGCCAAGAAAACTCTTAACTTTCTTAACCGATTCAGGTGGAGTCCACTCAAGGACGGCCTGAACTCTCTCGGGATTCACAACAATGCCTTTTGCAAAAATCACGTGGCCTAAGTAGGTCACTTCTGGTAGCCAGAATTCACACTTTAAGAATTTGGCATAAAGGCGATGCTCTCGAAGTTTCATCAATACCAGCCTGAGATGTTCGGCATGTTCTTCTTCGTTCTTCGAGTAGATGAGAATGTCATCAAGATAAACTACAACAAATTTATCTAAATACTCCATGAAGATTGAATTCATCAAGCGCGAGAATGTGGCGGGGGCATTGGTTAAACCGAAGGACATAACGGTGTACTCATAAAGACCATAACGAGTAGTGAAAGCCGTTTTGGGATCCTCGTTTCTGATTTTTATTTGATGATAGCCTAATCTCAAATCCATCTTGGAGAAGACAGAGGATCCAGCAAGTTGATCATAAAGATCATTGATCCTGGGAAGTGGGTACTTGTTCTTTATCGTCGCTAGATTTAGCGGGCGATAGTCTACGCACATCCTTTCTGTTCCATCTTTCTTCGTTATGAACAGAACGGGGCAACCCCATGGCGATGAGCTAGGGAGGATGAAGCCTTTTGCCAACGAAGCTTCAAGTTGGATTTTGAGCTCAGCTAACTCACGTGGGGCCATTCTATATGGGCGTCTGGATATTGGGGCGGTTCCTGGGATAAGATCTACCACAAACTCTACAGATCTGTCAGGTGGTATGCCTGGCAGCTCTTCTGGAAAGACACCCGGGAAGTCACGAACCACCGGAATATCTTCAAGGTCTGGAAGAGGAAGCACATTCCAGGAATGCACCTGGGTTTTAGAGCTTGGTGAGGTGTACTTGATTGTCTGGCCTGATGGATGGGTTAGTTTAACTGACTTGGCTTTACAATCAAGGACGGCACTCTGTCTTGATAACCAATCCATACCTAAGATCACATCAATGTCTGAAGACTTGAGGGCTATAAGTGAGGCAAGGAATACTAAACCCTCAATTGCAATTTCATTTTCATGACTCACCAAGGTGGTGTGCTATCTGGATCCAGGGGCTTGCACAACTAAGGGGGTGGATAACTTCGAAAAAGAGATGTCATGTGACAGTGCAAAATCCTGGGATATGAATGAGTGAGATGCTCCTGGATCAAATAGAACCGAAGCTCGGGAGTAATTGACAAGAAGGGTTCCGAGTACAACAACGGTTGACTTGTGGGAATCTAGAATGGATACGTGATTCACATAACCATATTCATAAGCACAAGGCTTGACATTGGAAGGTTTTGGTTGTGGCTTACCACGACGAAAGGCTTGCTTTGGATTAGGTGTGGTGGCTACATGATTTTGGGGACATTCTCGAAAATTGTGGCCTGATTGTCCACATTGGAAACAAACACCACGTGGAATGAAAGGAACTTGAGCACTTGATTGTCCAACAAAATTCCAAGAAGGAAGATTGGGTTGAGGTGGTGATGTGCGAGGTAATGATAGTGATTTCTCGCCCTTCGTTGGTAAACCCCAAGTGGAAGGCGTGATGTAGCACAGCAGCAAATTTCCCTCAGTAAAGATACCAAGGTTTGTCTCCAGTAGGACTCCAGAGATGATAAGTAGGTGTCAGCGGCGCAACTGACGCGGACCTGCACACAGACACAAATAACTTTGTTCCCAACGAAGTTCAGAGAGGTTGTCAATCTCTCCGGTCTTGTTGTTCACAAAGGATCAAACGCAAGGGATAATGATAGCAACTGAAAGTAAAACCAGAAAAGTAAATGAGCGTGTAACCAGTAATGAGGATATGGAACCGGATACGTGATGTTCACTAGTGATGTCTCTCTCCCAAAAGACGATAAAACTGCTATGCGAGGTGAACAAATTACAGAAGGGCAATTGACAGGATTATGAACGCACCGCAATGCTAACTATGCTACAAAAGAAAGGAAGAGGCTCAAAAGCACGGGCAGTACGCCAAAATAAGTAGACCGAAATCCAACTGCATCTACTACAAATCATCCACCTTGAGATATCTATCCAGAACATCTTGCTGGTATTAAGTTGCGAGCCCCACCCAAACTGTAAACCCAAAGCAACAGACAACTGCATTAAAAAGCACTTTGCATAAAGTAAACAATCCTTGCAACCGCGGTTACAAGCACCGTTGTTTTCCCCCTTGTGGCAACAGCACATCCCCTAGATTCATGTTTCTGTCACTCAAGCGTGTCATCGGGGGGCATGAACCCACAATCGAGCAAAACGTTCCCTCTTGGGGTTACTACCTACTACTTGGCCAAAGCAATAAACAGCAACGGAGAACATGCAAGAATTACTTAGGAACAAAAATATAAGAGATAAGAACCAAATATATTACTCAATCACAATCTGAACATAATCTCATAATCCATCAGATCCCATCAAACTCAGCATAGCAATAGCAGAAAGATTACAAAAGTGCCTCGATCATGTACGGCAGCTCACGAGGTCTAAACCATGAAGAACAAAGAGGGGAGGAGAACATCACATAGCTACTGATCACGGACCCATGGTCCAAGGAAAACTACTCACAAGACATCCAGGAAGCATCCATGGTGGAGAGGAGACTCCCGGAGGTCAATCCTCCCTCCGGCAGGGTGCCGGGAAGAGGTCTTCTGGTGCTCCCGATCTCGGAAGCGCGGCGGCGGCGGAACAGAGGCGAGATCGCGAAAAAGGGTTCTCTCTTCCGAAGTTTCCCGTGACAGAGAATATATAGGCGAAGGGGGGCAGCTAGAGGTGGACCAGGGGCCCCAGGCGCCCCCCTGGCGCGGCCAAGGGTGGGGCCGCGCCGGGTGGCCGCCTGGGCCCCCTGGCTCCCCTCTGGCCCCACTCGGGCTCTTCGCGAAGCTTCCTGTACGCTGATTTTTCCTATATTTTTCCCGGAATTTTTCTGGCACTTTTTATATGGGGGAAAACTGAAATAGAAAAACAGCAGAAAACAGGAACTGGCACTGTGGTGCACTGAGTTAATAGGTTAGTCCAAATATGATCTAAAGTGTATGAAAATTTATCTAGATCATAGCAATATCACACAAAACATGCATGGAGCAAGCAGAAATTATAGATACGTTTTGGACGTATCAACATCCCCAAGCTTAATTCCTGCTTGTCCTCGAGTAGGTAAATGATAACAGCATAATTTCTGTGGTGACATGCTAGCAACCATATAAGAACTTTGAAAAGTAAAGCAATCAAGGTCAGAAACTCAATTCAAGTCATAACATGCAAGAGTCTATATTATCATTGAAGCAAGTAACAAAAGAACATTAGGTGCAAGAGCTCTCGCTGTCCGTGACTCGAATGTCTCCAAATGGTGTTTGCGTGCAAGAAGGGGGATAGGAAATACGAGAAAAACATTTATTTGTTGAGAACTCAATCTACTAAAGTTTCACACTTGGTCTTTTTCTGGAATCTTATCTTGACTCGTCCCCAGACCACTAGCCAGGTACAAGTCAATTTGATCCACTCCTTTTTCAATATTTTGAGCACTCATGCAATGGATGAGCGTAAGCACGAGAGTTGACACTTTGGATGGAAAAGAGAGAAGTGTGGAGGAGGAAGAAAAAAAAGGATGAGAAAGGCTCACATCAATGAGGACAATCATAGGCAAGAGATGCCAAATGATAGATATGATGTGAGGAGTAGGGATTGCCATGAAACGGATGCACATACGAGCTAGGAAGCTCTCCAATGGAACTAGTGGGGGTGCATCTAACTTGCTCACTCATGAAGACCTAGAGCTCGTTTGACGAGGCCCATCCTTGGAATATGCAAGCCAAGTTCTATAGTGTGAAGGTCCCCACATAGCTATATGCATAATGATCATCTCTATGGAGTACAAGGCTATAAAGGGAGTACTAGTGTGGATCTCTCAAAAGGATAGTAGTGTTGCCCCTTTCTCTCTTTTTATTTCTTTTTCTTTTTTTTGTATTTTTTTGTGGCCTCAATGGCTCTTTCTATTTAACTCTCATTTGTCCTCTTTGGGATCTTTTTCTCACTTAAGGGCAACACTCTATTTTACAAGAAGGTAAAGGAGATCTTTCACACTTTACAAGGTACTCAAAATCATAAAAAAGATGTAACTATCATGATGTATGCAATCTATGTCGCTGCCAGTGTAGTAGGAACATGTATGACATGAAGATCAAGTCATGAAGAGGTGGATATTGCATGGCAATATATCTCGGAAATGCTATGGAAATGCCTTGATAGGTAGGTATGGTGGCTGTTTTGAGGAAAGATATAAGGAGGTTATGATGACAGAGCGTATCATGCCAAGGGTTTGGATGTACCAGCGAAGGTGGACACCAACTCTCGGAGTGAGGAGAAGGCAATGCATGGCACGGGAGAGGCTAGCAAAATATGGGAAGGTGGAAGTGTCAACTTTCAATACTTACATTAGTCCGAAGAACTCATGCACTTATTATCGGTAACTCTCAATCTAATAAGGAGGTTCACAAAGAGACAAGTACCCCGAGGAGGAGTGTATGGGGGTTTGGTTATCCTTGCGCATCCTCGACTCATGGTACGTGAGTGTACTCTAATATTCGATCCCTCCAAAGATTAGTGATCCATCTAGTAACTAGAGTTCTCAACTAGTTTTGTAGGTTTTGAAAATACACACGGATTGCCCAAAATACGACACCTATCACTAATAGGCTAGAGCTCTTGACACCAACAGTTCAAACATTACTCACATCAAAACTTCAAAACTATTGCAAGTTACTACTAGAACTAAATAGCAACCTCAATTACCTACCTCCAAGACAAAACACAACTCAGTGCAACAACCAACTCTCTTTAACAAGATAAACATGAAAACTAAAAAGAGTTCCAGCAACAGACTAAACAAAAGCCAAGGCTCTTGCTAAAGACAAACTAACACTAAAACTAAACATGGCAGCAGCTATGAAAAGATAAAGAACACACAACAGCAAAAATATAAGCAGGAAAAATCCTATGATGTGTTCTAGATTTTGAAAGTGGAGCATGTTTCTCTCCCACACAAAGTAAGACGGGGTCTAACTTGTTATGAACAGCAAGAAAAACTAAAGAAAACTAAAAATAAAACCTAAGAGCGAGACGCTCCAAGCATAGCACATAACGCATGAAGTGATAAAAATATAGTGAGACAAAGGACGAACTGATGATTGTTGATGGAGAAGGGAATGCACGGGAGCATCCCCAAGCTTAGACACTTGAGTCTCCTTGAATATTTATTGGGGATGCAAGGGGCATCCCCAAGATTGAGCGCTTGACACTCCTGGATCTTCTTTCATCATCTTCCATCGCACACTTGAAAACTCCCTTCATACATAACTCATCATAAGCTGATTAGAGAGGTTAGTACCCTTAATAAAATAATTTTTCCCCACTGGATATAAAGATATTATTGAAGAGCTACTGTTTCTCAAGAGTGCCAAAATGCTTTTTCAAAGAAAAGGCAAGCTTAAGGTTTGCAAAAGTGAAGAGAGGCAAAACGTGGCAGAATCTGTGAAAAACAGAACAGCAGGTAGTAGAGAATTTTTTCGGGGCACTTCTGCAACTCAAATCAAAAAACTCAGAACATACGATAGTTTCACAATTGTATAGATCATGTTGTCAAAACAATTCAGATCAAAAAGATGATTTGGTGATTTTATTCGAATTTTTCTGTCAAGGGACAGAATCTGTTTTCTGGACCGCATGTCACAACTTTTGCTTCCCTTATCATAAGAGGCTATAACTTGGCACAAACCTTGAAAAGTAAAGATACAATGATGTTGCTACATTAGTAACAATCATCAACACCACTAAGAACAGAACAAAAGAAAAAATAAAAACCTAAATTCGTTGCGGGCTGCCTCCCGAAAGCGCTTTCTTTTACGCCTTTAAGCTAGGCATAAGGATTATAAAAGGTGCTCTCATAAGAATAAGAATTTGAAGCAAAAGAGAGCATCAAGAAGAAAATATGAAACACATTTAAGCCTAACCCACTTCCTATGCATAGGCATCTTGTAAGGAAATAAATCAAAGAAGCACAAAGTGACATGCATAGGAAGGTAGAACAAGAACAACTTCAAAACTTTCAACATGAAGAGAGGTGTTTTTGTAACATGGAAGTTTCTACAACCAAACTTTCCTCTCTCAAAGTAATTTTCAGTAGCATCATGAACAACATCAAGAATATAACTATCACATGAATCATGTTGTTCATGACCTACAAGCACACGTGTATTGTTTTCAGCACGGTTTTTAGGATGATAAGATAGATGCAACCCATCACATTGAGCCTTGATAAGAGCAAAATTCTCCGGAATAGTTGGAGATTTCAAAAGGATAATAGGGCAATCAAGTGTGGGTGCAACAACAATAATTTCATGCTTAACATAAGGAACTATAGCAAGTTCATCTTCGTAGGCATCATCCATAGTGGCATCATGGCCATCAACAAAGCAAGTATCAAAATCATCAGAAAGGAAAGTATCAAGTGAGCCCTCGGAATCATAAGATTCCTCTTCATAGCAATCATTAGCCTCTTCTTGGGGAGCAAGCATTCTATTTTTAAAATCCTCAATATAAGCATTGGAAGTATAATTCTCAAAGCAATAAGCAAGAACAGCAAAGTTTTCAGACTTTTGAATAGTATCGTAATACTTTTCAATCAAAGAAGCAATCTCATAAGCACCTTTGAAAGCAACAAACTCTTCAATATTTTCAACATCAAAGTAATCATAAACACCTTTGGCATAAGAAGATAGGATCTCATTTTCATTAAACTCACATTGGAAAGGAAGGTGTTTACGCTCTATATTAGAGCAGCAAGTAAAATCATAAATGTGGCATAAACACTCAGCATAGAAATAAGAAACTTGTATTTGATCCCATAAGTGTTTCCCTTTCTGAGATAGGCGGTGCCGCGTATAATGAGCATGCTCATCCAATGATTTTCCCTCAACCAAGTCGGTTGGATTTTTAGCGCGAGCACTAATGATGCGAGAGTTGAAGGGTGTAGTCTTCTCGCCCTTTGTTGGTGAGCCCAAAGTGGAAGGCGTGATGCAACACAGCAGCAAATTTCCTCAGTAAAGATACCAAGGTTTGTCTCCAGTAGGACTCCAGAGATGATAAGTAGGTGTCAGCGGCGCTACTGACGCAGACCTGCACACAGACACAAATAACTTTGTTCCCAACGAAGTTTAGAGAGGTTGTCAATCTCTCCAGTCTTGTTGTTCACAAAGGATCAAACAAAAAGGATAATGATAGCAACTGAAAGTAAAAGCAGAAAAGTAAATGAGCGTGGAAACGGTAATAAGGATATGGACCGGGATACGTGATGTTCACTAGTGATGTCTCTCTCCAAGCTTAGACGCTTAAGTCTCCTTGAATATTTATTGGGGATGCATGGGGGCATCCTCAAGCTTGAGCGCTTGACACTCCTGGATCTTCTTTCAACATTTTCCATCGCACACTTGAAAACTCCCTTCATACATAACTCATCATAAGCTGATTAGAGAGGTTAGTACCCTTAATAAAATAAATTTTCCCCACTGGATATAAAGATATTATTGAAGAGATACTGTTTATCAAGATTGCCAAAAAGGTTTTGCAAAGAAAAAGCAAGCTTAAGGTTTGTAAAAGTTAGGAGAGACAAAACGTGGCAGAATCTGTGAAAAACAGAACAGCAGGTAGTAAAGAATTTTTTAGGGGCACTTCTGCAACTCAAATCAAAAAACTCAGAACATACGTAAGTTTCACAATTGTATATAGCACGCTTTCAAAAAAAATCAGATCAAAAAGATGATCTGGTGATTTGATTCGAATTTTTATGTCAACGGACAGAATGTGTTTTCTGGACAGCATGTCACAACTTTTGCTTCCCTTACCATAAGAGGCTATAACTTGGCACAAAGCTGAAAAATAAAGATACAATGATGTTGCTACAGTAGTAACAAACATCAATACACAACAAAAGCAAAAATAAAAACCTAAATTCGTTGCGGGATGCCTCCCGAAAGCGCTTTCTTTTATGCCTTTAAGCTAGGCATGATGCAAAAGAAGAATCAAGTTTTATCAAGAGAAAGAGAATAACTATCCCGTGTAACGGACTCAAAAGGTAACTCGATTTTATTTCTAGGGAAGTGTTGCATCCCCTTTTTGAATGGGAATTGGAATTTTATATTCCCCTCTTTCATGTCAATAACCGCACCAACGGTGCGAAGAAAAGGACGTCCCAAAATAATTGGACACAAAGGTTCACACTCTATATCCATAACAATAAAATCAAGGGGAACATAGTTGTCAAGTACAATGATAATAACATCGTTGATCTTCCCCAAAGGTTTCTTTACGGAAGAATCAACAAGACGAACACCAAAAGAATAAGGCTCAAAGGGCTTTAATTCAAACATATAAAATATTCTTTTGGGCATAACGGAGGTACTAGCTCCAACATCACATAAATCATAGCAAGAGAAGTTATTTAATTTAATTTTGATCATAGGGTCCCAACCATCCTCTAGCTTCCTAGGTATGGAGGCTTATACTCTAAGCTTCTCCTCCCTAGCTTTGATGAGAGCATTTGTGATATGCTCCGTGAAGGCAAGATTAAGTGTGCTAGTGTGGGGGTCTCTAGACATTTTGTGTAGCAAGCTAATAACTTCTGAGAGGGTGCAACTATCAAAATCAATATCACTACTATCAAAGGTGGTAGTAGTGTCGTCTAGGCTCACTTGTTTGAAACCCTCTATGTTCATAGGAGTTTCTTCATCTTTGGTTGAGGTATTAGCATCACCATTAATAGGTCCAACGGGACTAGGAGTGCATTGGGTGCTAATAGTCTGGGTGTCCTCAACAATTTGGATAGTGGAAACTGTGTGGTGTGTAGGAAGGCTCTTAATTCTATCCTCTTCCTCTTTTTCTCTAGCCCACCTTTCTTTAAGTTTAGCCATCATCCTAATATTTTCATTAATTTGTAATTGGATAGCATTAATAGGAGTGGCCTTATTCTCCTCAAGGGGAGAGGTTCTAATTTTAAGCATCTCAATATCAAGGGCTAAGCTTTCTACCTTCAAAGAGAGATTATCTAATTTAGCAAATTTCTCCTCTACATTTTTGTTGAAGGATTTTTGGGTAGTGATAAAATCTCTAAGCATGTTTTCCAATTCAGAAGAGGGGTTCTTGTTGCTAGGGTAGGTGTTGTTGTTCCCATAGTTGGATGGAAACGGTCTAGGATTGCTAGCAAAATTACCCCTATAAGCATTGTTGTTGAAGTTGTTTCTAGCAATAAAGTTCACATCTACTTGTTCTTGGGCTACCAAAGAATTTAAAGGGACATCATGAGGATCAATAGAGGGTTGCTTGGTAAGTAGAGACATAATTAAGTCAACTTTTTCATTGAGCGAGGTAATTTCCTCGACAGAGTTTACCTTCCTACCTGTTGGAGTGCGTTCGGTGTGCCATTGGGAATAATTGGTCATCATCTCATCGAGAAGCTTCGTGGCAGCACCAAGTGTAGTTCACATAAAGGTTCCTCCCGCGGCCGAATCTAACAGGTTCCGCGAGGTAAAGTTCAAGCCTGCATAAAAAGTCTGGATAACCATCCAGGTAGTCAAACCATGTGTAGGGCATTTCTTAACAAGAGATTTCATTCGTTCCCAAGCTTGGGCAACGTGTTCATTATCCAATTGCTTAAAATTCATAATGTTACTCCTTAATTGGATAATTTTAGAAGGTGGGTAGTACTTCCCTATAAAAGCTTCTTTGCACTTATCCCAAGAATCTATGCTATTCCTAGGCAAAGATTGAAACCAGATTTTAGCGTCTCCCCTTAAAGAGAAAGGAAAGAGCTTGAGCTTAACAATATCACCTTCTACTTCTTTATACTTTTGCATATCACATAATTCAACAAAATTGTTCAAGTGTAAAGCGGCATCATCTCCAGCACCAGAGAATTGATCTCTTATAACAAGGTTTAGCAAAGTAGGTTTAATTTCATAAGAGGTAGCTGAAGTGGCAGGTGTGGCAATGGGGGTGCAGATAAAGTCTTGGTTGTTGTGACTAGGGAAGTCACACAACTTGGTGTTTTCAGTGGAACCCATAGCAGCGGCAAGTGTGGCAGATTTTTTTGTGATTTTTGATAAAAGAGACAAAGATAAAAATTGAAAGTTAAACTAACAAGCCTAAAAAACAAAGGTAAAGGGTAGTGTGCAACTCCCCTATCTTAGCACTCGGAGTCCCCGGCAACGGCGCCAGAAATTTGCTTTGATGACGCGAGAGTTGACGGGTGTAGTCTTCTCGCCCTTCGTTGGTGAGCCCAAAGTGGAAGGCGTGATGCAGCACAGCAGCAAATTTCCCTCAGTAAAGATACCAAGGTTTGTCTCCAGTAGGACTCCAGAGATGATAAGTAGGTGTCAGCGGCGCTACTGACGCGGACCTGCACACAGACACAAATAACTTTGTTCCCAACGAAGTTCAGAGAGGTTGTCAATCTCTCCGGTTTTGTTGTTCACAAAGGATCAAACACAAAGGATAATGATAGCAACTGAAAGTAAAAGCAGAAAAGAAAATGAGCGTGGAAACAGTAATAAGGATATGGACCGGGATACGTGATGTTCACTAGTGATGTATCTCTCCCAAAAGGCGATAAAACTGCTATGCGAGGTAAACAAATTACAGAATGGCAATTGACAGGATTATGAACGCACCTCAATGCTAACTATGCTACAAAAGAAAGGAAGAGGCTCAAAAGCACGGGAAGTACGCCAAAATAAGTAGACCGAAATCCAACTGCATCTACTACTAATCATCCACCTTGAGATATCTATCCAGAACATCTCGCTGGTATTAAGTTGCGAGCCCCACCCAAAGTGTAAACTAAAAGTAACAGACAACTGCATTAAAAAGCACTTTGTGTAAAGTAAACAATCCTTGCAACCGCGGTTACAAGCACCGTTGTTTTTCCCCCTTGTGGCAACAGCACATCCCCTAGACTCATGTTTCTGTCACTCAAGCGTGTCATCGGGGGGCATGAACCCACAATCGAGCATAACGTTCCCTCTTGGGGTTGCTACCTACTACTTGGCCAAAGCAATAAACAGCAACGGAGAACATGCAAGAATTACTTAGGAACAAAAATATAAGAGATAAAAACCAAATATATTACTCAATCACAATCTGAACATAATCTCATAATCCATCAGATCCCATCAAACTCAGCATAGCAATAGCAGAAAGATTACAAAAGTGCCTCGATCATGTAGGGAAGCTCACGAGGTCTAAACCATGAAGAACAAAGAGGGGAGGAGAACATCACATAGCTACTGATCACGGACCCATGGTCCAAGGAAAACTACTGACGAGACATCCGGGGAGCATCCATGGTGGAGAGGAGACTCCCGGAGGTCAATCCTCCCTCCGGCAGGGTGCCGGGAAGAGGTCTTCTGGTGCTCCCGATCTCGTAAGCGCGGCGGCGGCGGAACAGAGGCGAGATCGCGAAAAAGGGTTCTCTCTTCCGAAGTTTCCCGTGACGGAGAATATATAGGCGAAGGGGGGCAGCCAGAGGTGGACCAGGGGTCCCAGGCGCCCCCCTGGCGCGGCCAGGGGTGGGGCCACGCCGGGTGGCCGCCTGGGCCCCCCTGGCTCCCCTCTGGCCCCACTCGGGCTCTTCACGAAGCTTCCTGTACGCTGATTTTTCCTATATTTTTCCCGGAATTTTTCTGGCACTTTTTATGTGGGGGAAAACTGAAATAGAAAAACAGCAGAAAACAGGAAGTGGCACTGTGGTGCACTGAGTTAATAGGTTAGTCCAAATATGATCAAAAGTGTATGAAAGTGTATCTAGATCATAGCAATATCACACAAAACATGCATGGAGCAAGCAGAAATTATAGATACGTTTTGGACGTATCAAGCACAAACTGATCGAAGAAGAGCCAAGTGAAACATGTCCATCCTACCATATTTGGGTGGTTCCACACCCATGGTGAAGATACCATCAGTATGTATTTTTGGTATTTTTGATAAGGGACACAAAAGTAAAAACTGAAAGGTAAACTAACAAGACTAAAAAACAAAGGTAAAGGGTAGTGTGCAACTCCCCTTTCTTAGCACTCGGAGTCCCCGGCAACGGCGCCAGAAATTTGGCTTGATGTGCGAGGTAATGATAGTGATTTCTCGCCCTTCGTTGGTAAACCCCAAGTGGAAGGCGTGATGTAGCACAACAACAAATTTCCCTCAGAAAAGGTACCAAGGTTTGTATCCAGTAGGACTCCAGAGATGATAAGTAGGTGTCAGCGGCGCAACTGACGCGGACCTGCACACATACAAAAATAACTTTGTTCCCAACGAAGTTCAGAGAGGTTGTCAATCTCTCCGGTCTTGTTGTTCACGAGGGATCAAACGCAAGGGATAATGATAGCAAATGAAAATAAAAGCAGAAAAGTAAATGAGCGTGTAAACAGTAAGGAGGATATGGACCCGCATACGTGATGTTCACCAGTGATGTCTCTCTCCCAAAAGACGATAAAACTGCTATGCGAGGTGAACAAATTACAGAAGGGCAATTGACAGGATTATGAACGCACCGCAATGCTAACTATGCTACAAAATAAAGGAAGAGGCTCAAAAGCATGGGCAGTACGCCAAAATAAGTAGACCGAAATCCAACTGCATCTACTACTAATCATCCACCTTGAGATATCTATCCAGAACATCTCGCTGGTATTAAGTTGCGAGCCCCACCCAAAGTGTAAACCCAAAGCAACAGAAAACTTCATTAAAAAGCACTTTGCGTAAAGTAAACAATCCTTGCAACCGCGGTTACAAGCACCGTTGTTTTCCCCCTTGTGGCAACAGCACATCCCCTAGACTCATGTTTCTGTCACTCAAGCGTGTCATCGGGGGGCATGAACCCACAATCGAGCAAAATGTTCCCTCTTGGGGTTACTACTTACTACTTGGCCAAAGCAATAAACAGCAACGGAGAACATGCAAGAATTACTTAGGAACAAAAATATAAGAGATAAGAACCAAATATATTACTCAATCACAATCTGAACATAATCTCATAATCCATCAGATCCCATCAAACTCAGCATAGCAACAGCAGAAAGATTACAAAAGTGCGTCGATCATGTAGGGCAGCTCACGAGGTCTAAACCATGAAGAACAAAGAGGGGAGGAGAACATCACATAGCTACTGATCACGGACCCATGGTCCAAGGAAAACTACTCACAAGACATCCGGGAAGCATCCATGGTGGAGAGGAGACTCCCGGAGGTCAACCCTCCCTCCGGCAGGGTGCCGGGAAGAGGTCTTCTGGTGCTCCCGATCTCGGAAGCGCGGCGGCGGCGGAACAGAGGCGAGATCGCGAAAAAGGGTTCTGTCCTCGAGGGTTTAACGTCACGGGGAATATATAGGCGAAGGGGGGCAGCCAGAGGTGGACCAGGGGCCCCAGGCGCCCCCTGGCGCGGCCCAGGGAGTGGCCGCGCCGGGTGGCCGCCTGAGCCACCCCTGGCTCCCCTCTGGCCCCACTCAGGCTCTTCGCGAAGCTTCCTGTACGCTGATTTTCCCTATATTTTTCCCGGAATTTTTCTGGCACTTTTTATGTGGGGGAAAACTGAAATAGAAAAACAGCAGAAAACAGGAACTGGCACTGTGGTGCACTGAGTAAATAGGTTAGTCCAAATATGATCAAAAGTGTATGAAAGTGTATCTAGATCATAGCAATATCACACAAAACATGCATGGAGCAAGCAGAAATTATAGATACGTTTTGGACGTATCAGGTGGACAATATATGGTGGTTGGTGGTCTAGAAGCACTTACAGCATGACTGACGTCACTGAAGGGAATCCATACACATCGTTTCCGAGAACCTGAGCTAGAAGATGGTGCAAACTCACGATCACGTTTGCGAGACTCTTCGTACAACTCATTTCCATACTCGGCCTTGAAGGATTTGTCGACCAAGTCCCTGAAGTTGACGAACTCGTGAAGATTCGGGTCATGACGAAGAACGGGGCTAAGCCCCTTGCGGAACCTTGCTTTTTTCTTGGCATCGGTGGATACTTCTTCTTGGGCATAACGTGCTAGACGAGTGAACTCAGTCCGATACTCATGAACAGTCATCTTTCCTTGGGTGAGATTGAAAAATTCTTCTCTCTTGCGCTCCATCAGCTGATCCGGAATATGATATCCTCGGAAGTCATCACGGAACTCTTGCCAAGGCACCATGTGACCTACTGGTTGCATTTCTACGAAGTTCTCCCACCACTGAAGAGCCGCACCTTCCAGAAAATATGCCGCGAAGAGCACACGATCACCGGGAGCAACATGAGTTGTCTCAAGCTTACACTCGAGGGAACGAAGCCAATCCTCAGCATCAAGGGGCTCGGAAGGACATAGGAAAACTGGTGGGTTGAGGAGAATGAAGCCCTGGATGGTAAAAACACTATGATGCTGACGAGAAGTGTTATGCTCAATACGCTCAAGAAGACGTGTCTGATCACGACGATTCTGCTCAGCCTCCATCATGATTTATGCCGTTGAGGCTGGTGGTGGAGGTTCTTCATCGTCTATGTTACCGGGATTGGGATCAACACCTTGATTTTCACCTGACATTCTGTGTGATAAGAATCAACAATCAGAATAGGATTTAGGACACAATTCTATGCTAAGATAACAAGACTATAATGCAAGAGCATCTAAGTCACAAACGGACAGCATAAAGGCTACACCGGGATGGAAATTGAGACAACCTACAGGATGACGGACATCACTTCCACAGAAACACTATGGAATGATGGCTCAGAAAGACCACAACACTCCTACAGCTACAAAGAAGCAATCAGCGAGATGTCCTAGTAAAGACATAGATGAGCCTAGTCCTATCTTCCCGTAGAACAAGATGAGGGTGACTCAGAACTCAGATCGATGAGGGTAAGGAGATAAAATAAGTCTTACGTTGTTCCCTTATACCCAAAGTAGCTATATAACTATAGAATGCTAGACTCGACATCGGCCAATGGTTTGATAATCCTACAAACAGTCCTTCTCTGATACCAAGTCTATCGGGACCCGGGGTTAGCGTATGTAAATCCGGTCACAATGCAATCACATGGAGAGCCGAGAGCCGTACCCACTTGTCTAAGCAGACAAGGCCAAGCACAGATCACTCTCGGTAAGCATCGAACGTGAGGGGCATCCCATCCAGGCCGGATGATCAACTGAGATGGGTCCTCATCGTCCGCTCACAAGTCTAAATGTTTATGGGTGGTGAATCCCATACTCATAGACAAGTCGCCTCAACCATGTTATCGATTGAATCATAACCCTTACATAGACTTACTCCAGCCCGATCACTTAGTCGGGGTCTAGGGCAAGCTCGATCATACAACAAAGTGTGCATGTGACAGAGTCACGAGAAATCGCATCGCGAAGCCCCAAGATGCGCACATCTAAGGGCCACTTGGTGTATAAAATACCGCCAGCCAGATCACAACTAAGGTCACGAAAACCCATACTAAGACATGCATGTTATAATCATACACGCAGCACACATGTCTAGTATAAACATATGGTAATCACAACATGAACTCTACAAACTCAATCTTTATAACTTCTGCTAAACAGAGTAGACATAGTAGTTGTACTACAAGCAGAGATCACGTGTCTATGATCTAACATTACATCAAGCATCAACGGAAGCAAATTACGTCTTAGTAAAGACAAGGTTAACAAATGGCTTAAGAAGCCTGAAAGAAAATACAATGACCCTCCAAAGGGCACAGGCTGCTGTCTGGAACTATACGACCTGGTCCACGTCAAGCTCGAGGTAGAGGCCACCATCAGGGTCAGTGGTCTCGTCTCTAAAACATAGAATAAGCAAACGTGAGTACAAAGACGTACTCAGCAAGACTTACATAGGAACTATACTACTCATGCACATGTATCAAGGCAAAGGGAGGTGGGGTTTCATTGCAGAAGTGCCAGCTTTGACTTGGCTAGTCCTGTACTACGAATACCAGAAAGAGGTAAGGAGAATACACGAGTCCAAGTATCAAGTCTCCAATCAATACACCACTATGGATACTTCCTCGACTTCTCCACGAGGAAGTACGCCATAGCACTCACACTTATCTTGGCAAGTTTTCATAGCAACCGTTCAAGTTGTCTATGATCAAGTAAAGGTCTCCAAGTAGTCCATAACCGCGGACACGGCTATTCGAATAGTTCATTAACCCTGCAGGGGTGTACTGCTACACACACGCCTCATTAGTTACCGCCTGGGGATGGACTCTTCAAGTGAGTACCGGCGAGGATGCTGCCACAACACTTCACTCACGGCACCATCTCTAGTCCTAGGGAGTCGCCTATTTGAGTTGGGACCACAATCGGAATCCGGCCGATTTTTCTGATGCGTACTCAAACGTTGTGTGACCGCCATCAAGCTCAACTCGATCATGATCACTTGATTCAACGTGCCCACAACCTACGCCAACCACTTACCTTGGTTCCACCTGCTTGAGATCGTTAAAGGGAGAACTACTTGCGACTCCTGGACAGGTCCGGGGTGAGGTACTAGGCCGAGAGGGGTCAGTGAGCCCAATGTGTGGTGGTACTCTTAGTCTTGGATACCAACACAAGAACTCGGGCTTAAGGCGGTGTTCAACGAGACAACCCACTGTGTACTCCTACACAGCCTCTCATCGTTCACCTTTGTTTAGGGTAGATTCACCAACACGTTACCACCATCATTCACATGATCACTACCATCCCGACTCACATCAAAGTAGCCTCTGGTAACAACTCTAAGCATGCAATAAGCTGTAACAGTTGCAGGGGCTACATGATATCAACCAACTCCTACATCTGCTAGGATTGTGGTTTGCTTACTACTGTGACAAAATGATAGGTCATGCAAAGGAATAGGTTGAACTAACGGTAGAACGTAACATGGTGACATCCTAAACATGCATAAGCGAGAATGAGAGGGAACTGGGATTTTATCGACATGATCAAAGAGGGGGTGCTTGCCTTGCTGACGATCACGAGGTACTGTACTCCTAACGTGAGGTTGAACTCGTCTCCGAGATCAACTCTACCGAGAAGAAGCAATCACCGAAGCACTGGAAGTAAAGCACAATCAATGAACTACAATGCTCAAGCGATATTCAAAACATAGCATGGCAAGGTACTGATGTGATCTATGTTTAACTTGCACCATGTTAATTGAAGTTTATTTGAAAAGTAAATTCATACTCAAACTCCAAATGTATTCAAATTGGTCCAAGTTGCATTTGCTAAAGTTTTTTCATTGGAAACCAATTGGTCATGTGTGTGAAATGCTTCTGAAGTGTAAGTGATCATCTTTGCATTGCATTGGTTGAAGTTCAAATGAGCATTGCATTTTATTTGATTTAAACCAAATGATCCATATAGCAAAATGCTACTGGTTCATCAATATAACTTGTTCAAACATGGTTGAAAGTTTGATATTTGGATAGAGAATTTTATTCTGATCAATTTTCATATAAAAAACATTTCAATCTGAGTTACGGTTTAAAAGTTATTCAAATTCAAAGTTTTGGATATTTTCTAGAATTTCTGGATTAAAAATAATTAATTTCTAATTATTGCATCAGGGTGATGTCATGCTGACGCAGGGGCTGGCCTGACAGGGGGGTCCCACTGGTCAGCCTCTGTGGGTTAATTAATCTTCTGTTTAAATTAAACTGGGTTTAATTAAGAGGCTGGGGCCCATTTCTCAGCCTCTAGGGGGGTGGTTAGCTTGCGGGTTAGGGGCTAACAGGCCGGCGGCTCTGCCACGGCGGTGCCCTCGCCGGAATCGTCTAGGGTCCACGGGGAGGGGAACAGAGGGCACGGGCGTGTGCCTCGCGCGCTTGCGCATCTAGTGGAGCACCAGGGGGACCTCGGGGAGGCCTATGGCCGTGGCTGCGACGAGCCCGGCGGCGGCCGGAGCTCTGTCCACGGCGAGAAGGCGAAGGAGAGGGCGGGGAGGAGCGCGGGATGGGGGGAAAAGGAGAGGGGCTCACTGCTATGACGATGGTGAGATTGGGGAGGCCGGGGAAGAGCCGTCGGAGGAGAATTTGACCATGGCGCCCGGCAGGCAGCAGAGGACGCCGGCGAGGATGTCGTCACCTAGGGGCCGTCTCGGCTCGATTGGGGGCGCAGCTAGACGGAGACGAGGGCGCGGGAGCGTCTGGTCCAAGTTGCATTTGCTAAAGTTTGTTCATTGGAAACCAATTGGTCATGTGTGTGAAATGCTTCTGAAGTGTAAGTGATCATCTTTGCATTGCATTGGTTGAAGTTCAAATGAGCATTGCATTTTATTTGATTTAACCCAAATGATCCATATAGAAAAATGCTACTGGTTCATCAATATAACTTGTTCAAACATGGTTGAAAGTTTGATATTTGGATAGAGCATTTTATTCTGATCAATTTTCATATAAAAAACATTTCAATCTGAGTTACGGTTTAAAAGTTATTCAAATTCAAAGTTTTGGATATTTTCTGGAACTTCTGGATTAAAAATAATTAATTTATAATTATTGTATCAGGGTGATGTCATGCTGACGCAGGAGCTGGCCTGACAGTGGGGTCCCACTGGTCAGCCTCTGTGGGTTATTTAATCTTCTGTTTAAATTAAACTGGGTTTAATTAAGGGGCATGGGCCCATCTGTCAGCCTCTGGGGGGGTGGTTAGCTTGCGGGTTAGGGGCTAACAGGCCGGCGGCTCTGCCATGGCGGCGCCCTCGCCGGAATCGGCTAGGGGCCACGGGGAGGGGAACGGAGGGCACGGGCGTGTGCCCCGCGCGCTTGCGCATCTGGTCGAGCACCAGGGGGACCTCGGGGAGGCATGTGGCCATGGCTGCGACGAGCCCGGCGGCGGCCGGAGCTCTTCCCACGGCGGGAAGGTGAAGGAAAGCGCGGGGAGGAGCGCGGGATGGGGGGAAAAGGAGAGGGGCTCACTGCGGTGACGATGGTGAGCTCGGGGAGGAGCCGTCGGTGGAGAATTTGACCATGGCGCCCGGCGGGAAGCAGAGGACGCCGGCGAGGATGTCGTCACCTAGGGGCCGTCTCGGCTCGATTGGGGGCGCAGCTAGACGGAGACGAGGGCGCGGGAGCGTCTTGACAACCCGGCGGCTCGAGAGGAGGCCGTTGGCCACGCAGGCGCGGCGGCTTGCTCCGGCGGGGTCTCGGGGTTGCGCGGGATCCGGTGAGGGAGAGGAGAGAGCGGACAAGAGAGAGGGGGAGAAGAAGCTGGGCGTCCCCAGGTGTCCAGCGGCGAGGAGAAGGAGGCAGGGGGCGCGCAACGGTGAAGCAGGAGGTGGCCACGGCCACGGCATGCGCAGCACGCAGCTGCGTGCCTGCCTGAGGAAGAAGACGAGGCTGCCCTTGGGTTAGGCCGCGTCGGCTAGTTGGGCCGCAGGTAAGTGGGCTTTTGCCCTTTTCTTTTCTTTTTCTTTTATTTCTTTTTCTGTTTAATTTGTTTGCCCTAAAAATAAATACTAGGGCATTTTATAAAAACTCCCAATTATTTCTCTTATAAAAGCTGAGGGAGTCGCTAGGCAGCAGAATTGCAGCCGTACCCTGTAATTGCTCACTGAAAGTGACGTCCGCTGCACTGTTCCTTCGACTTGTTCTGCACTGTTCCGACGCTGCACCTGGCTCACGCGAGACAAAAGGCCTGGCCTCCTTAACCTAACCCGCATCTCCCCCTGTGGCCCTCATCCCCTCTCGCTGCCACCTCCTCTCCCCGCCGCCACCCCTGTCTCCAGCGAGGCTTCATCCGGACGGGCGCCGCCGCCGCCCCTGGAAGGTCATCTCCTCTCCTCTCTGCTCTCCTCTCCTCCCTCTTCTCCCTTCCTCTAATCTCCCTTCTCCCCGTCCTAGTTGCATGCTGCCACTGCCATGGATGACCTCGAGGACGTCCTGAACCTCTACCCTTTGAAGCCACCGCCGGCCGCATCCTTGCCAGATCCGGCCGCCATGGATCCGACCCCGCCTTCCTTGTATCCTTCCACGGCAAGGTCTTCTCGAGGGCCCGCGGCAGGAGCAGCACGGGATCCTCCGGTTCGAGGCCGGATGGGGGCACGACGTCAACGGCATCCAGATAAAGCCTGGCTCCACCAATATCTGGATCGACCGCTGCTCACCAAGGTTTACTCCCCTTTTTATACTCTCCTTCCTCACCAACTGAATTTATGTCTGAATTTATGTGTAATATAACATCATCTTCAGAGTGTTGCACTGGTTTCATTTGGTAATTGTGCTGATGAACATCCTGTCAGGGTTGTGAATTCTCTCTTGCCGAGGTGCTCCTCTCTCTTTGTTTCTTACTTCCTCCAGTCACATTTAAACTTGCTAATATATTAGTTTTCTAATGGGATGCACTCTTATCTATTCTCAATTTTAGAGGCTTCTCCCCTTCCTTCCAACAATGGATCTCGGATATTCTTACCACTGGACAAACTGCAGTCCTCCTTAATGGCGTCCCCGAAAAATGGATCAAATGTAGGAAGGGTCTCAGACAAGTTTTTATAAAAGCTAGATGACTCTATAGAAGTCAACCCCAAGATTTGGGAATTTTTGAAATTCAAATTATTTGAATTCCAATTCAAATAGACAATTGATTTAATTTCCAAGCCATTGTTTGGATTTTTGAAAAATCTATGAGCATGGGATTAATCCCAAATCACTTTTAAAATGATCACACTCATTTTTAGGATATTTCAACATATCCAAAAGAATTTTGGAAAATGATTTATTTCTGGCCTTTTTATTTAATTCAATTAGGGCTTTTATTTTCCCCATTTCCTTTTTCTTTTGCAATTTTTTTCGAGATGCAGAAATGCAAGCTTAGAAAAGCACAAACCTAAATTAGGGTTCTGACAAGGTGTCAACTTTCTTGCTCACGCTCATCCATTGCATGAGTGCTCAAAATATCGAAAGGAGTGGATCAGTTTGACTTGTACCTGACTAGTGGTCTGGGGACGAGTCAAGATAAGAATCCAAAGGAGAATAAGTGTGAAACTTTAGTAGATAGTTGTTCTCAACAACCTTATTTTTTTCTCTCGTATTTCCCTATCCCTTGCTTGCACGCAAACACCATCTGGAGACATTCGAGTCACGGACAGCAAGAGCTCTTGCACCTTTTGTTCTTTTGTTGCTTGTGTCAATGCTAATATAGACTCTTGCTTGTTAAGACTTGAATTGAATTGCATGCTTTGATTGCTTTACTTAAAAGTCCTTATTTGGTTGTGTGGCATGTCACAACAGAAATTATGCTTGTTATCATTTACCTACTCGAGGACGAGCAGGAATTAAGCTTGGGGATGTTGATACGTCCCAAACGTATCTATAATTTCTGCTTGCTCCATGCACGTTTTGTGTGACTTTGCCATGTTTTGCTTGAACTTTCATACAGTTTTGAACCTATTTGGACTAACCTATTAACTCAGTGCACCCAGTTGCCAGTTTCTGTTTTCTACTGTTTTTGTATTTCAGGTTTTCCGGCCATTAAAAGTGCTCCAAAAATTCCGGGAAAAATATATAAAAAATCAGCGTCGCGGAAGCTTCCGGAAACACCAAAGGAGGGAAGGGGGCCACCACCAGGCAGCCAGGAGGGCAGCTGGCGAGAACCCACCCTAGGCCGTGCCAGGAGGCCTCCTGACTGCCTCGTGGGTCCCCTCGACGCCCCCCTTGGCCTATATTTACCCCTCGGGGTGGAAACCCCTAATACGGACTCCTCTTTCGCGATCTCGCCTCTGTTCCGACGCCACCGCCGTTTCAAGATCGGGGCTGCCTAGAGAAGCTGCTCCGGCACCCTGCCGGGAGAAGCTACCCCCTCCGGGAGACCCTCCATAGCCATGGACGCCTCCCGTATGTACCGTGAGTAGTTTCCCTTGGACCATGGGTCCGTGACCAGTAGCTATGTGATCTATCTCTCCCCACTTTGTGCTTCCACTTTCGAGTCCTCGTGAGCGGCTTCACATGATCGAGGCATCTATGTAATTTCTATTGTTGCTATGCTGAGTTTGTTGGGATCTGATGGATTATGAGACTATGTTCAGATTGTGATGAGTAATATATTTGGTTCTTCTCTTTTATATTTTGTTCTTGAGTAAATTCTTGCATGTTCTCCGTTGCGGTATTTGCTTTGGCCAAGTATTTTATTTGCAACTCCAAGAGAGAGCGTTATGCTCGATTGTGGGTTCAGCCCCTTGATGTCTAGCTTGAGTGACAGAAACATGAGACTAGGGGATGTGTTGTTGCCACCAGGGATAAAACAACGGTGCTTGTACCTGCGGGTGCAAGGATTGTTTACTTTACGCAAAGTTCTTTTAATGCAGTTGTCTGTTGCTTTGAGTTTACACTCTGGGTGGGATTCGCAACTTAATACCAGCGAGATGTTCTGGATAGATATCTCAAGGTGGATGATTCATAGTAGATGCAGATGGATTTCGGTCTACTTACCTTGGCGTACTGCCCATTGCTTTTGAGCCCTTCCTTTTTTTGCAGCATAGTTAGCATTGCGGTGCCTTCACTGTCAATTTCCCAACTGTGATTTGTTTACCTCGCTAGCACTTTTATCGTCTTTTGGGAGAGAGACATCACTAGTAAAATCACGGGACCCCGGTCCATCTTCACATTATTGTTCACACCCTCAATTTACTTTCAGCTTTTACTTTCCTTTGCACCTTTTATCTCTTGCGTTGATCCTTTGTAAACGACAAGGCCGGAGGAATTGACAACTCCTCTGTACTCGTGGGGAGCAAAGTTATTTGTTGCTGTGTGCAGGTCCACGACAACACCCTAGTCAGGAAGAAATTTCTGGCGATGTTGCCACCTACTTGTATCTCCTGAGTCCTACTGGTTTGATAACCTTGGTATCTTCACCGAGGGAAACTTGCTGCTGAACTGCATCTCAAACCTTCCACTTGGGGTAACCAACGAGGGGCGAGAAGCCATCAACACGTCAGCTCGCCGGCGTTCCCGTGGCCCAAATCGAGCGCTGCGACCACTGAGACGCAGTTCTTGGCGCCACGCATCGAATGGGACCAAGAACAGGGCCTGGGGGTACGGAATCATCGTCGGCGGCGGAGCCACTGGCTCGAGGTGAAGCTCGCTGTGGTGCGCCATTAGAAGCGGACGTAGGTGCAAATGGAGTAGCGGAGCAAGGGGATAACTATGGACATGGCTGCGAGGTTCTAGGGTTCACGGGTGCTCGATGGCGAGGAGCTACGGCTCCCATGGTGGAATGGCACAGAGGGCGAGCGGGGCTTCGATGGGTTAGGGGAAAAGCTCACCGTGGTGCTAGGAACACGACGGATCAGTTGACGGAGGCGGGGAGGCTCTGGAGCTGCCGGAATTTGAGGTGGATCCGCGGCGGCCGGAGACGAAGACGATGAAGCTCGCGTCGGCTACACGGTGTCTTGGAGCGATTCCTTCTGCGACTCGACGCAATCGACGATGGAGAAAACGATGGACAAGGTATCGGCGTCTAACTCGAGCTCGGGCTGCGAGTCGCCATGGCCATGGCCTGCGGTGCTCTTAGGGTTCCTCGCGGGCGAGCTGTGGAGAGGCGGAGAGGCGATGGGAGGAGGGGGAATGGACGTACGGCTCGTCCAGCGTCTCCGTGGCGCTTCTAGGAGGGTCGGGAGAGGCCAGCCAGGCAGGCAGGTGCCCGCCGGCGTCGGCATGCCGGGCACGCAGCTGTGTACTCGTGCTTGGGGGTAGACGACAAGGCTCAGTAGGTGGGCTTGGGCCGGGGGCGATGAGTTGGGCCTCTTTGCAGGTAACCCTCTCCTTTTTATTTTTCTTTCTGTTTTACTTTCTTCTATTTGTTGTGCCTTGCTAAATAAAATAGCTAGGCATTTTATAAAATGCTAAAACTTTTTATATGGCCTCACAATATAATAGGCTAGCCACTTGTAAAGTTTGAACATTTTTAAAATTCAAATTATTTGAACTTTAATTCAAATAGGGGTTTAAATTTAAATCCATGCTCCTGTTTGAATATTTGAAAAATCCATGAGCATGGGGTTGGTCCCACGTCACTTGATATGTGATCACACTCATTTATGAGACTTTTCAAAAATGCAAAAGGAATTTTTGGAGCAACTTTTATTCTGGTCATTTGAATTAAATTCATCTGGGGGGTGTTCTCTCTCCCATTTCATTTTCTTTTTGAAATTTTTCCATGATGCAAAGTTACTTGCTAACCCTAGCACATACCTAACAAAGGGTTCTGACAACTCGCCCCCACTCAAAATAATCTCGTCCCGAGATTCAAAAGTCTGCGGGAGGAAGGAGGGGTACTCGGCACTGAGACGGTCTTCTCTTTCCCACGTGGCTTCTTTCTCAGAGTGGTGTGACCATTGCACTTTCAGAAACTTGATCTTCTGACGACGAGTGACACGCTCTCCTGAATCAAGAATACGAACGGGGCATTCTCGATAAGAAAGGTCATGTTGGAGATCAAGCGTTTCATGGTCGACTTCGCGGATGGGGTCCTTGAAGCAACGCCTGAGTTGTGACACATGGAAGTCACCCATCCTTCAGGCCAGACCATTGACTACACATCACCCAGCTCTAGAACCCAGATGCATACTTTGAATGTGCTTCCCCTTCCAGACCTTGAAGATGTTCCAGTGGTTTGTGACTTCCCGGATGTCTTTCCTGAAGAGCTGCCGGGAATGCCACCCGACAAGTGTGTAGAATTCATAGTTGATCTTATACCAGGCACAGCCCCAATCTCGAGACGTCCATATAGAATGTCCCCACATGAGTTACCTGAGCTAAAAACCCAACTTGATGCTTCGTTGGCAAAAGGCTTCATCCGCCCTAGCTCATCGCCATGGGGTTGCCCCGTTCTGTTCATAACGAAGAAAGATGGAACAGAAAGGATGTGCGTAGACTATCGCCCGCTAAATCTAGCGACGATAAAGAACAAGTACCCATTGCCCAGGATCAATGATCTTTATGATCAACTTGCTGGATCCTCTATCTTCTCCAAGATGGATTTGAGATTAGGCTATCATCAAATCAAAATCCGAAACGAGGACATTCCAAAAACGGCTTTCACTACTCGTTATGGTCTTTACGAGTATACCGTCATGTCCTTCGGTTTAACCAATGCCCCCGCCACATTCTCGCGCTTGATGAATTCGATCTTCATGGAGTATCTAGATAAATTTGTTGTAGTTTATCTTGATGACATTCTCATCTACTCGAAGAACGAAGAAGAGCACGCAGAACATCTTAGGTTGGTATTGATGAAACTTAGAGAGCACCGCCTTTATGCCAAGTTCTCCAAGTGTGAATTTTGGCTACCAGAAGTGACCTACTTAGGCCACGTGATTTCTGCGAAAGGTGTTGCAGTCAATCCCGAGAGAGTTCAGGCCGTCCTTGACTGGACTCCACCTGAATCGGTTAAGCAAGTTAGGAGTTTTCTTGGCTTAGCAAGCTATTGCCGCCGCTTCGTCGAGAACTTTTCTAAAGTTGCAAAGCCTCTTACTGAACTCCTCAAGAAAGATAAGAAATTCCAATGGACCCCCAAGTGCGAGGAAAGCTTTCAAGAGATAAAAAGAAGATTGACTTCTGCACCCGTACTTGCACCTCCAGACACCAAAAGGGATTTCGAGACCAATGTGATGCTTCACGGCAAGGGTTAGGATGCATACTTATGCAAGATAGACATGTGGTAGCTTATGCTTCACGCCAGTTGCGGCCACATGAAGAGAACTATCCTACCCATGATCTTGAACTCGCTGTCGTAGTTCATGCCCTGAAGACTTGGCGACATTACCTCCTTGGTAATCGTTGTGAGATCTATTCTGATCACCAAAGCCTCAAATACATATTCATCCAGCCAGATCTTAATCTCAGGCAAAGACGCTGGATAGAGTTGATAAAAGATTATGACTTAGGAATTTCTTACACCCCAGGCAAAGCCAATGTCATGGCTGATGCACTAAGTCGTAAGTCGTACTGTAACAACCTCATGTTACAGCAGTATCAACCACTTCTTCATGAGGAATTTCGAAAGCTCAACCTCGAGATTGTTCCTCGTGGATCTCTTTTCAACTTGGTGGCGAAACCAACCCTTGACGATCAAATCATAGTTGC